>CM062811.1:1246659611-1247984054 GCA_031772625.1 Pinus tabuliformis
AACAAATTGATTGGATAATTATAAACTTCAACCTATATTTCAGGAGATTCGACTTCGTTAAACAGAGTATTTAACACATTATGTTTGAACATGTTTACAAAGACAGGAACATGGAAACTGATGGACTGTCAAAAGCAAGATTACACTTGGTAGCATGAGCTTGGCTCATTCAACAGAGAGTGGAAGGAGAGCTGATGGAATGTCTTTTAAATGCCAATATCTATGTATAATTTTTTATGCCACTGTTTATGAACATATCTAGGACCTGATTCTTCATGAGACAAAACTGGTTTCAAATCTCTGATGTATGTCAGAATGACCATGACAGGGCTGTCATATTGACATTTTTGAAAACTGGTTATGAAGCAACATATCTTCTCAGCCATACTTTTATCACTTCCTATGCTTAAGCATATCTCTATATCTATATTTTTTTATGGGACTGTTTATGGACATATCTAGCAGCTAATTTCTTATGAGATAAAACTCGCTTCAAAGCTCCGATATATGTTAGAATGACTATGATAGGGCTGTCATATTGACATTTTTGGAAACTGTTTATGAAACAAGATATGTTCCCAGCAATACTTTTATCACTTCCTATGCTTAAGCATATCTGTGAAATGCAGGAACATATATAATAAATGTAATTTTGTTTTCATAATAAAATAATTTTTTCTGTCTGAGCAGAATAAGGTAGTTGAACATCATATGAGAACCAATCTGGTTATAACTAGCTAACATGACATTTTAATCTAAGGTTTAAATAGACAAAATGTCTTGATTCATCATTATACGGAGCTAGTTGCATGCATTACTCAACTTCTACTTGTTGGGATCATCTCAAATAATATTGTTGTTATGATTATAACAATTGATAATATTAATATTAATATTAATGTAAACACAGAATAAACAATGACAATTTCAGATTTGAATTCCAATATAATTGAATGACAGAAAAGATATAAATGACTGAATACAGCTTAAATATCTATGTTTTTTAAAACAATCACAGAGTAACTCGACTATAAATCTAGAGTAACTGAACCATAAACCTACACAATGCAAAAATTAAAAGCCTAACAAATTTACAAAAAGCAATTAATAGAAAAATTGACAAAAAGCAATTAGTCGAATAACAGCGTACCTGGAACAAAGCCGACTATTCAAATTGCTTCTCGTCTAGACCATATTCATGCACAACAGAGCCTGTACCAAGAACCACAGCTTCACCTAGGCCATCTCGGCCCAAATGACAAGGAAGTTACATGGTGCTCGAAGCTGACATTTACGGGAATTTCCATAAAACCCATGCAGGTAAGAGAAACCCTCAGTATCACAGAAAAGCTTATAATTTTCGCAAACGAAACATTTCATCCAATATATAAGCAACAGCAAATGAACAACATCTAGTACCAATATAGCAAACCTTCAATTCAGCACTTCTTAACAAAGCAAATGAACTTAACACTAACTAAATGAACTTAACAAAGTCGTTAACAAAGCAACCTTCCGTTCTAGGAGTAATATCAGAGTCGAATATTCATACATCCATAACAGAATTACAAACTTGAACAAACATTATGGACCAAAGTAAACATATACATAAATTATACGAGCGAAAAACATTGAATACACGCCTAAGATAGGAAACCGTTCAGTTACAAAATAGACTGCAATCTTCAATATTTTAACATTTCAAACAGTTCAAAATCCCCAATTTATTTAGATCTTCATGTGCAAAAACAGTTCAAACTACAAAAGACTGCGACTCAATCTGTACCAAGAACCATAGCTTCGCCCAGGTCCACTCGGCTCAAATGATAATGAAGTCACATCGTGGCTGAAACCCACATTTACAGAATTTTCCATAAAACCTATGCAGCTAACAGAAACCCAGAGTATCACGGCAGCCAGTGTTAGGATATTCCGACACATAGGATATAGTTAAGTTCAACTTGGTCTAGTGTAGAGTTAGGTATAGAGTTAGGTGTGTTTCTTTACCGTTGTACATTTTGTAACTTATAATCCGACGGTCACGATATGTAGTGATCCGACGGTTCATTCTCTCCTCGGTATTACCGACACTTGATCCGTGGCTTGACACCCGATTGGTCCATGAGTTCTATTTAAAGCGCATGGAGGGTCATTGTTCGGGTAATCCGTGCATGAGAGAAGCTTATGTAAATTTTCATTCTTTGATTAATAAATTGCCTGTAGTACCCACGTTGGGACAGGCCGTGGACTGTTTCCCTCTTTGAGGGTTTTAGCCACGTCAAAAATACTGGTGTATTGATCTGTGATCTGGTTGTGAGCGGTGTCCTTTTGGTATTCTTTCTGAGGAACTTACCCTGTAAATTCCTACATGGTATCGGAGCTATTTGAGGGCCGCGTCCGTTGGTGATCCAAATCTGAAGCCGGTAGAACTGCATGCGGCTGTCGTTTCCTAGATCTGTTGTTTCTGACTGCTTTCGGGCCGAGAGGACTGCTCTGTTGCGTTCGGAGCATCTGTTCCAGTGAGGAACCCCTTTCGTTTCACGCGAAAAGGTTTCCGGTAGCCCTAGCTACGTCATTTTTCAGATCGGGAGGTATACAGTGTTTTTTGCAGTTTACTGTTATTTTCTCTCTGCTTATTTCGGTTTCGGTTTATTTAGCCTTTTTTTTTTAACCGGATCTATACCTTTCATTTCTGCGTATGCTCTTTGCCCTGCGACTCTGTGCGATCTGGGCAAATCAGAAACAGAAAGGAAGGATTTTTCTCATGCGTATGCTCTTTTCCCTGCACCTTAGTGTGATCTCGGAAAATCAGAAACATTGAGAAAAATATTTAGTTTTTCGGCTAAAGCTAACTTCGAGATTTTTTTTTTTTAAATTTCTAGTTTTTTGGCTAAAGCTAACTTCAAGCCGCAAGGTTCGTTTTTCTTTGCATATTTGTGTTGGGTTTTGTGTTTTGTGTTTTGTAGGGAAAAAGAGCTTTCTCAAGGCAAGCACGCAAAACAAGCCCCCCCCCTCTCTCTCTCTCTCTCTCTCTCTCTCAAATTTTTTGTATAGATCAATTGGTTCAAAGCTATTTTAAGAGAGTAGAGGTCTTGGGTTCAAGTCTCCATTTTGTGGGGGCGGATTTTTTCATTCCCGCACATTCGCGCACTTTGCCGGCAACCTCAACAATTTTTTTTCAAAAAGCCATAACTTCTTCATCCGGAAGCCTTTTTCAGAGCCGTTTTTTTTTAAACCGCCTATTTTTTCGAGATCTATCCATTGGAACACTTACTTTTAGCATCTTCAGCTTCAGTTTTTTTTTTTAAAATGGAAATTCCATGCCAAGTCATTCTTGACAGCACTAACTACTTCCAATGGGTAGCCTACATGGAAGATTTACTTAGAAGTAAAGGTCTCTTCAGAATAGCCACAGACCAAGAGAAGAAACCAAAAGATGAAGACAAGGCTGCAAAATGGGAAAATAGACAAGATCAAGCACGTGGTTTGATAGGGATGTCTATTTCTCCTGATCTTAGATTCCACATTGCAGAACTTGAGACTCCTCATGAAGCATTAGAAAAACTCGCTAAAGTTTTTGGGATTAAAAATGAAATTAGAGCCCATCAACTTGAAAATGAGTTGCTTACTTTGGATCCTAATAATTTTTCTTGCATTGAAGATTTCTTGTCCAAATTCAAGACCCTTAGATATCTCTTGGAAGGTGTTAAAGTTAAGAAAGAAGATGGTAACCTTATTTATTCCATCCTTACTAAGTTGGGACCAGCCTACTTTGTATTTGTTTCCACTTTCCATTCTACAAGGGAAGCTTTCATTTGTCAAGGAAAAGACTACAAGGCCCCTTCCTTTGACTCCTTTTGTGATTCCTTAATAAGAGAACAAGAAAAACTCTTACACCTTGGTCTTCTTAATCTTGGAAACTCTTCCACGAAAGCGTTAGCCGCCCAGCAGCAACCAAATTCAAAGAATCCTAAGAAGTCATATCCTCAAAAGAATGGTCCTAAACCAACTCAGCCTCAAAATGAAAGATCATTTCAGCAAAATGATAAGACCAATAAAAACAAATGGAAGAAGACTGATAGACATTGTAACTTTTGTAATCGAGATGGCCACTTAGAATCTAAATGCTTTAAGAAGATGGAAGCCTTGGAAGCCGCAATGAAGAAACATAACATCCATGTGGAGCCTACTTCAACTTCAACTTCCGGAATGGCACTTTCTGCATGTCGTTGTCAATCATCTCAGTCTGGTTATGCATTAAATGTATCTTCTTCTTCTTCTCATTCTCATGAGTGGCTCATTGATTCTGGAGCCTCTTATCACATGGCCAAAAACCAAGCCATGTTTTCTTCTTTAAATGATTGTAACACCAAAAATATATATGTTGGTGATGATAGATCTCTTAATGTTGTAGGGACTGGAACTGTTCATCTAGACAATGGTCAGTTTAATGATGTATTATGTGTTCCAACCTTATCCTGCAACCTTCTATCTGTCTATCAGATAACTCATTCAGGTGAAGGTAAAATTGTTGAATTTTCACCTCATGATGTTGTAATCAAGGATCTAAAAGATCCTAAACAGATTCTAGCTACTGGTCTTGCTGATGATTCCACAAGGTTGTATAAGTTTCACAACTTTGGGTCATCAAATCTTCCCTCAGTATTTGTTGCTCATAATGATGAAGTGAGCAAACTTTGGCATGAGCGATTTGGTCACTTAAACTATCGCTCCCTTCAGCATCTATGTAAAGAAAATATGGTGACAGGTCTTCCTATGGTATCTTGCAGAGATGGTGTTTGTTCCGGATGTGTACTCGGAAAACATCATCGGGACAGTTTTGACAAACGTGCCTCTTGGCACGCCTCAGCCCCTTTACAGCTTGTGCACAGTGATTTATGTGGTCCTCTTCCTGTTGCTTCATTCTCTGGCTGCAAGTATTTCTTAACTTTCATTGATGATTTCTCCAGACGCACTTGGGTATACTTCTTAAAACTCAAGAGCGAAGTATTTAACACATTTTTGGCCTTCAAAGCCTTTGTTGAAAAACAATCTGGACATCAAATTCTTAAGCTAAGAACTGATAATGGTGGAGAATATGTTAAAAACACATTCATCAACTTTTGCACCGAAAATGGAATTCAAATGCAACATACTGTTCCATACACTCCACAACAAAATGGTGTAGCTGAAAGGAAAAATCGCACCTTAAAGGAAATGGCTAATTGTATGCTGCAATCTAAAGGACTCAGTCTTAGTTTTTGGGCCGAAGCAATTAATTGTGCAAATTATATAATCAATCGCACTCCTACTAAGGTTCTAGAGAATATCACTCCAGAAGAAGCTTGGAGTTCCATTAAACCAGATGTAAGTCACTTTCGTGTTTTTGGAAGTGAAGCATGGGCCCATATTCCAGATGAAAAGCATAAAGCTTTAGAACCTAAGAGTGAGAAATGTACTTTTGTTGGATATTCTGAAGATGTAAAAGGTTATAGACTTATTCCATTTAAGTCCAAAAATGTTATCATTAGAAGAGATGTAAAATTTGATGAAAATAAATCGGCCTGCGAGCCTAGTCCGGCGGATGTGCCACCTCTTCCTATCTCTTCTACTTTTGAAAACATTTCTTCTTTAGATGATGAAAGTGAGGATGATAATCCTCCCCCACCTTCTCAGGATCCTCAACTTCCAAGATGGGTCCGTGCTACTCGGGATGCAGCAGGTGATCTTGCCGGTGATCCTACAGATCAGCGACGTACACGTTCTCAGTTTGAAAGAGCCTCTTCTTTACTGGCTCAAGCTCCAGTAAATCATGATCCTGACACTTTTGCAGAAGCTTCAGGCCATCCACATTGGGAAGCAGCTATGAATGAAGAATATCATTCATTGTTGACAAATGATACATGGGATCTTGTTCCTCTACCAAAGGGACGCAAACTTGTTAGATGTAAATGGGTTTACAGAACCAAGTATGGACCAGATGGGAAAATTGATAAACATAAAGCTCGTCTTGTTGCTAAAGGCTTTTCACAGGTTGAAGGCATTGACTACACTGAAACCTTCTCCCCTGTTGCCAAAATGAACTCTATCCGCCTTGTTCTTTCCCTTGCTGCCTCTTTAAAATGGGAAGTCCATCAGATGGATGTTAAATCTGCCTTCTTGCATGGGGACTTGCAGGAAGAAATCTATATGGAACAACCCATTGGCTTCATACAAACAGACTCCAGCCTTGTTTGTCGACTTAAGAAATCCCTTTATGGTCTCAAGCAAGCTCCTCGGGCTTGGTATGCCAAAATGGATAGCTTTCTTTTAGAATCTGGCTTTTCTAGGTGTCATTCTGACAATACTGTCTACACCAAGAAAGTGGGCAACTCTCTTATCATCCTTGTTCTTTATGTTGATGATCTTATCCTTACTGGTAGTGATCCCAACCTTATAAACCATGTGAAGTCTAGCCTTAAAAAGAAATTTGAAATGACAGACTTAGGACACTTACACTATTTTCTCGGTCTTCAAGTCTTGCAATCCAAGGAGGGTATTTTCCTTTCCCAGTCCAAGTATGCTTGTGATATTCTTCGTCATTTTCACATGGAAGACTGTAAGCCAGCCCCTTCTCCCTTTCAGTCTCTTGTACTTCTCCTGAAGTTGATGCTACCTTATACCGTCAACTTGTAGGAAAACTCTTGTATTTAACCCATACTCGTCTTGATCTTTCCTTTGTTGTTGGCCTTGTTGCTCGTTTTATGCAAAACCCCCGTGAAAGTCATTGGAAAGCAGCCAAAAGAATACTTCGTTATGTTCGAGGTACAGTACAGTTTGGGATTCATTACAGTGCCAAAGCAGCTCCTCTATTAGTTGGTTTCACTGATTCTGATTGGGCTGGTGACCCTGATGATCGGAAGTCTACTGCCGGTTATGTCTTCACTCTTGGTTCAGGACCTATTACATGGGCTTGTAAGAAACAGGCTGCCATTTCTCTTTCGTCAGCAGAAGCAGAGTATCGTGGTGCCGTGGAAGCTAGTAAGGAAGCCTTGTGGCTTCGTCAGATCCTATCAGAGTTTGGCTTTGAGCAGCAGCATCCAACCACACTTTGGTGTGATAATCAAAGTGCCATTCAGCTATGCAAAGATCCAGTCCAGCATCAGCGCAGCAAACACATTGAACTACACATGCACTTCATCAGAAAGCTCATTCATGACCATGTTCTTGAAGTGCAATATTGTCCAACAGATGATCAGGTTGCAGACATCTTCACAAAGGCTCTCACAGAGGCGAAGTTCACTCAACTTCGATATATGCTTGGAGTTCAGGAAGTTGTCACTAAGGGGGGATAGGCTCTAGTGCCTCCTTCCTTCTCCTATTGTGTCATATTTGTAAATCCTTCAATCCTATCCCAAGTTGTTCTTAAGGGGGGATGTTAGGATATTCCGACACATAGGATATAGTTAAGTTCAACTTGGTCTAGTGAAGAGTTAGGTATAGAGTTAGGTAAAGTGTGTTTCTTTACCGTTGTACATTTTGTAACTTATAATCTGACGGTCACGATATGTAGTGATCCGACGGTTCATTCTCTCCTCGGTATTACCGACACTTGATCCGTGGCTTGACACCCGATTGGTCCATGAGTTCTATTTAAAGCGCATGGAGGGTCATTGTTCGGGTAATCCGTGCATGAGAGAAGCTTATGTAAATTTTCATTCTTTGATTAATAAATTGCCTGTAGTACCCACGTTGGGACAAGCCGTGGACTGTTTCCCTCTTTGAGGGTTTTAACCACGTCAAAAATACTGGTGTATTGATCTATGATCTGGTTGTGAGCGGTGTCCTTTTGGTATTCTTTCTGAGGAACTTACCCTGTAAATTCCTACAGCCAGCAACCGCATCGGTCAACCCAAAGTCAGCGATCTATCAATCGCATATAGTCCCCAGCAGGGATCACGGAGTAACTGGACTATAAACCTAGAGTGACTGGACCATAAACCTACACAATGCAAAAATTAAAACACTAACAAATTGACAAAAAGCAAGTAATACAAAAATTGACAAAAAGCAATGAGTAGAATAACACCGTACCTGCAACGAAGCCGAGCGTTCGAATTCCTTCTCGTCTAGACCATATGCATGCACAATGCAGCCTATGCCAGTACCATGAGAAAATGTGCAAATGACGAAATTGGTTAACGAAGTCTGCACACAAAACCCTCAGTATTCAACCAGAATGCCATTAACTTATAATGCTCAAATAACCATGGATTGTTGCATGCAGGTAACAGAAACCCTCAGTATTTAACGAGAATGCCATTAACTTATAATGCAGTAGCCGAACTTAACCTCTAAACAATACAACCAAGAATCACAGCTTCACACAGACATTTAGCCAAATTTCCATAAAACCCATGCAACTAAGACAAACCCTCAGTATTCAACCAGAATGCCATTAACTTATAATGCTGAAATAACCATGGACTCTTGCATCCAAGTAACAGAAACCCTCAGTATTTAACCAGAATGCCATTAACTTATAATGCAGTAGCTGAACTTACCAAAGTGACAGCACACAGTCGAGCGATAGAAGCTGCACCTGGAACAACACAACCACAACCAAACGTTTGCGATAGAGTTAACCGAGCAGCCAGGAACCGCATTGTGTTTTCACCGCAGACAATACAACAAATACAAAGGAAAAATCGCAGAGACCGCAGAGCTAAACAACCAAGCAACAATAATAATCCAAATTCCATTAACTTATAATGCAGTAGCCGAACTTAACCTGTAAACAATACAACTAAGAATCACAGCTTCACGCAGACATTTACCGAAATTTCCATAAAACCCATGCAGCTAAGACAAGCCCTCAATATTCAACCAGAATGCCATTAACTTATAATGCTCAAATAACCATGGACTCTTGCATGCAGGTAACAACAATCCTCAGAGCAGGCAGGAACCGCATTGTCTTTTCAGCGTAGACAATACAACAAATAGAAAACAAAAATCGCACAGACCGCAGAGCTAAAGAACCAAGTAACAATAACAACCCAAAGGCCGCGAACAAGGTAAAAGCCAAATAACCATGAACTCTTGCATGCACGTAACAGAAATCCTCAGTATTTAACCAGAATGCCATACAGTAGCCGAACTTACGAAAGCCACACCCAGCAGGCAGGAACCCCAGCGCAGACGAAAAATCGCACAGACTGCAGAGCTAAACAACCAAGGAACAATACCCGAGCAGGCAGGAACTCCACCGCAGACGAAAAATCGCACAGAGTGCAAAGCTAAACAAGCAACTAACAATACCAATCCAAAGGCCGCGAAGACAGTAAAACCCAAAGGCCGCGAAGACACTAAAACCCAAGCCGAACTTTCCAGCATGTCGAGGAGCAACAGCTGGCCGCCGACGAGACCACCACAGCGCATGCCGACCATAGCTAAGACAAACCCTCAGTATTCAACCAGAATGCCATTAACTTATAATGCTCAAATAACCATGGACACTTGCATGCACGTAAGACAAAACCTCAGTATTCAACCAGAAGACAAACCCTCAGTATTCACAATAATAATCCAAATGCCATTAACTTATAATGCAGTAGCCGAACTTAACCTCTAAACAATACAACTAAGAATCATAGCTTCACGCAGACATTTACCGCAGGAACTCTACCGTAGACCAAACATCGCACAGACTGCAGAGCTAAACAAGCAAGTAACAATACCAACCCGAATGCCGCGAAGACAGTAAAACACAAGCCGAACATTCCAGCATCTCGAGGACGGACACCTGGCCGCCGATCAGACCACCAGACCGCATGCAACCACGTGCCCCTCGCGCGCCACATGCCATTCGCTTCGAACCATGCGAAGCGCGTAATAAGATCCCCAACCCTTTCCGCCCCGTAAACCTTAGTTCGACTTAGGAAATATGCCAAATATTTGCAAAAAATCGCGTCCGTCAACCCATGGACAAACCCTCAGTATTCAACCAGAATGCCATTAACTTATAATGCTCAAATAACCATGGACACTTGCATGCACGTAAGACAAAACCTTAGTATTCAACTAGAAGACAAACCCTCAGTATTCACAATAATAATCCAAATGCCATTAACTTATAATGCAGTAGCCGAACTTAACCTCTAAACAATACAACTAAGAATCATAGCTTCACGCAGACATTTACCCAAATTTGCATAAAACCCATGCAGCGAAGACAAACCCTCAGTATTCAACCAGAATTCCATTAACTTATAATGCTCAAATAACCATGGACTCTTGCATGCAGCTAACACAACAGGCAGGAACCGCATTGTGTTTTCACCGCAGACAATAGAACAAATAGAAAGGAAAAATCGCACAGACCGCGCAGCTAAACAACCAAGTAATCATAATAACCCAAAGGCCGCGAACAGGGTAAAACCCAAATAGCAATGGACTCTTGCATGCAGGTAACAGAAACCCTGAGTATTTAACTAGAATGCCATACAGTAGCCGAACTTACCAAAGTCACACCGAGCAGATAGGAACCCCACCGCAGACGAAAAATCGCACAGACTGCAGAGCTAAACAAGCAACTAACAATACCCGAGCAGGCAGGAACTTCACCGCAGACGAAAAATCGCACAGACTGCAGAGCTAAACAAGCAAGTAACAATACCAACCCAAAGGCCGCGAAGACAGTAAAACCCAAAGGCCGCGAAGACAGTAAAACCCAAAGGCCGCGAAGACAGTAAAACCCAAGCCGAACTTTCCAGCATGTCGAGCAGGAGCAGCTGGCCGCCGATCAGACCACCATAGCGCATGCCGACCACAGCTAAGACAAACCCTCAGTATTCAACCAGAATTCCATTAACTTATAATGTTCAACTAACCATGGACTCTTGCATGCACGTAAGAGAAACCCTCAGTATCTAACCAGAAGACAAACCCTCAGTATTCAACCAGAATGGCATCGACTCTTGCATGCAGGCCACACAGTAGCTGAACTCACCAAAGCCACACCGAGCAGGCAGGAACTCCACCGCAGACGAAAAATCGCACAGACTACAAGCAACAATACCCGGGCAAGCAGGAACTCTACCGCAGACCAAACATCGCACAGACTGCAGAGCTACACAAGCAAGTAACAATACCAACCCAAATGCCGCGAAGACAGTAAAACACACCCCGAACGTTCCAGCATCTCGAGGACGGACACCTGGCCGCCGATCACACCACCAGACCGCATGCAACCACGTGCCCCTCACGCGCGCCACGTGCCATTCGCCTCGAACCATGCGAAGCGCGTAATAAGACCCCCAACCCTTTCCGCCCCGTAAACCTTAATTCGACTTAGGAAAAACGCCAAATATTTCCAAATATCGCCGCGGTCAACCCAAAGTCAGCGATCTATCGATCGCTTATAGTCCCCGGCAGGGACTAATAATAGTATTTTTAGTTAATATTTTTATATTATATAAATTAAAAAAAGGTTAGTGTCAGTTATATGCGGGTGAGAGATGATGATGCGTAAGATTAATATAGTTTTATTTTTTTAAGGAAAAATAAACAATTTAAATTTTTGATGTACATATACATATTATTAGATATAAGTGGTTCGTAGAAATAGCTGTTACTATTTCATGTTTAGTAGAACTATTCTAATATGTTTTTGGAAACGTGAACTCAGATCACTTAGAATATAAATCATGAACCATATCGTTTGAGCTAAAAAAATTTAATCAAAACTTTAAAATTGTAGGAATTTACAGGGTAAGTTCTTTAGAAAAAACACCAAAGGACACCGCTCATAAACAAATCGCAGATCAATACACCAGTATTTTTGACGTGGTTAAAAACCTGAAAGAAGGAAACAGTGCACGGCCTGAGCCAACACGGCCACTTCAGGCAATTTATCAATAAAAGAATCAAAATTTA
The DNA here is from genome assembly GCA_031772625.1 of Pinus tabuliformis. NCBI lineage: Eukaryota > Viridiplantae > Streptophyta > Pinopsida > Pinales > Pinaceae > Pinus > Pinus tabuliformis. Next base: position 1,246,671,528 of record CM062811.1, read on the forward strand.
CATAAGCTTCTCTCATGAACAGTTACCCTACAAATGACCCTCCATGCTCTTTAAATAGAGATCATGGACCAATCAGGTGTTAAGCCATGGATCAAGTGTTGGTAATACCGAGGAGAGAATGAACAGTCGGATCACTACATATCGTGACCGTCGGATTGTAAGTTACAAAAATACATAGTAAAGAAACACACTTTACCTAACTCTACACTAGACCAAATTATACTTAACTATTTCCTATGTATCAAAATATCCTAACAATTTTTTTTTAAAATAACTAACATGAAATAAAAAAAAAAATATACACAATTGATAATAATTAATAATAAATATCTTTATTATCATTTAATAATGAATTGTCATAACTTTTAAACCTTTAAAAAATATAATAGATGACCAACCTATTTTCATGTTTAAAATATTATAAAATATAAAATATAATGTTTTAAATATAATTAATTTAAAATGCCTTTTGCTTTTGGAAATTCTAAGAAATTTCCAATTGCATATAGTTAATTTACTAATAAAATATTATTATAAATAAAAGTATATTTTTTATTTTATTACAAAATATAAAATTTAATGCTCTTAATATAATCAAATTAGAAATAAAATAATATTAAAAATGAAAATCTATAAAATGTAGATGTCAACCTTTCTAACATGTTATTATTACATTCTTTTTATGAAATCATATAAAAACTCTGAAAATTTATGAATTTTTACATCAGAAATCTTATTATTATCTTCGTGTAAACAGATATTCTATCTTGCATTCACTCAATGAATACAATTATACACATTCGTGCATTATATAAGCATTAAGAGTGAAATTCATACCCAATATGACAGATGCAGAAAACAGGAAATAAAGATGCAGGATTGATAGAAACTTCTCTTTATTAATACTTCCACTATTTACATACTCGACTCGCCCTACGCACTCCGCTGCAGGAGTCCGCACACTCACTTGCGGACTACTAGGCCTCTGCGCACTTAGCTGCAGAGCCTCTTCCTACGCTACGACCCAAAACTAGACTTTACACTTCAGAACTATCTCGCATACATCATTCTTCCTTAGACATTCTGTGATTCCTGCCTTAACTACTTAGAGCTTCGCTCTATTTATATAATCCCATGGTCTGTGGACCATGGGTAGATCTTCTACAGCCGACATTATATTATCAAAACTAAGGGGGCACAACCCTATGACTCTTTAACAAACTACGCGCTCTGTGCCCACAAAATGCGAAGTCTCTACATTGGAATTACAAAATTGACCAAAATCTGGGCTCTAAGCCCCAAAACTTCCCTTGGGGATCCTGTGCCCAACAAAAAGTTATTTAATTATTTAAATAGTGATGAAAACACCATTGCAGACTACACAGACATATGGATCATTCACTGAAATAAAATTAGACAAATATACAAGGGAGACCGTTATTTTTGGACAAACGTCCCCGAAAAAAGCCAATCTGGGAAAATCGATGCAATAACTTTGAGGCTTTTCTATTATTAAGCAATAATTATGAATACAACTTTGGATGCCCTCTCGACTATCTAGTTGCATAGATAAAAGTATATTGGCAAAAACCTAAGTGAGATTACCTCACTTCACCTAGCAAAATCTCTCCCTTCTGGCAACTAGACTGATTGTCCCCAACTACAACTGCGCTGCCCCTTCGCAGTAGCTATGTGGGCCTCCGCAGAACACATTGGGACACTGCAACATTGTGTCACTAAGACCGCTTAGCCTTCATTGTGACACTGCGACACTGCGTCACGACGTCACTGATAGCTCTTAGCCTCCACTGCGTCACTGTGACACTACGTCACTATTACACTGCCTCATTGCGACACTAAGACCCCTTAGCCTCCACTGCATCACTATGTCATAGCTCTCCCTCTGTGTTGTTTCTCCTAGTGCTGCTTTGCCTCTCTGCTATATATTCTCGGCCTTGGACTAAAGTCCCTCTGCCAAACTGCCCCTCTCACTACAACTCAGATCACCTAATCGATTTTCTCAGCAAACCATGCCCAAGAAAAATTGAACTGACTAATCTCTAAAGTGTCTTGGTGTATCTCCAACTGACCCCAAGTCTTGCTCTTATACTTTTCCTGTGGATGAATCAAAAGTCGAGATTAAGTCCCTAATCAATGGCTAAGATTAATACAGACTTGATCCTCATCACTTAGAAGTTTCTCACCCATATTCTTATTAATACCCATTAATATTTTTATTTTCCTAAGAGACTTAGGTACCCATTAAAAATATTAATTATTTTAATAACTCCTCATTTGGGTGGAATTTCTCCAAACAATTTTTGGCTCTTGGAGATCTCATGTGTTCTAACCCCTCCACAAAATTTCAGAGCTAGATCACATTTGATGCTACCCAAAATCAACACTCCCTCTTTGCAAGGAATGTGCTCTAGTAATACTTCCCCAACAGAAGTACTACACTGATCCATTGTATCAGTCCTCTGTGCTGCTAATGCTTTTGCCTGATTCCCTTCATCCACTACACTATTGCTTCTTGTATTGTCGCTCATGACACTGCCACCATCACTACTACATCTATACTGCAGCTCCCTCTCAATATGTTGCATCATGCTGCCCATAGCACTGCCACTGCTAACTTCTACACTGCAACTCAGTTGCTGAGAAGTAAGAAACTAAAACCTCACCAAAAAACTAACATTCTGATTGGTATGGATGCCTCGTGATGCTGAAGCTACCTCTGCTTATAATATGTGCTGACCCTCTGCGGCCACTGCGCTGCTACAATCTGCTTTGTGCCTCTTGTACTGTTGTAACCTCCATTGCACTGCTTCAGAATTTGGCACTCTAGCTCTGCCACTGTTGCTCCATCACACCTCACACCAACCGACACCTGTCATTTTGCTACTTTCATTAAGGGCTCTCGTAGACATATGTGATCCAAGAGTTTGGGCACCTCAAGGATCATGCCCGTCATGTAGTCCTCTCGACTACAACTCCATGTCGCCCCACCTCCCTCTTGGAGATGCGGCTGCCATCTCTACCAAATGAATGTCGAACTAGTTCTCTTCTCCCTCTTTCAATGTTGCCCCAACAAAACTCGGATCTAGATTTCTTTGGCGCTAGAAATCCTCTAAAGAACAAGCCTCTCTGAATTTCAATTTTCTTCATGGAAATCCTTTTGCCAAATGTAAAATCACTCCTCTCCAATCCTACTTTGTTGCTGCTTAGCAACCCGGATCTAGATTTCTTTGGCTGGAAATATTTCAAGGTAGTGACTCCCCCTACCTCGGCTTTATCTCCCCATACATTGTTTTGCACAAACAACAGCAATGTCCCTTCAGCTCGTCAAATTGAATCTTCTCTACTTCTCTAGCCCCAACAATTTACTGATTCGAGCCTCCCAGACTCTGCACTAGCCCAGAGAGCTGATGTAGTCACTGTGTGAGCTCCTCTCGGGTTCTGCGATACCCTCTGCAGGCTTGAAGTGCTGATGCAGGCACTGCGTGAACTCTGCATCACTTCTCTAGCTCTGCATCACACCTTCAGTTGTTCCTCTGCCTCTGAAACGACGTTGTCACTCGGGACAGCTACTTCTCTACAAAAAATTATTTGGATCACCCTGTTGATGTCTTTAGTCACCTATGATCTACAATTCTCTAATACCATGTGAAAATTTCTGAATCTACACATCAAAAATCCTACCGCAATCACTGGTTTACCATCTGCTACTTGTTTTTACATTCAACAAGTTATTTAATTATTTAAATAGTGATGAAAACACTATTGCAGACTACACATACATACGGATCATGAACTAAAATAAAATGAGACAAATACACAAGGGACACTGTTATTTTTGGACAAACATCCCCGGAAAAGCCCAATGTGGGAAAACTAGTGCAGCAGCTCTGAGGGTTTTCTATTATTAAGCAGTAGTTCTGAATACAACTCTAGATGCCATATCGACTATCCCGTTACAGAGATAAAAGTATACTAACAAAAAACCTAATTGAGCTTACCTCAGCTCACCTGGTAAAATCTCTCCATTACAGCAACTAGACTGGCTGTCCCCGGCTACAACTACGCTTCCCCTTCACAGTAGTTGTGTGGGCCTGGATGGAGCACACTAGGACATTGTGACACTGTGTCATTGCGTCATTGAGACCCCTTAGCCTTCACTGCGTCACTGAGAGCTCTTAGCCTTCACTGTGTCACTGTGACACTGCGACACTGTGACACTGAGACCCCTTAGCCTCAACTATGTCAGAGCTCTCCCTCTGCATTGTCTCTCCTGGTGTTGTTATACCTCTCTACTATGTATTCTCGGCCTTATACTAAAGTCCCTCTATCGAACTTCCCCTCTCACTGCAACTCAGATCACCTATTTGATTTTCTTAGCAAACCACGCCCCAGAAAAATTGAACTAAATGATCTCTCAAGTGTCTTGGTGTATCTCCAAGTAACCCCAAGCCTTCCTCTTATAATTTTCCTATTGACGAATCAAGAGCCGAGATTAAGTCCCTAATCAATGTCTAAGATTAAAACAGACTTGATCCTCGTCACTTAGAAGTTTATCACCCATATTCTTATTAATACCCATTAATATTTTTGTTTTCCTAAGTTTATACTTAGGAACCCATTAAAAATATTAATTATTTTAACAACTCCTCATCCAAGTGGAATTTCTCCAAACGATTTCTGGGTCTTGGAGATCTCATGTGTTCTAGCCCCTCCACAAAATTTCGGAGCTAGAGCACATCAGATGCTACCCAAAATCAACAAAAAATTATCATAACATTTCTAATAAATCTTTTTTCGACATAATTTCAATATTATAATCATAATATTTTTAGTAATTTTTTTTTCATATAATTTGAAATAGTTGATAAGTTTGAATTTTTTTTAAATATATTTACTATATTTATTGACTTTTTTTAGTTAATGGTGAATTTCACTTTTATTCTTTCATATATGATATTACATATAATTTTAAATAAATTATTTTTTATTATATTATTTAAATACTTTACATATAAATAAATATAAATAATTGAAAATCAATAATGTTTAATTAAACCATTATTATAAAATATTTGCTCTCGCCTACTGCATTTGTGTGAGAACACTAAGAATATGATCGAGCTTCTGTTGGGTTGTGTTATATTCTTTCCACGACTAGCCCATGTACTTAACCAGGGGTTAGAGGGGGGGAGGTCACAGGGGGTTTGAGGGGTACCCGTAACCCCACTTTATGGGCTCCGGGGCAGCTCCCGGAAAATTTTGGTTTTGGACCCTATGTTAGGTTGGGCGGACCCACCTATGGTTTTGTGCATGATTTTTACACATGTTTTTTGGACGCGATGGTTTTCGATCCATGGTATTGGACGCGATGGTTTTTCGGTCCATGGTATTGGATGCTTCGGCATGTATAAATATGTATTATAACATTGAAAGGAATATAATGAAAAATCAAGCTGGTAGTCCTAGTTTTTGGATCCAGGGGAAAATCTCTGTGTATATGTGTTTTATGTGTTATGCTCTCGCATTGTTTATTTTATGTGTTTTAGAATTCATATGCAGGTAATTTCTATATGGCGTTAAAACCTACATTTGGTATCAAAGCAGTTTTGGCTTCAAGGGGATGCCTTTGTTGCTGAGGGGTTTCGCTCGGGCCTGTGGTAGACCCCGTTCAGTGGGAGATCTGCGAGATCGATTATGGTGGTGAAAGAAGATGGTGAGCAGTGGAAAGATAGAGATCAAGAAATTTAATGGTCAAAGTTTTGAGTTGTGGAAACTCAAGATGGAGGATCTGTTGGTGGATAAATATTAGTGGATCGCGGTAGATCTGAGTACTAAACCAACAAGAGTGTCCGATGAAGAATGGAAGAAGTTGGATTGGAAGGCAAAGAGCACAATACGATTGTGTGTCTCAGATTCAATATTTCTAAATGTATCAAGGGAAGCTACAACAAAGGCTTTATGGGACAAGTTAGGGACTTTGTACCAATCTAAGTCTCTGGTGAATAAACTGTTCCTGCGGAAAAAGCTGTATAACCTGAGGATGAAAGATGGAGACTCGGTGACAAAGCATCTGAACGCATTTAATACTATGGTAAGTCAGTTAGCATCTATTGATATTAAAATTTCAGATGAAGATAAGTGCATCAATTTGTTGTGTTCTCTACCAGATTCGTGGGATAGTCTGGTTATTGCAATAGGTAGCAATGCAACTGCCTTGTACTTTGATGAAATAATCTCAACCTTGCTAACGGAGGAGATGAGATAGAAAAATATGGAGAGCCAGAATGGTGATGCCTTGTCTGTACGAGGACGGTCCCAGAACAGAAACAAAAATAAGTCATCGAGTGGTAGATCTAAATCTAGAGGGAGATATACATCTCCAGGAAAACCTGTAAAGGTGGTGTGGTGGAAATGCGGAAAGGAAGGCCACTTTAAAAGGGACTGTAAATCTAAAGCTCTTGACAAAGAAAGGGATCTGATGAGGCTCCTTCTGCAGAGGCGAAAAACACCTTAGATGAAGGTGGGGATGTGTACTTGGCTTTTTCAAGTACACATGTAGATCATGAGGCATGGTTGATTGACTTAGGTGCATCCTTTCACTTCACTCCACATAGAGAGTGGTTCTGCAAGTATGAGAAATATGATGGTGGTGATGTCTTCTTGGGGGATGACAGGAAGGATAGAATCATTTGTCGCGGAAAAGTAAAGTTGAAGTTGCAAGGTGGAAGGGTTAGAACACTTCCAGGTGTTCTACATATTCCTGCATTAGCCAGAAATCTGATTTCTGTAAGCAAGCTGGATGATGCAGGTGTAAAAACAATGTTTGAGAAAGATACCTGCAAGATGGTTCGGGGAGCACTGGTATTGATGCGGGGAGTTCGGATTGGAACTATGTACAAGCTACAAGGTAGAATTGTTGTTGATGGGTGTAACAATGCTATGGTTCCTGAAAGTGGAGCTGAAAATCTAGTGGTCTCTGGAGAGAAGACCATGCTGTGGCATCAAAGGCTTGGACATATTGGAGAGAAGGGCCTTTGAATACTTCATGGTAAAGGTATGAGTAATAGCTCTCTGGATTTTGATTTCTGTGAAAATTGTGTATACGGGAAGCAGAATCGTGTGTGTTTCCCATCTGGTGATAAGAGGGTGAAATAGATATTAGAGCTTGTGCACAGTGATGTGTTTGGACCTGTGAAGGTTTCATCACTGGGTAAGTCTATGTACCATGTATCATTTATAGATGACTTCTTAAGGAATACATGGATATATTTCCTTAAGAAGAAACCTGAATTCTATGACAGGTTTAAAGAATTTAAGGCTCTCGTGGAAAATTAGACAGAGAAGAAGATAAAGGTGTTGAGGATAGATAATGGTGGAGAGTTTTGCAGCAAGGAATTTGAATAATTCTGTAAGAAGTGTGGTATATCATGGTAGAAGACTACTCCATATACACCTCAGAAAAATGGTGTTGCAGAAAGAATGAACAAGATGTTGATGGAAAGGGCAAGAAGCATGCTCAGTGGTGCCGGGTTAGGACAGGAATTTTGGGCAGAGGCGATGGGTACTGCATGTTACCTGGTCAACAAGTCACCTTCATCAGCGTTGGAGGATAAGACTCCACAAGAGGTATGGACTGGTAAGAACCCTCTCTTTCACATCTAAGGGTATTTGGATGTGATGTATATGTACATGTTCCAAAGGAGAAACGAACCAAGTTGGATAGTAAATCTGAAAAGTGCATCTTTATTGGGTATAAGGATGGTTTAAAGGGTTATAAGCTTTGGAACCCAGTAACCGAGAAGGTTGTGTACAACCGAAATGTGGTGTTTAGAGAGGTGAAAGATGTTATTAAACATGAAGTCCAACCAAACGAACTTGAGAAGATAGAGTTTGAGCTAAAGGAGGAAGAATCATACTCTACAGCAAAGGAGCAATCAGAAGATGAATATCCACAAACTCTGACTGTGAGAAGATCAGTTCGAGAAAGAAGGCAGCCAGAAAGGTATAGTCCATCTATTTTTTGTTCAAATTTTGCTTTGTCTGTTACTGATTATGATCCCAGAACTGTGAAAGAAGCAGTGGATTCAGAGGATGGAAAACTCTAGAAAGAGGCCATGGTTGATGAAATGGCATCTTTGCACAAAAATGAGGCTTGGGATCTAGTTGAGTTGTCGGCTAGAAGGAAACCCATTAGCAGTAAATGGGTGTTCAAAAAGAAGGCAAATGCAAAAGGAAAAGTGGAGAAATACAAAGCTCGATTGGTAGCAAAAGGTTATTCCCAGGCGCTGGGAATTGATTTTGGTGATATTTTTTCTCCTATTGCCAAGGTAACTTCTATTAGATTACTTTTATCTGTTGCTGCTGCTTTTGATTTTGAGGTAGAACAGATGGATGTGAAGACAACATTTCTTCACTAGGATCTAGAAGAGGAAATATACATGAAGCAACCTGAAGGCTTTGCGGTGAAGGGTAAGAAAGAACTGGTATGCAAGTTAAAGAAGTCTCTATATGGGTTAAAATAGTCACCAAGGATGTGGTATCAGAAATTTGATACATTTATACGGGGACTTGGCTTCACTTGAAGCAAAGCAGATCACTGTGTGTATTTTAAATTAATTGGTGACCGTGTTATTTATCTGGTCTTGTATGTGGATGATATGTTGCTGGTTGGAAATGACAAAGAAATTATCCAGGATTTGAAGACCCAATTGTCCTCCAAATTCAACATGAAAGATCTTGGTGCTGCAAACTATATTTTGGACATGGAAATTAAAAGAGATCGGGCAAAGAGAAAGCTCTAGTTAAACCAGAGGAAGTATGTTAAGACAATACTGTAGAGGTTTAATATGCAGGATAATAAACCGGTGAAGGTTCCTATTCTTGTAGGTGTGAGGTTATCTGCTGAACAGTGTCCCAAGACACAAGAAGAGGAAGAGGACATGTCCCGTGTTCCATATGCAAGTGTAGTCGGTAGCCTGATGTATGCAATGGTCTATACTAGACCAGACATTGCACATGCAGTGGGAGTATTGAGAAAGTTTATGTCAAAACCAGGAAAAGAGCATTGGACAATAGTGAAGCGGGTTTTCAGGTATTTGGGTGGCACTAGTGATTATGGTTTGTGCTACCAAGGAAGACCAGGATTGGACAGAGTGTTGGATATTCATGGCTTTGTTGATGCAGACTCGGCTAGAGATCTGGATCAGAGAAGATCTACAAGTGGGTATGTGTTTAACCTATTTGGAGATGCAATCAGTTGGATGAGTAAGAAACAATATGTAGTGGCACTATCAACTACAGAGGCAGAATACATGGCAGCCACTCATGCAAGCAAGGAAGTAGTTTGGTTGTAGAGATTGTGTTCAAGTATGGGGTTAGTACAGGAAGCTATAAGGATAGACTGTGACAGCCAAAGTGCAATTTTCTTGGCAAAGAACCCTGCATATCATTCAAAGACAAAGCACATTGATGTTCAGTATCACTTTGTGAGGGATATGATAGAAGACAAAAAGGTGTTGCTGGTAAAGGTGGACACTTTGAAGAATACTGCAGATGCATTGACAAAATCTGTGAGCTCTGAGAAGTTCTCTTGGTGTAGAGAAACAATGGGTGTTGTAGGGCTAGATAAATGACTAAGCTCTCTTGTGGCCCCCTGTGGAAAGAAAACAACAAGTGGGAGAATGTTGGGTTGTGTTATATTCTTTCCACGACTAGCCCACATAGTTAACCGGGGGTTAGAGGGGGGGAGGTCACAGGGGGTTTGAGGGGTACCCGTAACCCCACTTTATGGGGTCTGTGGCGGTGCCCCAGAAAATTTTGGTTTTGGACCCTATGTTAGGTTGGGCGGACCCACCTATGGTTTTGTGCATGATTTTCGCACATGTTTTTTGGACGCGATGGTTTTCGGTCCATGGTATTGGACGCGATGGTTTTTCGGTCCATGGTATTGGATGCTTCGGCATGTATAAATATGTATTATAAAATTGAAAGGAATATAATGAAAAATCAAGCTGGTAGTCCGATTTTGGGATCCAGGGGAAAATCTCTGTGTATATGTGTTTTATGTGTTATGCTCTCGCATTGTTTATTTTATGTGTTTTACAATTCGTATGCAGGTAATTTCTGTATGGGGTTAAAACCTACATCTTCAATGCTAGCTCAAAGGGGGATTCTCCCCTTTGCCTCCTTCAACAGATGCTCAGGATGAAGTCTTGACCTTCAAATCCCTAATAGCGGCCTTAGATAGTCATCCAAATCCAAAAGAAGCACGTAGCAAATTCGTTATGCGGGTTGAAGACATCATTTCGGTTACACTTCCAAAAGGTGTGATTCGAACAACAATAGCCTTTTCCCAATGAGGATTAGTCAGGAAATTTACCAGGATGTGTCCCTCTCCCTAGTCAATGGAATACTGGATAGAGCTAACGTGGAAACTAAAGATGAAATGGATCATTCAATTTTATGCATGCAGAAATGGTTTCTTTGCTTTTCTATTTGAACTCAAGGAGGATCAAGACGTGATCTTCAGAAATGGCCTATATTTCTTTGGGTAAAGGGGAATGTACCTAAATTAGTGGTTTCCAAAATTCAACCTAGACGAAGACATTCCGACAATGATTCAAGTTTGGGTAAAACTACCTCATCTTCTACTTTCAGTTGGAGTGATGACTGTGTTAGAGAAATAAGAAAAGGGGTTGGGAAATACCTGGATCGAGCTGAGCCGAAACGCTCCCAGTTTGCATGTGCAAAAATATGTGTTGACTTAGATTTGGAAAAGGGACTGCCATCAGAGACTAATTTAAATTTGGGTGGCTAGAAACACTGTCAAACCCTCGATTATGAGAAAATCCTTTTTAAGTGTCATCATTGTCATGAATATGGACATTTTTCTAGGTACTCTAAAAAGGATATTGATGGAAAGGGAGCATAAAAATTAGCAGAGAAAGGAGGAAACTAGGATGTAAAAAGGAAGGGGAATAATAAAGGAAAAGCTAATGGAAAGAAATAACCCCCCTTAAACAACAATGAGGCATCAACCTCAACCAATATGTTTGATGTCCTACAAAAATACTTCGAGTGGCGAGCAATCTCCCAATTAGGGTGCTCCAAATGATGAATAAATTATAGAAGATCAGGAGGAAGGATAAATCAACATGGAGGAAGAAAAATAAAAAGAACAAGAGAATCATCCTGCAATAGAGTCGCTCATAATATCCTCTTCCACCAAATCAGGTCTGGTGGATGGGGGTTCACATCCTACAGGAGTTATCACCAAAAACATGGCTCAAACATTAGTGTGGGAAGATGAAGGGAGTAGTCACAAAACATAAAGTAGTAAAAAGAAGCAAGAGTGGCCACATAAAAAGGTGATCTCAGAAAGGGAGGAAAAAAATAACAAAAGAATTGGAAATCAGTAGATAATCCCTAACACTTTGAAGTCAAAATGCGTGAAAGGGATGGAGTTACCAGAAAAAGTAGGAGGTGCCCAAAACCCTCCTCCTAAATGATAATATTGCCTTGGAATATAAGGGGTTCGGGTCTCCCCATCAAAACCCAGGCAATAAGGGATCTAGTAAGAAAGGAAAAATCGCAAGTCCTAATGCTTCAGAAAAAAAAAAAAAAAAAATGGAGGAAAAAAACGTTAACAAAGGAACACAAATGTTTTGGAAAGAACGTGAAGGAATAGCCCAAGACACCAAAGGTGAAAAAGGAGGAATCAAATTGTATTGGTCGAGGATGCATTTTTATTTAGTGGATAGTGTCAAGTCTCAACGTTGGGTTGTTGTTTCTCTTGAAAGAAAGGACACAAAGGAAAGAATAAAGATCATAATTTTTTATCAACCGATAGTGTACAGGGAAAAAAATTACTTTTGGAGCTCCTTCAATAGAATAAAGACAAGGGAGGGCTTCACAAATAGTATAATGGGAGGAGACTTCAATACCATTCTCAAATTTGAAGAGAAGAGAGGTGCTTCTCATGTTTGAGACCCTTTTTGGGAAAGAATGGAATACCTCATCAATGAATGGGATTTGGTGGACGTTCCTCCAAAATTTGGGAAATTTACATGGTCAAATAGGAGTGGGAACAATTATATAACATTTCAATTGGATAGATTCCTCGATCACAATAGTCATATTTTAACTAGATTGGAGTTCTCATCATCCATATAGGTGCAAGGTGAGTCTGATCATCAACCTATCTCCCTCTCAATTTCTCATGTTGAAAATATTGACCCGATCCCTTTATGTTACAATCCAAATTGGATAAATGAAGATGTAGTTTCAAATTTAATCACGAAAGCGTGGAGTTGCCCAATAACAAGATCCCCATTCTTTGTATGGGAATATAAAATAAAAATTTTGAAGAAATTCTTGAGGCAATGGCTTAAATCCAACTATGTACCATTAGGAGAAAAGAGACATGTGTTAGTTCAACAATGAGTGCAACTTCAAATAATGATGGATGAAATGCCCATAGAACCTAGTCATATAGAGAAAGAATGAGAGTTAACCAAGCAAATATATGATGTCAGTCGACAAGACGAGGAATTGTGGAGATTAAAATCACGAAGTGTTACAGGCCATTTTTTCACATCAGCCCAAAAAAAGGCTTGCAAACCAAATCAATCAACACCCTTGAACATTTTGTCATCATCTCTTCACAAAGCCCTAAGTATCAATTCTCCAAAAAGTCTGAGTTTATGGGACAATTCGCTGAAAAACACTTATTTTAGCCCCAATGCACCTTGCCTCCTTAGCCACGTACGTTCAGCGCATGTTGCATGCTTGTTCATCGGCGCTGATCAACACTTGTTGCTCCCTTCTCCAAGTGTGTTGATTATAGAAATTTGGGAAAATTAAAAAATATTTCCAAAGATTCCTCTTCCAGAAGCTTCTAAGGTAGATTTAACTATTTATCATGGATAGAGAACTTGAATCCTATCTTGGAGACCTTATCTCTTATCCCTTGAGCGCATCTTCCCCTCTTAAGTGAATCTCAAGCCCATATTGGTAATTAGATAAGAATTCCCAAGATACCACACCCATCCTATAAAATTATTGCCTCCCATAAGGTCTGGGTTGGATTTTGGAGATTTATAGTGCCTCATGCTATTGTTTTGAACCTAAAGGAGTCATCATATTAATGCATTGGGGTTGGTTTTGAGGTGTGCTTTGTGACAAGGAAGGACAAGTCAACTTGGGGAGACATCTACAATATCAACTTCTATTTATGGTTGTAAAATATCTCTTATATTTATCAATACAAAGAGCATCTTGTTTTCCTATATGTGTTGTGTTATGTTTTCACTCATGTGTTTCAATTCCATGCCGATTCATTGAACATAGATTTTAGATTATGCTACGTGGATGTTGTAGATCCTTTGCTTCTTTTAGTCATGTGTGCAGGTTCTAATTATAGCACTCGGAGCCAGAGTTGGAGCTTATAAGTGAGGAAAGGAAGGCTTGCTACAGATTTGAGGTAAGTTTCTCTCCCATATTATAAATTCTCTAAGGAAAACTTCAAGTTTTTTGTCTTCTATTTTTCTAGATCATGCCACTAGATATAAGGAATTCACCTTTGTCTGCAATCATGAAACTTTTTCATAACAAAAAGTTTGTGGCTTTAGACGGGGGATCAAAACATTATAGTTTTTCATAAGTAGATGAAAGCATGGGAGATAAGAAATAGGGTAAGAGAGATAATCCTTGAAGGGAGGCAAAAACTCTCTACCTTCGAAAAAATCAAGCCATAATCCTGCCATCACTTCAGTACTCTTTTCGAGGAAGAGAAAGAAGTAGAATAGGAGAAGGGACAAGAATTTATGCACAAGTTCCCTCAAATGGTGACAGAGGTCAACAATCAAATGTTGGTAAGTGAAATAACAGAGGATGAAGTGTTGGAAGCCATTTGGAACATGATTTCGAAAAGAGATCTAGGCCCAAATGGCTTCTCAATAAGCTTTTATCAGAAATTATGGTAATTAATCAAGAAATATATGTTAAGGATGTTAAAATACTCAAGGATTAAAGGAAAACATGGGGTGCAACAAATTAATGCTTCCTAGCCCTGATCCCTAAGGAAACTATTCCAATAAACTTTTCAAGATTTAGACCTAATCACTTTGTAATTCAGCCTATAAAACTCTAACCAAAGTAATGGCAACAAGGTTGAAAAAAGTTCTCCCCAATATTATATTGGAGAATCAAGGTGGTTTCATGCAGCGACGACAAAATATGGCTAATATAATTTTAGTATAGGAGGCAATCCACTCAAGCAAGTGATGAACCCCGAATTGGGTAACATATTGGGCTCATTTTGCCTAATTGTCCTTGTTCAATCCTCCATTTTTCATAGATTATGCGTGTTTTTCTAGTATGTTTATGTTATTTGAACGAATAAGGGTGGTCACTCTACCAAGGAGGCTAATATGTGGTCATTTAAGGTTTTTTGGACAAATTTTGGAGCAAAACCAAGCAATTATGGCCCAGGTGACAGCCAAGCTTGAGGTGAGGATTCGTAGGGAGGTTATCTTTGGCATTAAATGGCCCTTCTTCGAAATCTCCACCCTCAACTCCGAGCTCAACAGGCCACCAAAACGAGTTCTAAAGGCAGCCGAGCAGCTTTGGGAAGAGTGACTGTTTACTAGCAGTTGGAACAGCTGAGTCCCTTGAATTTAGAAGGGCTTCTAGGCCCCTCATAGTGTACAAATAGGAAGGCCTTAGCCTTCTTAGTTTACTTTTGGAACTGTTGGTATTTGCACTATAGTGCTGTCCTTTTCTCAGCTCGTTTTCTTAGCTACTGTTGTATAACTTTCTTGTGATGATTATTTTTGAGTAATGAGAAGCAGCTTTACTTGGCATCAGATCTGAGTTCTTTATAGGAGCCTGCAGCTCTTGGGGTTGGGCCCAACCCGAGTGCTAAGGCCTCCTTTATGTATTGTTATTTGTTCTTTATGTATTTGCAAAATCATTTCTGTTAAGTAGATTAAATCTTGCTGATTAACTAGGTCACTGTTGATGATTAGAAAGACTTTTGATGTTCAGTTTTAGTTGATAGGTTGTTAACAGGAAAAAATTCAAACAAGGGCCATCAAACACCTCTGATTTCACCTCTCCCTCAGTGGGATCAGGAGCTGGGATCAAGGTGACCTTGCTGCCCACAAAACACTGGCTTTGCTTTTCCATGCAATCACTAGTGTTTGATTTTCATTTGTAGAAGTTGGTTACATGTTCAGATTTTTGCTTGCTTAGTTGCATAAGTTAGTATGCATGGTTTCATTGCAGTTTAAACTTCTGTTCATTCTCTTTACTGTCAGCTAGATCATATTAGGTCAACGTAACTAGGTATTTGATTTTACAAGTCTTCATTGGTTCAGTTGGAAAAACAAATTGCAGAGCACCTGTACCACTTCTCTACCTGCCCATACTCCATCAACCCATATGCTCCATCCCCCAACTCAGCTTCTTGCCTTACGTTTGCCATTTGCTCACATAACCCTAGTTTTTGTGCATCATTGCTTCATTCCTCCTTGAACAAATCCAGCCATCTACATCTTTCCTCAACTCCATCCACCAAGTCCTGGACCACCTCCAACCCTTATCCTACCTCCATACCCACTCTTTCATCTTTCTTCCTCCATCCATCCTCCAAAATCCCATTTCTAAACATCCTGTAGAAAAATTACAGACATCCTATAGAACCCCCGTAGACTTCCTGTAGAAGCTCACGAATGAGGTTTCTTAATAGCAAAACTCTGTGAAACTCTCTGGAAGGGTGTTAGGGACCCCTTAGGCCCTCTCTGAACCTTCCCAACCTCCTCCAATCATTTCCTCTCGCCAAGCCACCTCTGCACAGTCAAAACAGTCAAATCGCATGCATGATAATTCTGGCAACTTATTCAAAAATACAAAAAGATGTTTTTTTCAAATGTTACTGTAGAAGTAGCTTAGATACATGTATTTACCTTTCTAGAATTCAATGGAATTTCTCTCAGTAGCTTGCATCCTCTTTCTTTCATCAGTAGGGATAGCTGGTAAAATTAGGGTTTGTTAGGGTTTACGTTTCCTTTTAGCTTTCCAGTTTCTTTCTGCAAGTAGATCAGCCTTCTTTGAGTTAGCTTGTGTCATCAATTAAAAAGCTTCTTCTCAGAGCTCATAGAAGTTGGCTTAAGCTCCTAGCAGACTTGTGCCAGCTGACCAAGTGACAGCTGCGGCAAGAGCTAGTACTTGTGCATACAGCACCGTCGCTTCCAAGTTTGTTACGAACTACCGGGTTGATAAAAGTAAAGAAGGGAGTCCCAGGAGTTGCAGCATTATTGCTGCAATACTGGAGCTCACCACTCTTTTTGGCGTCGTTTCCGGGGAAGCGTCAGAGTATTTGTGATTGCTGCTTTTCTTCTATTTTCCTACTCTAACCTTCTACTAAGTAGTTTATTTCAGTTCCATTCTGCAATTTCATTTCTGCAAAAGTAAATTAGACATTTCCTGCTTTCATAGATTAGCCTTTCAATTCCGCAATTTCATTTCTGCAAGCGTAGAATAGAATTTCAATTCTGCAAGTGTAGTCTAGCATTTCCTTCTCTCAATTTGATTTCAGCAAAATAGATTAGTCCTTTCCTGCTTTCATTTCAATTCCGCATTTTCATTTCTGCAAGATAGATTTTAGTTAGTTGCAATTCCATCTGTTTTAGTTTTGCAGGTACAAGTAGAGAAAAAAGAAAAAGCAACCAAAAATCCTTTCATGCATCGTAGGAACAGAGATAATACCTGAAAATTCCTACCCAACACTCCCACCACTTCACTGAGTCACCCTTCTCTCTTCTTTGGTGGCAGTGACCCAGAAGAACCTATAGGTGAACCTCCTGAGATATACGAAGATTCTATAATAGAAGAAGAGCAAGAAAACTTTCCTTTTGAGACCATGGCTGAAAACAGAAATGGTAGAGACGATGACGAGAGAATAAAAGGTACCTTCCCCATCCAAGAGACCAACGGGGACATGAAAATGAAGAACATAAGTCCCTTTGCCTTACCTCATTTCCATGGATTGACCACTAAAGACCCTGATACCTTCCTATTTGAGTTTGTTGTCCTTTGTCGAACTTATGACTATATAGAAGACGAGCAAAAGTTGAAACTCTTTCCCTCTACCCTCAAGGATGTAGCATTACGCTAGTTCATGGGGTTACCTGGAAACAGTATCACTACTTGGGCTCAGATGCAGCAAGCCTTTAACAACAAATATCAGGATTATTGTAGGTCAAGGGAAACCAAGGGAGAAATCTTTCGAATGACCATGGGAAATGATGAGTCTTTAGAAGACTACGAGGAAAGGTTCCAACTTAGCTATAAACGGGCCAGGTGCACACTTGACCCAGAATCTCTAAAGCTGGTTCTGCTCCGAGGAGTCCCTGAAGACCTTCTAGATACCCTTCACATGCTAGCTGGAGGAGACATCTACCAACTACCTTATGAGGACATAAAGACTGTGTTTAGAAACCACTCTAGGGTAGCTCGGAAAAGAGGTAGGAGGAATCCACTTTCAGCTAGTACTACCTTCACCAAGAATGAGTTTGCTAATTAGATAGAAGACCTCAAAAGTGAGATAAGACAGACCATTGCCATGCAACTTGATACTTTCCGAATCCAACAAAAGAAAGAGGAAGCTGAGAGGGCTTTGGCCATTTTTTGTCCCAGATGTACGAGGAAGCACCCTAAGAACGAGTGTCCATTGCACTCAATAGAGGTATGTTTCGTTTGTGAGGAAAACCACCCCACAAACCAATGCCCAACCTTACCCAAATTCAAAGCCATGTACCAAGGGGTTGAGGCACCCACTGAACCTCTCTACTTCCTCAACCAAAGGAGGCCGCATGGACCCAGAGCTTACCAGCAGGGGATGCAAGGGACATCCCAAGCTTATTATAACCCCAACCAGTCTTCTCACATGCCTTCTTGGGGTCCCCCTGCTCATCCTTCCTGGTCTGCACCTCCTCCGTGGTCTTATCCACCTCAATACCATACTCAACCCACTGCTCATTCGTTTCACTCACATGTCCAGCCACAACCTCAGTGGAATGCACCTCAACCGGGGTGGAGGCCCCAATACAACTCTTCTCCTGCCATTTTGCCTCCACCACCGGCTCAGCCATAACCATTACCTCCTGCTCCTCCAAGACAACCCCAGATGATTGCTCAACCAAACCCGAACCCCAACAATCGACAGGCCCAGTACCTATGCTGTGGAGATCCAAGAGATCAACTTGCGACCCAGGAGGACCCTTCCAGATCTCCAACCTTCTCCCCCAGAGGACGAGGAAGAGAAACAGGAAAGTGAACCCAAATCCATTCCACCCTTTCCCGAGCGACTAACAGTAACCACGCTACCAAACCCAGAGGAGACTGAACTTCTGGGAGAACTGAAACAGTTGTGTGTGAAAATACCACTTCTTCAGGCCATCAAAGATGTACTGATATACAAAAAATTGATTAAGGAGAAGTGTTTCAGGCACCCAGGCAGGTGAAAGAGAGATGCCTCGACTATCAATGTCATTGGATAACTATCTGATCTAATGTTGGGGCAAGTAATCTGTCCAAAGTATTTGGACCCTAGGAGTCCTGTAGTTGATGTCCACATCAATGGCACCATAATCCCCCATACCTTGATTGATCTAGGGGCTTCTATTAATGTGATGACCAGGGACACCACGCTTAAACTAAACCTTCGGAGTTCCTTAAGGAAGACCTCGACAGTCCTGCAGTTGGCAGATCGCTCCACTGTGACTCCCGAAGGGATTGTGGAAGATGTCTTGGTCTCTGTTGACTCTTGGGAGTACCCTGTGGACTTCTTAGTCCTTCAGCCAAAGGCAAAGCTCATTGGATACCCCTCATTTTGGGAAGGCCTTGGTTAGCCACTGCGGATGCTTACATCAGTTGCCGAGCTGGAAGCATGACCATCAAGAATGTGCCTGTGTCCAAGCAGCTAGTCCTATATCCTCCTGCCCAACCTCTGCTAGAACATGACTTACCACTCTGGTTGGAAGAAGGAGATGAGGATGAGGTCTACTCTGCACCATTGTGCACAGTAGAAACCACTAGGGGAGGCCCTCAAACCGAGGATGATTTGATTGAGACCTTGATTCAAAATCCACCTCCCAGTGCACTGTCCTTAGAGGAATTGGTGGAAGATACCCAAGCCAGCACCTTAGTGGACCTCTGTGTGACTGATCCAACCTCTCCCAGAGTTAAGAATGTGGAGTTTGGTCCTGAAATAACTTTAAATATCAGCCCCTCCCTATCTCCCTCCCAAGAGAAGGAGTTGTGTAGCTTACTGAACAATCATTTAGATGATTTCACTTAGAGCTATAAGGAGATGAAAGGAGTCCACCCTTTTGTTTGTACCCATCACATCTACATTAAAGAAGATTGTAAACCAGTCAAACAGCCTTAGAGGAGAATGAATCCAGCTCTTAAAGACATTGTCAAAGAAGAATTGCAAAAATTATTGGATGCAGGATTCATCTACCCTATCTCTGATAGTGAGTGGGTCTTGCCTCTAGTGCTTGTGCCCAAGAAGAACGGGAAGTGGAGAATTTCTGTAGATTACCGAGAACTTAACAAAGCCACCAAGAAAGACCATTTCCCTTTTCCTTTCATAGATCAGGTGTTGGATGGACTGGTAGGGAAGAAGTTCTTCTCTTTCCTAGATGGGTTCAGCAGGTATAACCAGATCCAAATAAGCCTGGAAGACCAAGATAAAACCACCTTCACCTGTCCTTGGGGTACCTTTGCCTACCGACTCCTTCCCTTTGGGCTATTCAACGCTCCTGCCACTTTCCAGAGAGCAGTATTGAGCATTGTTTCTGAGTTGGTTCATGATTCGGTAGAAATCTATATGGATGAATTTACTCCTTACGGGTCCAACTTCCAAGAAGCATTGACTAATCTGGGAAAATTTCTAACCAAGTGCATTGAGATGAACCTATCCCTCAGTCTCGAAAAATGTGAATTCCTGATGACTGAAGGGACCGTGCTAGGACATACCATTTCTCGGCAAGGATTACAGGTGGATCCTAATAAAATTGCTATCATCCAAAAGGTCCCTCCTCCTCAAAAGGTAAGAGATGTTCGGAGTTTCCTAGGCTTAGCAGGATATTATCGAAGATTCATTAAAGACTTCAGTAAGCTAGCCTCGCCATTGTTTGGCCTCTTATGGAAAGATGTTGAGTTTAAATGGACTGACAACTGTCAAGGGGCACTGGATGAGTTGAAAGATAAGCTGGTGTCTGCCCCAATCTTGAGAGGTCCAAACTGGGTCCTACCTTTCCACATCACAATGATGCCTCGAACAAAGCCATAGGGGCAGCCTTAGGACAAGTTGAGGAGAAACTCCCATATGCCATATACTTCGTCAGCAAAAACCTGTCCAAGGCAGAAATGAACTATACTGTAACCGAGAAAGAGTTCCTGGCTGTAGTCCATTCCCTAAACAAGTTCAGACACTACATCACTGGTTATCAAACATTTGTACATACTGATCATGCTGCGATTAGATATTTAATGAATAAGCTTGATTTCAATGCTCGTATCATTAGATGGTTACTTTTTTTGCAGCAATTTGATTTGATGATTGTCGACAAGCCAGGTAAGGAAAATGTTGTCACTGACTTCTTGTCTAGATTGGACTTGCCTGCGGGTGAAGAAGGAATAGTGGATGACCAGATGCCGGATGAACATCTGTTTGCTATCTACGTGCTCTCTCCATGGTTTGCTGATATAGCAAATTACTTGGTCTCAGCACAGTTCCCTCCGCATCTATCCTCAAAGGAGAAGAGCATAATTGTAAGGAAGAGTGCCCCGTTCACTTGGATCGGGGGCAACCTGTTTAAACTTGGCCTAGATGAGATCTTGAGACGTTGTGTTAGGGAGGAGGAAGTCTTTGACATCCTCCTAACCTGTCATGACGGACCTTGTGGAGGCCACTTTGCAGCAAAAAGGACTGCCTTCAAAATTCTATAGGCAGGCTACTATTGGCCTACTCTTCATCAAGATGTCAGAAGATACATCAGCCAGTGTGACCGATGTCAAAGGATGGGGAAACCGACTCCAAGGGATGAAATGCCTCTCTAACCTCAAGTGACCTTCGAGCCATTTGAGAAGTGGGGCATGGATTTTGTGGGTCCTATCAACCCTCTTTCAAAGCAATGGTCTTACATCATTTTGTGCACCGACTATCTGACCAAGTGGGCAGAAACGAAGGCAATCAAAGCAGCAACAGAAGAAAAGGTGGTTGAGTTTCTGAGGGAAAATATCTTCTACAAATTTGGCTACCCAAGAGAGTTAGTCACGGATCAAGGAAGCCAGTTCACCTCTAACCTGATTGAAGACTTGCTCGCGCATCACAAGATCAAGCACAAGACTTCCACCCCATATCATCCTCAAGCAAACGGGTAGGTGGAAGTCACTAATAGAGCATTGGAAGGGATTTTGACTAAGGTTGTGAGCAGCAGCAAAAAGGATTGGGCAGATCGCCTGGTTGAGGCCACCTGGGCCTACAACACCACTTGGAAGACTACAACAGGTTTCACACCTTATGAGCTAATCTACGGGAAGAAAGCTTTGTTGTCCATAGAGTTCGAGTACAATACATTGAGGGTGGCAGCTCAGCTAGACCTAGATCTCAGCCATGCTCAACGTGAAAGATTATTGTAGCTGAATGGATTAGATGAACATAAAATGTAGGCCCTCCTCCACTCAGAAGTAGTTCAACTCCAGAGGAATATATGGCATGACCTGTGCTGCTTAATCAGAAGCAATTCCAGCCGGGAGATTGGGCGCTGCTGTATGACTCAAGATACAAGGATTTCAAAGGAAAGATGAGGACAATATGGTTAGGACCATATACAGTGGAGAAATGCAATGACAATGGTTCATTCCTTGTCAGGACCATTGATGAAGAAGCCATCCCATGCTTGTCAATGGGCATCGATTGAAAATCTACAAGAAACCCCTTTCGAGGTAGGAGTTCATTGAAACTGTGGAAAAATCAGTGCTGGTAGTAGAGCAGGGTTCTGCCTCTATTCCGGCCACACCTTGATCATCAAAAAAAAAAGGGAATAAAAAGATCCCTGGGTGAAAACCTCTCTGAGGTGCCCAGGGCAGACAGTGAGGGTGAAAACCTCATGGAGGCGCCCCAGCTGTCTCTCAGAAAATAAAGAAATGGAATAAAAAAGATCCTTGGGTGAAAACCTCTCTGAGGCGCCCAGGGCAGATAGTGGGGGTGAAAACCTCATGGAGGTGCCCCTGCTGTCTCTCAAAAAGAAAAAAGAAAAAAGAAGAAAAAGAAACATGTCTACTCTCTGGAATTATTGCAGGTTGCGGGGAATACAGTGCAGATAAAGAAGGTCGCGCAAAACGAGCACAGGGGTCCATACCAAGCTACCAGACATCCTCACAGACACTCCCTCCATGGCCACTCACTTTTTCCAGGATTTGAACACATTCAGGTCGAGATTCAACCTCCTACAGGAAGTTCTGAGCTTTCTACAGGAAGTTTTGGGGCTTTCTACAGGAAGTTCCACATTTCTACAGGAAACATCCTGTAGAGCCTTCAAGCAGGCTAAAATCGATTCTGGAAAGGGATGTAAAGCTTGAAGTCTATTGATGAGGCCTGCAGCCACCCCTCTCTTCCATCCATCACTAGTTTCATCTCTTTCCACCGCCATTACAACAATCTGGTCCTGTATTCCTGCACAAGTCATGCAAAGAGTCCTGTTTTCCTCAGATTGCAATTTTTTTTCAAGGGACAAATCAAGCACATAAAGGCTCGCACACTATACCTGTTAAATCTCCATCAGGACCCTCCATCCGTGAATACAACCATGCTCATTTCAGCATGTATCCAAGGAGGAGAAACAGCTACAGGATGTCCTACAGGAATCCTGTAGCATCTGATCCGTCTGGAGCACACACTATGGAGTCAATAGCAGTTGAAATCAACGTAGGAGGCATGTAACCAGCTCCGCTTGAACGTGAACACCTCCTCGACAGCTGAGAAAAGACAGAGCCATGCATGCAATGTTCACCACCAGAGGATCGGGTCCCGAAGCCTTGCATACAGCATCAGCCAATGAACGAAGGAATTCCAATGCCTGTGCATGAAGAAGCAGTGAGAAAAAGCCATTGCTCCATGTCCCGAAACCTGCAGAACACGTCCACAGCCACACAAGTAAGTGTCTAACCTTATTTCGTCAAATTGCATAGACTATACTATGAAAACTGCATGTCTGTGAATGGTGCGGATTGAACGAATTCGGTGGCCAGTCAACTGGCCACCCACAGTCAGTCGAATGGCCTCGTGGGATCCAAACAAGCTCGGTTACGCTCGAATCCACCAAAGGGATGTGGAGCCGACACGTGGGAAGTGTCCAGTTGAGGAAAATCGGCGGATTTGCAGTGAAATCGGTGGATTTACAGTGAAATCAGTGGATTGGCAGTGATGACGGCGGGTAATGGCACAGATAGAAAATGGCGGTCAGAGACACGCCGAAGAATGATGGACGTGATGTTGGCTAACGGATCGGCCTGGACACCTCACCCCCGCGCCATGAATTGCACCGTAATTCAAAATCGTTCGGCCAGAGCACTCACATTAACCACTGTCATTTACACTTGCAACCGGTTTTCAGCAACATACGTGTCCTCCTCCTCTGCAGTTCGTTAGCCCGAGCTTCTCAGCCTGTTTCAAACTCCTCCCGCGTCCCAGGCTTGGTCAGAAGCGCCATGACGTCCTCCAGAAGCTGGCAGTACTCTCTACAGGAAGGAGCTCTATAGGAAGCACAGCATAGCCTCCCAGAGCAGAGAAACCCGGATCTTCTGTGTCGGAATTGGAGTTTCAAAGAGAGGTAGGCTTGAAAACTCCATTCCCATGCACGATATTTCGAAAGGTGGTGAATTAAACTGTTTGGAGTAGGAGAATTAAAACAAGTCTGCCTGTGGGTCAAGAATGGTGGTTTGCCTGTGTGATACACGGAATTTCTTTCAAATGGTTCTGCGTCACATTCTCCTCCACGGCTCCTGTTAACAAATTCCTCCTATAGAAATGATAAACCACTGTAAGGGCTAACCTGTGCATGAATAATGTGACTTGTATGTGATTGGTGTGAGAATTAAACTCTGCACTCTGTCTGTGAGAGCCTAATTCCCTTTTGACAGTCGAGTTTTGGGCAGCAGCGGCATTATAACCAGGGAATTGGTGCAAAGTGAGACACAAACATCTGAGAAACCCTGTCTTGAGAATCAAAGGAGGAAACCATACACAGAATTCCCCTTCTGATCAGAACACAAGCCAAAACAGAGCATTCTCACCATGCCAGGAGGGTTTATCAGAAAGGAACCCTCGGATTCTAGGAAATTGCGAGAAACTCTCGAGGTGGTAGACCTATTTACCTGTGCCAATTGGATGACCTTCTGTGACAGAATTCAAGGTCATGATGATGAGGTAATAGAGGAGTTCTTAATGTCTCTGCAGCCTAAATCCAAGATACTGGCCACTGTAGATTTCAGAGGATTGACCTTAAAACTTACCCCACAACTCATTAGTCGAGTCACTGATTTGCCATTAGGGATACCCTGGAGTGAAGAGGAGAGGGCATTGGGCCAAAAAGCTAAAAAGGAATTCTTCCTACCAGAGGAACAGTTTTCAAAGGATAAAAATGGGGTCCGGAGAGCTAGCCTACATCCATTTTGGAGCGAGATCAGCCTTCAGATCATGAAATACATTACCTGTGAGGGGCGGTTCAGTATTATATATGGTTATCACTTCCGGTTGCTAACTGAACTCAGGCATAAGATGGATTTACCCACAGAACAAAAGCTAAGCATCCCATATTTCCTCCTACAATCATTAATGGAGTGTGGCACAAAAATGAAGGAAGGGACATCGAACCAGATGGCTCATCATGGGCTTATCAAGCTTCTAGTAGAAGATGCCCTCCATACCTATACTGTCCCTCTCTCCTGGGAGATTTTCCGCAATATGTCCAAGAATGATGATATCCGTATTCTAGCCGAGGAACTCACTTCATCCAGTAGTGAGGAAAGGGAGCACATTGAGGCAGAAGAGAAATCCAAGGGTAAGAAACCCCAGGACAGACCACCATAGAAAGAGCAAAAAGAGAAACAAGAGAAATTCCAAGCTGCTGAGCCCAAAACTGTGGGTGGAATAAAGGCACAAACGCCAAGGGAGAAACGATTTCAAATCACGGCATAAAGGACTGAAAAAGTCCAAGCAAGTGAGGGCACATCCAAGGCAACCACAACAAAATTAAAAGAAAAGTCACCCCCAGCCAAGCAGGCCAAAAAAGCAAAAATTGTTTCTACAGGAAGACAGAAAACAATCAGCACAGTACTTTCTATAGGAAGTCTGGAGACAGGGCAACAAGAGGAAAAATCTCTGGAGATTTTAGCTAGGGAGGCAGCAGCTGTGTTGGCCACCCTAAGCACATCTCCCAAGCAAAAGGGGAAGCGAAAGAGGGAGCCTTTCATGTATTTTAAGGCAAGAAGGAGTGTGAGGATTAAAATTGGCAGACCCCAGCCACCGTCAAAAGAACCAATCACAATTGTAGACACCCCTACCACACAAAAGGAAAGGTCCCCCTCCAAGGCATCCATCACTTATGAACAGGGAAACCCAAAGACATCCACCTGGAGAGAAAGAATGAAAATGTTGGACACAAAGGCCTCTCTACAGGATGCTGAGACTATTCTAGAGGAAACACTGGCTAAGCTGAAGGAGACCGAAGCAATGGAATGTGAGGCAGCTAAATCACCACGGGAGAAAGAAAAGGTGGATAACATTGTGGAACCTAGCCCCTAGCCCAGCTTGGGCTCCTACTATAACTTCTTAGAGGCTGAAAAGATCATTCCTCAAAAATTCACAGTGCCACTTTTCCTTGCACTAGAAGAAGAGAGGGTGAGGACCCACACTTGGATGAAAATCGCTAAGTCCAAGGGTGTGGCAGATATAGGTCCTCTGGAGGAACAATTCAGAGAGGCAAGAAGGGAATTGGCTATGGTACAACATGTGGAGAGCAGCCAGCGAGTCAAGCTACAGGAAGAAAATGAGCTGCTTAGACAGCAGCTACAGTTATAGGGACAGAGGAAGGAAGACAAGCCTCATATCTTGGGAGAACAACAGCAACAAGAGGAGCCCACAACAGCCAAAGATACCCCTGATGAACAGCAGAGAAAGGAAGGGATGCAAACTGAAATTGAGACACCGAATCGACAGCTACAGGAAAAAGAATTGCAAGCAGGCTTGGAGATACAGTCTCTAAAACAACAGGTACAAGAAAAGGAGTCCCAACTAGCCTGCATGGCCAGCTGGGCAATGGAAGCTCTGCAGTGTAGGCAGCCTACCAAATCCTATGCCCTATACCTTAAGGATTAGTGGTTACAGTTTCAGATCAATACCTTGGCCCAAAGGGGAATCACCCCATTCCAAAATTATCATCAGTTTGCAGCTCTATGTGGCAGTAGTTCATCAAAGGATAGGGCCAAATTATCAGAGTTCTACTTGCACAACTTCGCCCTTTCAAACATGAACGCATGGGATCCCAACATGGTGATAAGATATGTCCAGCTTATGGCCATGGCCTCTTGGATGAGTCATGAGGAGAAGAGAGCAGCAGAGGTCCGCAGTATCATAGGCAGAGAGCTCAGTGAGCCACTCATGATCAGAGCAGAGCCGGATGACCCCTCAGCAGTGATAAGTGCCCACCAGCACTTGGCCAACAGTCCTCGGGATCTACCAAAATACATTGAGCAACAGGCTCAAGCCATTGCCCACTTTGAGGACATGGAGAGACTGTTGAGAGAAACTGCCTGCATGGCTGCACAAGGCAGTCGAACACACTGCGTCACAGCCTAAAGATAAAAGAATACCACTCTCCCACTAGGATGAGGGAAGCCTTGGCAAGGGTACCTCCCTACAAACAGTTGATGCAGAATTTGCAGGCCAATTGGATTGGCCTGAAATTCAGTCCTCCTGTACTTTTGGGATTTCTAGGAGTGAAGGAAGAGGAGGAAGGTAGACAATGAGAGGAAGTGGAAAGGAAAGCAGGATTCCACGACTAGGAAGAGGATATCACCATAGAGGCCTGGGATGTGAGGGAAGCGATCAAAGCCATAAAGGATGATGAGCTGGACTAGTTGCTTAGAGGATGAGCAACCCATTTAGCAGGGGGTGATGATGAGCCCCGAATTGGGTAACTTATTGGGCTCATTTTGCCTAATTTTCCTTGTTCAATCCTCCATTTTCCATAGATTATGCATGTTTTTCTAGTATGTTTATGTTATTTGAACGAATAAGGGTGGTCACTCTACCAAGGAGGCTAATACATGGTCATTTCAGGTTTTTTGGACAAATTTTGGAGCAAAACCAAGCAATTATGGCCCAAGTGACAACCAAGCTTGAGGTGAGGATTCGTAGGGAGGTTGTATTTGGCATTAAATGGCCCTTCCTCGAAATCTCCACCCTCAACTCCGAGCTCAACAGGCCACCAAAACGAGTTCTAAAGGCAACCGAGCAGTTTTGGGAAGAGTGACTGTTTACTAGCAGCTGGAACAGTCGAGTTCCTTGAATTTAGGAGGGCTGCTAGGCCCCTCGTAGTGTACAAATAGGAAGGCCTAAACCTTCGTAGTTTACTTTTGGAACTGTTGGTATTTGCACTATAGTGCTGTCCTTTTCTCAGCTCGTTTTCTTAGCTACTGTTGTATAACTTTCTTGTGATGATTATTTTTGAGTAATGTGAAGCAGCTTTACTTGGCATCAGATCTGAGTTCTTTATAGGAGCCTGCAGCTCTTGGGGTTGGACCCAACCCGAGTGCTAAGGCCTCCTTTATGTATTGTTATTTGTTCTTTATGTATTTGCAAAATCATTTCTGTTAAGTAGATTAAATCTTGCTGATTAACTAGGTCACTGTTGATGATTAGAAAGACTTTTGATGTTCAGATTTAGTTGATAGGTTGTTAACAGGAAAAGCTTCAAAAAAGGGCCATCAAACACCTCTGATTTCACCTCTCCCTCAGTGGGATCAGGAGCTGGGATCAAGGTGACCTTGCTACCCACAAAAACACTGACTTTGCTTTGCCATGCAATCACTAGTGTTTGATTTTCATTTGTAGAAGTTGGTTACATGTTTAGATTTTTGCTTGCTTAGTTGCATAAGTTAGTATACATGGTTTCATTGCAGTTTAAACTTCTGTTCATTCTCTTTACTGTCAGCTAGATCAGATTAGGTCAACGTAACTAGGTCTTTGATTTTACAAGTCTTCGTTGGTTCAGTTGGAAAAACAACTTGCAGAGCACCTGTACCACTTCTCTACCTGCCCATACTCCATCAACCCATCTGCTCCATCCCTCAACTTAGCTTCTTGCCTTACATTTTCCATTTGCTCACATAACCCTAGTTTTTGTGCATCATTGCTTCAGTCCTCCTTGAACAAATCCAGCCATCTACATCTTTCCTCAACTCCATCCACCAAGTCCTAGACCACCTCCAACCCTTATCCTACCTCCATACCCACTCCTTCATCTTTCTTCCTCCATCCATCCTCCAAAATCCCATTTCTGAACATTCTGTAGAAAATTTACAGACATCCTGTAGAAAATCACAGACATCCTGTAGAACCCCTGTAGACTTCCTGTAGAAGCTCACGAATGAGGTTTCTTGATAGCCAAACTCTGTGAAACTCTCTGGAAGGGTGTTAGGGACCCCTTAGGCCCTCTCTAAACCTTCCCAACCTCCTCCAATCATTTCCTCTCGCCAAGCCACCTCTGCACAGTCAAAACAGTCAAATCGCATGCATGATAATTCTGGCAACTTATTCAAAAATACAAAAAGATGTTTTTTTTTTTTTTTTTTTTTTTTTTTTTTTTTCAGATGTTACTATAGAAGTAGCTTAGATACATGTATTTACCTTTCTAGAAGTCAATGGCATTTCTCTCAGTAGCTTGCATCCTCTTTCTTGCATCGGTAGGGATAGCTGGTAAAATTATTGTTTGCTAGGGTTTACGTTTCCTTTCAGCTTTCCAGTTTCTTTCTACAAGTAGATCAACCTTCTTTGAGTTAGCTTTCATCCATCAATTAAAAAGCTTCTTCTTAGAGCTCATAGAAGTTGGCTTAATCTTCTAGCGGACTTGTGCCAGCTGACCAAGTGACAGCTGCGGCAAGCGCTAGTACTTGTGCATACAGCACCGTCGCTTCCAAGTTTGTTACGAACTACCGGGTTGATAAAAGTAAAGAAGGGAGTCCCAGGAGTTGCAGCATTATTGCTGCAATAATGGAGCTCACCAGCAAGGAAGCAAGGGAAAAATGTGTGGTGATTAAGTTGGAGAAATTAGGGTTCAATGAAAAAATCATAAAGTGGGTCAAAGGATGCATTATCTCCCCCTAGATAGTGCCCCTAGTAAATGGAAGGCCTACTCAATTTTTTAGTCCTTCACATGGGCTCCAACAAGGATGCCCGCTCTCCCCTCTCCTATATATTATAATGTCAGAAAGCCTCAGTAGGAATTTGGAACAAGCACAGAAGGAGGGAAAATTAATGGGAATAAGAATGCAAGGAATATGGAGTTAAATCACTCCTAGTTTGTCGACGACACACTCTTACTAAGAGAAGTTTCTAAGATTGTGGCAAAAAGATTCAAAATAATTTTGAATGATTATTTTATCCCTTCAAGTGGAATGGTCAAAAAAAGGAAGAGCCAAATTTATGGGTGGAATTGTGAAGAGTCCACCCTTCGAGAGATTTCTCGTATATTTGATTTGCCATCAAATCTAGAGTGAAAAGCATTTTAGTCTTTGGGCATTCCTATCTCCTTAGGAGAAACCAATGTAAAGGAATGAAAAGAGGTCATTCAAAAGATGAAGAATAAAATTCTATCATGGGGATCGTAGTGGCTAACAACAATAGGAAAAGTGATTCTAATAAAATATGTATTGTCCTTTCTTCCTATATATTTAGGGTGAGATTTTCTAGGACCCAAAGGAATTATCCACCAACTTAGTGGCATCATGAGGAAGTTTTGTGGTAAGGAGGAAGGAACAACAAGATGTTCTTCCATTTAATAAACTGAAAAATTGTTCGATTTCCTAAAGCAAACGGAGGGTTGTAAAAAAAATATCTATGACTTATGAATCTAGCCTTAGGAGTGAAAATCATGTGGAGACTCCTCTCTAAGTCTGGAGAATGGTGGAAGGGGGCCTTTCTGTGGAATTTTTTCCACAGGAATAGAATCCTATGCCCTGAGCAAGAAATTTGGCCGGAGCAAGGATCAAAAGTTTGGAAATTATGCTGAGAATATGCCTTCATCATATTAGACCACCTGGGGTGGCCAGCTGGAAATGGGGTGTAGATCTATCTGTGGAAAGATTGTAAACCGTTGGCCAATAATATGAGTGATATTACTGAAATATAAAATTTAGTTAGATGGATGAAGGAATAGGGAACACACAAGATTGCTGACATCACCCAGTGGGACAATCAGGGGGAGTGGATAGGGTGGTACAATAGAAATATCCCTTCCAATATGTAGCAGGATTGGGACTTCATGATCAAGGCACTCAAAGATTATGCTCCTATAACCAAAACAAGATTGGATCAGAGAATTTGGTAGTTAAGAAAATCATATAATTACATAGTTAAGGAAGGGTATAATTATTTGTTCAAAGAATCTCTTTTGGGAGGATTAAACAACATTTGGAGAAAAATCTGGAACCATGATGGAATGCCAAAGGTTAAATTATTTTGTTGGGAGATGGTGCATGAGAAAATTATCACTACAGATAACTTGAAAAACAAGATTGGATCACAGAATTTGGTAGTTAATAAAATCATATAATTACATAGTTAAGGAAGGGTATAATTATTTGTTCAAGGAATCTCTTTTGGGAGGATTCAACAACATTTGGAGCAAAATCTGAAACCATGATGGAATGCCAAAGGTTAAATTATTTTGTTGGGAGATGGTGCATGAGAAAATTCTCACTGCAGATAACTTGAAAAAAATAAATATCCAAGCTCCATCATGATGTGTGTTTTTCCAACAAGCAGAAGAGGAGACTCCTCACTTATTTCAACAATGCCACTTTTCTATGGAGGTTTGGAGGCCAGCTATGGTACCAATTCTTGAATTAGCAAGATCACCAGACACATGGGAAGATATGTTTGTTAACCCTAAACAAAAACTCCCATGTCAATAGAAGACTAACACGGTAATGTCCCGAAGCTGAATGGCCCTCCAAAAATTCTTATGTTGGGAAATTTGGATAGCTCGAAATTTGGTTATCTTCAAAGCTGTTTAGCTAAACACAAATGCAGTAGCTCTCAAAGAAAGGTCAATGTTCTTTGAAACAATTTCAGCTCAAGGATAGGATGAAGGTGAACTGGATGGCTTATCTCAAAATGAAATGGATTAGTTAAAACTCCCTCACCCACTACATCATGCTAGTAGTTTCAGAACTAAAATTCAAAATTCAAACATATTTTCAATCAAAATCGAACCCGAAGAATTATGGAATTGGGTGATCCAAAATTGGATCCTCAAACTCTCTTAAAGCTATTCGAACTCTGTAAAAACTCATACCAGAGTTTAGAGTCTTGTGGATGTCGAAGCCTATCAGAAATAACCTCTGAACCACGACAATTTGCAGCCAGCAAGGAGCCATGAGGACCTTTAGTCCAAGTACGCTAACCGAGACCCATGGAGACCATGCAGTGGCACAAACTAGCACATGGGAAATCCAGATCAGAAAACGGAGGTCGTTTCTGATGCACAAAGCGCAAATTGCGCATCGCTAGGCAAAACCCCTCGAGAAGGAAAAGCCCCGAGTGCACGGTCACAAGGAAAAACCGAAAAGCCGTGGAAAAAACGCTAAACTGAAAGGTGGGTCCCGCACTCCAAAAGCGACGGTATATATCGGGGGCACCCTTAGGCAGTAAGCATATTTGAAGAAAAGTGAGCGATTCCATTCAGCGCCCGATGCGTGGCAGGCGGAGGAGAGAGAAAATCGCCACTCATTGCGTGCTAATAGTGGGCAATTCAACCGCATGAAATGAGCAAATGGCGTCGGATCTAGGGGCTCCAGATCTAATGGCTGAGATCATGCCCGATGGGAGAACTGGATTTAACAAGGGATTAAGCCGCGAGGAATAAGGATTTGATGTCCGATTTGACCGCTAAGTTGGTGGATGAGTCATTCCACAGTGTAACCGGGAAAACCGAACTAACGAAGAGCTGGCCTTAGCTCGTAGGGAGACAAGTGACCATCTCTCTATGCAACGTTACAATGATGATGATGCAGAGCATGGAATTCCAGTGGACGGAGGCAGGCAAGCCGAAGAGCAGGGAGAGGAAGCGAATAGTCATGAGACGGATTGGTGTTAAGCCACGAACAGACAGAGAAAGAGAGAGGGCAACCAAGTAAGCAGTAAGCAGACCTGGAAGCACAGAAACCAGAGCTGAGCTTACTATAATAGGCAGATCCACCAGAGGTTGGAGGCAAAGCCACGGAGCTAGAGAGCTCAATCGACAGTAGCATATTGTTGTTGGAGTCGCTTGGAGGTCGAGCAATTCACAGAGGCATGCAAAGGCTGAGAGAAAGAGCTTAGAGAGCCAAAGAAAACAGCCAGAGCCAAGAGCCAGAGCGAGCGCCAGAAGCTAGAACTGAGAGCCAGAACCAGAGCTAGAGCCCAAGAGCCAGAGCCAGAGTCAGAGCCAAGAGCCAGAGTAAGAGCCAGAGCCAGAGCCAAGAGCTAGAGCTAGAAAGCCAAAGAGCTCCAAGATCCAAGGGATAAGATGGTGTTCTAAGCCCAATGTTCTTGTATAAAACATTGGAGTTAAGTGTAGCACTTGTAAAAGAATTGAAGCCATAATCCCAAAGAGCCTAATCGAGTTGATTAGAGCTCAAGGAGACGTAGCCCAATATATCAGGGTGAACTCCATATTATACTATTGCCTTATGTGTTTTTTTTTACTGCTGCTTTAACTACTGTTATGTGCATTTATATATCAGTTTAAGTACCTTCCCATATTAGCACAAACAACATATTTTAAAGTAAATGATCAACTGAAAACAAATACGATCATACACCAATATTTTCAAGCATTTCTTAATTCCGCACTGGTTAATCATTAAGACTTGGGAAAATTTAAAGCTTTGGAAGTGGGAGAGGTTCTTGTAGGTTAGACAAGAAGCCTAAGAGCCCCATTTTCAGATCAGGTGGTATCAGAGCTTAAGATTGATTAACCCCACCTTCAAAGAAGGTTGTATCAGAATGCTTGATTGACAGGGCAAAGATTGCTTGTCTGAAAGGTGTTTGGACAGTCAAGGATTGATTGCCTCATCGATTGTATGCTTGATTGCAGATTGACTATTGTTTGAGTTTGTAGAGGCATTATGCTATCCCAAAGGACCTTAGGGAAATCCTTGAAGCACAAACGGTTTGTTGCAAAGGTTTTTGAATAAGCTCTTTATTAATTTTGTTTGAAGTTCTTTTGTTCATTGGCATAATGACAAGTTCTACAAGTGAGTCCTCAAATTCTTCTTTCTTCACAAGAGTCCTTGATGAAGATATGAAGCAAGAATTGTCCACCATGATAGATATGGTGAGAGAAATGTATGAGGATGGAAGGAAGAGCAGCATACTTAGAGAGAAGTTGAATTCCGTGGAGGAAGAGAAGCAGATGCTTATTGGAAAATTGCAGGAAATGGAGAGGCAACTTCATATTGCAAATATGAACCTGAGAAGGATGCATGAGTTGGAGTCACAACTTTTTGTTGCAAAAGAAGCCTTGGCCAAGTATCAGCTTGAAGAAGAGGTAAACCATTCCTGTTTGTCTTCAAATTCTTCTAAGAATTCTTATATTGGTTCTTTTGAAAAACATATCAGAGGCATAGGTTCCAAGCTAATGTCCAAGATGGGCTATGAAGGAAAAGGATTGGGCAAACATGCACAAGGTATTGTTGAGCCAATAATGGTTGAGGAAAGGCATAAGTATTTGGGTCTTGGCTACGGACAGTCTTATGGAGAGAATTCCAAAGCTGCCATGAAGGCCATTGAAACAATTCCATAAAGGAGTTTCATTGTAGGTCCTCTACCTTAGAAGTGTGAGGGTTGTATTCAGGAGGAATGCAATAGTTTGGAACATCATTCGCATGATGCAGGTGTTCAGAAGCACATGCTTGAACCAGAGAGTTGTGGAAACTCTGACAGCCTTGAAGAAAGTGATAGTGTTCCAAAAGGAGCTACTTCTTCATTTGTCTCACCTCCTCATGAAGGCAATAAAGGTGAAAGGGGCAGGTATAAATTTGGTTCTGAAAACATTCCTTTTGATTTTGTAAGGCATGGAAAAAGAATTGCATTTTCCTTTTGTGGTTTGGATAACCATTATGTTTCTAGATGTTGGAAGAGGATGGCCACATATAGGAAACTTTTGAAGGAAAAGAAGCAAGCAGCCAAAGGTCCACATGACAAGGCCAATCATGTTGTCAAAAGGATGCACATGTGTTGCACTTACTGCCATAAGCAAGGGCATCTTGCTGAAAGGTGTTGGACTTTGAATCCAACGCTGCTTCCACCAAAGCTGAAAGAGAAGGTGGAAAAAGAGAATCGCTGGGATGGAAATAAAGATTCCATGATTGATGTGGTTCAGGATGATTCACATATTGATGCTGACGTGCAAACAAAGGAGGGACCTTTGAAATGGATTGGTAAGAAATGGTTAGAATTCTTATCCAATTAAGACTGCATGTCTGTTGATGCATATGTTTTCATTTCTTTGTGGAATAAATGCAAGTTGCGGATCTTACCAAATGGTAAATGGAAAGAAGTTGAGTATGAAACTCACTTTATTACTACAACAATATGTTCATTTCAGCTTCAAAAGTATAGTGTGCTTAAGCGAACGTTGAAGGATGAAATGCATGCATGAGAATGATGTACATGTACACAGGGATGTTGATGATTTCCTTGTTTTTGAACATGTATGTGTAATTAACTTGCAGGGTTGATTGCTTTGACATGCATGTGATACCATGTTGGCTTGGGAGAAGTTAACTTGGTCTCTAAAATGGAGATGAGGATGAAGTGTTTCATCTTTTGGAAAAGAGTCCTAAAGGTCTTTTTCCTACATGCTTGACTTAAAGGGTCATTTGTTGTAAAGGCATGTTTTATTGGCTTGTTATCTAGCTAATCATTTGTATGCAGATATAAGACATGGAAGGGTTCACAAGATGTGAAATATGTTTCTTTGTTGAAGTAGAAGTCAGCCCATGCAGTTATTTTCTATATGCCTGTTGTTGTTAACAGTTGTTGTTGGTAGCTTTTCAAATAGGTACAAATGAAAGTTTTGTGGAGCAGATGTACTTCACATTCAGTTTGAGCCACCTTGGATCAAGCATCAAGGTAAAGAAGTTCAAACTACCTTCTGTAAACTTCACAGTAGAAGTTTTGCATGAAGTCAAGGAGGAAAGCAGTTCTTCCCAACACAACCAACCCATCCAAGAAGGGAAGTGGTTAGAGATTTTGGTTCAGAGGCACTATGCAAAGGCAAGTGTAGGGAGGCTGAAAGAAGAGGGTGTTGTTACTCTCATTTACTGCTCAGATCAGTATATCAGTCTTTTGGTGGACCAAAAGTTCTTTTAGTGGGAAGGCATGATCCGAGATTGGATCCTCAAACTCTCTTAAAGCTACCCGAACTCTGTAAAAACTCATACCGGATTTTAGAGTTTTGTGGATGTCGAAGCCTATCAAAAATAACCTCTGAACCACGACAATTTGCAGTGAGCACAGAGCCACGAGGACCTTCGGTCCAAGTACGCTGACCGAGGCCCATGGAGACCGCGCAGTGGTGCAAACTAGCACATGGGAAATCCAGATCAGAAAACAAAGGTCATTTCTGATGAGTGATTAGTGCAAAACCCCTCGAGAAGGAGAAGTCCTAAACACACGGTCACAAGGAAAACCCAAAAAACCGTGGGAAAAGTGTTAAACTGAAAGGCAAGTCCCGCGCTCCAAAATCGGCGGTATGTATCGGGGGCACCCTTGGGCGGTAAGCAAATTTGAAGAAAAGAGAGCGATTCCATTCAGCGCCCAACGCGTGGCAAGCGGAGGAGAGAGAAAACCGCCGCTCATCGCGCGCTAACAATTGAGCAAGTCAACTGCGCGAAATGAGCGAATGGCGTCAGATCTGGGGGCTCCAAATCTAACGGCTGAGATCGTGCCCGATGGGAGAACCGAATTTCACAGGGGATTAAGCCACGAGGAATAAGGATTTGATGTCTGATTTGACCACTGAGTTGGCGGATGAGTCATTCCACAGTGTAACCGGGAAAACCGAACCGACGAAGAGTTGGCCTTAGCTCGCAGGGAGACAAGTGGCCACTTATTTGTGCAGCATTACAATGATGATGACGCGGAGCAGGGAATTCCAACGGACGGAGGCAGGCAAGTCGAAGAGCCGGGAGAGGAAGCGAACAATCATGAGATGGATTGGCATTAAGCCATGAACAGACAGAGAAAGAGAGAGGGAGCCAAGTAAGTAGTAAGTAGATCTGGAAGCACAGAAATGAGAGCCAAGCTCATTGTAATAGTTAGAGCCACCAGAGGTTGGAGGAAGAGCCGCAGAGCCAGAATGCTCAATCGACAGCAACATATTGTTGTTGGAGTCGCTTGGAGGTCGAGCAATTCACAGAGGCATGCAAAGGCCGAGAGAAAGAGCTTAGAGAGCCAGAGTAAACAGCTAGAGCCAAGAGCCAGAGCGAGCACCAGAAGTGAGAGCTGAGAGCCAGAACCAGAGCCAGAGCCAGAGTCAGAGCCAAGAGCCAAAGCAAGAGCTAGAGCCAGAGCCAAGAGCCAGAGCTAGAAAGCTGAAGAGCTCCAAGAGCCAAGGGATAAGATGGTGTTCTGAGCCCAATGTTCTTTTATAAAACATTGGAGTTAAGTGTAGCACTTGTAAAAAAATTGAAGCCATAATCCCAGAGAGCCTAATCGAGTTGATTAGAGCTCAAGGAGACGTAGCCCAATATATCAGGGTGAACTCCATATTATACTATTGCCTTATGTGTTTGTTTTTACTGTTGCTTTAACTACTGTTATGTGCATTTATATATCAGTTTAAGTACCTTCCCATATCAGCACAAACAACATATTTTAAAGTAAATGATCAGTTGAAAACAAATATGAGAATACACCCATATTTTCAAGCATTTCTTAATTCCGCATTGGTTAATCATTAAGACTTGGGAAAATTTAAAGCTTTGGAAGTGGGAGAGGTTCTTGTAGGTTAGACAAGAAGCCTAAGAGCCCCATTTTTAGATCATTGGGTTAAGGGATTAGGATAACCATCTCTTTTCTTTGATGGTGCCTCAAAAGGAAACCCTGTGGAGGCAGGAGTGGGAGGGGTTTATTCTCACCTCGATGAAGAAAGAGAGTAAAAAGATTCCTTAGGGCCTAGGGGTGTCGACCAATAACCAGAGAGAGTATTATGAACTTTGTCAAGGATTGGAACTGACTCTCTCCAATAATTTTTGGTAACTAAAGGTATTTGGAGACTCTAATATTGTCATCCAACAAGTGTTAAAATATTGCGAGAAAGATGATCCATGGTTACCTCCAATCTTGCATAAAATTAAAATGTTGATTGAGATTTTCGTTAATATAGACTTTCATCACATCAAAAGGACTTTGAATGTTGAAGCTGATTTCATTGAAAATCAGGGTATATTATTGAAGTATGGCGAACCAAGGATAAATGATGAGGAAGCAATAAATAAACCTCCTCCATAATGTTTAATAAGCAGTTGGAAATATCTCAGGTTCGAGGCCCATTAATCTTGGGAAAACATACCTGATTACAGAAATAACACCAAATTCTCTTGAATTAAGAATCATATTAAATAAGGCTCAATGGAGGCATCTTATTATCTTGGAGATCTAAGCCTTCATGGCAACCTAGAGAAACACCGTAAGCTTGAAATCAGTGCAGGACAAATGGATTAGTCAAGAATTGAATAACAAGGTATATCAAATGTGTGAATCCATCTCCTCTACCCCAGAGTACTAGTTTGGCAGTTGGAAATGCTTCGAAAACCAAAGGTTAAAAGCTGGAAATTTAATAGACCTCGTGCAAGTGGCTTTGGTGAGAGCATCAACCTTCAATGCAGTCAGGCTTCGAAATTTGGGCAGGAAGGGAGTGTCGTCAATGGATATGGAGCACATGGGATTAAAGGACTTCGTCAAGAAGATAATTCAAACTCTAAATGTGTTGAGCCAACAAATCCAGGGATTACAGACATAAGTGGAGCAAAATGAGGGGAAAGTAGGTGAGGATCTCAACATCAATGTGGGCATGCTTAGAGGAATGGTGGATTTTATGCTTTACCCTGATACCTAGAAGTGCAAAGATGCAACTAGAAGTAACAAGGGCATGTAAGGAGTTGCTTTCACAACAAATGGAAATATTAGATCTCAAACTAGAATTATTGCAATTAGCCACCATCATGTTGGAGTTCAGAGTTGACAATCTCAAGAGGAGGGTGGAAGAGACCAGTCTGGTGTACAATTAGGAAAACGTCCGTAATCAAGAGATTGATGTGAATGAGGAGAAAATGGAGGATGATGGAAACAATGTGGACAACTCGAGAGAGAGCCACACACAATCTATTGTGGACAATGACGAAGACTAGGTCACTTCGACCAAGGAGGATTAGTAAAGCTTTTTAATCTTTAACACGAATATATGTATTGGCTTTATGTAGTGTATAATAACGTCTTTTAGAGGGTTTATGGGAGTAATGTTTTCATAATAGTAATATATAGTATATTAGAAATCTATAATGTAAAGGGGCATGAATTTTGGACAAGTGAAAACCTCATGGCACAAGTTGTAAAAAAAATTGGCCTTCAAACTAGATAATTATAATGCCAATTATACTTGTTCATTTTAAAAAATTGTTTAATTAAATTTTTATATGAAATTCATATATATATATATATATATAATATTTTAATTTATGGAATTTAAATTTACAATCTTATGGAAAAAGAGAAAAAAACAAAATTTAATACCAAACATAAAAATTACTTTAACAATACCTTTGGGAAAAAAAATTAGATATTTGATCGAGTGAAGTTCCGATCAAATGTAGAGAAACTTACTCAATCTATAGAAAGCAATGTCATTAAAGTCTTTTTGAAAAAAGAAAATAATTATATATTTTTGTTAAATTATTTATGTGGTTTACGGAATTTGGAGATTGGTGACGACTATTTCTACGAAAAGTTTGTACCATGTTGATTTATTTGAAAGGATCATTTCCTACTAACTCAACCACTTAGCATGACCTCAAAAGTGTCGAAAGAATTAAACTAATAACAAAAATACTTTAATAACAAGAACTCAATCAATTGAACTAACCCTTATAACTATTTTAAGGAAAAATTAATTACTATCATATAGTTAATTTAATTAATACCATTTTTATTTTATAATAAATAAAAAAAATATAATTTTTTAAGTTATTATAATATTAAAAACTATTTATATATGTAAAAAATTTGAAACTTTTATTTTTAATTTTTTTATTAATTTTGGAATATAATTTAAACTTATTTTAATTATGTAATAAATTAGATTGATAGCCCAAAAACTCATTTAACAAATGAGGAGGCTTTTGCTAATCGTAAAAGTATCCTCTCTCGTAGATGTTCATTCTCTCATGAAGGCATATGGCAATATCGGAAGTATCTTCTCTTACTAATATTATTAATCACTATATTTCTTATTTCATGTTTATTTCATGTGATTACTAATCACTATATTTATTATTTCATGCTTATTTCATGTGACTATATTTTGTGGCCACCCAATGATATAGTTGAGTATGGCCTAAAAAAAACACTAATTTGTCTTTTTTTGAGACAAT
Source organism: Pinus tabuliformis (assembly GCA_031772625.1). NCBI lineage: Eukaryota > Viridiplantae > Streptophyta > Pinopsida > Pinales > Pinaceae > Pinus > Pinus tabuliformis. The sequence goes on from CM062811.1 coordinate 1,246,711,539, forward strand.
CAAGTGTAGTTGTAGTTCAGTCAATTGTAGTTGTTTTTTTGGTCAAAAGTAGAGATCATGAGAGATATTTTGGGAGTTAGTTTAGGGATCTAGAACCTACTTTAGGTTCTAATCCATTTGTATAAATTGAGGTGAGTCTATGAGGCATGTAAGAGGTAGAAGTGTGTGAGTGAGTGTGAGGAATGAGAGGCCATGAATAGGCCATGATTTCTCCTGTAAATATTTTCTTTATTAATTAATCATTTGTTGAGGATTTTTATGTGTATATTCTTGGTGTAAGTTTCAATTCAGTTTTATGTGTGTTTGTGAAGACCCTATGGTTAGATGTTATTTTACCTGCGTCAAATTCACACATCAACTTTTTGCATGGTCACTAAGATGAATCTTCTGTTTTTTGGTTAGAGGAAAGAAGGTAAAACAACTTTAAAAAACCAATTTAAACATATGATAAATTGAAGACTAACCTCCCAATAAATTCCTAGGATTTCATTCTGAAGAATAATATGGAACTTTAAAGTGGAATCCCTGATAATACCTTGCTACTCTGCAAAAGTAGAATTAGTTTGGCTCCCATACCCCAATCTTTGCGTCGTAGAATTTGAATTCCCTAAAATGAAATGAATAGCTCCAATGCATTACATTGGATTTTCCCCCAACCAAGTGTCGGTTGGATACGAGAACAGATGCACGTAAACATTAATCACAGACACACGAAAGGAGAGAAAAAAAAACTTCTAGAATTCAAGAAGATCAATTTCTTGAATTCTTGAATTCAAATTTTTGTAATAAGATCAATTTCTTGAATTCTTGATATACCATGGAGGAAGGAACGACTCTTCTAGGATTGTTTGGAAAAATATTTTGGACTATACTAGTGGTTAAAGAGGAGGAGCTCCCCCTTCATAGAAAATCATAACAAGGAGATTTAATGTAAGTATTTTCATACCAAGTAGTAAAGTTGAAGCGAGATTCGATCGCCTTCTTAGTGAAAAATACCAAGAAGACGAAAAATAAAGATAATATGAGTTGCAATATTTGCAAATGGAAACGTCAGTTCCAAGAATGAAACCAATTTAATGTAACTCAAATGGAATAGGAGAAAATAATGCAAAGCAAAAGAGAGCACGCCAACATTAATTTTGGTTCTTATATGGAAAAAACAAGTCAAAATGAGAATTTATAGCTTCCACTCGTGCAACAATCATTTCCAATTGGAGTATGGTTCGATCAATAATGGAAGTTACTAAAGATGAGACAATAGGGCCTCAACCAATCAAGTTACAAATAAATAAATTTAAATAATAAAAATAAAAAATAAAAAAATTGAATCCACAATGTCAAACTATGGATAAGTCGAAAAACAAAGTAAAAGTCAAATTAAAATATAATAAAACTAAAAATGAAAAAGAAGAGGGATATTGAGGCGGAGGAATTGCTCGGACAATAAAAAGTGGTCAGAATCTAGGGAAAATCAATTCAAAAAATCTTGTAGTAGCCATGTTTGAATCATGTTTTCGATGGTGGAAATGGATTGAACACCATCAAAAACCTCTAGGGCACCCAAAATCTCGAAGTTTGACCGCTGTAACCTAGATTTACAAAAATCTCTGCCATATTTTATCAAAATCTTACCATAATTTCTATGATTTTCCAGGAAAAAAACAGTTTGTTTAAACTACGACAATGAAAAATATATATATATTGGAAAAAGTTATTTTTTATTATTTTTTTACTAAATTTCAATCTTTGAATCTTTGTCAAACTGATAGTTTAACCTCTATCACAGGGTTAAAGTACTAGACCTTCATTCTACTTTCCTCATGTAATTTTTTGTGGGTTTAACTTCCTATTGCATTTTTTCCTAAATCCTTGGTTCGTTTTACTTCCTTATTCCTTCACAATGAACATTTTTGACTCTTGCTATTATTTGCAAGTTGATATTGGACCCAACTGGATTTTTTTCCTAAGACGAGCATTAGGGTTTATTTTTCTAAGTAGTTTCAGGTACTCTGATATTTATGATGTCCTTATCAAAGGTTGTTTATTACATGTTCTTAATTCGTAATGGAAGAAATAAGAACATTAGGCCCAATCTTGGTTGAGACTTCCCTTATTCCTATACATGCATAGAACATGTAAGTGAATATTTTGTTTACCTAGTTCTAGCTTCCGTCTAGATTTACCTTACCTCCATGTTACTAAATCTTTCTTAATCGATTGTACGGAATTCCCTTTGCCGTCAACTATAAATGTTAATTCTTGATACGGATAGAAATATTTTGATACCATCTCTATATTTATTATATATTTATACCAATACCCTATGGGTTTATATTCTCATTTGAAATTATGAAGTTTTCTTTGGAATATTTTTTTGTAAAATAGAAACTAAATCTGAATAGTGTTATACATGTTTCTGTAGAGTTATAATTTTAGTCTTCGCAACACTGTATCCTCTTTATCCTCTTTCAACTGTTGGTTATTTATGATTGTACCACTTAATATATTTGGGTTTAGTATAAGTACTTCTAGGATTTGTCTTTTAAAAATGTATTTTCTTTTAACTAATTACATGTATATTTATATTAGTACATAATATAATAATTATGGACATTTCTAATCACATAAAGTAGAGTCCCAGATTCCTAGTTTCCAGATTTCAAGACTTCTAAGATTTCTAAAGGACTTGTCTCCTGAATGGGACTGCATGATGGTTGAGGGTAACTTGATTTCTTTGTCTCAGAGTTGGCCCTAACTATGCTAACCCTGGACCATATGTCCTTATTCATTTACATGAAAACACACACACACACACATATAATCATCCTATGAAAGCATACCTATAACAATCACATAGTTACTAACAATTTATTGTACAGAATCATTCCCATGGAATTAACTGTTACAAAATTAGCCCTTTTCTTTAAATCACCATAGGCTTACATCTGCAAATATTTGTAGTTACTTATGTCCTTAGAAGAAAAAATAAAACTTGGCATTCAATCTCAATATAACAATAACCCAGTTACTTATCTAAATTTCTGAAAATACAATATGATCTACCACACTCCTCCCAACTAATGAACTGTTGTCTCAACAATTCCCCCCCCCCTTTCCCCCCGCCACCCCCTCCTTGAGCTCTGGCTCCTTTTTTGCCAGGAAACAAATCAGTAATTTTCACAATTTCACCTCCTTAGCCCTAACAGTGTCCAACCTTGAGTGGTTGAATTCTTTTTCTATGCAGGTCTAATATTTATCTCCCACTAGCACCTCAGTTTTCTTTCTAGATTTCCTTTCTCTCTCACAATCTTATTTTTGAAAACATATTCACTCATGACATTTCTCTCCAGTAATTATTGTTCCCCTCCTAGGGAAAAATCATTCCTCAGGTTGGAGGACTTTTCTCTTTTTGTCTGTCATTTCTTGGACCGTAACTAACTCTAACCATTTCCTGAATTCGAGAGCCTAAATACTCATGTGGTGGCTCCTCTTGTATTTTCTAGATAAACAAATAAGTGAAATAATATTTTATTCATAAAAATATATCAATATTTATATTAGTCAACTTTAGTCTTGGCCCCACAACCAACATTTACACAATATTTACAATAAATATAATCAATAATATTTCCAAAAGGAATTACACTGGGGGTATCACGCCCCCACACCCCCCCCCCCCCCCTTGAATTAAACATCGTCCTTGGTGTTTCTTCTACCTTTATCACTTCTTAAAAGTGAACGAAATTTTTCTTCCATTTTCCAGGTACCCTGCTCGGGGTTTAAAGGTTTCTATAACACTTTATCCTGACGATGGTTTGATTCCAGAGTAAAGTTCACTCCTATTTCAAATTCATATTCAATTCCTGCACGTCTTCACAAATGCTAAGAAAACATTATCAATTTTCATTCATGCACCCAACAAGGGTAAAAAATATCAAGATAAGCATATCATTACTAGTAAATAACAAAAATATGTTACTTGTATAATATCCAATCAACATTCCAAGTGACATAGAATCCATTTGATGACTTCATTGCGCAATTTCAAAACATGGAAATTACCAATTCCATTTTATACCACACCTAGTGATCATACTATATGTGTGTGTGTGTGTGTGTTTATCTGTGTATTTTAAGGATTACTTACTTACCTTGCCACCCATGAAGGCTCGCAATTAATGATCTGCGACACGAGACAACATCATTGTGCTTTTATCATGATTTCACAAGATCAAATATACATTAGCCATACATTATTAAAGTTTAGGACAACTTCCTTCCTATGCCACTTTCAAGGCTATTATATCATTGTATTTTTTTCCCAAGTGGATCCATCATGTCCATTTTAATTTTGTCATTTTCTTATATTCCTTTTCAGGTTGGGTTTCCTATTCGACTCTTCTTCTATAACTCTTTTTCTTCGTTTCCTTTCATCGCACCCAACAAACAATAATGATTAAACCACAAAAGACAAATACAAAATAAACAACCATAATAAAGGTCAACAAAAGACAACAAGAAAAATTGCAACAAAGAAATCATGCAGCACCCCCCCCCCCCCCCCCGCCCACACACCTCATCCATGAATTTCAAACAAACTCACTTCTGGAAGTTTCCATCCCTCTCTGCATTGCAGATTGTTGGTTAAGGTGTCTAGAGGTTATATACACTTTTCTCTATGTATTAGACATGGGGTCCTTCCCCTTGCATTCATGTGCATATTGACTATCTCAACAAACATCTTGTTAGTAAAGTTGTCTTAAACATAATCATTTCCTCTTGTAATATTGTAAGAAAATATAAATATCATGCATTTAATTAGTCATTCAACAATATTTCAAATGTGTCTACAATCAAAGCATCATAGTCAATATTTTAAAATAATTATATGGAGAACAATTGAATGGTAGCACATTGTTTCTAGTATACTTACCATGTTGGCACAACACACATGTCAATAAGCAAAGGTGTCCCTTATGCAAATCTCCCATCAACACCTTCTTTTTTAGAATCTTGATTTCCTAAGATTGCATACAACAATTTCACTAGATCCCCTATTAGTTGTCCACTTATTCCTAGTCACATTTTTACCATTATCCACTATTAATCATCTAAATCATGTTAGGACAACATACTCCTTCGAGCCCTTATGTATGCACATCTATCATTGTATGCACCTAACATCTCATTATTTAATATATTTTTAGTGAACATGCATCTCTACACTATTACATCTTTTACATTTTTTTATCATGCCTATAATGTCTTTCATCATCTTATGGCATATTTTCGAAGTTTTTAAATAAATACATCAAACTAGCAAAAACCAAGTTAAAATATTTCTTTTAATGTTCCCAAAAAAATGTGAAATGCTAGTAGAATATTAATACAACCTACATATTGATGGTTTTTACCAGAATTCTTAATTAATCTTCCACTGTAATATGTTTCCTATGGTTTCCATCATGGGGAGACTTTCTAGTTAATATTTTTTCTTAATACAATAATTCCATTTCAGGTCTTATCAGTCATGAAACCCAGGGCCCACACATGCCAACCATGGCGGTTATTTGCAACCATATGTTATATAATTTGGCATACTCATACTTGAGTTATGTAGTTAGTATATATATAAGGGACTCATGAGGAATATACTATGCACCTAAGGAATGGGACAACCTCGGAATTACAACGCCTTCCTTTGGCTTCAATTAAACAGAGACACGGTCCACCAACAATGTTTGTTGTAGCAGGCTTTCGTATAATGTCTTCACGCTACTAACCACATATCGCTTGCTATACCGATAGTTAATATGGCTTAGAATGCTTACTCAAATAATAAAGACAACTCACAAAATGAAAAGGCACAAATTTTATTGAATGATCGAAATTATTACAACAGATACATTATAAATACAGAGATTGACTATAAGAGAATTTATCAACCAGACTGAAAATGGGAAAGATGAAGCTAACATTGTTCAGAGGTCGATGGCTTTCTGGCTCATTACAGACTCTGCCTATTACAATGCAATCTTTTTGGCTCTGATACCAAGATTTACAGACTTCAATATGAGCCCTTGTATGCATACAATGCATACAAGGGCTTAGATTTGTTTCATATCCTTCCAATCCAACTGGTTTCTTTGAAGCTTTCATAGCAGCAGAGAAATGAAAAAAAACTACTTGAGGCCATTTCTTATTGCAATTAACTACTCAGTGTTACACAAGCAGGTAAGGAAAAGAAATACGTGAAGGTAAAATATGATGCACCTGAGGAATGGGACTCCCTTGGAATAACAACGCCTTCCTTTGGCTTCAATTATTCAGAGACACGGTCCACCAACAATATTTACTGCAGTAAGCTTTCGTATGTTATTTCGTATAGCATATTATATGAAAGCCTGCTGCAGCAAAGATTGTTGGTGGACCGTGTCTTTGGATAATTGAAGCCAAAGGAAGGCGTTGTAATTCTGAGGGAGTCCCATTCCTTAGGTGCATAGTATTTTACCTTCACATATTTCTTTTCCTTACCTGCATGCGTAACATTGAGTAGTCAATTGTAGTAAGAAATGGCGTCAAGTAGTTTTGATTTCTCTACTGATATGAAAGCTTCAAAGAAAACAGTTGGATTGGAAGGATATTAAACAAATCTAAGTCGTTATGTGATACTAGGGTAGTAATTCAGGAATTTACCCCTACTCCTAATTGGCAGCTTCCTCATATATCTCCTAATAAGATTTATGACCTTCCAATGTTTAAGTTTCGTGCAGCCAATCTCATTCGATATGCCTCTGTAAATGTGCTTATCAATCTTACCCAGCCTATGTATCAGATACCTCTCATAAAACCAGAAGATGTCCAATGGGGACTAGAACAAGGTTATAAGTATGTGCATCTTGGACTAATACAATTTGGCATTAACCCTCTTGTCAGACCTAGTTTGAATGTGTCTTGCTTAGCTTGTGTGATTGATTCATGCCATAATCAATTTATTGATGCCCTGCTAGGTGGTTTTGAGGCCCCTTTGCACAATGGTCCAGTTTGGTCATCCATCGTCCCACGATACCAAGTTTCGTTAACCAATCCCCATATTAATGAACTACTTCAAGCTTACATCCATTTTTCTGGCTTTAATATGACTGAGCAGTCTGATATTGCCCAGTTACATTCCACTGTTTGTTTACGATTTGTCTCGACAACTCTACCAGCACTCAATCCTCAGCTTACTCAGAGAGCCACAGCAAAAGGAGTCGTAGTTGGACCTGGTAATGTCACTCCTATCACAATAGGGTTTTCTCAATTAAAAATCCCTGATGAGTGGACTGCAGAATACCATCCATTGTCTCAAAGGTATTTTCCGACTCTAGAACCTAAAATATTGTCTATTTCTGAGTCGAGTAGAGGACCAGTCATTAGACTAAGGAATGAAACCACATTACCCAAAAGCCCTATTAGAAGTCACTCTCTCAGAAGCCATGATACTTCAGACCTCAGTAGGCATCTGGAAAAACACAAGTATGGATCATCCTCTCAATGCAAATTCTGTATTGCCTCTAGAAGTCCAAGTTCAGATAAAAAATTTCAAGTCTTTCATAGACCTCAGTCCACCTTGAAAGAGGAACATTTGGGCCAACATACAGAATGTCAGGAATGTTTACAGATTGCCTCTCCGAGAGATATTAAGTTCATGAGATACACACTGCCTAGAGAAAAGGCAGGGGAAGATTTAGAAAAGCTTCTACTCCTAGAAAGGAGGCTTGCTCCTGGAAATTTTGTACAAAAATTCAAAGATGGGAATGTTGTAGCTGATGTGGATTTCCTACATTATAGGAAAGTGATAGATGAGAAGCCCCAAGAGATTATAAGGCTTCAGAACTACAACAATTATCAGCTAACATGTGTAGCACAAAATTTAGATGACCTATCACAAGAAGTGCTGAAAGTACATTCCCATGTGTTAGGACTTCATTCTAGTTTAGATGTTTTGAGTCAAAAAGATTCTGAGCATTTTCATATGTTAAAAGACATAAATATGAAGTTAGAGAAAATTATGGAAGTAGCAGTAGATTTAAAGTTGAGCCTAGAGAAAGAAAAACTCGAGTTAGAAGAAGCATTTACTGCGGCAGAAGCTTATAGCTAGACATTCCAACTAGAAGAAAAGAACCCTGAAAAGAAAAATACTCCACTATTGCTCAAACAATTCTCTGTACATAATCCAAGAATTTTTCAATTTAAAAATGTCATTTCATTTTCTAGAGAAAAATTGGCTCTAGTCTAATAAAAAATCCCAGTCTTTGATATGCCACTACAGAACAAATCAGAAATAAAAATGGTAAAAGAAGAGGGAGAAGGATCCAGTAAAAGACCTAGAAGTGCAAATAGCAATAGACCAAACCAACCTTTTGAATCTGCATGGGAAAAGTGGTGTAATGCTAAGTATGGTTCTCCTGGGAAAACTCCATATGATCCTTCAAACACTGATGAGTTCCCTACTCTTAGTTGAGCTAACATAGATCAAGCTCCAATGACAAATCTGAACTGCAAATCTAAAAATGAAATCCTCATGGCAATCCATACTTGGAGTGCATGGGCAAGTACTCAAAAGTCCATTCACAGAAACAAAGTCTCATGGTCAGAATTAGCTTTAAGGATAACTTGGGGTTTCCAAGGTAACTTAGAATTATGGTGGTCTAGAATGCATGAATATGACAAGCTCAATATTATGAATAGTGATAAGCCAGTCGTTGAACTTGTCAAGGCAGTTCTCCATGAGTTTTATGGAGAAATTAAGGTTGATGGCCATCATTATGCAGATATGTTCATGAGCCAAAGACTTTGTGATATAAAAGAACTTCCTGAGTTCTTTTGTACAATGCAGGATCTTCTTTATAAGGCAAGAGACCCATAGAATAAAACTTATTTGAGAAAATATTTGTCTGCAATGCCTAGCAGGATCCCAAACCTTGTCAGGGCCAGATTTGAAGCTGAAAATATAGACATTAAAATTATTTCTCTTGCAGGACTCCATGAACAAATTGTATTTACTCTACAGAAAGAATGCCTCCAAAAGAAGACATCCAAATCGGTGAAGAAACAACTCGGCTTCAATGCAAGTGTTTGTGATATCTATTCAGAAACCTGTCATTTTGGATGCAAAAGCAAAAACAAAAACACTAGCAAAGGACAATGTGGAAGTGATTTCCAATGTCGAAAATGCATGAAGAAAATCCAGCCTAGAAGGTTTTACCCTAGAAGACAAATGTTTCAGAGACCAAGAAAAGGATATTTCAAGAAAAGGCAAGAAAGAAACCAAAGATCACAATCAAGAACTTGTTTCATTTGCAAGAAGCCAGGCCAATGGGCAAGCAAATGTCCTTTGAAGGGTTAAAAACGCTTCCAAAATAAATTGTTTGACATTTTTTCTAGTGTTTATGATCCAACTGAATGGGAGCAAGTAGATCAGCTACCACAAAATTAAGAATATTTTTCAGTCACAGATTCAAATGAGTCCAACCCTCCATCTCCACATCCTGAAGACTCATTTTGCTCTGAATCCACCTCAGATCTTGACTTCATTTCTGATGTCAAGATGTTTCATTTAGAAAATCCCGCAAACCTCTGCTTTGAAATTGCATCTATACAATCTCGTATTTCTTCTCTCACACCAGGAGATTTCACCATCCGACACTGACTCACGGAACATCTCTCAACCCTCCAGCACCAACTTGCCAAAATCACGCAGCCAAGCATGGTGAATCTTGGTGCCTACTATCCAAGTGACACACCTACCACATCTGCACATATTTCCTTTACACCCTCATCCAACATTCCACCAAAGAAGCAATTTCCCCACAGGTCTACTGTAAGCAAAGAAGAAGTAAGCTTTCTTCATCAGAGGAAATCCTATGGGTTTAAGAAAGCTACTCCCATCATTGAGAATCTCTCAGACGAAGAAGAAGAATCAGACCAGGTTAGTAAACTGCAAGGAGAAATATTGCATCTAGAAACCACCATTGAAGAAAAAAGAGGTTTGGTTAAAGAAATTCTAACCAGTATGAGAGTTGACCAAAAGGAATTGGCCGAAAAATAGAAACAACTTGCAAAACTGAAAGATTCAATGATGATAGAAGAATTTGAAGATATGCTCAAAGAAGAAGAAGATCATAACTGGGAGCAGCAAGCATTACAATGCATACCAGAAGACCACCAGCCAGAACCAGGTACATCTATTCTCCAGATGAAGGGATTTGAAGATAGGATTGTTATTAGAGTAGATGTCAAAGTAAGTGGTTATAAACAATATTCTCTAGATGCACAACTAGACACAGGAGCTATGAATTCTTGTGCAAAACATAGTGCCATTCCTAAATACTATTGGCAACCCACAAACTTGCAGTTCAGAGCTATAAATAAGACGTTAATGACTATCAGAGCTATGGCTCCTGATTTCTTGATTATTCTTAATGGAATTCCTACTTCTGTAAATTTGTACAGTTTTGATACAGGTAGTGATATTTTTTTGGGACAAGATTTTGTAAGGAGACATCTTCCTCTTGTTGTAGAAGCAAGCCATATTTGCCTCAACATCCAAGGAAGAACTGTAAAAATCCAGAGAAATTCGAGCTACGTAAATAGAATTGTAGACCCTATCCAAGATATAGTTGAATCTTCTCTTCACAATATAGAAAAAATCAACAAAGTAATCATAAATGCTAAGATCCAAGGGCCAAAATACATAAGAGAAATAAAAGAGAAAATTGAAGCAGAATGTACAGCAGATGCACCCAATGCATTTTGGAAAAGAGAGAAATACTTTGTGGATATTCCCTACAAAGAAAATTATTTTGGGACACCTCAGAAATCATCAGCAAACCAGATGTCCCCACCAGAGCTCAAACTCTGTAAAAAGGAGATTGATGAACTATTAGAAAGAAATTTGATCGAACCAAGCAGAAGCCCTTGGGCTTGCCCAACATTCTATGTCAACAAGCATTCAGAGAAAAAGAGAGGTAAACCTTGGATGGTGATTAACTATAGAGAATTAAATGATGCTTTGTTGCCTATCAGGTATCCTCTGCCATCTAAAGAAGCTTTATTTCAGAAAATCAGTAATAATAATGTGTTTAGAAAATTTGACCTTAAGAGTGGATTTTGGCAGATAGGGATCAAACCATCTGATAGATACAAGATTGGTTTTGTGGTACCACACGGGCAGTTCCAATGGCGAGTAATTCCCTTTGGATTGAAGAATGCACCCTCTGAATTCTAGAAAAGAATGGAAGATATTTTTGGGGACTTGAAATTTGTTATTGTTTATATTGATGACTTATTAATCTGTTCTTTTGATTTAAAAGAACATAGAAAGCACTTGGAGATAGTTCACCACAGGATTTTTAAGCATGGGTTAGTCCTCAGCAAGCCTAAGATTGAGTTTACAAAAACTAGAATTGAATATCTAGGACTAATCCTATTCCAAGGCAAAGTTGAATTACAAGAACATGTGTTGAAATATTTAACAGAATTTCCAGATGCCATTTATGATCACAAAAATTGCAAAGGTTCTTGGGAAGCCTCAATTACATTAGGCAGTTTTATGAAAATCAAGGAAAATATGTCAAGGTCCTACATAAGAGGATCATAGGAATAGAATGGACCCCATATATGACTATTGCAGTAAAAATTATTAAACAAAAGGTCCAAAATCTGACAAGTTTGGTTCTTCCAAGACATGAATTTCCCTATACTTTAGAAATAGATGCATCCAATGAAGTATGGGCGGTAGTTTTGATGAAAAAGCATGAAAAAATGGAAGAAGTTTTCTCATATGAATCAGGATGTTTTAATGACATTGAACTCAGGTATCCATCTTCTCATAAATAAATCCTTGTCGTAAAAAATGGAATCAAGAGATTCAGGTTGTTCCTGAAGCCAGTAAGATTCATTGTAAGAACAAACCTCAAACATATGGTTGGGATGCTTAGAAACAAAAGATTGTTAGAACAAGGAAATAATAGGATACTAAGATGGAGCTTATGGTTGGATGGATTTGACTTTGAGATTGAGTATAAAAAGGGCAAAGATAATTGTTTAGCAGATTTTCTTACAAGAGAAGCAACTTCGAAAGAAATCAATATGTTCAGTTGTTCATCAGCTTCAACTTCATCAGTACCTCCCTCTACTCTAGAGGGTTTTCAATGGGTTCTAATATGTAAATATTGTCATATGTCATTTTGTTTTCAATGTCTCATAGATAGGGTCAAGGAGAGTCCTTCATATGAATACATCCTTGAAAAATGGGTTAATAGTAGCCATAGTAATGTAAGTAATATTATGTATTTTATAGAGTCACCCATAATGTTTCAAGGGGCCATTAGATTTGCACCTTTTGCAGGACAAAGATATATTTGTTTGTATGAGCCATGGTTGAGCTATGTAGACTATTGTAATATCTTGTTGTACACCAAATATGCCAAGAGAGTTTGGCTAATGTTCGAATGTAGTTCTATGTGTAACCCCTATAATCACTGGTTGCCCTGGTTCAAAATACTGCTACATGACTGGTGCCCAAGAGAAGGAATATTCTGGACCATCAGAAGACATGAATTTATTGATTATCTTTGAGAAGATATCAGAAAAAAAGCACAGTCCGAGGCATGGTTTTGCTTCCAGATAGAGCATTTGTTCAGCACACTTAAAGTACATACTACTCAGCCACTAGAGAAACCCGTCTACAAGGAAATATCTCAGTTCTTTGGATCAATTTGTAATCCAATAGATGAGAGGGTACCTAGTATGTATGGATCTCCTTTCTTTTCGTGCTATAATATCATGCCACCTCATACAGAAGCTCATTTGTCACCTAGCATGCAACATCTATATTACTCAAGTGGCAGTGATAATTATGGATATCCAAGCGACTGACAGAATCTTTGTAAGGAAGCATGGTGGGCTGTATTTCATGTCTAGTCAACTCATAGTGAGTGTGACCGGTATTGTGGGATTCCGATAAACTCTCCACTGTGTCCTCCAAGTTAAAAATCTTAGGTTAACTTTCTGGATGAATATCTGAAACTTGGAGCACTTCTCCGACTTTTGGTTGGACTTGACCCACATTTCAGAGAATCTACGGAAAAGTTTAGATTTGAGATCTATAGTTTATACACTTTATGTAGATAGGTCATATTTCGAGAAGACAGTGGATTCTCTCTTGTACACGCCCCTCTGATTGAAGTCTGTAAATCTTCGTATCAGAGCCAAAAATATTGCATTGCAATAGGCAGATTCTGTAACGAGCCAGAAAGCCTTCGACCTCTGAACAATGTTAGCTTCGGTTTTCCCGTTTTCAGTCTAGTTGATAAATTCTCTTACAATCAATCTCTTTATTTATAATAATTCTATTGTAACAATTTCGATCAGTCAATAAAAGTTGTGCCTTTTCATTTTGTGAGTTGTATTTATTATTTGAGTAAGAATTCTGAGCCATATTAACTATCAGTATAGCAAGCAATATGTGGTTAATAGCGCAAAGACATTATATGAAAGCCTACTACAGCAAAGATTGTTGGTGGATTGTGTCTCTCGATAATTGAAGCCAAAGGAAGGCATTGTAATTCTGAGGGAGTCCCATTCATCAGGTGCATAGTATTTTACCTTCACGTATTTCTTTTCCTTACCTACTTGCGTAACACTGAGTAGTGAATTGTAGTAAGAAATGGCCTCAAGTAGTTTTGATTTCTCTGCTGATATGAAAGCTTCAAAGAAAACCAGTTAGATTAGAAGGATATTAAACAAATTTGAGCCCTTGTATGATACCAGGGTAGTAATTCAGGAATTTACCCCTACTCCTAATTAGCATCTTCCTCATATATCTCCTAATAAGATTTATGAACTTCCAATGTTTAAGTCTCGTGCTGCCAATATCATTCAATATTCCTCTGTAAATGTGCCTATCAATCTTACCCATCCTATGTATCAGATACCTCTCATAAAACCAGAAGATGTCAAATGGGGACTAGAACAAGGTTATAAGTATGTGCATCTTGGACTAATACAATTTGGCATTAACCCTCTTGTCAGACCTGTTTTGAATGTGTCTTGATTAGCTTGTGTGATTGATTCATGCCATAATAAATTTATTGATTCCCTACTAGGTGGTTTTGAGGCCCCTTTGCACAATGGTCCAGTTTAGCCATCCATTGTCCCACGATACCAAGTTTCGTTAGCCGATGCCCATATTGATGAACTACTTCAAGATTACATCCATTTTTCTAGCTTTAATATGACTAAGCAGCCTGATATTTCCAGGTTACCTTCCACTTTTTGTTTACGATATGTCTCGACAGCTCTACCAACACTCAATCCTCAGCTTACTTAGAGAGCCACAACAAAAGGATTCGTAGTTGGACCTGGTACTGTCACTTCTATCAAAATAGGGTTTTCTCAATTCAAAATCCCTAATGAGTGGACTACGAAATACCATCCATTGTCTCAAAGGTATTTTCCGACCCTAGAACCTAAAAGATTGTCTATTTCTGAGTCGAGTAGAGGACCAGTCATTAGAATGAAACCACATTACCCAAAATCCCTGTTAGAAGTCACTCTCTTAGAAGCCATGATACTTTAGACCTCAGTAGGCATCTGGCAAAACACAAGTATGGATCATCCTCTCAATGAAAATTCTGTATTTCCTCTAGAAGTCCAAGTTTAGATAAAAAAAATTCAAGTCTTTCACAGAGCTCAGTCCACCTTGAAAGAAGATAATTTGGGAAAGCATACATAATGTCAAGAATGTTTACAGATTTCCTCTCTGAGAGATATTAAGTTCATGAGATACACACTACCTAGAGAAAAGGCAGGGGAATATTCAGAAAAGATTCTACTCCTAGAAAGGAGGCTTGCTCCTGAAATTTTGTACAAAAATTCAAAGATGTGAATGTTATAGTTGATGTGGATTTCCTACATTATAGGAAAGTGATAGATGAGAAGCCCCAAGATATTATAAGGCTTCAGAACTACAAAAATGAGTAGCTAACATGTGTAGCACACAATTTAGATGACCTATCACAAGAAGTGCTGAAAGTACAGTCCCATGTGTCAGGACTCCATTCTAGTTTAGATGATTTGAGTCAAAAAGCTTCTGAGCATTTTCATATGTTAAAAGATGTAAATATGAAGTTAGATAAAATTATGGAAGTAGTAATAGATTTAAAGCTGAGTCTAGAGAAACAAAATCGTGAGTTAGAAGAAGCACTTACTGCAGCAAAAGTTTATAGCCAGACATTCTAGCTAGAAGAAAAGAACCTTGAAAAGAAAAATACTCCACTATTTCTCAAACAATTCTTTGTACATAATCCCATAATTTTTTAATTTGAAAATGTCATTTCATTTTCTAGAGAAAAATTGGCTCTATTCCAATCACAAATCCCAATCTTTGATATGCCACCACAGAACAAATCAGAAATAAAAATGGTAAAAGAAGAGGGAGAAGGATCCAGTAAAAGACTCAGAAGTGCAGATAGTGATAGACCAAACCAACCTTTTGAATCTGCATGGGAAAAAAGGTGTAATGCTAAGTATGGTTCTCTTGGGAAAACTCCATATGATTTGTCAAACACTAATGAGTTCCCTACTCTTAGTTGAGCTAACACAGATCAAGCTCCAATGACAAATCTGAACTAAAAATATAAAAATGAAATCCTCATGGCAATCCATACTTGGAGTGCATGAGAAAGTACTGAAAAGTCCATTCATAGAAACAGAGTCTCATGGTTAGAATTAGCTTTAAGGATAACTTGGGGTTTCCAAGACAACTTAGAATTATGGTGGTCTAGAATGCATGAATCTGACAAGCTCAATATTATGAATAGTGATCAGCTAGCCGTTGAACTTGTCAAGGAAGTTCTCCATGAGTTTTATGAAGAAATTAAGGTTGATGGCCATCATTATGCATATATGTTCATAAGCCAAAGACTTTGTGATATAAAATAACTTCCTGAGTTCTTTTGTACAATGCAGGATCTTCTTTATAAGGCAAGAGACCCACATAATACAACTTATTTGAGAAAATATTTGTCTGCAATTCCTGGCAGGATCTCATACCTTCTTAGGGCCAGATTTGAAGCTGAAAAATATAGACATTGAAAATCTTTCTCTTGTAGGACTCCATGAACAAATTGTATTTACTCTACCGAAAGAATGCCTCTGAAAGAAGACAACCAAATCAGTGAAGAAACAACTCAGCTTCAGTGCAAGTGTTTGTGATATCTATGCAGAAACGTATCATTTTGGTTGGAAAATAAAAAAGAAGAACACTAGCAAACAACAATGTGGAAGTGATTTCCAATGTCGAAAATGCACGAAGAAAATCCAGCCTAGAAGTTTTTACCCTAGATGACAAAGGTTCTAGAGACCGAGAAAAGGATATTTCAAGAAAAGGCAAGAAGGTGCCCAAAGAGCACAATCAAGAACTTGTTTCATTTGCAAGAAGTCGGGCCACTGGGCAAGCAAATGTCCTTTGAAGGGTAAAAATCGTTTCCAAAATAAATTTTTTGACATTTTTTCTAATATTTATGATCCAACTGAATGGGAGCAAGTAGATCAGCTCCCACAAAATGAAGAATATTTTTCAGTCATAGATTCAGATGAGTCCAACCCTCCATCTCCACATCCTGAAGACTCATTTTGTTATGAATCCACCTCAGATATTGACTTCATTTCTGATGTCAAGATGTTTCATTTAGAAAATCCTACAAACCTCCGCTTTGTAATTGCATCCATACAATCTTGTATTTCTTTCCTCACACTAGGAGATTTTGCCATTTGACACCGACTCACGGAACGTCTCTCAACCCTCCAGCACCAACTTGCCAAAATCACGCAGCCAAGCGTGGTGAATCTTGGTGCCTACTATCCAAGTGACACATCTACCATATCTGCACATATTTCCCTTACACCCTCATCCAACATTCCACCAAAGAAGCAGTTTCCTTGCAGGTCTACTGTAAGCAGATAAGAAGTAAGCTTTCTTCATCAGAGGAAATCCTATGGGTTTAATAAATCTAATCCCATCATTGAAAATCTCTCAGATGAAGAAGAAGAATTAGACTAGGTTAGTAAACTGCAAGGAGAAATAGTGCATCTAGAAACCACCATTGAAGAAAAAGTAGGTTTGGTTAAAGAAATTCTAACTAGTATGAGAGTTTAATAAAAGGAATTGGCCGAAAAATAGAAACAACTTGTAGAACTGAAAGATTCAATGATGATAGAAGAATTTGAAGATATGCTCAAAGAAGAAGAAGATCATAATCGAGAGCAGCAAGCATTACAATGCATACCATAAGACCACCAACTAGAACCAGGTACATCTATTCTCCAGATGAAGGGATTTGAAGATTGGATTGTTATTAGAGTAGATGTCAAATTATAGTGGTTATAAACAATATTCTGTGGATGCACAACTAGACGCAAGAGTTATGAATTTCTGTGCAAAACATAGTGCCATTCCTAAATACTATTGGAAACCCACAAACTTGCAGTTCAGAGCTATAAATAAGACATTAATGACTATCAAAGATATGGCTCTTGATTTCTTGATTATTCTTAATGTAATTCCTACTTCTATAAATTTGTACAGTTTTGATATAGGTAGTGATATTTTGTTGGGACAAGATTTTGTAAGGAGACGTCTTCCTCTTGTTGTAGAAGTAAGCCATATTTGCCTCAACATCCAAGGAAGAACTGTAAAAATACAGAGAAAGTCGAGCTATGTAAATAGAATTGTAGACCCTATCCCAGATATAGTTGAATGTTCTCTTGACAAGCTAGCAAAATCAACAAAGTAATCATAAATGATGAGATCCAAGGGCCAGAATACATCAGAGAAATAAAAGAGAAAATTAAAGCAAAATGTACAGCAGATGCACCCAATGCATTTTTGCAAAGAGAGCAATACTTTGTGGATCTTCCCTACAAAGAAAATTATTCTGGGACACCTCAGAAATCATCAACAAACCAGATGTCCCCACCAGAGCTCGAACTCTGTAAAAAGGAGATTGTTGAACTATTAGAAATAAAGTTGATTGAACCAAGCAAAATCCCTTGGGCTTGCCCAACATTCTATGTCAACAAGTATTCAGAGAAAAAGAGAGGGTTAAACTTGGATGGTGATTAACTATAGAGAATTAAATGATGCTTTGTTACCTATTAGGGATCCTCTTCCATCTAAAGAAGCTTTATTTCAGAAAACCAGTAATAATAATGTGTTTAGAAAATTTGACCTTAAGAGTGGATTCTAGCAGATAGGGATCAAACGATCGAACAGATACAAGACTAGTTTTGTGGTACCACACGGGCAGTTCCAATGGCGAGTAATGCCATTTGAATTGAAGAATGCACCCTTTAAATTCTAGAAAATAATGGAAGATATTTTTGGGGACTTGAAATTTGTTATTGTTTATATTGATGACTTATTAATTTGTTCTTTTGATTTAAAATAACATAGAAAGCACTTGGAGATAGTTCACCACAAGATTTTTAAGCATGGGTTAGTCCTCAGCAAGCCTAAGCTTGAGTTTGCAAAAACTAGAATTGAATATCTAGGACTAATCCTATTCCAAGGCAAAGTTGAATTACAAGAACATGTGTTGAAAGCTTTAACAGAATTTCCAAATGCTATTTATGATTGCAGACAATTGCAAAGGTTCTTGGGAAGCCCCAATGACATTAGGAATTTGTACGAAAATCAAGCCAAAGATGTCAAGATCTTACATAAGAGGCTCAGAGGAATAGAATGGACCCCATCTATGACTATTGTAGTTCAAATTATTAAACAAAAGGTCCAAAATCTGCCAAATCTAGTTCTTCCAAGACATGAATTGCCCTATATTTTAGAAACAAATGCATCCGATGAAGTATAGGCAGGTGTTTTGATGCAAAAGAATGAAAAGAGGGAAGAATTTTTCTCATATGCATCAAGATGTTTTAATAACACTGAACTCAGGTATCCATCTTCTCATAAAGAAATCTTTGTTGTAAAAAATGGAATCAAGAGATTCAAGTTGTTCCTAAAGCCAGTAAGATTCATTGTAAGAACAGACCTCAAACATATGGTTGGGATGCTTAGAAACAAAATATTGTTAGAACAAGGAAATAATAGGATACTAAGATGGAGCTTATGGTTGGACGGATTCGATTTTGAGATTGAGTATAAAAAGGGCAAAGATAATTGTTTAGTAGATTTGCTTACAAGAGAAGCAGCTCTGAAAGAAATCAAGATGTTCAATTGTTCATTATCTTCAACTTCATCAATAACTATCTCTACTCCAGAGGGTTTTCAATGGGTTCTAATATGTAAATATTGTCCTATGTCATTTTGTTTTCATTGTCTCATAGATATGGTCAAGGAGACTCCTACATATGAATACATCCTTGAAAAATGGGTTAATAGTAGCCATAGTAATGTAAGTAATATTATGTATTTTATAGAGTCGCTCATAATGTTTCAAGGGGCCATTAGATTTGCACCTTTTGCAGGACAAAGATATATTTGTCTCTATGAGACATGGTTGAGCTATGCAGACTATTGTAATATCTGACGAAATCTGGACGAATATATCTGAGTTAGTATACACACACACACACACCTTTTGCCCGAGCAAAACCCTCATGCCCGAGAAAAACCCTCATGCCCTTCTTCTCTATATCCTTAATTTCAAACACAAGAGAGTGTCATTTACAGGCCTAGAACGGTCGTGTCCATGGCCATACTTATTTGATTTTCATTTTTTTATGATATAAGTGTTCTTTACAAGTTTTAACAAATATTGTAATTGATTATGCCCAAGTATACTCTTTAAGTACCTCATATATTTTAGTTTGGGTAATGCAGGGTTCTCAACCCCTCTTTAAATCATGTTTCATGTTGGTATGTACATACCTTAACAATATCTCATATACACTTTATTTTGTGTATGTATTCAATATTTTTCTTCAGGTCAATCTTAAGTCTCAAAATAAATTATTTATAGCGAAGACTTTGAAACCTTTTTTTTCACGAGGCCCATATCAGGGAAGATCCACCCAAATGGATTACATTCCATCAACTTATTAGCAAATCCTAACCCCCAACATTGAGGATAATTGACCCTGCTACCTCCCATTAGTTAGGTGCTTTTAGCGACATGAACTTGACCAGTTGAGCCAACCCTCGAGGTTTAGGTTTCCAAAACTTCTTAGTACATACGATGTGATTGTTTTTTAACTAAACTTCTAAGTATATGTATAAGCATATAATCTTGTAACTCATTGTGGTTCCATCACTATTCTCAAACATCTTTCCTATGCGATATACACACTTAATTCTGCTAATTGTTATATTATCTTTGTTTGATTCTAGAAACTCCCTGTGTTTCATAGCAATGTTACGAGCTTTGTCCCTTTGCAACTTACTTCTCATGAGCATACAAAATTACTCTTCCATTAGAGTCAAATTTTATTTTTACTAGTAATTATTTCCCTCATCCCTATTATTTCCTTACCTCTTTCTTTTTGCATGATCATTTGGTCGATATCCAACACTTGGGAGCCTTCTTGGCAGGTTGTGCGCAGAAAGGTAGTCTTATACCCATGAAGTTCTATAACTACTCTACATGGGTATCTAGCGTAAAAATTAGGTATGGCATGTTTAAATGCCATGATTACCTTCTTAATTTTTTCCTACCTCCATTCTAAACAAGCATTTCTCAACAAGTTGTAGCATATATCTAATACAAGAAATCTATGCATAAAAATAGTTTTAAGTTGCGAACCAAAATCATTTTGTTTAAATTAAAAGATTCTCACAAATATTAACAATACAATAAGGAGTTAGCCTTATAAGTTAAACTTCATGCACACAATCTATAACTCCATCAACATATACAACATTTTGTCAACATACAGGTAGTTTCAATTATTTTAGTGGTATTTTCATATATAGCATATGTACATCCCAACTTATATCCTTAACATACCTATCTATTGTTACAAGTTTTTTAACATAGTAAGATAAGTATCTCTATAATTTTTCTTTCTTACACATCTATACATGTATACATTTATTGGCTTGGCTATGTAAACGTTTTCTTAATCTCATAGATTACGAGCTTCTTTGTCTACTCAATATTCGAATAACCATGGATTAGAATTTACTAGTTAGCATGTGCTACCACTCAATTAATTTTATTAGAAATCTACTTGTACTCCTGAATGCCCGACATACCTATTAATGTAGATAAGGTTGTTTCAACAATAATTGGTTAGTATTAATAGCAATTTATTCATAGTACATAACTCTTGTACTTATTTCAACCTTTGTTGTATAACATAAAAACTTATTTGGTTCCTCATCATGTAAGAAACATTTACTATGCTTGGTTTTAGCTATAGTCAGGCTCATAGGTTGTAGTACTGTAACCTACAACTCTGATACCATATTGTTATGTACCTCATTCTTACCATCTTTTTAAAATAACAATTATACATGCATATAGTTCCATACCTTAATGGATTAATTTCATAATTACTAAAAGAATTCACTTAAACTTACAAGATTATATTACTACTCTTTACTTGGTTTCATATATATATATATATATATATATATATATATATCTTTTGAAAGGAACATCTTCAATTTACCTTGTAACATCTCCTTTAATTTGTGCCATGATATAGTTAGCTAGTTTAGTATTCTTACTTTATTCTATTAATAGGCAAGTCTTCATATGCTTTTACCATATGGTAAGTAATTTATTAAAAACAATGGAGTTTAATACTTTAGCAATGGCCCTCCTAATGTTGTCAAGAAATTATGTTTTATATAAGTAATATCTCCTTATGGTTTGAATGTGTATTGAACCTCATCCACTAAGTCCTCCAGTGCACAAAGCCTCACATTGGTTAAGTTATGAATGGGTTATATTATGATCAAGTTCCTATATGAATATTCCTTGTCACTTAGCTTAAGTGATGGTTCAAAATATATACAACCTTCTTCATGTTCAATATACATGCCAAAATTTAATATGTGGGTAGATAGAATGGCAGCACCTCGACACCCCCACCCCCCGCCCCCCCTTGTGATCCAGTAGAGGAGGAACAATTGTGATCAAGGGTGGAAATCCAAAGGTGGTTAGATGTTCTCTGGGATGGTTAGGGTAAATACCCCTCCCCCCCTCTTTCATCATCAACATCATTTTCTTTGGTGGATCTCTGCAAACCACTAGCTATGTAAAACAAAAAATCCATTTGTTACCTTGGCAACTAGAAATCACATTTGGTAGCCTGTTTCCAAGTATATTTCTTTATATTTCATTTGCAAATCTTGTTTTAATAAGTTTTTCTGTTTTCCCATTCTGTGATAGTCATTTCCCTCTTGAACCTCTACATTTTCTAATTTTTTTTTTTTTTCTTTTCATAGTTCGTGAATTTCTGGTCCTGAACCTATGTATCACTCTCCCTAGGGGTGCAATTCTGAGTCTTTGAGGTGGATTTATTCTTGGGGTGGTCGCTATATTTCAAGTTTCATTAGGTGTGTATAAATTTTGCTTCTTATTGAGATTATTTTATTACTTCTCCTTTCTTTCCTCAATTTCAATCTTTGTCGAACTGATAATTTAACCTCTATCACAGTGTCGAAGTACTAGACCTTTTTCTACTTTCCTCAAGTAATTTTTGTGGGTTTAACCTCCTATTTTAGTTTTTACTAAATCCTTTGTTCATTTTACTTCCTTATTCCTTCACAATTAACATGTTCTACTCTTGTTATTATTTGCAGGTTAGTATTGGACCCAACTGGAGCTTTTTCCTAAGACGAGCTTTAGCGTTTTGTTTTCTAAGTAGTGTACTCTGAGATTTATGCTTTCCTTCTCCATGGTTGTCTATTACAGGTTCTTAATTCAAAATAGATGAAATAAGAATATTAGGCTTGGTCTTGACTGAGACTTCCCTTATTCATATACATGCATAGAACATGCAAGTGAATATTTTGTTTAACTAGTCTGGGATTTAGTCCAGATCTATGTTACCTCCACATTACTAAATCGCTCTTAATCAATTGTACCATCTTGTCTTGGCCATCAACTGTAAATATTAAATCATGTTACGGTTAGACATATTTTGATACCATCCCTATAATTATCATATATTTATACTAGTATCCTACGGGTTTATATTCTCATTTGGAATTATGAAGTTTTCTTTAGAATACTTTTATGTAAAATATAAACTAAATTTTAACAATGCTATACATGTTTCTGTAGAGTTATAATTTTAGTATTCATAACACTGTATTCTCTTTCAACTATTAGTTATTTATTATTGTACCACTTAATGTATTTAGGTTTCAACCTTTTCCTTTTATTCTCTATACAAGTTCGTTCAAGATTTGTCTTTTAAAAGTCTTTTTTCTCCCAACTAATTAAATGTATATTTATACTAGTACATATCTAATATAATAGTTATGGATAGTTATCGAGTGTTTTTATTTTTCTTTAAATATAATGAATCAAACATTGAATTTTAATTGTCAATTGGTTCGGTAGACTTATGAGGCGTTAATTATAGTATATACATAAAAAAATACTTATTCAATGATCTATTCTAAGTGCATGAAAGTTGGTTGTTTCATTCAAAGGATCCTACTTTTTAACCTCGAGCTTAGTGGCTCTTCAATCCTTAGAAAGTAAGCTCAATAATGATATTCGTAAAAACTACAGACAAGAGGATTATCAGTTATTGTTTAAACTATTGAAATGATCACCATGTAATTGGAGAAATTGCACAAATATGACAAACCAATTAAGCGAATACAGCAAACCAACTTAGTGAAAAAAAAACCAACTAACCAAATAAGACAAACACAAAGGGTATGATACGTAACCGTACCTTGAGATGGCCTAACCCAAGGCTCGGTTAGTACCCTGGGTCTCTAACTACTCAGTACAAAACAACAGGAATGAACAATTAACAAAACATATCAGAGAACAACATAAATATGGAAGTGGAACTCTGCTGATCACCTTGAACAGAACAACTTCATATTGATTTTAGAGATTATAAAAATGATAATAACAATGGTTATTTATGTTCGGGGTGCTCTTTTACTTATATATAGTTTTTAAGAAGCTAAAATAAGCATGTCAGATGTTTGGTCTCATCTTGGCTAACTGACTAAGGACAAATTGAGTAAATAGTTACAGTCAAACTAAGTTATTGAACATGATTCAGTGGATTCAAACTAATTATATCATTGAGAGACCCAACCGTGATTGGGTTAATGAGCCTTTGGATTCTAAATATAACACGCTACTCACTGCAACATATGATCGACTGAGAATTAGTATCTCGATCGTAACAAGATTTACTTCCTTAGTTATAACAACCTAAAATCAGTGCTACTTGTCGGGATCCCAAAATACTTTAAACAACACAAAGTAACTTCTTTTACCAAATTCATTCAAGGAGCCTTCGTGAGAGCTAGTAATATTGTTATCAACCCGAAATCCTCATAGACCAACCAATAAGATCTCCTTTGAACTAAAAATTCCTTTGTACCTTGCACTTTTCATTGAACTGTAGGCTCGCTTGCACTTGAATATGCTTAATCAAAAACTAATCCATAATCAAGATCCATGGTCCTTATCAAGAAGTGTTATGAAACCAGCTCAAGAAAATATAGAAAAGATAGATCAACGCCTTAGAATTCAGCCTCTTCGAGGGGGCAACCTCCTTTACATTACATAAATGAACAATTCTTGGATGATACAAATGAAAAGACCTCCTTTCTATATATAGGAGTCTAAGGGGTTATAACATAATCAAAGCCGACATAACAATAATAATGTAAGGGCACAATAATAACAATAGTGGGCTTCTATGGGGCACAATAGTAACAATATGGGCACTACATGGGTACATCAATATAATAAGTGGGTTATACTAATAACAATAAGGGGTTACACTAGTAGTATAGGGGCCTAACATGCCCCTCTCCTTCAAAAAGCGTTGTCCTCAACGCTTGAGTAGTTCTTGATGCTTCTGTATAAAATTCTTGTCCTCCCATGTGGAATATTCAGCAGGTAAGTTCTTCCACTTGATGAGATACTCTGAAATTGATCGATTTTGTAGCTGTCGGGTTCTTGTTTCTGTGACTGCTCCAGGTTCCAATATGATTTTTCCTTCCTCTTCAATTTCTGGCAATATTGCTTGAATTGGGATCTTTTGCAACTTTTGAATAAGTGGCCATACTTCTTCGTCCTTCTTCCATTCATCCCTTGCTTTGCTTATCCAATCTGGTTGGATAATATAAATAGCACAAAACAATGCTTCCACATCCTCATCCTTGAAGAGTCTTCCCGTTCGGTAAGGTCGCCATTTTTTAAGTGCATGTAGTATTGCCAACATTTCCTTCTCATAAATAGCTTGCTTGAGATGTAGCAGTAAAAATACCCAATCACCTACATCAAAACATTTTTCACTACGATGTTGATCTACCTGTTGTTTCGTTTGATTTTGCACCGAAGTGGCGTTATCCTTTAAAAGTTGGAGAACTTGCTGTTGATGCTTGATGTGATCTTTCTCTGCTTGAACCTTTTTCTTCTTGATATGTCCTTCTATCTTTTGAGGAGTGGTAATTTATTCCAGTCCTTTACAAGATATGGTTGGATTCATTTCTTGATGCTCGATGTGATCTTTCACTTCTTGAACATTTTTCTTCTTGATGTGTCCTTCTATCTTGATAGTTTGAGGAGTGATAATTTCGTCCATTGAATTACAAGATATGGTTGGATTCATTTCTTCTTTCTCGATGTGATCTTTCACTTCTTGCACCTTTTTCTTCTTGCTATGTCCTTCTATCTTGAGAGTTTGAGGAGTGGTAATTCTTGCCAATGCTTTACAAGATATGGTCTGATTCATTTCTTCTTTCTTTGGGGTCGGGTCCTGGCATATATCCTCTTCTTTTGATGTTTCTTGATCCTTTTCTTCCTCCTCTTCGTACTATATGTAAAATATTTTCTTCTCAGCACACTTATGAACTTTAGTGCATTTGCTATCACAATTGTAACAAAGCCCTTTTTCTCTTTTTTCTTCCAATTGTTGTGGTGTAACCCTTGTAGGTTGTGGAAGGCTAGGAGGAACAACACGTCCATCTTTATAGTTGTGAGGGGTAGACTCCCTTGTTGCCATAATTTTACTTTCAAATATGTCACAAAGCCCTTTTACTCTTTCCAATTGTTGTGGTGTTGCTCTTTGTATCCTCATAATGTGCTATCATTTCCTCCGTGAGAATTGACCACGTAACAAGTTTTTTACGAGAACAAAGCCCTTTATACCATAAAAATTGATCCGGTTCTAAATATGAAGATGCAATACATACCTTTTGTAATAGTGGTACACCATGTAGATCAAAATATTGCTCCATCTGAAGTATCAAATTTACCGGATCCTTGCCATCAAACTTCCTCATCTTGCTTTTTCTTGATTTTAGGACCTCAAACTTGAAACGGCTGTAACTCTGTACTTGCGGATATTTAAGTTCTTAAATTCCTACCTGTAGTAGCCCTCTGTGTCCTCTTTCCAATGCCACCAGTCTGATCCAAATTGGATTCTCCAAAAAAGAGTTATGCACAATCTCCCAAGATGACCTGATTATAGACCTTTCCAGAAGACCAAACTTGCATGAAGTGCCACGTGTCAATTTTTCGACCTTTAACTCTGAAAAATATATAAAAGAAAACTACAGTCCGTCCTCTTTCTGTACCTTCTTACGAAATTTCAATCCGATGCTCAGAGAGAAAGTTATGACGATTTTCCCCAGGTCACCTGTTTTGAATGTAATTCAGGAGTCTGCAAAAAGACCAACTTCCTCAGATCATATCTCTGCAAATATCGTGCGAAAAGCTCTGAAATTCGGAGCCAAGGTTCAGCGCAATTTCTTCTCAAATGGGTTTTTTTTTTTACTTCTGAAACGTCACAGAAAACAAGTTATAGCGACAATGCCACGATGACCTGTTTGGAGCAGCGAAACCCTAGAATCCAAAGCTCTGATACCAAATGTTATGAAACCAGCTCAAGAAAATATAGAAAAGATAGATCAACGCCTTAGAATTCAGCCTCTTCGAGGGGGCAACCTCCTTTACATTACATAAATGAACAATTCTTGGATGATACAAATGAAAAGACCTCCTTTCTATATATAGGAGTCTAAGGGGTTATAACATAATCAGAGCCGACATAACAATAATAATGTAAGGGCACAATAATAACAATAGTGGGCTTCTATGGGGCACAATAGTAACAATATGGGCACTACATGGGTACATCAATATAATAAGTGGGTTATACTAATAACAATAAGGGGTTACACTAGTAGTATAGGGGCCTAACAAGAAGTCTTGCAAGTAGAATCTTGTTGGCATGCCAATGGGTAACTAACTGTAGTATTTCACGAATAAGCTTCAATCTCTAGACATTCTTATAATGTAAAATAGATTCATCAAAATGACAATCCATAAGAATATTTGAATGACACCTTGTCAATGCAACCTAGACATGTGATATATATAGTCCTATAGTTAAAGCAATTTCATTCAGAGTGGGTATCCTAAGCCATTTGATTTAAATCACACTTGATATATATATATATACACACACACACACACACACACACACACACTATGATCTTATGCAAACCATACACACCCATAGGTTATTAATCAAATCCTTTAGTTATTTATTCATAAATGGAAAAGATAAGGTTTGAAAATAAATGCAAACATACATGCACTAGAATAAGTAGGACAAGTAAGGAGTAAGGAATGATAAGGTTTTTAAGCTAAAATTGGATGTTTTAACAACAAAATTGTTGTCATAGGAGGGACCCATCAATAGTGATAAGCACAAAATGTAGAGTCCCAAACTCCTAGTTTCGGAGTTTAAGGACTTCTAAGCTTTCTAAAAGACTTGTCCCTTGACTGGAACTGCATGATAATTGAGGGTAACCTGAGTAGTTAGCCCTAACCATGTTAACCCTGCCATATATACATCTTATTCATTTACATGAACACATACACACACAATCTTCCCATGAAAGCATACATGTAACAACCACAAAGTTACTCATAATTTATCATACAAAGTCATTTATTCGTAATTAATTGTGACAAAATTAACATTTTTCTTTGAATAACCACAGGATTACATGTGTAGATATTTGCAATTACTTCTATCTCCTACTTAGAAACACAATGAACCTTGGCATATTCAATATCAATATAACAATAACCCAATTACCTATCTGAATTTTAAAATATTCAAAAGGACCTTCCATTCTCCTACTAAACAAAGAATTGTTGTCTCAACAATCCCCCCCCCCCCCCCCCCCCCCCCCACCCCGAGCTCTAGCTCCTTTTTTGTTAGGAAAAAAATCAATAATTTTCACAATTTCACCTCCTCATCCCTAACAACATCCTACCTTGAGTGGTTGAATTCATTTTCTATGCAGGTCCAGTCTTTATCTCCCATTGGTACATCAATTTTCTTTCTAGATTTCCTTTCTCTCCCACAATCTTGTTTTTGAAAACATATTCCACTCATGACATTTCTCTCTAGTCATGATCATTCTCCTCTTAGGGGAAAATCATCCCTCAGGTTGGAGGATTTTTCTCTTTTTGTGTCTTTGTCTTTTCCTGGACCATAATTGATTCTAACTTTTCCCTAATAGTTGGGAGCCTAACTACTCACACGGTGGCTCCTCTTGTATTTTCCAGATAAACAAATAAGTGAAATAATATTTTATTCATAACAATATATTAATATTTACACCATTCAACTTCAGTCTTAGCCCATAACCAACATTTCCACCATATTTACAATAAATATAGTTAATAATATTTTCAAAAGAAATCACACCTGGGTATCACATCCAACTCCTCAAAAAATTCATGTAATTGACGAATTCTTTGTTGCCAAGGATTTAGGGCCAAGTTGTGTATTGTACCGATCCCTAAGAGCCAATCAATAACCACTCGAGAACTGCCAAATATTTGTAAGCACTTCCCCTACCTGGACATTGCAAAATCAAGGACAAGCCAAAACCCACTTAATTTTGCTTTATTATTAGTTTCAAACATCAACCCCAGTCTAAAAAAGAAAGTGTGATGATTATTTAGATGAAATACAATTACCACTCTACATACAACTTGACATGACTTTTGGTTCTATCAAAAAAGACTCAAACTTCCAAATATCTATCGTAGGCCCAATTAAAATTATATTCCTTTTTTGAAACCTTCTATATAGAATTTCTTCAGCACTATTTTTAAAAATATAATTCTTCCTCATAAATTAAAATATTAATATATATTTAAAAAATATATAAAATATATCTAATAAAAATTATATATATATATAGATATAAAAGTCTAACCTATTAAAAAATAAATAACAAAAGGTTCATTTAGCGCATAAAAAGATCTATATAATTCTCAAAAGATATTCATAATTCCCACACTCAAACATTACGAACATAAAAAGATTTAACACTTTTTCCTAAGTTGGATGTTTATTTTTAAATAATGAAAAGTTATAATCTATATTTCCTTCTTAATAAAAAAATAATTAAATTAAGATTTAAAAAGGTTCTTTTACTATTTCCAGTAATAAACGCTAAAAAATTAATTAAATTAACATTTAAAAAGGTCCTTTTCCTATTTCCAGTATTATATAAACCCTTTACGACTTTACTGATTTGTCTGACATGTTTGTCTTCTGGTGATCTATCATGATGTTCTTTTAAGAAGACTAAATTTACTTTCGTTTTATAAAAAGTGCACGCTACTTTTCAAACCTTGCAATAATACGATTTTATATAATGGACTTACAATTGAACTTTAAATTTTATTAATCGAAAATAAAAATAAAATTATTTAATTTAATTATTATATTATAGTTTTGATTTTATTAATAAAAATAAAAAAACAATCTTAAAATGTTTAGAATAAGCCTATAACGTCAAAATAAACTTAAAAAATTTATATTTATATTTATATTTATGAACATATAATTAATAAATATACAAAAATTTAATAAATTTAATTAAAAATATATAATTAAAAAATAAAGCATTTTGTAAATTAAAATTTATAAAAATAGCAGTACCATACTTTGATATAAATTCACATGAGAACAACAAAAAAGAGTTATTAGTGTTGCAAGAAAAAATGAATGATTCATAATAATTATTGGGAAGAATCTCCAGACATCACTTATGGCTAGTCACGATCCTCATCCAAAGAGAAGGAGATGTTGATTGATCTCCACTTATAATGGTCATATTGATCCTCAAGGAGAAGGAGATGTTGGTTGATCTCCTAGTTATAATGGTCATATTGCAGCCTATACTATCAATTTTTTCTAAATCAGACTGAATTTTCTTATTGAGTCTTCTTGTATCTCCCTATGCCCCCTACAATATTCAAATGGTGTTTAACCTTGCGTCGGTTCATGCAATGCCTCAAGTATAGTGGGAGCAACAACCCCTTTTAGTGTGAACTGAGATTAGATCAAAGTTTAGAGAAAACCAACTCTTTAACACCCTCATTGAAAAATAAATAAATATTCATTTAACCATATAAATTAAAATAATAATCTATATTTATAATCATTATATTTAAAATTTGTATTTAAGTTTAATCAGTAAATTGAAAAATTTAATATTTAAACCCCACTCTATATTTATATAAACCAAAGTCCCATCCATCATTTCCATATTACCATTTGGATCTTGTCTTTAGAAATAGTACTGCAAGTGATAAAAATAAATATAATATTTTTACATAAAGATTGATGATATAATAATATGATCTTAGCACAAATGGGTATTGTGTTAGGAAGGTGGTACTGCAGGTGATAAAAAAAAATTATAACCTTCATAAAATGTGTGGCATATACTTAGATAAAATTGAATCTATTGGGACCCATTTCTTTCTTTTAAAATGGAAGAATAATAATTATTATTTATTCACATAAAATCCAAAGATGAAGAGAAAAAAGGATAATTTTGTAATAATAGTATATACCTGAGAAAAGACAATTTTGTAATAATAATATATACTTTAATAATTATAAATGAAAAATAAGAATATTGTTTAATACTAAAAATATGTATATAAAAAGATATATTATATTATAATAATTTTGATTTTTTTAATATTTTATAATAAAATTAAAAAATCAATCTATATATAATATAGAGAATTCATTAATTTTAATTAATATTAGTGAAATATTGTATATGGTATATTTAGTAAAATTATTAATCATTATTTTTATACTATTTTTATTTTTTATTTTTTAAGTAAACATAATTATGGTAATTTGGGAATGCTTCTTTTTCTCTTTTTAGAATATAGTAATAAAATGTTAAAGAATCTCAATTATTCTCTTACTTTCTTAAGGTATTGATATTAATGGATGCTAATCATCATCATAGGATAATATATATTAATAATATTCAATATATGGTGAATACTAAAGCTTTTCACAATTTTTTACTAATTAGTTTTAGCTACCATTCTTACATGATAGTTAAGTCTTTCTCTATCTTATCTTTTTTATTGAAGTAGTTTTTGCCCCATTGAAAACATGGGTATTACTAGGTATCTTATATATAATGAAAACAACATGAAAGACTAAGAGGTTTGCTAAAAGCTTCCAACTCTACTCAAAGCTACTTTCAAGTCAAATACTAATGGCTTAAGGATGCCCAGTCTTGGTTAGATCATTGGAGGATAAAGGAGGAGATCATTTTGTCAAATAAAGATAATATTACAAATATTATTACATCAAAATGTATTTAATGAAAAATTGTGGAGTGATAAGAATTAGAGGGGAAAAGGAAAGTAAGATATTATGAGGTGACCCACTCAAATGAGTTCCGTAGTGAAAATGCATGTTGCTCAATTCCCAAAATATCACGGGATGAAGGAGTCTCTCAATTTTGTGACACTAAGAGAGTTGAAAATGAAAAACAATTTCTCTTAAATTGTCCATCTTGTATTCAAATTAAATATAAATTTCAAAGTATTTTTCATACTACCAACCTTCTTGACCTTTTAACTGAACAAACCTATAGTTACCTTAGAATGAGTTTTTAAATATTTTTCGAACCCATAAATGAAATTCTAAAAAGAATAGAATAATCTCTAAGTTTCTTGAATTTTAATAAATCATGTTCCATTTTAATTAAAATTAATCTTCATTGTCATTATTATCATATAAATATTTTTTCAATATTTTCTAAATATTTATATTATTAATCATTTTTTACATTATTATTATTATTATTATTTATAATTACTATATGTAAATCATGTCAATTAATAAGGTATAACTAGAGCAACTATATAAATTAAATGATTGGTAAACATTTGTCAAAACATATATATTATAATACATCTCATGCTGCGAAGATTAAAATTTACATAAAAATTAAATAAATTATAACGTAGGATTAATTATTATTATTGATGATGATGATGATCGTTAATGTCCACTAAGACTAATATGGTCTATCAGACCTTAAAAAAGTAAGAGATTAGTTGAGATTTTTTAATATTTTATTTTTGTAATTGAAAAGAAGTGAGAGAAGTGTTTCCTAGATCACCACAGTTTTGTTGACTTAACAAGTCAAGAAGGTTGATGGTGTGGCAAAGATTTTGAAAATTAGAACTAATGAGCAATCCAAGAGAAAGTGTTTTTCATCTTCACCCCTCTTAGTATGGAAAATGTGACAGACTCTTTTGTCCGAGATTGTTTTGGGAATTGAGCAATGCCCAATTTCACTTTGAAGCTGGTGAGATATATATATATATATATATATATATATATATAACAAGATTCTTAACCATGGAGATTTACATCCAATTTACCATGGGGATTCTTTACTAATACTACATGCCCAAAAAACTATAATTCTTGTTCATATGGCATTTTTTTTTAATAATTCAATATAACTAAAAAAGTAGAAAACACATCACTATTTTGAAATGAATCTCAATCTTTAATATGTTTCTACTACCTTTAATTTGTCCATACTTACAGTTAACCTAAAAAAGATTGATAATCAGATTAAATCTCACGCCCAACCACGTAATTATTATATAAATACTTTCACCTATTAATATTCACACTGAATACTAAAAACTTTCACAGTTTAATTATTGATAATCAAATTAAATCTCATCCCTAGCCACACAATTATTAT
This sequence comes from Pinus tabuliformis, assembly GCA_031772625.1. Taxonomy (NCBI): domain Eukaryota; kingdom Viridiplantae; phylum Streptophyta; class Pinopsida; order Pinales; family Pinaceae; genus Pinus; species Pinus tabuliformis. The sequence goes on from CM062811.1 coordinate 1,246,744,843, forward strand.
ATAGATAATGTCACATATTAATATGGGGTAATGTGCTGGTATACATGTTTGTAAGTATTTACATGTCAACTCAATTAAAAAATAATAAAAGGTTAAAAGTAATATAGAGCCTAAGGCAATTTTGTAAGTAATATAGAGCCCATGACAATGTTGTAGTGTTCATAAATGAGTGTGAACATTTAAATGTTGACTCAATTATTAATAAAATGTTAAAACTAATAAAATTGTTTGTTATATTGTAATTTTGTTTCTTCTAATAAAATTAAGAACAATATATCACATTAAAATATGTAACATATAAATAGTAGCTATAAATTAAGATCTATTTTACCATATCAATTAAAATAATGATCATGTAAACTATTAAATTTAATTAATAAGCACATAAAAACTTAATACTTATAATACAATAAGATTTTTAATAATGAATATTCACCCCTATTTTACAATGAATATTATTAATTTGTAAATAAGCTTTCCTACAATACTATTGACAAATACTATGGATTATCAATATCACAAGCCCAAAAACCATAACTCATTTCACAATCAAAATATTTTATAAATATTTTATTCTAATTTAATTTTATAACATTTTTTAATTAAATCTAAAAGCAAAATGGTTACAATTACTTATTAAACATATCTAAACCTCCTATCCTCACTACTATTAAAAATAATAAGTCGATATTCCATTGAAATTAAATCAAGGTCTCTAATAAAATGAAAACTCATAAAAATGTGAAATTTATATAATATACAATATATTATTAAGAATCTAGGGATCTAACAAGTTGTAAGAGGAATCAAATCTATCTAGGTGCAAATCTTTCTAGATGCTTTGCACTCAAAAAGAAGTTTGAATCCTGAAAGATTCAATCCCTCTGGGAGCTTGAAAGATCTAGATTTAAGATGGATCTATGATAATTTTAATTTAATAATTACAATAATATATTTATTAACTTTAAATAAAAAATATTTTATCTTTTTAATTAAATTGATTAATTAAAAAAATATCATATGAACATATATCATATGGTTCCTATTAATATTTAATGATATTGACCCATATCTATTTTATAAATCTTAATGGTAAAATCTCCATAATGGAGAATCTTGTAATATTTGAATAATAATAATTAATTTTTATCATTTTTATAAAAAATAAATAAATTTAAAATCAGGTATCATGAAGCAAATAAGTGACTTTATACGCGTACAGGGTGGTAGAAGGTATTATACGGCAGCATTATCGTATTATTTTACCGTATATTGAATCACATGTATTCACAAGCTGCGTGGGCATTTAAATTCACGGAACAGGCCAGACATTGTGGGCACTTTACATTTCTTTTGATTGATTCGTTGGATTTAACTGGAGCGGATTTTGTATGCAGTTGAGACCAGTTTTATGGGGTGTCAGCTGGCCACGACAGACCACTAGATTGCCTTTGCCTTTCTGTGCTCATCATCTGCCTGAGAGGGAATGAAAAATATTTGCATGTTTATGAGAACCCATCTGGTTTAATTTAATGTTTAAGCATGGTAAGTGTTGCAGAGTGGAAGGATTTTCCTAAAGGCCTCAGGGTTCTGGTGTTGGATGAGGACTCTGAGGCAGCTGCTGAAACTAAGTCCAGACTGGAAGGCTTTGAATACGTTGGTAAGTTTGATTAAAATCCTTAATGACACGTAAGCATTGGCAGAAGCACAATGGAGTGAGTTTCTATGTACAGGACTTCTTAAACATGGGGTCTTGTTTGGAAATATCAATCCTGGAACTGGATTCAGAGGTTTGGAATTCTTTTATTGTTACTCTACTGATCAAACAATTTTCATGAGATCTCCAGAATTTTGTAATGATTTTGCAACATGGTGTTGCATTTGAGGTCTTATATCTCTGGATTAACTTTATCCAAACTGGAGCATGGAATGCTTTTCTGCAATGGCAGAGAACTTGGGGAGTAACAAGCTGGATAGTGCTATGCTGGGTAGTATAGAAGAGTAACATAGTTGATAATGTGATAATGCTATGTTGGACCAACAAGCTATTAGGCAGTCGCTGGCCCATGGCAATTAATGATCTCAAAGTCTCATGGACCCATTTCATTTCCAAGTATAGAACAGGTCCTACAACAGGATCTGAAACTTATTGTCAGTGTCCTACTCTTTACTAGGCGGGGAGGTTGGGTTTGAAGTTGAGGAGTTGATTCTACCAATATGTTAAAAGTTCCAAACAACTTGATGGGTTGATCCATCAACTCCTTTTGTGAGTGTATAATTATGCATTAGACGTATTGAAAATGAACATTAGTACAGATTCATCAGATTCATTTAAACCAGAGTTTGTTATAGTTCTAACTGTTGAGAAACTCAAGAATGCATATTTAGAATTCACACAGATAGCTTATATATCAAATTTTAGAAATCCAAATATGCAACCCTGAGCTTCCCAGTCACAGACTAAATATATATTAGACTGAGTTCATATGGGTTCGTGCCAGTGACATCTAGGCACATTCTATAACCCAAATATGTCACACTAAACAGAAAGAAGATAATCAGGAAACAATGAGATTCATATTTCAGGAATTTGATACGCCTGTATAGGCTTGTAACCCACGGATAAACATTGCTACAACACATTTTTTCTCTATGTATTTTCATTCAATTCCACTGTTGTCATTTTTCGCATAATCTTCCTTCATAGGCCAAGATCTATTATATTTATACTGTAGGAGGAGGTTTGTAGTTCTCTAATATCGGTTCTTGCTGGGATTTTTATCTTTTGAAACAGTTACAGATCTGTGTAAATAATAAGCCTGGTACTTGCTTCCTTTTTTCCTTCACTAGGGTTCTCCTTTTGTTCTTTGAAATTTTCTGCATATGCATGTGGAGATGTTGTTGATCAAGTTTTGGTGATGGCCTGAGGCAGTTTCCACCTTCTCCAACGAAACAGAGGCATTGGCTGTGCTTGCAAATGAGACGAATTCATTCCATGTTGCTTTGGTTGAGGTAGATTTATTGGGCCTTTTGTTTTGATGACAGTCTTTCTGTCCATTAAATAGCAACTACTTAGTTTCCTAACAATACTCTATATTCTATGAGCTCTGAGGCCTGGTTGTGATCTAATCCTCTTGGTTGTAGGTGAGCACAGGTAACAGCTGTGGCGGTTTTAGGTTCCTACAGACTGCCTGCAATATACCAACCGTTAGTAAGTATTATAGGGATCAATTGATGGGATTAGAGGGATGCCCCTTTTAATCTGTCTTTCATGTTTTGTCTGTCCATCATCATTAGCTTTGGAGCTGTTTTTTTATTGTCATGCAGTGATGTCAAACAGGAGCTGCCTGAGCACAACGATGAAGTGCATAGCAGTGAGTTTCTTCCTTTTATTTAGATGGTACCTGCTTGGGTACTAGCTTTTGTTTTTCCACTTTCAGCCTCTGCTAAGTTTAATCTGTGTGCTAAATGAACTCAATACTTCATTCAGCTGGGAGCATCAGAGTTCCTACAGAAACCAATATCTGAGGACAAGCTCAAAAATATTTGGCAACATGTGGTTCACAAGGTTTGTGTTTTTTACTTGATAACTTCGACAAATGGACTCTGCTATTTCCATTAGATATGAGGCGTTAGTACATAATTTTTATGTTAATGATTAGTGGGTAAGTGAAAAGGGATTGGTACTTCCTATTAATATAATAATAAATTGATTTGGAAGTGAGTATCTTTTCTTTCTTAGGTCTCTCCTTCTCTTTGGATATAAAATTGTTTTATTCTTCTGACATAGAATTTGAAAGATCCAAGTCATAATCGCAGTATGTGTGCAGGCATTCAGTGAGAGTGGCACTGTGCTTTCAGAGTCTCTTAAACCAGTTAAAGCAACGATTGTATCCATGCTTCAACTGGGGCACGAGCATGATAATGTTAAGAGTAAAAGCTCTCAAAATGGAGATTCATTTGTTGGAAACAAAGTTGAGGCCGGTGCTCTACATAAGGTACAGTCTTGCATGCCAACTCGCACAGATTCTATAAAACAAGAGTCAAGCATTGAACCCTGTAATAGTGAGAAATTTCCAGCTCCATCTACTCCTCAACTAGAACAAGGAGGTAGATCTCCCTGTGAGGAGGATAAAACACTTAGATTAGACGATGCCACAAACTTAATGGTTGGACCAGCGCATCATGACACTAATTGTGGGGATGAAACTATAAGAGAAGTGAGATTAGATGCTGAAGCAACATCAACCTGGTCATCTCAAGTCGATAGCCCAGCATCTGTAAAGAAAGAAAGTCAAGACATGTATAGAATATCACTGAAAGCAAGAATTAGTACCCAATCTGGGGTGGAACCTGCTGATTTAACAAGGGACCAGTTAGGGAATGGAATTACTTCTAGGGGTACCAGTTTACACTCCGGGCAGGAGACTGCAGATGTGCATGTAGTTAGTGCTTCTGGTATTACAGAAGAGGAAGTGGGTTCTGCTGAAGGTTCAAAGAGTGACGATGAGAATATTGAGACAGAAGCTATATTGTCTTCTTATGTTTGTAATGAAGAGAATGTAGATTCCAGTACGGAAAATATCAAGGAAAAAAAGAATAGCGCAGAGCATGGTTGCAAAAAGTCGAATATTTCTTCTAGCAAGAAAAAGTTTAAGGTAAGGCATAGCAAGAAAAAGTTTAAGGTAAGACCGCGATGTGAACTGTATATGCCAATTATTGAAGGGCATTTCTACGACGTGTGCACTGTGGACTAAATGTGTTTCTATCTGTAGGTAGAATGGACAATGGACCTGCATCGGCGTTTTGTGCAAGCAGTGGAGCAACTTGGAGTTGATCAGGCAATCCCTTCAAGAATTTTGGACCTTATGAAAGTGGATGGCTTAACTCGGCATAATGTTGCTAGCCACTTACAGGTTAGTCATTCTTTTAGCAGGGAGTAAATGTTCAGAAATTTTTCGAAGTGGACCCTTTGACGATCAGATTCCTTGAATTGCCTTTTTACCAGAATATATCATAATGTTTATATGTGCAATTTGCTGTATGATACGTTTCTCTCTATGAAAAGCAAAAGGTGTTCTGCAGGTTGGGGAAATTATATTATAAACATTATTTTTTTATTGCTCCATGGATTTGATTGGTAAACAACAAAACCATACAACTGGCATAAATAACAATACAACAAAGGGAACCTCAATGTTTCTGATATTCTACTTATAAAGTAGAAAGTTGTCCATTATAAGTGCCATATTCTTTGAGGATGCTGTTGAGCAATGGTTCATTTTGATGACATACCAAGGATATGATATGCAGAAATATCGTTCTCACAGAAGGCACATTTTGCCAAGGGATGATGAACTTGCAAGCAGGCGATATTGGCAGCATTTTGACCCTGCCTGGACTAGAACTAAGCAAGATGAATCTTGGAGTCGTACAGGGAATCCTGCTTCTGGACCAATTCTTGCATATTCACCAGTTCAGTTACATTCTACACCACATGGGACTCCTGTGGGCCCACCTCTTCATGTTTGGGGACATCCCACTATAGATCAGTCAGGTAGTCACATGTGGCAGCAACTTCAAGTGGGGACTCCTACTACATGGCAAGCACAAGATGGTTCTTTCTGGAAACATCCAGGGGTATAGTTTCAACTTTCAACTAGGCTGTTTTCTATTCTTTTCTTCCGTTTCATGTTTGAATCTGGTATATTTTGTCATATTAATTATGTATTGATACAAAATAGCAACTGATACGACTTCTTGCAGGTATATGCTGATGCTTGGGGTTGCCCCACAGTTGGGATGCCATTCTACCCCCAACCCATGATGGTAAGTACTTGTACTTGTGTGTAATTTTGGAATTTTAGCACTATTTGCATGCACTGTTGATAGTAATCTTTCCTGGTATGAAACAGAAGCTACCTTCAAATCATGGTCACAGATCAACCCCAAAGCCAAATTCAACAATACAGGGTGTTTCTGTCCAATATCCTGCAACTCTTGATCCACTTAATGAATCTCTTTTATGGGAAAAATCCATTAACGAGCACCCGGTAAACCTATTAGCCACTTAGTCTCTAACGACATAACAATGTTCTGTGTATCATTGCATTAACCATTTCTCTTGATTTTTTTTTCAGATTGATTACTGATTAAGTCTGTTGTGTTCTAAAAAGGAGAAATGGCAGTTTACTGATTTCATTAATTGATGGATTTATCTTCTATTCTGTGCAGCCAAAGGAGGTAATTGATGAAGCTTTTAAAGAGGCTTTAAATAACCCTTGGACACCTCTTCCTCTGGGCCTTAAACCTCCATCAATGGAGAGTGTTATGGCAGAGCTCCAGAGGCAAGGCATTAATAAAATTCCACCCCCTGCTTCATAAGCAGTCATTAGCATGCAGATGGAAAGTCAAACAGTTTGGAATGAAATGGGAATATAACCAATAACAAGTCTTCCCTGTCAGATCAGAATTGATCCTTTGCTGCGTGCTTGTACATTTCTGCATTTCAATGCTACAGAATTTCTCCTTGCCTCTCTGCAAAAAGTGCTAATTTTTGCTGAGAGAGATTATATGCACCTTACATGGTCCAACCTTTTATCAAGGCAGTCATTGAGGAATGCATCAAGTGAAGGAAAAACAAGCTCTGCAAAGGAAACATTTGTAAGATCTCGGCCTAAGCACTCCCTGCAACATCATGTTAGAGGCCTCTGAAGCCACTGGTTGAGAGTATCATGTTAGGCTATAGAGGTGTTTAGAGCTACCTGGTTAAGAGTGTGCTTCTTGGCATTGATCATTGAACCAGTGTGCTTTTTGCATGGCCTATTTCTCAAGTGTTGAATTTTGAATTTTATTTTCCAAACTTTCGTTGAATAGTTTATACTGGGCAAGCCTACAAAGCCCACTATTTCAGTGATTTGCAATGGAGGGCCAAAATATTAATATTCAACCTTTGGAGTTATTTCTCCAATTTTAATTCTCAATTCTCATGTTTTAGCGTTTTTAATTTTTTCCTAATATTTAATTATGGATATTTAATTTTTTCTTTAATATTTAATTAGGTTAACAAAGTGTATTTATTTTGGAATGTGGATTTTATAATTTTAATTTAATTATCAATAACTGTTAAATAGATTATAAGGATTTAATTTCCATTGAATATTCTAGAATATTTTAAACAGTATTCACAAGTTAAAGGTTGAGATTTATCTTCAAAATAACTATGTTTTTTAAGTTAAATTGATTAATTAAAAAAAATGTCATATAAGTTATGATTTTTCTGGGCATATGGTATTGATAAGCCATGATATTGTAACAAAGTCTATTTACAAATTTAAAATCCCATCATAAAATGGGATGAATGTCCATAGTTAAGAATATTGTTACATAATTTTTTAAATGTATATATGTTTAACTTATATATTAATTCTTTTTATAAATAATAATAAAGTTATAATTTAGTTAATTTTTATGACTTTTGATTTTACTAACCTGAGATGTATCATAAAGTGTTTTGATGTGTATCATGTATTGATATCTATTGGTATTTACAACCCATTTAATTATATACTGGCACTAGTGGAATAGTGTTTCCATAATCTTAATTAGGCCGCCTGTTTATTTTGAAATAGAGTTTCCAAAACTTTGATTTAATTATCAATAATTATTAGATTGATGGTAAGGAGTTAACCTCCACAGAATATTCCAGAATATTTATAGTAGTATACACAAATAAATTTGTTATTTTAATTAATTGATTAACTAAAAAAAATGCCATAGGAATAAATGTTATATGAAGTGGCTTAATTTAAAATAAAGTTATAATTTAGTTTTTATGATTTTTTTAATTTATCATGAAAAAAGTGTTTGATGCCTATAGACATTAATTAGCAATTTAATTTATCTATCTTCATTTTAAAATTACGATCAAGTTGTTCACTAGATTATACTTTTTTAAATTAAAAGAAGGTTAAAAACATTATAATTTTTATAATTCTTTTTTTTGTAAGCTTGGCAGGACCCTTCTATTTCATATCAAAAAACATACAAGAATACATACACATCCAACAATTGTTAGATGGCCTCAACCCACCCACTAGGAAACCAGGTCTGTTGGCCATCTAACTGCATGATAAACCATCCAAAATTCGTATGTTTTCATATTGTTTAAAAAGCAATATAAGTCTGAGTATTCTTAGTATTCCTACTATATAGATATCTAAAACAATAGTTAAACTTCTAAAAGACCATCCAAAAACACTAGTCGAAATTACACAAAAACAACCATGTTATTCAATCCATTACTCGTCCGAAGAGTTAACACGCGTCGAATCTTTGATGTTGGAACCTGACAGCTCTATTTGAGGGAGACAAGGTATATGCTATTCAATCCGACTGAGACAAACATTTTGAAGTTGGATTTGACCTTGTATTAGCTGAAATTCCCTTTGAATTTCTAGGAGATCAAAATTTGTTATAGAAGTCTTAGCTAGGTTGGACCCAATAACTTTTGCCACTATGTTCTTCATAAGCCAATATAAGAAAAATGATTGTTGGAATTGGGTGTTTTTGCCCCTCAAATGACCAAGATCTTGTACTACTCTCCCAAATCAGGATCAGTGTTTGCAACTTGCTCCTTTAATTATGCTTCCCAACCTGATATCAATTCACAGACAGGAGGAGGGGTGCTACTATAATAAGTCTGAGTGGCATCCCGAGCATTTCCCACTATACAACTACGACCTTTGCCCCTAGCTGGCTAAGGTGGGGCCTGTCTTTCTCCATGCCCATGACCTCTGTTATGACCTTAAACATTGCCACCTCAACCAAAATTCCTTTTGGAAGAGGCGAGATGGGCCATTATATTGAAATTCAAACAACACAGGTGACCCTTGAACCTGAAGTTGACCACACGAAGAGACAACGAACCTGGAATGTCGAGACTTCTAATATCTCTCAATCAAAAACTCGACCAGGCATACACCCAACCTATGAAGAGACATAAGGGCGTAGGAGTAGAGCCTAGCTGGAAGCAAAAGATACATGTACAAATACGAGAGAATAATACAAAATAAGGATAAGAAGTAAATTCAAAATACCCATAAACCTCCCTGGCTTTAGCCCGATCATAGCTTAAAAGGCTGTAAATATTTTTCGTCATAGCCGTAGACCATCTTGGAGACAGGGGTATCCGCCATGTAGGGTTACCATGTGCCCAACTTATCTAGTCCACTTGGAGCGACTGGTAAATCTTTAGCTTGCTATCATAATTGAAATCCCATACCCCCATTACAATAGAAAGGAGTTCGACCTTAATTTCTAAATGCAAAGCCATCAAGGATAGAAGAATTTCAAAAAGCACAAAAGATTGGGAGAGCGCATAAGTTTGGCTTCACATTTCATGATACTTGCTTCAAAAACTACCCAAATTTCCTCAGGACTTTCTGAAATCCACAATGTAGAAACAACCATAAAACTAGTCGAGCATAGGTACACAACCAGGTTTGAGAAGATGAGATTAGGAGTAACAATAAAAGCATACCCGCACTAGTTGTTCGCCTCTTGGAAGCCACGAATGTGATTGAATCTCCCACCCATTGTTGTTATTGAGACCAGGAGAGAACGCATATTCCCAGTCGACGAGTAAATGACCAAATTGGAGCAAAACCACCAGAGAAATTTGGATCTTCTACCCCACATCTTCCAAGATATCCTCCCTCGTTCAATGCCACCTTACACATGCAGACGATTGAATGCAAGATGTCGGCCATCCACCTCTCCTTATGGTCACTCATTACCCTGTCATTGGCACAGATTCCACGGCGGCCGTTGCACCATCTCTCACCCTGATCGCGGGATAATTTTTATAATTATTATTTAAAAAAGATAAACTAATATTTTTTTTCAATTTTATATGGATTATTACAACTTTAACTTTCAATATATACTTTTGTAATTATTCCCTGAATGATAAGGATTTAACATCCATGAAATATTCTAGAATATTCTTAATAATAGTCACTGATAGAATACTGATATTTATTGCAAAAGTATTATGCATTTTTTTTTTTTTAATTAAATTGATTAATTAAAAAAATGCCATATGAACATGTGTCATCTAAACATGAGTTATGATTTTTTTGGCATATGATATTAGTAACCCATCATATTGCCCTATGGTATTGCAACAATGTCTATATATGTGTTAAGAATCTCCATAGCAAGTTGTGAATATTAGTGGTAAAAGATCTTGTTATGTAAATTTTTAAATGTATATACATTTAATTTATAAATTAGCTATTTTTATCATAATAATAATAATAATAAGTTATAATTGAGTTATTTTTATGAATTTTTTTATAATTTTTTTTATTTATTATTCTTTTAATTAAATTGATTAATTAAAAAATGCCATATAAATGATCTAAACATGAGTTATGATTTTTTTGCCATATGATATTAGTAACCCATCATATTGGCCTAGTATTGCAACAATGTCTATATACATGTTAAGAATCTCCATAGTAAAAATGGTGGTAAATATTATTTAAAAAATCTTGCTAAGTAATTCTTTAAATGTATATATATTTAATTTTTATATAATTATTTTTATAATAATAATAATAATAATAAAAGTTATATTGAGTTATTTTTATTATTATTTTTTTTTTAACTTTGGCAATGTGAAATGTATCCTAAAGTGTTTTGATGCTTACTAATTGGCTAATTTATATGAGTGCCTTAGTTACTTTGCATCTCCTATCACAACAATACCTAGTTGCTTTGCAACCTCGGTCACACAAACATTTTTACCATTTATATAAGTGAGAGTATAAATATTACATTATTATTAGAATGTCAATAAAATATTAGGATCCTAAATTGAAACATTTGAAAATATGATTTATGTTTTATGGAATCTGTATGTTTAAATAAAAAGAAAGTGATAATTAAAAGTATTTATAGTAATTTTTTTTTTTGGGTTTTCCATAATTAAGCTAATATCCTTTTAAAAAATTGGAGTTTAGTGAAAAAAACTGTCTTTATATTCTTGATTCTAACACAGTGATAGATTAACCAAATTTTAAACTTGAACATAAACTCAATAAAGATCAACCAACACTTTCAAATACAAACCTCCATATTTAAGCCTAGCTCCATAGACTCAACATATTAATTGTAATGCTATTTAATGCAAAATGATTATATAACCCTGGTTATTCCTGCACCCTCTGTGGAACCAATTTACATAATTTGAAATAAATGATATAACTCCATCAACAAGCACCAATAGAGCACAACAAATCGTTTGTAATTGCAAAAGTTTCTCCATGTTTATTTTTTGAAACAGCTAAAAGCATAAGAAGACACAACTATGTCTTAAACAGCTTTCAGTAAGCATATAATTAGAAAAATGAGAAGTTCTCCACTGGAGATTATATGGAAGATTTGGCATTTGGATATTAAGCCAGTTTGGGGGGACTTCAAATTCAAACCAGAACGTAATGCTAGAAGACAAATGATACCCTACCTTTAAAACTGTATAACTATTTGAAAAAAATAAAATATGAACTGTGAATTGGAAGTACATTAATAAAATATGAACTGTGAGTTGGAAGTACTGAAATTTCGATGGCAGTTTGAGCCTTTGAGGTTGATGTATAGTAACAGATGTCATTCTTAACTATGAGTGCATCCCCAAGATATGAAGTTGGAGATCACAACCAGTCGTAGGATGTGACTGGTCATTATTCATCTGAGTCTGGTTGGTCATGGCAGTGAGGTTGCAAGCAGGATGTCGATGTTGTTTGGTCTTTTGTCGGTTGGCATTCATATGACAAGTCACAGTCTTAATTTGTTTATTATCTTTCAAAAGAAACCTATTAACAAGATCTTTCATGTTTAAGAAAATGAGGTGAATGGTGCAAAATAGAAGAAAAGTGATTGATCCCGATAACATTTTATTCATACATTCAGTCGATGGAGGGTGAAAGAAAACCAAATGGATCTAGAAGACAGACTGCAAAATGAAGCTAACGATGTATGGGCATACTTCCCAGTATTCTGTGTCAATCCAAATTTTTTAATGGGTTATTTTAGAATATATTATTATTATCTAATTTTAAGGTCCGCTAAGCCAGATATCAAATTGGTGTATGAGATTTTTTGTTCCATTGCCAAGCCAGACATAAAATTGGTGTATGAGATAGAGATTTGACTGCTAAGTCTAGGAAGGCATACATACTCTATCTCGTCAATTTATGACCTCTTAGAAGAAAACACATGATCTTATCCATTAGACTGACTCAAACTGTATAAATAATAATGAAAATCAAAATCTTCAATCCAAATAAAGATGGAAATACATCAACGTAAGTTAGTATTTTAAGATATATAGTATTTTCAAAATCTACTATCAAGATAAAGATGATATGTTATCAATATGTTTGACTTTCCGACTTTTATAACATTTAAGATAACAATGAAAAAGAATGAAGTCCAACCCTGCTGTTCCTTACTTATCATGTGTGACTCAATTGGATAAAATATTTTACCAGGTCTCAGAAACAGAAGTCCAAGGCTACTTGCTTTGCTGTTACTTATCATATCTGAGTCAATTGGATAAAATATTTGAGCGTCCACATCCAGACAGGTCAGACAATGAATTGGATAAAAAAATTTAGCATCAACGTCCACAGAAGTCACATGATGTTTGGACGCCAAATCAATAAACTCAATTCACTGCTCCTCGTGTTCCCTGTACCCGCGGCGTTCACGGATAACATTGACGACGTACAAATCTTACTCGCTCACGTCCAATACATGATGTCTCCATATACCTGTAAGTCGTACGTAATAGTTGTATATATATATATATATATATTACAATTTATGGTGTGTCTTCTAGTTAAATTTATATATTTTTTTGGACATCATAAGTTATAAGAAATTGTACTCCCTCACGTCCAATACATGATGTCTCCATATACTTGTAAGTTTTCACGTCCAATACATGATGTCTCCATATACTTGTAAGTTTTATATAATAGTTATATATATCTATCTATATATATATAATTTTTAATTTATCAATTTATTGTGTTTTTTTATTTAGACTTTTGTGGTTTATATGGATAGTGATTTTGGACTAATCATATTTTTGGGATTTGGTCTCGGACGAATATTTGTCCTAAGTATGAACCACATTTTCCTTTTGAGGATGAACATTTGTCCTAACAACGAACCACATTACTTGGTTGGAAACGTCGACCAAATCTCAAGAATGTTTCCTGAGGATGAACCTTTATCCTGAGGATGAACACATCAGTTGATTAGAAATGTCAACAAAATCTCAAGAATGTGATTACTCCAAAAGACAATCTTATTATCAAATTAGAAGATTGCCTAGAAGAAATAAGTTGAGTTTGGTTGATTATTAGTTGGTTGGAAATGTCAACCAAATCTCAAGAATGTGATTAATCCGAAAGACAATCTTATTATCATATTACAAAATTGCCTAAAAGAAATCAGTTGAGTTCGGTTGATTATCTTGTTCTTATGCCGAAGAGCTTTATAAACAAATAAAAATTCTCATAATTTTATTTTTAAAATATAGTTATGGTAGACAACCTAATAAAAAGAATTTTTTTTTAATTCTCATATTAAAACCTAGTTATAATGATAAAATAATTGTTATTTTCTAGTTATAAATGATTACTTTTTAGTAATTTTGTTTTATATTTTATAACTTAAGAATTTCATTGTTTTCCAAATTTAATAGTGTTAAAATTATCGTACAAAATTAATAAGTGTAATATACATGTAGCAAGTCTTTCATGCAAAAATTAATTCCTTTCATGCTTATCTATAAAGATTTTAATTTTTTTTTTAATTATTAAAACTTGTGATTTGCAAAATTGATTTAAGGTGACTTCAACTTTTGAATTTAGTTTTCTAGTTCACAATATTAAAAAAAAAAATTTAAAGTATTAAAATAAATAAAATAATTAATTTTTTTAAGTAAGGAGATTTTTATAGTTAAAATTAACAAAGTTAAGATTCAATAAGTATTTAGTTAAAATAATGAAATTTTTGTTTTGCATTAAAATCATTTATAACAAAATTTTCCACAATAAATTAAGTCAATTGGATTTTGTTGTCTATATTCTTGGCTTTTGTTTGTTGTCTATATTCTTAAACCAACCTAGATCCATCTTAACTCTAGATCTATTTTGTTTGTTGTCTATATTCACCAGCCTAGATCCATCTTAGCTCTAGATCTGTCAAGCCAGAGGTCACTGAGAGGGATCAAATCTCTGGATTTGAAAACCTCTTTTTTGAGTGCAAAACTTGAGGAAAGGTTTGCACCTCAAGAGATTTGATCCCTCTCAATGCTTGATAGATCCAAAGTTAAGATGGATCTATGCTGGTTTCACTATGCTTGATAGATCCAGAGTTAAGATGGATCTAAGCTGGTTTCACTGATCCCTCTCAATGCTTGATAGATCCAGAGTTAAGATGGATCTAAGCTGGTTTCACTGGTGTGCTACGAAGGAAAATCTATCGAAGATATGATTAATTTTATCAATAATATGTAAATGCATCTAATATTAATATAATCATTTTAAATATGCTAAATATTTCTGAGATTAATCTGATCATTTTAATTTTAAATTTGGTTAATTATATTGTTAATAACTTTAATGATGAAATATATTTTTTGAATGCAAAGTGACAATGTAATAGTAATGACTGAAAATGTGAATAATAAGAATGCAGTCAATGACAAATAATCTTCAATGTGATCAATCTCAAACTATTTTCTTTTACCATTCTTATTGTCGCCCTTGTTAGTTTTGTCATCTTTTCATATCAATTATATGAAAAGGACAATTGAAATCGTAAACCATTTAAATCTTTAGCTCGAGTTGTTGTAGTAAACATCATACCTTGTCTCTCTTGCTCTCCAATATTAATAGGTTGAATTACTATAACACAAAAATCAGTGTACATTGTCAATAATATTTTGTGCTTACATTGAAATCAATGCACATTGTTAACCCAATCACTTTAAAATTAATGTATCATCATACATCCAATTACATCAAATCAGAAGTCAACATCTACATTGAAATCAATGCATCTAATGCAAGCAATCAAATAAGATTAGAAAACAACATCTACATTGAAATCAATGCATCTAATGTAATCAATCAAATAGGATTAGAAATCAACATCTACACTCAAATCAATGCATCTAGTGTAAGTAAGAAAACATGATTAGAAACGAACATCTACACTAAAATCAATTTGAATCTAGTGCAAGCAATCAAATAAGATTAGAAATCACCATCTACACTGAAATCAATGCATTTAGTGCAAGTAATCAAATAGGATTAGAAATCATCTACATTGAAATCAATGTATCTAGTGCAAGAAATCAAATATAATTAGAAATCAACATCTACATTGAAATCAATGCATCTAGTGCAAGCAATCAAATAGGATTAGAAATCACCATCAACATTGAAATCAATGCATTTAGTGCAAACAATCAAATAGAATTAGAAATCATCGACGTTTAGATCAATGCATCTAGTGCAAGCAATCAAATATCATTAAAAATCAACATCTACACTAAAATCAATGCATCTAGTGCAAACAATCAAATAGGATTAGAAATCACCATCTACACTGAAATAAATGCATCTTGTGCAAGAAATATTCTTCCCTCTCTCCCTGCTCCATCCATATCTATATCTCCCTCCATCTCTCCTTCTTTGTCTCTCTATCTCACCCCCCCAAACACACATGCTCTCTCACTCCATATTTATCAATATCTTTGTCCCTCTGTCCCTCTCTCCATCTCTTTCTTCTTCCTTCTCTTCACCTTCCATCTATATCTCTATCTCCCTCTATATGTCTATATCACCCCCAACATATACACTCTCTTTCTCCAATATATCTATCAATCCGTCCCTCCTCTCTCTCTCTCTCTCTCTTCCCATTCTCTCCCTCTCCCACGCTTCTATCTCTCTTCCCTCCTATTTTCCTCTCTTCCTCTCTCTCCATCTTCCTTATCACTCCCTATCTCTCTCTCCACCCTTCTATCTTTATGTATTTTTTCTTACCTCCCTCTCTCTCCCTCTCCAACTTCATCTCTTTTTCCTTCCCTCTCTCCACTCTCTCACATCCTCTCTCTCTTCCTTCCTCTCTCTCCCTTTCTCTCCCACCTCTCCCTTCACCCTCCAACTCTATTACTATATCCCTCCCTCTCTCCTTCTCACTCCTTCTCTCCATCCTTCTCTCCCTCCTTCTCTCCATCTCTCCTTTGTCTCTTTATCTCACCCCCAAACATACACACTCTCTCTCCATCTCTCCCTTGTAACTCCCTCTCTTTCTCTCTCCCCACTTCTCACTCTCTATGTCTTTCTTCTTCCCTCCCTCTCTCCCCCTTCAACTCCATCTCTCTATCCCTCCCTCTCTCCTCCTCTCTCCCTCTGTCTCTCCTCCTCTCTCGCGTACTTCATCTCTCTCCCTTTCTCTCCTACCTCCCTCTCTCTTCCCCCATCTCTCTCTCTCTCTCTCTCCCCAACTATGTTAATATATCCATCCCTCACTCATTATCTCTCCTTCTCTCCCCCCTATCTCTCCTTCTTTGTCTCTTTATCTCACCCCTAAACATACACACTCTATCTCCATCTCTCCCTTGTCACTCTCTCTCTCTCTCTCCATTTCTCCCTCTCTATGTCTTTTTTCTTCCCTCCCTCTCTCCCCCTCCAACTCTAGCTCTTTGTCCCTCCCTCTCTCCTCTTCCTCTCTCAAGTCCTCTCTCTCTCTCGTCCTTCCACTCTCCCCCTTTCTCCCTCTCTCTCTCTCTCTCTCTCTCTCTCTCTCCCCTCCAATCCTCTCACTATCTTCCTCTCTCTTTCCTTCTCTGTCTCCCCCATCCATCTTTGTGTCTCCCTCTATCTCGCTTACCATTCTCTACCCCTCTGACTCTTCTCCCTCTCTCTCTCTTCATTCCTCCTCTCTTCTCTCCTTCATTTTTTCTCTATCTCTCCCTTGTCACTCCCCCTATCTCTCTACCTCTATCACTCTATGTCTTTGTTCTTCCCTCCTATATATATCTAGAGTTAATATATATCATGATATATTAATATATATTATAACATAACAAATTTAATATTGTATTAATCCAAAGTTATTAAATTTAATAACATTAATACTCTAATATTATAATATTAGATTTAATAATAATAATAATAATAATAATAATAATATTTAATATTAATATTAAGGTTAATAATGTTTTTTTTTGCATGATATTAATAATAATTTGGCCCATAGGCTTCACCTAAATAAAACCTCTATTTATTTGGCCCATAGGCTTGGTATATAAATAGATGTTGATTTCTAATCCTATTTGATATATTTTTATTTATTTACCATGGCCATTTATACCTCTTTTATATTTATTTATTTACCATACCTCTTTTATAAATATGGTATTTGGCCCATGGTATTAATAATAATTTGTCTCATAGGCTTCACTAAATAAAACCTATTTTTTGAGTTTTCTTAAATACGAGCATAGATCCATCTTAAATATGGATCTAATTTTTTTATGAACTAACATTATATCTATATCTATATCTATATCTATATCTATATCTATATATATATATATATATATTATTATTATTATTATTATTATTTCGGTTGACATGAGCAAAATTTCAACTTTGATGACAGATGGATAGGGTTACACATCATACTGGCTGTAGAATGTGTCTCTCGCCTCAATAAAAAGGTTTATGGTGTAAATACAAAAGGATGTTTTATTTATTTAGCATACCTCTAGTTTATTTATATTTTTATTTATTTACCATACCCCATTTATATTTTTATTTATTTACCATGCCCTTTTTTTGAGTGTTCCTAAACCTCTTTATATTTTAAATTTATATTGTGTTTATACACAATAATAGTTAGATTGATTTTGAAAGAGGGCTGAACTTAGATTAAAAATGTTAAATGTTAAACATGACATGTTAAATGTTAAACATTACATGTTTAAGTGTTGCATCTACAAATGTTTATAAGTCTTTATCTTGCATTATTTAACAACTTGATATTTCAAGGCCAGATATGACTCCTACACAAGTTGCCTTTAAAATCAAGTTAGCTATTAAAAGTAGGTAAAAATGTTTGAAAGAAAAACATTTAAGATCATAAAATCAAGCTAGCTATTAAAGGTAAGCAAAAATGTTTGAAATAAAAACATTATATAATATCAAAGGAACACATAATTAATTATGAAAAGACATGTTGACTTAGGGGCATACCAAAGAGATATAAAAATTTATAATGGAGTGGACGTGGTTTTTTTTCTTATCAATACATTATATTATTTTGAAATGCGTTGTTAGTAAAGGAATAGTTAAGTTTTAGGCATTTTATATTTTTATGAAAAAAACAATAGAAAAATATTTGTAAGTATTGGGAAGCTTTAAGTTATTAATAGATTAGATAGAGAATAAATGTAAAATTGAGACTATAATATCAATTCCAATTAGAAATTAATTTATGAAGGTAAAAAGAAATTTGGATGATCTTTTTCATATATATATATATAATTCAACTCAAACGTTGATCATGATTTATCTAAAAAAAGTTGTGTTACTGGTTGAATTGAGGCTTCTATGATCCACACCTTTATTCTTTAAGGCATGGTTGTTAAGATTTGAGGTATTTTAGTAGCAATTAATTTATGCTATTAGGTTTATTCTAATAATTTTAATTTACAGCAAAAATTAATCTATGATAAGATGCTATTTTTACCCTTAAATAAAATATTAACTAATTTTAATATTAAAATATTTTTCCCGACCCTTAAGTTTCTCTAATACTTACATATTTAATAACTTTTATAAATATCTATTTATTTATTTTATTTTTATTATTTTATTTATTTATTTATTTTAATAAGAATATAACCAACTATATTTATATTTAACATTTATAACTAACTATTAATTACTCTAATATTTATATAGGTAATAACTTTTATAATGAACTTATATTAATTTATTTTATAATTTATTTATTTTAATATATAATTATAACTATAAAATGGTCCCCTTACTTTTATTTTTATAAAATATAACTAATAATTACTCTAACTTTTATAATTAATTTATTAATTTATATTAATTAATTTATTTTAATATATATTTATAACTATAGATTCATAAAATGGCCCCCTTACGTTTATTTTTATTAAAATATATAGCTAATTGAATTAACTTATTTATTTAAATATAGGTTTTGCCCCTAATCCAGTCCATCTAACCGTTTCCCAGTCAAATTTAGCCGTTAGCCAATATAGCCGTTACCTGGTCAAGAAATATAGCTGTTGGATGCTTTGCTCTAACTATTTAATATGCTAATCTAGACCTATTTCTTCAACTTGTCCTAACGATGAACCACATTGGTTGGTTCAAAATGCGTCGACAAATGAAATATCATGTGAGTTACGCCGAAAAATTTCTCATAAAGTTGTGTTACTATCGGAAGACGCCGAGTTTAGAGAAAGAACTTAGATTGCATTTTCAAAAATATCTCTACATTGATATAGGAAATGATAGAACATCACAAATGTATTTATTGGATTTTTTTTGTGGTTCTTGCAATAATATTGAAGTCCTAATAGTAAGGCTTAAAAGAGATTTTGTTAAAAAATTCCCATTATAACTTACGAAAATTTTATTTAACTAGTGACATAATAATTTTAGATATTTATTATATTAAGTAGATTGTATATGCTAATATTCTATATAAAAGTGAATCTATATATAAAGTAATTTCTCATTTCAAATATCAAAAGTATATATATATATATATATATATATATATATATATATATATAACAACCCTGGTGAAAATTTCATGTAAAAATATATATAAGGCCACGGTGATATGGCATGTATTCCAAGCTGAATGGTGGGGGACACATCCTAATTGGTGTTGATTCAGTTTATTACGGCTAAGGAAATTTGCAAAGGCAATGGAAAAGGCTTTGGAAAGGCATGAGGCATTTATTGACATTTTATTTATGAAAATAATGGAAATTAGGAGAAAAGGAGGAGAAAGGTCACAAGTTGCATGTGAGGAAAAAAATGAAGGAAAATAATGGAAAATGAAGAAAATAGAGGCGTCATTCATAAAAGGGCTTTTGATGATCAGTTGGTAAGCTTTTGACAGATTTTGGTGGAGCTCTCTCTTTATTCTCTCTCTCTCATACTCTTGGATACTTAGAGTTTTCTTGGAATACTTTGGAATTGGAGTAAGAAAGGCAAGAAGGAAAATGAAGCAAATACCAAGCAGGGAAAGGTGGGATCAAGTAGCTACAACAAATTTCATTGTAGGTATCGACTTGCATGTGTATTTTCCTTGCTAGATTTGGCATGCATGGGATTGAATGTGGTTCTTTTCTACCATGGCATGGGATTTGCCAGGCATGACAATATTTTTAGCCTAGCCTTGCCATTTCCGAATAGCATTGATGAGATGGGTTCTCTCATTCAGTTTATGTGGGATGGTCAGATTGGATTCGAAGCTGAGTGGTACGGATCTCCGAATTAATAAACACATGCTCTAGTGGTCCCTGAACTGGACTGAGGATCATGAAGCCATTGGCCTAGTAACCCCTGAACCAGACTGTGGGTTGTGGTAAAGCCAAATTATATGCCTTGATGGGCCTAGGAATCCTTGTCGGTGAATGATGGGATATATGGTAATGCCAAGAGGTGGATTTTCTCTCCGTTGGGCCTAGTGATCCCAGGATGGGATGCACACTAAAACCTAGAGAGTATGTATCGATGTAGGGCCTAGTGATCCCTGGATCAGACTATGGATTGCAGTAAAGCTTGAGAGACTAGGAGGCACTCAAATTCCTCAAAGTGTAGGTGTAGAACTCTCGTGGAATCCATGTTTATTGGTGTTTTTGATGTGTTCTATGAGTCCCACATTCATGCTTGGAATATGGTATGGGGGTGATTGGCTGAAGAGAGACTTGGCTCAACCAATATATGGTCAGGTTGAATGTGGTAGTCCCATCTCTAGTTGGTTCATTGCATTCATTAATGAGAAAATTCATTCCATTGATTCTCATGTGTAAATGTATTGATGTATATATGGATTTTGATGGTTGATATGTTTATGATAATTTTGTTCCTATTATGCTAGTTATATGTATATTTTATGACAACATCTATGTATGGCTCTCAACATGTTTTTACTTGTACATGAATGGATGATGTGTCTATGACCTAATAGATGATAGTGCAACAAATGACATGAGGGAACAATGGTTCATAGTGATTCTCAAATAAGTATGAGATACCTACACTTAATTTTGTTGTTTACACTTGTAGGTTACATGTTGATGATATGTTTGACGAAATGTCTGCCATGACTAGTAGGGGTATGGTTATGGTCTTGTTCAGCTTATTTCTTTTACATAATTGTTTCCCTATACTTTTATTGATTTCAAGCTATCACTCCATTCTAGGCAATGACCTAAGCTCTGGGCCTGAAAAATGGCTTAAATCTCGGGGTTGCTAGCACATAACTCGCAACTTTGGTCTTTGGTCATTGGCAGGCAAGCCTGTGAGAGCTAATTTGGGTTTCTGGTCGCTCCCTTGCCCATAGCATGAGAGGGACTATGGCCTAAGAGATTCAGAATAGTAGTGGGACCCGGGGATAGGCTATTCAAGTCGCTGACGTGTCTTCTGAGGATTCTAAAGTTGATGTTGGATGACCGTGTTTGATGTTTTTGTCGATTCCACTTCCTTAAGGTTACATAAGAGGTTGAATCTGATCACAGTAGCCTCTCGTCTCATGTTTATCTCGGTTGGCATGGTTACTTGGGTATATGTGGGAGGAGAGTGTTACAAAGTGGTATCAAAGCATGGTTCACCCCTCAGACTGGATGAATGGTGTGTGTTGGTCATGCATGAATGTTAGTTGCACGTGTGTCTCTTACACTTGCATTCCATGTGCTTGTTGCATTGCATAATGGTTATCATGGTTGTAGTAAGGTTGTCACGAGGAACTTGATGTTGATTTTGTGGAATGCATCGTCATGAGTATATGAATGGTTACATATTTTTATATGTCACTTACATGTTGTGGTATGTCTCTAGATTACATCCTTGTATGTTAGGTTTCATTCTTGTATGTTTGATTACATGTATCAGTCTTGTAGGTTGGTTACAAGAATTGATCGCTTATGCTCGACTACATGCATTCATGCATATGTGAAGTTTATTATGCATTGCTTGTGTATGTGGCAATTTGTACAATGGATTAATGGTTGTTTTCATGCATGAGGTCATGGTTTGTGAAGTTTATATGGTCATGCATTGATCACTGGACTCTAGATAGAATGAGGTGTATATAGTTTGGTACTCATGTGTTATATGTATATATGCAGTTTTTATGCATGAATGGTCTTAGTAATAGTTATGCATGAATAGTAGGTCAAACATGCCTTGTGAAGTCATAGTATCCAATTTAGGTCATCAGGGAGATATTTGTATGTTATGATGCTAATGTGTTGGCTGAGATAGAGCAGGAGATGCAGATCATCATAATGAGGTTGCAGCATTAGGCTTTAGGGTGAGAGTAGATCATCATATAGGTATTGTATGTTGACATGTAGGTATGTAAGTTAAGAACTTTTATATGCAGTAGGGTTATATACACTAGGTTTATGTACATTTCCTTTGATGCTATGGTTACATAAATGATAGATGCTAGTTGATTAGCATAGTTATATGCACATGAGTTAGATAGTCAAGAATGATGGTAACCTGTGGTTATATGCATTGCTATTATTGTAAAATAACTTTATGATTAGTTTATATGGTGTTGATGAACATGATATATAGCTTATTGTTGTTATATGCTATTAACTTGATGATTAGGGTTATTTCAGTGAGATCTTGATGTTGTAATTTGGATTGGTCATATGCATGATAATTATGTTCATTGCATTGAAGATATTGATGTTATATGTATTATGTTAACCTGGTTTGACCTATGCAAATGGTTATGGTTGCGATATTTAGGAATGAGCCGACATATTGGTGATATGGTGTTGTACTAATATAGAATGATCGTACATATGTGATTGTTATGCACGAACGACACATGCTTATGAGCTTATGATATGAACGTGTTAGTTAGTTATTGTTATGGATATCATGATTTATGTTTCAAATTGATATGTTGTGAAGTTGTATCATGCTAGCCTGGATTAATTTTGTAGACAAGATTTCCTCCCCTGAGATACATTAAGGTATGAGATTGCTTATGTCATCCACTTTGTGCTTGAATGCTTGATTATGTCATTTATATGGTGTCTGAGTGTTTGGTGTATATTACATCATCTAGTTGATTTATTTAACATGATATCTTTGCAAGTTAGTTGAATTTTTTATGAATTGGATAATATGAGTATGTGTTCACATGATCTTGTTTTAAGATGATTGCACTAACATATGTGTTGAGATCGCTGACATGTACTTGAGTGTAATTAGGTGATAGTTGTAGCACTATGCATTATGTCTAATAACTCTGAGTTGACTATGGATTATGACTTGATTGTTAGTCTTGGTAAAGGTTGATTTCAAATTGATAGATATGATTGTCTTCATATCTGGAACATGTGGTTGACATATCTAAACAATTATAGGAAACATGCTTGGTATTAGCATGACAAGATATCAATTGATGTGTTTACATAACTAATAGTTGTGTGATGCGACAACGCATAGTAAGCCTTGATTGCAACAAGGTAAAAAGGTAAAAGGAAGGAATTGAGCAAGAATTACTTTGGCTATGTTTGGAAACCCTAACTCCAAACGAACGAGTTCTTTGCATATAGGAATCCTTCTTAACCTTGATTTTGTCTGACATTATGTGGATATGTGCTATAGTCATGAACATGTACTTGACAGGTATATTCACTAGTAGAAAATGATGAAATTAATGACTAGGTGACTAAAAAAGTTAGTCACCGCAATTATTTCAAGTGAATTACTACTAAATTTGAGCAATTTTAAGTGACCAAACTAAAAATGACTAACTTAAACGACTAATTTAGTCTAGGGATAAAATATACGACTAGCTAATAAGTGACTAAACTAAAAGTGACTAACTTAAATGACTAATTTAGTCTAGGATTAAAAATATGACTAGATAATAAGTGAAAAAATTATTTCATGATGAGACTACCCTACAAGCCACCAAATTTTTATCATATCCATGAGGTCAACAACAATTTGTGGTTTAAGATATAGCTAATTTGGAACAAACTTAGCTTTAGAGCCTAGGATTTTTTTCCACCTCTAATGTTTATGGACAAAGAGATCAATTTCTAAAGCATGTGGGAGCCAAACTACCACCTTTCCCATGTTGATGATGGCGAGGGTGAAAGCGTTAGAGACAATCTCCCTAATCTGCCAGCAAGCTCTTCAATGTCTTGATCAACTTCCCTTTCTTCTGCTCTGGGCGCATCAGTCATTAAATTGATATTTCATTTCTTAAGAAAACCCACTATCATGCTTATTTAACAAACAATGGCTCTTCAGGGAATTCTTAAAAGAAACATACAATTGGTGGACTTACGCACACATATATATATATATATATATATATATATATATATATATATATATATATATATATATATATATATCCACGTTATATACACCCACGGTATGTTCTCCCCTTCTTCTTTCACATCGGCGACGGTTATAGGTTGGACGTTATCATGTACAAAAGCTCAGATCTCACGGACTGACGGCTATATATATCCGCCTTCTATGCTGGTCTCGATTGATATATATATAAGTCGGAAATCCCACAAACAACGAGCTTTTTTCCTCCGAATTAATGGACTTGGCGATATGTATAAACCACAGTTTATATCGTTCGGCTCCTAAATTCAGACCTCGGCCCCTGTTACGCTATGGCTCCCTTCAAACCGAAAGACTTTGTACGCCTATCACACAACTAACCGTTCCAAGGGTCTCCGACGCCGATATGGTCTCGAACCGATATGGGTAAAACTTCCAGGTATAAAAGTTCAAATCGCTACAGCCACTTAATGGGAAAATTCAAGAGTTCTTAGGAAAACAGAGACATATGCGTAACTGTAAAATCAAGCCTGTATAAAGGAAAGCAGAGACATATGCGTAACTGTAAAATCAAAGCCTGTATAAACATAAAACGAAAGGGAAATTGATTTCAATGATTAATACACAGTAATTGCGCGTGAGGAAATAAGAACCATTTAACACCGTCCGCACTATCCCATAGTCTATGCATGCATATTACAGAGTCATTAGTAAGGACGCCGAGAGAATAGTTTTCTTTCTTTAAAGTAATGCTAAGGCACTCGCTCTCTCCTCCTCTCCCCTTGAGAGCTTTTCGGCCTCTTTATTTTTATCTAAGGATAGGCCCTCTCGGTCCTTATCCGATACAAAGAAAAGCATGCTTTACAGAATGATTTAAATCTTGAAGGCTTTGTTACAAATAGCATGATTTATTGCTAGAATTTATTCTATTTTTAACTAAGAAAGCATAGAAATTGCAGGCTAAAGGATCCCACTCCCTTGCCTGTAGATTTTTTTGGATTTTTGGAATAATTTGGAAGATTTTTTCCCTCTGAGTCACATGCTCCTGCATCAGACTCCTGAGGACAAAATTATTCATGGGCTCCTGTCCATGAGCTCATCTACAGATTTTCCCAATTTCTGTAGAATGTCTTCTGTAACCCAAGTAGCTTCAGCGATCGGCTGTCCCTTCCATTTCATCAGATACTGGAAATATTCTCGTCCCCTTGTCTTTTTATACACTTTCTTATCCAGAATTCTTTCTGGCTGTAAATCCTTGGTTGTGGGTAACTGTTTTACCCAGTCAATCTCTGGAGTCTCTTGATCCTGTGCTGTATCATCTGCAGCTTCATTCTCATACTTGTACAAGTCTGCAACATTAAAAATTGGTGATATTCCCACACCAGGTGGTAATTCAATCTCATAAGCATTTGCAGAGAATTTCCTCAGCACCCTGCATGGTCCAATTTTCTTGGATTTTAACTTATTATACTTTCCCTTTGGAAATCTCTCCTTTCTGAGGTGTGCTAAAACCAAGTCTCCAACTTCAAAGTTCATTTCTCTTCTCCTCCTGTCTGCTCTGGTTTTATATTGAATGTTGCTGTCTTGTAGCTGTTGTTTCACCTGTTCATGTATCGCCTGCATTCTTGAAGCAAAGTCTTCACCTTCTGCACTTCTCACTTCTTCCTTTCCCAAATTCCTTAACTCAGATATTCCCCTTGGGTGCAATCCATAAACAATGTGGAATGGGCTCTATCCTGTGCTCCTGTTCGGTGAGTCATTATATGCATATTCAACTTGTGGTAACACTTGATCCCATTGCTTTGGATGTTCTACAGTAAAGCTCCTCAAAAGATTGCCTAAACTTATGTTCACAACTTTAGTCTATCCATCAGTTTGTGGATGATAGGCAGAACTGAAACTTAATTTAGTTCCCAGCTTCTTCCATAGTGTTCTCCAGAAATGTCCAACGAACTTTGAATCCCTGTCTGAAACAATGCTTTTGGGCAATCCATGTAATCTTACAATTTCTTTAAAAAACAAGTTAGCAATATGAGAAGCATCACTAGTTTTATAACATGGAATAAAGTGTGCCATTTTTGAAAATCTGTCCACTACAACAAAAATTGAATCATAGCCTCTTTGAGTCTTTGGCAATCCTAGCACAAAATCCATACTTACCATATCCCAAGGCCTATCTGGAATTGGCAATGGAATATATAATCCTGTGTTCTGGCTCCTTCCTTTTGCATATTGGTAGACTTTACAATTTCTTACATACTTCTCTACTTCAGATTTCATTTTCGGCCAGAAGTAAAATCTGTTGAGCTGTTCAAAGGTCTTCTCTCTACCAAAATGTCCTGCAAGTCCTCCACTATGCTTCTCTTTGATTAAATTTTCTCTCATTGAATAGTTTGGTATGCACAACTGATTTTTCTTAAATAACAGTCCATCTTGTATAAAATAATCCAGCCACTTGCTCCTGTCCGTCAAAACAGGATTTTTACAAGCCTCAAATGCCTCTTTAAAATCTGAATCGATCTCATATAATTCCTTAAGAAAATCAAAACCCAACACTTGGATTTGACTTTCTTGCAGCAATACACTTCTCCTACTTAAGGCATCTGCGACTTTGTTTGGTTGTCCAGTTATATGCTTCAACACAAAATGAAAGCCTTGAAGATGTTCTACCCATTTAGCATGTCTCTGGCTGAGTTTAAGCTGCTACATTATAAACTGCAATGCATGGTTATCTAAATAAAGAATAAATTCTTTTGACATTAAATAATGCCTCCACTTCTTTAGTGCCTGCACAACTGCGTAAAACTCCTTATCATAAGAAGAATACTTTCTTTTTGCATCATTTAGATTTTCACTGAAATAAGCTATTGGTCTATCTTCTTGGCTTAAAACTCCTCCAATTGCTTCTGCGCTGGCATCACACTTAACTTGAAAAGTTTTGTTAAAATCAGGAAGAACCAAAATAGGCTTTTCAGTTATTTTCCTCTTTAACAGCTGAAAATTTCTCTCTGCTTCAACAGTCCACTTAAATGGTTGTTTATCTTTCTTTATGGTCTCAATAATAGGTGCATTAATCTTACTAAAATTCTTAATGAATTTTCTGTAAAAACTAGCAAGACCATGAAAACTCCTTACCTCAAAAATAATTTTGGGTGAAGGCCACTCCACAATTGCTTTGATCTTGTCTGGATCCATCTTCAATCCTTCAGCTGAGATAAAAAATCCCAAGTACACCAGCTCCTCTTTCATAAATAAACACTTCTTCAGATTCAACAATAATTTTTCTTGCTGCAGTTTCTGTAAAACATAATTTAAATGCCTCAAGTGTTCCTCCTTGGATCTGCTATAGACTAATATGTCGTCCAGATATACTATTACAAATTTACCAATGAATTCTTTAAGAAATTCATTCATAAGCCTCATGAATGTACTTGGTGCATTGGAAAACCCAAAAGGCATCACTCTCCACTCATATAATCCTTCATTGGTCTTAAAAGCAGTTTTCCATTCATCCCCTTCTCTTATTCTTATCTGATGATAGCCACTTTTAAGATCTAACTTTGAAAAATATTTTGCGCCAGACAAGCAATCCATTAAATCTTCAATTCTGGGTAATGGAAATCTGTACCTGATTGTAATCTTATTGATGGCTCTTGAATCTGTACACATCCTCCAGCCTCCATCTTTCTTCGGGCTCAACACTGTTGGCACTGCACAAGGACTCAGGCTTTCTTTGATCAACCCCTTGTCAAGCAATTCTTGCACCTGTTTCTTAACTTCTTCATTTTCTGCAGGAGTCATTCTATATGCTGCTTTGTTAGGTAGGATTGCTCCAGGAATCAAGTCTACATGATGACTGATTTTTCGAATTGGCGGTAATTCATTAGGCAAGTCATCAACAATAATATCATAATAATTCTCCAGCATTTCTTGAATTTCAATGGGTAATTCAGAAATTTTAGTAGAAGTCAATATTACCTTGGGCTTGCAAATCACAGCAAAATTTACCTCATTTTCTTCAATCTGCTTCAAGTATTCCTTCCCTCCAAGTAACAGAGTTTTTGGACCAGTCTTCTGTCCCGATACATCTTCTTGCAGAGGCAACAATTTATGATTAACACCATCTTTTCCAAACTTTTAGGTGTTTCTTTTCCCTTCATGTATGGCTCCTCTGTCATATTGCCAAGGCCTTCCAAGCAATATGTGACACGCATCCATAGGCATCACATCACAAACAATTTTATCTTTGTACTTGCCCACTTGAAATTCCACTTCACACTGTTCACTTACCAACAGTTGATGTCCCTTTTGTAACCATGACACCTTATAAGGTGTCGGATGCTTTATTGTCTTCAGCTTCAATTTCTCCACTACTTCTGTAGAGACCAAATTATCAGTGCTGCCACTATCAATGATCATCTGGCAACATTTCCCTTGGACTTTGCACACTGTCCTGAATAAAGTTTTCCTTTGTGGCGGTTCAACCACCTCTTTCACTGGCTTAAGTAAGACTTTATTAACCACCAGAGATTCTCCTCTTTCTGGTGTATTTTCTTCTTCTGCTACCACTGCCGCTGGTGCTTCTTCTTCAGCTGGAGCAACAATTGCATTCCTCTGCTTTATGTCTACATTCTCTGGGCACTCAAAAGCTCTGTGTCCCAGCTTGTTACATCTGTAACATCTTGTTTCTCTGCCTCTTCCTGTGCCTCCTCTTCCTCTGGAAAAACTCCCTCTGCCTCTTGCATCACCTTCTCTAGGTGCATGCTGGGTTGAGCTACTACTAGCTCCATCTCTAGGTGCTGTAGTTCTTCCTCTACCACCTTGACTTCCTTTTCCTCTGAAAGTCCCTCTCCCTTTGGCAGACTGCTTCCTTACGAGTTTTTCCTCAGCTTTCAGCGCTATCTGATAAGCTTCCTCTACTGTTTTAGGAGACAACAGACTTATCTCATCCTGAATGTCCATCCTGAGGCCATTCATATATCTAGCCACCTTCACATCTGCGTCTTGAGCTTCTCCTGCTCTTATTCTTATAAAACTCTTATGTATATTCTTTTACTGTTAAAGCTCTCTGTCTAAGATTTTGCATTTGTCTAAACAATGTTTGATGATAATTACTTGGCAAGAACTTACCTCTTAACTTTGCTACCATTCGCCTCCAGTTCTTGATTGGCTGCTTACCAAGTCTCTTCCTTTCCGCTTGCACACCATCCCACTAAAGTGCTGCATGGCCTTTTAACTTGGCGACAACAAACTTTACTTTCTTCTCATCTTCTTTTTCTTCGTAATCAAAGAATTTATCCATGCTGTTAATCCAGTCGATCAATTCTTCTGGATTCAGTCCTCCTTGATATACCGGTACTAATTGGTTCCATGGCCTGGCTATGGATTTTAACACTGACTGAAAGAACCTCATCTCAGGAGTAACCTGTACAGCTTCCTCCTCTTCAGCAGCTTCAATTTCGGGCTCACTGACATCTCCATCATCTATATTTCTATCCGAAGTTAATGCATCCACTCTAGCTCGCAACTCTTCTACTGTTTCCATTAGTTCAGCATTTGCAGCAGGTCGTCCTCTTCCACCACGTCCTCGTCCTCTTCCAACTCTGAAAGCCATCCTTCTTCTGCTCCTGAGATTCAATTCAATGTCAGTTGATGGCTCTGATACCACTAATGACGGCGAGGGTGCAAGCGTTAGAGACAATCTCCCTAATCTGCCAGCAAGCTCTTCAATGTCTTGATCAACTTCCCTTTCTTCTACTCTGGGTGCATCAGTCATTAAACTGATATTTCATTTCTTAAGAAAACCCACTATCATGCTTATTTAACAAACAGTGGCTCTTCAGGGAATTCTTAAAAGAAACATACAATTGGTGGACTTACGCACACAATATATATATATTACACGTTATATACACCCACGGTATGTTCTCCCCTTCTTCTTTCACATCGGCGACGGTTATAGGTTGGACGTTATCATGTACAAAGGCTCAGATCTTACGGACTGACGGCTATATATATCCGCCTTCTATGCTGGTCTCGATTGATATATATATAAGTCGGCAATCCCACAAAAAACGAGCTTCTTTCCTCCGAATTAACGGACCTGGCGATATGTATATACCACAGTTTATATCGTTCGGCTCCTAAATTCAGACCTCGGCCCCTGTTATGCTATGGCTCCCTTCAAACCGAAAGAATTTGTACGCCTATCACACAACTAACCGTTCCAAGGGTCTCCGATGCCAATATGGTCTTGAACCGATATGGGTAAAACTTCCAGGTGTAAAAGTTCAAATCGCTACAGCCACTTAATGGGAAAATTCAAGAGTTCTTAGGAAAACAGAGACATATGCGTAACTGTAAAATCAAGCCTGTATAAAGGAAAGCAGAGACATATGCGTAACTGTAAAATCAAAGCCTATATAAACATAAAACGAAAGGGAAATTGATTTCAATGATTAATACACAGTAATTGCGCGTGAGGAAATAAGAACCATTTAACACCGTCCGCACTATCCCATAATCTATGCATGCATATTATAGAGTCATTAGTAAGGACGCCGAGAGAATAGTTTTCTTTCTTTAAAGTAATGCTAAGGCGCTCGCTCTCTCCTCCTCTCCCCCTGAGAGCTTTTCCGCCTTTTTATTTTTATCTAAGGATAGGCCCTCTCGGTTCTTATCCGAAACAAAGAAAAGCATGCTTTACAGAATGATTTAAAGCTTGAAGGCTTTGTTACAAATGGCATGATTTATTGCTAGAATTTATTCTATTTTTAACTAAGAAAGCATAGAAATTGCAGGCTAAAGGATCCCACTCCCTTGCCTGTAGATTTTTTTGGATTTTTGGAATAATTTGGAAGATTTTTTCCCTCTGAGTCACATGCTCCCGCATCAGTTAACTCCTTCTATTGAAGATCATGGAAAATCTCCATAGATTAGTTATCCTTACTAAAACAAACATTTAATTGGAAATAATCATTAATCCTACGACATTACTACTTCACTATACTTTTTGACCACACAAAGCTTATTTTGATGTCTACCCTCCTTATTTCATGACAAGACTACCCTACAAGCCACCAAATTTCTATCATATCCATGAGGTCAACACCAATTTGTGGTTCAAGATATAACTAAGTTGGAACAAACTTAGCTCTAGAAGCTATGTTATTTTTCCACCCCTAATGTTTATGGACAAAAAGATATCAATTTTCTAAAACATGTAAGAGCCAAAGTGATGGGCCTCTAAACTAGACATAAATTAAGGCCCATGCCTCTATTTTAAAACATAAATTAAGGCATATGACCATCCTTCAGCACATTAAACCTCTATTTTTGCATTAGATAATTTATTTTTAACTTTAATATATATTCATTATGAAGGTTTATGAAAAATTGAATATTTGTGCCTAATATTATTTATTTTTTGTGGAATATTATGAAAATATTGGGCAGATTATGAAGAGTTGGAGGAGGAGATAATTTAGGGACTTGTTCCCTACAACTGGAGGATCAATAATAAATAATAAGTCAACAAGATATTATGGAATTATGGCACAAATTGTGTAACTCCAATGATTGACAAAATCTAAGAATGTGTTCCACTAATCAAGGGAGCAGATCCATTAATCAAGGGATTTCAGTGGGGAAAGCTTCCTCCATTCACGAGGAATGATTCTTAATCATTTTGTATAAGTACAAAGTTGAATTTTCCTCTAGGGAATGATTGAGAAAATCTAGGAATGTGTTCCTTGCCATTTAGTGCAAATTCCTAGTATTGGGGACTAGATCCACTAATCAAGGGATTTTGTTGGGGAAAGATTCCTCCATTCACGTGGAATGATTCCTAATCATTTTGTATAAGTACCAAGTCGAATTTGCCTCTAGGGAGATTTTTTCATTAGTGTTATTATGGATAGAGCTTGTATTTTTGCGACTCCATTGTATTTTCTTGCAGGGATGTAATTTTATTGATGAAAATAATGAAGATTGGTGTCATGTTCAACTTCTAAATCTTGTTCTCCTCCATAAGTCTCTGATTTTCCTTGGGCTTGGCCATCTCAGGAGCCTCAGAGCCCTTTTGTATAATTTTCTTTCCTTCTTTTCATTGCTTATTCACATGCACCTCTAGTTTTTATTTCTTTCTATTTCTGCATTTAGTATTATGTTTTCTTATTGTGGGATTGAGTTAAATGGTTGATGTAAATTCTTTTGCAGGATCACAAGCATTATTTCATCCTTGGAAAAGCTTTGGAAGTGCATAATAATCATTGAGTTGCTTGGATTAGTCTTCTCATTCCCAAATCTAGATTGTTGGATCTCCTTTTTAGCAAAGAACAATAAATTTCTGCTATTTTTTGTAGCATGCTAACGAGCTTCAATCGATTGATTCCACTTGCATTAGATCACAAAAACATTCTAGTTCATAACAAAAATTACCCCATTGCATTGCACTTGATTTGGTTAGGTATTTTTTAGATTTACTACCTCACTAGTTCTCAAATTTCTAGATTTTCGACTAGTAATGTTTTTTTATTTTTTTGGCTGGGTTAACATAGTTCTTTTTGAGTGATTCCAATTGGAATAGGGACCTAAGACATCCTAGTTAATAACAAAATTTGTTGAAATGTGGCAACAAGAATATTCCAATTTAATTTGTCCTTGAATTAAATTGTGAATTAGAATCCAATTTAGTCTTAACAACTACTTGGAAATAATTAATTAAGTTATTTTGACTTAATTAGTTGGAGAAATTCAAGTTAGAAGTCTTTCTGAAGTCATGCAAGAGTTATCCATTAAATTAAGGAGATAAGCCTTGAATTAAGGAGATAAGATTGAGTTATATTTGATTTGTAATTAGTTAACTAAGTTTATTGAGTTAAGTCCAGTTAAATTAGTTCCAAATTGTTTGAGGAACTAATAAAGAGTTAACAGTCAGTTGATGCATGCATGCACTCAACTAGTGTACTCCAGTTAATTGAAGATTCCCTCATAAAAAACTCATGCATATCTATTCTAAGAAAAACCCAGTTGAGATTAAAGTCATGGACAGTGTACTATCAGTTGCATGTGTTTTCTTATAAAGAAAACTCATGCATGCAGTCAAGGATCATCCCTTGAGGATAGCACAGTTCTGACAGTGTGTGAGATCAGAGTGTTCCACTTGGTTGAAAGAGAAGCATCCCAGAGGAACAACACAAGGAAATAGGAGCTTGGAGGGCAGAGAAGAAGGTTTGAGAGAAGCCAAGTTTGCCTGTGAGCATCTGTGAGGATTGTACTGAGAGATGGCTAGCTGTGAGAGCTAAGGCTTTGTATAATTCCTATGTATTTCCACCTTATATGATAATACAGATAGTGGGGTTTTTAGCTGAGGTTTTCCCCAAATTATTTTCATGTGTATTGTGCATTGATTCTTCTTCTTTGGTTATATTGTTAAGCTCAATCTTTAAGCTTCCACAAAATTGATAGTAGAAGTAGCTTATAGTATTATTCTTTGATTTATATTGCATTATCGGGTTAACCTACAACAGATTTTATACATGGTATCAGAGTTGGATTTGTAGAAATTTTCTACATGGTATCGGAGCTGTGAGCAATAATAAGAAGAGAATTCGAAGTTTGAAGTTCGGGGTTGCAGGTGCAAATCGAATTCATATCATACTTCAAGGTTGGCCAATGACATTCTATGGATTGAGACTCGAGTATGCCTTGGAAGGTAGCTCGAATTACATAGCATGGAAAGATAGAATGGAGGATATATTAGAAGACAATGGCTTGAAGGAATTCATTGATCAAGAAATCCCAAAGTCAGCTTCAACTGATGCACAAGAGTTGGCTGAGTGGAAGAAGTGTGTGGCAAAGGCGAGACGGATCATCCTTGAGGGGGTTCGAGACCATATTGTCTCGAGTCTCTATGGGAAAGATACTCCATTTCAATGTGGAAGACATTGAAGGACCTCTACCAGAACATTAGCAACCAGAGGAAATTGGCCCTCAAGGATAAGCTTCGAAGAATCAAGATGGAGAAGGGCGATACTATTTACACATATCTGAACAAGCTCACCACCTACAGAGATGAGCTTGGAAGTGTGGGAATAACTATTGCCGATGATGATATGGTGAGCCTCACTCTCCTTGGTCTTCTAAAGAGCTGAAATAGCTACCAGGACTCTGTGAATGGAAGGGAGAAACTGCCGGATTGGGAATGACTGTGGTTGGATCTTATGCAGGAGGAGATTAGGAGGAGCACACGAGATGGTTCTTCATCCAAGGATGATGATGAAGAAAATCTGGCCTTAACAGGTAAGGCAAGGAAAGGGAAGGGGAAGGTTTCCCATTTCAAATCAAATTCTTCTCATGGAGGGAAGAAGAGTGACATGTCTAAAGTGAGTTGCTTTAATTGTCACAAGATGGGACATTATGCGACTAATTGCCCATCGGAGAAGTCCAAGAAAGGATCCTTGGAAGGATCGGAAGGTGAGGCATTAGCCTCTTAGTTTGAAATGGACTTTACCCTCATCACATGCATGGTTTCATCGATGATGGGTTGTGTTTGGTATCTTGACAGTGGAGCCTCATTCCACATGACCAGTGATAAAAATTGATTCAGTGCCATGGAGGAAAAAGACCTCAAGATGCGCATAGAGATGGGTGACGATGGAAGGTATAATGTTTCAAGAGTGGGCGCGGTTTCTTTTCAGAGGGAGCATGGACCTCCCATCACCTTAACAGATGTGATGTATGTGCCTGGACTAAAGAAAAACTTGGTATCGGTCGTGATGTTGGAGGACAAAAGCTACGATGTTGTCTTCAGTAAAGGAAAGGTGTTCCTAAGACACATAGCCACGGGTCAGACCAAGAGGATAGGGATTCGAGTGAAGAATCTCTATAAACTAGAGGTAGATGATTGTGAAGCATTGAGTACGAAAGCAGAATTGGTGCAAAGCCAAGACATTGGCGAGTTGTGGCATAGGCGGTTGGGCCATTTGCATCATGGGGCTTTGAAGATAATGCAACAGATATCTATAGGACTTCCCAAAGGTAAAATTGAGCAAGTTGACACATGCAAAGGTTGTACCTTGGGAAAGTACACCAAGTCTTCCTTTCATGATCGAGACAGTCGAGCAAAGGCTATCTTAGAGCGAGTTCATTCTAATGTGTATGGACCATTCTCAACGACATCCATAGGGAAGCAAAGGTATTATGTGATTTTTATTGATGACTATTCTCGTAAATGCTGAATCTATTTCATGCAGAAGAAGGACCAAACCTTCACAAAGTTTTGTGAGTTCAAAGCTTTGGTCGAGAAAGAGTTAGGGAAGAAGATTAAGGCCTTGAGAAGTGACAATGGTGGAGAATATGTCTCTCAAGAGTTTAAGGACTTCTGTGCAGCGGAAGGAATTAAATGAGAGTTGGTGATACCTCATAACCCATAGCAAAATGGGGTGGCCGAGAGGAAGAACAGAACTACTGTAGGGGCAACACAGGCGATGTTACATGACCAAGGCCTACCACTTCACTTGTGGGCTGAGGCATGAAACAAAATAGTCTATTTGCAGAATAAAAGCCCGCATCGCATACTTGGGATGAAGACACTAGAGGAAGCTTTCTTCGGTAAGAGATCAGATGTGGGTCACTTCAGCATCTTTGGCTCATCGGTATATTGCCATGTGACAAAGGATGCACGGAAGAAGTTTGAGCTGACAACAGAGTTGGGGACACTTGTGGGGTACACTGATACAACTCACAACTATCGGGTGTACTTGCCTACCAGTCAGAGGACAGTGGTTTGTAGAGATCTCAAGTTTGATGAGTAGAAGGCCATGCTAGTTTCCTTTGAGAGCGAGCTCCAACTACAGGTTGTGAAGGAACTGTTGGTTCCTGAGGAGGAGGAGCCTCAGACTGATGTGGAGCAGCTGCATGCAGAGGTTCCAGGAGTGGAGACATCCACTTAAGCAGAGTCTTCCAGAGATAGACGAAAGCACACAAGAGAAGTTGATAGATTGTTGAAGGATGCGAGAGAGAATTTGGGAGCACCATCTTCTCAACGCAGACAGAGGAGGTCACCTGAGAGGTACACTGGATACATGGCCCTTGCTGGGGAATGTGTTGAGACCGAGCCATCTTCCTTTGAGGAAGCAGTGCAGCAGCCAACTTGGGTTGATGCTATGGTGGAGGAGTATGACTTCACAGTTCGTAACAATGTTTGGGATGTGGTTCCGAGACCAGAGAACAAGTCAATTGTGAGTTCTCGTTGGATTTACAAGGTAAAGCAAGCTATTAATGATGGGAGGATCATGTTGCTGTAGTATATTTCAACAAAGGAGAAAGATGCCGACATTTTGACAAAGGCATTGTGAAAGTGTAAATTCAAGTTCCATATAGATAGGATCGAGGTGGCAGATAATCCCTTTCTTGTTGAGAGGGAGTGTTGAAATGTAGTGTGCACATGAAGAACATCCCTCCATCTTTTCTTCCAAAATTTCATGGTCTAAGGTCAGAGGATCCGAAAACCTTTCTCTTTGAATTTGAAATTGTTTGTAGATCTTATGGTTACTTATTAAAAACTCAAAAATTGAGATTGTTTCCAGCAACATTGAAGGATAGAGCTCTTAAATGGTTCATGAGTTTAGGGACTAATTCAATAAGATCATGGAATGATATGCAAAAGATATTCCTAGAAAAATATAAAGATCATGACCTTAAAGAAGAAATCTTTA
Organism: Pinus tabuliformis; assembly: GCA_031772625.1. NCBI lineage: Eukaryota > Viridiplantae > Streptophyta > Pinopsida > Pinales > Pinaceae > Pinus > Pinus tabuliformis. Next base: position 1,246,782,269 of record CM062811.1, read on the forward strand.
GAATGAATCAAAGAAAAGATGAGAGACTTGAGGATCTAATAGAGAGGTTCATGCATAATGTTAAGAGGGAAAAACTACATCATTTAGGATCCGACACACTAAAAAGCCTCTTACTTAGAACAATTAGGGATGAGTGGATTGGTTTCCTTAATCTCATAAGTAGAGGTGATGTATATCAATTATCATTTGAGGAAATTGTGAAAAATGCCAACACATATCAAGAGGAAAAACAAGAGTAGGTAAATCAACATCAAGATCGGTAAGTCAAGCTAAACTTGGAAATTTGTTTGATGACTTTAAAGCAAAAATTCTTAGCAATCTAACAAAAAAAGTAGAAATGTTAAGAATACAAAATGAGCAAAAAGAAGATGTTTGTGTTGTCCATGCAGAATCACATGATGTTAAATGTTTCTCCTCATTACCAAGGTTGAAGGAAGTTCACCAAGAGGATAATGGAGCAAGTTAATTGCCAATGCAACAATGTTATGCAGCTCCAAGAGGACCATGGTAGCCTAGTCAAACTGGTATGATGCAAGAGCCTAATTCACAATTTCAAGGTTATGCATATCCACCTCAAAGTAATTGGAGCACACCCTTTCCTTGGAAACAATGGCCATATCAACCCCAAAACCAATCTTGGCAACAAGGTTGGCAGGGAACTTATGGGAGCCATCCACAATATCCTCAATATTTTCCTCAATATCCTCCATACCCAACTACATGTTATCCATACCATTCATCTCCACCACAACCACATCCATCTCAAATATCCATTCCCACTCAACTACCTATACCACCATTTCCAAACCCACACATTGAAGTAACTCAGCCCACTTACAATCCTGAGGTACAACACTTCCAAACATCTCCTCTTGAGATCAATGGTATTCACCATGGCTCAGGAAGAGTGTTGCAAAAAAGAGATTATCTTGATATCATTGAGGGACCACATCCAGAAGAAGAAGATTCAAATGAGAAAACCACAAAATCATGGGCTGTACTTGATGAAGAGCAGACATCAAAATCAGAGATTGAGAGAGCTCCCTAATTTATTCAAGAGAACAATCAGCAAAGAGAGGAAGATTTGAAGGTCATGGTAGAAGAAGACATGAAGAATGATCTAGATAAACAAGAAAACCAAGGACATCAAAGCTATATTGAGGTTTGGTTCCAGAAAATCAACAAGATGGAGCATCACTCTCTTCTTCAACTATGTTTGATCCTTTCAAAAACAATGTAAACTTTGAAACGGGAACTGATACTGTTACCCGTTTTGTAGAGGTGGCAAAAAAATGACCCGATTTTCAAAAGTGTTGATGCAGAATACACATGTTTTTTTAAGAACATGGTTTTTGGAACTTTAATTTTTTTCATGTGCATTAAGTTTTAGAATGGTAGTGAATGGTAGTGATTTTCATCCTGATTTTAAAAAGTGAGTATTCTGCATCACACCCTTTTTTTAAAAGACCTATTTTTTGACTTTAAATTTTCTAGTGTGTGAAATGTAAAAAATTATTTTCTAAATTTGATAGTTTTTGAAGTCGTCATTGTATTCATATTTTCTTGTTCTCTATCTTAATTTTTTATTTTTTTTAGTGGGGTTTTTATTGTTTTGCGTTTTTAAATTAGAAAGTCGATAGTTTGAATTTTAGATAATCTACATATTTAGACATCCTTAATTAATTTTTCAATCCACATGAAATAATTGTTTCTAAAAAACAACATTTTTTAACAATGGACATAAAAAATAACCATTTTTAACATAAATATAACAAAAAAACTAAACGTTTTGATAATTTTTTGCTAGAATTAACATGTCAAAATCACAATTTTTATACAAAAATATTAACTAAAAATGGTCAAATAATAGTTTTTTTTATGAATTTCATGTCAAAAAGATAATAATAACTACTTTTTTTTTTTCAAAAAATAATGATTAACTTAAAAATCAATGCAAAAATCACATATTACCAATGTTGAACGTATAACAACCCTAATTGAGTGTTTATTCTTCTCATAAAATGTCAAAGTCAAAACATTGCAAAGCTTGAGTTACAAGCATAACTTAAATTTAATCAACAATGTCACGTAATCCAAACTCTTCGTCCTCTAGAGTTTCATCATTGTCCTCTTCCACAATATTTTCTGTTTCATTTTGCTCATTTTCCTCTTCTAATGGGTCTTTCATGTCTGCAAATCCCCCAATATATGTCTTTCCATGCATTCCATGTAATGGTGGTTGGGGTTCCTTTGCCTTTTTTGCCACACGTGATTCACTAAAGTCCCCTTTCTTCAACCCAATTTCTTGCATTGCATCTGGAAGAAATTGAAGAGCATTAATTCTTTGCTGAATGAAATTGCATTGTAATGGATCTTTCTCAATTGCAATGCAATTTCTTCCTTTTTGAAGGCAACATGCTAGTGTTGTACCTAATTATCAAGCACAAAAAATAATGAAGTAAATTAGTACAATGACATATTAATTAAAAAAAAGAACATATTGAAATTCAATTCCATGTGGCAAAACGTACCTGAGCCAGAAAATAAATCCAGAACCCAATCTCCTTCATTTGAACATATGTCTATAAGATAGTTAATCAATAATTGTGGTTTCTGATAAATGTTAACTATCTCTCCTTTCATTTCTTTGTCTTCATATGTTAGTTTTCTCACAACAGCATCATAAGTCAGTATTTGGCTATGACTCTTTTTGTCCACCCGATTAAAAATCATAGACATATGGCTATCATCTTTTGCCCAACTATCAATATGAATGAACTCACAGTCATTTATAAATTGTTGATCTTCATTGTCAAGAAGATTTGACTTTTGCCTGTAACATAAAATAGTAAAAGTTCAATTAACTTGTACATAAATTAATTTTTCAACATTAATCAAATATACCTTTAAACATCTTACCATGTAAGCTGCATCCTTGAATTTGTTTTCCCCTTGAAGCTTGACAATAACATTGCCAATTGTATGTCTGAATGAAATGTCACAAATCTCCATAATGGTGATGACGTCACTTCCTTAAATCCCGCCACCACTTTATTAAAAGCTTGATAAGTATAAGGGTCAATATCATAGCAAATGTTTGGAATATTGAAACCATGGGGAATATCTGCAATAACCAGGGCATAATCCCTTTTTGGTACGAGTTTCGCAATGTCTTCATAGTCGCCTTGTATTACTTGATATTGAATAGTGTCTAGCCCATTCCAAATGAAATGATTAAGAGTTGGATCAAGTTCAACATTCTTAATACGTTGCTTTATCAGTCTTTCAATCTTTATTTTTTCAATAAAAGTCTTGAAACTGTCTGGTGCTCCATTATCTTCTTTCTTCATCTTTTACCAAACAAACAAATGTATGTGTAAGTTTTAAATTAAAAATAGTACACAGATGATTAAAACTGAATTTATAAATCAAGTTACCTTTTTAAATGCAAGATAAAAAGCTTTCAATGTTGATGTAGAACTTGAATCTGGATAGTTGCGTACAACATCATCCCAACTATCTTCATTCAACAATTTAACCATTTGTTCCTGAATTTTCATGTAAACTTTGTGACTGCATAGATAAAGTAAGAAAAAGTTAATATAATGATATGTATAACAAATACTACCAATAACAACATGTTTTATTTAAAAGATAACTATAATCCTGGAAATAAGTAAAAATAATTCAGCAAACTTACTTTTGAAATTCTTCAGACAGTTCTTCCAATGATAATTCCCCCAACTTCACACGAGATAATATTGTTTTGACAATTTTTTCATCTTTCACTCCTTGCATCGCCCTCCAAGGCGTGATGGTCATATCTTCTGGAAGTTGCTTCAGTTCAGGCGCTGATTTATTGTTGCTACATATCAATGGCTTAGACTTTCTGACCCTCTGGTTTTTAATGCGAATGTCTTCCCACATGCTAAAAATGTCATCAATCAAATTCCAAATATCTCCAGTTCTAAATGCCAATTGGAAAATGTTATCAACACCTCTGAATAAATCTCTAGATCTGTTGTCTTTTCCACTTTTTGAATTGCCTTTATCTTCAATTTGATAGCCTATTTCCATACAACATTCCTTTCGAAAATCTGCAGTAATATTAATCTTATCCCCACCACATTTTTCTAGGAATTCACTATGAATAAATCTAACCTTTTGGATCAAATTCATAGACATCCTATATTCATTATCTGAATTATGATCCCATGCCACTAACTTTGCTTCTGTTTCATTTAAACCAGCATAAATGATACATTTCATTGTTTCAAAACGTGGGTTATTAGGATATTCCTCCATCAATTGTCTTTGAGCTTCAACAGAAAGGTTCCCCCCAAGCACATAATAATTGTATTCAAAACATTTTGACTTATCAAATGCTTCTTTGTTGGGAACTTGAAGTGGATCAACAAGAAGCACATAACTAACCACATGAGCATATCGATTGTACCTCATCAATGTCTTCAAGTTGTGAACATGCAGATGATGTGGCTTTCTGACTTGATATTGGCATTGTCCTTCACTTGCCTTATAGGTTTGTCTGACATTTAACTGAAATGTACGACCACCATCAATTAAGTTTCTCTTTGTCAAATTCTGTCGAATGGCATTTTGTTTTGTTTTGATAATGCCATCACCTAAATCAGCTCCTGGTGGAATGATTTCTCTGCTTTCTTTTGAAGTTTCACTAGGTTCTTGACTGTTGGTAATGACTACTTCAAGATCTTCAACTCTACTTTTTTTCGTCTTAACATTCTCAAGAGATCTATTCTTGGGCATTGTTACTTTTGGTCTTTTACGACCTTCCGCAATTTCAATGTCATCTTCAGTAATGGCAACATATGCTTCATTGTCAATTTCAACTTCATCGTCCTCAAAAGTAACTTGTTTACCCTTGCTAGATTTATCCACCAGAGGCCTTTTTTTCTGATTCTTTGGATGTAGTTTTGTAGCATCATCAATTACTACATTTTCCATGTTTTGCATATCTTCTTCTGACACTGAGTAAAAATGGCTGACAACTTTCTTGATATCATGCTCTATGAAATGAATGCCTCCCAACATAATTGAACAGCTTTCAACAAAATTCTGCCAAACAAAATATCATATGTTAATATAAACAAAGTTAAAAAATATAGCGAGACATTTTCAAAACGCAAAATAAAAATACAAATAACAATACTTACCATGTTTTGTGTCATATCATTTACGATTTGTTTACACAACTTTGTAGATACCTCTCTCCTGTCATATAATGAATATGATAATCGGTATTTAATCCTTTCATGTGACTTGGCAGCTTTTGTAAGTACGTAAACAACTTCAGTGTTTGGTACCGAACACATATCTATGACTTTTCCCATCACCTCCAAATTTTCATTATTATTGGGTGTATCAATGTATAGATATATATTCACAATTGTGCTCTCTCTTTCTTTCACATACCAGGCTCTTGATGGAAATTTCACCTCTTTTGAACTTTTCCAATATGAGATTAGCTTCTTATCACTTAAAGCACTTGAAATATTTGTAGGTATGAGCTCAGGTGGAGTTCATTCACCAATGTTTTTTGAAGATACACCTTTAAGACTCCTTGGTCCAGAAAGATTCACAGAAATTTTCCTTGATGCCATTTTCCTAAAAAAAAAACACATAAATTAGTAAATAAAAAAACATATTAACTTCAATTAACAACAAAAATATACCATAAAATTTTTATTTGTATAATCAAAATTGCCCTCCCCCTCCCCTGACCCGCCCCCCAGCCCACCCCCGGGCCCCCTGCCCGGGCCGCCCCACCCCCCTCCCCCTCCGGCCCCCCGGGCCGCCCCGCCCCCTCCCCCCCGCCCCCCCCCCCCGCCCGGGCCGCCCCACCCCCCTCCCCCTTCCCCTCCCTCCCCCGGCCGGGCCGCCCTACCCACCGCCCCCTCGCCCCCCCGGGCCGCCCCAGCCCCCTCCCCCTTCCCCCCCCCTCCCCCGCCCGGGCCGCCCCACCCCCCCCGGCCACCCCCGCCCGGGCCGCCCCACCCCCCTCCCCTTCCCTCCCCCGGCCGGGCCGACCCCCCCCACCCGGGCCGCCCCCTCCACCCCCCGGCCCCCCGCCCGGGCCGCCCCACCCCCCTCCCCCTCCCCCGACCGGCGCCGCCCCCCCCCCCCCCCCCCACCCCCCCGCCCGGGCCGCCCCCCCCCCCCCCCCTCGGAACCCCACCCGGGCCGCCCCACCCCCCTCCCCCGCCCGGGCCCCACCCAAGCCGCCCCACCCCCCTCCCCCGCCCGGGCCGCCCCACCCCTCCCGCCCCTCCCCCTCCCCGGCCCCGCCCAACCCCTCCCGCCCCTACCCCTCCCCCGCCCCCTCCCTAGCCCCGCCGCCCACCCCGCCCGCCCCTCCCCCTCCTGCGCCCCCTCCCCGGCCTCGCCGCCCACCCCGCCGCCCCTTCCCCTCCCCCGCCCCCTCCCCGGCCCCGCCGCCCACCCCGCCCGCCCCCTCCGCCCGCACAGGGCCACCCCCGGGCCGCCCCGCCCCACCCGAGGGTCGGGGCGGCCCGGGGGTGGCGCTGCGCGGCCGCGACGCCGATTCCCCGCTCCGCCCCTCGGGCGGGGCGAGGGCGGGGGTGGCGCTGCGGGGGTGGCGCTGCGCGGGTGGCGCCGCCCTGCTCGACGCTCCGCCCCTCGGGCGGGGCGGGGTGGCACTGCGCGGGCGTCGCCCCTCGGGTGGCCGCCGCGCAGCGCCACCCCCGGGCTGCCCCGCCCCGCCTGAGGGGCGGAGCGGGGCGGCCCGGGGGTGGCCCTGTGCGGGCAGAGGGGGCGGGCGGCGGGGCCAGGGAGGGGGCGCGGGAGGGGGAGGGGCGGGCGGGGCCGGGGAGGGGGCACGGGAGGGTGAGGGGCGGGAGGGGTGGGGCGGGGCCGGGGAGGGGCCGCGGGAGGGGGAGGGGCGGGAGGGGTGGGGCGGCCCGGGCGGGGGGCCCGAGGGGCGGAGCGGGGCGGCCGGCCCTGTGCGGGCGGAGGGGGCGGGCGGGGTGGGCGGCGGGGCCAGGGACGGGGCGCGGGAGGGGGAGGGGCGGGCGGCGGGGTCGGGGAGGGGCGCAGGAGGGGGAGGGGCGGGACGGGTGGGGCGGGGCCGGGGAGGGGCCGCGAGAGGGGGAGGGGCGGGAGGGGTGGGGCGGCCCGGGCGGGGGAGGGGGGTGGGGCGGCCCTGGCGGGGGAGGGAGGGGGAGGAGGGTGGGGCGGCCTGGGCGGGGGGCCGGGGGGGGGAGGGGGCGGCCCGGGGGAGGGAGGGGGAGGGGGAAGGGGGTGGGGCGGCCTGGGCGGGGGGCCGAGGGGGGGCCGGCCCGGCGAGGGAGGGCCGGCCCGGGCGGGGGGGCCGGCCCGGGCGAGGGGGGGCCAGCCGGGCGGGGGGGGCCGGCCCGGCCGGGGGAGGGAGGGGGAGGGGGGTGGGGCGGCCCGGCCAGAGGGGGGAGGGGGCGGGGGGTGGGGCGGCCCGGTGGGCCGGGGCGGGGGCAGGCGCCGGGTGGGCCGTGCGCCAGGTGGAGGAGGGGCGGGCGGGGGTGCCGGGGAGGGGGCGGGGGAGGGGGAGGGGCGGGCGGGCGGGGTGGGGCGGTGCACCGGGTGGGCCGTGCGCCGGGTGGGGGAGGGGTGCGCGGGGGTGCCGGGGAGGGGGAGGGGCGGGCGGGGTTGGGCCGTGCGCCGGGTGGGGACGGGGTAGGCGGGGGTGCCGGGGAGGGGCCGGGGAGGGGGGAGGGGCGGGTGGGATGGGCAGGGGGGCCGGGGTGGGGGCGGGTGCCGGGTGGGCCCTTGGTGGGGTGGGCTTGGTGGGGGGGGGGAGGGAGTTAGGGGGGCAGGGGTTGGGGGAGGTGTGGCGGGCGGGGTGGGGTAGATAGCAATATTAAAATTTGGCTTGGAAAATTTTTTAATTTAAAAAAAAAAAAATATTCTTCATTAAAGTAATTTAATATGAAAATTTCGAAAAAATAATTGAACTTACCTTTCAATTGCGACAATTCTTCGTTGTATATATTGTTGATAGCAATATCGCTGCTCCACAAATTCACGAGTCTTTCAAGGGACTTCAGAAAACCTAGATGTGAGGCGAGTAATAGTGATAGCGAAATTTATTATATAAGTGAAATTACGAAGATGTTTTTCCATACGATTAATGTGGGATAGTTTGTTTTACATTATTATAGAGCGAATATTGTAGAGTTGTTTTACAACGGATTGAATGTGGGATTAGTTTGTTTGAGAATATATTATATAAATTAAAAAAAAAAAAAATTGTTAAGTAAATATTATATACTTTAACTATTAGAATAATTAATGTACAAGTTGTGATTTACAATTTGAATTTTAGTGATTTATTTCATAAAAAAAAATTAGTTTACGTTTTTCAATCAATTGTAGAATAAAATAATAAAGGTAAATAAATCTAACAAACTTTTGGAGGGAAATATTTTCGTGAAAATTTTTGGAGGGAAATATTTTCGCGAAATTTTTTGGAGGGAATATTTCATTCTTTAAGCTATATAATATTCTTAGGAGACTCCATTTGTATCATTCAACATTTTCTATTTGAAAGTGATGGATTGCTCTGATGGTGAAGTTTCGGTTTATACACCATCAACATCTTCATCGCGTAACAACTCTATTCATATTGATGAATATAGCGGGAATTCTTCCACTATGAATAGAAAGTCAATTCTTAGTCCCGATTCTAAAGACTACGAGAGCAGCACTAATGAAAGAGGGGATGGAGAATTTCAAATTAATAAAGAGTCACAGATTCCACTTAGTTCAAATTCTAAGGACTATGAAAGCAGCGGTGATGAGGAGCATGATGGTGAAGTTCAAAAGAATGGGGTGTCACAATGTCCACTTAGTCCTAATTCTGAGGACTATGAGAGTAGCAGTTTTGAAGAGTGTGATGGTGAAGTTCAAAAGAATGGAGGGTCACGATGTCCACTTAGTCCTAATTTTGAAGACTATGAGAGTAGCAGTTTTGACGTGCATGATGGCGAATTTCAAAATAATGGAGTGTCAAAGTGTCCACTTAGTCCTAATTCTAAGGACTATGAGAGCAGCATTGATGATGAATGTGATAATGAATTTCAAAAAAATGGAGTGTCAAAGTGTCCACTTAGTCCTAATTCTAAGGACTATGAGAGCAGCAGTGATGAAGAGCATGATGATGAATTTCAAAAGTATGGAGTGTCACAGTGTCCAGTTAGTCCTGATTCTAAGGACTATGAGAGCAGCGGTGATGAAGCGCGGGATGATGATTTTCAAAAGATTGGAGTATCACAATGTCCTCTTAGTCCTGATTCTAAGGACTATGAGAGCAGCGCTGATGAAGCGCGAGATGATGATTTTCAAAAGATTGGAGTATCACAATGTCCTCTTAGTCCTGATTCTAAGGACTATGAGAGCAGCGGTGATGAAGCGCGGGATGATGATTTTCAAAACATTGGAGTATCACAATGTCCTCTTAGTCCTGATTCTAAGGACTATGAGAGCAGCAGTGATGAAGAACAGGATGATGCAGTTAGTCCTAATTCTAATCAGTATAAAGGTAGCAGTGACAAAGGACAGGATGTAGCATCTTCAATAAGTAAACAGCCATATTTTCAACATAGTCCTAATTCTATGGACTATGAGAGTAGCACTGACAATGTACATGAGGAAGAATATCCATTAAACATCGAGTCAGATTTTCCATTTAGTCTGAATTCTAAGGACTATGATAGTAGCACTGAAGAAGGGGAAGATGAAGGGTATCCTCTGAGTCAAAATTTGAAAATCAGAGCTGATCATAGTGTGGATAACATTCCTCTTAATGATGATGAAAATCCTTATAAAAATGATGATCCAATGATGGAGATGTTGCCAAGAAATATTGTATCGAGGAGTAGGAGCAGACCTTTTCGTATCAATGCAAGCTATTCTAGTTATACAAGGGGTAGAGCAGAATATCTGACGAGAAGAAGTTCTATCAGCGCTCTCATTTCAAGTGAATGTTGCCAAAAAAATTGCTTGAAACGTATGGATTTCACATTTGCATTAGAAAGCAGGAAGAGATATTTGTCAATGAATAAAATCATGCAAAACTCATATTTAGTTGGTTGCATGCAATCTACATTGTCAGGTTATGATTATCATATTAGGAATTTTTTATTGTGTAGAAAAGCTTTCAAAATGTTTCATTCAATTGGGAATTTTCGTCTCTCGAGAATTCAAGAAAATTTGGAAAAGGATCCCACATTTTATTCAGAAGTACGTTATAAAAGACAGTTTGGGCCATTATCAAATACTGCAATGTCATGGATGAAAGATTTCTTTTCAAAGCATGGAGAGTGTATGCCAAATAGAGAGACAATACATATTCCAGATAATTTTTCAAGACGAGAAATCTACAACTTATACAAAGAATATGCAGAAAGTGCTGAGGGACAGGGTCACTTTATTACATATCAATATTTTGTGAAGATATGGAAGAAAGAATTCAATAATGTTTGTATTCCTAAGAAGACAAGGATGGGGATTTGCAGTACATGTGCTTCTCTTAAATCAAAAAGGGACAAATGTGAAGGCTCAGAAAGAGGTAAGTGTTCATAACTTTTACTTTTAAAATTGTATAGTCATCAACTATGAAAACATATTTCTTAATGAATTTCTTTTATGTTGTGTAGATTTAATTGTCAAAGAACTTCAGGAGCATCGCAAACAACAAACAAATGAAAGGAAGAAGTTGTACAAGCATCGAAAGAAGTGTTATGATAATCCAAATACATATTTGGGTTTGATAATTGATGGTATGGACCAGAAGAAAACACTTTTACCACATTTTGTTCGCACACCCAAAAATCTACAAGAGGAAAATTTTATTCAGTTTCACTTGGTCGGTTGTATGGTCTTCAATGGGAAAATGTTGCCAAGGATGTACTTCACAGCTCCAAATATTCATAATGATGCAAATCTGACCATAACCATAATTCATGATGTGATTTCTCATTTCTTTGGTAATCTTCCTGAAGTTTTGTATCTACAATTGGACAACACTTGCCGTGAAAACAAAAATCAGGTTGTTTTTGGGTATCTGAACATGCTTGTTGAATTGAGAATTTTTCAAAAGGTAAAGGTTGGTTTCCTTCTTGTTGGGCACACTCATGACCATATTGATCAGATGTTCAGTCGTTTTTCAGTCACATTGAGGAGGAAGGAAGTTGGGAGCTTGCCATCACTAATTGAATGTATTAAGAAATCATACATGCCAGAGCCTGCTTTTGAAGTGTTGGAAGAAATTGTTGACATGCGAAGGTTTATTCTGGGATCATATGGTGAGGGGAAATGCATTGAACAACTTAATGACATTAGCTTCCAACATCAATTTCGTATCAAAAAAATTGATGGGAAAACACTAATATGGGGCAAGAAGTATTCAACTACTACAGAGTGGGCACCGTCATTAGGATTGCAATTTTTGAAGTTCATTCCAGATCATCCAATATTTGCATCAAAAATATTGTTATTACAATCAGTTGGTGAAGTTCAGAATGCACGTAGACAGAACAGGGCTATAAATTATTCTGATTGCCTGGAAGAAATTAAAAAATGTATTAGATATACATATGAGTACTTTGAAATTGCTGATTCAGTTTGGTGGAAGTCGTTTTTCAATAATCAAAGTGATCTCATTTCGACAACAATAAATGAAGATATACCTTTGAAAAATCCATTTATTTGGCCACAAAATGTGTCGAATGAACATGAGGAAGTAAACATTGTTGAACAGCAACAATCTCAAGGTATTATTAATTCTTCACAGGCAGAGGAAAGAGAGATGTATATAGGTTCCAGAAGATCTCGTGCACAACGTGAAGCCATGGAAGACCTTTATAGGGGTTCAGTACAGGATATTAAGGAGGGTTGCATGATTGCAGTGCTAGAAGATGGAGATCCCAATGGCTATCCATTTTGGGTTGCTAAAGTTATAAAGGTCTTTACAGAAAATGAGGATGTTACAGGTGTTGAAGTACATTGGTATGCCACAAATACACACCCATTCAATGTTGTGTATAAGCCAGAGATGGTAGTTGACAAAAAAAATGGTGGAAAAAGAAAAAGAAAGGGTACAAATATAAATCGCCGCCGCACAGACATATTACAATTGAAGGATGTTGACATACTTGTTTATGACTTCAATTTAACAAAGAGAGGAACTCTTCGCTTCAAGACGACAGAGATTCTGAAAAGGTTGTTACCAGAAGGAACAGTGTTGACATGGGACTCTGCTGAAACCAGTCGTAGATCTAGAAGACTTTTGAAACCTGGAATCTTGGGCATGCATGTGGACTCAGATGGGGCACTAGTTGATGACAGAGAAGAATATGGAACATCTTCGTCAGCATCCAGTCACTCATCTGAAGATGTGAATTCTGATGGTGTGCAAGAAAATATGAGTGATTTTGAATAATTGTTTAAGACAGTTTATATAACTGATGTATGCATCGTATCTTCAAATAAAATTATAGTTTTCCATATTTTGTTAAATGAGAAGTTATGAGACATTTTTATGTTGTTGGATTATGTCTTAAGTATGATAAATTTTATTGTTTAAATATCTACAATGCAATATCAAATTAGAGATATAATGTTTGTTTTATTCAGTGTACAAATAAAGACTTTTGAATTCATTCAGTGATATAATTTGTTCATAATGTCATGTTTTTTAAGTTTTGTGGTTGAAAACATGTTAAATTTATACTTAGGAAAGAAAAATGATATTCTACCAGAAACATTAGTGTGTTTTTCCTTAAAATTTAACTTTGTTTGAGACATAAAAAATTGGTTTTATTAGCATTGTTTAAAAAGTATGAAAATTGACCCTAAAAAAAATAATCATTATTCCAGTATCAACACTTTCGTTCTGAAGCTATATTTTGCAGGAAAATTTCGTAGAAAATTTCGTAGTCACTGCCATTTTTAAAACAGTCGCAAAATTGACACCTAAAAAAAAAAACATCGTTCCAGTATACACACTTTTCGTTTTGAGCACTGTTTTTGTGGTTTTTTTGGGGTTTTTGGGCCAGAGTTCCCGTTTTGAGTTTATAGTTCCCGTTTCAAAGTTTACATTGTTCAAAGTTAAATCATTTGATCTCTCAAATCCAGGTACATGTCAAATCATACATTTCAAGACTCCACATCATTTTGTTTGTCATCTTGATGTGCACATGGCTCTGTAGTGACCAATCCAGGGGTCTAGATTAGACTAAATTTAATGTCAACCAAGGTAGGTAAACTTAGAGGCATGTGTCTACAATCTATAGACCTAAAAGGATCTCATCTACCTAGATAAGTGTCTACTGTGACAGGCTACATCACTCTTTTACAAGAGATTGGAATATGTTTCCTTTCACAATTCAAACACTTATATCACCTAATTTAATCAATTGTTCTAAGAAAACAAAGTGTTACTAGTCTGAGTTTTCAATCCTCTTACAAGGATATCATTCACAAAAACTCTTTCCAGCGAACACACTAAGCATTCATGAAAACCAAAAACTCTTTTAAGCATACTAAGACTCAAATGCATGAAAACAGAGTCCACAAAGATACTTCGAAATTCAGTGCTCAATTAAATATTTTACAAGATCTTGTTCAATAATTTAGCAATTGAAGTTTCAAGCTATCACCATGAATCATACAATAACACTTCGCAAGAACTTATAATCGAATTAATTAATTCACAAGCAAAGAAATGGCATCAAACACTATTCAAATCTGAAGTCTAAATGTTATGAAAATGAAATAAAAGTATACCAGTCCCCACGTAGGGCCCGTCCACGCGTTGATGGTACACTTAGAAAACTTCAGATGTTGAAACCGTTAACACATAAAAACACTGGAATGATGAAACGCTGCCTGTGATTAAACTCTGGAAATCAATTACATGCAAGCACAGATTTCTGGTAACAATACAATACAATATGATACGCAGTCTTAAGTCTGCTCTATGTCTCTTATCACGCAGTCCTATTTGCAATCGAATGTACATACATTATCACGCAGATGTTTTTGCTTTTACAATCAAAAAGGCGATTTTTGTTTTTTCTAATCTTAACTGATTTCCAAAACAAAACGAAATCAATTTAGGTAACTCTGGCTTTTTGCTGCTTTTATGACCAAAAAGGCTGGGTTTGACCAGCATTGACCATGTATCCAGGGCCTCCAGATGCGATGCTGAATAGATCTTTCACCATGTATGTACATCTGTGATCACGTCCCTATCCTCGGTTTTGATTTTCCTGCCATGCCACGTGTCACAACATAAACCAATTACAGGAAGTCATGACATCCCGTAATTTTGTTGGAAGATTTCTAATTTTTAACATAAAAATCCACAAATTAAATTTAATGTAAAATAACAATTATGATGCTTAATTGATCAATTTCAATGGACTATGAGGGGTTTATGGGAGAAAATGATAGATTAATGATGGATTTTTAGAAGAAAAGGATGGCAATAAAATAGTACCAACATCTCCCCCAAGCTCAATGATTTAGCATGTCCTCATGCTAATCCTGATGTGCTCTTGATGTGCTCCCTTTATATTCTGTTCCTGCTTGTGCCTCTGCCGCTTGTAGCAAGACATCTATACTCCTCTAAACTTGGGCACTCTTCTGAACTTGGAACTCATGTTTCAGATTCTTATATTTTTCTTTGAGAGCTTTTTTCTGAGTGTACCATTTTTTCGCCCATTTGCACGTTTCAGTTTGATCAATCTTAAGTTCTTTGATTTGCATCTTCAGTTTCTCATTTTTCTGCTGAATCTTCTTGCTCTGAGCTCTCAACATTTCATTTTCCTTCTTTATGATCTTCTCCAGCGTGTTTTCTTCCATCAATTCCTCTTTTAGCTCTTCAATTTGTTTCTCTAACCTTCTCTGTTTCTTATTTGTAGGTACTGGCTCTTTCCTTTCTCCCTTTCTACTCTCGATTTCCATTTCTGCTTCCTGTTCTGGCTGTGAATGAGCACTGCTTTTAATGTCCATTGGTGCATTTGCATTTGACTCCGGTTGATCATCTTGTGTTTGGTTCTTTTGTATTCTCCTTGATCTTCTTGTATAAGTAGTGAAGATTTTGTCTTGTTCAATTTTCTTGGCAGTTTCTTGCCTCATCCTTCTTGTTTTTACACCATTGCTGGGTTGAGGAACATTGCTTGACTTACACTCAGGGATTTCCTCATTAATATCAAGCATAAATTCGGTGCATTCTTGCTGTTGTTCCTGTTCATATTCTTTAATTTGATTGGAAATTAAAAATTCTTTCCATGTTTTCCCCTCCTCCGCAACTCAGATTCAATTAGAATTTTGATCAACCCAAAATGACATAAACTCTTATCTTCATTACCCTATCGTTTCTGAATGGTCTTCGCCATTTTAGTCAAACTCTGTAAGAGGAAGTAGGGCAAACTGATGGTGCATTGACCTTTTAAGTGCAACAGAAGTTTGATGTGATATAGGTATACTATACTATAACACCCTTCACATGTAACAAATTTCTGAATAATGTATACCATTTCGTCCCAAGGGTGAATTAGCCAACTTCTGGGAACACCCTTTTTCCAATTGACAGAGGAAATCCTTGACCTAGACATAAACCGAGTCCATGATTTTTCCTTAATTGTTTGGTCTTGAAATACGTTTCCCCTTCTGGACTGATTCCCAATGTTTGTGCTATGGTATCCTCTGAAATTTTAAAATAGAAGTTTCCTATTAATGCTTTCTCTCCATTGAATGTGAATGCAAACTGCTTTGTCACTTCTTCATTGTTTCCATTGAATTTCTCTAGAAAGGGTAACTAGTGTTTTTCCCTTAAAATCGTGACACAGTCATCATGATATTGTGAACTATCAAATGTTTCAGGCTCTGCTCTATTGGTCATTTAAAAAAAAAAAAAAAAAAATCTCTGTTCTAACCCTTTTGTTTGTGCTTAACAATTTAATCAGGGTTTGTTCAATGTGTTACCTCTTCTCCTGCGTTCCACTTTGCTGACCTGGTAACGCTCTCGATTCTCAGGGTTTCCTTCTTTAAGTGCTTGGGCGGCGGTAGAAACTTGTGGTAAGCATGTGCTATGCTCTCCCTTTGTAGCGCTTGTTGTCTCGGCCCTCTTTAAAAACTCAGAGTTTAAACACTCACATGGTAACGCACTTTTATGAGCTGATGTTTTATAAAATGAAAACTTAATAGCCGACCTTCACCCAGTTGCTATAATGATAATGCAGAGTTGAAGGTGCATTCACATCATAAAGACAGAGGAGCGGTACCGATTTGCATAGGTACAATCATGAGAACACCATATACATGTAAAGAGTGATGTAGTGATGATAACGGATATATGTTTCATGAGCCGACTTGGGTCAAAGGATTGTTTTATAACTCCCACATTCAAAATGAACGAAATCATTTAACACTTGTCTTTCGAATGGTTTGCCACTTGTCTACTACATGTTGGTACTCGACCGATTGAAAAATGATGGATCAATGACAAGGTTTGATGGCCGATTTAAAAATGAGGAGTTGATGACAAGGTTTGAAGAGTGGTGTAAGAAAAGGTTTGAAAATCATAGTAGGAATATGGCAATAGGCTAAAGTGTGATGGGAAATGATAGTAGAGTTGAGTAGTTAGGAATGTTACAAGGGTGATGGGTATAGGGGTTTTTGAAATTGATAACAAGCAATCATAATCATCATTTTTAACACTAAAATAATTCAAGAATTTTAAATGTTAAAAATAAAAATTTCACCAATACATTACACTTGTTGGTTGACAATGGCTGAGTTGGCGTGCATAGGTAGGACTGATCTTCACTGTCCAAATATGACTGGTCTTCACTGTCCAAAACAGGTCCCTTTAAAATGAGATTGAATATAACAGGTCCCTTTAAAATCTGAAGAACTCTAAAGAACTCTGAAGAACTATGTTTGTGCAGCTTCTTTTATCCTTGTTGTTGATGTAGCCTTGATGATAAGAAACCTTTGAAAACTTTGTTGAAGTAGCCTGATGTATCTTGAATGCAGTGTTTAACAGGTCCCTCTGATATTTGTTGAACAGGTCCCTCTAATATTGGTATTGGTAACATAGTCTTCTGAACAGGTCCCACTGCATATTGCTTGAACAGGTCCCTCTGATTAGAACAAAAACAAAAACAGCTCTTTTATTGAAATACTGAAGTACTGAAACAAATTCCTTGAAGATTTACAAATGAGGAGATGAGATAGGGAAAACAAAATGCTGATTCTTCTCCCCCACTAAAGCTTTGACTTGTCCTCAAGTCATTATTGAAGTGATGAACAAAACAGTAAACAAGTAGAACAAGGAATTATTACCAACCAAATGAATGGTTTTCTAGTAAGCATTATGGGTTAGAGTGTGCCAGAGCCTGTATTTCACATCTAAACCATTATTTTTTTTATTTTTTATTTTTTATTTTTTATTTAGATTTTTTATGTTTTTTATTTTTATGTGTTTTTTTTATTTTATTTTTTAAAATGAAGTTGAATGAACTAAGGTAGAGATATCACAACTGAAGGCTGCAATATCTCAACCTCCCTTTGCTGAGATACAGTGTGAATAAAATCCTCCTTGCTGATGGGCTTATGATAGAGTTTCAACCGGTGGCCATTGACAAGAAAGGTGTTGCCTTCTCCATCAATGGTAGTAAGCTTGATTGATCAAACAGTAAAGCCCAGTCTCCTTCTTTGAACTGTTTCTTTTTTATGTGTGCATCATGCCACTACTTCCTTTGTTTCTACATTAGGATTACTGTCTCCTTTGCTTGCTGCCTCATTTCATCTAATTGGTTCAATTGCATAATTCTCTCTTTTTGTGCTTCATTGAGATCAATTCCTAAATCTGCAGCCATCTTATAAGTATGTATTTGAAACTCAATAGGAAGCATTACCTCTTTTCCATACACCAACTGATATGGTGTAAATCCTGTAGTGTTTTAACACATGATTCTGTAAGCCCAGAGTGCATCTTTGAGTTTCTCTTCCCAATTCTTTCTGTTCATTGCTACTGTCTTAATGATAATTCCTTCCAATGTTTTATTGGTAGATTCCACCTGGCCATTGGCCTGTGGATGGTAAGGTGTACTTTTCCTGTGCTTGATTTTATATTTTTTCTGTGATGTCTTTGACCAACTTTGAGGTAAACTGAGTACCTTGATCCGTCACTATCTCCCTTGGTACTCCATACCTTACAAAAATTTCCTCAAAAAGGAAGTTTACCACTGTTTGTTCAGTTGCCTGGACTACTGCTTTGGCTTCAGCCCATTTTGTCACGTAATCAATACATACTAGGATGTATTTTTTACCTTTTGAAGTTGGATTGATGGGTCCTATAAAATCTAGAGCCCATTTTTCAAATGGCTCTAAATGTATTTGAGGCTGAAGTGGCATTTCATCTGTAGTTGTTGGTCTGCCCATTCTTTGACAGCTATCACAACTTTTCACATACTTCTTGGAATCCTTAAAAATAGATGGCCAATAGTATCAAAGACTGAGAATCTTGAATGCTGTTCTTTTCGCTGCAAAATGCCCACCACACGGTTCATCATGGCAAGATTTTAAAATATCAATTATTTCATCATTTCTTACATATCGTCTAATAATCATATCATAACCGATGTAAAATAAATCGCCATTAACCCATGAGTATCTAGAACTTTGTTTGATCAACCTCTTCTTTTCCTTTGGAGTAAAATATGGAGGTGTTCTTCTTGTGGATAAATAATTGGCTAAGTCAACACACCAAGGATTCACTATTGAAATTGAAAATAAATTTTCATCTGGAAAAGAATCTTCAACCGGAACAACCTCACCTGAATTTTGTAGTCTAGAAAGAAAATCTACCACCTGATTCTCCTTACCTGGTCTATCTAACACTGTAATATTAAATTCCTGTAATAATAACAACCATCTGGTAACTCTGCCATTAGTGATTGGTTTATTCATTAAATACTTAATGGCAGAGTGATCAGTATGTACAAAAACCTCATAACCAGTGATATAATGTCGGAATTTATTCACAGCATGTATGATGGCAAGCATTTCTTTTTCAGTGACTGTGTAGTTTAATTCTGCAGGTGTTAGATTTTTGCTAATGAAATAGATGGCATAATTGAAAGACTCTTCTTTTTGGCCTAATGAGGCACCTACTGCAGTATCATATACATCTGTAAAGATGTGAAATGGTAGGGTCCAGTTAGGTCCTTTTAAGACTGGTGTGATTGATAACTTTTCTTTGAGTGTTTCAAAAGCTTGCTGACAATTCTCATTCCAGTTGAAAGGTGTATCTTTTTCTAGAAGTTTAAACAGAGCTGAAGCTATTTTACTAAAATTTTCAGTAAACCTTCTGTAATAGCTTGCATACCCAAGGAAACTTCTTACCTCTTTTTGAGTCTTCAGAATTGGCAAATTGACAATGATCTGGATTTTTGATGGATCAACTTTAATGCCTTGAGAAGAAATATAGTTTCCTAATACTATCCCTTCATTTAACATCATAAAACACTTTACATTGCTCAGGGAAAGATTAGCTTCAATACATCTCTTCAAAACTTTTTCAAGATTCTCTAATGCATGCTCAAATGAATAATCATACACTGAAAAATCATCCATGTAAACTTCAACACAGTCATGAACTAAATCAGCAAAAATAGCTAATACAACTCTCTGAAATGTAGCTGGAGCATTGCAAAGTCCAAATGGTAAAACATTGTAGGCATAAGTGCCCCAGGGACAAGTAAAAGTGGTTTTGTCCTGGTCCTCTAAGGCTATCCTGATTTGATTATAGCCACTGAAACCATCAAGAAAAGAGAATGATGATTTCCTAGCTAATGTGTCTAGCACTTGGTCGATAAATGGTAGTGGGAAATAATCTTTGAGGGTTGCTTTGTTCAATTGTCTGTAATCAACACAAATTCTCCACTTGCCATTTCTTTTGGGCGCTACTACCAATGGGGATACGCACTGACTCTCAGAGATAGGATAAATAAAATTGACTTTCAATAGTTTTTGTAATTCATCTCTAACAATATCCTGAAGCATAGGATTCATTATTCTCTGCGGTTGCCTCACTGGTTTGATATTACTATCCTTGTAAATATAGCGAGTGCATTTTTCAGGGTGAATTCCGTGCATATCGGTGTAGTCCCAAGCAAATGCTCTCTGGTATTTTCTCAATAATTTGATCAATTTTTCCTCCTGAGATGAGTCTAGGTGAGTGATAATATTCAAAGTTTTTCCTGGACTAATCTCTATGGTCTTACTCTGTGTGTTTGTGATAGATTGAATGCGAAAAATGTTCTGAAATGTTGTTTGCAAAGATTGAATGGTGCATGTTTCCTGAAAATTCTGTGCCAAAAGTTCATCTGCAGCATGGTATTGTTCATTTCTTAATTCTTCAGAAATATCAGGTTGAGAAAGGAACAATTCTACCAAATCATCATTATTATGTTCTTGAAAATCATAGATTTGATTAATTTTGAAAACAGATTGAACTTCTTCCTTGTCATTGTATTTATCGTCAAGCCATAAATTGTGTGCTAATGCTGGTGATTGTGCTGATGGGTAAAGAGTGAGTTGTTTTCTTTCAGTTCCTCGTGAAATAATCATATTACCCGATCTACATCCTATGAATGCATCAGCAGTTGCTAACCATGGTCTACAAAGGATGATAGGGTGTCCTCCTAAATTAGATTTTGGCTGAAGAACTAAAAAGTCCACTGGATACTCCCAGGAGTCCAGTGAGACAATTATGTCCTCCAAAATCCCTTTAGGAATCACTTTAGACCTATTAGCTAGTTCTAGAACAATTGTTGTGTGCTGCAAGTTTGTGAGCTGCAATGTCTTCATTGTTTCAAGAGTCATCACATTTATTGCGGCCCCAAGATCAATTAAGGTGTTTGGAATATGTATGTTGTTAATGATTGTAGTGACTCTGGGAATACCAGGATCAACATACTTTTCCATTGAAATGGTGTTTGTCATAAGTGTTAAGGGAAATGTTCCCCTAGGGCTTTTGGGTTGAAACCCTAGCAAACTGAAAGTTGTCTATACAGAGAAACACACATTCACACAGCCATTAAGCTATTATAAGCAAATTCTATGATAAGGGGGCATACGAGAAGGTCCTTTAGGGTCCAAACCCTTCTTCAAGTTCCTTTTGCTCCTTTGTCCTGCAAAACAACCAATTCCAAAGAACACAACAGTATATGGACAAAACCTTACAAAGAAACCATCTTCATGTTATAAAGAAAAGGTAGTTAGTTATGAACTTTAAACAACCATTCTCATATGAATTCCAACATGAATATCATAAACATAAAGAAGATTTATATCAGGAACCAAGACATGTGTTTCTTTTATTATAGACAAATAAAGTACAGAAAAGGAATAATTTCACCTGAGTCACCTTTCGTAGGCTCCAAGCAAAGCTTCCTTCCGGATTCGTCCAGCCTCAAGCCTTTAACAAACTCCTTCCATGACTTACTCCATGATGTCACAAGTAGTGGATGAACATCAACACACAAGGAAACAAGGGTTTCCTGTACAAATGGGGGAAGTGCAGAAGGCACAAGGGTCTTCAGACCTGGTCAGGGGGAAAATCTCAGCATAATAACCTTTCTCTCTCTTCTCTCCTCCTTTAGGCCTTCCCATTGAGGTCTTTTTATACCTCTCCCAAAGCAGTTTTTTAGTTGGGAGTTGGTTGGGAACAGTTGGGCCACGGGCACTAACAGGTGATCAACAGGTAAAACCCGCGATCTCCTCCCGAAATTAAGGAGTTTTATATTTTTTAAGTGTTTTAATACATATACGCGGGTTGGGTATATGCCTACCCGCGTATACACGCGTTTAACTAAGGGCAATGTCGCGTATAAGGGATAAAACATTGTTTTTTAAATTTTTGGACCAGGTCTGGAAGGAGGGGTTGCCCTAGGCCATGAGTGCAACATCACAAACCATAAGAGTGAGGTTTGGAGCTATAACAATAAGGCCAGCTAAATGTCCAATAACATGAATAGTTTGTGGATCAATTCTTTTCCTAGTACGCTTCTTGAGGCACAGTTCTTTGATTGCTTTAGTATATATGGAAAGTCTTTTATGGCTTGAAATAGTGGAATTTTTATATAGACATTCTTTAGCTCATCTAAAACATCAAACTGTGGTATAGACATGGGAAGTTTTTCTTGGACCAATCGTTCTGGAAAAGGTGGTGGATGCGACAGTTGCATTTGTTTATTGTTGATGTCATCATTTTGTTTCTTTGGAGTTGGAGTTTCATTTTCATTTTCTTCGTTTTCTTCTTGTTTTTCAGCTATTGGAGGTTCTTTTTGAAGTACCTTACCAGACCTTAAATTGATATTTTGTAAAGGTAATGTGGGATATGATGGTCCCTCATCTACATTGTAGGCTGGTCTCTCTGCTTTGTTATTTGGATTTGGTACAGGCTGAGTAGGAATCTGAGTGGGTCTAGGAGGTTGTTAGTTATATAGGAGTTGTAAGTGAGGTGGAGTTATTGGTGGAGGAGCAGGCAATGCTTGTTGAGTGTTTTGGGGTTGATAAACAACTTGCTGCTAAGGATATTGCTAATATGTTTGAGGATATTGCGAATGTGGTTGATGATACTATTGATATGGCTGAGAATATTGTTGGTATGGTTGATATTGTTGAGAGTACTGCTGAAATGGTCTCCATTGTTGCTGTGGGTAATTTTGGTGTTGCCATGGCATGGGCACATTCCAAGAATTCTGAGCATACATCTGATCTTGTGCAAGAAATTGCAAATTTTGGTTTGGAAACATACCTGGAGGTGGGGGTCTAGGTTGCCACGGTCTCTTAGCGCCCATGAAATACACATTCTCCATATCTGTATTAGCTGCTTCCACATTACAATTCTGCAAAATCTTGACTTTAGAGCAATGAAATATATCATGATTTTCAGTACAAAAGGCACAAAATTGAATGTTTTCTAATGGGAAGTCTTTCAAGGCATGTTTCTTCCGGCATTTTGGACAAAAGACAGCCATTATTTGATCTTCCTCTTCTTGTCTTTTCTTGGCTTTCAGAGTGTCAATTTGAGTTCCTATGGTACTTAATAGATCTGTTTTGAATTCTTCTAACAGGTTTCCTATTTCAGCCCTTGTGACACTTGCTGAAGCAGATTTTGTGGCTTTATATGATAGAGCTCTTTTTCCATATCAGGCTTTGCTCCTTGAATACTTTTCACATAAATCAGCAATTTCTTTGAAAGGTAAAGTGGAAATATCACCTTTGCCCATCAAATTAAGATCATCTAAGTATTCCTCTCGAATGCCCTTCAAAAATATTGTTCGAATCAGATCAAGAGACATGGTCCTATGTTTTGACTTTTGCAAATTGTAAACAAATCATTCCAAATACTCCTCTAAATTTTCATCCTCTTGTTGATTCATCCTAAAGATATCATCTTTAGAATGTTTCGATCTGCAATAAGGTTGGTATTTCTTTAGGAATATTCTTCTCATGCCATCCCAATCAATTATTGCATGTTCACCAAGTCCCATGAACCATCTTAATGCTGATGCTTTTAATGTTGCTGGGAAGAGTCTAAGCCTATGGGCATCATCTGTGTAACCATATGTTCGACATACTATGTCAAACTCAAACAAGAATGAATCTGGGTCTTCTGAAGCCATGCCATAAAAGTTTGGTAGCACAGATGGAGGTATGTTTTTCATTTTTATTTCGTCATCTTCTTCTGGTTCTTGAATAGGAAATTTAAAGGTTGACTCTTCCTCCTCTCTTCGACCTTGATTTTGTGGTCCTCTTGCTGATCCATCTCCTTCCTCAGCCATTTTGATAGGTTCCTCTGTTGATTTAATTTCTTGTTCAGTGTCACTTGTTTCAAAGAGAAGTTCAAGGAGAGATTGTTGAGTTACTGTGCTACTTTCTCTTTTTATAGAGGATTCAGGGAGATGTTTCTTCTGTGATTCGTGTGCCAATAGAATTTGCCTCTCAATGAGTGTGAGTCTTTGCCCTGATTTCTGTTTATCCTCTAATGTTTGTATGGTGACTTTCCTAGCTGGTGTTGTGTGTTCAACTTTTCCTAAAGGGTCTGCTCCTAGTGGTGAATTAGTTTTTGGATGGGGGGTTTTTATGAATCTACCTTTATCATCTCTAGATCTAGACATAAGTAAACATGACTTCTAAAATGATGAATTAAAATTAAATCTATGTTTTTGTTTGTTTTTTTTTTTTTTTTTTTTAGAAATCCCCTAGCTGTGCCTCCCCGACAACGGCGCCAAAATGTAGTGACCAATCTAGGGGTCAGATTAGACTAAATTTAATGTCAACCAAGGTAGGTAAACTTAGAGGCACGTGTCTACAATATATAGACCTAAAAGGATCTCATCTACCTAGATAAGTGTCTACTATGACAGGCTACATCACTCTTTTACAAGAGATTGGAATATGTTTCCTTTCACAATTCAAACACTTATATCACCTAATTTAATCAACTGTTCTAAGAAAACAAAGTGTTACTAGTCTGAGTCTTCAATCCTCTTACAAGGATATCATTCACAAAAACTCTTTCCAGCAAACACACTAAGCATTCATGAAAACCAAAAACGCTTTTAAGCATACTAAGACTCAAATGCATGAAAATAGAGTCCACAGAGATACCTCGAAATTCAATGCTCAATTAAATCTCTTACAAGATCTTGTTCAATAATTTAGCAATTGAAGTTTCAAGCTATCACCATGAATCATACAATAACACTTCACAAGAACTTCTAATTGAATTAATTAATTCACAAGCATAGAAATGGCATCAAACACTATTCAGATCTGAAGTCTAAATGCTATGAACATGAAATAAAAGTATACCAGTCCCCACGTAGGGCCCGTCCACATGTTGATGGTACACTTAGAAAACTTCAGATGTTGAAACCGTTAATACATAAAAACACTAGAATGATGAAATGTTGCCTGTGATTAAAGTCTGGAAATCAATTACATGCAAGAACAGAGTTCTGGTAACAATACAATACAATATGATACGCAGTCTTAAGTCTGCTCTATGTCTCTTATCACGCAGTCCTATTTGCAATCGAATGTACATACATTATCACACAGATGTTTCTGCTTTTACAATCAAAAAGGCAATTTTTTGTTTTTTTCTAATCTTAATTGATTTCCAAAACAAAACGAAATCAGTTTAGGTAACTCTGGCTTTTTGCTGCTTTTATGACCAAAAAGGCTGGGTTTGACCAGCATTGACCATGTATCCAGGAGCTCCAGATGCGATGCTGAATAGATATTTCACCATGTATGTAAATATGTGATCACGTCCCTATCCTCGGTTTTGATTTTCCTGCCATGCCACGTGTCACAACATAAACCAATTACAGGAAGTCATGACATCCCATAATTTTGTTGAAAATTTTCTAATTTTTAACATAAAAATCCACAAATTAAATTTAATGTAAAATAACAATTATGATGCTTAATTGATCAATTTCAATGGACTATGAGGGGTTTATTGGAGAAAATGATAGATGAATGATGGATTTTTAGAAGAAAAGGATGGCAATAAAATGGTACCAACAGGCTCCATTGGAAGTATTCTTATACTTGAAAGTGATTTTGTTTTTCAAGTAGGGTAGGGTAGAAAAAAAAAAAAAACAAAAACAAAAACAAAACAAAAAAAAAAAAAATGAAAAATAAGAGAAAAAAATAAAAGTATAAGGTGAAAACCTCCTTGGAGGCACCTCAGATTGGCTCATTGATTGAAAACCTCCATGAGGCGGTCAATGGGTTGGAAAAAAAAAAAAAAAGAGAAGAAAAGAAGAAGATCCTAGGTGAAAACCTCCTTCGAGGCGCCTAGGCAGACCTACTAGTTGAAAACCTCATTGAGGCGGCTAATAGGCCTAGAAGAAAAAAAAGAGAAAAAATAAAAGAATCCTTGCTCTATGCATGCATGTACTCTCCAACATCTGCAAGCAAGAAGAACAAGTTGGTACCAAAAGGAAAATTGGTCAAGCCTAGTCAAAAGAAGTCAATATTTTGACTTTCTCCTACTTCGCTCAAAGGCTCCAACAAGGCTAAGGGCATTCCAACCAATCGTCTTCATCTATTTTCACCATCCACCCATCATTCTCAAGATTCTACCACTCATTTTCCATACTGTCCTAAAAAACTACAAGATGCTTTGTTTAACTACAAGATACAAAAATACATAGAGCAGAGCAAAAATTTGTTTTTGCAATAACTTGAAAACCGTGGATTCATTTGCCAAGCTATTTCAGGAGGACATGCATATGGATGATGGTAACATGCTTAAGCAATTTCAGCAAATTCTAGTGCACAGTTTCCAAGAAATCAGCCTCCATCACCTTCAGCCATTTTTTGGATTTTCTCCATATCCGTGCATCCATTTAAAATGCTATTTCATGAGGAGATGCATATGGATGATGGTAACATGCCCAAGCAATTTCATCAAATTCTAGTTCACGGTTTCCAAGAAATAGACCTCCATATCGTTCAACCATTTTTAGTTTTTCTCGAGATCAGTGCATCCATTGACCAAAATTTTTCTATGGGGAGGTACATAATGATGATGGCAACATGCTGAAAACGTTTCAGGTCAATCCACTCTACCGTTTGGGAGATATGGACAAAACAATTCGTTGTCCTGTAAACCTACATGATACATAACAACACCTACAAGATTGGCAGTGAGCAGTTTTAAAGGAGATCCAGAGGTCAAAGAAGTTCCTCTAAAGCTTAGCAGCAGCATCAGGATCATCATCATCACCATCCAATACCTGCACATCAACATCAACTCAGCATCAGCATGCATGTCTCTCCAACAACCATAAGGTAGGTACATGTATGCAATATACTTGACCTCTTCTCTTGAGCATATTATAGTTAGAAATTTGTTGTTAGTACATGAGATATGAGGTTTTATGAGCTAAGGATGGGTCAGCAGTTTCAATCGCCTTCAACTAGTTGATTGCAACTCACTCCTTCATTCATGCAATGTTGAAAAGTCAAATTATGAAGGGTGATGACTTCAAGGAATGAGGATAGCAGTTAAAAGAAGAAATTTTTGCAAAGGCCAAGGTCACCATAGCACTCCAAGCCCTCCATGCACTTCATATTCACTATCTATTCATCATTCATCCATCCCATTTTATTCTTGAAAAAAAAATACATAGGCATCCTCTCCATTTTCATGAAATTTCCATTTGCAGGTTAGCAAGAAGGACTGTCAAAGAGCAAAGGAGGATCACAAAGAGACCCCTATCACTCACATTTTTATTTTTCCACTCATTACCATTCATTCCTCCACCATTTCTTTCATTTTTTCCACTCCCTTCAATTTACAAAGGGACTGTGTTTTCTACAGGATGAACCTGTAGGAATTACAATGACCCAAAAATTCTACATGAGTGTCCAAATGGCGGAACAAGGTAGCAAAAGGTTGATAAGGGTGTGGAAGACCTCACCAAACTAAAAAAACATTCAAGAACTCATCTTGAATAAGGTCAAGAGAGCAAGATAATGGTCTCAAGAAACAATGATTTTTCTTTGAACAAATATGTTTTTGGGCTTGTCCTTACAGAGCTTACAACCAAGATTCTTAATTCACAAGAGAGAGGCCACCAGGGCCATGGATGAGGCACAATGAGGTCACTAAGTTGCTCAGAGGATGAGCAACACTTTCATTAGGGGGTATGATGGGCCTCTAAATTAGACATAAAGTAAGGCATATGACCATCCTTCAGCGCATTAAACCTCTCTTTTTGCATTACAAAATTTATTTTTAACTTTAATATATTCATTAGGAAATTTTATGAATAATTGAATATTTGTGCCTAATATTATTTATCTTTTGTGGAATATTATGAGAATATTGGGCAAATTATGAAGAGTTGGAGGAGGAGATAATTTAGGGACTTGTTCCATACTACTGGAGGATCAATAATAAATAATAAGTCAACAAGATATTATGGAATTATGGCACAAATTGTGGAACTCCAATGGTTGAGAAAATCTAGGGATGTGTTCTACTAATTAAGGGAGCAGATCCACTAATCAAGGGATTTTGGTGGGGAAAGCTTCCTCATTCACGGGGAATGATTTTTAATCATTTTTTATAAGTACCAAGTCTAATTTTCCTCTAGGGAATAATTGAGAAAATCTAGGAATGTGTTCCTTACCATTTAATGCAAATTCCTAGTATTGGGGACTAGATCCACTAATCAAGGGATTTTGGTGGGGAAAGCTTCCTCCATTCATGGGGAATGATTCTTAATCATTTTTTATAAGCACCAAGTCTAATTTTCCTCTAGGGAGATTTTTTCATTAGTGTTATTGTGGAGAGAGCTTGTATTTTTGAAGCTCCATTGTATTTTCTTGCAGGGATGTAATTCTATTGATGAAAATAATGAAGATTGGTTTCATGTTCAGCTTCTAAATCTTGTTCTCCTCCACAGGTCTCTGAGTTTCCTTGGGCTTGGCCATCCCAGGAGCCTCAGAGCCCTTTTGTATAATTTTCTTTCCTTCTTTTCATTGCTTATTCACATGCATCTCTAGTTTTTATTTCTTTTTATTTCTGCATTTAATATTAATGATTTCTTGTTGTGGGATTGAGTTAAATGGTTGATGTAAGTTATTTTGCAGGATCACAAGAATTATTTCATCATTTGAAAAGCTTTTTAAGTTCATAATAATCATTGAGTTGCTTGGATTAGTCTTCTCATTCCCAAATCTAGATTGTCGGACCTCATTTTTACCAAAGAACAATAAATTTCTGTTATTTTTTAGAGCATGATAACGAGCTTCAATCAACTTGATTCCACTTGCGATAGATCACAAAATAATTCTAGTTCATAAAAAAATTACCCCATTTCATTTTCAATTGATTTGGTTAGACATTTTTTAGATTTACTAGCTCACTAGTTCTCAAATTTCTAGATTTTCGACTAGTAATGTTTTTTATTTTTTTGGCATGGGTTAACATAGGTCATTTTGAGTGATTCCAATTGGAATAGAGACCTAAGACATCCTAGTTAATAAAAAAATTTGTCCCATCCAATTTTGATTTGATTTTCTTAGTCATTAAACCCTCACCAATTTCATCATTTCACAAGGAAACTTATCCAAGCTTTTTGAGCGAATCCATCCATCTCTCGACTTTTGTTTTGAGTTCCGAGTGATCCTAGGAATTTTCCCACTCCATTCCACCCATAACACACCTTTCCTAATCCTCCCATCACCTCCAACACCTCACATTTTTCTCTCGGTTGTATCTTGTAGGTTTCCTGTAATTCCTACAGGATCATCCTGTAGGTTTCTAGTACATCTTGTAGGTTTTCCTAAAACGACTTGTTTTGAGGCTGAATTGATGGAAAACCTATGGGAATTCACCAAAGGCCTCCCAAGAGTCTTCCACACCATCCAACCATCTCCCAACCCTTCCATCCAACCTTCAACATCCTTAAATTCACTTGCCACGTCACCAAAGGAAATTAGTTTGCATACTTGATTTTGCATGAAAAGACAAAAAGACAAAAACAGATTTATTTCAGACCCTTTACTTGAACATTAGTGATGTTTGATGCTTCTTACTTCCATGCTTAGATAGTAACATTTGGTTCATGATAATTTAGAATTATTTCAAAGCATAGTTTCTTGGCAGTTAGTTAGAAAATGGTGTGTTTTAGCATTTCATTTCAATTTCTTTCTTTGTACTTTCTTTCTTGCAATAGGTTAAGGTTCCATTTCGAACATTTCATTTTCTAAAATTAGTTTAGGATTTGACTTCAGTATATGCACTCAATTACATCATGACAACAAAGAAAGGACACATTGTATGCCACACATATAGTGCGGATACCTCTTAAGTTTGTACGAACCCCGGGTTGATAATTAAAGTTGGAAGCCTTGGGAGTTGCAACATTCTTGTTGCAATACCGAGGCTCATCACAGAGTATTACATCTTTTTCCATATTGACTCCCTCTATTAAACATCATGAAAAATCTACATAAATTAATTATCCTTATTAAACAAACATTTAATTAGAAATGATAATTAATCATTACACAAAACTTGTTTTGATATCACCATAATTCACTTTCGATAAATCAACCAAAATCTCCTCAAATAATATTTGTAACACAAAGACCTAACAATTTTCATAATTTAATAAATATTTATAATTAGAAATACTTCCCATACAAAAAAATAACATTTCTTTTAATAGAATTTATTTCCCTTGAAAAACACATGAACATTTAATAAGAGAATTTCATTTTAAGTTCCATTCAAATTTTCATGGATTTGTTTCTTTTAAATATCAAAATTGTTTGTTTATTTCCCTCTATTTGAAAGGTTTGTCCATGGGAAGAAGAGAAAAATGGTTTATTTCCCTCCACTTGAAATGTTTGTCCATGGGAAGGAGAAAAATTCTTTATTTCCCTCCATCTGAAAGGTTTAATAACATGGAAGAAGGAGAAGAAGGGTGCGGCCATGCCATCGCACTCTAGCTTCAAAATTGATGATGTTTGCAATTTTTTGAAAATTTTACCAGTAAAATATAGTTTATTCCCCAATAAACACGTCAAAACCAGTAAAATATAGTTTATTCCCCGATAAACATGTCAAAAGTGTCATAAAGGTGATATACACAGGCCGACAGCAGTGCCTCACAGATGAAAAATTCGGAAGGATCGAGGGTCGAGGCCACTTTCGGCTTCGCATGCCCACCAGATTTGAGATCTATTCTCTTAGAGGGGCTCCCAACATCCCATAATGACTTGCGGGGACAAGCATGCATACTGTGAAACACATTCCCCTAACAAAGTCCTTGTGTTCCTGTTCCTCTTTTTGGTGGATTTCATGTGAACAGAGGAGACCGACTAGTGTTCATGTTCCTCTTTCTGGTGGACTTCATGTGAACAGAGGAGACCGACTAAAGACATTAATCTATCAATACAACCCTCATCTTTGGTATGGATCCTTTTTTCATTCTCAGAATCCCACTTCTGCCATTGACTAGTGACAAACTCAAGAGTTAGAGTGGTTTCCTTTGGAGTTCATGTTTCTTCCTATTTGTGCATTGATTTCTATAAATTTTCCGGCATATATTCAACTACCTATTGTTTAAATGCCACATCAACATCATTGGATCCTTTCACTATCACTGGCTATGTCTATCTTGGTCCCCTCTAGGTTTGCAAGTATGACAAATTTCTAGTGTGCTACTGCGTTTCAAGCCATGTTTGATTGCAAAAGTGGACCCTCTATGACACTTTTTGATGATTTGATGTGGGTTTGAGCTATAGACAATTGGCCTCGATGTTCTTTAGATGTGGGTGTTGTTGAAAATAGCAACAATAAATGCTAAAAATAGAAATGCTATAAATAGCATTTCCGGTACCAGTGTTGGAAATAGCAACAAGGAATGATAAAATAGAAATTATAAAAATAGCATTGCTATAAATAGCATTTCGGGATACATTCCAATTTTAGTTAGTCCCTGAACTAAAATTGAGAATTAAAATTTGAATTTGAGCTTAGCAGGTATTTGTAAAATAATGAATTAATTCATCTTGAGTTAATTAGTTGAAGAAAATCAAACATGAAGTGTATGTGAAGACATGCAACAGTTATCCCTTTGATTGAGGAAGGTATCCCTTAATTAAGGAGATAAGGATGAGTTGTATTTGAGTTGTAATTAGTTAGCTTAGTTAATTGAGTTAAGTCCAGTTAAATTAGTTCCAAACAGTTGGAGGAACTAATTGTGAGTTCAGTCAGTTAATGCATGCATGCATGCAACTAGTGTTCTCCAAATAACTGAATATTCTCTCATAATTAACCCATGCATGTCAGTTTAGATAAATTCCCAGTTGAGATTAAAGGCAGGAACTCTGTACTATCAGTTGGAGTAATTTTCCTATAAAGGAAACTCATCCATGCAGAAGGAATTATCTCCTTCAGGATTGCGTAGTTATTTCAGAGGTCAGTGTTGTGTGTGGGGTGGGAATCACATAGGTTGCAGCTGGAGGACCCAGGAGAAACTGCACAAGGAAATAGGAGGCTTGGAGGACTGAATGAAGGCATATGTGTTGTCTATTCTGTCTATGAGAAGCAGTGGGGGATTGTACTGAGAGCTGGATAACTTGTGAGAAAACGCTTTGTGTAATCCTGAGATATTTCCACTTGTATGATAATACAGATAGCAGGGTTTTTAGATGAGGCTTTCCCCAGAGTATTCTTTTGTGTTTCATGTGTATGATTTCTTCTTCATCTATTATATGTGTTCTATTTGATCTTTCTCAAAATTGATTAAGCTTCCACAAGTTTGTTTGTAGAAGTTGATCGAGTATTTTGCTTTAGTATATTGCATTATCAGGTGATCTACAATGAGAATACCTACATGGTACCAGAGCCAAGTTGATCAAAACGGAGAATAGTATACAAAGAAGGGAGAAGATCAAAGTTTGAAGTTCTTGATTGTAGGTACATAATCGATTTCTTATCACATCTCAAAGTTCACCAATGGCGTTCAATGGCTTGAGACTCGAGTATGCCCTGAATGGCAGCTCGAATTACATAGCCTAGAAGGATCGCATGGAAGTGGTATTAGAGGACAATGGTTTGAAGGACTTCATTGATCAAGAAGTCGCGAAGCCAGCAGTAGCTAATGCCCAAGAAATGGCGGAATGGAAGAAATGTGTGGCGAGAGCGAGGAGGATTCTTCTGGGGGGCGTTTGAGACCATATTGTCTCGAGTCTCCATGGGAAGGAGACTCCGTTTTCAATGTGGAAGACATTGAAAGATCTATATAAGAACAACAACGACCAGAGGAAGCTGGCGCTGAAGGACAAGCTTCTGAAAATCAAGTGTGAAAAGGGTGACATGATCTCTACATATCTGAACAAGCTACCACCTGCAGAGATGAGCTTGGAATTGTAGGAATCAAAACATTCAATGATGACATGGTGAGTCTTGCTCTCCTCGGTCTTCCTAAGAGCTGGCATAGCTACCAGGACTCAGTGAATGGAAGAGAGAAACTGCCACATTGGGATCTGATGCAGGAAGAGATCAGGAGGAGCACCAGAGATGGTTCTTCATCCAAGGAGGATGAAGAAATATAGCCTTATCCAGTAAGACAAGGAAAGGGAAGGAGAATAATTCTCATTCCAAATCGAGTTCTTCCCATGGTGGGAAGAAGATTGACAAATCTAAAGTGAGATGCTTTAATTGTCATGAGGTGGGCCATTATGCAACTAATTGTCCATTGAAGAAATCCAAGAAGGGATCCTCGGAAGGATCTAAAGGTGAGGCATTGGCCTCTCAGTTCGAATTAGATTTTACCCTCATCGCATGCATGGTTTCATCGATGATGGGTTGTGGTTTGTTTCTTGACAGTGGAGCCTCATTCGACAGAACCTGTGATAAGAGTCTGTTTAGTACCTTGGAGGAGAATGACCTCAAGATACTCATAGCGATGGGTAATGATGAAAAGTATAGTGTTTCATGTGTGGGCATGGTTTCTTTTCAGAAGAAGCATGGAGCTCGCATTACCTTAACAGATGTGAAGTATGTGCTAGGACTGAAGAAGAACTTGGTATCGATCACGATGATGGAGGACAAAGGCTATGATGTAGTCTTCAGTAAGGGAAAGGTTTTCCTTAGACACATCACCACAAGATAGGTGAAGCAGATCGGTTCACGAGTCAAGAACCTGTATGTTCTTGAGGTTCAAGATGCATGTAAGGCCTTGAGGAGCAAGGAAACTATTGGAGACTTGGTGGTTGAGAGGGAGAGTACATTACCTCTTAACATGCAGCGCCAGAAAAAGTCTTAGATAATTGTGGAGGAGCCACAATTGGTGAAGCAACTTCAGGAGGTTGTGGATTAGCCACAACTAGAGAAGCCGAGAGGAGATCGAGTGGAGGCATCCACTCATGTAGAGACCTCCAGTAGGGGGAAATTTCGAGCTAAGTGGGCAGAGGGATCACATGCATCCATACCTCTAGGTGGGAGGTGGGGCGATGTGGAGTGATAGTCCCATGAAGGCTGAAATAGGGGCAGGATTCTTGAGGTACCCAACCTCTTTGATTATACCTTGCTATGGGAGCCCCAACGAGGAGTAGTAGGACTGGCTAAGTGGGTAGAGATAGATGCGAATGGAGTAGCAGAGGAAGCTTCAGCATCAGAGGATGTTCTTTCCCAACAGGAAGGTCAGTTGGGAGATTAGTTACTTACTTCTTAGTAACTGAGTTGCAGTGCAGTAGTGGAAAACACGATGCAACATGATGAGAAGAGGTGCAGTGCGGATGCAGTGCTGGGAGACAGTACCAGCAGCAATAGGGATGCAGTTGGAGGAATCAGTGTGATTGATGCAATCAGAGATCAAAGTGACAGAGGCTAGAGTAGTCAGATACTGAAGAGCACAGAGGTGCAAAGTTTTTCATTCGACAGAGGCAATAGTAGTCAAATTCTTTGATGACAGAGGCATCATTTTGATTCAGGTTGGATATTTTTTGTTTCTAGAGTTGCTGGAGCAACAACACTAGGGAGAAGTGTTGCATGCATAACATTCCAAAGATTCAGGATCGGGTTCGAGTTGAATGCCTTTCTTGTTGAGAGGGAGTGTTGAAAATAGCAACAAGAAATTCTAAAAATAGAAATGCTATAAATAGCATTGCTATAAATAGAATTTCAGGTACCAGTGTTGGAAATAGCAACAAGGAATGATAAAATAGAAATGATAAAAATAACATTGCTATAAATAGCATTTCAGGATACATTCCAATTTAGTTAGTCCCTGACTTAAAATTGAGAATTAAAATTCGAATTTGAGCTTAGTAGCTGTTTGTAAAATAATTAATTAATTCATCTTGAGTTAATTAGTTGGAGAAAATCAAACATGAAGTCTAAGTGAAGACATGCAACAGTTATCCCTTTGATTGAGGAAGTTATCCCTTAATTAAGGAGATAAGGATGAGTTGTATTTGAGTTGTAATTAGTTAGCTCAGTTAACTGAGTTAAGTCTAGTTAAATTAGTTCCAAACAGTTGGAGGAACTAATTGTGAGTTCAGTTAGTTAATGCATGCAACTAGTGTTCTCTAGATAACTAAATATTCTCTCATAAATAACTGATGCATGTTAGTTCAGAGAAAGACCCAATTGAGATTAAAGGAAGGGACAATGTACTATCAGTTGGAGGAATTTTCCTATAAAGGAATCTCATCCATGTAGAAGGAATTATCTCCTTCAGGATTGTGTAGTTATTTCAGAGGTCAGTGTTGTGTGTGAGGTGATAATCACACAGGTTGCGGCTGGAGGACCCAGGAGAAACTGCGCAAGGAAATAGGAGGCTTGGAGGACTGAAGGAAGGAATATGTGTTGTCTATTCTGTCTATGAGAAGCAGTGAGGGATTGTACTGAGAGCTAGATAGCTTGTGAGCTAAAGCTTTGTGTAATCCTGAGATATTTCCACTTGTATGATAATACAGATAGCGGGGTTTTTAGCTGAGGCTTTCCCCAGAGTATTCTTCTCTGTTTCATGTATATGATTTCTTCTTCATCTATTATATGTGTTCTATTTGATCTTTCTCAAAATCAATTAAGCTTCCGCAAGTTCGTTTGTAGAAGTAGATCAAGTATTTTGCTTTAGTATATTGCATTATCAAGTGATCTACAGTGAGAATTTCTACAGGTGTGAGGTGGGGTGGATGAATTTGATGTGGCTATGAGCCGTGGCGAAAGACAAGCCATTCCTCAGTGTTTTTGGAGTCTCATAATCGGAATCCAAAAATAGTAGTATTGCATAGAATGAGGATCCTCCTGTTTGATCCTCGTCCTCACAACAATAGTAGAGGGAGAAATCTTCTAGAATGAGTGCCTTGAAGGATTCTTCTGCTTCCAAGGATTGTTCGACTTACTTCAGAGTGCCCCCAAGGAATAAAGTACAGAGACACATGCATATACCCCTGCTAGGAACCTGCGCCTTAGAATCACTTTTAACTGAAGATAAGAAAACGACGTTGGAAATAAAGAAGACAGTGCCTAAATATAAATTATTCTAAGCCTGAAACAATGAATCAGAATTTAGAACAATATGCTAAGGTTGGTGCATGCAACAACATGCATGTGCCTCATACACAAACCTATATCACCAAGTGGTGCCTCATTAATGCACCCTCTCAAGGTTGTATTGATCTGTTGTATGTGCCCTGCTGTACAGAATCTTAAGCTACATAGGACTATTGTGTACATTGTAGACATCAAGGCAACTGGATCTGCCATATGTTGTTGGACTATGCCACCCTTATTGTTGCACCCTCTACTTAGTCATCACTACTATCTCTAAAACGATGCCCCTCTCATCTGCATGATAACCTAAGCATAATGTATCTACTGTTATAGCCCTGTTGTGCAGATCTGCCATGATTGGTATGCTCTACTGGAGAAGAACCTTTGAGATACACAACAGATAAACTAACACAGTTACTGTTCCATACCAGCTGCTTATAACTGGGCACCCTGCTTCAATTTCTCATGTTGTTGCTAAAGCAGGGCTAAGGCTACCACTAGGTAAGTTGTTTAATTATAAGGGGAAATAGTTGATGATTGTGAAATTCATACTAGTATTTTCTTTTCACTGTAAAGCTGAGTTAAATTATAGGATTGGTAGAAGCTACACATTTTTATGTTGCTATATTCTTTGTAGTTGGAAAGTCATTAGTAGTGGATGGTATACCAAAGTCACATTCCTTGTCATCAACAAATAATCAGTTCAGCCTGTCTTAGCTTGTAGTTCAAACTCCAATTGCATAATGCATTTGACAATATTATTAAAGTATGTTTGGTTATTAGTTTATCTATCAAGCAATCTTCTTCCAAGAATCATCCAATGTATCAAAATTCAAGTAAGTCACCTTCTCATGGCATAGCACAACATATGGAAAAGACCCACAATAACAATAATAATAGCAGAAACTATAGCAGTCACAATGATGTGGATAGGGTAGTGTTGCTTATGAATGATTTTCAGAGCCTAGTTCCCTCTCCTGGAAGTGCCCACCAATAGGCCCTCCAACAATAGGGTCTACATCAACAGGCACTCCACCAGAAATCCATTAAACAACATGGAATTCAATCAGTTGGGTTCCAGACCCCACTCGAGCCCAGCAGACCGAGACAAACGAAGCAAACTTCGCAGCAGACTCAGCAAGAAAAATGCATAAAGGCAGAGCCAATGGATGCTTATGACTTTCTTAATTTGGATAAAAGTAGGACAATGCAAGAAATGATTGAAATAGACAATGGGAAGGGAAAGGAAGGGGCAAGAGAGCATGCCCATGGGAGAAGACATGCACAGGGGGAATGATTGTATACAAGTGCAGTCTCAGTCTACATTGAGGATGACCGCCAGTCGTGAAGCGGTGTTTGTAGACGTTAATGCGGAGCCACCCATGAGCGATGGCAAGGAACCTACAAAGAGTGAAGGAATCAAAATTGCAACCCAAACTGCATGTAGCAGGTTTTAACTTGACCATCCTCATGCTTATTTTTTACTTTTCAGTTGCAACTTCTTCAACGGTGAATTGTTTCAAAGTTAACATTTATTTATTGTTAGGCACTAGTAGGTGCTATCCCAACACTATCCAATCGGCACCTACTATTACAGTGAGTAGATCTTGATTCCTCTTTAATAGTAGACAAAATTGCAAGTATACTCTTTATTTTAACATTGAATTTCCAGAAACTAAATTGAATGTATTAGGCTCATTAACACACAATTCAATACTAGATAAGATTATAAGATTAGATAAGGTGGTTTTATTTATTTTCAATAAATGATCACAAGAGTAGCTCAATGGGACTGAACAATACATCCAACAAACAAAAGGACAATGTGGGAGTGTGAAAGACATTTCCTAGAACAAAAGTAGAAAGAATTATAAGTACATGAAGGAATCTAAGTGCTAAAGTATTTGTTAAAGTGATAGAGACTGAGATCAATGCAATGCAGTTGTAGATAAGATAAGAGAAGATTATGTTTAATGTCCAACTAATGACCACAAGAGTTACTTAGTGGGATTCAAAAGTAGAACTAGTGCAAGTACATAATGGGAGTGCAAAAGAAACTCCTAATCCTAATCTACAAAAAAGAAAAAACAACCAAAATCTAATCCTTAATACTCCAAAATAATATAGATACAAAGAAAAACTCATGTCAAACATAAGATGCAGACATTAGAAGCTCATTGGATGTCATTAGAGCTAGAAGTAGGATGAGAGGAGGAAGAAGAAATAAACACAACATAAGAAATAGTTTTAGAAGAAATGGCTTCTAAAAACGTGTAAATGGCAGAGCTTTTTGCAAGAGGCACGTCCAGAGATGTGGGCCCATATCTTTGCCATTGTATATTTATATTTATTTTTAAATTTTCTGTTTTGTTTTTATGGGATGTATATCTTTAAATCTTTCAAGTCAAGTCTTAGTACCTAGACTATCAATACAACAAATTTTCATACAATGTGTGACTGTAGAGAATAGAGGTGTAGGAAAGACCTATATGCTCATCTCATATATGAGCTAAGTAACCTGACACGTGGATTCAGGATTCGTCGGATATGGGGATTTGAGTGTCAGATTCAGACACGTTGACCCCCTGAAATATGACACTTTTGGATACGTTCTATATATATATATATATATATATATATATATATATATATATATATATATATATATATATATATATATATATATATATATATATATATTAAAAATTAGATATTTCTTACATAAATTCTCATTCATGATTCAAATTCATTGATTTCAAACATAGATCTTCATCTAGATGTAAGTTTTACTATTTACAAAGTAAGTTAGTAACATTATAGCATGCATAGTACATACTAAATTCAAATACAATTGTAATTTGTCACATGTCACATAAATGATAAATGATAATTGATAATACATATTCAATTCATCAATGATCGAATAGGAGAAAGACAAGATAGTAAGATAAAGACATCGACAGTCGTATTTTTCTCATTAAGTCATCAAAATCAAAATGTGCTACATAGGTAGTGCAATCTCAATGGCAAAAAGAAATAGAAAATACAAAACAACTACAAGTATACAAGCCTCAAGGCAATAGGTAGATCATGAATCATGAGTCATCAATCCTCATAGTCATCATCAAAATCAACATCACTGCCCTCATCATCATGGTCACCATTGCTCTCCTCTGTTGTATCCTTTTCCCCTATATCCAAAGTCACCTCTGCATTTGCTGATGTGGAGGATGACCCCTGTACAGTATCACCATCATTGAGATTCATGTTGGCCAATGCCTACTGAACACTACTTTCTAGACCCATATCATTAGGAAAGACATCCCACATCTTTGTCTTTCCCTTCAACCACTCTTCCCTCTGCCTGTAAATAAGATGAAGGTTGGTGTGCACATACACCATTGTCTCTGCCATGGACTACTCAAGCCTTCTCTTCTTAACACTATACAAATTCCCATGTGTGCTCCAATTCCTCTCGCAACAAGAGGATGAAGTCACCTGAGAGAGGTTCCCCATGGCTAACTGTTGTAGAGGAGGGCTTGTTGCCCTATGATTTTCCCACCAAGAATAGGGTTTCTTAGCCCCCCTGTGTCTAATCAGATAATATCCTCCTAATCGACTAGTGCTAGTGGATAACTCTGCAAAGGCATCCTCCACCTCATCAAGTAATGCTCTATCCTGAAAAACCCGCCTGAACACATTTTTCCTCCCCTATGATATTTCACCATCAATGCGAGGAGGGAATCTGTGGGAAGGTCCACTATTCATCCACTCATGGTTGTATTATTTTGGGTTCAATGAGTGAGCCAAAAAATGTAAAGGTGTGCAATTCTTGTCCCATCCGCTGACAATAATATCCTGTATAGTACCACAAAAGGCCTCTAGTGATGTCTCATACTCAAGGCACTCACTCTGTAAAATAAGGCTCCTCACAGACTCAATCATGGAATCCCATCCATCATAAACCTCTCCTAGGATGGGTTGGTCTGTATCTGCAAATCGAAGCAAAGAAATGATAGGGTCCATGATCTGAATAAGTAGATCTACCCTCTCCCACCAAGTATCATCTAGCACTATGTCCTTCACTCTTTTAGAGGCTACCTTATCTGTCTTTCTCCAAAAAGACCAAAACTCTGAAATAACCATGGCCCCAAGAGCGGTCTTGACCTCCCTCAACCTCTTCAACATGATGAATGAAGAGGCAAACCGTGTATCCAAAATCTTCAACAATGATAGATTGATGTAATCCTTATAGATAATGAGGGAATTTGTATGATTTTGTACAAATTTACTGATATGACGTGCATCCTCAATAATGTTACCAATCCAAAGCACATAAGAAGCAATTGATTTCAGTGCTAAGTTCAATGATTGGACAATGCAAGGTGTCCAAAACACTTGTGGATATTTAGCTTCCACAATCATGCTAGCATCCTTGCAAACAGGTGCATTATCTGTAATGATTTTCACACAACAATCAACACCTACATATTAAATAACTTTAATAAACAACTCACCCATATATTGTGAATCCTTGTATTCTCCAAGTGTATCCACTGCTTTCAAGAAAACTGGACCATTCAAGGGAGACACCATGAAGTTCATAAGTGGGTGCCGTGCTGGATCTGTTCATCTAACCCCAGATGTTGGCCATGATGCTTTAATAGGCTCAAGCATTTTTTGCACTTCTTTCTTTTCCTTCATCAACAATGTGGTTCTAAGCTTCTCTGAACCAGGAGTCACATACTGTGATGGAGCCCCTTGAGTTAGAGCTCAACACAACTCAATAAATAGAGGTGAGTGTGCAACATTAAAGGATATGAAGTTTCGATAGGAAAAAAAGGCAATGGTGAGATCAAGCTCTTCCCATTTATCCTTTTGAAAAATCTTGTCCATTGGACCAAGTGAAATTGCCTTTCTTTTTGCATCTTGTCCCGCACTAGAACTCTCAAATGGGAATTTGTTGCTGCCTTTCCTCAAAAATGGAAGGGGGGTCATCAATTTATT
The DNA here is from genome assembly GCA_031772625.1 of Pinus tabuliformis. Lineage (NCBI taxonomy): Eukaryota > Viridiplantae > Streptophyta > Pinopsida > Pinales > Pinaceae > Pinus > Pinus tabuliformis. The sequence continues at coordinate 1,246,823,433 of CM062811.1, forward strand.
TATTTATTTTTTTTTATTTTTTTTTCCAGCGAAATTTGCCATACCAACGTTGAACTCTCTTTCCATTTCTTTCCTCTTTTGTAAAGGAACTTTTGTACAAGCTCCAACTCCAAAACCTGGTAAAGCCAACAATTGGCCTTTCTGTTGAAATTGGAAACTAGGACCAAACTCAATGTGGGTCATCTTATTTATGGCAGCTGATATTTTTCTTGGATCCCTCTCATCGAGAGGTGTAGGATTGATCTAAAGATCATCTGATTCCAATAAGTATTCATGGATTTATGAATTTATTTGTGTTATAAGACAATTCATCAAGGTCGACCAGCAACCAAATAAACCCCACATGTGCTCAACGTTTTAATATAAAAGGAGATGACTTGAGAGTCATTTCACACACACTTCTCTCTTGATTTCTCTCCACTTGTCTTGGGTTTTAGTGAGAGAGAAATCTAGGAGGAAGAAGCCCTAGACGTCGGAGGAAAGGAGGTTGCCCTAGCCACAACCAAGAAGACAGGCTAGTGAAGCTATGGAAGGGATTTACGTTGACATAAAGGAGCTCATGCAAGAATTTTAACGCAGTTATAAGATGATGCCTTAACAAGCCCTAGCCACAATCCTAAAGTAGCCCTAACGATGTCCTAAATCTGCCCTAACTGCAAGTCTACCTAGCCCTAACCACAGGTCTGTTCAAGCCCTAGACGCAGGTCTATTGAGGTGGCTTGGGTGCCAGAAAGGGTAGTGTATGATGCTACAAGAAGAGGCCAAGGTAGCGAGGGAGTTAAGGTCTGGTTCAAGGCTAATTGAGCTGTTGTTAAAGGGCTGAGGAGCTGAGCTTGGAGGCCGAATTGAAGAAGGGTGATCACAGGTCTGTTTGGGGCAATGAAAAGATAAGGGAGGCCTATTTTGAGTGGGTTGTAGGTGACAGCATGGGACTGTGGCAGGCCACAGTCCTAACCACCTCAAAATAGGGACATCGTGGAGAGGTTGAGGGATCAAACATGCCTAGAACAACAGCGTGCTAGGGGAGGTGTCTCATGAGTGTGTGCTGCAGTTTTCCTAAGGGTTGTTCAAGGACTGTGTGAGGATTTTAGGGCTGCTGTAGTGCCCTAACCAGAACAACCACGAACAACAGTATACAAACATATTCAGAGCAACATTTGTATGGTGTGTTGGCAGCTAGATACATGGGACAACAAGGTCACTTGGTCGAGAAAGCAATAAGACAACAATCAATGACATGGTGCAGCAAGGATACAATGGGACAACAATAATATCATAGTGCTGCAAACTCATTAGGACAGAAACTAGGTACAACATGCCAAATGGGACAGCTAGACAATGGTGCTTGTTGGAGCATATAAAATGGGATAGCAGTATGCCAAACATGGAATAGCAACAATCGTGGGACAACAGTGCTAGCAATAATGGCATAGTGCAATGATGGCATAATTGGGATAACAAGCTATGATAGGACAACAACAATACAAATGGGACAACAATGCTATGATGCTTGGTGGAGCAAGCAAATGGGACAGCAGTGGCTAGCATGGTGCAACAATGGCACATGGAATAGGTGTGGAAGCATGATGCAACAATGGCACATGGGACTGCAGTGGAAACTTAAGGTGCAACAGTATAATGTGTGCAGCTTGGTCATGAGGTCTAGCATGGTGATGATGGGTGTAGCATGGTGCAGCACAGTGAGGTGTAGTATGATGACGAGATGCAGCACAATGATAGATGGAGTCACCTTGGAGAATCAGTTGAAGCATCATGTCTTCAACTGAGTTTAGCCATCTCATGTATCATCTTCTTAGAGATGATCTATACTCTTATTTAGATAAGTCAAAGTGCTGGCTTTTGTTGTAAATGTACTATCTCTCTCTCTCTATCTCTGCTGAACTATTGAAGAACATATAAGAAGAAATGATCAAGGGTTCCCCACATTGGGGTTTGTCCCTGGCTAGTGCCACATATTGTGTCCTCTTGTCTTGGCTTGTCTTCTGCGATCTATGTTTATGTTCTATCTTCAATTTACTTTAATGTTGATGTGATTGATAATCTAGAAAATATATTGAGATAACCGTGAAAATTGAAATAAATTTCTCTAAGCATAGAACATACCTAAAATTAACATGGGATCAGAGCTGAGGTGAAGAGAAAGCCCAAGCAAGAGTGAAATAGCAATCACCGAAGACAGTTGGGAAAGGACAAATCAATTGGTTCCTCATCCCTCTTCAAATTCACCAAGGGTGAAGTCGAAGCAGAGAACATTATCAGTATGGTGCAGTAGAAGCTTCTGATGGCATACTTAAAGATCACTTCAATGGGAAGTCCAGATCTAAGGGTGAAAGGAAAGGTAGATGCCTTGTTTGTAATAAGTTCAGCCATTATGCTAAGGAGTGTCCGAATGGTAGGGACACATCACTTGATGATGGTAACGATCATTCCAGGGACATATTCAATGATTAGAGGAATGACAGGTAATGCAGGTCATCAAGGAAATAGCTGACTCTTCAAAGAAAGAAAGGAACCCCAGGTATGAAGAATCAAATTTTGTTTCTAATAAGATAAGAAGTGTTATATTGTATTGGCCCTCTCCTTTAGACTATTTGGGAATCTGGCTTATTGATTGTAGTGCTTCAAGGCACTTCATCGAATAGAAGGGTGCTCTCTCTAATATGGTAGAGATGGAAAAAATCATGGGATTATACTTGGAGTCAAGGCCACCTATCCCGGAAAGGGTGTAGGGAATGTTACCCCTCAAGTGAATGAGGGTAACTCGATTCATTTACAAGAATCTCTTTTATGTACCTGATCGCAAGAAGGACCTGGTGTCCATTTCGGTAATGGAAGTCAAAGGTTACATGGTGACATTCATCGATGGAAAGGTACGTGTTTGAAAATGGAATTTTCAAAGATGCTTTTGAGTTCAGGGTTGGCAGTTTGTATTAAGTTGCAGGATGGTCCATTGGGGACCATGTCATTTGTCAAATCTCATCTATAGCACCAAAGGTCTACTTATTATGGGGCCCTACCCGATGTGAGTCAGATGGTGATAGGGATGCTTGAATTCAAAAGGAGCATGAAGGTACATGTCTGAGTTGCATCGAAGGAAAATCTTACAAGGGGACCATTCCCCTCATGTAGCAGGTCCACAAGTTTGTACAACTTGAGGGGTTTGAGATTCATGATCGGGAATCCCATGTATGCAGGTGGAAGAAAGTCCTCTATGGATTGAAGCAAAACACCCCGGGCTTAGTATGAGAGGATTGATAACTATTTGATGAAGCTGAGATTCACTAGGAGTAAAGCCGATCCAAACCATTGCTCAAAGGTTGTGGATGATAGACCTCTCATACCATCACCTTCTAAGGACAACCTCTTTCTGACAGGTGCAGAGCCTCTCATTTGCAGAAGTAAGAGGGAGTTGGATTCCGGATTTGGAATGGTAAACTGCAAGCCTGTGACTACCTCAAGGTTATTAACTTTCAGAAGTTATATGGTAGTGGTGTCAGACTAGATTTGGGAAATGCCTCTGAGTTTCATAAACTCATTCGCATTGATGTTGTTGGTGAACTATATGTTTTGTAGTTAGCATGTTGGGCTCATATTTTGGTTGAGCCTCACTAGTTTGGTGACAAGAATCTTCTCAGATCAGACACAATCTCTCATGGATTGAGATACATTGCCAGAAATATGAAGTTGCTTGATTATTCGAATGTTGACTGGGCAGGCAATGTGGAGGATCTCAAGAGCACTTCTGAGTGCTGATTCTCTTTGGGTTCTGCTCGATATCCTAGATGAGTAGGAAGCAGAAAACGGTTGCTTTGAGCACCGCTGAGACCGAATACATAGCTATGAGTATGATCTCATGTGAAGCTGCCTAGTTGTGGAAGATCTTGCTTTGAGCACCGCTGAGACCGAATACAAACTTGGAAGCATCAATGCTATATGCACAAGTACTAGTTCTCACTACAGGTTGTCACCTGGCCAGCTAGCGCAAGATCACTAGGAGCTCAAGCCAACTTCTATAGATTTCAGAAGAAGCTCTATGTGTGATGAAAGGAAAGAAAGATTACTCTACAGATGTTATTCTAACTGCAGAAAGGAGAAAGACTGGAATGTAAAGCAAAACCTAGTAAACCCTAATTAACAAGCTAATTCTACTTTTTCCAAAAACACTATGAAAACCATGAAATAAATGCCATTACCTACTCAAGTAAGTAAACAACATCTAACCATGTTATTTCTGGAAGTAAATAAGTAAAAAACATCTTTTTGGATTTTTATGTGTTTTTATGTGAATTTAACATGCATCTAATTTATTGTGTGTGAGTGTGGCAGCGAACATGTGGCATTAGAGGGTGGTTTTTGAGCTTGGGAGGATGTAGGATGGTGTGGATGGGTCCTAGGAGGTCTTAGGTGGCCTTCTGGAGGTTTTTCCCGCACTCGTCCTTCGAAATAAATCCTACAGGAAAAGCTATAGGAGGACACAGGAAACCTACAGGAGGAAAACAGGGAAACTACAGGAGGCCTACAAGAGGAGGCCGAGAGCAATTTTCGTTGTTTTGAGGGTGTGAGAGTGGGTGGAAAAGGTGGATGAAGGTTTGAATGAGGTGTTAGGGTGCCTAAGGTCTACCATGAATCACCAAGAGAGAGAAAGATGATTGGGTTTGCTCAAGGAGAGAGGAAGAAGTTCTATGAAAAATGAAGGAAACTAAGGCAGAATTGAGGTGAGGTTTGGGAGACCTATAGGGCATGGATCACATGGACGATGTGATTTCTAGTAAGCTAGTCTACTGTAGGAATAGATCTTCTGCATAGAAACTGACAGTCAACCAAGAAAATCAAGCAACCAATGAAATGAGTGCATCCTAGGAAAAACAGAGTTTTGCATTAAAATGGCCTAAACTATGATGTATAGAAGGAAATGCTGGGAAATGTTGTAAGAAAGGAAAGCATGCAAAAGGACTATTGCAAATCAGGAAGTGAACATGATAAATAAGATCTAAAGAAAAGAAAAATTGGACTATCAACCTACTAGAGAGCTGCAAACACTAGAAGTCCTAGGAATGAAGAAAATCTGTGTTTTTGGGGTAGCAAGAGAGTCTTTGCCTCAAATCATGGTCCCAGAGGGAGGAAGAGAGGCCAAGGCACTATTTCTAGCCTTTTGAATCTTCTATGATCACTGCTTAACCTGCTACAAAAAGCACAAATGGAAGCAAACTACTAAATCATCAAAAGCAACCTATTCTTAACCATAAGAGAAATACATCTAACAGCAAACTAATCTACAAACTGAAGTAAAGCATACAAATAAAAGTAAAGAGAAGCTTGGTTGCTTGGATTGGGCCCTAACCCAAGAGCTTTAGCCTTCTGATGTAACTCAGTGCTAGCTCAAAAAGGATTCCATCTTCATTATCAAAAAATAGCAAGATTACATAAAATTGTCACAAAATAGTAAGCTCAAAATTTGAGCAGAGTTGACACAAGAAAAAAAGTTGACCCTGGTGAGGCCCTAGGCCTCTCTACTTATACATCTGAAGCTGCCAACATCTTCCTTAAAATCAGGGAGGCTTGGCTCCCAAAACTCGAGATAACTATCGATCATCTTCCACTTGCTAGGCTGCCTTCTAGTGCATGATTCGGTTGCTTGTACTCTGAGTTGAATGAAGGGGAATTCAAAGTGAGGAGCAATAAATGAGGGGGAATCCCTCATATAAGTCCTCTCCTCTGTCTACTTCAAGCTATTGCTACAGTTTTACCACTAGATCCTTGACTTTGACCTCAAAATCCATCAATAATTTGCATTAAATACATGTTATACCACATGGCATAATAACTAACTCAACTCACCCTATAAGCATAAACATAATCAGAAAATCATACAATAAGCTAAGAGAATCATTGATTTGACTAGGTAAGGAGGTAAAATGAGCCCATATAATTGCCCACTTATAAGGCTCATCATCACCTCCTACTGAAGGTGTTGCTCATCCTCTAAGCAACCTAGTCAATCTCTTGGTCTTTCATGGCCCTAGTGGCCTCCCTAGCATTCCAGGCTTCTGATGTGGTCTGCTCATGTTCTCCATAAAATCCTGCCTTTCTATCTATGTCCTTCCACTGCTCCTTCTCTTCTTCTCTTCTGCCTTCTAACCTGCCTAATATGAGTGGAGGACTCAGTGTGAGGCCAATCCAGTTGACCTTCAGCCTTTGCATGGAGTGCTTGTACATTGGCAATCTTTTCAATGCTTCCTTCAGCTTCATGGGGGAATGGTATTGTTTGATCTGCAAGCTATGGGGTAGGGTGTTCCATCTACTCATGCATGCATGCACAGAGTCATCCCTAAGTAGCCTAAGCATATCTTCAAAGTGTGCAACGGTTTGTTCCTGATTAGCTAGATATTTAGGGGAAATTTGAGGGTCATTGGTAAGCAGGTTGTGTGTGCTGATGAGTGCCATAGGATCTGATGGCTCAGCTCTTATCATCAATGGTTCATTCTACTCTTTTATTAACAATCTTTTCATTTCTACTGCCCTCAATTCTTCATGGTTCATCCATGACACCATGGCCATTAATTGCAAATCCCCTAGCTTGGCATGGGGGTCCCACACATTCAGGTCTGTGAAGGCCATGTTGTGTAGATAGAACTCTGCCATCTTTGCTTTGTCCTTGGAGGTGCTTTGGTCACACAAATCCATGAACTACCTATAGTCTTGGAAAGGCATTATGCCTCTTTGTGCCAAAGTTTTTTCTGGAATTGAAGCCATTGATCCTTCAGATAGAGGCCATAAGATTTGGATGGTGTTCTACATTGTAATGCTTCTATGGGTAAGTTGGCCATGTATTCCAAATGAGTCTCTTTCTCCTACAGCTACCTCCTTAGTAATTCATTCTCATTCTCAAGGTGGCTTCTTGTAATGGCTTCTCTGTCTCTGAGAGCACTCAATTCCCTGCCCATTTCCCTGAGCTTTTCTTCCATGTGGCCAATATCCTCAACTCCTTTGGACTTGGCTATCTGCATCCACCTATGCGTTCTCACTCTCTTTTTTTCCAATTCGAAAAATAGTGGAATTGCAAATTTCTGTGGGATTATCTTGCCTCCCTCAAGTAGTCTGTAATAGGAGTCAAGATTAGGCTGGGGGTCAAGTTCTTGTAGCTCTTGTGCTTCCTCTTTCACCTCTGGCTGTCCTCCTATCTTTTCCTCAAGTTTTTATGTCTCCTGTAGTTTGGACAGTGTCTCCTGTAGGACTGTTTTAGCCTCCTGTAGGTTTGGTTTGGGGTCCTGTAGAATTGCCTTTCCCTTCCATGTAGAAGATCTTGTAGTCCTCCTTTCATAGGTTATGGGTGTCTTGGAAGGAGATTCTTTCACCTTGGCAGATGGTGAATCTTCAATGTTAATGGGAGTCTTTGATGAGGGCTGAGGTTTGCCTGTTTTAATTCTGGTACTCTTCCTTGCCCTGAAATACATGGAGGTTTTTCTTTTCCTCTTCTGCCTCTGCTTAACTGGTGTACTGAGGGAAGTGAGGGTAGTTTTTGCTTCTCTTTCCAAAGTTTCAGGGGACCCTTCTCTTTGCTCTTCCCTCTCTACCTCCTTTTCTCCCTCTTCTGTTTTTTTTTTCTCCTCCTACTCTGTCTCTTTTTCTACCTCCTGTTCTGTCTCTTCAACTCTCCCCTCCTCTATTTCTTTTCTTTCCTCCTTCCTCTCTTGCTCTACTATGTCACCATTGGCTTCATCTTCTCCTCCTTGTTTTTCTCCCTCCTCACTGACAGCAGGACTAACATCATAGGTTAATGCCTTGATGTCATCCTTAGCTGTCATATTTCTGAAAACTTCCCATGCTATAGGGATTGTAAGGGTATGGAGGGCTTCTTCTACTAGGATCTTGATTAGGCCATGGTGAGCTAGCTGCTGTGAATTTCCTTCTTGTACCTTGGTGCTGGAGTCAATGAGGGACTGAAGGAGAAAGTAAGGGATACTGAGCTTTTGATGTGTTGACGTATCCATGCCATATCTCAATTCTTGGAGGATTCTGAAATGATATCCATAAATAATGTTGTGCCTCCCCTCACAAGAAATGTATTTTATCACTTGGTAGCTAACCTCATCCCAGAGATATGGTACACTAGCCCCCCTAATTCCATTTTTGTCTTCAACAGGGGTTTCATTATCTTGGAAAAACTTCCTCTTGGCAGCTTGGCCAATTATTTTCTCATCTTTACTCCAAGGGAACCCAAGAGGAAGGGTAGTGACCCTACTGATGAATTCAGGGGTTATTTCAATGGAGAGGCCTCTAATGGTTACAATAACATGAGTTCTTGTGTGAGGGACTAGAGAGAGAGAAAATTCATGGGCAATTTCATCATCAAACCCTCTAAACTTCTCAAAGAAATTCATCCAGTTTTCCCTTGTAAATATTTCCACCATTTGAGGATGTGCATGGAGTCTAGTGGAGTTATTGGGCTCTTTTCTCATAAACCACCCTGTCATACTACCTGTACTTCTTTCGAAAAACTAGATATGGAGGTGAAGACAAATAATTTTGAGTGAAATAGAAAAACAGAGGGGACTGTGTTTTTTTTTTTTTTAAACATAATTTTTTTTTTATGTATTTCTACCCTCTTAAAGACTCATTTATCTTCAATTTGAGACAAACTATTTCACATTTTGATATTCAACAGAGGGAATTCATGAACCCTACCTCTTCAGACTGAAATTTGTGCCAAAAATCACATTTCCTCCCTTCAAAATGACTCACTGCCCCTCCTGTAGAAGCCCGCTGTCCCTCCTGTAGATTTCCTGTAGGTGCTCTTGTAGAAAATGCCGAGAGAAAAAATATGGAGGAAATCGATGGAGGATGGTGGATACGAGGCTATGGGGGCATAAGAAGACTACTGTGTGGCTGAGTTATGAGGAGAAACGGAAGAAAAGGTGGTGAGAATGCGCGGGGAGGAGTTCTCATTACCTTTTACGGTTGTTTTTGGTTATCAGTGCTGAGCTGGCAAGGTGTACATCGCCCAGATTAAGACCGTTGGTCCCCACCTGCTTGGTCATCATGACCCCCCTTGTAATCATCCCCTCATTACTGCATCAGAGTTAACTCTTCCTCCCACTACCTGTCCTTCACATCTTTTGCTTGAGTTGACTGTGCACACGTATGGGTGATATCTCGATTAAGTGGAGTCAACTAAATGAAGGTGGCCAAGTTAGCTGGCCACCTTTCCCTCTTTCGATTTCAACCATCTCATTGCCTTCGTATGATTCCTAATTACACAAATGCAAATAGAGGAGTGACTTAGCTACTTACCTGTATTCCAAATGTATTTTCTACCATCGACTGTGAGGTGTTGTGGCTTTCTCTGCTACATGCCTTCATTTTCCTTCATGCATGCTGTCTATGCTTGCTGATATATTGTTGTGTGTTTTTGCAAGTTCTTATTTTGCTGGAGCTAAGCTGCATGTGCATTTTCAACCTTCAGATGTGTTGTCCCTTGCTGCTGGTGCTGGACTTCTATGGGATCAGCTGCTACAGGAATTCCTACAAGAGCTCCTGTAGCTGCTTCTCCCCTTGAAACTTCAGCTATTTCCTTATGCTTGGAGCTCAAGAATGGTGCCATAGGTGGAGATGAATGATGGAGGGATAGTAGGTAAGCTTAAGGTAAAGTTAATGGTGCCTTTTCCTCCTTTTTTTTTTTTTTCAAAACTAAAAAACTTTTTTTCTGTGTTTTTTCTTGGAAAGGAAAAAAAAATAATAATGATGCTTGGAGTGTGATGCAGGCTTGGAAATGATGGGAAGGAGGTTTAAAGATGGTAAGAGGGATTATAGGTTCCTCATGAAGCTTTTCTTTTCCCTCAAATTGCCTCCTGTAGACACTTTTGGCTCTCTATAATTCCTACATGAGCCTCCTGTAGAAAACACAGTTTTGGAAGAAGAGGTACAGTGGGGTGAAAGAGATGCCAAAAATGATGGAGGAAGGTGTGGAGAAGATGAGATGGATGCTGGTATTAATATTAGGGTCCCCTTGGCACCTTCTTCTGCTCCCTATAGTCCTCTTGCAAACCTCTAATGCAATAAAAATTCATTTTTTCTTTCTCTTTTTTTTTTTGAAAACAACTAGGGCGCCTCATAGAGGTTTTTACCTTAATTTCCTACCCTGGGCGCCTCCAAGGGAGGTTTTCACCGAGGGATCTTATTCTTTTCCCTTTTCTTTTTTGACATCACTGGGCCGCCTCAGAAGAGGTTTTCAACCCAATGATGGGACTCAAGTGCCTCATGGAGGTTTTCACTTGAGTCCTTATTTTGTCTCTTTTTTCTTCAGTGAGTGGGTAAAGTGGAAGCTAATACATGCTCCATTACCATCACTGTTTTATTCAAATCTTCTATAAACTCTTGCTTGGAGAGGGGTTTCTTGTATACTTTCAACCAATGTCCATTGACAAGCATGGGGATGGCTTCATCATCAACGGTTTTGATCAGAACTGAACCATTATCATTGCATTTCTCCACAATATAGGGTCCCAACCATCTTGTCCTCAGCTTGCCTTTGAAATACTTGTATCTTGAATCATAGAGTAGTGCCCAATCTCCCTCTTGGAATTGCTTCTCCCTGATATTTCTGTCATGCCATATCTTTTTCTGAAGATGAACTACCTATGTATGGAGAAGAGCTTGCAATCTGTATTCATCCAATCCATTGAGCTAAAGTAATCTCTCCTTCTGTGCATGGCTGAGGCCTAGGTCTAGCTGAGCTGTCACCCTTAGGGCTGAAGGACTTATATTCTTCATTTTGGTGTCCCCATTGGTCTCCCAAATGGGAAAGGTACCCTCTATTCTCTCTCCATTTCCCATAGCATTTATGTTTTCAGCCATTGGCTCTAGAGGAATGTTTTCCTCTTCTTCTTCCCCGATAGGTTCTTCAAATATGTTTGGATGTTCACCTAATGGCTCTTCTTGATTGCAGCCACCGAAGAAGAGAGAAGGTTGGCTGTGTGAAGCAGTGGGGGTGTTGGGCAAAAAAATTCCTAAGTTATCTCTACTCATACGAGGCATGAAAGGAAATATTTTTGGTTGGTTTTTTGTTTCTTTTTCCCCACACTGAAAGTACCTGCAAAAACTAAAATTATGATCGAACAAAACAAATTGCAACTAGCTAAAATGAACTTGCTAAATGGAAATTTACAGAGTTGAAAAGGAAAGCAAGGAAATGCAGAACTGAAAGAAAAGAAATGACTAGTCTACTTTTGCCGAAATAAACTATTAGCAGAATGTTGCAATAGGAAATAGAAGAAAGCAGTAATCACAGAATACTCTGACACTTCCACAAAAACAATGCAAAAACGTGGTGAGAGCCAGTATTGCAACAAGAATGCTGCAACTCCTAGGCTACCAACTTTCCTTTTATCAACCCGGTAGTTCGTAACAAACTTGGAAGCGTTGGTGCTATATGCACAAGTACTAGTTCTCACTGCAGGTTGTCACTTGGTCAGTCGGCACGAGATCACTAGGAGCTCAAGCCAACTTCTATAGATTTCAGAAGAAGCTCTATGTGTGATGAAAGAAGAAAGATTACTCTACAGATGCTATTACAACTGCAGAAAGGAGAAAGACTGGAATGTAAATCAAAACCTAGTAAACCCTAATTAACAAGCTAATTCTACTTTTGCCAAAAACACTATCAAAACCATGAAATAAATTCCATTACCTACTCAAGGAAGTAAACAACATCTAACCATGTTATTTCTGGAAAGTAAATAAGCAAAAAACATATTTTTGGATTTTTATGTGTTTTTATGTGAATTTAACATGCATCTAATTTATTGTCTGTGAGTGTGGCAGCGAACAGGTTGCGTTAGAGGGTGGTTTTGGAGATTTGGAGGATGTAGGATGGTGTGGATGGGTCCTAGGAGGTCTTAGGTGGCCTTCTAGAGGCTTTTCCCACACTCTTCCTTTGAAAGAAATCCTACAGGAAAAACTACAAGAGGACACAGGAAAACTACAGGAGGAGGCCGAGAGAAATTTTCGTTGTTTTGAGGGTGTGAGAGTGGGTGGAAAAGGTGGATGAAGGTTGGAATGAGGTGCTAAGGTGCCTAAGGTCTACCATGAATCACCAGGAGAGAGAAAGATTATTGGGTTTGCTTAAGGAGAGAGGAAGACGTTCTATGAAAAATGAAGGAAACTAGGGCAGAATTGAGGTGAGGTTTGGGAGACCTATAGGGCATGGATCAGATGGACGGTGTGATTGCTGGTAAGATGGCCTACTACTGGAAGAGATCTACTGCATAGAAACTGATAGTCAACCAAGAAAATCAAGCAACCAATGAAATGAGTGCATCCTAGGAAAAACAGAGTTTTGCATTAAAATGGCCTAAACTATGATGTATAGAAGGAAATGCTGGGAAATGCTATAAGAAAGGAAAGCATGCAAAAGGACTATTACAAATCAGGAAGTGAACATGATAAAGAAGATCTAAAGCAAAGAAAAACTGGACTATCAACCTACTAGAGAGCTGCAAACACTAGAAGTCCTAGGAATGAGGAAAATCTGTGTTTTTGGGGCAGCAAGAGAGTATTTGCCTCAAATCATGGTCCCAGAGGGAGGAAGAGAGGCCAAGGCACTATTTCTATCCTTTTGAATCTTCTCTGATCACTGCTTAACCTACTACAGAAAGCACAATGGAAGTAAACTACTAAATCATCAAAAGCAACATATTCTTAACCATAAGAGAAATACATCTAACAACAAACTAATCTACAAACTGAAGTAAAGCATACAAATACAAGTAAAGAGAAGCTCGGTTGCTTGGATTGGGCCCTAACCCAAGAGCTTCAGCCCTCTGAGGTAACTCAATGCTATCTCAAAAAGGATTCCATCTTCATTATCAAAAAATAGCAAGATTACATAAAACTCTCACAAAGTAGTAAGCTCGAAATTTGAGGAGAGTTTACACAAGAAAAAAGTCAACCTTAGTGAGGCCCTAGGCCTTTCTACTTATACATCTGAAGCTACCAACAGCTTGCTTAAAATCAGGGAGGATTGGCTTCCAAAACTCGAGATAACTATCAATCATCTTCCACTTGCTCGACTGCGTTCTAGTGCATGATTCGGCTGCTTGTACTCTGAGCTGAATGAAGGGGAATTCGAAGTGAGGAGAAATAAATGAGGGGGATTCCCTCCTATAAGTCCTCTCCTCTGTCTACTTCGAGTTATTGCTATAGTTTGACCACTAGATCCTTGAATTTGACCTCAAAATCCATCAATAATCTGCATTAAATACATGTTAGACCACATGGCATAATAACTAACTCAACTCACCCTATAAGCATAAATATAATCAGAAAATCATACAATAAGCTAAGAGAATGGTTGATTTGACTAGGTTAGGAGGTAAAATGAGCCCATATAATTACCCATTTATGAGGCTCATCACTATATCTTCATTATGCGATCTTACTTAGTATTATACTGAATCTGATCTATTCATGCAAAAAGACTACTTGTAGATCTAAACTCTATCTATTGTGGATAAATCAATGGATCTTAACTATAATTAACTATAACAAAATTCATACATCAATTCTGATCTATCTTTTACTTGTGCAACATAGAAGTAAATAGTAATTGCATAAAGTAACACAACATGTAAGTACACAGATCTGCCTTAAAAATCTTCTTTATTATCTTCAGATCTTCAAAATTACAATCTTTCTTACCTTACGCACACAGATCTAGGGGCCTATGCACATAGTTTCAGACTTACCAAGGTCTTCGCGCACACAACTACAGGAGCCTTCCCCTTTGCCTAAATATAAAAATATGTAACAATTACAGACTCAAAACGTCCAAGCGTAACATAACATGCCTTTGACTTACTAAGACATCCCTTTATATATCTTTTTTCCTTTACAATACCATGGTACACAAACCATGGGAGGACTCACAACATATAATTTAATCCCATTCTTTTACAAAATAAGGGGCTTTGACCTGCCCTAAAGCCCCTATGACTCCTAAAACACTGCAAGAATCAAATTTCGCTCCTCAAAATGTGGATTCTTTACAAACCTTTGACAAAAAGTTGACTTAGGGGGACCCTACCCAACACCTTCATGAGTTCAGAAGGTGGTCTTGGGAATGTCTACTTGTTGGCATTATGATATAGGTATGACACAAGTGTTGTCCTTGATGGCAACTCACTCAGATGACAGATCACAGTTCAGACTCACAAAATGAAGAAAGAGAGGTATATGCAGGTTCCCCATTGACCAAGCCACGTGTACACGCGGGTTCGCAGACCAAAAGGCGTGTATAGCATACACACGCATTTTCACGGAAGGAAAGGCGCGTATATGTTGGAAAACTAAGTTTTGGTCCGTGGTATTTGGACCATGGTATTTTGGTATTGGTCCATCGTATTTGGTCTGAGGTATTGACCTCAGGTATTGGGTCCAAGGTATCAGTCCTATGTGGTTTTGGACCATGGTATTAAGAGAGGCCTAAACCTATATAAGGAGAAGAAGATCATTAGGCCAGGGTGCAAGTGTGCAAGTGATGAATATCTGATGAAGTGTGAGATTTAGTATGCAGGTTATGGGTATGTGATGCTTTGCTAAGGATGAACCTATGCAGCAAATGAAGGTTGATGGACCGGGATCATGAAGACTAAAATGCATTATCATTATATGGTATGATCATGAATAGTTCAGATCTGAATACTGACGCATGTCTTATCCTTTATATCTGATGATCTGGGTATATCTGAAGTAGAAAATTGCAGTGAAGGTATAAGTAATTATTTTCAAATCTATACGCTGGTTCCCTTTGGTGAAAGGGCATATACACACTGGTTCGACACAGCCAAGTAGCGTATACATTATGAAATTTGATATTTGAGGTTGTTGTTGGTTCTAGTGTTTGTTGCAGAGTTCTGGGTTCTGCTCTGTGTTCTGGTGACTGTGTTTTGATGACAGGGGTTTTGTGATTCAATTGTTGGGTGATTCAGAGATTGATGATGAAGATATAGTTGATGGTTGTATTACAGTGGTGATTGATTTTGTATTGATGGATCCAGTCTGAAAATTTATGAAACATGGTCCCTAGAAGAAAAGAGAAGGTCATAGCCTTCTGTAGGCTGGCACCTACATACTAGTAAATATATTGGCTAGTACAAGAGCTAGGGGGTTGTAACTCCCTTCCATTGGAAGTTGGAGAACAAGAGAAGGTTGTAGCCTTCTGCAGGTGGGTGCCTGCATACTGGTATGAGTCTGCACCAGTACAAGATTGTAAACAGGTTTTTCTTATCTTAAAGAAAACAACAGCAGGTGGTTTTTGTCTCGCATTGGGTTTCCACCTTATATCATGGTGTTCATGTGTGTTTCTTATGTGTGATGATATGTTCTATTTTTACTGCACCTGGTTACTATTTACATGGTTAATGAAGTTCTAATGTGCTGATTAAAGATCAAAATATGATGAATTAACTGAATCATAAGTTTGTTGGATATACGCTAGTAGCATTAAACACAATTGTGTGTACACACGGGTTCCCTTAACTGAAGTAGCGTATATGATTCTAATTATGGAAATGAAAAGTTATTGATTTGCTAATACTGATTCACCCCCCCCACCTTTCAGTATTATTTCCAACACTACTTCCTTCATGCGTATTTGGTGATAGCCCAAGTGAAGGTCTAGCTTGGTAAAGAGTTTAGCACCATGAAGTTCATCAACCAGACCATCAATAACCTGAATAAGAAATTTGTCCTTGATAATGAGCTTATTAAGGGCCCAAAATTCCAGACACATGTGTCATTCTCCATCTTTCTTTAGAACCATGATCACTAGAGATGAATAAGGGCTAATGCTGGGACAGATAAGACTGGCTTCAAGGTGTTCCTTGATGATTTTTTCAATTTCATTCTTTTGGGCAAATGGATATCGATATGGGTGGACATTAGGCAACTGGGCAGCTGGGACCAAAGGGAGGCTATGATCGTGTTCACCCCTAAAGGGTGGGATCTCTTTAGGTTTGTCAAAGACCTATTGGTGGCGATCTAATACCTGTTTCATCTTAGGATGAATATGAGAAGTAGTGGATTCAATGGTCTAGATGGCATTAAATTGGGCGACTACTCCATGATGGCCCTTTTTTAAAAGTTTCTCTATTCGATGCGAGCTGATGATAGTAGGAGCACCTACCTGAATTCCCCTTAATGTATGAATGTGGTCATTCTACTTAAAGCTCATATATAACTCCTAGAAATCCATTGTGATAGGGCCCAGTTTGTGAAGCCATTCAGCACCCAAGACAATGTCGCAACCACCCATTTCAATGGAAATCATGTGGGTCTTTAGGTGGTAGTATCCCATTTGAAGCTTGATATTTTCACAGTGGCCTTCACATTTCATGGGCCCCCAACCAGTGATAAGGACTTGGAAATTAGATACCGCCTGTACAAAGCAATGAACAACTTTTGTGACTCTCTTATGGATAACATTATGAGTGCTTCCACTCTCAATAAATACCACCATTGAATGATGTTTAATAAAGCCTCAGATTTTGAGAGTCTAAGGCGAAGAAATGCCAGCCAAGGCATGTAGTGATATAATCGACTCATGGGGCATAGTTGTGAGATCATTGTCGGTTTGGGTTCCCTGCTTCTTCCTCAGGCACCTCAAGGGATAGAGCTCCATCTACTGAGTTGTTATCAGTAGCATCAATTTGAAACAATTTTGGTTCCTTCCATTTATGTCCAGGGGTGTACTTTTCATCACAGTAGTAGCATAGTCCTTGTTTCCATCTTTCGGCCATTTCCGTCGGTGACACCTTTTGAACCTTAAGTGTTTTGGCGGGTACAGGGTTAGAGCCATCAAATTTGTATATGTCTAGCTTAGGTGTCCGTTGGTAGGCAGAGTGGTGATTTCCATGGAAGTGAATGTGATGGTTGGATTCTCCTTCTATGTGTGCATAAACACTAGGCTCCTCCCTATGAGACATTTTTATGAGGGTTGTTAGTTGTGAGATATGTTTGGTAATATTGTCCTTACATGCCTCAAATATTTTCTAAAGGTGGTTGAACCTCTCGACTGCCTTTTCCGGAACAATAACTTGAGATTTGGTACCTAGCATACACCAACCCCGGTTTTTTTTTTTAGTTTACTTAAGAGTAGTATGCTTGGAAAGAGGGCAAGATCAAGAGGTTAATGGCATGGGTCACTTGAAACTATGTCAGGAAAAATTTTGAGACCGCCGAAACTTTTGGGGCTTACAAGTGAATGGTACCACTGCAACAAATTCGTCGTCCTAAATATTATAGGCTAAGTCTCTTAATCAATACCGCAATGACCGAATTCCAGACAGCTTGATACTGCCCAATGTCCTGCAAAAATCAGGCCTGGACTGTAGTAACAAAAACCCCATGGTCTTGGTACTGTCGAATGTGCTACAACAATCTGATCTGTCCTACGGCGTCCAAAACCCTCACTACACAAAGAGTTTGATCTGCATTGTGAAAACCCCAACTACTGAATATGAGTTGTGCGGCAGCGACATAACCCCAACTATTGGATCTGATCTAGAAGATAAGGTAGAGGGTGATCTTCAGATAGCTAAGGGAACTATGGTCACAAAAGAGTGTTAGGTGCTATAGATCGCAATATATGCAGGGGTCCAACAATAGTACTCGTCCCAATCTTTCAAGGCGCTAACTAAGGAGGATCGGCCATACCCTTAGTCATACTACCTAACTACCCTATTGTATCTGTGAGTAATCTCCCCGAATGTTGTTCACAGTGTATTGTAGCAACAAGACGGTTGACGTCTTATCTAAGGTTAGGTTTCAAGTGAACCTAGGGGGCTTCTAATATACCCAAAGGTACGTGGAAGTGCAGTCTCTGCATGGTTATTTCTAATGTGCTACTGCTTGAAGGGGTACCCATAGGGGTTACAAGGGAGTCCAATAAGCATGACCACCTCTTATATGTAGGTTTTAACCCCGTATAAAAATTACCTGCATACAAATTCTAAAACACAGAAAATAAACAATGCGAGAGCATAACACATAAAACACATATACACATAGATTTTCCCAGGATCCCAAAACCGGGACTACCAGCTTTATTTTTCATTATATTCCTTTCAATGTTACAATACGTATTTATACATGTCGAAGCATCCAATACCATGGACCAAAAACCATCGCGTCCAAAACCATGTGCGAAAAATCATGCACAAAACCATAGGTAGGTCCGCCCAACCTAATATAGGTTCCCAAAACAAAATTTTCTGGGGTGCTGCCCCGAACCCCATAGAGTGGGGTTACCTGCACCCCTCAAACACCCTGTGACTCCCCCTGCTACGCAATCGGTGCAATGAAGGGGGGGCTCCGCCCCCCTTCTAACCCCCCGGTTAACTACCTAGGCTAGTCGTGGAAAGAATATAACACAACCCAACATTCTCCCACTTGTTGTTTTCTTTCCACAGCGGGGCCACAAGAGAGCTTAGTCATTTATCCAGCCCTGCAATGCCCATTGTTTCTCTACACCAAGAGAACTTCTCAGATCTCACATACTTTGTCAATACATCTGTAGTTTTCTTCAAAGTGTCCACCTTTACCAACAACACCTTTTTGTCTTCTATCATATCCCTCACAAAGTGATACTGAACATCAATGTGCTTTGTCTTTGAATTATATGCAGGGTTCTTTGCGAAGAAAATTGCACTTTGGCTGTCACAGTCTATCCTTATAGCTCCCTATACTAACCCCATACTTGAACACAATCTCTGCAACCAAACTAATTCCTTGCTTGCATGAGTGGCTGCCATGTATTCTGCCTCTATAGTTGATAGTGCCACTACAAATTGTTTCTTACTCATCCAACTGACTGCACCTCCAAATAGGTTAAACACATACCCACTTTTAGATCTTCTTTAATCCAGATCTCCAGTCCAGTTTGCATCAACAAAACCACAAATATCCAACACTCTGTCCAATCCTGGTCTTCCTTGGTAGCACAAACCATAATCACTAGTGCCACGCAAATACCTAAAAACCCACTTCACTGTTGTCCAGTGCTCCTTCCCTGGTTTTGACATAAACCTGCTCAATATTCCCACTGCATGTGCAATGTTTGGTCTAGTACAAACCATCACATACATCAGGCTACTGACTGCACTTGCATATGGAACACGGGACATGTCCTCTTCCTCTTCTTGTGTCTTGGGACATTGTTCAGCAAATAACTTTACACCTACAGGAATGGGAACCTTCATCGGTTTACTATCCTACATATTAAACCTCTGCAATATTGTATCGACCTACTTCCTCTGGTTTAACCAGTGATTCCTCTTTGTCCGATCTCTTTTAATTTCGACGCCCAAAATATAGTTTGCAGCACCAAGATCTTTTATGTCGAATTTGGAGGACAAATGGGTCTTCAAATCCTGGATAATTTCATTGTCATTTCAAACCAGCAACATATCATCCACATAACACAGTCACCAATTAATTTAAAATACACACAATGATCTACTTTTCTTCTGGTGAAGCCAAGTCCCCGTATAAATGTATCAAATTTCTAATACCAAATCCTTGGTGACCGTTTTAACCCATACAGAGACTTCTTTAACTTGCATACTAGTTCTTTCTTACCCTTCACCGCAAAGCCTTCATGTTGCTTCATGTAGATCTCCTCTTCGAGATCCCTGTGAAGAAATGTTGTCTTCACATCCATCTGTTCTACCTCAAAATCAAAATCAGCAGCAACATATAAAAGTAATCTAATAGAAGTTACCTTGGCAACAGGAGAAAAAATATCACCAAAATCAATTCCCGACAACTAGGAATAACCTTTTGCTACCAACTGAGCTTTGTATTTCTCCACCTTTCCTTCTGCATTTGTCTTCTTCTTGAACACCCATTTGTTGCCAATGGGTTTCCTTCCAGCCGGCAACTCCACCAGATCCCAAGCCTCATTTTTGTGCAAAGATGTCATTTCATCAACCATAGCCTCTTTCTAGAGTTTTCCATCCTCTGAATCTATTGCTTCCTTCACAAATCTGGGATCATCATCAGTAATAGATAAAGCAAAATTTTGAACAAAACGCATATGGACTATACCTTTCTGGCTACCTTCTTTCTCGAACTGATCTTCTCACACCCAGAGTTTGTGGCTCTTCATCTTCTGATTCCTCCTCTGTTGTAGAGTCTGATTCTTCCTCCTTTAGCTCAAACTCTATCTTCTCAGGTTCCTTTGGTTGGACTTCATGTTTAATAACATCTTTCACCTCTCTAAACACCACATCTCAGTTGTACACAACCTTCCTTGTTACTGGGTTCCAAAGCTTATAACCCTTTAAACCATCCTTATACCCAATAAAGATGCACTTTTCAAATTTACTATCCAACTTGGTTTGTTTCTCCTTTGGAACATGTACATATGCATCACATCAAAATACCCTCAGATGTGAAAGAGAGGGTTTCTTACCAATCCATACCTCTTGTGGAGTCTTATCCTCTAACGTTGATGAAGGTGATCTGTTGACCAGGTAACATGTTTTCTCCACCACCTCTGCCTAGAATTCATGTCCTAACCCGGCACCACTGAGCATGCTTCTTGCCCTTTCCATCAACGTCTTGTTCATTCTTTCTGCAACTCCATTTTGCTGAGGTGTATATAGAGTAGTCTTCTGTCGTGATATACCACACTTCTTACGAAACTCTTCAAATTCCTTATTGCAAAACTCTCCACCATTATCTGTCCTCAACACCTTTATCTTCTTCTCTGTCTGGTTTTCCACCAGAGCCTTAAATTCTTTAAACCTGTCAAAGACTTCAAATTTCTTCTTAAGGAAATATATCCATGTATTCCTTGAGAAGTCATCTATAAATGATACATAGTACACAGACTTACCCAGTGATGGAACCTTCACAGGTCCAAACACATCACTGTCCACAAGCTCTAATATCTATTTCGCCCTCTTACCACCAGAGGGGAAACTCCCCCGATTTTGCTTCCCATATACACAATTTTCACAGAAATCAAAATTGAGAGAGCTATTACTCATACCTTCTACCATACCTTTACCATGAAGTATTCGAAGGCACTTCTCTCTAATATGTCCAAGCCTTTGATGCCACAACATGGTCTTCTCTCCAGAGACCACTAGATTTTCTACTCCACTTTTAGGAACCACAGAACTGTTGCGCCCATCAACAATAGTGCTACCTTACAGCTTGTATAGAGTTCCAACCCGAACTCCACGCATCAATACCAGTTCTCCCCAAACCATCTTGCAGGTATCCTTCTCGAACAATGTTTTTACACCTACATCATCCAGCTTTCTTACATAAATCAGATTTTTGGCCAATGCAAGAATATGTAGAACACCTGGAAGTGTTCCAACCCTTTCACCTTGCAACTTCAACTTTAATTTTCCATGACCAACGATTCTAGCCTTCCTATCATCCCCTAAGAAGACATCACCACCATCATATTTCTCATACTCGCAGAACCACTCTCTATGGGGAGTGAAGTGCAAGGATGCACCTGAGTCAATCAACCATGCCTCATGATCTACATGTGTATTTGAAGAAACCAAGTACACATCCCCACCTTCATTTGAGGTGGTTTTCGCCTCTGTAGAAGGAGCATCATCAGATCCCTTTCCTTTGTCAGGAGCTTTAGATTTACAGTCCCTTTTGTAGTGCCCTTCCTTTCCGCATTTCCAGCACACCACCTTTACAGGTTTTCCTGGAGATTTAGATCTCCCTCTAGATTTAGATCTCCCACTCAATGAATTATTTTTGTTTCTTTTCAGGGACCATCCTCGTACAGAAAAGGCATCACCATTCTAGCTCTCCATATTTTTCTGTCTCATCTCCTCCGTCAGCAAGGATGAGACTATTTCATCAAACTGCAAGGCAATAGCATTGCTACCTATTGCAATAACCAAACTATCCCATGGATCTAATAGAGAACACAACAAACTAATGCACTTATCTTCATCTGAAATTTTTATATCAACAGATGATAACTGACTTACCATAGTATTAAACGCATTCAGATGCTCTGTCACCGAGTCTCCATATTTCATCCTTAGGTTATACAACTTTTTCCGTAGGAATAGTTTATTCACCAGAGACTTAGATTGGTACAAAGTCCCTAACTTATCCCAAAAAGCCTTCATTTTAGCTTCCCCTGATACATTTAACAATACTGAATCTGAGACACACAATCGTATTGTGCTCTTTGCCTTCCAATCCAACTTCTTCCATTCTTCATCAGACAATCTCGTTGGTTTAGTACCCGAATCTACTGCGATCCACTGATCTTTATCCACCAACAGATCCTCCATCTTGAATTTCCACAACTCAAAACTTTGGCCATTAAATTTATCGATCTCTATATTTCCACTGCTTGCCACCTTCTTTCACTACCAGAATCGATCCCGCAGATCTCCCACTGAACAGGGTCTACCACAGGCCCAAGAGAAACCCCTCATCACCAAAGAATTCCCCTTGAAGCCAAAACAACTCTGATACCAAATGTAGGTTTTAACCCAGTACAAAAATTACTTGCATACAAATTCTAAAACACGAAAAATAAACAATGTGAGAGCATAACACATAAAACACATATACATAGAGATTTTCCCCTGGATCCCAAAACCAGGACTACCAACTTGATTTTTCATTATATTCCTTTCAATGTTACAATACATATTTATACATGCCGAAGCATCCAATACCATGGACCGAAAACCATCGCGTCCAAAACCATGGACCGAAAACCATTGCGTCCAAAACCATGTGTGAAAAATCATGCACAAAACCATAGATAGGTCCACCCAACCTAATATAGGGTCCAAAAACAAAATTTTCCGGGGCACTGCCCCGAACCCCATAGAGTGGGGTTACCTGCACCCTTCAAACCCCATGTGACTCCCCCCGCTACGCAATCGCCACAACGAAGGGGGGGCTCTGCCACCCTTCTAACCCCCCGGTTAACTACATGGGCTAGTCGTGGAAAGAATATAACACAACCCAACATTGTAGTTCCTACATACATGCCTCCCCAAATCTACAGGTTTATTGGCTCAACGATAGATCCCATGGTTTAAATATGTTAGAACACATCTCTAGCCAAAAGAAAATTATGCGAAAATTGTTGGTACGTCTGGCCCTAGAAAGTGCTCTGATACCACTTGTTATACTCTTGACCTGCAAGAAATCAAGAATACTAGAAATACGAAGAAATATAGCCCAAATCACATAATTATCACATGAAATGAGAAAAACTGAAAGGTATTTTATTATTTTTAAACAGATTCAATGTTCACTTGCGTCTTCGAGGGGGCAACCTCCAACATAGCAGATGTTATGCAACTAACTCACAAATAGATAGATCAACGACTTACTAATTATCCTCTTTGAGGGGGAAACCTCCTTTACATTACATAAATGAACAATTCTTGGATTATTCAAATGAAAAAACCTCCTTTCTATATATAGGAGTCTAAGGGGTCACAATATAATCAGAACTGACATAAGAATAATAATGTAAGGGCACAAAAATAACAATAGTGGGCTTCTATGGGGCACAATAATAACAATATGGGGACTACATGGGCACAACAATATCAATAAGCGGGTTATACTGACAATAACAATGACAAAATACACTAGTATTATAGGGAACTAACATGTCCCTCTCCTTCAAAAAAGTGTTGTCCTTAATGCTTGAGTAGTTCTTGATGCTTTTGTATAAAATTCTCATCCTCCCATGTGGAATATTTAGCGGGTAAGTTATTCCACTTGATGAGATACTCTGAAATTGATCGATTGTGTAGCTATTGAATTCTTGCTTCCGTGACTGTTTCGGGTTCTAAGATGATTTTTCCTTCCTCGTCAAGTTATGGAAATATTGTTTTAACTAGGAGCTTGTCACCTATAACCTTCTTTAAGCATTAAACATGGAAAATTGGGTGCACTCGGGAAGATGTAGGGAGCTCCAATTTGTATGCCATAGTACCAATGTTTTGCAACACCTTGTAAGGACCATAATACTTTGGTGATAATTTATTATCCTTCTTAGCTTGCTTGAGGGACATTTATTTGTATGGTTGTAGCCATAAAATAGGGACCTAATAGTAGAGCTCAATTACAATATGACTCTATGATCTTTTCCTTATTGACTAAGATTATTTATAATTAAATGACATCCAAAACCCTAACTACTAGTGGTCCCTTGCATAACACTAGCTAACCACTTTATGTATTAACTATGACCCATTTACAACTAACTGTGGTCCCTTTTCTCTAATTCAGGTTAACCAATTACAATTATTAACGTGGCCTTTATTGACTCTCTAACTAACTATGACTCTGACTTAACCCATTAGATTTATTACATAAATAAAAGAGTTAGAGTTAGACCCTAACACATACAATTTTTAAAGTTTACATTGATAAACTATTAATAAATTTTTATAAACACATTCAATGATATATAGGTTGGCGTGTTGAGTACTTATATCATTGATTTTATTAGTACTAGTACATAGTTATCTAAGTTATATCCCTTATTCGGGTTATTTGTTTCAAATTTTTAAATAATCATTTTTATATAACAAGTCATTTAAAAATTATATTAATATCTTGAATTACTTAATTGAAGAGTTTTAACCTTAATTAAAATTTGCAAATGTTTCATTGTGATTGATTTATATAATGTAACATAAAATTAAAAATAAAACATAAAGAAATTACAAAATTAAAAATAATATAATTTTATAGGGTTAATTTACTTTTTTTCAAATTAATATTAATTAAAAAAACAATCAATTATTCTCATCTTTTAGTTTGACCATGGCTAAATCCTTCCCAATTCAATTCATCTATATAAACTTGAACTATGATTTTATACACCTTTATACACCTTTTCAGGTTTTTTATACACCTTTTACTAAACTCAATACACATTTCAGTTTCAAAGAAACATTTTCAAAAGAAACCTAACCTTGTCTATTGGGAAGATATTACTTCAAGTGCATGTTCAATGAATTTTGGTTTTGTTACCCACTTTATGTATGCATCATCTTACTGCAAAAATTTTAAGACCTAATCTGATGGGAAAATATCACCTAGTGCAAATATCAACCTTATTTTACATATCCTTTTTAATGTACACATCACCTTACTCCATTTGTTCATGATAATTTATTTGTGAATTCAACATTTTCTTCGACCAACTTTATAAAACTGCACGGTTAGGTCACGATAATATGGTAGTCAAACTTTCGGGAAACCATGGAGGGATGCTCCAGGTGGGATTCACTTTTCTTCTAATCTCACATTGGATTATTTATCATGTGGGTTAAAGTTATACATATGGGAATTGATAAAATAAAATAGTGGATGATAAAATATTGTATTATGATGCTGGAGTATTAGAGCTTCTAAATTAATAACTCTCTGATGTAACAAAATTAAATTTTAAGAAAGTGTTTTTACTTTTTCAAGTTGATATATTTTATGAGTTTTAGAGGTAGATGAATCGTAGTTTTAGAAAATTTATGGATAGGTAAAATTTTGTTCATAAAGTAAAAGAAAATCTATCTTGAAAAGTATGAGAGATTTAGGGAAAAGATCATAGAGTGATTTTAGGATCTAGGAAAATCCACTTTGTTCTTAAAAGTTGTATTTAATTATTGTAAGCCTAATGGAAAAGTGGATGACCAAGAGAGGAAGAGAGTTTGTAATTATTTGTGTGGGTATAAATTTTAATTAATGGAATAGAGATTTCATATATTTATTGTGTTCATAAGTTGTATATGTGTTTATGTGCTTGAAAATAATTCTAGTCTTTGTGAAAGCTAGAATTAACAGACTTTCAGCATCTGTGTGAAGCCTGAGACTGGTGATATATTAATTTAGAAATATTTCATGTAAAAAAATAATCTTGGGTAAGGATTAAGGATAATATATGATTAATTAAATGTGAGAAGGAAGTTTTGTGCATGTGTAATTGTTTGCTGGATAGAGAATCAAACCATGGTGAGGTCATTGTCTAAGGTGCTTTGTGTTGAGAAATGATCCATCATCAAAAGAGGATGCTAACAATATGTGCGCCAACAAATAATTCTTGACCAATGTGTGCTCAAATTCGAGAGGGTAAATCACTGGAGTGAAAATGTGATTTGAAGGAAATCACTAGCCTGTTAACAAAATTGCAGAATCACCCTTTTTTGGATGTGTTGAAGCCCTAACATTGAGTCAACGAGTGGAATCATAAAACAAAGTTGTGCTTTCCTGAACCGATGTTTCTCTACATTGGAAAATATAGCAATACAGTATAATTGTGAAATGCAAGGTGAATCACATCGAACTAGATTTGTTGAAGGTAAATGGTTGTTAAACTATTTATTCACGTGATTTCGAGTTCTAGTTATTGATTGATAAAGATGATGTCAAAAGATTCTATCCTTTAGGATTCAAATTCTATTGTGAATCCAAAATAAGAGTTGAAATTTCCCTTTGGAGACAAATATTTCGCTTATGGGGTTAGAAAGGGAAATGGTTTGGTTTCTTTATCTAATCTGAAATTTAATTGCTCCTAAAAGAAGCATGAAATGTCTACCGAGTATGCCCAATTCGGACTAAATTGTAGAATGGTGAGTATTTCCGTTTATGTATGCTGGACATAAGAATAGAAGGAAAACTTCACATTGAAGTGAGGAATATTGGAAAATTTGAAAAGTGAAATTGAGGGAAAGTTAAATTATCATACATCAAGTGGTATCAAAGCATATATGCTCTTTGGAGAAGAAATTTAGAGCTTGCAACATAAAAGGTTTGAGAATTCTAATTGAGGTAAATTGTTTTGTTTGTATTTATATTGATGACTGTATGATTTTGAAGTTTTGTGTAGAAAGAACACTAATGTTTTTTGGAAGGAAATCTACTTGGATGAAAGTAAAATAGATTGGGCTTGATAATAAAATATGAGAGAAGAATGTTCTGAGGATGTGAAATGACATTTGTTACACATCAATTTTTCACATCCATGAAAATGATGCCAAATCCAGATATTTTTCTATTTGATGAACTATATCATGAATCCCAAAGAAAGATGGAATAAATACCTCTCCATGGAGTATAAGAATCTTGGATTAAATACTTTAAAAACCTTCATTTTGGAGGGTCCTCAGTTCACAACCTACGATGTTGTATCTCCATAATAAACAAATAACAATACCATCGTGGTTTTCCTTCATTAGAGGTGCAACGATCTCCTGACATGGGTAAAAATAAAAAAAGGTAAAGAAGCTTCTATTCTAGAAGCCTCGAGAATGGTATCTATTCCAAAGCGGTGGAGATTGGGCACGAGCTACTTCTATCCTAGATCTCATTCCTTCTATTATGGATATAACTCCCTTCATTTGGATCTCACCCCTTCCTTAATGGATCTCAACTTCCACTCTTTCCCTATAAGTATAATGCACTAAACGAGAACCAGGTTTCCATTTCTGACACTTGAACTACACCTACATGTTGTCCAAATATCCATTGGAGATTTTTTTATTGCAAGGCTTGGGTTGAAGATCATTGGAAGCAGGCTTTCAACATCAATGCCTGGTTGTAATTATCATTTTCTTCAATTTAATACAAATTGTATTTTTTTCTCACATTGATTTTCCATTATGATAATGTTTGGTACAAGACTCTTTGATCACTTATATGGGTTATATTCAATTATTTGTATATCATATGATTTGATATACATTGAAGAAGAGATTGAAAGATGCATCTATTAAAAGTGAGGATCATCATCAATCATTTCTATAAAAATAGTATGGATTATTCATTCCATTGCTTGCATCTTGGATTTAATATTGATAAACCTAGAGAAAGTTTTAAGTGTTCATTTGTTTGTTTCTAGACTTGGTTCTGAAGTCTAGGAAAATTTATCCTGTCAACAGGATAAGATATGTTTGCCAAACAAATTGGCGACTCCACTGGGGATCAAACCCAAAATATTTGGTTCGCAGACCATTAAGAAGGTTGTTACTGTAACTAGTTCCACCTACCCTATCTCTAGCCACCTTTCACATTGATCTGTGTGATGTTGGCTTCCATCACCAACTAGTGATTTCACTATGAAAATGTTTTTAGATGGTTTGACACAGACTTGTTAGCATGTGTTATTTTAATTTTTTTACTTTTTAGTGAGAGTGTTGGCTTGAGGGGTCTTGGCCTAGGTTCAAAGTTAGTTGTGCTAACCAACAAAACCCTAACTGCTGGCCCTTTCGACAACAACCCGTGTAGCACAGGCTACAGTCTCACCCGAAGCAGTATTAGGGGATGACAGAACCAGGTTTTTGCATCCAGAGGTCAGTGTGATGGTTCCTATGGCTTCTAGGGTTTCTTTCAATCTTCGCGAACCCTAGCCCTTAAACTATAAATGATTGCAGTAACTCGCTAAAACAGAATCTTAACCTTCGCGAAATGCTTTAATCATTCATAACAGTAAGTAAAAATGCATATCTGCTACTTTCGCACATTAACTAAACATTACTTCAGAATATTAGATCGAATACACAGAAATTGCATAAGTAAAGATAGATGTACATATACACAAGTAGAGGTTCAAAACAATATTTTATTGATATAATCATTTGGTTACAGACTCTTCTTCCCTGTGCACTCAGCTGGAAGGGCTTGCGCACACAACGTGCAGGCTTACCAAGGTCTCAACGCACTTAGCTGTAGGAGCCTTCCCCTTTGCCTAAGTACAAGAAATAAACTTTCCTGCCTTAGCTTACTTGCCCATACAATGATCTTTTATTTTCCAATTACTTCCTAGACTCGTTATGAATCTTCTATATATAGCCTTCACTATTAAGGGACACAAAACTCCCTATTTTCTAGCGCATTAAGGGACTAAGCCCCTTTTGACTCCTATGAACTTCGCGCTCCACTCCCTCAAAACACGAATACTTTACAGGTATACCAAAATTTATTACAAAACTTTACCCTAGGGGACCGTGTCCCAACAGGCCCCCAACACAATTTCATGACTCATCCTTGAGTCACTCTGTTGGTGCTTCGATCTCGGCTTGCAGTTCGCAGAACTCCAACTTCAAAACCTACAGGTCGGTGGTTCCCTGTGTAGTAGCCTATTGTACTTCTTCGACCAAATCTAAGTAGTTGGGCCTTCAACTGCCCATGGTCCTTTGAGTCTGCTACATCCCCTTGAGCTTACTCTGTATAGACAAATTTAACTAGCTGACCTCTTCTCTCCATGGTTGCATTCATGCAGAAATAATTTCTTCCTTGCGGCACAGATCATCAATTTTCATTTTGTATAATCTTCCCTTCCTACAACCATGTGAACTGTTGTACTAGTGCCAGTGTGCGTGAAATTGATCGGATTTCATCGAACTTCCTCTGCTTCTCTCTAATATCTGCTCCGATATTTTGTAGAGTGGGATCCTACTGCAATGAGGTCCACAGTTCCATGGCTTATTCAAAGAGCTCTATGCAAACCTTTACTGCATCTTCTATCATTGCCATGCCTTCTTTGATAGCAGCTCCAAACTCCTCTCTAACTTCTGGATCAGTCATGGTCTGCAGCTTTAATTGTAACTATGATATCTGCAATTGCAGCTCGAATCAGACTCAGTTGATTTCATCTTTAGACTCCTTCACTACAGTGGCCATCTATTGGATCTTCTCCGTAGAGGCCGTGTCAGCCGGAATATTAAGGTCTGGAAGGTCACTGCAAGCTTGAGCAATAGCTGCTTCCAACTGTTGGCTTTGCGCTGTGATTTTCTCTTTCTCCTTAAGTGCTTGCACCTTCTCCTCAAAAATCTATTGGTTGTTTGTTTTAACTTCACTAATTACCAACAGTGCGCGTTGCTCCCTAATCTGCAATTCATCGGAAACCCCTTGGTGTTGCTCATGCAAGGTCTGGATAGGGAGTGTCACGAGGTTTAAGCTCAGGTTATTTATCTGCGTCAGTTGGGCCCTTTGTTGTTCTGTTTCAGCGTGCAATGATCCTTCTGGCAACTGAACGATGCGGAGATCCAGGGATATTTCTGTATCTGGAACTGACTCGCTCGCTTATTTCCAGCTCGCCTAGCCCACGCTCGCATGTAACCTACCTATTTGGATATGAAACTCGCGCAGATCCTACTGAACCTTTCCCAACATCTACTAGTACTATTCCTCGAAGTGGCCCCAAAGATCAGTTGTTGTGTCACGGACCATGTCACCTATCTCATCTAAATACCCTTTAGTAAGGACTAAAGGGATCACGCCTACTAATCGGTCGAACTTTTGTTTCTTGCGCGGCCCAGTGGAGGTTTGCCTCTTCCTTGTCCAGACTATAAAGGGGGATTCTAACTCCGCACCCCTTTTATCACATTCCTCTGTTTCTTCCTCCTCAAATGTTTTCTCCTTTTTCGACTCCTCAACGTCAATTGTGGCATGTGACGTTGTTGTCTCTTGTGTTTCTCTTTCTTTGGCTGCCGCTTCTTTGTCTCTGGCCACAATTTCTTTTTTCTTCGCAATTGTCTCCCTAGTGGCAGCCTGCTACACTTCCTTCTTTTTCTCTGTGGCCATCGTCCATGCGATCAAACCTTCCGCGGCCTTACTAGTACCTACACCGACATATGACTTGCAGACAACCCCTGCTATGTCCCCCTCGGCCACCAAGTAAGGAAACTTGTGCCATATCTTCATGGGATCCCTCCTCGCGCGAATATGCAGATTGTGGAAATCTACCTTGAAATCAGCTATGGTCTCATACTGCTCATACAGTGTGGGTGACAACCTCAGCCTCTAGCTAATCACGTCCTCATATCCATCTCAAAAGGGACCCAGAAGATCTTCGCCTCTATGATGCACAAGGGATCCTTTGTAGCCTAGAGCGAAGCGAACATCACCACCTTCGGAAGGTTCACATCATGGGGAGGAAACTGACTGTTCTCAAGAGTCCTCCACACCACCAGTGCTATTAGCAGCAACAACCAGCCGTAATGGAACACCTTTCCCTCGTCTTGGGCCTCCCTGCAATTCTCCATAAATTCCTTGCATAAGTACTAAGCCCAGTTATACTAGACTCCTTTAGTGCACTGCGCAGCCAAAGAGATGACAAGTTCTAGTACTTCGTCTGTGTGGCACTTACACATTATTTTTCCTGCTAATATCTGCGTGGAAAATTGCACCGCGGGATCCGAGATAGAGTGGATAGAGTATTCGCGCGATTTCTTTATCAGGCCAAACTCGCTCTTCATCTGGTCCACAAGCTTCTTTTCCTGTGTTTTTCCTCCAAACACTTCTACAGGATCCACTCCTTGGTATGGTGGTAAGGTGATCTGGTGGATTAGCATAGATGTTATCAAAGTGGGTTCTCCTAGCCAGAGACAACCATCGTGCACTAGTGTGAGCAATTGGCACACACCGATGGTGGTTATGTTGGTGTGACTGAAATGAAGGACCCAAAGCATGTTCAAGAGCCTCGCGGCCCCAAGACCAACTACCCACTTCATTAGTTCCAACCGTGTAACCTTTGATTCTTCATAGTAGAACTTAGATAGGTATTTGAGGGGTGCCAACTGAAGGAAATTCTTATGGTCCCCTAAGTCCCAATCCTCCAGCTTGAGTGTTAGTATGCGGCCCAACAATGCGCCCTCGAACACCACCTTCTTTGGCAATAGTGGCGTGGTCACCATAAAATTTACGTTTTCTAGATCTTTTGGCACTTTAGTTGTTTCCTTGCGCGGCGGAATATACTTCGGTAGCCAAGTCATTAGCTCACCCTCCTCAACATCAATCTCCTCGATGCCTCTGCGCAATTCTTCTTCATCCAAATCCATCGATTCTGTTGGCTGTTGTGACCGATCCATATTCCCCTTCTGGCAGACTTTCGTGGGGTTTTTCCGTGATGACTACCTCACCGGGACCTGCTGAGGTTTCTTCTGCTTCTTATCTATCACCTTAGATGCAGAAGGTTGAGATACAGAAGGCTTAGGTCTGGGAGAACTAGGAATCGTAGTCAGAAATCCTGTAGGGATAGATGGTGTTGCTTCCATCTCAGGGGTGGTTGCAGTCATTCTGGCCAGAAAATGCTCATGGAGAAAGATAGGTACGTTATCCAACCCTATTCGTGAAAAGAGCTCTTCCCAATCTGGCCCAAACATATAGTTTTGCACTTGGCACACAGCAAGGTGAAAAGTCTCGATACAAACTCTTAGGAAGGAAAATGTTCGAATGAGGGGTAGCATGCCATATTTATAGATGATTTAAATTCAAATCCAACCATTCTCTACAATTTCCAATCATTAATGCATCTTTGGCGGCATATTTCCAAATATATGCTCCATAAATGTGTCTTCCCCGCTCCTTTCAATGGAAATTTTGCCATCCAATCATCTATAGTGCTTCCAATGTTCATTTGTCAGCCAGGCCACACAGCACCCATCCTTGTGGTGAAGCCTCTTTTGCGTAGCTCCCCTCAGTGCCTTAATTCAACCCGTCGCGCAACCCCCTTACTTCAGTTTTCCAACTTTCAGGCAGTGTAGTCTAGAGTCCCATACTTCCTTGCAGCTGCTTGGAGTACTAAGACTGTCCCGCAATTATATAGTCATTGCGTAAGGGCAGGATCATCCCTATATAGCTTCAATTGACTACCATTGAATTTTCCCATAAATAATTTTCCAGTTAGCTTCACAAGTTGAACTGCGTCACCATTTGTAATTTCCTTAACAACATGGGATCCTAGCCAATGCATTTGAAATTTTCCAGGCAACTTTGTAAACTTACTATCATGTAGAAATACCAAATCTTCATTCTTGAAGGTGTGATTTTTGATGTGGCGATCATGCCATGCCTTTTCATGGTCCTTATGCACTTGTTGATGAGATCCTGCTAGGAAATGGTCTTCCTCCAGTTCTACTAGTTGCGCAAGGCACTCCTCCATAGTATCGCGATCATCCATATTGGTAAATGCCACAATCTGCAAACTTGGCACAATTTATTCCATGGGCATTAAAACCTCCTGCCCATATACTAATCTGAACGGGATTTGGCCTGTCAAATCCTTACAAGTGGTCCTGTACGCCCAAAGCACTGCTAGTATGCGCACATCCCAGTCATTCCACTTTGCATTGCAAATCTTTGTCAAGGCACTCTCCAAAATTTTGTTGAAGGCTTCCACCGTGCCATTAGCTGGAGGGTGATAGGGCGTACTCTTCTGATGATATATGTGGAATTCCTCAAGAATTGCAACAATGGTTTCATTTAAAAAGTGCATGCCCCTATCACTCATTAAAATTTTAGGGTAGCCGAATCGAGACAATATGAATTCAAAGATAAACTTCACATTTGTAGCTGCACTACAGTCTTTCACTGGTTGTGCCTCCACCCACCTAGTCAAGTATTCTGTCATGGTGATAATTTATCTAGCCCCCGCCTTTTTCCCTAGTGGTTGAATTAGACCCACAAAGTCTATTGCCCACTTATTGAACACCTGCGACGTTATTTGCGGATTTAATGGAAACTCATCCCTTCGCAATGGTCACCTCGTCCTCTGACAAACATCGCATGCCCTACAATACATCTTCGAGTCTTTATGTACCGTCGACCACCAAAGCCCTACGCGCAAGATCTTCTATGCAGTCGCTCTACTAGCATAATGACCTCTCTCTACTCCTCCATGTGCTTCTGCCAGAATGCTTGGCTGTTCATACTCCAATACATATCTGCACAATATTTCGTCATAGACCATTTTGTACAAATGTCCAACAATCACGGAGAAGTCAACCGCTCGGACCACCAATTCTTTCTTTTGTTGCGTCGAATATCCTTCACGGGTCGATCTTGTAGACAAAAACTGAATTATATCTGCGAAGTGATCCTCTGTGACGTGAGCAACGAAGAGTTGTGCATCAAGAAACCCTTCCTCCAAACTTGCTATAGGGTGGTCAATATCTCCTTCGCCTGGTTGGGTTAGTACCGCACCTAGCAGTGTCCTCTGAACACTACTTTCTTCATCACTGTTGGACGCTCCTAATAGAGGACTATATTCAACACCTAAATCTAGGTCTCTTTTAAATGTTTTCCCACTTTGCGTAGCTCCCGTTAGATCTATTCTAAACATTAATTTAAAAGCATAACTCACTTTTCACACAGTAACATTTTAATCCAAGTCTTCAAGGACTTCAGGTACTTACCTCTTGGCCCCTTGAAAAACCTGCCCTCTGCTTCGCTATAACTAGTGGACATATCAATCGCGAACTCGGTAATGAATCCTCCCAGAATACTATTGATCTAGTGATCGACAACCGTGCGATTTTGTTTTCTGAAGCCTCCAAGTGCTTCACCGATTCTAGGGTCCACAAAATAGGGTCGTCAATCTTCCATGTACCCTAAGTATCTGGTAATTTAGGCAACCACTCATGTAATTTGTGTGAAAAATAACAGAAGAAAATTGCGTGCTCGTCGGTATATAGATATCTATTCAACCACACTTCTTTGGACAAATGCAGACTCCTATTTTCTTGAGCCGTGAATTTTTGCAGCTTCCAATCTATCCAATTCTCGGTTTATTTCTTAATTGGGAACCATTTATTTGACATCAAGCATTCCTCAAATGGATCCCGGTCCTGGCAACAGAACCATTTGTTGGCTTGAGGGGTCCTGTCCCAAGTTCAAAGTTAGTTGCGCCAACTAACAAAAACCTAACTGTTGGCCCTTTCAGCAACAACCCATGTAGCGCAGGCTGTAGTCTCACCCAAAGCAGTATTAGGGGATGACAAAACCAGGTTTCTACATCCAAAGGTCAGTGTGATGGGTTCCTGCGGCTTCTTGGACTTCTTTTAGTCTTTGCAAACCCTAACCCTTAAACTATAAATGATTGTAGTAACTCGCTAAAACAGAATCTTAACCTTCGCAAAATGCTTTAATCATTCATAACAGTAAGTAAAAATGTAGATATTCTACTTTCACGCATTAATTAAACATTACTTCAGAATATCAGAGCGAATACACAAAAATTGCATAAGTAAAGATAGATGTACATATACACAAGTAGAGCTTCAAAACAATATTTTATTGATATAATCGTTCGGTTACAAACTCTTCTTCCCTACGCACTCAGCTGTAGGGGCCCACGCACTCAGTGTGTAGACTTACCAAGGTCTCCGCAAACTCAGGTGTAGGAGATTTCCCCTTCGCCTAAGTACAGGAAACAAACTTTCTCGCCTTAGCATACTTGCCCTTAGTCCCTCCTTCACAACAACCCCCCTTAGCTCTATATTCCTCCCTCCCTCCCTAAGATTATTTACATAAGAGCATGCACACACTTTTAGAAACGTGCATGTACTTTTAAAAGCATGTGCACACTTTTCAAAATGTTATCATGTCCTTGAACTTTTATAACCATGTGCATGTTATTCAAAATGTGCACATGTTCTTGAAAGCACACACATACTATTGAAAATGCATGTATGTTCCTAAGAAATCCAAGCTTGAAAGCGTGGACAATAGTTCTAGGAGCACCAATGCTATAAGATTAGAAATATGTGTGTTTGAATACCACACACGCATTCCTACATGAGCGCATTCATGAAGGTCTCATTGCCACTTTTGAGACCATCATTATCTTGTAAGTGTCATTCTCCATGTTTTATTGTTTTTTTTTCTTAATTCAACATAGAAGATCTTTATTAATTTAACCAAAACATAGTACAAAATAGTTGTTGGTCTACCAGATTAGAAACCAAACCAGCTGCAAAAATAGACTGTCTTAATACTACTTTTGTCCCAAAAAAACCATTAAATTACGTTTGTCCAAAAAAAACCATTAAATTCTTCTGTTTCTTGTTCCCTTCTCCATATTTCATCTTTAAACCAACTAAAAATTAAAAAAAAAAAATTACATAATTTGAAAGAAACTCCACCATTAAGCTCCATTGTACCTCGACAACAATTTATAATGATGAAAGCTTTTTCATATTTCATATATTAAGTAACAAAAACAAATAAAAAAATATAACAATGCCTTCTTCTTTTTT
Source organism: Pinus tabuliformis (assembly GCA_031772625.1). Taxonomy (NCBI): domain Eukaryota; kingdom Viridiplantae; phylum Streptophyta; class Pinopsida; order Pinales; family Pinaceae; genus Pinus; species Pinus tabuliformis. The sequence goes on from CM062811.1 coordinate 1,246,859,513, forward strand.
TAAACTACTCACTTTCCAGATCGTGTGAGGAGTCTCTTATTCATAGTTTCCCATACACAACTTATATAAAACAAACTAAAAAATAAATGTTTACTTATATGAAAGATTTGTCATGAGAGATACTTTGAATAGTTACAAATTCAAACATGAACATAATGTTATAATATGTCTAAGTGATGCCCTACCTTCAACTGCTATAAATAAAACTGGTAGGAAAATCAAACATCTAGAAGGACTAAAAATCTCAACGTATAAAGGATTTTATATATGCACGTGCATATAATATAGTATTACATATATTATTTTATTCTATAACTTAAACATATTAATTTATTTCACTTAAATCTAGATAGAGATGATGATAATGATTTCACTCCATTATTAACCATAAACTCAATGACAAATTAATTTTATAGCCATATATATAAGATGATTATGATGATAATTGTAATTATTTTATTTTAGTTTTTTGAGTCTAGATTATTTGGAAAATTTGTATTATACAAAGTTATGTATTATACAAATTATGTACACAAAGTTGGTATTATACAAAGTTATGTATTGTTTAAAAAATTTGTATTACACAAAATTATATATTATAGTTTTTGAGTGTAGATTATTTAGAAAGTTTGTATTATACAAAGTTTTTAATTCAAAATTTCTCACTATCAAACTCATATATTGTTTTACTAATAAAGTAATTCACTTCAAAATTTTAATAATAGTAATTAAAATGATAGGTACAAACTTAACTTAATTGTTAATTTTTTAACCCAAAAAAATATTATAATTATATCATATTAAAAACAACAACAACAAATATTAAAAACAACCACAACAAATTTCATTATTTTAAATGAAAATTCTAAAAACACATTCCATTATTCCCTTAAAATTTCAAAATTTATTAAGTGACAGGGAAAATCCTAATAAAGTCCAAAAACAATTAAATCTAATTTCTTTTTTCTTCGGTATTATATTTCCACTCTACTTTAGGTTTGGTCAATTAAAAGCGTTCACAATCATTATAAACCCACATTATTTCATTTTGACAATTATAACTTTATGTATACATCACCTTGTTCCATTTCTTCATCATAACTTACGTATGAATTCAATATTTTCATCATACCATAGTCGACAAACTTTATAAGAAGGTATGGGTAGGTTGCACCAAACTTTGTGGGTTGAATGAATACTCTATATGTACTTATATAGACTATAGACAAATAATTAATTGTCAAATATATTTTATTTTGTGGATGGCTATTATTTTATTTTGCATTGATAAAATAATAAATAATAGATTATCAAATTCCTCATATAAATTGAACCTTATTTAATAATGTAAAGAGTATGTTTTCAACGCTTTTAATGTATACTATTTAACTTGCATTATAAAAAAATCTAAATCTAAATAACCAAAACATCTTTCACTAAAAAATGTTTTTTCACTTAAAACTTGTAACAGATATCAATATCATCAATATTATGTATTAATATTTTTTAATGCTATGTCCATGGAAAATCTGCGCTGATTAATCCCAAAGGAAATTAACCCCTTGACTAAATTAGCAAAACCTAATCCCAAAGACATCAAAAAGAATTGACCTTGTAACCTCCCGATCAACAAAATACTTAACAGCAGAAACTCAACCAATTAAACTAATTCTTAAAACTTATCAATGTATCATTAAAATGTTACCCTCAATTAATTTATATAATTCCAATGTTACACTCAATTAATTTAAACACTATTTATAACAATGATGATGTGATTAATTTAAACACTATTTATAACAATGATGGTTGCCCTAACACCATATAGGTGAGAAGCACTTAGAATAAAGTTATTATTAACATTTTGATTTTCAAACTCTACCTTTTAAGGGTTATAATGATGTCGGTATACCCACGTTTAAAGTTATCCAAAAGTTTCACTGTGATATAGTGTCATCCGCCCATCATGCTCTTTTGAAAAGCGACCATTGTACCTTAGGGCATAATAAACTTTAGAATTTTCATATACAATGTAATAATACGCACACTTCATGAAGGAGTTAACACTTGTACTAGTAAGTTTTAAGGTTTTTATATTAATAACTTTGTAATTTATATATAAATAATTTTGTGACATTTATATCTTATATAATTAGCATGTGAAAATAAATTTATAATATGTATAGTATCTTTTATGATTTTAGCGTTATTGATTTTCGAGAGTTGAATGTTGATATTTTTTTTATCTTTAAAATTAGTATAATCCTAAGAAACATTGTTTCGAAATAACTGATATTTTTAAAAATTAACAACTACCTTTAAGATATATTTGAAAAAGTTCTGAATTCCTTTTGGAATTTACATGAAAACAATAAATATTATGAAAACACAATTTCAATAATAATTTAAATTTTAAGTTAAATATCAGGAGAAAACACAATTTGATAATAATTTAAAATTTAAATTAAATGTTATGAAACACACATTTTAATAATAATTCAAAATTTAAATAAATTTTTTAAATATGGATATATTATTTTATTATAAAAAATGCATATTAAAAAATTAATTTTTTTATAAATATAAATAAAAAACTGTAAAAATAATAAATATAATTAAAATTAAATGAACAAATCAAATAGCTCAGCTAAACGCTAAACTAAGAGATATTTTAGTTGGATTAACTAATTAATAATCAAACAACTTACATAACAATTATAATTTATGATGAGGAATATCATTCAATATGCACAAGACAAGTAGGAGTTAGATCACCAAGACCCTCCCTTAATGAGTATTTGTCTTTGATCTTCTTGTTTGGAAAAAATTCATTAGCATCTCTAAACATTTTCAATATCATGTATAGTGAACTCCATCAAGTCGTCTTATAAGCTTCGTAAAGGTGTAGTTGGCAAGATAAATTTCTAATTTCTACTCCCAAACTCTAGAATCACAGATCTCCCATATTCAATTACTAAACAACATCCACAAGTTGTGGTATAACCTCACTAGTAGACCACTATGGTATCTTCAACAAACCTCACTAGTAGAACACTATTGTATCTTCAACAATTAATGAGGGGTCCTTGATGGCGAGCGTGCAAGCATTAGAGACAATCTTCCTAATCTGTCAGCAAGTTCTGCTATGTCTTGATCAACTTCCCTTTCTGGTCCTTCTTTAATATCAGTCATTAACTGATATTCTCATTGTCTCTCCAATTGCAACTTGGCAAAACAGTGGCTTTATCTGTATCGGCAGTAATTCTCAAAGAATTATGCCAACACAATATCGGAGGTCTTATAAGAAGGGCCAAAACCCCAACACTATCGGCGATCGCTCTACAAATGGAGGACTTATACAATATAATCTATCGGGCAGTAATTCTAGAGAATTACCTTATAACATACCCCGCTTTATAATGTCTCTTTAATCTTTTCCCCGATGCGATATCGCATCGGCGATCACTATCGGCGGCTTTGCAATGGAACACAGGCTCCGATATATTACGGACCCGATATATATATATATATATATATATATATATATATATATATATATTCCCCCCTATGTTGAGTTCGGGTCCGATACATGTATCGGCAGTCGCTCCAACCAAATGATCTCCTCCTCCGAACTCACAGACCCGATGCCTCCTTCCAAACTGCCCTATAAAGATTTCGGGTCCGGATCTTTCAAGGCCTCCGCGGACCCGATCCACTTATATACACAACCTTTATAATTTTGGCGGGTCCGCTTTTTGGTGGTCGCCACAATTTACAATTCTCCCACCTCCGAAATGACGGACCCGACGATAAATATATTGTAATTTATATGACTTCGGCTCCGGATATGGAAAGCTCAGTCGGAGGGTTTGCGCTATGGGATCCTTTCGGACCCAAAAAGCTTTATACACCGGCCTCTATAACAAATCGGCTCCGGAAATTCGGAGTGCACAATTAAGTGTTCCAAAGGTTCTCCCCGACGCCGATATGGGTTCGAACCCGATATGGGTAAGAACTTACAATTATATTATTTCGCGTCCGCTACAGCCACTTAATGAAAGATTTCAAGGATTCTTAGCATAAACAGAAATATATGCGCAGTTTTAAAATAAAAGTAACAGCCTATATAAACATAAATGAAAGGGAAGGCGACTCAGAAGTTAACACACAGTACTGCAGCATGCGGAAAACAGTCACCGATTCAACACTATTAAGGCACTACACAATAATCAATAATCTATGCATGCATATTACCGAGTCATTTTAATAAGAGACGCCGAGAGAACAGTTTTTAAAATAATGCTATGGCACTCGCTCCTCTCCTCTCTCTCCTTTAGAGCTTTGCTGCCTCTTTATTTATAACTAAGGATAGGCCTTCTCGGTCCTTATCCGATACAAAGAAAAGCATGCTTTACAGGATGATTTAAAGCTTGAAAAGCTCTGTTACAAATAGCATGATTTATTGCTAGAATTTATTCTATTTTTAACTAAGAAAGCATAGAAATTGCAGGCTAAAGGACCCCACTCCCTTGCCTGTAAATTTTTTTGGATTTTTGGAATAATTTGGAAGATTTTTTCCCTCTGAGTCACATGCTCCCGCATCAGACTCCTGAGGACAAAATTCTTCATGGGCTCCTGTCCATGAGCTCATCTACAGATTTTCCCAATTTCTGTAGAATGTCTTCTGTAACCCAAGTAGCTTCAGCGATCGGCTGTCCCTTCCATTTCACCAGATACTGGAAATACTCTCGTGCCCTTGTCTTCTTATACACTTTCTTATCCAGAATTCTTTCTGGCTGTAAATTCTTGGCTGTGGGTAACTGTTTTACCCAGTCAATCTCTGGAGTCTCTTGATCCTGTGTTGTATCATCTGTAGTTTCATTCTCATACTTGTACAAGTCTACAACATTAAAAATTGGTGATATTCCCACACCAGGTAGTAATTAATCTCATAAGCGTTTGCAGAGAACTTTCTCAGTATCCTGCATGGCCCAATTTTCTTGGATTTTAACTTATTATATGCTCCCTTTGGAAATCTCTCCTTTCTGAGGTGTGCTAAAACCAAGTCTCCAACTTCAAAGTTCATTTCTCTTCTCCTCATGTCAGCTCTGATTTTATATTGAATGTTGTTGTCCTGTAGCTGCTGTTTCACCTGTTCATGTATCGCCTGCATTCTTGAAGCAAAGTCTTCACCTTCTGCACTTCTCACTTCTTCTTTTCCCAAATTCCTTAATTCAGATATTCCCCTTGGGTGCATTCCATAAACAATATGGAATGGACTCTGTCCTGTGCTCCTGTTTGGATGTTCCTGTTGGTGATTTCAACTTGTGGTAACACTTGATCCCATTGCTTTGGATGTTCTGCAGTAAAGCTCCTCAAAAGATTGCCTAAACTTCTGTTCACAACTTCAGTCTGTCCATCAGTTTGTGGATGATAGGCAGAACTGAAATTTAATTTAGTTCCCAGCTTCTTCCATAGTGTTCTCCAGAAATGTCCAACGAACTTTGAATCCCTGTCCGAAACAATGCTTTTGGGCAATCCATGTAATCTTACAATTTCTTTAAAAAACAAGTTAGCAATATGAGAAGCATCACTAGTTTTATAACATGGAATAAAGTGTGCCATTTTTGAAAATCTGTCCACTACAACAAAAATTGAATCATAGCCTCTTTGAGTCTTTGGCAATCCTAGCACAAAATCCATACTTACCATATCCCAAGGCCTATCTAGAATTGGAAATGGAATATATAACCCTGTGTTCTGGCTCCTTCCTTTTGCATACTGGCAGACTTTACAATTTCTTACATACTTCTCTACTTTAGATTTCATTTTCAGCCAGAAGTAAAATCTGTTGAGTTGTTCAAAGGTCTTCTCTCTACCAAAATGTCCTGCAAGTCCTCCACTATGCTTCTCTTTGATTAAATTCTCTCTCATTGAACAGTTGGGTATGCACAGCTGATTTTTCTTAAATAACAGTCCATCTTGTATAAAATAATCCAGCCACTTGCTCCTGTCTGCCAAAACAAGATTCTTACAAGCCTCAAATGCCTCTTTAAAATCTGAATCGGTCTCATATAATTCTTTAAGAAAATCAAAACCCAACACTTGGATTTGACTTTCTTGCAGCAATACACTTCTCCTACTTAAGGCATCTGCCACTTTGTTTGATTGTCCAGTTATATGCTTCAACACAAAATGAAAGCCTTCAAGATATTCTACCCATTTAGCATGTCTTTGGCTGAGTTTTGGCTGCTGCATTATAAACTGTAATGCATAGTTATCTGAATAAAGAATAAATTCTTTCGACATTAAATAATGCCTCCACTTCTTTAGTGCATGCACAACTGCGTAAAACTCCTTATCATAAGAAGAATACTTCCTGTTAGCCTCCTGCTGCAGCAGGTTAATCATCTTTCATGATCGACAGTTTTACATGCCAAATATGTCGTGCTATGCATGCTGCAATGCTCCATATTTGCTATAGATGGCCAAAGAAGTATCCATAAGAGTATGCTAGTCTAAGGGCCACTGCTGTGTTCCAATTTTGATAAGCAATCCATTTTTCGGTCCGAGGCAGTTTCTTCAGTTGGAGGTACTCAGGATGGAGTTCACTAACATCTCTCTTTTTCTCATCACCCTTATTATATAACTCCCTATTAGTTTTTCCCTTCCCCTATTAAAATCATGTATATAAATTCCCCTATGTAAATACCCCTCCCTGGCATTATAGCCATAATTCTACCAAGTCAGGGAAATCTCAGTCCATCCAGGACTGTTTTTAGCCCATCCGCGTCATTGAGGAACTAGTTTGACATCTGGTCAGCTAGTAACCTCCCCCTTAACCCTAAAAAACCCCCAAAAAACCCATATTCCGCCCCTAAACCAAAGTTTTATGCATAAATATTAACCCGCGCCTGTAAAAACCCATATAAACCCGTTTTCCTAAGTTTCAACCCATCCGCCGCGCGTATTTAAAAGGGAATATTCCTGCGAATATTCCCACCCGTTAACCCGCCGTCCCTTCGCATCCGCCGCCAGCCGTCCGATCCACAGCCCCGCAGATCGACGGTGGGCGGGCATCTCCATTCCCGACACGCCCGGCCTTTAACGTCCGGGAGTTCGGCGGTTTTGCCGCCGTACCCCCGCCACGCGTCAGGCGCTGGGCTGTGGCGGAGCCCCTCCCTCCGAAACCGCCATCCCTGAAAAGCGGTGTGCCACATACCGCTTACCGCCCTGCCCAGTGACGTCATACCCCACGTCACCCCCTGCACAGTCACATGCCCACGTCACCCCTGTCCAGTCACCCGATGAGTCACCTGCCTGCGTGGCCTCCTGCCACGTCACTGCCACATGTCCCCGCCACCGTACCTGCCACGTCATCGTCCGTATGTGATGACGTCATCCCGCCACGTCGCCCTGCTAACGTCATGCTGACGTCACCCGCCGTATAATGCTGACGTCATCAGCGCTTTTTTGGACGCAGAGGCGCAAAAGTCGCACTTCAGAGCCCCAGAATCAAATTCTGAGGCAGTTTTTGATGAGTGATTTGCGCAAATCGCTCATCGCAGGATTTTTTAGGCTGAAATGGAGAATCTTCAGGGAATCTTTAGGGAATCTTCTCACCATGCGGCCTCAGGAAGCCCGAAAAGGCGCAAAAATGATCCGTTTTCTTCACAGAGCATACCAAAATGATCAGAAGACAATTCCAGATGATACCGAGGCCGAACAGCGGCCATTTACTGGCGATTAGACCCGCAGCACATCAGATCAGCAGTCCAGATTTTGTCAGAGAGTATCAGTGGAAGAAAAGACGCCAGAGAGTATCAGTCATGATTTTTTAGGGGCTCGAGGCACCTGAACATTGATGAAGCCCCCAGAAAGTCAAATCAATAAGCATCAGCCCATCCTTGCCTTCAAATCACCATTAAGGCATTCAAGGCACCAGGACAGCAAGAAAGCAGAAACCCATACCCATTTATTGCAGAAAACACTGCAGCAAGCCACCGAGGACAGCATCATTTATTCAGTTTTGACACATCGGCCCTGAGCACGGCCCGAGATATTTTTTGCATTTATTTCTAGATAGGATTAGGTCAAGTAGTCATTTTTATGACCTAATTAGGTCAAGATGTAATAAAGGAACTCTGCAGAGAGTTTTTGCCCTATATATACCACCCTCTGTATAGTTTTAAGGGTTGGTCAATTGAGATTTTTCATTAGAGACTCGTTGTGTATACCTGAACTTTTCTGTAATCAAAGATTGCTTAAAGCTTGGAGAGCGAACTGTCTGTTGCTGATGAATGTTCTGAAGAGTTGAAGATGGAATTTCTGCGCTGCGGTCTGAAGCAATAAGTGCCTCTTATCTCTGTTTATGTGTTTGCCATTATCTAAATAGCAGAAAAAAGGAATAGCCTATAATTAGTTTAAACACTCTCTATGCTCAATTTCTGATGTTTCTTCATGTTTTTCTCTAAAAGAATTGGTTATGAACATTGAATTCCTCCCGACTCATGTTTACCCCAATTCGCCTGTGTTGGCCAATTATCTAGGGATTCTTAACTGCCCCTAGGTAGCGCCCTGTAATTTTCTCTGCTAATTTGTTGGAGAGATTCTTAACTGCCTCTCTTTCTTTAGCATTCATTCCATCCTTTGAACCTGAAAGTTGCTTCTGCTTCAGTTATCTTGCTCCATTTTCCCCTCACTATTATTAAGGAAAGACACCAGCAGTTCCCCTCCTCGACTCCATGCCCAATGGCTTGAAAATTCAGACTATACTCTGCCTCTCTACCCGAAAGTGTCAATTTTCCCACCAAAACTCAATCAAACCCCTTGTGCATCATATCTAGCCTAAAATCATCCCTTTCAACAAAGCTAAATCATAAAGAGAGAGCCCTCTCTGACTGCAGGCAGGCTAGGGCCTGCAGTCCAAAGTTGGTTTGTGGTTACCTCAGCTGTATCCCTTTAGGAGTCAAAAGGGACAACCTGAGTGATAACACTTCCTTTTGGCATCATTTAGCTTTTCATTGAAATAAGCTATCGGTCTATATTCTTGGCTTAAAACCCCTCCAATTGCTTCTGTGCTGGCATCACACTTAACTTGAAAAGTTTTGTTAAAATCAGGAAGAACCAAAACAGGATTTTCAGTTATTTTCCTCTTTAACAGCTGAAAATTTCTCTCTGCTTCAGCAGTCCACTTAAATGGTTGTTTATCCTTCTTTATGGTCTCAATAATAGGTGCATTAATCTTACTAAAATTCTTAATGAATTTTCTGTAAAAACTAGCAAGACCATGAAAACTCCTTACCTCAAAAATACTCTTGGGTGAAGGCCACTCCACAATTGCTTTGATCTTTTCTAGATCCATCTTTAATCCTTCAGCTGAGATAACAAATCCCATGTACACTAGCTCCTCTTTCATGAATAAACATTTCTTCAACAATAATTTTTCTTGTTGTAGCTTCTGTAAGACATAATGTAAATGCCTCAAGTGCTCCTCTTTGGACCTGCTATAGACTAATATATCATCCAGATATATTATTACAAATTTACCAATGAATTCTTTAAGAACTTCATTCATAAGCCTCATGAATGTACTTGGTGCATTGGACAACCAAAAGGCATCACTCTCCACTCATATAATCCTTCATTGGTCTTAAAAGCGGTTTTCCATTCATCCCCTTCTCTTATCCTTATCTGATGATAGCCACTTTTAAGATCTAACTTTGAAAATATTTTGCGCCAGACAAGCAATCCATTAAATCTTCAATTCCGGGTAACGGAAATCTATACCTGATTGTAATCTTATTGATGGCTCTTGAATCTGTACACATTCTCCAGCCTCCATCTTTCTTCGGGCTCAGCACTATTGGCACTGCACAAGGACTCAGGCTTTCTTTGATCAACCCCTTATCAAGCAATTCTTGCACCTGTTTCTTAACTTCTTCATTTTCTGCAGGAGTCATTCTGTATGCTGCTTTGTTAGGTAAGCTTGCTCCAGGAATCAAATCTATATGATGACTGATTTTTCGTATTGGCGGTAATTCATTAGGCAAATCATCAACAATAATATCACAATAATTCTCCAGCATTTCTTGAATTTCAATGGGTAATTCAGAAATTTTAGTAGAAGTCAATATTACCTTGGGCTTGCAAATTACAGCAAAGTTTACCTCATTTTCTTCAATCTGCTTCAAGTATTCTTTCCCTCCAAGCAACAGAGTTTTTGGACTAGTCTTCTGTCCCAGTACATATTCTTCTTGCAAAGGAAACAATGTATGATTAACACCATCCTTTCCAAACTTGTAGGTGTTTCTCTTCCCATCATGTGTGGCTCCTCTGTCATATTTCCAAGGTCTTCCAAGCAATATGTGACACACGTCCATTGGCATCACATCACAAACAATTTTATCTTTGTACTTGCCCACTTGAAATTCCACTTCACACTATTCACTTACCAACAGTTGATGTCCCTTTTGTAACCATGACACCTTATAAGGTGTTGGATGCTTCGTTGTCTTCAGCTTCAATTTCTCCACTACTTCTGTAGAGACCAAGTTATCAGTGCTGCCACTATCAATGATCATTTGGCAACATTTCCCTTGGACTTTGCACACTGTCCTGAATAAAGTTTTCCTTTGTGGCGGTTCAGCAACCACCTCCTTCATTGGCTTAAGTAAGACTTTATTAACCACCAGAGATTCTCCTCTTTCTAGTGTATTTTCTTCTTCTGCCACCGCTGTCGCTGGTGCTTCTTCTTCAGCTGGAGCAACAATTGCATTCCTCTGCTTTATGTCTGCATTTTCTGGGCACTCAAAAGCTCTGTGTCCCAGCTTGTTACATTTGTAACATCTTAATTCTCTGCCTCTTCCTCTGCCTCCTCTTCCTCTGGAAAAACTCCCTCTGCCTCTTGCATCACCTTCTCTGGGTGCATGCTGGGTTGAGCTACTGCTAGCTCCATCTCTAGGTGTTGTAGATCTTCCTCTACCACCTTGACTTCCTTTTCCTCTGAAAGTCCCTCTCCCTTTGGCAGACTGCTTCCTCATGAGTTTTTCCTCAGCTTTCAGCGCTATCTGATAAGCTTCCTCTACTGTTTTAGGAGACACCAAACTTATCTCATCCTGAATGTCCATCCTGAGGCCATTCATATATCTAGCCACCTTCTCATCTGTGTCTTGGGCTTCTCCAGCTCTTATGCTTACTTTATAAAACTCTTCTGTATATTCTTTTACTGTTAAAGCTCTCTGTCTAAGATTTTGCATTTGTCTAAACAATTTTTGCTGATAATTACTTGGCAAGAACTTACCTCTCAACTTTGCTACCATTCGGCTCCAGTTCTTGATTGGTTGCTTACCAAGTCTCTTCCTTTCTGCCTGCACACCATCCCACCATAGTGCTGCATGGCCTTTTAACTTGGTGACAGCAAACTTTACTTTCTTCTCATCTTCTATTTCTTCGTAATCGAAGAATTTCTCCATGCTGTTAATCCAGTCGATCAATTCTTCTGGATTCAATCCTCCTTGATATAGTGGTACTAATTGGTTCCATGGCCTGGTTGTGGATTTTAACACTGACTGGATGAATCTCATCTCAGGAGTAACCTGTACAGCCTCCTCCTCTTCCGCAGCTTCAATTTCGGGCTCACTGACATCTCCATCATCTATATTTCTATTTGAAGTTAATGCATCCACTCGAGCTCGCAGCTCTTCTACTGTTTCCATTAGTTCAGCATTTGCAGCAGGTCGTCCTCTTCCACCACGTCCTCGTCCTCTTCCAACTCTGAAAGCCATCCTTCTTCCGCTCCTGAGATTCAATTCAATGTCAGTTGATGGCTCTGATACCACTAATGGTGGCGAGCGTGTAGGCGTTAGAGACAATCTTCCTAATCTGTCAGCAAGTTCTGCTATGTCTTGATCAACTTCCCTTTCTGGTCCTTCTTTAATATCAGTCATTAACTGATATTCTCATTGTCTCTCCAATTGCAACTTAGCAAAACAGTGGCTTTATCTGTATCGGCGGTAATTCTCAAAGAATTATGCCAACACAATATCGGAGGTCTTATAAGAAGGGTCAAAACCCCAACACTATCGGCGATCGCTCTACAAATGGAGGACTTATACAATATAATCTATCGGGCAGTAATTCTAGAGAATTACCTTATAACATACCCCGCTTTATAATGTCTCTTTAATCTTTTCCCCGATGCGATATCGCATTGGCGATCACTATCGGCGGCTTTGCAATGGAACACAGGATCCGATATATTACGGACCCGATATATATATATATATATATATATATATATATATATATATATATATATATATTCCCCCCTATGTTGAGTGCGGGTCCGATACATGTATCGGCAGTCGCTCCAACCAAATGATCTCCTCCTCCGAACTCACAGACCCGATGCATCCTTTGAAACTACCCTATAAAGATTTCGGGTCCGGATCTTTCAAGGCCTCCGCGGACCCGATCCACTTATATACGCGGCCTTTATAATTTCGGCGGGTCCGCTTTTCGGCGGTCGCCACAATTCACAATTCTGCCACCTCCGAAATGACGGAACCGACGATAAATATATTGTAATTTATATGACTTCGGCTCCAGATGTGGAAAGCTTAGTCGGAGGGTTTGCGCTATGGGATCCTTTCGGACCCGAAAATCTTTATACACCGGCCTCTATAACAAATCAGCTCCGGAAATTCGGAGTGCACAATTAAGTGTTCCAAAGGTTCTCCCCGACGCCGATATGGGTTCGGACCCGATATGGGTAAGAACTTACAATTATATTATTTCGCGTCCGCTACAGCCACTTAATGAAAGATTTCAAGGATTCTTAGCATAAACAGAAATATATGTGCAGTTTTAAAATAAAAGTAACAGCTTGTATAAACATAAATGAAAGGGAAGGCGACTCAGAAGTTAACACACATTACTGCAGCATGCGGAAAACAGTCACTGATTCAACACTATTAAGGCACTACACAATAATCAATAATCTATGCATGCATATTACAGAGTCATTTTAATAAGAGACGCCGAGAGAACAGTTTTTAAAATAATGCTATGGCACTCACTCCTCTCCTCTCTCTCCTTTAGAGCTTCGCTGCCTCTTTATTTATAACTAAGGATAGGCCTTCTCGGTCCTTATTCGATACAAAGAAAAGCATGCTTTACAGGATGATTTAAAGCTTGAAAATCTCTGTTACAAATAGCATGATTTATTGCTAGAATTTATTTTATTTTTAACTAAGAAAGCATAGAAATTGCAGGCTAAAGGACCCCACTCCCTTGCCTATAAATTTTTTGGATTTTTGGAATAATTTGGAAGATTTTTTCCCTCTGAGTCACATGCTCCCGCATCAGTCCTTCCCTAGATCCACAATTTCTAAACTAACTGAACAACCATCCATAGTAAGATTCACTTCCACTTGATATCTTGAAGATACAATTGTTTTAGGCCAACAATCAATTCTGTGAACTACTAGTCATTCTATGGATGTGCCTCCATCTGTCAAGATACATTGATGCCAACCTCTATAGTCACATATTACCTAGAAAAGTATACTAGACACTCAATGTACTCTAGTCACTGTTACAACATGACCTTCATCTAATTTTAGAAATTCTTTGCCATCTATTACAAACAAAAGATAATAATTTCTTTTAGTAAAAATAATATAACCTCACCATTAAAAATATCTAAATCATCTTTAAACACATAAGATAATACACAAATTGCTTCCAAAAATAAATACACAAAATTCCTGAAACTTATCGTAACCTTAATAATAAAAAAATTGTACCAACAAATATAACAATCATCTTATAATTCATAACAATCAACATGTAGCAAAATAACATTCAAAACACAAAAAAAAATATATCCATAACATCAACACCACTAAAAAGCATAGATTTTCTCAAGAATTTATGTCTTCTATTTCTTTCCATGCACAGACACACAATAATGCTCTTCCTAAAACCATGCATGCTTTTGCTTGTCTCCTTGGCATTATACTGCAAGTTCCTTATATGAATCCACAAGGAAATTGTTTTCATTAATTCCATGAGAAGAATGTGATTTTTGTTCTCTTTTTCATGTAAGTGTCGTGATGGCCTAAGAAAACAAATTGTTGGTAGTGTCCTCGCTTCGAAAATTCCTATTGGTAGTGTCTCGTAATTTGTTTAAATGTATTGTCCATATGTTGTATTATATCGAGCATAATACAATACAACGAAGGTCTAATGATGCCCACCCCACACAAAAATTATAATATAGTATACATAACACGAAGGTTGTCTGTTCTAAGGATTCTACATTATTTGTAATTAAGGTTGCAATTGTTTTTGGTGTGTTTTTACACAAATATATTATATTCACATACTTATTACTAATATAGATTTATCTTAAATACGGATTTAACATGATTCGAGAGGCATCTAATTTTTTGAGATACAAATTTTTTTGAGTTGATATTACTTAAATGTTTTGTATAGTTATTTAATTTTTTAATTTTTAGATTTTTTTAATTTTTATTTTGTCCGACATGAGAGAAATTTCAACTTTGATGACAAATGGATAGAGTTACACATCATACTGGGCTATAGAATGGGCCTCTCGGCTCAATAATTCAGGCTCACAATATTAATGTTACATTTTCCTCATAGTCCTAGGCCCTCCTTTGAGGAAGTTACATCCAAAGTTGGTAGCTTTGATATCAATTCAAAAATATTATGTACTAAAAAAAAATGTATTATATTAAACACATATAAATACATCATGTATTAATTTAAGATATAAATACTATCTTAACTACACAATAAACTAGTTGAAAAAATATCTCAATCAAATAATAAACTAAAAACTATTTTAATTGGATTAAATCTCTCAACTCCAACTAACAATCAAATAATTCACTTAACAATTATATTTTATGATAAAATAATTCAATTTACACAACAAATATATAAATAAATTTATTTAATAAAAATTATATTTCTATTTACTTAAAATTTATAATAAATTATCATTTTAATATACACTAGGTAAATTATCATTTTACTATACAATTAAATTTAGTTTATTTATGAAGAAATAATTAAACTCAATTATCCTATAATCACATCTCTTTTTCTCATTTATTTAAAGAAAAATCAAGAGGTATATTCTTTTGAAAGATGTTGATAATTAGGTCAGTTGCAGTGTTGGAATCTAGGGATGGATAATCATCGAAATCTATATGAGATTCCCATGTTTGATAATGAATATTTGAGAAAAAAAAAGTTGTGCAATGAAGTTGATAGCTTCATGCCTTTATTTACTCAAAAAGAGCATTGTGAAAGTGGGTGGATAAATGCTCATACCTTTATTTAGTTAAAAAGAACATAAATTATAGATTGTTTAGTCACTTTTATGGGTAAGGTGATATTATTTTGGGATTTATTTGAATTTATTTTTTATCATTATAGAAAAGGAAAAAAAAATTGAAAGTTGAAGTTGAAGTTGAAGTGAGTTATGTAGATATTTGTTTTTTAATATTCAAGGGTAACAATATAGAATTGGGTTATATTTTTTGGTGAAATAAGGGTACATTTTTCTGAAAAACGGATGTTTAATCAAGTAATTTTAAGTGCTCATTTGAGTCGTTTAGGTGCTTAAAAATAGTTCTATTGAGTCGTTTTCTAACCTAAGTTAACGACTTGATTGAGTCATTAGCTCGATCGAAAAATATAACTCGATCAAGCACTATTTCTACTTCAAATAGCTCAGTCGCGACCTATGCAAGTCATTTTTCTTAGACCATGAAAGGAAAAGGGACTCAATGGAAGATTTCTAAACTCAACTGAGATGGAGGAACTCAATCTAGCTACCCATCAACCTCACAAATGACCCAGAGACTCAATCCGAGGTAGGCTTCCTGTCATTTATGTCTCTTTTAAAAACCACCAAGAAAATCTTTGAAGACCAAAACCAACTTAGAAAACTACCAAAAGAATCCTTGAAAAACAACAAAAAAAAAACTATAATTTAGGTTTTAATTATTTTTTTAAAATTCCATTGTATAATTTATCCATGATATTAACATGTTTATTATAAATATTTTCTATGGTTAATTTTATTTATAATTATTTTACACTTTAAAGTTATTTTCAGCATTTTAGTGAAATAAATTTTCAAAAAAGAATGATTTATTGTTATTAAAAATGCATTTTAAATTTTGAACAAATTTAATAAAAAATATGCCCAAAAAAATTTCAAAACAAAAAACAATTAAACTATAAAAATCCACCTACTTTAATTTGACATATGAATATGGTTGTTTATAGGGAACTGTTATTAAATCAAAAAAAAAATATATTTCATTTTTTATTTTAAATTTAAATTTATTTATATTTAAATAAACATTTTTTTAATAATGATTATAGTAATTTGTTTTATAACATTAATTTTACTTAAATAAATTATTTTAACTATATTAAAAGTCCAACATAAATATATTTTAATAATAATTTAGTAAAATTTGTTTTATAAAATTAATTGTATTTAAACAAAATATTTTAACTAAATTAAAAGTAGAAAACAATATTTTTTTATTTAATTAAATTTTACTAACCAAAACCATATATATATATATATATATATATAACTATTTATAATTTATATAAAGTTATAAAGTATAGTATAACTTTAAAAGTATTATATATATAACATAACTAGATATATAATTATATAATTGAACATAGCATGTAACATAACTATATAACTAGATATATAACATAGTTATAGTTGTAACATTTCTCTCACGCACATATGTAACATTTAACATAGTTTTATAAATATTTAACATAATGTGCTCTTCATAATTTAGCATAAGATGGGTGGTGCTCAATAACTTTCTTACGACTCCAGTTGCTCTATAAACTATAATTTTCTTTAAATTTTTCATTACTCATATTTGTAGAATTATTTAATATAACGATGTACATGACTACCATATATCTCTTAGTTCTCACCCTTATTAAATTTATTAGTTGAGTAATGATTTTGTAACTTACACTTCTTATATTTTATTTAACTATATAACACAACATAGCATATACATAACATTGATACATACATTAAAACCATGATGAAAAGTGAATTTAAAGTTCAAAAGTTCAAATATATAAGCATTTTGACTCTTTTCTAATTTGTACCATGTTGTTTCATTATGTAGTGTGATGTACCAGAAACATTTTGTTCCAGTGCTTGCACCTAGTACATATCATGTGTCAAAATTAAATATTATAGGAACTTGTCATATGGAGTATTTCGCCGCCATGAAGTTTTATTAGTTTTCCAAATATGTTTATTTCAATTTTTTACATATATTTACATATTTATGCTCTATGAATAAAATTAATATTTATAAATGAGAAAAAGTGTAAGTTAGATTTTCAAGATCACATTTTTCGATTATATTTACATGGAACTCAATATTTTTGTTGATAATTTATGAGAATAAACACTATATTTAGTTTAGGACTTTAGCCTAAATTATTCTACTTGAGTTTATAAATGGTTTTCTTGTTAACATTCTTTATATGTCAACATTTTTGATGTGGGAGGAAACTACCTAGAGGCAATCTCCCCTTCATTTCATAAATCTTACCATGAACCTGTGGGTTATGGACCACCTATACAAATTGGAAGCGTTTACAATGGTGGATTTTACGTAAAACGCGACCAATCACCAAACAGCGGAATAACACAGAATCCGCCAACGAATGTCAGTCCCATCTGAATGTACAAGACCGGACCTTAAATAAAATAAACCGCGTCCATAAACTTCTCGGGTCCACTTTTGAATTTAAACTTCGATCACATTATGGCCTGATATCTGTTGGATATATGCAGTCATCAAATCTACAACTTGCGGGACCTCAATTTGCACACAGGCTAAAAACAAGCCTAACCCCCATCGTTGACTGTGACCTAAAAGTTTGACATTGAGATCGACAGCCAGGAATGAGTGCGAGTCTCCAACCACGATCAAGAATTTATGTGCGCTCATACCTCCGCGGTTGCTGAACACCGTCAATCTAACAGATTTGACAATCCAGATCTATTCTTCCGCCATTAATATCCGTCGATCTAAATGATCTGACGACTCCCTTTGTGCTTGTTCACTTATGATGGAATCTACATCAAACACATATCATTTATTCGTAGGGAATATACCAGCCCCAAACTAGATCAATTCTGCAATCCAGTTTCGTCATTATACTTTTGGTCAATTCATATATATGACTTCCTCTTGGTTTCGAAAAGAGAATTACCATGTTGATTTCATTCCTGGAATGGTCGAATTCAAGTGTTAACGCATATCTTCTTTCCTAATTCAACTGTGAGTTGTCTCTGAAAAAATGCATGGATTCCATTCTAGTTCGAATTTCACCAATTACGCATGGTGTGAAATAGAGTTCCTGGCTCAATCAAATCCAAATATTTGATCATCCCAATCCTAAGATCACTATAACAAATGGATTCAATGACTTAATATACACATAACTAATTTAACTTCGATCATATCATCATGATGATCACGATCACTCTCTCTCGTTCCACTAGATTCCTGTACAGAGCTCTCAGCTAATGATTCACACTAAACTTCACATAGACACAGATCCATCTACCAACCTTACCCAATCAGATAATTGACATGTCATACATACATGACAGTTTATTTGATTGTCGAACTCCTAACTTGATTTCACCTTCTTACTCTATATAAAACAAAGTTCTCCTTCATGGATGTGACACGATCTTCATGGACAGACAAGATGCCTTCTTCAATGTTGTAAAGAAATTACCCATATGCACTCCAAATTCTTGAAACACTTTACACTGCTCCAATCACTAAGATATCTTGTAATAGTTGGTCAAATTTCATGACCTCTGCAAATACCTTCTGCGTTGATAACTTCAACTCGGCATCACATGCTTCTTCAATGCATATTTTCATATCTTAAAGATTCGACTTATTACAATGGTCTTTTAAAATGATAGAATTGCTTCAACACAGAACATTAAAGGAGCTAATCTCTTATCCAAGACTTCAACAGGAATTAAATCAATCAACAATCGTCCAAGATGAAATAACCTAATGAAAACTTTCTTTCATTAATCAAATTATATACATAAAATTCTTGGCCCAATTTCTACATTTGAAATGGCCCTCACACATTTCCTCACACCCATCTTTGTATTTTTCTCTATCGCTACTTCTCCCTATCCTCTCTATCCTATCTATCCTCACACGCAAGCTTACATTTATAGAATTAATTACATAGTTATGGATTATTCTACATCCATGATTTTATCTATAGATCACTCAACTAAATCCCTAAAATATCTTATCACTCTTTTGACTCAACTAATTTCTATTCAAGGAGCTCATAATCCCTAACATATCTATACAACCCAACTCCTCTCGTATTCTCAATTATAAGAGAATATTTACAATAAACCACACACTTAGATTTTTATCTTAAAATATACATAATTTATAAAATAATTAAGAAAAACATCACCCCCTAAATAAACCAAATAAACAATGGAATTTGAGCAGGATGCTCCTGAATCAGACTCCCCATGTAGAAATGTTTCCATAGATTCTTGTCTATGAGGTCTGTCACTTTTATGTAATAATGCGACAACCACAAGTCTCAGTGACTTGCTACCTCTAGGATTCCAAACTTTGTTTTTCCACTGGTCCTTTAAAGTATCAACTCCATTTTTTAATTTTACATAGAATTCCTAGAATAGTATTTTCAAAGAATTATTGAACATGATTCTCGACTTTCTATGCCACACCATCTATACCTCTGGAAATATAGACTTGTGAACCGCAAGTGGAAACTCGAATACCCACTTTTCTAGTCTCTGAATTTCGAATGGGTTTCGAACTGGCTCTACATCAACACTTATAGTTTTATCAGCTGACTTGGTGGTGCTGAAATTAATAAGAGCTAAATCTAAAAGCTCACCATCACTAGCATCACTCACTTTGCCAACTAGATTCTATCGGTTTTTACAGCAATTACTTTTTCCAATTCCTTGGAGTAATTCCTCTTTGTTAATTACATCAATACGATTGATGTTTTCTGTAGTGTCTTCTCCTCCTTCCGTTGCAATTTCTTTAGTCTTATCTTCTTCGGCTTCTGGCTCTTTGTCTGCTACTTCCTTCTCTAATTGCACTGGAAACTCAACTTTTTGTAATGAAGAATAATCAAGAACTTCTTCTTGATCACAACTATAGTCATTGACTATCCCTATAGCAACAAATTTCTCATTCGATACTGTACCTGCGTTCATCAACAAATTATTAGTTTTAAAAATACAAGACCTTTCGCCCTCTTTTGATGCTTCAAGCACCAATCTCCCATCATAGACCTTCTGGATTTTAGCCAATCCTCTTTGTTGTGACTCCATTCCTTTGCGTCTCTCCTTCTCTAACAAATCAATATGAATTTTTTCAAGTTCTTTGAACTCGTTTATCAGCTTTCCATTCCACTTTTGTTGCAATGGCTTCCACTTGACCCGTTTCTTCGTTCTCCATCTGTATCTTCGGTCTTCATTTGTCTTTCCTTGTAGCCACTCCATTAATATATCTACTTCTGCTCTCATTACTGCCAGACTAATCTCACGCTCTTCATTCTGCTGCCAATTGCTATACTCCCACAATATAATGCCTTCCTCAAATTTACTGTCATGTTGCTGATTGTTGGTTTCTTCCATCTTTCTCCTGTTGGATTAATACCTATGTTTCCTTCATGTCTCTAAGGACACAACTTTCTTGCTTCTCCTGATCTTTCATCTCATCTTCAAATAATCTCTGCTCAATTTCTCTAATTTCAGCATCATATTTATTAATGTTGTCTTCCGTACCTACAGCCACATTATTAATTGAAGAGTCAAAACATTCACTTAACTCTATAAACGTTAGAGACATTTCATCCTTATCATGCATGGTAACCGCAATCTCTTCTTTATCAGGTTCTGAGAGTTTTGTTTCTCCTTCAGGTTCCTTGAAGAATGTTGGCTTGTTGGGGCCTGACCTATGTTCAAAGGTGATTTAGCCAAACAAATCTCAGTACTACTGGACCTTTTGGCAACAGTCCACGGATCGCGGACTGAGGTCTCACCTGAAGTAGTATGGGAGGGTGCTAAAACCAAGTTTCCGCACCCTGGAGATGTTTGATGAGCTCAAGTGGTCCGCAGTTCGACCCTGCACGCACGTCGCTACGCACACTGACCCGTACCTCGCAGCTTGAGATGTTGCCTTCGCGCAGCCCTACTAGGGAGCTGAATGCTTTTATTACCCAAGCCTTTACTAGTATTCAGTTGTTAGTTGATTAACTTAGCTTACTTTCATGCGTAAAGTATACTTAGCAATATAAATCATTCATACAGGTGCGCGAAGTAAATAAACATTATATTTGCAATTTATATCAAACATGTAACAACCCAAGAATAGATACACGAAATTAAGATAAAACTTCTCTTTATTATTTTCTTCTTTGGTTACAGACTCAACTACACCCTGAGCACTCAGCTGTGGACTACTAGGCCTCTGCGCACTCAGGTGTAGAGCCTTCTCCTACTCTACGACCCAAGACACACTTAGACACTTAGACTCTTGCTCTTCGCTCCTACTTTCTTCATTAGTTATCTTTTACACTTAGAGGCTCGCTCTATTTATACAATCCCATGGTCCACGAACCATCGGTAGGCCGACATTACATTTACAAGGCTAGGGCGGACAACCCTGTGACTCTATCATACATTTCGCGCTCCGTGCCTGCAATTCGAAGAGACTTTACAACAATATTGGGTCAAAACCTAGGCTTTGAGCCCCAAAACATGCCTTGGGGGGATTCCATGCCCAACAGGCCCCCAACACAAACATCATGACTCACCCTCGAGTCACTCAGTTGGCGTGACGATCTTGCCGCCGAGTCCCTCCAACTGTTCTTGAACTGTACTGAGGTCTGCAGCGCACTAAGCTACTACTTGTTGAATCTGTTGCATCCATTTTTTTGAGATCTCTGTGTCTGAATTGTTTCCATACATCTGTATCAGTATCTGCTACATATGTTTATAGTCTCACGCCTTTGTCTGGCTCCTCGAAGCGCGAAAGACTGTGCTTCGACCGGCTAGTCAAATAGCCGGCCCACCCATGTAGGCTTCAAGAAGCTGCCATTCACTTTGCCTGGGAAGGGTTCTCCATTTAGTTTGATTAGATGGATTGTACCTCCATCTGTGACCTTCTTAACCACGTATTGTCCTAGCCAATTCATTCTGAATTTTCCCGGAAATTTTTTAAACTTACTGTCATACAGTAGCACTAAGTCGTTTACCTTGAAGGTGTGCAACTTAATATGGCGATCGTGCCAGGCCTTTTCATGTTGCTTTTGTAACTGCTGATGAAAACCAGCTAAGAACCGTTCCTCCTCAAGTTCTTCCAATTGTGCGAGCCTTTCCTCCAGAGCTTCACGGTCCGTCATCCCTGTGAGCGCTGCTATGCGTAGACTTGGTACGATATATTCCATCGACATGACAACTTCCACATAAACTAACCGAAAAGGTGTTTTTCCCATCAGTTTCTTGCATGTTTTTCTATAAGCCCATAGCACTGCAGGTACGTGCAAGTCCCAATCGCTTTGTTGCGCGTTGCATACTTTGGTCAGCGTCGTCTCCAGTATTTTGTTGAATGCTTCTACAGTCCCATTGGCTTGTGGGTGATACGCTGTACTTTTCTGATGATACACCTGGAACTCTTCTGTGAGTGTGCTGATGGTTTCATTCAGGAAATGTGTTTTGCAATCACTCATTAAGATTTTCAGACAACAAAATTGGGTCAACACATTTTCAAACAAAAACTTCGCAGTTGTAGCAGTCATGCAGTCTTTGACTAGCTGTGCTTCTGCCCATCATGTCAGGTACTCCGTCGTGGTGATGATGTAGTGCGCGGTTGTCTTTCCTTAAGGTTTGATATGTCCCACAAAGTCAATTTCCCATTTCTCGAACAGCTGCAGTGTCATTTCTGGATTTAACGACATCTCGTCCCTCCGTGATGGTTTTCCAATCCTTTGACATATATCGCAGGCCTTATAGTGTGATTTTGAATCCTGGTGAAGGGTTGGCCACTGCAACCCTGCGCGAAGAATATTTTGTGTGGTCACGCATCCTGCACAGTGTCCTCCTGCAACGCCCCCATGTGCTTCTGCAAGGATCTTACTTCGTTAAAATTCAAGTACGTATCTTCACAATATCTCATCATTTCCCATTTTGTATAGGTGCCCCGCGATGACAGAAAAATCGACTGCGCGCACCACCAATTCTTTCTTCTGTGGGACGGAGTATTCCTTCGGTGTAGTCCCTATTGTCAGAAAGTGGATTATATCTTTGAAGTGCCCGTTCACGATGTGCACAACAAAGAGCTATGCGTCGAGTAATCCTTCCTCCAAACTAGTAGGTTCCTTGCCCATCTCAATACGCGACAAGTGATTTGGTCTTGCATTCAGGCATCCAGGTTTGACCATGACCTCAAAGTCATATTCATGGAACAATAAGAGGCACCTACATATGTGCCCCCCCAACACAGGCTTATTGACCAAGTACTTTAGTGCGGAATGGTCTATATACATTTTAAATTGTCCTCCTAGCAAATAGTGCCGATATTTTTGGAGCACGTACACCATCGCCAACCCCTCGCGCTAGGTTGTGGAATAGTTCTTTTCGACTTTGGACAATCTATGACTTGCAAACGCGATAGGATGATCCAAGCCTTCTCCACCCTCTTGTGTGAGCATTGCTCCCAACACTATACACGACGCATCAATATGGACATCAAACTCCACATCCCATTTTGGGAAGACCAGGACTGGAGCAGAGGCCAATTTCCCCTTTAGGACATCCAGGCTCTTCATGCAATCATCATTCCAAAAAAATTTGACATCCTTTTTCAATATTTTCACCATCGGCACGGTGATTTGGGGATAGCTTTTGATGAACTTCATGTAGTACCTTGTGTGTCCCAAGGTAGCACGCAGTTGTTTAACACTTCGTGGTGCTTCCAAATTTAGAATCACTGCAATCTTCTCGGGGTCCACCATCAGTCCTTGTTTGCAGACCACATGTCCCAATAGGTTCCCAAAGGGAATGAGGAATGTGTTCTTAAGGTTCAATGCAATCTGGTGTAAGTATCCAGCATCAATCATAAGCTTGCTACATGGTGCTTAACCAATCGAAATACAGTCCAATCATCTAGATAGACCTCCAGGAACTTGTGGATATATTCTTTGAATGCGGAAACAACAATGCACAAAAAGATGGTTGGCGCGTTCTTCAATCCAAACAGCATAACGGTGTATTAAAAGCAGCCCCATTCTGTTGCAAAGGTCATCTTTCTCCTGTCTTCCGGCACGATTTTGATCTGTTGGTACCCTGAGAACCCATCCATGAACGAGTATGCTTCTTGTCTGCCAACATTTTCCAATACTTCATTTGTGAACGGTGTTGGGAATGGGTCGTGGACAGAGGCATCATTCAGCTTCCTAAGGTCCACTCATATTCTTATTTCGCCCTTCTGATTTTTCTCCTATACTACCATAGGGCTCACCTAGTCGAATTCTTCCACTAGCTCCATAATTCTGACTGCGAGCATTTTGTCTAATTCTACACGGACCTTTTCGGATTCAAGGAGTAAGGACTCTACTTGACTAGATTCACATCGGGTTTTAGGGTGATCTTCATCATCCCTAAGTCGCCAATGATCCCTTTTAAGTCCGTAATATTGGTCAGGAATAAGTCTTGGTACTCGCGGAGTAACTCAACGACCTTATCCACCATGGCATCATCCCAATAGTCATCGAGTGTTGCATACTTTGGTTCCGCCTCCGTCCCAATGTTTACCTGCTTTGTTTTTAGCAGCGCATTGATGTCAGGATCTTCAATCAATGTTCCTCAAACCTCGTGACAACCTTTAGTTTCTAGGATGTTAATTTTCTGTCGATCCTTGTCATCCTCATCAATATTTACATTATAACACTCCAGTGCGCGGCTTAGCTCTGTCGCCCATTTCAGCTGAAGCACTTCCATTAGCTCCTAGGGTATTTTGAAGATAGCTTCTTTTACTGCTTGTAGCGCATCATCAACAGTATCCCACCAACAATCTTCAAACGTGAAGGTCAACAGGAATCCTTCACACAAGATATCCCATTCGCTCGTGCCATGGCGGAGCTCTATCTCAGTATACCAATTCATGGGTATGACATCCAGGGTATGACAAAACAAATGCACCCATTTAGGTTGTTGCTCTTCCCCATAGACCTTGGTCCATTTCACGCGATGTGCACGTGGATCATCCCGTCCATCATACTTGTCTGTTAACTACATCTGCAATTTCCCAAATCATAGGCGCATCATCCCTCTGCATCCCTACCAGTCCTTAAAATTCCACTGGTGCGTACCCCACAACCTTGCGGGCATAGCGCGCAGTGCCCTTTTCAGAGTGTCAAAACACTTCTATTCTAATATTTCTCTTTCAAATTTGGTCAGGAAATCATCCACTTCGCTCAACCCATCATACATAAGCAGATATCTTACCTCTATTGTCACACAGCGCAGTGATCTTACCATCATGTTGCAATTGAGCATGGTTACCTCGTGTAATCGGTTCTGCCATCGTTCTATTTCCTCATTCGAATCTGATGTGCAGGAGCTTTCGCGCTCCCACGAAATCCTGCCATCCGTTGTAGGATTCACCCAATCCTATTCCCGAGCGGTTATCTTGTAGATATATTCTAGATCGTCGTCGCTCTCGTTGTCGCGCACTGGCTCTATGTAGCGCGATCCTTCTGCAGGGTCTAACGGTACCACTACGCGTAGTGACTTTTTCTCAAAAATCATCTTGCAATTCTTTAGATTTATTACTCCATTCATGTCAGTGTTCCAATCTATTCCTAGTAGCACAGGATAGGGATTGTCGTCGTCGACAATCTCTATCACTTCCAAATTTGTAAGCGTGCTCACACCTTTGATATCTACTGTTATTCCCCACAATCTTCCCATCGGTAGGATATTTTTCTAGTTCGCTATTCGCAATTGAATAGGAGACCATTGCAATGTGGGGTTTCCCATGCGCTCCCATGTCTGCTTTGGCAAGACATTCACGTCCGATCTTAAATCCAGAATCACTTGATCCATTTCATATTCCCCAATTTGTGCAATCAATCTCATCTCCCTTCCTGTTCGTGTTGTGTGCTTCTCAAGCTTCCGAACTACGCACGGCTCTCCTGACCCAGCACACCTAGTGATGAGCTCTTGTAGTCCCTTCACAGCCTTGTTGTCGTGTAGCAGCTTCATGCATGTCTCCAGAAAGGTAGTGAGCTTTGATGGGTCCATCTCCGGTTCTATTTTGTCTTTACTACCTAAAGTGGAGGCCTCCGTGAAGCTCTTCTTAGCTTCCATGAATGTCTCCTTCATGCGCTCCAAATCGAACTCTGGTTCCTTTGTTGGAGCCTTGCGAACCTAAGCACTCTCTTCGGGCTACTTTCCCTTGTCATCTCCTGTAGTGATACTGCTTCGGAGCACGATGTTTACATTCGAGTTCTCCTCGCGCAGCTCAGACCTCATCATTTGTAGGTTCTGAGTTAGGGGAGGTTGGAGTGCTCCTTTATCGCGCAACCTTGTTATCAGTGTGGGGCAGTCCTATGTCTCATGATCAAACTGGGTAGAATATAAACATGATGCTCTCATCAGATTTGTACAATCGCGAGCATAATGCCCTGGCCCTCCGCAATTGTAACAAATCAGCTGTCCACGACCCCTTCTTGGTCCCATTCCACCTCGATCTCGTCTGCGCCCCTGAAATCCAGTGTATGCCATCCCTGTATTTTGATCGAGGGCTCGCGTTTCAGTTTGAACTTTGTAGGTAGGAGTCTGATCCATCATTAGTTCATAACTTCTACAGGTGCGCTCATCATGGCCTACTAATCTACAGAAGTTACATAACAACTGTTGGGATGTCTGCGTATACTTCTGTAATAGATGGAAATTATTTGTAGCATGCTTTCCTCCTATCTGACAAATCGCACACCATAATGCAAGCACCACGCTCGGTCCTACTTGTGCCTCTGGTCTCAATGGCATCGACCCTCCTCCTGTTAGGTAGTTCACGAAGAGTGGACAATGGTCCTTGTCATGCCCTTAGCCCTTGCATTGTATGCACCATACCTCCTCATGCACTTCTGGGAAAGTTGTCCTGTCCTGTTTCAAACTCTACATCTCTAGACACATGTTTTTCAACTGCGCGTGGATCTATTGGACTCCCAAACTAGGATCTTGTATTGGGGTCTCGTGCAGTCTCATTGCAATCTCTAAAGCTTTGGCCTGAGTGGATAGCTTCTACTGTGACAGCGCCATCCTTAGATGTGGCATTAGTGACGCTACAAACCATCCGCGGTGCTTCCCATCCGTCAAGGTCATGTTGGCTTCGTGAATCATACCCTTCAGCCTCTGATCCAACACCCAGGGTGTCTCACCTGGAAGCATCGTGATTTCCTTAAACCTGATAATTGACTATGTCTCCAATTTTGACCTGCTAAATTCCCTGTTCAGCGCAGCTTGGATATCCGCGATCCCCGCATTTGGATTTTCATTAGAATGCTTAATGTACCATGTCAATGCACGATCCTGTAACGTGCTTGCCAACATTGCCTTCTTTATGTTATCATTCATGATTCCTTGCACTTCCCATACAACCTTTACTACGAACCAAAATTGGTCCGGATCTTCATTCATTATTCCTTTGAACACCGACAACTTTATTGCACTCGCCATATTGAACTGTGGTGGTGGCGGAGGTGGTGTGGGGGGGGATGGGGGTGAAGATGGTGAAACTGATGGTGGTGTAGGTGGAGGTGGTCTGCGTGGAATTCGCTGCCTTATCAGACTGATCACACTTCTTGGTGAAACTTTCACGAGCTCTTCCTCGCTTTCTCGTTGAAGTGAAATCAAGGGGCTAGTTTCTATCTCTGCGCTACCTTCATTTCGATAGATCCTCCCACTTCGTGTACCCCCAAACATCAATTTATTCGCATAACCCACTTTTCACATTGTAGCATTTTAATCCAAGAGTTCAAAGATTTAATGTACTTACCTCGCGTTCCTTTGAGGAAGCGTCGTTCCACCTCACTATAGCTAACTGAAGTATCTACCATGAACTCGGTAATAAACCCGCCTATGATTCGATCGAGCCAATGGTCCAAAGCACGCACGATATTATCTTCTAATGGTTCTAGTCTGCACACCAACTCTGGAGTCCACCCAATAAGTCTTTCAAGCTGATACCTTCCTTGACTATTTGCTAGCTTCGCGATCCACTCGTACAACTCAGATGGGAAGGATGCAAAGAAAATTTCATGTATTTCCATATGTAAGTAGCGCTCTAACCACTGTTCCTTCGATACTCGTGGATTCCTGTTTTCCTGCGTCACGAACTCGTGAATCTTTTTGTCCAGCCACTCTTCACTTTCTTTCTTTGTCAGATTCCAGTGACACAACATCAGACATCTCTTATGCAGATCCCAGTCTCAGCAACAGAACCATTAGTTGGCTTATTGGGGCCTAACCCAGGTTCAGAGGTGATTTAGCCAAAAAAATCCCGGTATTACTAGCCCTTTTGGAAATAGTCCGTGGAGCGCGGACTGAGGTCTCACCCGAAGTAGTATGGGAGGGTGCTAGAACCAGGTTTCTGCACCCTGGAGATGTCTGATGAGTTCAAGTGGTCTGTGGTTCGACCCTGCGCGCATGTCGCTACGCGCACTGACCCGTACCTCGCAGCCTGAGATGCTGCCTTCACGGAGTCCTACTTGGGGCTTGAACGCTGTTATTACCCAAGCCTTTACTAGTATTCCGATGTTGGTTGATTAACTTAGCTTACTTGCATGCGTAAAGTATACTTAGCAATATAAATCATTCAAATAGGTGCGCAAAGTAAATAAACATTATATTTGCAATTTATATCAAACATGTAACAACCCAAGAATAGATACACGGAATTAAGATAAAACTTCTCTTTATTATTTTCTTCTTTGGTTACAGACTCGACTCCACCCTGCGCACTCAACTGCAGGGGTCCACGCACTCAGCTGCAGACTACTAGGCCTCTGCGCACTCAGCAGCAGCACCTTCTCCTACTCTACGACCCAAGACACACTTAGACACTTAGACTCTTGCTCTTCACTTCTACTTTCTACATTAGTTATCTTTTAAACTTAGAGCCTTGCTCTATTTATACAATCCCATGGTCCGCGGACCATGGGTAGGCCAACTTTACATTTACAAAACTAGGGCGGACAACCCTATGACTCTGTCATACATTTCGTGCTCCGCGCCCGCAATTCACGGATACTTTACAACAATATTGGATCAAAACTTGGACTTTGAGCCCCAAAACATGCCTTGGGGGGATTCCATGCCCAACAAGCAATCTTTCCAAGAACTCTATTTCCATGTGAAATCTTTCCATCATTTCATCACAACCTTCATTCTCAGCTTCATTCTTTTTCTGGCAATCCTCCTGAGGTATCATGTTTTCTGTACGATCACATTGCAAAATTATTTCATCAATTTCATTAAACAAATTCATTTGTTTACCTCCTTGGAATACCACTACGGCATTTTCATTATGCTTCTCGTCCATAACAACTTCAATTGACTGTCTTACACCAAATAAAAATTCATATATGAATTCTTTCTGCTGCAACAAATCAACACCTTCCTCCTCTAAAAGGAATTCTCCATCATACTTCACCTCAAGAGCCTTATTCATATTTGTGATAGATTAACCAGACTCTCCATCATCTTCTGCACATCCTGAAAACACACACAAACTATGAGATTTAAAAACACAAGGCTTCATAGCCTAATCTGCTTCCCTTGTCAACATATCTTCGAATTGTTTTGAACTATTCCAATAGTCCATGAGATCTTCAGTTGATCTCCCATTATCCTCTTCACCCAAATTTTCACCCTATTCTAGTCCACAAATGGAAACTTCCATTTCTGACTCTACTTCTTTGAGGTTTTCCATCAATCACTTCACTTGTCTCTGTCGTAGCCTTCTCTGTAACTTAGGCCACTTCGTTGTTTTTTCTTCAAGACCCATCCTTGTCTTTGGTTTTCCCCTAGCAACATTGTTAACACATCGAGTTCTTCTCTTATCTCAGCCATCTCCTTATCAAGCTCCGCTTGACTCATTCGTTTCCTGCGATATTTTTAGCACCCTTTTCCTTCATCTTGTAGCCTTCTTCTAAACCTTCCATATGACTTTCCATAGCCATCTTCTCTTTTATGTGAGCTTCTACACCTGCAACCAATCAACTTCCTTCTGAGTTGATCTTCTTACCAAGCTTCTCCTCTACCTGGTTTCCAAGTCCTCTTTTCCTTAGAACTTGCGCTGAGCAATCTTGCTCTCTCTCTGGTTGCTACACTCACTTCTCTTAAGCACTCCTTTGTCCCTGTCTATTCCAACCCTCAGCTAGAATGAGGTTCTGCTACAATCTCTAAGAACTTCCAAAAGTTCTTCCTATAGTCTTATTGTTGTAGTCTTGTGCCAAACTTTGCCATTCATTCAAATGCTGCGAAATTTCATACCTTTGTAATCATAAATCTCCATAAGCAAGAACATCCTTGCTCTGATACAACTTGATGCACAGGAAACTCCCTAGAGGCAATATCCCCTTCATTTCATAAATCTTACCGTGAACCTGTGGGTTATGGCCCACCTATACAAATAGGAAGCGTTTACATTGGTGGATTTTATTTAAAACCCAACCAATCACCAAACAATGGAATAACACTGAACCTACCAACAAATGCCAATCCCACCTGAATGTACAAGACCAGACCTTAAATAAAATAAACCCGTGTCCATAAACTTCTCGGGTTCACTTTTGAATTTAAAATTCGATCACTTTATGACCCGCTATCCTTTGGATATACGCGGTCATCAAATCTACACCTTGTGGGACCTCAATTTGCACACGGGTTAAAAACATGCCTAACCCTCGCCGTTGACTGTGACCTAAAAGTTTTACATTAAGATTGATGACTAGGAATGAGTGTGGGTGTCGATCTAACGATAAAGATCTATTCTTCTACCATTAATTTCCGTCGATCTAAACGATTCGACAGCTCCCTCTACGCTTGTTCACTTATGATGGAATCTACGTCAAACACATCTCCTTTATTCATGGGGAATATACCAGCGCCAAACCAGATAAATTTTGCAATCCAGTTTCGTCATTATACTTCTGGTCAATTCGTATATATGGCTTCCTCTTGGTTTTGAACAAAGAATTACCATGTTGATTTCATTCCTGGAATGGTCGAATTCAGGTGTTAACGTAGATATTCTTTCCTAATTCAACTGTGAGTTGTATCTAAAAAAAAATGCATGGATTCCATTCTAGTTCGAATTTCACCAATTACATATGGTGTGAAACAGAGCTCCTGGCTCAATCAGATCCAAATCTTTGATCATCCCAATCCAAAGATCACTATAACAAATGGATTCAATGACTTAATATACACATAACTACTTTAACTTCGATCAGATCATCATGATGATCACGATCGCTCTCTCTCGTTCCACTGGATTCTTGTACAGAGCTCTCGGCTAATGATTCACACTAAACTTCACACAGACACAGATTCATCTACCAACCTTACCCAATGAGAGAATCGACATGTCATACATACATGACAGTTTATTTGATTGTCGAACTCCTAACTTGATTTCACCTTCTTACTCTGTATAAAACAAAGTTCTCCTTCATGGATGTGACTCGATCTTCGTGGACAGACAAGATACCTTCTTCAATGCTGTAAAGAAATTACCCATATGCACTCCAAATTCTTGAAACACTTTACACTACTCCAATCACTAAGAGATCTCATAATAGCTGCTCAAATTTCATCACCTCTGCAAATAGCTTCTGCGTTGATAACTTCAACTCTGCATCACAGGCTTCTTCAATGCATATTTTCATATCTTAAAGATTTGACTTATTACAATGGTCTTTTAAAATGATAAAATTTCTTCAACGCAAAACATTAAAGGAGCTAATCTCTTATGCAAGACTTCAACAGGAATTCAATCAATCAAAAATCATCCAAGATGAAATAACCTAATGAAAACTTTCTTTCATTAATCAAATTATATGCATAAAATGCTTGGCCCGATTTCTACGTTTGAAATGGCCCTCACACATTTCCTCACACCCATCTATGCCTTTTTCTCTATCGCTACTTCTCCCTATCCTCTCTATCCTATCTATCCTCATACGCAAGCTTACATTTATAGAATTAATTAAATAGTTGTGGATTATTCTACATCCATGATTTTCTCTATAGATCACTCACTAAATCCCTAAAATATCTTATCCCTCTTTTGACTCCACTAATTTCTATTCAAGGAGCTCATAATCCCTAACATATCTATACAACCCAACTCCTCGCATATTCTCAATTATATGAGAATATTTACAATAAACCACACACTCATATTTTTCTCTTAAAATATACATAATTTATAAAATAATTAAGAAAATCATCACCCCCTAAATCAACCAAATAAACAATGACATTTGAGCAGGATGCTCTTGCATCAATTTTTTTTTTGGATTAGTTTATATGCGTTATATGTAATTTGTAGAGCCATCTCCTATACACTCCCCAACCGCATCCCGTCGGAGTGTTGGGGGATCTGTTATACATGGTCAGACTAGATCGCGTACCCATACCAGAGTGTTTGTTCCACTCATAGATCCTTGCTCCGACACAAGTCAGAGTGTCAAAGGAAGTGTTTTTGTCTCTGTTGATGATCTTGCTACAGATAGTGGACATTCTTCACCTATTGCAGGTATACATCTTGCATTTTAAATCCTCTTTAAACTTTATGTGTTTATAACTTGAAATTGTCTTTAATTTTTAAATCATCTTCAATTGATGTGTTTTAATGTATATGTTATTATGATTCTAATTTGTATATATATATATATATATATATATATAATTATGTTTAGTATTCGCAGACCCTCAGGAAGGTGAAGGTGAGGATCAAAGTGCAGTGTCGATCCCTCCGTGGAATAACGTTATGGCCAGTTATCACAATTGAAAATGTTAGGGCCCAACAGACATGGATCACATGAAAGTTGGATAAAATCTCTGTTAGTTTACCTACTAGGCGTAGTTTGTATATGATGTTAGATAACATAAACAAGTTGATCGAGACATACTAGAGGGTAGGCCCACAAATCCACGGTCCACCTCCTATAATCCATACATAGGATTAGGAGGCTAGAGGTTAGAGACCCACATACTTGGAAGGCAGTGAAAGATGCCACCAAGAACATTGATATTTGTGGGGATTTGTTTCACATCCCTCCGAAATTTTGTGCTAGACATGTTGGTCCGATTTCGCTAAAATATTTTAAGAATGTTGATGCGACCCCTTTTGTCTATGATCGATTCATTGGAGCTTGGGGCCAGTTCCCCCACCATGACCAGGTCCCCATTTACTTTGCAAAGCATATATATGTAGATTTTGTGCTACATATGAATCCAAATTACGCCCGCACGGGATCTAAGTGTTATGGACCTAGTTTGGGACGTATTTATGAACATGTTAGGGCTCATAAGGACCCTGCTCATGTAGCACCACCTCTGAGATTGTTGCCACGACCATCTCGGAGCATGGTATTGCTGACAGAGCTAGAGTAGTCGTCACAACTTGGTGTTGAGACTAGGCATACCATTGTAGATAACATGCAGAGGAAATTGGCCATTGCACATGTCACATTACATGGAGAGATGAGCAAGCCACCTTCGTTGCCTCGTGGCCCACTAGTTGCATGAGATGGTGATTCATATTTGAGAGTCTAGGACATTACCAACTTTTGACATATGCACATACATGTTGTGATACCGTGTTTGACACTTGGAGGGTGCATGGCCCATGGAACATGAACGGGGTATAAATATATGAAACTTTTTCCTATTATCATCAAATTTTACATTATTTATATTAATAAGTTTGTATCAAATTGCATTTATATTAATAATTTCATGATAACATGCATGCATAACCCAGCTAAATAGATGAGCTTATGAGTTCATCTTAGGGGGCATTTGACCAACCAAAGCAACCTCCTCTAGTGCATGCTTCCATGGCTCAATCTCTTCCACCTACACCTCCACCTCATAACACTCATGGACTAACAATTGAGGTGATTTTTTTTATTCTTAAGATTTCAACATTTTATTTTTTAAAGTTACATGTATGCATGCTAATTAATTCGTGGACTAATTATAATTTGTCTTTGTCATTGTGTACATAGGCGCAGATGCAAAGGGGTGTCAATGTTGCAGTGATGTGGACACATGAGTGGTATGTTGGGTATTGAAGCATTGAGCATAAGGCATGATCCGAATGGAAAATGGCATCCACCCATGGTATTGTTAGTGGCATCCACCTATGGTATTCATTCACCCATGGTATTTTCCCATGGTATTGCGACATCCACCCATGGTATTCATTAATCCATGGTATTTTACCATGGTATTGCGACATCCACCCATGGTATTTACCCACCCATGGAATTTACCTGTGGTATAGTAACCAAAAAAGGCTATAAGTAACAAGTCACATTTTGTAAAAGGACAGATTATCCACCACATTGTAGCCTTTACAGTTATTATTTGTTTTAATTAAAAAAGGTTATTTATGGTTTTATTATTGTATGTTCTCCTCTTTTTTCTTCTGAAATTTCATTTTTTTAGATCTTGGGGGCCTCTCCCCAATATCCGGATCAATGGTATCAGAGGCATGTAGCCACCACATCTCTTCTCAAATATAAGCTACCATCGCTTGAGCTAGTCTTATTTTCATTGTATTTGTAAGCATATTTCAGTATTTGATATTAATGAAATGAATTGTTATTTATGTTGCATATTTGTATTTATAGTTATATCTATAAATTGTTGCATTCTTGTTTAAATTCGGATCAAGACAGTGAAGAACCAAACCCATATTGATCAAACCCCCATATTACCTTACTTCCATTTGCACTTGAATGAGTCACAGGTAGGGGAATATTTAAATGCATAGTTCAAAAACATTCATTTCCATATTGTTTATATTTGTACAAATAATGTTTTAATTAATTTGAATTCAAATGTGTTATATTGTAGTATCGGATTATGGACGCTCACTCTGTGCAGCGGAACACACATAAGAGTTATAGAAACTATACTTTCTAGAGTGGATCATAGATAGTTTGTATATCTTTAGGCCATACGGCATATTCACATGTGATGTACAGACTTTGTATATTTTCATACATGGACAATTTATGGATGCATAAACATTATTTCAGTTTATGGATGCGTAGTATTTCAATTTTAGGATGTTCATGTGTATAATGTAATTAGTATATACTTTCATATGGATAGTTTATTATCATGCAAAGCTAACAAGATAATAATTTTGACTTCTCAAGAAATAAACTAAGAAAATAAGTACAATCTTAGACTCTGATGCCAGTCATTTTGATTCTTAAAATGAAATAAAATGTATGTTCATAGTTCAATTAAAATACATAAATATGATTGAAATACATTTTAAATTCAATTTTAAAAAATGTCTTCGACTAGTAATGTTCAACTAATAACCTGTTTATTAAATTTTATTTCTTTTAAGTTCATCTACAACAATTTAGTCATGGCACATGACATAAGTCATATGTATTGTAATTTAATATACCAAAAAATAATTAATGATATGTTTTTACATAATTTTATATAATTTTATGAACATTCCTAAATTTAGTCGGCTATCAAATGTTTCAATCAATTCCTTAACTTAAGGCATTCAATTCAGAAAATTCAATAAGTAAAATTTTACAAAATAACAATTTTGAATTCTTGTTTCATAGACTAAGGAAATAAGTACAATATTACTATGATGCAAATCAATTTAATAATTAAAATGAACTAAAATATATCATGTACGTCAATTCAATATTGAATTTGTATGATCCGGATTTAAACAGGAACACAACAAATTACAGAGATAACCATATACACAAAGATGCAATGGAAATAATACTTCATTTCATTAATGGAAAATACTGAAATATGCTTACAACCAGAAATGGAAATAAACCAGCTAGGGCGATGGTAGCTTATCTCTGAGAAGAGATGTGGTGGCTACATGCCTCTGAACTGTGTTACAATGAGGCTCGAAGGCCTATTTATTGTTGATAAACAATGGAAAACCCTTAACATTCCAAAACCTAACCCTAGAAGATGAAACGCCAAACTGTGGGCCCCGTTTGGGTAAATTGGTACACCAACTTCCCAGGGTCATAATTTTGGCATACGATCTCCGTTTGACGTGTACAATAGCTCGTTAGAAAGATCTATCCGAGCACTACCAATTTGGGAGGCAACATGGGTCCATGGACATATGTTGCCCCAGATTTCCCAAAAGACGTCGTTTAGGGCCTCAAAACGGCTCCGGAAGTTCAGGACCCGAAAAACTGTTAAAAATAGTAAGTTGTGCTACAATTAAGGAAACTGAAAATGCTGAGAGAAACAATGGTGGGGGTCCAGGTGGACTTGGCAGGTGGCCACCAATATCCACCTGGATCATTCCTCCCCCCTTAGGAAGCAATGGTCCCCATTGCGTTGAGTTCCTCCATGAGATGAGGAAACTTTTGCTGAACTTGTTCTCTGGTGAGCCACTTGCCCTGCTGAAGGAGTTGGCCTGCTTTGACAACTCGATACAGTTGGATATTCTGTTGGTGAGTGTTCTTGATCTGTGTGTCCATGATCCGATCAGTTGCAGCTTGTTCCATGCAATCTGGATTTAATTCTGTGGGTGTGAGCTGTTCTGCAATGTCGGATGTGTCTAGCAATGGTGGAAAGTATTGTTGAAGGCGGTCCACATTGAACACTGGGTGCAGGCCAAGGAATGGGGGAATGTTGAGCTCAAATGCATTGTATCCCATAGCCTTAGTAATGGTGTAAGGACCATATCGGAGTGGTCTTAGTTTCCGATAGGCTCCAGTAAGGCGTTCCTTTTGCAAATGCAACCAGACTTTGTCGCCCACCTGAAACTTGTGTGGCACCCGATGTTGATCATGTCGCTGCTTGTACTTGGCATTTGATTTCTCTAGAATTTCATGGACCTACTGGCGAATATGTTTGATGCGCTCAATGAAGCTGGTGGCCTTATCTGTTTCGGACTGGACATGAGCTGAATTTATGTGAGTAGTTGCAAGTGGCATGGCCACATCAATGGGCATAGTGGCTGGAATCCCAAACCCACCTGAAAAGGGCTATGGCCTGTGGAGCTGTGAAGAGCTCGGTTGTAGCTGTGCTGAACATAGGGGAGGCTCTCGTCCCACGTGCGTGGATGCTTTGAGTTATACATGCGCAGAATGTGCACAATCATCCTATTGACAACCTCTGTCTAGCCATCAGTTTGAGGATGGAAGGTTGTGGACTTCGTGAGTTTGGTGTCCAGCATTGACCAGAGACTGGACCAAAATGTGCTGAGAAACCAACTGTCCTGATCTGAGATGATAAACTATGGGATCCCAAAGTGCACCCACACTCGTTCAAAGAAGATTTTAGCAGTGGCTTATGCTGTGATATTCTTCTTGCAGGCCGCCATAATGGCCATCTTCGAGAACCTGTCGACGACCACAAAAACACAGTCATTTCCATGCTTAGTGGAAGGAAGGCCTGACATGTAATCCATGGAGATGGATTCCCAAGGTCGACTAGGGGTAGGCAACGGGGTATAGAGGCCGTGCTTCTTGATGGTCAGTTTGGCAATGGCACAAGCAGTACATGATCTGATGTACTTCTCAACATCCTGTCGAAGATTCGGCCAATAGAAATAATTTTGTAGTACTGCCACTGTTTTCTTAACCCCAAAATGCCCAGTAGCCCGACTGTAGCGTGCTTCCCAAATCATCTTGGCACGCTTGCTTGAAGGAACACAAAGGTGACCGAGGTGGCATAACAGGGCATCCTGGAGGTGAAAATCTGGAACATGCCGACCCTCCAAGAGTGTATAGTATGTCTGGCTGAATTCTGGGTCGCTTTTGTAGAGAAGTGGCTAATCAGAAGTCTCGTTCCCACAAGAGTTGAGCACGGTGGTTAACACCATGATCGGTGGTCGACTGAGGCAATCTGCAATATTATTGGTGCTACCCTTCTTATACTTGATATTCAAGTGGAATTGTTGCAGGTATGTAGACCACTTCTGATGGCGATCATTCTGCAATTTCCCTTGGGTCTGTATGAACTGCAGAGGTCGGTGCTCTGTGTGGATGATCGTTTCCTTCCCCAAAATGTAATGCTTCCATTGTCGGCAGGCCTGTACAATGGAATACATCTCTTTATCATTAGTGGGGGTACTTCTGGTGATCTGGATCTTGGGGGGAGGCCCCCAATATCTAAGAGATTGAAATGGAACTTGGGAGGAGAGACCCCCAAGATATGAAAACTTGAATTGCCAAAAGAAAAAAAGAGGAGAATGCCCCATAAACAAAACCACAAAGAAATTTTTTATTAAAACCGATAATAACTGTAAAGCTTTCAAAAAGTAATTGAAATAAACCAGATAGGGCAATGGTAGCTTATCTCTGAGAAGAGATGTGGCCGCTACATGCCTCTGAACTGTAAAGGCTACATTGTGGCGGACAATCTTTCCTTTTACAAAATGTGACTTGTTACTTATAGTATTTTCCAGTTACAATACCACGGGTCAATTCCATGGGTGAATTTTACAATACCACGGGCGGATGCCATTTACAATACCATGGGTAAATTCCATGGGTCGATGAATAATATGGGTGGTTGAGTACCATGGGTTGATGCCATTTTCCATTCGGATCATTCCTCCCTCCTTAAGAAGCAATGGTCCCCATTGCATAAAGTTCCCTCCTGCAAAGCCTTTGTTGAATATGAAGAGCCACTGAAGATAAGGGTTTTATGTGGTTAACCCAAAACCATGATAAACGAAGATCTGAGGATAGAGATACCCTGTAATGCTTGTGACCAACTGTGATTCTGATAGTGTGTGGCCCAGCAAATGGACTTCAATGACAAGGATTTTATGCGGTTGACCCATAACCATGCTGTTGGTTGCTGATGACGTAGCAGGTGCCTACATAGCCTGGGGTGGGAGGGAACGTCTCCAAATAACCTAAACCGAATGCTGCTATGTTGAAACTGATGAATGTGAAGCAGGTGCCTACTAAAGTGGGGTGGGAGGGCACATCTCCAATGAGAACCCACTCCGAATGCTGCTCCAAAATTAAAATGGGCATAACTCAATCAATATAACTCAGAATATTTATTATAACCTGTTTTTGGAAGCAGAAGGACCATTTTGCATCTTCCCATGTGATGGAAATCTTTATCTGGACACTCTGAGATCTCAGATTCGCGCTGCAATAGTTCCGCCGTCACAAAAATTCTGATAAAATAGTTGATTTTAAATCAGCGATATCTCCCACATCCGAACTCCGATTTGACCCATTTTTTTTTTAATTGGGTGATTTTTTTAAAGGAATCCAGATATGGTATTTTTTTTTGTAAATTTTGTACCAAATGTTTCAGATCTGATCTGCAAAGTCGCCGCCCAAAAAAAAATCCTGCAAAAAAATGAGAAAAAAATTTCTTCCTGCTTAACCCAAGAAAGTGCTATGTGGAGGTTGTAGCACATGCCTGAAGTTTGTTGAATATTGCTGAAAAATTTGAAACTGAAACATGCACCAAACCCTCATTCCCATGGAATCATAACCTGCTCTGATACCACTGATCCGGATCTTGGGGGGAGGCCCCCAAGATCTAAGAGATTGAAATGGATCTTGGGAGGAGAGACCCCCAAGATCTGAAAACTTGAATTGCCAGAAGAAAAAAAGAGGAGAATGCCCCATAAACAAAACCACAAAGAAACTTTTTCTTAAAACCGATAATAACTGTAAAGCTTACAAATAGTAATGGAAATAAACCAGCTAGGGCGATGGTAGCTTATCTCTGAGAAGAGATGTGGCGGCTACATGCTTCTGAACTGTAAAGGCTACATTGTGGTAGACAATATTTCCTTTTACAAAATGTGACTTGTTACTTATAGTATTTTCCAGTTACAATACCACGGGTCAATTCCATGGGTGGATTTTACAATACCACGGGCGGATGCCATTTACAATACCATGGGTAAATTCCATGGGTCGATGAATAATATGGGTGGTTGAGTACCATGGGTTGATGCCATTTTCCATTCGGATCATCCGGACTGTGTCTAAAAGTGTTTCACTGTTATATGCCACTGGATGTCCATGTTGAGTAAGGACTGCCCCAATAGCATTGTCAGAGGCATCTGTCTCGACCTCAAATGGTTGTTGTAAATCTGGTAACGCGAGCACTGGTGCCGTGCAGAGGCGATCCTTCAACTCCATGAATGCCTTCTGTTGAGATTCAGACAAAAAGAAATTTGCTTTCACCCCTCCCTTGGTGACTTGACTCAAGGGCCAAGTAATATGAGAAAACCCCAACACGAACCTGCGGTAGAAGTTGGCAAGACCTAGAAAGTTGCGGAGCTCTGTTAGAGTGGTTGGAGATGGCCAATCCCGAATGAATTGGATCTTGGCTGGATCAACATGCACGCCCTGTTCATCAATGATGTATCCCAGATACTGAACCTGGGTCATGCCAAAAGTGCATTTGTCCAAATTGGCACATAACTTGTGTTGCCGCAGTGTTTGGAGAACCTGTCGGATGTGGTGGAGGTGCTTCCCAACTCTGGCTGAAGATCAGAATGTCATCCAAGTATACTACTACAAAGGAGTTGGTGAATGGCCGCAAGATGTCATCCATTAGCCTCATGAAGGTTGCAGGAGCATTCGTCAATCCGAAATGCATAACCAACCATTCGAAAAGGCCCTCCTTGGATTTGAAGGTAGTCTTCCACACATCAGAGGGTTCGATTAGTACTTGGTGATATCCTTACTTCAAATCGATCTTGCTGAAATATTTCACCCCCTTTAGTTGGACAAGAGGTCATCAATTCCGCGAGATCGGGTACCTATTACGGACAGTGATCTTGTTCAGCGCCTGATAGTCAATACAGAGTCTCCACGTCCCATCCTTCTTCTGTACCAACATGATTGGGCTCCCACAAGGTGATGAACTCTGACAGATGTGACCTTTCTGCAGTTGCTCCTGAATCTACCTCTTGATTTCATTGTTCTCCAGAACAGAGCGCCGATAAATTGGTCCATTGGGTAGCGGCGCACCTGGGGTTAGATCGATGGAGTGCTTGACCTGACAGTGCAGAGGAACCCCTGCAGGGGAGGTGAAGATGTCCTCGTACTCCTCCACAACCTTGTCCATCTGTAGTTGTCGTGCAGAGGGACCCCGTTTGGAGGCCGTGGCCACCGTCTTCTTCTTTCCTTGAGGGCGTATCATCAGGAAAACAAATTTCCTAGTTTTGGAAATGATCTTACTGAATTTTTTTGCAGTAATCAAAGAGATGGTGGTAGGTGGTGCTACCTCTGGTATCCTGTACAACTTATTTCCCAATGTAATAATAACAGCACGGGGCCTTGATTCATACACAGCATGTCGCTTCCACAAGTATGGTTGTCCTAATAATATATCACAAACTTCAAGGGGAGAAATGTCACACAATACCTCATCTATGAAGGGCTTGATGTTGTATGGAAGGCGACACTGCTGGCTCATGCGAAGATCCCGTCCTTGGTGAAGCCACCCAATGGTGTATGGTTGTGGATGTGTTGTGGTCGGTAAGCCCAACCGCTTCACGACCTCTACCGAAATGAGGTTCTTTTGACTCCTGCTATCAACAATGAACTGTATCAGGGAGCCCTTTACCCACATCTGGGAGTGGAAGAGACGCTCCTCCTCCTCTGGATCTTCGGGTTCAATTTTCTGGATCTTGGCGGTAGCAACAATGGCACTGGGATTCGCATCAACGATCAGCTTCCCTTTGTCATTCCCCTTATCAGGTTCTGACTCAGAGTCGGAACATGCATCTGATTCTGAAACCTTTAGCTCAGCCACCAGTGACTGCTTGGCTCGACACTCACTTGTGTTGTGGGTGGAGATCTTATGGAACTCACACCATTTTCCCATGTCCTTTTTCGACTTCGCGGCGCTGTTCTTTGCTTGCAGCTTCGGTGGGTTGTCTTGGGTTGTCCCGCCTTGGCTTTGTCCTTTGTTCTGTGGTTTAGGGGCACCTTTCCCCTGCTTTGGATTCGCAGATCCAAAGTCTCGCTTCTTTTGTTTAAACTTATGCTCGACCTTGACAGCATATCGGTATGCTACGCCGAGCGAGGAGATGTTCAGGAATTGTATTTCTTCCTGGATGTACTTGTGCAGGCAGCCACGGTATTTGAGTATCAAATGTTGCTCTGAATCCTTGATACCCAACTTTGTACGAAGGGTATGGAAAAGATTGGTGAAATCCGGCACGTCCTGGTCCCTCCCCTGCCGCAGCGTGGTCCACTTTATGTATTCATCCTCATAGCTTCCGACAGGGTAGTACTGCTCCTTGATGGCATCCCAGAATGAATTCCAGGTGGGTGTGGCTGAAAATAGTGAGCCAGTACTTTCATCCTTCTGCTCGCAATAGGTTTCCCACCAGTCCTTGACGTGGGGAGCTGCTTTGAGAAGAGCGAAAACAATCTTTTCCCGACTCGAAAATTCATGAACAGAAAAATAACCCTCTAGCAGATTTAACCATTTATCTACGGCATCTGCGTCTATCTGACCCTCGAATATGGGGATTTCAAAATTAACTTGTACCTTAAAGGGTGTGGCGTTTCCAGAGTAGCTGTTGGAAGCCGATGCGTCGCTTCTGGGTAGCCGCTGAAGGATCTTGGCAAAGCTGTCCATCATCGCGTTACGTTGTCGCTCGAGGGATTTTTCGAGCAAGATTTTGATGGGATCTCCTACCCCCTCGTCTTTCTTCTCATCCGCCATGGGAGGCCATCGGGATTTCCGAG
Source organism: Pinus tabuliformis (assembly GCA_031772625.1). Classification (NCBI taxonomy): domain Eukaryota; kingdom Viridiplantae; phylum Streptophyta; class Pinopsida; order Pinales; family Pinaceae; genus Pinus; species Pinus tabuliformis. The sequence continues at coordinate 1,246,902,677 of CM062811.1, forward strand.
GCTGGGCTTGCAAAGGTTCGACCAGTTATAGCGCTAACTCCTTATATCCCGACCTTGTTGGTGACATGCAAAGAAAAACAGAGAAAAAGCAGACTGCTCTAATACCACTGATCTGGATTTAAACAGGAACGCAACAAATTACAGAGATAACCATATACACGAAGATGCAGTGGAAATAATACTTCATTTCATTAATGGAAAATACTGAAATATGCTTACAACCAGAAATGGAAATAAACCAGCTAGGGCGATGGTAGCTTATCTCTGAGAAGAGATGTGGTGGCTACATGCCTCTGAACTGTGTTACAATGAGGCTCGAAGGCCTATTTATTTTTGTCTTCTTAGAGCGGTGGTCCAACAGACGGACGGAGCCCACAGAGACAACCCCGACAGGTGGAGGGCAGGAGGGCAGGAGGGCAGACTGACATGTGGAAGGAACAGGGACGGGGCTTACCCCTACAGAACAGTAGTTTCTACCTCAACTGGATGCCTTGAAGATGACCAATGGAAAACCCTTAACATTCCAAAACCTAACCCTAGAAGATGAAACGCCAAACTGTGGGCCCCGTTTGGGTAAATTGGTACACCAACTTCCTAGGGTCGTAACTTTGACATACGATCTTCGTTTGACGCGTACAATAGCTCGTTAGAAAGATCTATCCGAGCACTACCACTTTGGGAGGCAACATCGGTCCATGGACCCATGTTGCCCCAAATTTCCCAAAAAACGTCGTTTAGGGCCTCAAAACGGCTCCGGAAGTTCAGGACCCGAAAAACTGCTAAAAATAGTAAGTTGTGCTACAATTAAGGAAACTGAAAATGCTGAGAGAGACAATGGTGGGGGTCCAGGTGGACTTGGCAGGTGGCCACCAATATCCACCTTGATCATTGTAGAAAGTGTCTTTTAGTGCAATCAGTGTATGGTAATTTAAACAATTAATTATATGTTTTTATAATTTTATGCACTTTGCTAAATTTACTTGTCTATCCAAGTATTTCAATCAAATTTTTATCTTAAGACCTTCAATTAAGAACATTCAAGAAGTAAAATTTTACAAAATAGCAATTTGAGCTTTCATATTTCCATGTAGAGAGTGTCTTTTAGTACACAATCAATGTATGTTAAAAATTAAAAAAATTACAGTGATTTTAATTTCTATGTCAAGATGTAAACTACTAATAAATGTTATTTGATTTTATTTATTTTGAGGTTATCTAAAAGAGTTTATTAATCAAAACTGATATATATATATATATATATATATATATAGTTGCACTTACTACATTCCAATAGGAAGCATGTGTGTAACTCTTTCCATGTTTTATATCAAACTGACACATGACATATTTATTATTAATAGCATAAAAATATTTCAATGTTGTTCATAACCTAGATTGTTGAATTTCCATTTTAAGTAAAATGGAGCATGTCAACTTGGTTGTTACATACTGAAATGGATTTTCTAGAAACCAAATATGTATAACATGTATATAGATCTATAAAATTTCTTTCATGCTCAACATGAATACTATACACATTACATTTAAAAATTTTAAGATGAAAAATTTTAATTAAATCTAAATATAAATCTAAATACCTATTGATTCTAAAGCACCTCCTTAAAATTTGGTGTACTTTAGAAACTTAAGCAGCTAAAGAAAACTAAAGCTTATATAACATATATGTAAACCATTATGAATCCATCCTAAATAATGGGCTTATGTCCATTAATAAAAATTTGGTAAGGTCGCTGGCGAGTTAGCTTTTTAATGGCACGATCGAGCCTTTGAGCTCGATCAAGCCACTCGTTAACCACATATGCCGCTCTATCGGTGGTTTCTTTAAAGCTCAATCGAGAAATTTGAATTTTGAATTCAAGCGCTCGGTCGAGCTTTTGAAGTCCTAAAAATTACAATTTAAGCACCTCTTCTGCAGATTTCTCTACAACCCCATTTTTTACTCTATCGGATTTAGGGTATAAATTGTTCTTAAATGGCGGAGTCGATCACGTTGGATTCGTGAAATAATCCTCTATCCAATGGCATATGAATTTGACACTTTCTAATTCATATGATATTTTCATCTAATTTCTTTTAAACATAACACTTGATTTTTTTTTGGATAGTTTCAAATGGGCTGAATAAAAAATCAATAACATAAAATATACACAACGAAAAAATTTCAAAAAATACTACTATCTTCATTTACTAGTCCTCCTCAAAAGGGTACTCTTGGTTTGTCAATTTATTTAAATATTTGAAAAAAATCTTATGTCAACACATATGTCTCCAAAATGCAATTAAAATATTACTTCGCCAACTTTGAAAAATAATAAAAAAATATAATTTTGCATAAAAAAAAATATTTTTATTATGAAAAACTTAGTTCTCTCTTTGTATACCATGCTCATATATATATATATATATATATATATATATATATATATATATATATATATATATATATATATATATATATATATATATATATATATATATATATATGATCATGATTAACATCCACTAAGACCAATGAGGTCTATCAAACCTCAAGAAAAGACTCTAATTGGCATTCTTCAAAATCTTGTTTTTGTGATCAAGGAGAAGGGAAAGAAGCACTCCAAGATCGTTATAGTTAGGTTGGCTTAATAAGTCAAGAATATTGGAAGTGTGGCTGATGATCGGGAATTGAGAGTGGATGTGGGCAAGAGTCAGGTAGTCTAAAAGGAAGTGTTTTTCATCTTCCACCTTCTTAGTATCACAAATCTGATAGATTATATTGTCCCAGGGAGCCTTGGGAGTAGACCACCACTCAATCTCACTTAGAATCTCATGAGAATTAGTTCTTATCCTAGCGATGTTCATTTTCTTCTTAGTGTTGGTCAACATAGAGATATAATTTTGGTTATCAAGGGCGGGGTTGATCACTTCCTTATAGTATCTTAACTTCCTTTTACCCTCCAACTCCTTACCATCCCACATATTGTCCTTAAAATTGGAGTTAATAGTATCTTTTATACTATCCTTTCTTCCCATGGCGATCTCCTTCTTAATCCCCCAAAGGTTGAGCGAAGACTGGGCATCCTTATGTCACCCGCACATGAGGCGCAGGTGGGGGTTATGACTAAAGTTAGAAGAAATTTTTGGGAGCCTCTTAGATTCCATGTTGTAAACTGTCTTCTTATACATCAGACATCTAAACATAGTCGTACTTTCAATGGGGTATAGACCCGCTTCGATCAAGATGATAGGATAGGGATTATTTCCCTTCAGCTTGAGGTTATAGCTTATGAATTTCTTTTGGATCATCTCAATCTTTCTCCACGACTCTCGAGATATACTGCAACCCCAAAATTCACATATGTATGAGACAACAGAGGTGACGAGAGTCTCAAAGAGGAACATTTTTTTACTCCAAATGTAAAGATCGACCGACTTACAATTGTTTTCGAGATCATAAAAAGCTTTACAACCTCCAATAATTCTTTTCTAGATGCTATTCCTCTTTGTCAATTACATCAATACGATTGATGTTTTTTGTAGTGTCTTCTCCTCCTTTTGTTGCAATTTCTTTAGTCCTATCTTCTTCGGCTTCTGGCTCTTTGTCTGCTACTTCCTTCTCTAATTGCGTTGGACACTCAACTTTTTGTAATGAAGAATAATCAAGAACTTCTTCTTGATCACAACTATAGTCATTGACTGTCCCTATAGTAACAAATTTCTCATCCGATACTTTACCTGCATTCATCAATAAATTATTAGTTTTAAAAATACAAGACCTTTCGCCCTATTTTGATGCTTCAAGCACCAATCTCCCATCATAGACCTTCTGGATTTTAGTCGATCCTCTTTGATGTGACTCCATTCCTTTGAGTCTCTCCTCTAACAAATCAATATGAATTTGTTCGAGTTCTCTGAACTCATTTATTAGCTTTCCATTCCACTTTTGTTGCAATAGCTTCCACTTGACCCGTTTCTTCGTTCTCCATCTGTATCTTCGGTCTTCATTTGTCTTTCTTTGTAGCCACTCCGTTAATATATCTACGTCTGCTCTCATTACTGCCAGACTAATCTCACGCTTTTAATTCTGCTACGAATTGCTATACTCCCACAATCTAATGCCTTCCTCAAATTTATTGTCATGTGGTTGATCATCTCTTTTAAATTGTTGGTTTCTTCCATCTTTCTCCTATTGGATTAATACTTTTCTTTCCTTCATGTCTCTAAAAACATAAATTTCTTTCTGCTCCTGATCTTTCATCTCATCTTCAAATAATCTCTGCTCAATTTCTCTAATTTCAGCATCATATTTATTAATGTTGTCTTCTGTACCTACAGCCACATTATTAATTGAAGAGTCAAAACATTCACTTAACTCTATAAACGTTAGAGACATTTCATCCTTATCATGCATGGTAACCACAATCTCATCTTTATCAGGTTCTGAAAGCTTCGTTTCTCCTTCAGGTTCCTTGAAGAATGTTGGCTTGTTGGGGCCTGACCTACATTCAAAGGTGATTTAGCCAAACAAATCTCGGTACTACTGGCCCTTTCGGCAACAGTCCGCGGAGCGCGGACTAAGGTCTCACTCGAAGTAGTATGGGAGGGTGCTAAAACCAATTTTCCGCACCATGGAGATGTCTGATGAGTTCAAGTGGTCTGCGGTTCGACCCTGCGTGCACGTCGCTATGCGCACTGACCCATACCTCGCAGCCTGAGATGTTTCGTTCGCGCAGCCCTACTAGGGGGCCGAACGTTATTATTACCCAAGCCTTTACTAGTATTCTGTTGTTAGTTGATTAACTTAGCTTACTTTCATGCGTAAAGTATACTTAGCAATATAAATCATTCATACAGGTGCACGAAGTAAATAAACATTATATTTGCAATTTATATCAAACATGTAACAACCCAAGAATAGATACACGGAATTAAGATAAAACTTCTCTTTATTATTTTCTTCTTTGGTTACAAACTCGACTCCACCCTGTGTACTCAGCTGTGGACTACTAGGCCTCTGCACACTCAGCTGCAGAGCCTTCTCCTACTCTACGACCCAAGACACACTTAGACACTTAGACTCTTGCTCTTCGCTTCTACTTTCTTCATTAGTTATCTTTTACACTTAGAGCCTCGCTCTATTTATACAATCCCATGGTCTTTCGGTTCGTCATCCCTGTGAGCATTGCTATGCATAGACTTGGTACAATATATTCCATCGACATGACAAATTCCACACCATAAACTAACCATAAAGGTGTTTGTCCCGTCAGTTTCTTGCACATTGTTTTGTAAGCCCATAGCACTGCAAGTACGTGCAGGTCCCAATCGCTTTGTTGTGCGTTGCATACTTTGGTCAACGTCGTCTCTAGTATTTTGTTGAATGCTTCTACAGTCCCATTTGCTTGTGGGTGATACGGTGTACTTCTCTAATGATACACCTGGAACTCTTCTGTGAGCACGCTGATGGTTTCATTCAGGAAATGTGTTTCGCGGTCACTCATTAAGATTTTCGGACAGCCAAATCGAGTCAACATGTTTTCAAACAAAAAATTCGCAGTTGTAGCAGTCATGCAGTCTTTGACCAGCTGCGCTTCCGTCCATTGTGTCAGGTACTCCATCGTGGTGATGATGTAGCGCGCGCCCGTCTTTCCCTGAGCTTTGATACGTCCCACAAAGTCAATTTCCCATTTCTCGAACAGCTGCAGTGTCATTTCTGGATTCAAGGACATCTCGTCCCTCCGCGATGGTTTTCCAATCCTTTGACATATATCGCAGGCCTTACAGTGTGCTTTTGAATCCTGGTGAAGGGTTGGTCACCACAACCCTGCGTGAAGAATATTTTGTGCGATCGTGCGTCCTGCATAGTGTCCTCCTGCAACGCCCCCATGTGCTTCCACAAGGATCTTACTTCGTTAAATTTCAAGTACGTATCTTCACAATATCTCATCATTTCCCATTTTGTATAGGTACCCCGCGATGACAGAAAAATCGGCTGCACGCACCACCAATTATTTCTTCTGTTGTACAGAGTATTCCTTTGGTGCAGTCCCTGTTGTCAGAAAGTGGATTATATCTTTGAATTGTTCATCCGCGATGTGCACAGCAAATAGTTATGCGTTGGGTAATCCTTCCTCCAAACTAGTAGGTTCCTCGCCCATCTAAATATGCGACAAGTGATCTGGTCCTGCGTTGAGGCGCCCAAGTTTGACCATGACCTCAAAGTCATATTCTTGGAACAATAGGAGCCACCTACATATGTGCCCCCCAACACAAGCTTATTGACCAAGTACTTTAGTGTGGAATGGTCTATATACATTTTGAAATGTCCTCTTAGAAAATAGTACCAGTATTTTTGGAACGCATACACCATCGCCAACCCCTCGCACTCGGTTGTGGAATAGTTCTTTCCAGCTTTGGACAATCTACGACTTGCAAACGCGATAGGATGATCCAAGCCTTCTCCGCCCTCTTGTGTGAGCACTGCTCCCAGCACGATACACGACGCATCAACATGGACATGAAACTCCACATCCCATTTTGGGAAGGCTAGGATTGGAGCATAGGCTAGTTTCCCCTTTAGGACATCCAGGCTCTTCATGCAATCATCATTCCAAAAAATTGTGACATCCTTTTTCAATATTTTCACCATCGGTGCGGTGATTTGGGCATAGCTTTTGATGAAATTCCTATAGTACCCTGTGTGTCCCAAGATAACACGCAGTTGTTTAACACTTCGTGGTGGTTCCAATTTTAGAATCATTGCAATCTTCGCGGGGTCCACCATCAGTCCTTGTTTGCAAACCACATGTCCCAACAGGTTCCCAAAGGGAATGAGGAATGTGCACTTCTTAAGGTTCAATGCAATCTGGTGTCGTTGGCTTGCTACGTGGTGCTTAACCAATCCGAAGACAGTCCAATCATCTAGATAGACCCCAGAAACTTGTGGACATATTCTTTGAATGCAGCAACAACGATGCGCGAAAAGATGGCTGGCGCATTCTTCAATCCAAATAGCATAACGATGTATTGAAAGCAGCCCCATTCTGTTGCGAAGGTTGTCTTGCTCCTGTCTTTCGGCGCGATTTTTATCTGGTGGTACCCTAAGAACCCATCCATGAACGAGTATGCTTCTTGTTTGCCAAAATTTTCCAATACTTCATTTGTGAACGGTGTCGGGAATGGGTCATGTACACAGGCGTCATTCAGCTTCCTGAGGTCCACTCATATTCTTATTTCGCCCTTTTTCTTTTTCTCTTGTACTACCATAGGGCTCACCTAGTCGGATTCTTCCACTAGCTCAATAATTCCAACTACGAGAATTTTGCCTAATTCTACACGGACCTTTTCCTTATACTTCGAATTCAAGCAGTAAGGCCTCTACTTGACTGGATTCACATCGGGTTTTAGGGTGATATTCATCATCCCTAAGTCACCAATGATCCCCTTTAAGTCTGTAATATTGGTCGGGAATAAGTCTTGGTACTCACGGAGTAACTCAGCGACCTTATCCACCATGGCATCATCCCAATAGTCATCGAGTGTTGCATACTTTGGTTCCGCCTCCGTCCCAATGTTTACCTGCTTCGGTTTTAGCGGCGCTGTGATGTCAGGATCTTCAATCAATGGTCCTTGAGCCTCGCGACAACCTTTAGTTTCTGGTATGTTAATTTTCTGTGGATCCTCATCACCCTCCTCAATATTAACATTGTAACACTCCGTCGTGTAGCTCAGCAGTGTCGCCCATTTCAGCTGAAGCACTTCCATTAGCTCCTGGGGTATTGTGAAGATAGTTGCTTTTACTGCTTGTAGCGCATCATCAACAGTATCCCACCAAAAATATTCAAACGTGAAGGTTAACAGGAATCCTTCATGCAAGATATCTCATTCGCTCGTGCCATGGCGAAGCTCTGTCTCAGTATACCAATTCATGGGTATGACATCCAGGGTATGACAAAAAAAATGCACCCATTCAGGTTGTGGCTCTTCCTGTAGACCTTGGTCCATTTCGTGAGGTGTGCACATGGATCATCCCGTCCATCATACTTATCTGTTAACTGCATCTGCGATTTCCCAAATCATAGGTGCATCATCCTTCTGCATCCCCGCCAGTCCTTAAAATTCCGCTGGTGCGTACCCCACAACCTTGTGGGCACAGCGCGCAGTGCCCATTTTAGAGTGTCAAAACGCTGCTATTATGATATTTCTCTTTCAAATTTGGCCAGGAAATCATCCACTTCGCTCAACCCATCATACATAAGCAGATCTCTTACCTCTATTGTCACATAGCGCAGTGATCTTACAATCATGACGCAATTGAGCGTGGTTACCTCGTGTAACAAATTCTGCCATCGTTCTATTTCCTCGTCCGAATATGATGTGCAGGAGCTTTTGCGCTCTCACGAAATCCTGCCATCTGTTGTAGGATTCACCAAATCCTCTTCCAGAGAAGTTATCTTGTAGATACAGTCTAGATCATCATCTCTCTCGTTGTCACGCACAGGATCTATGGAGCGCGATCCTTCTGCAGGGTCTAACAGTACCACTACGCGTGGTGACTTTTTCTCAAAAATCATCTTGCACTTCTTTAGATTTATTACTCCATTCATGTCAGTGGTCCAATCTATTCCTAGTAGCACAGGATAGGGATTGTCGTCATCGAAAATCTCTATCACTTCCAAATTTGTAAGCGCGCTCACACCTTTGATATCTACCGTTATTCCCTGCAATCTTCCCATCGGTAGGATATTTTGCTGGTTCGCCATTCGCAATTTAATAGGAGACCATTCAATGCGAGCTTGCCCATGGACTCCCATGTCTGCTTTGGCACGATGTTCACGTCCGATCCTAAATCCAGAATCACTTGATCCATTTCATATTCCCCGATTTGTGTAACCAATCTCATCTCCCTTCCTGTTTGCGTTGTGTGCCTCTCGAGCTTCTGGACTACGTGCGGTTCTCCTAACCCAACACACCTAGTGATGAGTTCTTGTAGTCCCTTCACAACCTTGTTGTCGCGTAGCAGCTTCATGCATGTCTCCAGAAAGGTAGTGAGCATTGATGGGTCCATCTCTGGTTCTATTTTGTCTTTACTACCTGAAGTGGAGGCCTCCGTGAAGCTCTTCTTAGCTTCCATGAATGTCTACTTCACGTGCTCCAAATCGAACTCTGGTTCCTTTGTTGGAGCCTTGCAAACCCAAGCACTCTCTTCAAGTTGGTTTCCCTTGTCATCTCCTGTCGTGATACTACTTCGGAGATGTTTACATTCGAGTCCTCCTCACACGGCTCAAACCTCATCATTTGTAGGTTCTAAGTTGGGGGAGGTTGGAGTGCTCCTTTATCGCGTAACCTTGTTATCAGTGTGGGGCAGTAGTCCATCTCATGATCAAACTAGGTACAATATAAACATGATGCTCTCATCAGATTTGTACAATCGTGGGCATAATGCCCTGGCCCTCCGCAATTGTAATAAATCAGTTGTCCGCGACCCCTTCTTGGTCCCATTCCATCTCGATCTCGTCCACGCCCTTGAAATCCAGTGCGTGCCATCCCTGCATTTTGATTGAGGGCTCGCGTTTTGGTCTGAACTCTGTAGGTAAGGGTCTGATCCATCATCAGTTCATAACTTCTACAGGTGTGTTCATCATGGCCTACTAATCTACAGAAGTTACAGAACGATTGTTGGGACGTCACCGTATACTTCTGTAATAGATGGCAGTTATCTGTAGCATGCTTTCCTCCTATCTGACAAATCGCGCACCATAATGCAGGCCCCGTGCTCGATCCTACTTGTGCCTCTAGTCTCAATGGCATCGGCCCTCCTCCTGACAGGTAGTTTGCGAAGACTGGACAATGGTCCTTGTCATGCCCTTAGCCCTTGCATTTTATGCAACATACCTCCTCGCGCACTTCTGGGCAAGTTGTCCTATCCTGTTTCAAACTCTGCATCTCTAGACATAGGTTTTTCAACTGCGCGTGGATCTGTTGGACTCCTAAACTAGGATCTTGTATTGGGGTCTCATGCAGTCTCATTGCAATCTCCAAAGCTTTGGCCTGAGTGGATAGCTTCTGCTGTGACAACGCCATCCTTAGATGCAACATTAGTAACGCTACAAACCATGCGCAGTGTTGCCCATATATCAAGGTCATGTAGGTTCATGAATCATACCCTTCAGTCTATGATCCAGCTCCCAGGGGGTCTCGCCTGGAAGCATCACGATTTCCTTAAACCCGATAATCGACTGTGTCTCCAATTTTGGCCTGCTAAATTCCCTGTTGAGCGCAACTTGGATATCTGCGATCCATGCGTTTGGATTTTCATTAGAATGCTTAATGTACCATGTCAGTACGCGATCCTGCAAAATGCTTACCAACATTGCCTTCTTTATGTTATCATCCGCGACTCCTTGCGCTTCCCATACAACCTTTACCACGAACCAAAATTGGTATGGATCTTCATTCCCTACTCCTTTAAACACCGACAACTTTATTGCACTCGCCATATTAAACTGTGGTGGTGGCAGAGGTGGTGTGGGGGAAGATGGGGGTGAAGATGGTGAAACTGATGATGGTGTAGGTGGAGGTGGTATGCATGGAATTCGTTGCCTTATCAGACTGATCGCACTTCTTGGTGAAACTTTCGCGAGCTCTTCCTCGCTTTCTCACCGAGGCGAAATCAAGGGGCTAGTTTTTATCTCTGTGCTACCTTCGTTTCTATAGATCCTCCCACTTCGTGTAGCCCCAAACATCAATTTATTTTCATAACCCACTTTTCACATAGTAGCATTTTAATCCAAGAGTTTAAAGATTTAATGTACTTACCTCGCGGTCCTTTAAGGAAGCATCGTTCTGCCTCACTGTAGCTGACTGAAGTATTTACCACGAACTCAGTGATAAACCCGCCTATGATTCGATCGAGCCAATGGTCCAAAGCACGTGCGATCTTATCTTCTAATGCTTCTAGTCTGTGCACCAACTCTGGAGTCCACCCAATAGGTTTGTCAAGCCGATACCTTCCTTGACTCTTTCCTAGCTTCGCGATCCACTCGTACAACTCAGACAAGAAGGATGCAAAGAAAATTTCATGGATTTCCGTATACAAGTAGCGCTCTAACCATTGTTCCTTCGATACTCATGGATTCCTGTTTTCCTGCGTCACGAACTCGTGAATCTTTTTGTCCAGCCACTCTTAAATTTCTTTCTTTGTTGGATTGCAGTGACACGACATTAGACATCTCTTATGCAGATCCCGGTCTTGGCAACGGAACCATTTGTTGGCTTATTGGGGCCTGACCTAGGTTTAGAGGTGATTTAGCCAAACAAATCCCGGTATTAATAGCCCTTTTGGCAACAGTCCGAGGAGCGCGGACTGAGGTCTCAACCGAAGTAGTATGGGAGGGTGCTAGAACCAGGTTTCCACACCTTGGAGATGTCTGATGAGTTTAAGTGGTTTGCGGTTCGACTGTGCGCACACGTCGCTACGCACACTAACCCGTACCTCGCAACCTGAGATGCTGCCTTTGTGCAGTCCTACTCGGGGGTTGAACATTGTTATTACCCAAGCCTTTACTAGTATTCCGTTGTTAGTTGATTAACTTAGCTTAATTGCATGCGTAAAGTATACTTAGCAATATAAATCATTCATATAGGTGTGCGATGTAAATAAACATTATATTTGCAATTTATATCAAACATGTAACAACCCAAGAATAGATACACGGAATTTAGATAAAACTTCTCTTTATTATTTTCTTCTTTGGTTACAGACTCGACTCCACCCTACGCACTCAACTACAAGGGTCCGCGCAGTCAGCTGCGGACTACTAGGCGTCTGCGCACTCAGCTATAGAGCCTTCTCCTACTCTACGAACCAAGACACACTTAGATACTTAGACTATTTCTCTTCGCTTCTACTTTCTTCATTAGTTATCTTTTACACTTAGAGTAGGCCGACATTACATTTACAAGACTAGGGCAGATAACCCTATGACTCTATCATACATTTCGTGCTCTGCGCCTGCAATTCGTGGAAACTTTACAACAATATTGGATCAAAACTTGGACTTTGAGCCCCAAAACATGCCTTGGGGGGATTCCATGCCCAACAAGCAATCTTTCCAAGAACTCTATTTCCATGTGAAATCTTTCCATCATTTCATCACAACCTCCATTCTCAACTTCATTATTTTTCTGGAAATCCTCCTGAGGTATCATGTTTTCTGTACCATCACATTGCAAAATTCTTTCATCAATTTCATTAAACAAATTCATTTGTTTACCTCCTTGGAATACCACTATGGAATTTTCATTATGCTTCTGGTCCATATCAACTTCAACTGATTGTCTTACACCAAATAGAAATTCATATATGAATTCTTTCTGCTACAATAAATCAACACCTTCCTCCTCTAAAAGGCATTCTCCATCATACTTCACCTCAAGAGCTTTATTCATCTTTGTGACAGATTCACCAGACTCTCCATCATCTTCTGCACATCCTAAAAACACACACAAACTATGAGATTTAAAAACACAAGGCTTCATAGCCTCATCTGCTTCCCTTGTCAACATATCTTCGAATTGTTCTGAACTATTCCAATAGTCCATGAGATCTTCAGTTGATCTCCCATTATCCTCTTCACCCAAAATTTCACCCTGTTCTGGTCCACAAATGGAAACTTCCATTTCTGACTCTGCTTCTTTGAGGTTTTCCATCAATCGCTTCACTTGTCTCTATCGTAGCCTTCTCTGTAACTTAGGCCACTTCGTTTTTTTTTCTTCAAGACCCAACCTTGTCTTTGGTTTTCCCCTAGCAGCATTGTTAACACATCGAGTTCTTCTCTTATCTCAGCCATCTCCTTGTCATGCTCCGCTTGACTCGTCTGTTTCTTGCGATTTTTTTAGCACCCTTTTCCTTCATCTTGTAGCCTTCTTCTGAACCTTTCATATGACTTTCCATAGCCATATTCTCTTTTATGTGAGCTTCTACACCTGCAACCAATCAACTTCCTTCTGAGTTAATATTCTTACCAAGCTTCTCCTCTGCCTAGTTTCCAAGTCCTCTTTTCCTTAGAACTTGCACTGAGCAATCTTGCTCTCTCTCTGATTGCTACACTCACTTCTCTTAAGCACTCCTTTGTCCCTGTCTATTCCAAGCCTCGGCTAGAATGAGGTTCTGCTACAATCTCTAATAACTTCCAAAAGTTCTTCCTACAGTCTTACTATTGTAGTATTGTGCCAGACTTTGTCATTCATTAAACTATTGCGAACTTTCATACCTTTGTAATAAAAAATCTCCATAAGAAAGAACATCCTTACTCTGATACCAGTTGATGCAGAGGAAACCGCCTAGAGGCAATCTCCACTTCATTTCATAAATCTTACTGTGAACCTGTGGGTTATGGCCCACCTATACAAATAGGAAGCGTTTACATTGGTGGATTTTATCTAAAACTCAACCAATCACCAAACAACAGAATAACACTGAACCTGCCAACGAACGTCGGTCCCACCTGAATGTATAAGACCGGACCTTAAACAAAATAAACCTGCATCCATAAACTTCTCGGGTCCACTTTTGAATTTAAAATTCGATCACTTTATGACCCGCTATCCGTTGGATATGTGCAGTCATCAAATCTACGGCTTGCGGGACCTCAATTTGCACACAGGTTAAAAACATGCCTAAACCCCGCCGTTGACTGTGACTAAAATTTTGACATTGAGATCGACAGCCAGGAATGAGTGCGGGTCTCCAACCATAATCAATAATTTTTGTGCTCTCCTACCTCCGCGGTTGTTGAACACCGTCAATCTAACTGATCTGACAATACAGATCTATTCTTCTACCATTAATTTCCGTCGATATAAACTATCCGACAGCTCCCTCTGCGCTTGTTCACTTATGATGGAATCTACGTCAAACACATCTCCTTTATTCATGGGGAATATACCAGCCCCAAACCAGATAAATTCTGCAATCCAGTTTCATCATTATACTTCTAGTCAATTCGTATTTATGACTTCCTCTTGGTTTCGAATAGAGAATTACCATGTTGATTTCATTCCTGGAATGGTCGAATTTAGGTGTTAACGTAGATCTTCTTTCCTAATTCAACTGTGGGTTGTCTCTGAAAAAATGCACAGATTCCATTCTAGTTCGAATTTCACCAATTACGTATGGTGTGAAATAAAGTTCCTGGCTCAATCAGATCCAAATATTTGATCATCCCGATCCAAATATCACTGTAACAAATGGATTCAATGACTTAATATACACATAACTACTTTAACTTCAATCAGATCATCATGATGATCATGATCGCTCTCTCTTGTTCCACTGGATTCCTGTACGGAGCTCTCGACTAATGATTCACTCTAAACTTCACACAGACACAGATTCATCTACCAACCTTACCCAATCAGAGAATCGACATGTCATACATACATGACAGTTTATTTGATTGTCGAAATCCTAACTTGCTTTCACCCTCTTACTCTATATAAAACAAAGTTCTCCTTCATGGATGTGACTCGATCTTCATGGACAGACAAGATACCTTCTTCAATGCTGTAAAGAAATTACCCATATGCACTCCAAATTCTTGAAACACTTTACACTGCTCCAATCACTAAGAGATCTCATAATGGCTGGTCCAATTTCATGACCTCTGCAAATACCTTCTGCGTTGATAACTTCAACTCGGCATCACAAGCTTCTTCAATGCATATTTTCATATCTTAAAGATTCAACTTATTACAATGGTCTTTTAAAATGATAGAATTTCTTCAACACAGAACATTAAAGGAGCTAATCTCTTATCCAAGATTTCAACAGGAATTCAATCAATCAACAATTGTCCAAGATGAAATAACCTAATGAAAACTTCCTTTCATTAATCAAATTATATGCATAAAATGCTTGGCCTGATTTCTACATTTGAAATGGCGCTCACACATTTCCTCACACCCATCTCTGTCTTTTTCTCTATCGCTACTTCTCCCTATCCTCTCTATCCTATCTATCCTCATACATAGGCTTACATTTATAGAATTAATTAAATAGTTATGAATTATTCTACATCCATGATTTTCTCTATAGATCACTCAACTAAATCCCTAAAATATCTTATCCCTCTTTTGACTCAACTAATTTCTATTCAAGGAGCTCATAATCCCTAACATATCTATACAACCCAACTCCTCTCATATTCTCAATTATAAGAGAATATTTACAATAAACCACACATTCATATTTTTCTCTTAAAATATACATAATTTATAAAATAATTAAGAAAAACATCACCCCCTAAATCAACCAAATAAACAATGACATTTGAGCAGGATGCTCCTGCATCAATTTTTTTCTTGGATTAGTTTATATGCATTATATGTAATTTGTAGAGCCATCTCCTATACACTCCCCAACTGCATCTCGTCGGAGTGTTGGGGGATCTGTTATACATGGTCAGACTAGATCGCGTACCCATACTGGAGTGTTTGTTCCACTCATAGATCCTCGCTCCGACACAAGTCAGAGTGTCAAAGGAAGTGTTTTTGTCTCTGTTGATGATCTTGCTACAGATAGTGGACAGTCTTCACCTATTGCAGGTATACATCTTGCATTTTAAATCCTCTTTAAACTTTATGTGTTTATAACTTGAAATTGTCTTTAATTTTTAAATCGTCTTCAATTGATGTGTTTTAATTTAATGTATATGTTATTATGCATCTATATATATCTATATATATATATATAGATATATATATATATATATATATATATATATATATATATATATATATATATATATATATATATATATATATATATATTAAAGTATGTTTAGTATTCACAGACCCTCAGCAAGGTGAAGGCGAGGATCAAAGTGCAGTGTCGATCCCTCCAGTATCACAATTGAGAATGTTAGGGCCCAACAAACATGGATCACATGAAAGTTGGATAAAATCTCTGTTAGTTCACCTACCAAGCATAGTTTGTATATGATGCTAGATAACATCAACAAGTTGATCGAGACATACCAGAGGGTAGGCCCACAAATCCACCTCCTATATTCCATACATAGGATTAAGAGGCTAGAGGTTAGAGGCCTACATACTTGGAAGGCAGTGAAAGATGCCACCAAGAACATTGATATTTGTGGGGATTTGTTTGACATCCATCCGAAATGTCGTGCTAGACATGTTGGTCCGATTCCGCTAAAATATTTAAGAATGTTGGTGCGACCCCTTTTGTCTATGATCAATTCATTGGAGCTTGGGGCCAGTTCCCCCACCATGACCAGGTCCCCATTTACATTGCAAAGTATAGATATGCATATTTTTTGCTACATATGAATCCAAATTACGCCAACACGGGATCTAAGTTTTATGGACTTGGTTTGGGACATAGTTATGAACATGTTAGGGCTCGTAAGGACCCTACTCATGTAGCACCACCTCTGAGATTGTTGCCATGACCATCTCGGAGCATGGTATTACTGACAGAGCTAGAGTAGTCGTCACAACTCGGTGTTGAGACTAGGCATACCATTGTAGATAACATGCAGAGGACATTGGCCATTGCACATTTCACATTGCGTGGAGAGATGAGCAGACCACCTTCGTTGCCTCGTGGCCCACTAGTTGCATGACATGATGATTCATATTTGAGAGTCTAGGGCATTACCAACTTTTGACATATGCACATACATGTCGTGATACCATGTTTGACACTTGGAGGGTGCATGGCCCATAGAACATGAACTAGGTACAAATATATGAAGCTTTTGACTATTATCATCAAATTTTACATTATTTATATTAATAAGTTTGTATCAAATTGCATTTATATTAATAATTCCATGATAACATGCATGCATAACCTAGCTACATATATGAGCTTATGAGGTCATCTTAGGGGGCATTTGACCAGCCAAAGCAACCTCCTCTAGTGCATGTTTCCATGGCTCAATCTCTTCCACCTCCACCTCCACCTCATAACACTCATGGACTAACAATTGAGGTGATTTTTTTTATTCTTAATATTTCAACATTTTATTTTTTTAAGTTACATGTATGCATGCTAATAACTTAATAGACTAATTATAATTTGTCTTTGTCATTGTGTACATAGGCACAGATGCAAAGGGGTGTCGATGTTGCAGTGATGTGGACATATGAGTGGTATGTTCGGTATGGAAGCATTGAGCATAAGGCATGATCCGAATGGAAATGGCATCCACCCATGGTATTGTTAGTGGCATCCACCTATGGTATTCATTCACCCATGGTATTTTCCCATGGTATTGCGACATCCACCCATGGTATTCATTAATCCATGGTATTTTCCCATGGTATTATGACATCCACCCATGGTATTCATTCACCCATGGTATTTACCCACCCTTGGAATTTACCTGTGGCATAGTAACCAAAAAAGGCTATAAGTAACAAGTCACATTTTGTAAAAGGACAAATTATCCACCACATTGTAGCCTTTACAGTTATTATCTGTTTTAATTAAAAAATGTTATTTATGGTTTATTATTGTATGTTCTCCTCTTTTCTTCTGACATTTCAATTTTTTTGATTTTGGGGGCCTCCCCACAATATCCGAATCAATGGTATCAGAGGCATGTAGCCACCACATCTCTTCTCAAAGATAAGCTACCATCGCTTGAGCTAGTCTTTTTTCATTCTATTTGTAAGCATATTTCAGTATTTGATATTAATGAAATGAATTGTTATTTCTGTTGCATATTTGTATTTACGGTTATATCTGTAATTTGTTGCATTCTTGTTTAAATTCGGATCAAGAAAGTGAAGAACCAAACCCACATTGATCAAACCCCCATCCTACATTACTTCCATTTGCACTTGAATGAGTCACAGGTAGGGGAATATTTAAATGCATAGTTCAAAACCATTCATTTCCATATTGTCTATATTTGTACAAATAATGTTTTAATTAATTTGAATTTGAATGTGTTATATTGCAGTATCGATTATGGACATTCACTCTGTGCAGCGGAACACACATAAGAGTTATAGAAACTATACTTTCTAGAGTGGATCATAGATAGTTTGTATATCTTCAGGCCATAGGGCATATTCACATGTGATGTACAGACTTTGTATATTTTCATACATGGACAATTTATGGATGCATGAACATTATTTCAGTTTATGGATACTTATGATTTCAGTTTTTGGATGTTCATGTGTATAATGTAATTTGTATATACTTTCATATGGATAGTTTATTATCATACAAAGCTAACAAGATAATAATTTTGACTTCTCAAGAAATAAACTAAGAAAATAAATACAATCTTAGACTATGATGCAAGTCATTTTGATTCTTAAAATGAACTAAAATATATGTTCATAGTTCAATTAAAATACATAAATATGATTGAAATACATTTTAAATTCAATTTTAAAAAATGCCTTCGACTAGTAATGTTCAACTAATAACTTGTTTATTAAATTTTATTTCTTTTAAGTCCATCTACAACAGCTTAGTCATAACACATGACATAAGTCATATGTGTTGTAATTTAATACACCAAAAAAATAATTAATGATATGTTTACTAAATTTAGTCGGTTATCAAATGTTTCGATCAATTCCTTAACTTAAGGCATTCAATTCAGAAAATTCAAGAAGTAAAATTTTACAAAATAACAATTTTGAATTCTAGTTTCATAGACTAAGGAAATAAGTACAATATTACTATGATGCAAATCAATTTAATACTTAAAATGAACTAAAATATATCATGTACGTCAATTTAATATTGAAATTGTAGAAAGTGTCTTTTAGTGCAATCAGTGTATGTTAATTTAAACAATTAATTATATGTTTCTATAATTTTATGCACTTTGATAAATTTACTTGTCTATCCAAGTATTTCAATCAAATTTTTATCTTAAGACCTTCAATTAAGAACATTCAAGAACCACACGAGAAGAACGACGAGCGGAGCGAAGAGCCGAGGTCTGGAAATGGGGGAAACGGTGTGGGCAATGGGAGCCAATGGATTCATTGGATCATGGGTCGTTCGTTTGTTGTTGGAACGTGGTTATTCTGTGCAGGCCACCGTTCAAGATCTTGATGACAGTCTGACGAAGGAAGACATTCGAGCTTGCGCTGAGGGTTTGAAGACTCTGGCAGAAAGTTTCCAATCCACGAAACTACAAAATGAAGTTCGGGTTCCAAAAAAAGATTGCAGAGATAATGCGAGCAGCGATACATCACCAAAGAATCATGCTGCCACGCCTCCATTTTCTGGTGTGGGCTGTGGAATTGGATTTTGGTTCCGTCAATCAATGGATGCCCTTACGCGCTTCCAGCGGTTTTGGAACGACCGTTATTTGAGGAGCCTTGGCTTTGGAGCAGTCCTTGTCAGCGGGAACGAGTTGAGAGTGGCTCTCTATGAGGGCTTCGATCCTAGCAGGAGCTTGGCCGCCCAGTATCAGCGCTGGCTACCCTGTGCTGACGGAACCAAAGAGGATGCTGGACATATGTTTGACAAAACGCCCCTTCGAGATTCTACACCAATAAAGGGCTTGTTCTCTGTTTCATCTCAAACGAAAAGAGCTGGAAAGGGTTTCGGTAGCCAGCAGAGAACAGAATTTTCAGAACCATTCCAGATTCTGATTGCACTCATCTCTGGAAAGTCAATGCTGCATTGGGTGCGATCTTCAGACCTGGTGCAGGACATCAAGCTACTCCTGGAAAAAAAGACGGGGATTCCAACAATTTATCAGCGTCTCCTGTATGCAGGTAAACAATTGGAAGATACCTGGCCCCTGTCCTGCTATAATATTCAAAGAAATGCCTCCATTACCCTGTCCATGCGTCTGCGAGGGGGTGCTGTTGGACAGTCCTCTTCAGCTGCAGCCTTTTCCTATAAAGATGCAGTCCATTCTCAGAAGCCCAAGGAAAGAGCTCCTCCTGCTCAAGCTCCCAAACCCTTCATAGTGGACAAGTCGGATGATATTCCTTCCATTGAATTAGCTCATCCCTTGTTGGATAAGTATCACCAGATGTATGCAGAGAATGGCATCATCTGCAGGTTCAATGGTCTTTGGCCCAATACAGCAGATCTGTACCAATGGATTCATGCAAATTGGACCAACAATTGCAGGGTTTTTTTCTGCTCTAAAGGCTTCTTTATAACAGTGTTTGTTGACAGTGATGATTACCAAAGAGTCTTAACTAAAGGCCCTTGGTTTTGGAATTCTGCGGGTCTGTTCCTCACTCCGTGGTTCCCAGAGTTTGATCCTTCAACAGCAGTCATCACCAAACTACCGATATGGGTTAGACTCCCTAACCTTCCGGCGCATTTATGGAACTATGTTGTATTTGAAGCCATCGGCAACTCCTTAGGTCGTTTCCTTGAAACAGATACCTCAAGAGGGCTTAAAGGACTTTATACCTACGCCAGAATCTGTGCAGAAATAGACATAAGCAAAGGACTTCCTGATCAGATCATTCTCAAAATAGGTGATTACCATTGGTCTCAACCCCTGGATTTCGAGAATACAGCATTTCGATGTCGAAATTGTCATCTCACAGGGCACCTTCAAAGTTCGTGTCCTACAAGGCCCCCTCAAAAAAAGAAAGCCAAAGCCAAGCCAAAATCTAAAAGCTGGAAACCTCATGATCCTCCTCCAATAAACACTATTTCCAGCTCAGATGAAGAGGACGTGGAGGAAGATGTGGAAGTCGTAGAAGAAATGTCAGAACAGGTTTCTCCCCCAGTGCGTCTCGAGGAAGCTTCAGTCCCTCCCATCTCTCAGAAACGAATTCATGAGTCATCTCCTTCGGAGTCAGACAAGGAGCTATCGTCTCCAGGCCAACACAGTTTACAAATTGTTCTGGACCATCAAGGTCCTTTTGATTGGGTCAAAGTCGGAAAAAAGAAAGGGAAAAAAAGTCGACCAAGTGATTCCACCCTCGGTGGGTAGTTTCTTTGGCCTGGACTGGTCTCCCTTCTTCTTCTTGTTCTGTTTGTTCAACTCTGCTTTAGTCTCTTCTTCTCTTGGGAGCCGAGGTGGATATTTATCCTTTCCGGCTGCCCTTTTAGTCTTGTGGTTCTTGCCGCCCTGCGTGGTGGGCAGTCTTCTCTATCTAGCTTCCTGTAGTACAGTTGATATCTTTTTATCTTTTGGTAGT
The DNA here is from genome assembly GCA_031772625.1 of Pinus tabuliformis. Classification (NCBI taxonomy): domain Eukaryota; kingdom Viridiplantae; phylum Streptophyta; class Pinopsida; order Pinales; family Pinaceae; genus Pinus; species Pinus tabuliformis. The sequence goes on from CM062811.1 coordinate 1,246,923,860, forward strand.
ATAGGTGCCTCAGCTCTGTTTTCCCTTCAAGGCAGACTGAGGCCCTAAGCTATGTACTTGTATAATTGTTTGTAGATAATAGAATTACCGCAGTTCACAAAAAAAAAGAACATTCAAGAACTAAAATTTTACAAAATAGCAATTTGAGTTTTCATATTGCCATGTAGAGAGTGTCTTTTAGTACACAATCAATGTATGTTAAAAATTAAAAAAATTACAGTGATTTTAATTTCGATGTCAAGATGTAAATTACTAATAAATTTTATTTTATTTTATTTCTTTTGAGGTTATCTAAAAGAGCTCAATAATAAAAAATGATATATATATATATATATATATATATATATATATATATATATATATATATATATATATAGTTGCACTTATTACATTCCAATATGAAGCATGTGTGTAACTCTTTCCATGTTTTATATCAAACTGACACATGACATATTTATTATTAATAACATAAAAATATTTCAATGTTGTTCATAACCTAGATTGTTGAATTTCCATTTTAAGTAAAATGGACCATATCAACTTGGTTGTTACATACTGAAATGGATTTTCTAGAAACCAAATATGTATGACATGTATATAGATCTATAAAATTTCTTGCATGCTCAACATGAATACTATACACATGACATTTAAAAATTTTAAGATGAAAAATTTTAATTAAATCTAAATATAAATCTAAATCCCTATTGATTCTAAAGCACCTCCTTAAAATTTGGTGTACTTTAGAAACTTAAGCACCTAAAGAAAACTAAAGCTTATATAACATATATGTAAACCATTATGAATCCATCCTAGATAATGGGCTTATGTCCATTAATAAAAACTTGGTAAGGTCGTTGGCGAGTTAGCTTTTTAATGGCACGATCGAGCCTTTGAGCTCGATCGAGCCGCTGGTTAACCACATATGTCGCTCTATTGATGGTTTCTTTAAAGCTCAATCGAGCAATTTGAATTTTGAATTCAAGCGCTCGGTCGAGCTCTTGAAGTCCTAAATTTACAATTTAAGCACCTCTTCTGCAGATTTCTCTACAACCCCATTTTGTACTCTATCGAATTTAGGGTAGAAATTGTTCTTAAGTGGCGGAGTTGATCACATTGGATTCATGAAATAATCCTCTATCCAATGGCATTTGAATTTGACACTTTCTAATTCATATGATATTTTTCATCTAATTTCTTTTAAACATAACACTTGATTTTTTTTTGGATAGTTTCAAATGGGCTGAATAAAAAATCAATAACATAAAATATACAAAACGAAAAAATTTCAAAAAATACTACTATCTTCATTTACTAGTCCTCTTCAAAAGGGTACTCTTGGTTTGTCAATTTATTTAAATATTTGAAAAAAATCTTATGTCAACACATATGTCTCCAAAATGCAATTAAAATATTAGTTCACCAACTTTGAAAAATAATAAAAAAAATATAATTTTGCATAAATATATATATATATATATATATATATATATATATATATATATATATATATTTATTTATTTATTTATTTATTTATTTATTATGAAAAACTTAGTTCTCTCTTTGTAGACCATGCTTATATATATATATATATATATATATATATATATATATATATATATATATATATATATATATATGATCATGATCATGATCATCATTAACATCCACTAAGACCAATGAGGTCTATCAGACCTCAAGAAAAGACTTTAATTGTCATTCTTCAAAATCTTGTTTTTGTGATCAAGGAGAAGGGAAAGAAGCCCTCCAAGATCGTTATAGTTAGGTTGGCTTAATAAGTCAAGAATATTGGAGGTGTGGCTGATGATAGGGAATTGAGAGTGGATGTGGGCAAGAGTCGGGTAGTCTAAAAGGAAGTGTTTTTCATCTTCCACCTTTTTAGTATCACAGATCTGATAGATTCTATTGTCCCCGGGAACCTTGGGAGTAGACCACCACTCGATCTCACTTAGAATCTCATGAGAATTAGTTCTTATCCTAGCGATGTTCATTTTCTTCTTAGTGTTGGTCAAAATAGAGAGATAATTTTGGTTATCAAGGGTCGTGTTGATCACTTCCTTATAGTATCTTAACTTCCTCTTACCCTCCAACTCCTTACCATCCCACATATTGTCCTTAAAATTGGAGTTAATATTATCTTTGATACTATCCTTTCTTACCATGATGATCTCCTCCTTAATCCCCCAAAAGTTGAGCTAAGACTGGGCATCCTTATGCCACCCGCACTTGAGGCGCAGGTGGGGGTTATGACTAAAGTTAGAAGCAATTTTTAGGAGCCTCTTAGATTCCATGTTGTAAACCGTCTTCTTATACATTAGACATCTAAACATAGTCGTACTTTCAATGGGGGATAAACCCGCTTCGATCAAGATGATAGGATAGGGAGTATTTCCCTTCAGCTTGAGGTTATAGGTTATGAATTTCTTTTGGATCATCTCAATCTTTCTCCACGACTCTCGAGATATATTGCAACCCCAAAATTCACATATGTATGAGACAACAGGGGTGACGAGATTCTCAAAGAGGAACATTTTTTTACTCCAAATGTAAATATCGACTGAATTACAATTGTTTTCAATATCATAATAAGCTTTCCAACCTCCAATAATTCTTTTCTCGATGCTATAATTCCAATTGAGCTGATGAGGGAAGTCAATACCCAAATATTTATAAGAAGAAACCTACTCTAGATAATGGTTATCATAGACGAAACTACCATGAGTGATATTTTTGGATTTAATGATCATGGCTTTAGTCTTGTCGGTATTAACTGTCATACCCATCTTGGAGCAGTTTACATGAAGTGTCTTAAGCTGCTTGTCTAGGTCATCGTGGATTTTTGCAAGAAGAATGATATCATCAGCATAAAGGAGAATAGTAATGATTATGCCAGCGATCTTAGTGCTCTTGCAACCCATAGTTTCTAGGCACTCCTCTAGCTTATCGATGTAAATACCAAAAAGGGTAGGGGATAGGGGACACCCTTGCTTAACCCTGATATTACATTTAATATCTTTAGACCATCCTTCATTGGACTTAAGCTTGGCAATGACAGTCTCGTAGAGGCGGATCACAACAATCCTTAGTTCAGGAGGAACCATGATCTCTTCAAGTCTCTCCCATAGCTTATCTCGAGGGATAGCGTCAAAAGATTTTCTAAAGTCCACAAAATAGTAGAAGATATTGGTTTTACTATTGCAACATTCCTTTGCAATGATCCTGAGAGTGACAAAGTGATCGATAGTCGAGTGTTGTCTCCTAAAACCAGCTTTCCCTTTGGCCCTTTTACCCTCGTTCTCAAGCCAAAGGTTAAGCTTATTTTCTAAAATGAGCCCATAAAGCTAGGCTAGGATGTGACTAGTCATAATGGTCTTGTAGTTAGACTAAGTTATGTTATGTGAACACACGCATATCTCTTAAGTTTTGTGAAAAATTGCGAGGACATATATTGTGTTTAACGGAAAAATGAGATATTATACGACACTAAACTTTTTTGCCACTAATATCATTAAAACAACAACATAATTCTCCACATATTGTCCTTTTACTCTGAATCAAAATTCATAATTCTTATATGAATTTTGAGGGGCGCAATTCGATAAAATAGGAAAAACTTGAAATTTCATCACCATATTTGGCCCAAAAGTGTAACTCATCTTCATGCTTTCACCCTCAAAGTATTTTAGAAATTCCATTTATTTTGAAATTTTATTTTAAAGAATGAATTTAGAAATCCTATTTTAAGAGATGATTGATAGTGATTTATGCATATAAAACATATCTTGTAAATAAAATTATGATTTCTTTTAGAGTGAATGTGTTTATTTAAAGAAAAACAAGTATACTTTTATTAATATTAGACTAGATCCATCTTAAATCAAGACCTACCAAGAATTAAAAGGGCTCACGTAAGGGATCAAGAACAAGCACTAAGAGGGATCAAGTTAGGACCTACCAAGCACTGAGAGGGATAAGTCAAGAGTTAAGATGGATCTAAGTTGGTACTCTTGCATTCCATAATGGATTTGCTCATCATAACATATATGATAGGCTATGCAATACATGGGCTTGTAAAGGATAGTAATTTTATAGCTTATTTTAACTTTATAATTTTATAGTTAAAATTATAATTATTAGTTTTATTTTATTTGTTTTATTTTTTATTTTTTTATACTTTTAATTATCCAGATTCTTGCCGCTTAATTTTTTTTATTTTTTTTAACTAAATAAAAATGTTTATGTTTATGTTACAACATCTCTTTCATACTAGAGTAGAGAGCCCCTCTTGATGCAATAATAAATAGAAAATAGAATATTTTTACCACATCTCTTTAATACTAGAATATAGTATTTTAATTATTTATATAAAACTCATATAAATTATTAACAACATTTAAAATAAATAAATATATATATATATATATATATATATTAAAAATTATATAAATTTTTGTAATTTGTATTTTTAATATAAAACTCTACTAAATTGAAACGTCCCAAATCTGAAATTATAATTATAAAATGGGTAAATTAATGTGAAAGCTCTATATGTGAATTTATATTAATAAAGTAGTTTGATTTGATACTTCAAGGTCAATCGTAAGTACTTGAAATAGTTTAATGGCCGATCATTTTTAATTAAAATTAAAATAAAAGTAGTATATATATATATATATATATATAAATTAAAAAATAAAAGATGATTTTTAATTATATGTATAATTAAAAAATAATGATTTATTTTAATATTATTATTATTATTATTTTAATAAAAAGAGTTGATATGATTTAGTCAATGTCACTATCATGACATCACCAAAAAGGTTATGGGATTTTCTTTTTTTTATTGAAACCATTATTATAATAAAAAAGTTTTGAGTATATGTTATGTTTTTTAATTTAAAAGATTTTATGGAAAATTTTAAGGATATATCTATTTTAAAATGTGAAAATTTTAATGAATTTTTTTTAATTCTTAAATAATAATTACTATGATTTAATTTTCACTATAATAATATTATTTTAGTATTTTGTTTGATTTATATTTGTTTGGGTCGGATGTTAGAGGAATGATAAATTGGGGTGTATGGTTGTTATCTTTATAATATATAAGTTAGGGGATATGGTCATATGCCATTGCCATAAACCATTATATATATTAATGTAGTCAATATAAAAGACCACAACATTGAGGCTAGTCGTGATGTTGGACCTCACCTCTCTCAGTATGGGTTTGATGGTCAAGAGTAAATGATGTTTGTTCACTTTAATTAAGTGTCATATTGATAGATTAATATTGCAAATGATACTAGTATGAGCCAATCCTCCCATGCAACAGCTTTCATCATTTTCAGGAGAGGTCATTCTCGTAGCTCAAAGTGCGATCTTGGCATGAGGAAATGGTAAATTTTGGGCCTCATGCCAAGTGGAAGGTGCATCATTGTTCTCTATGGGATTGTATTTCCTATTTCGGCACCTTTGACTAGTAACGAATCCACATCCTCCCTGGTCCTTTGATATTAATGTTGTTATTTCTTTTTATATTGCACCCCTCTTCTTGGTTCATCCTCGGGGTCTTTTTATTTTTACTCCTTATTTCGTGTTTATTCCTAACGTAGTGCTAGTGGTCTTCATTCACTCTTAATTTGTCATTATGTTAGTCTTGAAGGCAACCCATCTAAGCTCCTGTCTCGTGGTTCTTTTGTTCTTTCCCTTTATCCATATCCTTGCTCCTGGCTTTACCACCTCCCTATCCCTAAATATCCCCTAAACTCGCACCATTGAGTTGGGTTCTCCCTCGCATCCTTCTTAAGTTGCCCTTTTCTACCCAAGATTCTTCTAGCCATCGAAGTCTAGTTTACTCTGCCTTGCCAATGAGCAAGGAGACAATGAGGAGTGACTTACTTTCGAGAGCATAGAGGCCCTCGTGCACAATAGACAACTAAAACCTCTACCCAACAATAATGTGAAAATATACCACTAGAAATCCAAGAAAAAATCACTAAGATAAAACAAGATATAGTTGGAGAACACAATTGTTTGACAAACATGAAGGTATTGGTTGAAAGAGCAGACTAGGTGTTGAATAATGGACAAACCATAGCACATTCCAACCAATATATGTATATATTTGACATCTACTGGAACTTAAGGCTCCTCCTTAGCTAGGTTCTACTTGATAGAAATGAGGCCAAAGAGGAAATTCTTCTTATATTGGATGAATTGCAGCTCAATATGAGGAGACTAGATAGGTATCTTAGGTGCATTAAAGATCATCTCGGCCTCCCACTTAACCTTGGATGCTCTCCTACAACACCAAGGAGCTCATTCCTATAGATGCCTCCAACTCTTCAAAATAAAAATGAAAGGTTCTATTTAGTTTAGTTTCTTAAGCCTTTTTAGTTAGGTTTCTTTTTGTTAATTGGTTGATAAACTATAGTGTTTAGATACTTCTTATAGTTATTTTGTGATATTGTTGATGAACTATCACAGACACTATGTTTGCATCATAAAACAATTATGGTTTTGCCATTAGTATGGTTTCTTTAGTAGCAAACTAGATAAAACGAATGGCTCTATATTATTTTGCTCTAAAAAATTATAATATTTATTTTAAAATAATATAATTGTAATAACTTTATAATAAATATTAAAAAAAAAAGGTTAAAGTTCACCAAATTGATTTTTTCCAATTTCACTCACACAATTATCATATTAAAAAACCCTTCTACTTATACATACTATTTTTTCTAAATTTCATATAATGAAAATTAGAAAAAAAAAATTAAAAATTAAAATCCACAATTATTTTAAAGAATAAAAAATTTAGCCAATTTTATTAATTCTTAAACTAGCAACCAATATGGTTCACTAACTAATGATCCTATAAATCCCCACATCACATCCTATAAATCGTGGCCATTATGACATCACATTAGTCATCTACTTGTCCCTCCTTTATAAATCGTGGCCATTATGACATCACATTAGTCATCTACTTGTCCCTCCTTTATTATAACTTTATGGAACATGTTTGAAAAAAAGGTCATTTTCACCAAATTGACCCTTTTTCAATTTCATGGCACAACCATCATATGAAAAACCCATGGGGTGATATATATTATTTTTTCTAATAAGGGAAAATTTTGAGTTTTATATGTGAAAATTTTGGAGAATATCATTACTTCTTAAAATGTGAACTATGTAATATTTAGTTTATGTTTTTTAAAAATATTTAGTTTATGCTTTTTTTTTTAATATTTAAATTTCTAAAATAATTAGTTTCCAGAAAATTTTGTTAATTTTTAAAATTACAATCTTCTATAATATAAAATTTATGTAAATTATTTATATATATATATATATATATAGATAATTAGAATTTTTTTTTAAATAGTCGAAAAATAAATTTAATTTAATTTAATATTAAAATTAAAATTTCTCTCAATTAACAATATTTAAAGGTTAAAATTAAAATAAATAATATTCTTATAATAACATTTTATTTTTTTATAATTAAAAATATATATATATATATATGTTTATGTTCTATCTCTTACCAAACTAGCAAATATTGTTTGTGTAATCAATACATTATTATCTAATTTGACCCAAAGAAAATATAAATATATGTTTTTGCACATGAAAGTAGATATTGTAATTTAGTTAAAATCAAGTATTTAATTTCTTTAAAAATTATTCAACATTAATATGTAAATCAAGTTATTTGTGTAAGTAGAAGAGAAAAGAAAAAGATCCCAGAAAGGCATATATTTTCCACCACTTACCCAATAAGAAAATAGTGTAATCCAATTAATATCTAGCAAGATTCAAAATTGGAATGATTCCAAAAATCAATATATTTTCCACCACCTACCTAACAAGAAAATATTGTAATCTAATTAATATCTAGCGAAAAAATTCAAAATTGGAATCTAGAACGATATTTTTAAACTTAATATCATGATGCACCATAAGTAGTAGCACAACCTCTTAGTAACTTTTATGACAATAGTCCCCGATGGGGGTGTTAGGATGACAGCAAGCCATTGTCGACCTTGGGCAAGCAGTTTTCTAGCAGATGGATAGCATATATTTAATAAGTAGCATGCGAAGAGTTTCGGTCATGGAAAATTTTAGGGGCGAATTTTCGCCCTTGGGCTAAATTAAAGGGTTTTATATTTTTATTGGGCGAATATTTTGTATCATAATACATTGTTACAAATCGCCTCAAATTTATTTTATAAAAGAATTAGGTATGGAGGTTAGCCCACCTTATTTTAAGGGAGAAGGTAAAAAAAAAAAAAAATAGCCCTTGAAATTAGGAGTTACAATCTTCCATTCCCCCTCATTTTCAAAAAAATATATTTATGATAGTTATAAATAAAAATATAAATGCAGTGGAGATATGGTAAATAAATAAAAGCTCTTTTTATACTTACTCCAAAGGTATGGTAAATAAATAAAAATACAAATAAACTAGAGGTATGGTAAATAAATAAAACCTCTTTTTATATTTAGTCCATAACCCTCTTTCTATTTAAGACCGCTCAAAAACGAGGTTTCATTTAAGTGAATCCTATGGGCCAAATACCATATTTATAAATAAGATATGGTAAATTAATAAAAATATAAATAAACGAGAGGTATGGTAAATAAATAAAACATTTTTTTATATTTACTCCATATGTCACCTTATATTTATGAATACACAAGCATGTAAATAAATAAAAATATAAATAAAGTGGAGGTATGGTAAATAAATAAAACCTCTTTTTATACTTCAAAGGTATGGTAAATAAATAAAAAATATAAATAAACTATAGGTATGTTAAATAAATAAAACCTCTTTCTATATTTAGTCCATAACCCTCTTTCTATTTAAGAAGGCTCAAAAAAGAGGTTTTATTTAATTGAATCCTATGGGCCAAATACCATATTTACAAAAGAGGTATGGTAAATGAATAAAAATATAAATAAATGAGAGGTATGGTAAATAAATAAAACATTTTTTATATTTACTCCATAAGCCACCTTATATTTACGAACACTCAAAAAATTTGTTATATTTAGGTGAAGCCTATGGGCCAAATACCATGGGCCAAATTATTATTAATACTATGCAGAAAAATATTATTAACCCTAATATTAGTATTAATAAAAATAAAGATGACACATGGTATTGACCCATGGTATTCACATGGAATGCGGGGGGAATTAAACTAGCATAGATCCATCTTTACTCTGGATCAAATATCGTGATATGGAAACTAACATAGAGTGAAAAATTATTTGATCCCTCTGGGGGCTTGGTAGATCAAGAGTAAAAATGGATCTTGTAATTTAATTTCACTTAAACATTTTAGCTTGGTTAAAATAAAAAACAATTATTAATTTTATTAATCTTTATAAATTACTAATAGTAGTTTTTAAACTCCAGGTTTATGATAACCCATGGTATTGACCCATGGTAATACCATGGTATTCATGTGAGCATAGACTATTTAAAGGGGAAATTCTATCAGCTTAAATCCATCTTAATTCTAGGTCTACCAAGTGCTGGAAGGGATAAATAGATTTCATCCCTCTAAGAGTGGTAGATGTGGAGTTAAGATGGATTAGGTTGGTTTTTATGATAATGAAGATATTAAATAGACTTAGGAAATTATATTGTAAAAAAAATCTTAATGTGAATGGTTAAAGCTACATTTAGTCACTTCACAAAATTTAGTAAAAAATACCGATATCTCCATTAATATTTGTTTTTCTTATTTAACAAAAAAAAATTCAAGACAATGAAATATTAACTCTTTCTGCATCACCCTCACAGAAGAGACACAGTCGCTGCCCAAATTTCCCACCATTTTTCAAACATTCTCAATATGATATCTTCATGAAAAGGTTAAGGTACTGATCTTGGATTAGTTGTTTGAAAAATATGCTGGTTTGTACAACCTTTCATCTTCTCTGCTGTTCTTAGTTTGTCGTAATGATCTGTAGGGGTTGGGTCACTGCACCATATTTTCCTAAAAGGAAGAGATTGTGCACCAAAAAGGAAATTAGTCCACATGTTACAACGTTGTTAAAAATGGTATGAAAGTAGTGAATTATGCTAATAAGAAATTTAGATTGGGAGAGACGTAATTAAATTTTATTATTTAATTGAAGATTTCCAATTAAAATAATAATAAATCTACATTTATATATTTATATATTGATTGGAAGGCTTCTGACAACGGTCACTTCTTTCCATTAGATCCCCTTCAGGCCTTTGGGATACCTACTACTTCATTATATTATATAGTTGGGGCTTGCTACTTGTTGGTGTGTTGGGGTAAACAAACTTGTTGTGTTTTTTTTTTAATCTCGTGGTCAGAGTCTATGGAATAAGAAAGAAATTTGATAGCTTGGCAAAAGTGGTAGATTGACAAAAGTGGTAGAGAAAACATTAATCTCTCCTACCATGACAAACATGGCCACTAAAACTTGCAACATTGTTTGTAGGAAGTGAAAATTATGTTTCTTTTTTCCAAACATGTATGTTAGTATATTACAGTTTAATGAATATGTTTTATTATTATCATATATGGTTTCATACTTTAACAAAACATTTGCCAAGACTTCACAATGCTTTATTATTTAGTGAAAGATTTTCCAAGATCTTACAAGCTTTTATAATTCAGTGAAAGATTCGCCTTGACTTTACAAGATAATATAATCTGGTGAGAGATTCGCCAATATATATATATATATATATATATAATATTAGTGATAAAATTGCCTCCCATTTTTCCTATGTATCATGGGGAATCACCCATTTATTATACATATAAATTTAGGGTGGTTCTTAAAATTTTCCCTGGTTTCGGTGGCCAAGGTGGGGGTGACCCTAGGGGAGTGTGCCAAGCCACCCATTTTGCACAAAATCCTTGACGTGTGGAAGAGGCAAACAAAATTAAGTGTGGTGGCCATATGTTATTTTATGTGGGGCATTTATTTCACAAGATTATGGTACGAAGTAGTGAGTTTTGCAAACACCTTTGAACAGGCAGTTGAGGTTTTTGAAGCCGCCATGGAGGAGCAGGCCTATGGGAGAATGGAGATAGGGAGTATTTTCCTTGACAGGCGATCGACCTACATTAATGATACACGAATTATGGGTGGCTTTGGGCCAGAGAGGCACAAGATGGGGCTAAACACGTGGGTTGTGGTGAAGGAATGCCAAAAAGCTCTATTTTATTTCATGATTTAACAACACTTTGTTGGTTTTATTATATATAGACCTTATTGAGCACGTAAAGTAGCGGAGAGAACTAACGTCTGTAGGGTGGCGCCAAAAAATTCTAACTCTTTCGGGGTATGCATTGTGGGATTGCTTCTTGTGTGGTAACCTCTTTCAACAAATTAATATCGACTCTGTCTTCAGGCTAGGTATTATGGTGAGATTTCAACCTGCTTATTTTGGTCCCATTTGGGTTCAGTCATATATAGGTTCTATTGTTACACATGAGTCGCAAAGAGTACCATTGTATGTAGGGTGGTGCCATATTTTCTTCATTCTCTTTGGGAAGGTGTGAGCATAATGTGTTTTCCATGGTCAATTCCTTTACAGAGCTGCATGATCTCAAGCTCATTTCTATTGTAATTTCTCATTCTATCCAACGTTGAGCAAGTTTGAAGGTATATTTAGGCCTGGGGTGGTTAGGTGGCTAGTTTGGGTATTTTAATTGCATACAATATCATTTTTGGTTGTGTGTTTGTATTATTTTGCAATACATCCCAGTTCGTATTGTGTTGTGGGATATAGTTAAGGGTGGTGATTATTTTGGTTGGTCTCCTCTTTATACTTTCCACTCTCTCATTGTCATCAAATGTATTTTGTGTGCTTTCTTCATAACTCCTCCTCTGACCCTTCTTTTGAGTTGGTTGTGGTACTCTCGTCAACAGACTTACAATCCCTTGAACCTTTCGAGTTATCTTTCAACTCACAGTCTTGGTTTTCAGTGTTTGGTATAGTGGTTCATTTTCAATTTGGTTTTAACACTGTGAGGTCTCAAATTAGTCAATGGGTGGTAATGTCATCTCAAGAGGAGGAATTGTCTGTGGTTCAGAGTCATACTCGGTCTCCAGTCTTGTTTGGTTGGAATATTCATGGTTGTGGGTATGTGGATGATGTTTACATTGAGTTTTCCTCTCCGCTAATTGTCACTATCGGGTCTTCTGGGAATCAAAGGTTTTTTGTCTCGGCCTGACGCAACCGTCCAACATAACTTCAATTGTGAGTTGTCTTGAGTTTTATTGCAAGTTCTTTTTTTCGATGACACCATGTCAACGACTTATGAGTAGAAGAGGAGGTGCATTGACGACATCCTCATCCTGACAACGTCATCTCTTTGGTTGGGAGTCATTGGTAAATTTTTATGATGTTATGCCCCTGAAGGTTCGACAGGAAATACAATCCCTGGAGAAAATAGAATTTGGTGAAAGACAATGTCATTCAGATTCTGAGGTTTGTGAAAGAAAACAGAGTGGGTCCCAAACCCAGGTAAATGGAGAAAACGTCATTTATACTTCATGCACTCAACATTCTCTCATAGACATATGACTTCTCTGCTCCACATGGCGTTGAGGGACAAACAAGTTGATAATTACAAGTTGTCTGTGGGTCAAGAGGACCTCAAATGTATTATGTGGGATATCAGATACGATTTGGATGACATTGCAGTTCAGTTAAACAAAATCGAGCGCTACATCAACTAAGATTCAGATACTGATTCCACAACGCCCCGAAATGGTGAAACGATTATTGATGCCACACTAGTCAACATGGGCAGTAGCAATTCGTCTCCAAACCATCTACTGATGATCCTATATGAATGATTTCTCTTGGTGCTCTTCTGCTATCTGGGTTACTGTGTTGGGCTATTATGTTTTCTAGCTCTTTCATGTCATGTTTGTTTTCCATTACCATAGTATGTTTCGTCAATGGTTAACATTGTGTAGTTTTTATTTCTAATAGCCAATACTTATGGTTTTTTGTTAAATGTCGAGGCAACTGTTACTCTTGGTTGTGTGGATATTGACTTTGAGGTTAACAAATTCAAGAATATGCTATAAATCTCATCAGTTGTAATTTTGTTTTTTGAATATCAATAGAAATTATGGGCCGATATTACCAAAAAAAAACAACTTCTTTTATGACAATAGGGTACCTTGCATCCCAATGTAGTAACTCTTTCATGCTCTCATTTTCTAATTATTTAGAAACACATTGATATGTTTCTTGAGTAGAAAGCCTAAACAATTTGACAAAAATGATGAACATTATTATTATTATTATTATTATTGATGTTTTCTAATTTAGCAAGGAAATAAAATTATCAAGAATAAATATAATATAATGTTATATGAAAAATGTTCTTTGATTTTGTTTTAAATAATATTAAAATAAATTAAATAAACAATAAACAATTATTAATGTTTTTTTATCTTTTAAGTCAACAAAATTATGGTGATTTTAAAATACTTCTCTTACTCGTTTTAGAGTATAAAAATAGAATGTTAAAGAATTTTGATTACTCTCTTACTTTTTAAAGGTCGGAAAACAATATAGGTCTTAGTGGATGTTAATTATCAAGATCAACAATAACACACACACACATATGACAACACTTAAAACAAAAATCTTAAACCATTTTAGATCTATCTTAGACCCAAATGCATTAAGCATTAAGAGATATCAAATTTATTAATGTGTAATATTTTCAATATAAATGAATTAATACATGATGTGGATGTTGTGTGTGTGTTATATTTTTTCCATGACTAGCCCCAAGCGCGAAGCCGGGGGATTAGAGGGGGAGCGGCTAGTCTCCGCTTTGTTGCACCGGGTGCAACAGAGGGTCATAGAGGGAGCGACAACGCCCCCTGTTGGGGGGTTTGAGGGGGATAGTAGCCCCCCTCTACAGGGTCCGGCGCAATGCCCTAGGAATTTTTTTTGGACCCTATATTAGGTGGGCGGACTTACCTATGGTTTTTTGCATGGGTTTTGCACATGGTTTTGGGCATGATGGTTTTCTACCCATGGTATCTTGTAGATCCGGTCAAGGGAACTACGGCTATGTCCTAATCCAAGGTTAATGGACTGGAGTTTATGGATACTTCGACATGTATATATATGTATTGTAACATTGAAAGAAATATAATGAAAAATCAATCTGGTAGTCCCAATTTTAAGATCTAAGGAAAAATATTTATGTATATTTGTTTTATATTTTATGCTCTTAACATTATTTTTTTTTTTTTAAAGAATTTGTTTGCAAAATTTTTTGTACAAAATTATATCCCTACAATAAAATTAAATAACAAAAAATCTAAACACTAAAAAATTTAATCCTCTTGATAGATAAATCAAAATTAACTTTATCCACTTGAATTAAATACATATAAGTATTACTAGATTCACTTTATCCATTCCAATAAGATATAAATAAATATCACAAAAGTAAACAATGTTGATGTGTTATTCTTTCCTGCATCTTTGACCTTTTTAGGTTGCTTTTGTCTTTTCACATATTTTTCACCTAAAATTTAGAACAATTTTCATATTATTTCATTTTTAATTTTAAATTAAATAGATATATAATTATGATTTTTTTAAGACCTTTTCATTAAGATTTAATGACATGACTTTTTGATAAAATACAATGTCTTGTTGTGAGCCGTGGTCTTAATAGCAAGAAACATGTGGTACAATATTTATGAAAGCAAGCCAACAACGACGTGATGCATGCCACGTAACAACCGCTAACAACAAAACATGGAAGCCCAATTCATTACACACCACAAATAAAAATCAGTCTTTCAAATAATCAAATTTATTTAAGGATTTTTTTTTTAATTTTCTATTTTTATTTTTATTGACATTATTATTTATGTAATTAAAAGTAAATTAGTATAGATTTATCAAATTTATGATGTTTCAAGATAATTGGAATATTTTAATGTGTAATTGTATTTTTTTTCAAATTTTTTACTAAAAAAGGTTTATGCTTTATCAAATTTGATCCTACTAAATACATGATATATTCATAATTAAAGTGTAAGTATTTCAAGTTGATATTCTTTTTAAATCATAATTTTGTAAATTTTGTATTAAAAATACATGATTTAAGATATAATCTTACATTAAAAGTTACAAAAGTAGAAATTGTCAATGTTGAGATTGCTAATAGAGATAGGTATTTTCAAGAACAACAATAAAATTTCACTAGTTATATTTGGTCTAAAACTTATCAACCTGATTTGAATTTTATGCAAACTAAGCATTAGAGGGAGGTCAATTATCAAATCTCTAGTTTGAAGCAAAATCAAGGGGAGAATTGAAGTATGGCTAGTAACACATGGCCGAACAAGAGGAATGAACTAGACATCCCCATCCTTGTTGAAACTGGCCTGCAAAAAAAATGAAGATCGTGCATTTGCTGAAAAAAGTTGCTATTTCATCTTCTTGACCCTATAATTTGACTTCATACTCAACCAGTAACTCAATGGCAATAGTCAATGTGGAAATAGTTTGGCTATAATGAAGCTAGAGATGAAGAAATTATTCGTGCAACTACTCTAATTCTTTTACCCACACTGAAGGAGGAGAATTACCAAATTCTAGATTCCCTATAGTGACAAATGAAACCAAGATCAAGACAAGGCCATGCTATAACCAAACCAAAATAACTTCCCTACTAATATGACTCTTCCTCACCCTTGAAAATGGGGTCACTGTGGCCCAACTCCGACCTAAGAGACAAGACAACCAAATAGAAAACGTTGGCACCATGAACCTCATAACCCCAAGGGAATAATGTTAAAAACTCATATAACGAAGCACATAGAAACAAATATCGCCACCAACTAGGCTCAAGGAAGAAGGAATACAAACAGAGAGACATGGTCTGACAAATGGAAACTAGGGAAAATTTTAAGCATGGAAATTTATTTTGAAGTTTAAAAACCTTGGTGAATCTTACTAGTCCCTAATATGCAAATTGTAAATTTTCTGTAGAAATATTTAGATTTCCAATGATTTTATATTAGTTGATATCATATTTTCGTGACTTTTAAGGTAAAATAATGATGTACTACAAAATTTGGGCGAATAAGTTTAGAAAAAAAAATTGAAATTTGCAAATCGTTTTTTTGGAAAAAAAGCGTGGAAAATTAGCCCACCTGTGAATATTAGCCCCTAAAATTTTCCGTGATGAAACCAAATTATCCAAGTTACTAGCCTGGAAATAAAGGTGTGGGATGCTGGAGATTACCAAGTTCAGTTCAAAAACAGACCAACCCAAAATATAAACACCCTCCCCAAAAAATCAATTATTCAAAGAAATTCCAAGACATTCATTAAGGGAAGACTCTGCAAACCTGAGATGCTTCCATAACTATTGAAATGACATTTCTTTCATGATGCGAGACAGGGCATACCTAAATAAACAAGCTCGAAGAGGCCAAAGAGAAACATAGATGCTTGAATAAACCCCGAGGGGAGGCACTTCCCTCCCTATATGCAACAAATTCATAGAGTACATAACATAATTATAATGCAAATAACCTTTAAATTAACAACCTAAAAATGCAAAGGAATATGGAAGCCATAAATGGAAACAATCATACTTGCGAATAGGTATTTGATAACAATTTGAGATGATAAATCCCACAAAGGACTCTGCAACACTAAATCATCTTGGGGTGCCAAAAATTTAATCACCTGACATCTATCATGATGCTCAAGCATCACCTCCTATGACTAAAACATGGATTCAATCATTCGAGAGATGAACAACTCATGGCAAAGGATATTGAGGATCTACAGATCCCTTGCACACCAAGGAAGTCCAATCTCCCACTCACTCATTCAACATTATATTAGATATTTTGTCATCACCTTTACCATGATCCATAACTAGCTTCTCTATGCATAGATGGTTATGGAGGTAGGGGAGAATGAAGTAATTATAATCATGTACATGTGGATACAAGTAGTGTTCACTCCCCTAGTGCCCAATTTGTTGACTTTCTATTCATTTTGTCTAGTAATCCAACCTATAAAATTCCCTTTTGCAGATATGGGAACAATCATGCAATAAGATAATAACATGTTTAATCATCGATTAATAGAAATCCCCTTGCTATCCCTTATTTTCCATTACATTTTCCTTTACGTTATTGTGCCTCACGATATGAAAACCTTGATACTCCAAGAATCTAGAGAGAAGAGTTCTTATCTGGCTAAAAATTAAATTGAGGATAAAGCCCTTAGGATCAGTTCCATTCCAAGGGTGGTCTATAATAATTCTGGAATCCCCCAATATTACGATCCTTTCTATGTTATTTTCCTGGGCTAGAGAAATCCCCTAAAAGAGTTCATATGCTTCAACTTGATTACTAAAAGACTACCTCCATCTTCAAGTAAAACTGAATTCAATTTGTTTGGGACATGAAATAAAACCCCCTCCCCCATCATACCTACCACCTGTAGAAAGTCAAGTTAATATTCATGAAACTCTTTGGAACATTATTATAAATTTTTATGATTATTTAGCCCCAAGGGTTAGCTCAACTAGTCGAGTCCCCATTGTTAAGTACCTCGCCAATCGAGAGGTCACAGGGTCAATTCACCTCGACGACCTTGGGGTTAGGCCTTGCTAGTCTGGTCGGCGGGTGGGCTTTACAAGATCCTCTTCAGGGTTGGTCGGCGGGTGGGCTTTACAAGATCCTCTTCAGGGTTGACCTGCCCAGATTTTCCCATGGGAAAGAAAAAACAAATTATGATTATTTTAAAAATCAAATATGTGATTCACATTCTTACTTTACATGAACACTAACCCTTTTTTTTAGTTTCAATTTAATATTTTTATCTTTTAAGTTTACTGTTTGTCTTGCTTTTAAATTAAAGTAACAATAACGCCATATAATAAATAATTATTATGTTTTGAAAAATAAAATTAATTGGTAAAAAAATTAATTTCTATTTTATATTATTGATTTATTTTTTCAAGTTAATTTTAAAAATAAAAACAAATCAATTTTTATAATTTCTTACTTCAACATAATTCCATATTTTAATAAAAAGAACTCATTACATTTTTTTATCTTAATAAAAAGCAAATTACTTCCGAATTAAATTTATCCATATAAACTTGAACCATTTCTATGCACTTTGAAACCAATTCTAACCCAAATTTCAAAATAAAATAAAATAACAAACAAAACTAATTACTTTGTATCCAACTCTAACACAAATTTGAGTTTCAAACAATAATTGTAAAAAAAAAGAAATATCCATTTGAACAATTCTCAATTCACTTTGTATCCAACTCTAACACAATTCTCAATTTCAAACAATAATGGTAAAAAGAAACACTATAGTCCAATGATGTTTCCACTTCATGTTCAAGGAATTTCGATTTTAGATGTTGGAATATCAAATCACCTTACTCCATTTGACCCTCATAACTTTATGGATACATCATCTTGTTCCATTTGTTGTTGTTATGTGTAGATTCATGATTTTCATGATTCTATAGTCGACCAACTTTATAAGAGGGCATGTCTAACTTTTGGAAAACCGTGGGCTGAGGGCTGAGGGAAAACCGTGGGCTGGTGGTATACATTGTATCACTTAACTTGGTGGTTGAATGAACACTCTATATATGTAGATGGGTGACAAGTCATTTTTAGTCATGAAATAATGGATGGTCAAACCGCATAATGGTGTTTCTGGGTAGGTCATACAATAATATGGGACTGAAACTTTTGGAAAACCTTGGGCGATGGAGGGATGCTCTTGGTGGTATACATTGTATCGCTTATGTGGGTTTGAAGAACTCTCTACATACGTAAATGGGTCACAAATCATGTGTAGTCATAAAATAGTAGTTATAAAATAGTAGATGGTTAATTTTTTGTTTTTTTTTTTTTTTTTAATCAATATAGATTTATTTTAAGTATGAATTTTACATGTTTTGAGAAGATCAAATTTTTTCACATGTAAATTTTTTTAGAGTATAAAATACAATGTGTTTATTTTTATTGTTTAAATTGTATTTTTGAATATTAAATAGAGTATATATAAGACCAATTAAAAATTTTAATCATATATATATATATGAAGTTGATATCAACATAAATTAGTTAACATAGATCTTCAAATAGTTTATATAAATCTCTTGTTGAAATATTTTTTAAAAGTATAAGATTTAAACATTTGATTCACACATTTTTTTTACTTTTGATTACTTTACAACACACTCTTTTTAATTATAGCCCACATTATTTTTCTATTTAAAACATAATTTTTATTTTTTATTTTTACTTTAAAGGGGCACAAACAAACGGACGAACTTACACATCCCCTCATACTGAGGTGTAGAATGAACCTCTCGGCTCAATAATAGAGTAAAATATGTATAGGCAATAATAAGAAAGAAAACAAGTTTGAACTTTGCTTTATTTTTTTTTCAAGTACTTGAATTTTAGTTTTAAATTATAATTAAAGGTTAAGTAAATCAATAAATATATATATATATGGTTGGAACTTTATTTAGCGATTAAAAAAAAATCCAATTCCTTTATATTCGTCGAAGATGCTCTACCAAATTGAAATATTTATTTTGTTAATTGAATTTTATTTGAATACGAGTTGCGAAACAATTTTTCACCTACACCCACATGTATTATGAATTTAAGCATATATATTTTTTTGGTATATTTTCCAAACTATTTTGTTTATAAGCAATGTAAAGAGACTTTCTATTAATATAGTGAAATGTACATTTTATTTATATCTATATATCTAGCCATAACCTGAGAGATTTTAACATAAAACAATGTCCCATATGCACGTAGCCACCTCAAAAACATAAAAACCAACAAGCCGCTATAGTCCACGATTCTAGACAACCCAAAGACAAAGACAAAGTTAATATAGAAATAGTTAAAGAGATAGCAAAGAGACCTCACAGCTACCCACACAAAGAGAAAGGCAACAATTTCACAGTGAGCGCAAAACCAACTCTAGGTGACGTAGAATAACACTATCATCAACCACACAAACTTCCAAATTACAATGCACCAAAAAATCATCCACCTCCACACTAGAGTCTGGAACATAAGGTTCTGAAGAGACCTAACAAAATTCACAAACCAAAGAGACATAGAGCATAATGTTTGCAAGACTACCAAGGAAACTATAACCACCCCACCATGCTTGCAAGGTATGTTCATATGCCAGCGTGCCACAAGACACCTGCATTTATAACTACCCAAACTGTCAACCTCATTCCAATGCATTTCGCCAACCTCGCACCACGCCGTAACTAAATACTGCCACCTGTGGGAGAGGCTCACCATCCAAGAAGTCTCAACAATCGCCTAAGTTAACTCCCAAACAAACTTCAAACATAAAATAACAATTACATCAATATATAATTACTATTACATATATAATCAAACATAAAAGACATTAATAACTATGTTTTTTCAATTACATTTGCACTTATTATTAGAATATGTAATTCTTATTTAGTTTAGGTGTGATTATGTTTGTGGATCATTATGATTATTGGTCATTGTTAGGTAGATTTTATCTTTACAAGAAGAGTCTATCTAGTATTTAGGAGATAGTTAGATCTAGTTGGTTTGAACGATATTCTCCAACTAGTTAGCTTCCTAGATTGATATATGATTGAGGTATTTGCTCAACTAGATGATTGTATGATCATGGTAGTTTGTATATCTTGAGACAAAGCTTCATGTATTTATATGTGTACTATTACATTGAATTAATAAAGTCTTTAGTGCAATTTTGTGTGTGTAATAATGTTTACTCTTCACATTTGTAATTTGGTATCAAATGAGATATGGTCTTGAATCCATTACAGGAGGGCCTACGAATTTGGATGTTTGTTAAAGTAATTTATTGTAGAAGAAGATTAATGTAGGAGTGAATTATATGGTTTGTCCATGATTTTCTATTGCCATATTTTTTTGTAGGAGTGTTTTATTTGTCAATGATGCAAAAGTTGGCAGTGCTTTTAGCTATGGAAAAGTTACTAAAAAGGGAGAATGGGATTTCTTTGTAAGTGCTTGACTACACAAACAAGGGCCAATTTACATAATATACACAACTATATTTGTTTGTCAATTAGAATAAACCATAGATACTTTGTTGGTGTTATAATATGCTCTGAGAGAAGGAGCATTGTGTGTTGGAATTACAAAAATTGTAGAAACGGTCACTAAGATAGTTAATAATTTATCTTTGTTGTGCACCAACAAGAGAGACATCACCCGCCTCAGAAAGACCTTCGATTCCAAGGGCTGAACATTCATTGTGTGATCCCATCTTCATGTTCTAGGGAGATGAATTAACACTAGGTAGCACTAGCAAAGAGTTGATCTACAATGAGATTTTTCGGGACAAAGACTTTGCAAAGAAACTCACATGGCTTGGCATACTCTTTATAACCAATGTATCCTCTAACATTAATATTTTTTTATTCTTCATCTATATTGCATATAACTCATGGATATATGGTAAGCATGTCATCTTTGAGAAAGTAGTTGAGGGCATTGAATTCATGCATGAGATGGATCAATATGAGCAATCATGGCAGCCATGAAAGAGTGTGCATCGATCAACATCATTTTTTCTATGAATAATGGAAACGGTAGTACGAAGGGAAAGAAGCATAATGCCCCTTGTGATTTGGGTTTTTGTTTGCATTCATTAAAAAGAATTAGATCTACTAGGTTTACACTAACTTTTAATAATCTTGAAGTTTACCAAGCATGATAGGTGTAGAATGCAACACTTAAGGATCAAGTGAAAAAACGATAATAGTAGCAACAATAATTTAGGATTTCAAATAAGTTGGATTTGGTCAAGGATAAGCTGATATAGGTCATGGGGACCATCACATATTCTATGGAGCATAAGAGGAATACCAGAGTTCTGACTCCTTACCAATATGCCGAGAGAAGAAATAGATGTTTGCTTGAAATCATTGAAGCAATACAAAGTTGACCAAAAAACTGTGATTTGTAGGTGGAGAAAAGGTAGGGAAAAGAAAAATAATAATAATACATCAAGAACAAAGTGAAAGAAGACATAAGTAAAGAAATACATGGTCGATGAAGTATAGAAAGAGGAATATTTTGACAAAGAAGGAAGACTCTATATGAAGAAGTAAAGAAGTGATGCATGGTAAATGAATTTATACTTTGGGCATATTATTGCTGCAAAGAAGTGATGGTAACCTTTGTGTTTTTGTAAATAATTTTGGATATTTGTTGTGTTTGAGTTGAAATGTTGTAATTGAGTATATGCATTGTAAGTGGTGCATGATCATTTGTACCCCACATCCCAACTTTTATGTCCAAATTGTATAATTATATCTATAATAAATCAATTTCTCGAGGTATTTTGTAATACTTATTGATCCAAACCTACATGCATTAGGGTGGTAGTATGTGTAATCACGTAGCATGCATCCTCTTAAGCATAGTGTGGATGTGGTATCAATTTGTGGAACGAACCACTCGGTAGATATGAGGGTGGCATACATACTCATATGCTAGCTTGATGTGAAATCGAAGAAGTTAAGTCTTCAATGAAGGGGGAATGCAAGATGAATTAATTTCATAATGCGAGAAGTTTGGGACCAAGCTATGATTAAGAGAGAATTTAACGTGTTAATGAACCATGTAGGTGAAAAGGATTCCTAAAGAACTTATGAGTACAATGGATGACACCCATGTATCTCAATAAATGGATTTCTTCTTATATGATATCAATAATCAAATGTTTGTATGAAGAAATAAAATGTTCATGCAATAATTGGTTTTATGCAGGTACAGAAAGGAAGAAATAAAAAATTTAGTGATGAATCCCAAGTGAATACAATGCATCCAAAACAACAAATATGAGTAAGTAGGAATGAAGAGATTTCAATACGAACAAGGAGAACATGGATGTAATCCTTGATGTAGCAAAGAAGAAAAGATGATGATAGTGCACATGAAAGTCTCGTGGAAGTAAAAAAAAGTGAAGTAATGATGAAGGATAAACAAGGTAAATTTTGTGAGTATTGTGGAATAATAACAGACTGAAGACCATATTGTAATGTGTGTTACGCATTGTATTTGTAAGAAAGTCTATGGTGTCATGTTTCACTTGAAGTATTGATCCCAAAGAATGTTTGAGTATGTACTTGGTATCTCCATGAGTGGAGTTTGTAATTGTATGTACATGAATCAAAGATTGTGTAAACCCCAATAATAAGTTGAAAGTTCATGGTACTTAAAAGTGACTTGATGTGACAGTTTGCGGTCGGCCAAAACCACTAATGTAATGTATGGTTCATGGTCAAATAAAAACCACTTAATGTGAAGTATTTTTTGTAGTAAGAATAAACCACTTAAGGTGTGATCTTTGAGGAACATCCCAAAAGGCCATAAGTGTAATGCTAGAGAGTGGTTATTAGTACACCAAGGAAACCCCAAGAAAATGACAGACACACACACACACACACACACACACACACATACATATAAAATGACATCCTACTAGACCAATGGATAAGAAGGCTAATTATCCATGCATTCCCGTGAATGGTTGTTCCTTTATATGGACACCAACATTATGACGATGTTTGTGTTAGAGCCTAGATTGACCTCAAGCTGAAGGGAGGCAATCCTAGGATAACCACAAACCAAGCTTAACCTGGTAGCTAGCCCTACTAGGTCGGGAGAGGGCTCTCTCCTTGTGAATCTCAGTCAAGATGACTGAATCAAATATGGATTTTAGGCTAGGTATAGTAGCTCTAGGGTTTTTTGATTGATTTTGTTGGTTTTGTTGCTGGATCAAATGGAGCAAGTAGCTTTGGGTCTGGGAAATCAAGTCAGGATGCAGGGTGTTCTATGGGGCGAGGTAGGTAGGTGTTTTGGCACTTGGAATTGAGTGAGATGAGAGGTCTAAGACTGGTGAGGAGCTGAGGAGGGCATGCAAATATCATGTATCCTTCTCAAACAGTAGAAAACATCAAAAACTGAATGGTTTCCCAAGGCAGAGCACTGTAAAAAATGTATTCTACCTATCTATCTTGATATCATTTAGCTAGAAGAAATAAATTAGATTATGGCACACATAACACATGAGAAAAACTAAGAACAAAAGGAGAAACTATGCAAAAACACTTTACCACAAGTATCCCATAAAAATAGTTGCAAATCCTGGTTTATTTCCTTGTCAAACTACTGATAAGGGTGTACAATGTAGCTCAGAGCATCCAAGAGAGTACAACCTTTGCTAATGATAGAAAAAATACATAATATAGACATTAAACCACCTATGCTATCCATCAGGGGTCGAATCCAAGAGAAAAGGAGTTGTTACAACCATTTCCAAACAGGGAACAGGAATATAGGCAATGGAACAGCTTGCCTCTATAAGCATGGAAATTGATTCATTGACCACCAAACTACCTCAAACTGATGAATCTACCCTCTAAGATAATTTCATTATTACATTTACATACCAAGGCATTAATTACAATCATAAAATCATCCATGAAGAAAGACAAAGTCAACTTGCAGCGAAAATAGGTGAAAACTGGATTTTCTGGAAAATTGGCTCAATGCGCAGCGCCGCTTCAAACCCAGTTTTGGAGGCCTTACCCTTGGCCAAATTGAGACCAAGGTATCTCATTTGAAAGGTCTTCCTGTCTAGTTTCTTGAACATCTTTAATTTTTGCATTTGGAGGTCATTTGCCCTCTCAAAAGTGAAATCTCCCAAGGCTGCTTCTGTGTGTACAAAAAGAGGCAAAGAGGTCATTTTTTTGTATTTTTTGACCTTTTGGTGACCTATTTTTGCTCCAAAATTGCTGAGATTTTCTGGGTTTGATGCTCTCATCATGCTGAATCCAAATATATAAGCCATTCCTCCAAAAAGTGCTCCAGGGAAAAGCGCAGTGCCACCGGACCAATTTCCTGTTTTCAAAATTTCAAAAAGACAAAAAATTCATCAAAACTTGCCCAGATTTGGCATGGGACACCACCATTAGCTGCTTTGATGGGCTAGTGAGGCTTCAGTCAAGATTTTTAACTTATCTTTCTCCTTTTTTTCTCTTTAAGGCCTTCCTCAACCTAGCCTTAAGCTTCCTCATCCTTATGTTGCAGATTTTGTTGCGAGTCATGTAGTGGTAGGCCATGTGGCGAAGCATCTTCTTGTCTCTATTGGCCTTCTCAATCACCCCATCAAGGTGTATATTAACCCTCTCAAGCCAAGTTTCCCTATCATTCTCAATCTCTTGTTCAATCTAAGTCAACTTGACATTTGCCTCCTTGGCCTTTTCCTTGTTTTCCTTGATTATTTGCAACTCCATGAGGACTTGCTTGTCGCTCAGTTGTTTGTTTTCTTGCTCTAAATATTTGATGATCCACTTAGCTCTCTCTAATTTATCTGACAAGGATTGCATCTCAGCCTCTTGTTCCTTTATGACCAAGTCTTTGGTAGTCTTTGTATCTTGAGTTTCCAAGTCAATGACATCAACTCCTTGATGAGTGAAATGTTGTTGTGTTTCCTCATGATCAACAAGGTTAAAATCTCTATCTTGCTCATCACTAAGATCCTTCTTTTTCATCCCCTTTTTCCCTTACCTTTTCCCTTGCTTTGTTGCTCAACCTGTACCTATTTGTCTGAAAAAGAAGGCAAAGCCCCTTCCACACCTTGTGGAGATAGCATTTGCCTGTAGCCTGATGATGAAGGCAAGACCCCTTCCACACCTCGTGGAGATAATACTCGCTTAGCAGCTGCAAAATGTTTCCTAGTGCCCCTCTTATATGTCACAAACATTGGCACTCCAACAATTTCAGTCTCTTTAACCTTTTCATGTCCTGAAGGTCCACCTTCCTCATGAGGCATTGATGAAAAGATTTTCGGGCCTTTGAACATCTCATGAGAAATGAAAGTCTCCCATGGCATGTTAAGAAGGTTCAGCTGATGTAGAACAATGATTTTAATCAAAGAGTAATGGAAAATGCTATTCAACTGCTGGGGGTATGGTTTCCTCTTTACAATATGTGCCATTTTCTCAATGTTTCTGAACATGAAGTAAGGGATATTCATCATTCTTACTCTAGTGAAATGCATCAGCAGTCTAATGTGGTAGGCATACAACCGGGAGAACCTACCTTCACAAGTGAAGTACTTGATAATGATTTTCATCAATGGAGCAAACCTGTCTTCCAAAAACTTGAAGGGGAATACTCTCTTCATTTTGTCTTTGTATCTAGCCTTGATGTAAGGCTCATAGTACTCCCTATCAATATCCTAACCTTTGTTCCATTTTTCACCCACATCTGGAATACCTGTTGCCTCTGAGATGACAGCTGGTGATAAGGTGAATGTAATTCCGGCAAGGGTTACTTCATGATTGCGCAAATGTGTCACAAACAACCTTTCCAACTCATGATGAAATTTAACTCTTTCTATCATTTCACAAAAATCAAAGCATGATTGATGTTTAAAGCAAGAAATGGCAAGTGGACAGGCTTGCAACTCCCTCAAACTGGTGGGCTCCTCTCTGATAATCCTTCCTCCTTTATGAGGCTTCCTTTGTTGTATGTTTCTCTCCCTGGAACTGTCACTAAGGGTGTCCTCCTCAAACTCATACTCACTGTCTCCTTTCATTTCTTTTTGTGGTTGTGAATACTTGTGGTTAATGATGGGAAGGGTGGATGAAATAAAGATGAGTATGAAGAGATTTTTATGGATGAGTAGGGTTTAGGGATATGAATCGAGTTTAGGGAGTGTATGAGGGGAATGGCATTCAGGAGATATGTATGAGGGAATGGGGTTTAGTTTAGGGAATAGTGGAAAGGAATGGAGAGATGATGAGAACTAGGGTTCACCCTTGAGGCTAGGGTTTGAAATTTAAAAATGCTAACTACCAATCTTAGCAATAAAAACCCTTGATCACAAGATAGGATTCATGTACTTACTTGTTTAGAGGGAGAAATCAAAGTTTTGAGGCAAAATGGCAACTTGGTGAAGTTTTTGGGCTTGGTTGGGCAGATGCGCAGTGCCTCACCTAGGTGCGCAGCGCCTCCCAGGTACGCAACGCCCATGTAATTTTACACTGAGAATGACTGCCAGGTGCGCAACGCCTACCAGATGTCCAACGCCGGCCTCTGATGCGCAGCGTCGGTCAGAACTTCTCCAAAAACATAGCAATTGCACTTCTTTTGCTCAATGACACTTAAAAATTGCCTTTTAGCTCTTGAACTTCCACTCCAATAATGAAATGATTAATAGAGGGAAAGTATTTATATAGCTTATCAACTTTTTGATTTTTTGATGTAGAAAACCCACTTTTATAATGTCTATTTGCTTTTTCAAATACTCTGTTTTTGGATGCTTGATCTTTTTGCTTGGATAGGTGAACTAATGCTCAAATTCTTTGACTTTTGCAGTGGCAGGTACTTGGCAATATAACCGAGTGACCAGGAACAGCATGGAACCACTTATTACATATGAGAACAATAAAATTACATGAAATTTAAAAATAATATACAAATGCTCTTTTTCACCTCAAAACCAGTTTTGAGGTGAGAACTTTATTAAGCTTACAAATTAAGAAATTCGAACTTTTCTAATCATTATTATCATCCTCATGTGTCTGCTGACCATTATTAACAACAATCACTAAATTTTTACCATGGTGAAAAACCCTAAGACCTAATGAGACTGAAACCTTATGTAATTGATGAAACGAACTGAAATGAGCATAAATCATTGACTGAAAGGTATGAAAGGAGGTTAGCAGATATATATCATGAGGGAAAAACTGAAATGAGCCCTACCATCAGTAGATCCATGACCTAATGGAATGCAACTTATCAGAATTGGACTCCTAGTATGAAATGCAAAAGAGTAAATTTTGATCACTGATAGCAGTGTGAAGACACTGACACTAACAGTTTGCATGATTGAGGTATGATATGTCAAGGATGGACTAGATCTAGACTTTGTCGATTATGATGTTTTTTAGTGAGAACATATTGATGAAGATCTTAACAAATGGATATTAAGATAAGTTTTCATTCAAGAAAATACTGGAATATGTAATTCCTACTTGTCTTACATGTGATTATGCTTGTGAATCATTAGGATTATTGGTAATTTTTACGTAGATTTCATCTCTATGAGAAGTGTTTGTTTCTAGTATTTCAGAGATGGTTAGATCTATTGGGTTTGAGGGATATTCTCCAACTATTTAGCTTCCTATATTGATGTTTGGTTGAGATATTTTCTCAACTCGATGACTATGTAAGATAATTTATCTACCTTGAAATAAAGATTCATTTATATGTGTATTATTACATTAATTTATTATTACATTGAGTTTTACTAGAGCGCCTTAACAGTCAATCAAATTCTATCAAGTTTACAATGGAAGTGGAAGAGAATGGCAATCTTCCCTTTATTGACATCCTAATAAAGAGAAACCAAGATGGCTCAATATCTCACCAGGTATATCTCAATAAAACCCACACAGAACACTACGTGCATGCCAACTCTCACCATCATTCTACTCAGAAACTCGGGGTGCTCAGCACTCTAGCTACCAGGGTGGTACGTATTTCAGATCATGATCATTTTGATCAAGAGAAGAACCACCTCTTGGATGTTTTTGAAAAGAATGGATATAGAAGACACCAAGGAATCAAAGCTTTCAAAAAAGCAGAGAATCCTAAAAACAAACAACCAATGGATGATTGTGCAAGCAAGGTTCACCTACCCTACATTCTAGGCACCAATGATAAGATTTCACACATTTTAAAAAAGAATAATATAAAAACCACTTTCAAACTCTTGAATACTATCAACGGATGCCTGAAATCAGTAAAAGATCCTATTGATCCTAAACACCACAAAGTGGTTTATTTGGTTCCGTGTTTGTGTGGCAAAGCCTACATTCGTGAAACCAGTTGTTCTATATTAACTAGGATTCAAGAACATGTCACTGACATCAAACATAACCGTTCCAAAACCTCAGCTTTGGCCGAGCACTCTCGTAAAACCAATCATCACATCGATGACGGTTGTAAAATAAGTGATAATTGGATTCCTACACTAACTGGGTTTTCTACCGTCTCCTAGGTACTCCCGACTCCATTATTGCTTGGTCCTCCTTATGGTTCACATATCCCTAATATCATTTTATTAATATTTGAATAAATAACATTAATCAAGAACCATTCCTTGTACTCTTTCAATCCCTAAAAAAAAAAAACACAAAAAACAAAAAAACTTTAGTAAGATTAAATTCAAATAATTTTATTTAAACCTTAGTTAGCATTAAAATTTAGGAACATCCTTAACTATATATCTTAAAAATTATTAATTAATAAAAAATCAATTAGTAATATTTAGAAGACCTAATTAGTTTCATTATTATATTACATGTTTAATTATCTTGCAATATTTAAAACATTAATGTTAATACATAGTAAATTTAACATTAATAATCCTAATGTCAACAAAATTAATTAATACAAAAACTTTTGTTGATGGACAAATAACATTATAACATTTTTATAATGCCACATTATATCATATTAGAATAATAACATTAGGTATTAATTAATGTTATCAAAAATAACTAATACTAAAACTTTTAGTTAATAACATTATAATATTATAATGTTACATTATATTTGAATCATTATAATTAAATCTAAAAAAATAAAAAAAATAAAAAATAAACAAAGAAATATAAACATACAATATCACATAAACTAATAATCATCAATAAAAATATTAAAAACACACACACACACACACACACACACACACATATATATAACAATAATAACAATAATAATAGAAATAAAAAAAATTAGATATCCAATTAATTAAACTAAATTTATTTTTTAACATTATCAAACCTGTTGGCTCCATACATTACCATCCCAACCTTTCCTCTATTTATTTCCTTATCATTATCTAACTTTTTCACACATTTGATCCTGATGATGAACCACAGAGGTTGGTTCGAAACGTCGATACAATCAAACATGAATGCAATGACTCTCGAAGACATCACTATACATTGAGTTTTGTTTTTGTTTTTGTTTTTTTGTTTTTTATGTGTGGTTCAAAGACACCAAATATTGATGGCTTCCACATCCATGGAAACTATCTGGGCATATCCACCTGAAGGGATCACTTAATCAACTGACTTCAATATCCTAAGTATATCCTAAGTCAGTTAATTTAACAATACAAGAATACTTACTTCAATATCCTTATTATACATGTTGCAAGCATAGTATTACACATTCAATATTTCCTTTGATTGTGTAGTACTTTGTCTTTCACCAAAAAAAATTGTCGTGTATCCATAGTTTAACATTGTGAGTTCAATTATTATTATCTTTTATTATTATTTAAATTTATTTATTTGTAAGGTGATTGGTTGAGGTCTTATTATAGGTTGTTTAGTAACTTCATCACTGACTAAAGTCGTGATCGACTCTAACTAGAGAAATAAAGAGAAATAATCATTGCAATAACTTTTTTGATTTTTCTATTAGTCATTGATTTTTTGTTTTATTTCTTTTCTTTTCTTTTCTTCTTTTTTTTTTTTCTTTTTTTTAATGAATTATATTTTTCTCTCTATATTTTCAATTTAAGATCACAATTTTTAGAGAGGGAAAATTAATTAAAAAACGTTTTCCATTATTTTATTTTTTTAGTTTTAGTTTTATTACTTTTTAATTCAACTTATATTTTTTTATTTTTAGTTTTAGTTTTATTACTTTTTAATTTGACTTCAAAAATTTTCTGTCTTTTGTATGTCTTTTTTTTTCTCTATTTTCAATTCCCATTCTGTTTATCATAGTTCCTTTTTCTTGTTAATTTTTAATTTGACTATAATTTTTTCCCCTTCACCTTTCTATAAGTTTATTTCCTGATACAATAAACCTTTCATTTAAATAAATATAATTAAATTAGTAAAAATCAATTCTAAAAATAACAAATTAATAAATTAAAACAAAATTTGAGTGTAATTGTTTTATATATACACCTCTCATTCTTAATTCTACTCAAATTTTAAAGACCTCTCGTCATTATTGTCTGCACTAAAATATGATGCAGGAGCATCTGGCTGACAGGTTAAGACAAAAAGGAAAGGCTGTTTGGTCTCTGAAGAGGACAGAGGAGTAATTTGCTGAGTGAACAATGTGGTTGTTTTTCTTTTACTTTTATTTGTTTATGTTGTCTAATTTAATAAACGAACAGTAAATAGGAAGGTCAAGAATTAGAATTAATTAGGATAATTGTTACAAGCAACTAATTTTACTTTCGTAATAATATTGTAAGACAATAATAGTTCCGGAACTAAATGGATGTAACTAAACAGGATGTAACCAACAACAGTTGGAAAAACAAAACAGTTCCAAAGAAACAGTTCTTGAAGATCATTTTTAAAAGAGGAACATAACACAATTGGAAGGTTCAACTTTTTGAGAAGTGAATAAAGAAATATATTTTATGTGCACACAGACATTCCTCTCCAGCATCCTATAGTTGTTTAAATTATTTATATGACATTACATTGATTTCCATTCACAATACAGGTCTGTCTTTATTCTATCCTACAGGTATATTTACATGCATGTATTTTGAGTTACATTGGTCCAGACAAGCAAATGAAACCAAACAGTTGCAAAAACAATTCCCGAACGTGTTGCAGAGACAAGACCCATGGACCCGAATCAACAAGCATATGAACGTTGAACCTCGAGCAGCAAATCTACAAACAAGGTGCAAGCATTGACAAATAGGAAACCAAGCAGAGTACCCAGGTACGCCTGAAGAGTAAAATTCATAATTTTCATTTATAAAATAAGTACGGGAAAAACCTTTTTTCAGTCATACATTGTTCCAAAACCCTGTTCAAACAATTATACACTTTGTGCCAAAAAAATTTATTACAAATTCGGGACAATATACAGTGTGGGCTTAGAAACCCTACAGCTCACAAATAGCAAAAATAGTTATGCAAGCCTACAACCGAGACTTCATATAGTCGATGGCTCAACAAAATTCTGAAACAGAGATTATAGTGACCCCAAACTTAAGGCGTTGAATGTAAACAACAAGAGGAACAAAGAACGACACTACCCGGGTCTAGCCGGAGTTTCGAACAACCAGGTTCCGAAACCCTCCAGGTCATCATACCTGCAACAACAGCCATACATCAAGTTTCGTGAGGACTGAACAGCGAAATAAGGCGAGAGTACATAGAACAATAAGAACCAGTTCCAGAATTTACCTGACGGAGGTGAGCTGCGGTCTTGGCAGTTCGATAAAGTCACCCTGCTCGCGAAGGAGCAAAGACATTAGTCGACTGAGGGAAAAAAGGTAACTGTTGATAGCATGGAACCAGTAAACTTACCCTTGCAACGTTGAAGGAGCCGAAGAGAACTGCAACCACATTCTGCTCGAACCCGAGGAAAGACGACTAGGAACCCAATGTTTGTTACCTGGAAAAGTTCCAGCCAGAAGAAAATCTCAATGACCATAAGAACCACCAGCATTGACACCGTATACTAAGAAGGCATAGAGACATTAACCAGTGAGCCACAAACACATAGTAAAATACCAGAACAAGTGCAGATAAAGCAGAGATCGAAATTACAGTGATAACAGCGTTCATACCGGACGGAGGAAGGAAACTTTCAGGTCAAAACCCTGAACCAGAGCACATAATAGCAGAACCTCGCACAGAAACTGCCACAGCCTACCAAGAACGCAGAGCTTACAAACTGAATGAATGTGCATGCAAATGATTCATGCTAGGGTTTGATCACCCATACCAAGGCGGGCTCGAGAATTCCAAGGGAGGACACTTGTCCAACAACTGAAGCAAAAAGTACCAATCACAAGTGCGGGTTCCAAGGACCAAATCCACATCATTACAATCAACCGCCGATGAATCCACCTTACACCTAATCTGTTGATCATCATTAATTTCTCTTTATTCATGCATTAATGACTGTGTGTGGTGTGTCAAGGTGGGCTGGACCCATTAAAATATCAGAGATTTGAAAATCGACAACTTGTGAAGTTAAAGTTGGCAATGTGATTATGGTATTATTGTGTTATTAGTATTCAATATAGTTGTTATAGTTGTTATAATTGATACAGATATTAATTTTTTATTATTATTTATAACTAAATATTTAATATATTCATATTTTATTTATATCTCTATGTTGTATGTTTTAAAAAAATATTTAACATATTCATATTTTCATCATGGTGTAATTATTTATATTTCAACTCGATGGTTCCAAAATTGTGAAGTAGTAGATTCCTACAACAATTGTCATCTAGGCACGTTGTGCATTACAAATAGGTCTGATATCATTTTGTGTTGGACAAGTCAACCTCATTGAGCTCACCTCTTTTAATATTATATGAGCTAATGCTATGTATTGGGCATTAATATAAGTATTATTATTAATTTACATAAAAATTGTTTGTACAATTATTTGTCTTCAAAGTAGTTTGTTTTATAGAAAGTTGTAACTCTCATTTGAAAGATGACATTGTGGACATTATAAATTTCATGGGAGAGCATGGGTTGATTGTATATTTTTTTAGCCATCTTGTTCATTATACATTGGTGAAATTATGCATGATTTTTCAACTGGAAGATGTCTTTTAGTAGCTGGAAATTGTATGGTATAACAAGGTTTTAATTGCAGAAATTTTGACCATTTATTTCCTCAAATATTGTTTATCTTTTGCACGTGCTTTCAACTGGAAATAATGTTGTTTATGTTAGAAATTGTATGGGGCAGCATGCTAGAAGTTGTATGAGGGTTTTGTGAATTTCATTTTTTTTTTTTTTTATCTTTACTTTACTTACATTGTTTTCCTTTGCCATTAGGGGCTAGCACCTTATTTTGTGCATCAAATCACCCGCTACATAATGATTACCATAATGTTTTTGTTGCAAAAAATGGAGATTCCCAACTTATTTTTTTCCGACTTTTCACTTTGGCAAATATAATTTGTTGAAAATTTAAAACGTTACAAAAATCGTGGTACCATTTCTAGTTTATCCATCTATCCATCAATAAATCTTTATTGTTTTTTATTTTAATTTGACTATATTTAAACTAAGCAACATGTACTAAAAATTCCACTTTGCATAATACAGATTATGGTTATGTCTATAGCCAAGTTGGTCTCGAAGTCCAATTTTTCTCATTCACACCAATTGAGCTAGGGTCCATCTTATTTCAATGCACAAATGCCACCATGAACAAGTTCCTAATTGAGGAATCTTTTCATTGTAGTGTTTGTGCATCCAAATACAATGCACCATAAAAACAATAATGACAACATTTTATCTGGAAGTGAGATTCAATTTTAGTCAATAACGTCGAATGAGCTAGCAACTTCTTCTTATTAAAGAACCTTTCCGGTACTTTCTAACTTATGCATGTTTACATTTTCTGCATAGAATAATATCCTTTGGATAATTCATTAGCTTTGAAGCATCAAGATAACAATTACTTTGCACCCAACAAATGAATATATAAGTAACATGAGTAATTAATTATTCTCAGATGTAGTAATAGGTTATTTTCTTATGCAAACAAACATGATTATCTTATTGAATATTGAAACATTTTATGTTTTTGGGTTGAACATATTGAAAAATTTGATATTTCTTTCTTGAAGGTGTTGATATTAGTAAAAGAGCTCCCATATGCATTGAGGATTCAAGCATCAGGATAACATTTACTTTGCACCCAACAAGTGATTGTATAAGTAACTTGAGTAATTAATTGTTCTTGGATGTCATATATGTTATTTTGTTATGCAAACAAGCATGATTATCTCATTGAGTATTAAAGCATTTTATGTTTTTCTCTTGAACATATTGAACAAATTTTATATTTCTTTCTTGAAGGTGTTGATATTAATAAAGGAGCTCCCATATGCATTGAGGATTCAATATTGAATTGTATTATTTAAGAACGTCATAATGTTTTCTAACTAATGTGTGTTTGGTCTCTAGACAAGATTTGGTTTGTGACGAATATATTATTTTTGGAAGAACATTACAAAAAACCTCTTTTTTGTACAAGAGAAACTACAAATAATAGTAACAACGATATCGAGACTTTAGAAACAAGTAAACACATAGTTAACTTTAATATAATGGAATATAAACTATCAATTAAATATTTATGTCTTTATTGTTTTTTACTTTAATTTATCTATATTTAAACTAAGTGGTATTGACCAACTACAATGTAGCATCATTTGAGCACATCTTTATTAAAATATTTTATTTACTAACATCAAGTAAGCATAAAAAACAAGATAATAAATAAAAAATGCATCAAAGACTATTACATTATTCTGCCTAAATGCAATTGTCTTGCTATTTTATTGTTTTTTATTCTACTTTAGTTAGATTTAAATTAAGCAACAATTACTAGCTACTATGTAACACTTGTTTAAATTTTAGTTTAAAAAATATTATAACTAAATTATATCTTATATATTAAATAATAATAATAATATAAAACATTGGCGTCCTTCTTAATCATTTCATTTTTCCATTTCCTTTATAAGTACACATCGAAATCATAAACTTTGTGTTATTTTCTTAGTTTTTCATTAATTTCCACAATCCTAGATTTCCCTAATAACCACGAGTAAAATTAATTCATAACGATGGTAACATAAAAAATTATTAGAAAGCAAGAAATTAAATCCTATTACTCATTTTATTAAAATATTAAAACTATTATTTAAAGAGTTACATATATGAAATTAATTTTTTTCATAGATTTAAATGATGAATAATTTAAGTATGTGGGTGGAAGCATAATTGGGAAAAAAACATGTTAGCAAGACCTTCTGTATCCAATTAATCGAAAGTCCAATCCCCTATACGTGTCTCTCCAACTGAACTTTAAAAAAAAATGTTGAATAATTTAAATTAATTTTTATACATTTAATTGAATCATTAAAACAATAAATTTAATAGCAATACATTTTTATAAAAAAAATATTTGTATCTTATAGTATTTTAATTTGTACCCCACCATAATATTGAGTGAAGACTCTAGCTCTCCTACTCAAGTAGCTAGCAAACCTCACCCTAAAAAAGAACCCCTAATTCCCTACACTCATTATTGGGCATATTGAATCCACCAAGCTTGAAGCTTATAGGTTACATCAACGAGTGATAGTCATGGTTGATAGCAACAACACTCAAATTTCAATCTAAAGAGAGTGGTAGAAAAAAACCCATTATTTTTTCCACCTAGTGCACAACTTCCAACTCATGATAGCGAATGGAGGTATGATGAAATGTGGGGGTAAATGTGAAAAATGCCAAACTCTTGATGAGGGACTATCACTTCAAAACCCATCTATTTGGATCGATTTGGGTGGTTAACATATTATTAGGGATAGAATGACTATGAACTTTGGGACTAGTCACAATGGATTTCAAGAAACTATATGTAAGTTTTACTAAATAAGGTCATGTACATATCCTTTAAGGGATTTAGATAGACTCTCTAAAATAAACATCTCTCATTATACAAATAAATTATTAAAGAAGACCACTCGACATTATTTTGCAATTTAATGCCATAAAGGTTATGTGAAGTTCAACACAAGAAATCTACCTAAACTTGCAGTTGGTCGTCAATAAACATCATTAGGTTTTTGAGACACTAATGAGTTTATCCCCTTCTTAGAGAGAGCATGGCCATTGTATTCATCTTATTCCAGGAAGTAAACCGCCAAATGTATGTCCTTATTGACACCTTTTTGCACAAAAGAAAGAAATAGAAATGATCAGTGAAGAACTATTGGGGGAAAGGATCATGGGTCCGAATGTAAGCCCTTACTCATCACTAGAAACCATGATGTTAAATAAGGAAGGAACTTAGTGCATGCATTGTAATTTTAAGACTCTTAATAAATTGATGATCAAGGACAAATTTCCTATCTTATTCATCTGCGATCTTGGATGAACTTCCTGGAACCAAGATTTTCACTAAACATAATCTACATTCAAAATACCATCAAATCAAAATGAAAATGATTGACATCCTTAAGATAGCCTTTAGGACAAACAAATAACTATAAATTTCTAGTAATACATTTCAATACTTGTAATGCTCCATCACTTTCCAAAGCTTCATGAAAAATCTCCTATACAATTTTGTGTTTTTCTTTGATGACATCTTGATTTACAATAAAGCATGGGAATCACAGATAAACATCACAACGAGTCACATATAGATCCTAACTAGTCCTAAAATGTGATTGTCAACATTTGTCTGGTTGGTGATGGTTATGAGTTTCCATGTACGATGCTGATTTGGTCACATTAATAAGACAAGTCACTAGAAAGTCTTTTGTCCACTTTAAGAAATCAATTAACAAGATCCTTCACATGCTTCATCTTTGAGAAAACTTGGGTACATCATGTAACACCAATTGGAAATCAATTAACAAGATCCTTCAAATCCTTCATCTTTGAGAAAACTTGGGTACATCATGTAACACCAATTGGAAATCAAAACAACAAAAGGTTGAAACTCAAAGATAAAATAATTTACCATCGGCATCCAAAGAAGTCACATGATCTTTAGGTTCCAAATCAATAAACTCATTTCTTTCATGTACCGAGGAGTTTACGGACAAGTATGACTACGTACAAATCATCTTTGACCCGAATGCATGATGGGTCTATATGCATATGACCCGTACGTAGTAACTTTGTAAGATATACACATATATCACATATGCTATATATACACTTTTTATCACATATGTGTGTTTTTTATATATGTATATATACACACGAGGGAGAGAAAGTTTGATCATTTCTTAAAATAATGAGAGCTTTAGATATATAAAAAGATTGGATGATTTTTTTTAAATCATGAAGAGGATAACCACTGTTGTATTAACTTTTTATTTATGGTATTTTAAGAAGAAAAAAAAGAGATTAATTACTCACTTTGTGAAAATTGGATAAATAAGAAATTAAATTTTATAAAAATGAAGTTAAATTTTAATATTTCACATTAAAATTTTATAAATAATAAGAAATTGAATTATTTATTTTATCTAAAAATTAAATAAGTGATATGTAAGAAGCTAAATTATATATATATCCAAAAAAATTGATAAGCAATATGTAAAATTTTAATATCTAAAAATCCAAATATAATTAATGTGATATTTTTTATTATTAAAAAGGTACTTTTAATATAAATGCCATAAACGTTGTTTCAATAGAAAGTATATATATTTTTTATTAAATATTATGTTTTGTTAATTAAACTATATCTCTTCAGTTATGGTTGAATTAAATTTTTTATCTAAAATTAGTTTAATAACTTTAATACAAAGTTTAAGAAATTAAATGTCTAACTAAGAGTTTAATTTAACTCAAAATTATCGTGATGTGCAAAACTTTTTTGGAAAAATTTTGGTTGATATAGATTCTGTGATGTGCAAAACTTTTTTGGAAAAATTTTGGTTGATATAGATTCTGTTATAGCACGTGAGGTGCATGATCTGTTGGTTGGGGTGGTTGGCTTTCGCACCCCCCAACCAAGTTCGAATCTTGTGGGAGCTGCGGCTGCAGCACATTTGTTTCGTTGTTGTCCCTACTCGCCATGGCGAAGGCTTTATTGTAATCTGCTCGCTTCGACGAAGGCTATGATGTAATCAGCTTATCTGCTCGCTTCGTCGAAGGTTATGATGTAATCTGCTCGCTTCGGCGATTTGTAAAAATCTACTCGCTTCGGCGTTATATGATATATGATGATTCTTCAGCGGGGATGCCTTCTCTCCCCCACTGAAAAATAGATTCTGTTATAGTTTCCAAGAACCTGTAACTTCTACGATTTCAATGATGGTAAAGCCCAATTCTTGAAGAAATAATTTTGTTCTTTACTTTATTGCTTAGTAATTTTATTGTTTCAAATAGTTGAGAATAAAAATTAATATAAAATTAGCACAAAACATAAATCAAATTATATTTCCTTGTACTATCATCCTCATAAAAATATTTATTGTTTTTTTAATGCAAAACTCAATTTGATTCTTTGCACGATTCTTTTCACAAAAACATTTATAGGTTTTTTATAATGATCTTATGAAACAAAAAATGGTACTCGCATAATTTTATTAGACATTACATCATTTTTTTGGTTTATTTTATTTTAATAACTCTAATATGAATGGTTAATATGAGTAGTTGAGAGGTGGAATGTTATTCTCCTCACTTAAGATTTAATTGTGGCAAGTGAATTATTGGGTTCTTAAAGAGTATATTGTTGGAAACCAAGAAAATACTTAGGGGTGGTGAATCAGTATTTTAATACTTTTACAATTAATTAGTTAATTAAGCACATTCAACAATATACTAATATTGTTGAATGTGCTTAATTAACTAATTAATTATAAAAGTATTAAAACACTGATTCACCCCCGAGTATTTTCTGAGTTTCCAACAATATACTCATTAAGAAATCAATAATTCACTTGCCACAAAATTTGGCTCCTAAACGTCAAATTTCTAGTCACAACCCCTTGTCTTCATGCTCCCTAGAGCATATGACTGTTGGCCTGAACCAAGAGCTTAAGCCACAAGGGCACCTAGCCATGGGCTATATTGCATTTATCCCAACATTAATCTACCAACTCCTTCATCCACATGCTTATTGATTCGATCATGATTGATGAAAGTGATGTCATTTCACTCCCAACCACCTATCTGACAATTTCATAAGGGGGGGGGGGGTCCAAAATTTATCGTATGTGCAATTAAATGACCCCCACCTTCTTGGAGTGTGCCAAGTGATCCGGTTATCCATTCATATTTTACAATGTAAAACGATTTTGGGGACCCCCTACCTTTCTAATATTTAATGCAGGGGGAGGAAAAATCCTTTGTCACCTTCACCCTTGCAACGTGGCACCACTGAGGATAACTAGCCCGACTACTTGTCACTTCTCGGTAGCTTATGAATGATTGACCATACCATCTCCATGTCACTACCACATGTCATACCACATCACCACCATGTCTTTTCCGTGTATCGCTTGAAAAGGGGCCATTTGGCCACCTAAAAGGTCAAAATATACCAACTATTTGTCATCATATGAGGGTGCCATGTCATCATCCTGCCACATGTCTTTGCCATGTGACCTTTCCATCTCGTTTGGGGTCCACTTTTCATCTACTCATTGTGTCATGTCATCAACCTACCACCTATCTTTTCCATACCACCCTGCCATATCATCTGGGTGCCACTTGTGTCGCCCTATTGCTCGTCACCCATTCTTTTATGTGTACATTATTTAGACTAGGTGGTTCTATAAGCACTTGGGTGCTTATTCCAAGCTACTTGTTTTTAGGCATTCAGACCTTGGGCTTATTCTATCAGACATCACTTATCACCTAATCGATCATGTTCATTGTGTGTAGGATAAGTCTCACTAGTGGTTTGATAAGCACTTTGGTGTTGACTGTCAATCCCCTTGTCACCAAGAGTTGTGACCATTGACCTTGTTGCTTCACTGCTCGATGCTCATCGTTCTCCCTCCTAAGCTTTTCTTCTGAGCTCTAGGTGGTCTGATAAACGAAAACCTCACTTGATAGTGATTTTATTCACTGTTAGCTTCCATAGATATGTTTTCATCTATCATCCACTACCCATCGAATATTAGCATTTTCCTCCTGTTCTTTTGCCTTCTTATCAATAGATGCTTGGGCTCTGCTCCTTGGCAATCAGGCATTGTGACCAATGGCTTGTCGGGTTACTACCTGTCGGCTATCATCAGTTTCTTCCTAACCTTGCACTTTTCGCTTGTAGATTAGCACTAATCCAATGAGGTGGGATTCTCACAGAACCTTGAGTGGCTTGGAACCATCACTAAACTTCAACATTTCAAACTTTGATTTATCCTCATCCCTTGGGAGTTATGATACGTGCCATATATCGTTGGAAATCTCTTTGAGAGAGATATCCAACAAAAAATATAATGTGATTTTGATCAAGTTACCTACAGAAAAAATGTCTACAAATATGGGAAAGCACAATAGACTTCCAACACTCAGTAACTAAGACATAAATTCCATCATAAGGTTAGCACATTGCTACTTGATATCAATGATTAGGCTTTGACATCAATGACAACAACAAGCTACCAATAATTGCCAACATACTCAACATATATTGTGTTATAAATATTTTGAAATTGAGATTTAATGTGGGCATGTACACAACATACTAAGAGAAGTTTTTTAATCCTTCACCTTCTTAGTATCACAAAGGAGACCTCTTTTAATCTTTTAGTTTGGGGTTAACCCTAACAAAATGTTCTCTTCAAATTTAAATGTGATAGTTTTCTTAATAATATCTATACTCTCCAAAGTGACCTCTTCCTCTATTACGTAATAGCTTGAACTATAGTTTGATAGATGTGTTAATATTTTTTATACATGATGATGATGATGATGATGATTAACATCCAATAAGAATGAGAGCCTGAAAGAGGAGTTTTTTATTATCCCATAGCTAAATATCTACTAATTGTCTATTTCTTTCAAGCCCATAATAAGCTTTCCACCATGCATTTACTATTTTCTCAATGTTGTGGTTCTAATTGAGCTTATGATGAATATTGATTCCTAGATATTTATATCAAGGCACTTCCTCCAAGTTATTGTTGTCATATATGAAAGTGTTGTAGGTGATATTTTTGGATTTAATTATCATAATCTTCATTTTATTAATGTTCATAGTAATACTTGTATTAGAGTAGAATTCCTTGAGAATTCTTAGTTTCTTACTAAAGTCATAGGGATTCCTCATGATAAGAAGAATATGATCGACATAAAAAAGAAGGGTGATTACTATACTAGTGAGAGTTAATATGACACAACATGTATCTTCCAAACAATCTTCTAACTTGTTAATGGATATACTGAAGTGTAGGGGATAGGAGAAAATCTCGCTTAAATCCTATATTATAGGTAATTTCTTGACCAACCCTCAATATTCATAAAATTTTTTATAGCATTCTCATAGAACCTTATTGTAACAACTTTCAACTCGGAAGGAACTTTTCACTATTCTAAAATATTCCATAGTTTATTCCTAGGCACTAGTTGCGTCGAGAGACGCTCTACAACCCAGGGTAGATGACAAGCGTAAATGTTTAACATTTAACATTTAACAAATTTAGTCTAATGTCGAGTATAGGGGTATATGTGTAGGTGTATATGTTTAACGTTTAACATTTATATGTTGCCTAAAAAAACATTAAAAGTAATAAAAAAGAAGTTAAAAGTAATATAAAGCTACATGCCTATAAGCATTTAAATGTTGGCTCAGTTAATAATAAAAAGCTAAAGTTAAAGTTAATTTTTTATATGTTTATTTTGATATTAACTGCGAATAGGATTTGTTACCATACCATGGGCCAATACCATTGCTTATCAATACCATATGCCCAAAAATCATAACTTCTTTCATAGCCAAAATATTTTATAACACGATTCTTAACCATGGCTTTTCACCCCCACTTTACCATGGATATTCACCCTCACTTACCGTGGATATTATTAACATGTAAATAGGTTTTGTTACAATACCATGGCTTATCAATACTACATGCCAAAAAACATAACTTATTTCACAATCAAAATATTTTATAAATATTTTAATTTTATAATATTTTTTAATTAAATCTAAAAGGAAAAAGGCTATCATTACTTTTGAGATATATCTAAACCCTCTATTCTCACAACTACTAGAAAAATTCCCATAGAAATTAAATCAAGGTTTCAATAAAATTAAAAATGAGAATACTTTTATATATAAAGATGTGAAATATATATAATATAGATAATATTACTAAGAACCAACATGGATTCATCTTAAATAAGGATCCAATTGATGAGAACCAACATAGATTCATCTTAACTAAGGATCCAAGTGATGAGAACCAACATAGATTCATCTTAACTAAGGATCCAAGTGATGAGAACAATCAAATTGACTAACAATAATAAAGGAAAGATAGTGCAAGATTGTTTTAAGTTTTTCATTATTGTATTTTCTTGACATGGTTGATCAAAAATATAGGTTTAATATTTTAAAGCAATTGAGTTTTTTAATTTCGATACTTCCTTAAGCACAATATCATGGAATCAAGTTTAACAGAGAGAGAGGGGGGGGAAGAGATGGAGGGAGGGAGATAGTGAGACAACGGGAGAGATAGAGAGAGGGGGGGGGAGAGAGAGGAGAGAGGGAAAGAGAGAGATGTGGAGTTGGAGGGAAAGAGGGAGGGAGGATAGAGATAGCGAGAGAAGGGGAAGAGAGAGGGAGGGAGGATAGAGATAGTGAGAGAAGGGGAAGAGAGAAGGAGGGAGGATAAAGATAGGGAGAGAAGGGGGAGAGAGAGGGAGGGAGGATAGAGATAGTGAGAGAAGGGGAAGAGAGAGGGAGGGAGGATAGTGACAAAGTTAGAGGGAAGAGAGAGAGAGAGAGAGAGTGATGGAGGGGGTGAGGCAGAGGGAGGTGGAAAAGAATGAAAGAGAGAGATGACTCAAAAGAGAGAAGGAGAGAGAGAAAGATGGAGTTGAAGGGGGAGAGAGAGGGAGGGAAGAAGAAAGACACAGAGGGAGAAAATAAGAAAGACGCAGAGGGAGAAAAGTG
Source organism: Pinus tabuliformis (assembly GCA_031772625.1). NCBI lineage: Eukaryota > Viridiplantae > Streptophyta > Pinopsida > Pinales > Pinaceae > Pinus > Pinus tabuliformis. The sequence continues at coordinate 1,246,967,741 of CM062811.1, forward strand.
GAGTGAGAGAGAGGGAGTGATAAGGAAGAGATGGAGAGAGAGTGAGGGAGAGAGGAGAGTGGGAGGGAAGAGGGAGAGGAGAGTGAGAGGGAGAGAAGGGCGAGAGAGAGAGAGAGAGAGATGGTGAGAGAGTGTGTATGTTTGGTGGGTGAGATAGAGAGAGGGAATAAGAAAGAGACACATAGATACAAATGTAGATATTATATAGTATTATATAACCATCCTAGATCCATCCTAGATCCATATTAATCTCAGATCTATTAATTTCTCAGAGCGATCAAATATATCTAGGTGCAAACCTTTTCTCAAGCTTTTCACTAAAAAAAAGGTTTACACCTCAAGAGATTTGATCCCTCTCGATGCTTAATAGATCCGGGATTAAGATGGATCTAGGCTGGTTTTATTATTGCAACAATCCTTTGCAATTATCCTAAGCATAACAAGGTGGTCCATAATTAAATGATAACTTTTAAATATGACTTTGTATTTAGCTATTTTTTCATGGATTTCTAGCCATATGTTAATCTTCTTTTCTAAAATACTTTAATATAGATTGGATAAAATAGGGCTAATCATAATGGTCATATAATTATAGGGATTGCTTTATCCCCACTTTTAAAAATATGTACAATGAGGATTTGAGTCCAAGGTTTAAGCTCTACTCAATTGCTAAATCAAAGAGATGATATATGTAAGGAATGAGGATAAGCCACACATTTTTTAATATTTTAGCTTGGTAGCCTTTGATGATCTTAGCTTTCCCTTTTATGAGTTGTTTAACCCCAATCTTCATGTCTTCTATAGAAAGAAAAAAAAAAGATGACTCGTTCTCTGTAGAAACTTGTGGAACATTGTTCACAACGTTAGGGAATTCATAAATATTTTTAAGGTAGTAATTCCATTCCATGAGAGGAAATATATCATTTTCTTCAGTTTTTTGAGTCAAAACTGCCCTCCATAATTACTTAGGATCTCACTTGGATAGGTGCAAAATGTTATCATGCTCTCAATTTATGTATTGCTATTTTTTCTTTCAATTAGGGTTTGTATCCATTTCTTAAATAGTTTTTCTACCAATTTTACACTAATTATCATACCAAGGGTTCATTACTCTACTTTTATTTTATATAACATATCAATAGAGAATTTGTTTATGGAAGTAGAGAATGTTGTCATAAAATTACAATAGAGTTATTCAATATCGTCTTGTATGGTACCTAAAATTTAATTTACTATTTAATTCTTTTGAGAAAATATTAGATTTATTTTTGTCAAAAAAGAAGTACCTTTGGTGTTCAAAATTCTCTTCAATGGAGATTTTGTGAGTGACAAAGTTTAGAATTAGATTTAAAGGAATGGGGTTCATGGTCATTTAAAAGGTCAAAATTTACTATTTAGTTGTATATAAAAACATTTGATATCACATAATCTATAATATTGATACCTATCCCATGTAAAATGATATCACATAATCCACAACACTATTTCCCAACCATGGATTAATATTTTATTAAATTTATTATAATTGACTGTAACCCAAATTTAAAAAATTTAAAAAAATAAAACTTAAAAAAGTCATTATTTATATTAATTCACTTTTTAGACAATAAAATACTTCCCAAAGCCATCTAAACAAATGTGTACATAGTCTACCCACTTTGATTTTGAACTTCTAACTTCCAAAAAGAAAAATACATGTTTTTTAATCTTCAACCTATATAATCTCTTGGCAAGCCAAAAAAATACATCTTTCTCTTAATTCTTCAATAACTCATACACCAAAAATAAAACTAGTCAATATTCATTTAATCATATTATATATTAAATACAAAATAACTTCTTTTCAACTAGTAAAAAATTAACCTCATTTTTTCCAAATTTTTTAAACAAACAAGGGCTACATAGTAGCTAGTACACGCAGCTTAGCTTAAATATAGCTTAATGAAACAAAAAAATAACAAAGACAAAGATTTCATCACAAAAATAAAACAACTAATAAAATATTGTATTGTTAAATGCCATCACCAAAAATTAAGAAATATGATTAACTAAGATTATTTATATTAAGATACATATATCTATATGTGTGTGTGTTTTTATTTATATATATATATATATATATATATATATATATATCTATATAATTGTCTATAATTAAATTTATTAAAATCTGTTTTTAATATAATCATAAGTCAACTTGGGAGCGATGGGGTTAGGGTTTCACTGCAGGAACCGTATGCAGTTTTCAAAGATCGCAGTACGGCATTATCCACTGCCCTCGTAACGGATTCTCCCCTGCATCTCCCCGTTTTCCTTCACCTTTCATCAACATCGGGCACGATCATCTGGTTTTAGGGTTTTCAGGCAGCTTGAATTTGGACCACCACTTACCCTCACCGACTTACCTTCGTTCTTGTAACATCGAATCTGCAGGCATCTGGCAACTTACGGTTACGACAGTTATGAATGAGCTAATAGATTATTCTGCGGATCCTTCGAAGGATGTGCCCATATAGACGCATCCCAGGACCACAACGGTAGGATTTTTCTCATTTGATAGCGAGCTCTCCGACGAAGTTGAAGCCCTTCATGTCATCTCCGGCCCTCGCATTCCATCTGTGACTATGCCCGAAGACGCCCCATCTTTACCTGACTACATTTCGCAGCCGCTCTTGTCAAACTCTCTGGCCTTTCTAGATCCACCGACTAACCTTAATGGGAAAACCCTTGTGGAGGTCCAGGGATCGAACCCGCCTTCGTCCGTCCCTTGCATACCCTCTGCAATCTGCCCCTTGGTATCTGCTTCTCAGGTGCCCGTCTCGTCTACCCATCTAACCTTGGTGGCTCCTCCCCTAGGAAATTTCACTGGAATTGGCCCCATCCCTGACATCTTTGCCTCCATACCATTGATGGCCCCATCAAGAACTAGGGCACCCCCAATCTCATCGGATGCTCGACCTTTCTCGGAATCTGAAAAATCTGTTGCTAGAATACACAAAGGTTCAACGAGGAAAAGGTGTCTAAAGCTACGGAATTGTGAGGTTTTCCTAAAGCTCACTAAGGACACACAGTTATTGGACTCCATGGACACAACAGAGAAAGTGATTTTAGGCCGTGTTCGAGGTAGACATTATAGTGTGGAACGGCTACAGCAATGGACCTCGGAGGTTTGGGGTCATCATCTGAAAGACCCCCCAAAGGTTCAAACATTTGTTAAAGGATGGTTCGCACTTCAATTCAGCTGCCTTACACACACCAACTAGGTACTCTCCACAGTTTGGAATATTGATAAAGTGCCAGTGCTTCTTAGGAGATGGTTGTCGATGTTCGACCCAGAACAAGAAAGGGTAGATGCTGGGCCTATTTGGGTATGTCTCCCGAGGCTCCCACTACATTTCTAGACATATGATGTTTTCAAGCGGATAGGGAATTCTATTGGCACCTACCTCACTTTTGATGATTCCTTTCAGATCACGGGGCGTATGGCTTTTGCTAGGATACTGGTTCACCTGGATCTCACTGATGGCTTATTGGAACACATTAACATCTAGTGGAGAAATGCATCAAGGAGGCAAATTCTGGACTATGAGGGAGTCCCATTTAGATGCAGGAGATGCCATAAGGTGGCGAATCTATTCAAAGATTGCCCCCTAAATGGAAGGGCGAGCAAAAAGACACCGGTTTAGGATCCATTGGCACAGGAGTCTCATTTGCAAGGGGAACAAGCCCGGAATACAGAATCTCCAAAAGGGATGGCAGAAGCACAGATAGTCTCGGTAGCAAATGTGACGGCCTCTACACAGGCTACCCTAAAGAAGTGTGGCAGGCCGCCCCTCAGACCTCCTCCCCCACCTCCAGCCTAAACCCTAGCAGCCTCTGAAGATTCGGTCACTTCAAGTAAGAGCATCTCTTTCACTTCATCATCTCTTTACAGCTCATATTTACATGATATCTTATCACCTGGTTTATTTATTGGTATGGTCTCTGCTTCCATTCATGTTGCCTCTATCCTGGTTTCTTGTAATTTTGCTTCCACTCACCCCGTCTTCTATCCGACCCCTCCCTCACTGTCGATTTCCCCTCCACCTCCACCCTCATCTACAACACAATCCCCCACAACATCTGGATATCTGACCCGTTCAAAATCCAAGCATCAGGCTTTGGATCATATAGGACTCGACATCATACCCTCCCCCCCCCGCATAAACTCCATAGAGGCCGACCATCCTCCCTCTCTAAAGCTTGATGTCTGGCTGGTGATGAGATAGCTTCGGGCAAGCAGTCTACTATTCCTGGGGTGCTTAGAGCAAGAGAAACCCCTTCTGAACCCCCTCCATGAAGATTATCTCTTACAATTGTCAAGGGCTTGCTAGGCCTGACAAAAAACTAGCACTTCGTCAGTTAGTTGCAACCGACTCGCTTGACATAATATTTCTATAGGAGACTCTTGGTCCTGCTACTGATATTACCCTTACCCTTGAGAGAATGTTTCCTGGGTGGTGTTTTATTTGTTTGGATGCACATGGAAGATCCGGGGGTATTGCTTTGGGATACAATTCCCGTACTATCAAATTTCTCAATTTTTGGGGAGGGGCTGGACATATCAGAGCTGACATTCATTCAACAGATCTGGGAATGGATTCTAGAATCTTCAATATTTATGGGCCTTGTCAGCACAAACCTGATTTTTGGGATAAACTCCTGGGTTCAAATTTATTTCTATCAGACCATTTGATACTTGGAGGGGATCTCAATTTCTCAATCGGACACTCTGAGTCCTGGGGACAATGAGCACAGAGAGATCCTCTCTCGGATTACTTCTCATCCACCTTGGATTCCCATCACCTGATAGACATCCCTATAACTAAGATACAAGCTACCTAGAGAAATAATCGAACCAGGGTGAATGGCCTGGCCCGAAAAACTTGATCTTTTCTTAGTCAAAGAGAATGTACTTGATTTGGGATTCTACATCAGACAATGGGTAGGATCTGGTGGAATCTCTGATCACCTACCTATTTATATGGAAATTGAAGGGGGCAGGGCTAAGCCCAAGGGACCTTTTAAATTCTGTTCTGCCTGGCTCAGGGAAGCATCATATGTTAGCATGGTTACTAATTTCTGGAAAGAAAACTCACCAGGGGCAGGGGGACACATCACAAATGGTTTTATGCACAATCTTGCAGAGCTGAAGAAGATGTCCAAATCTTGGGCACACAATAAAAAGACACAGGATGACCACTCCTTGAGACAGATAGAATCTGAGCTGACTGTCTTTGAGAATGAACAGGGAGGATTATATAGTTCAGATGAACATAAGGAGAAGATTACATCCCTATACACAGCTAGAGGGAAAATCCTTAAGGATCGTGAAGAAGTATGGAGATTGAGAAGTAGGGCAATCTGAATGCAGGATGGGGATGCAAACACCAAATTCTATCACAAGCTTGCAAATGGAAGGAAAGTGATAAATACAATATGGCAGCTTTAGAATGAATAGGGACAAGCTGTCAACACCTTTCCGCAACTGGCTTCACTGGCAACCTCTCATTTCAAAGAGCTTATAGTGCCCCTCAGGAAGCAAATCTGGCAGACATCATACGAGTTGCACAACATTTTCCACGATTTGTGGAGCAAGAGAAGGAAAAGAGATCTAATTAAATAGGTTACTCTGGGTGAGTTGGAGGCCACCTTGAAGTGGTTTAAAAGAGACAAGAACCCTGGACTTGATGGATGGTCAATTGAGTTCTATTTGGCCTTTTTTGAAACCATAGGTGAAGATTTGCTAAGAGTCATCAAGGACACAAGGAACAGTGGAAATATAGTAGCATCCATCACCTCTACCTTCATTGCGCTCATCACTAAATCCAATAACCCATCTTCCTATGATGAATATCGCCCTATTTCTCTTTGCAACTGCATCTACAAGATTATAGCAAAGATCATTGCCAACCGGATGCAGCCCATACTTTCCAAACACATCTCTCCAGAGCAATTTTCCTTTCTCCAAGATCAACAGATTCATGAGGCTGTGGGCACTGCACAGGAAGTATTACATACCCTACATATCAGGAAATGTAAAGGTATGATCCTTAAAGTTGATTTATCTAAGGAATTTGACAGAGTTAATTGGTTATACATTAGAATGCTATTAACCCACCTAGGTTTTCCCTTCATATATATCAAATGGATTATGATTTGTATAACTAACATTCCCTTCAACGTCCTAATTAATGGAAGTGCATCCCCTTTCTTCTTTTCTGAAAGAGGTTTGCGACAGGGATGTCTACTTTCACCATTACTCTTTCTCTTTGTCATGGAGGGACTCAGCAGGCTTATTAAGGATGAGCATAGAAGAGGCAGACTACAGGGGATTCAAATTTCAAATGATTGTATGCTCACACATCTTCTTTTTGTGGATGATGTTTTGATATTTCTCAATGGTAGTATTGGAGATCTTACTAATATTAAAGCCACTTTATCCTTATTTCAAGTGGTAACAGGTATGCTGATTAATGATACTAAATCAACTCTGACTGCAGCTGAATGTACACAACACGAGATCCATTTTTCACTTCATCGCTTCCGATTCACTCATCTGAGTCTTGAAGATGGCCTGAAATACCTGGGGTATAAGTTGAAGCCCTTGGGCTACAAGATAGCAGATTGGACATGGCTCATCTCTAAAATGGAGAAAAGACTCAATATCTGGAATTTCAAATACCTATTTTGAGCTAGCCGACTCACTCTCATTAAGAGTGTCTTGGAAGCCACTCTTGTCTATTGGATGTCACTAGCTTGGATTCCTAAGGGTATTCTCACCAGAATACAAGCCCTTTGCTATAGATTTCTATGGAAGGGAACCCAACTGGGCAAGAATTTTGCTTGGGTCAAATGGGATGCCCTTAATTTTCCAAAAAAATGGGGGGGATGGGGTATAAAGAAACTTGACGATTTCTCTTCTGCTCTGGCTACTAAGCTTGGATGGCAGTTAATATCTATTGACAGCCTCTGGTTGAAGGTGACCACATCAAAATACATTGCCCCGATGTAGATATTGGATTGTATCAGGAAGCCCCAAAGAAGCACTACAGGGATTTCAATTATCTATAAAGCTGTGATTAAGGCTTTGGATCCCACAGAGTTGGACTTACTTGGAGAATCCACACATGAGATAAAGTACGAGTTGGAATAGACCCGTGGATCGGATGTGGGAACATGCACAGGCTGCCTATTGAACTCACAAATCATCTACAGGATAATAATATCACTCATCTGGCTCATATTGCTAATGGAGAAAATTCCACCTTTCTACTTCAAGCCTGGAAATCTGCTCACCAATTAAATATCCCACCTCAATGGGCGCAGCTCTGGGATGATTATACTCAGGCACTTATTGAAGCACACATCTGTATTACTGAGGGAGAAGATGAGATCATATGGGCCCTCTCAAAAACAGGGAGATACACTCCCAAAGATGGATATTTAATGCTGACAGAATCCCAAAAACCACAGACCATTGAAGCATGGTGGAAACATATTTGGAAGTTTAAGGCCCCCCCCAGGGCCAGGCTGCTGATGTGGTCTATTCTGAGGAATAAAATTCCAACTGGTGATAACTTACTCAAGCGCTCACAGTTTGGACCTCACTGGTGCTACCTCTGCAAATGCAACAACGAATCAGTCCAACACTTGTTCCTCGAATGCTCTGAAGCACATAAGCTATGGAATATTATTTTACCTGCTGTTACTCCACAAAGTAATTGGACTGGTGCATCTATCTCAGAGACCTGGAAGAATTGGTTTACCTCCGTCACAACCACCAAGCAGCATAACATACCTCTTCTGATCAGCTGGGCCATTTGGATCACCCGAAATAAACAGATTTTCCAAAACCTTCCCCCTCGCTAGACTGTTATCGCAGCCAAGGTCTTGGCTGACTACTCCCTCATTCCAGAGGATCCATCTCCCTCGAGGCACAGACGTATAATTCCTGAATCAATTGATCACAGCAAGCCATGGGCCTATTTCGATGGGGCTGCACAGGAGACTGGATGTGGTGGGGGAGCCATTCTACATATCAGCCCACACCATTCATACAACATGCTCATGGGATTCAGAAGAGGCACTAATAACTTTGTAGAATTATTAGCTGCTAAATTCCTCATACAATTTGCATTGGAGAAAAATTGTAGAGATCTACAATTATTTGGGGATTCTAAAGTTGTTTGTGATTGGATGAATAGAACCTCTAGATGCTCTGCTTTTACTTTGAGACATATATTGGATGAGGCACTGAGATTGATTTCATCCTTTGACTCTTTTGCATGCAAACACATTTTCAGGGAGCGGAACACAACTGCTGACAACCTTTCCAAAGAAGCAACGAACAGGGATCCGGGCATCTGGATGATCCGGGAACAACGAGATGGAGAACACTATCAATACTACCACCGGCCTTTCATGGATATCACTATTTAATTTTCTGTTGATTATGGTTAAAATCATATGTATATATTTATCGTCTGATAGACTTTTCAGTTTTTATATATAGTCGATTTCCTTACAGTATATTACAGTCATTGTTACCTCCCTGCGTGGAACAAAGGTAACAATTTTTTGAACGCTTATCTCAGTTTTTGATGATGACAGACAAGTCTCTGTTATGTTCTGGAATATGCTCATATGCATCTACAAAATGTAATTTCTTTTTACTAATGAAATTACAATTTTTCCTAGGGGAAAAAAATAATAAGTCAACTTAAATTGCAAATATTGTGAAAAAATATAATTCATGAAAATAGAATAATAGAAAAAAAAAAAAAAAAAAATGAAAAAATTAAATAAAAATAAAATTAAATTAAAGACAAAAAAATAGTAACTAATAAAAATGAGTCACTAAACAACACATAATAAAACATCAACTAATCACCTTAAAAATAAATAAATTTAAATAATAAAAAAAAATAAAAACTAATTTATAGTAAAAACAAACTAATACCCAATCAAAAACAAAACTAAATACCACATCAAAAACAAAACTAAATAAAATGATACCATACTTACCGCAAATATAATAATATAAAATACCAAAGACAAAAACAATCATATAAATTTATAAAACTACTTGTAAATTTATTAACTCACTCTATTCCCCTGGAATTTATCGAGTTTTTCGTATTGCTTTTATCTCCAACCAAATCAACTAATTAAAAACGTTTAAAGAACTTTTACTGCGTAAGATTTTATTTTCTAATATTTGTCATCATCCAACAGAATCAAACAACTAAATTAATATATAATCTATATAAAAAATAATATTTATATGACAAAATTATTTATAAAATTAAAGTCATAATCATTATGATTTATAACATAATTATTTTAAAATTAATTTCAAGGAAATTACTTTATGTACTTTCAAACCTTTTATAAATCCATAAATCATTGCATGTACTTTCAAATATTTTATAAACTCTATAACTATTTTATTAATTATTAAACTAAAATCATAATTAATAATATTATAACTATTTTAAAATGAATTTTGAGGAAATTACTTTATGTACTTGCAAATCTTTTATAAATTCATCCATCATTACATGTACGTTCAAATATTTTATAAATTCATTGATCATTTTTCTAAATCTATTAATCATTGTATGTACTTTCAAATATTTTTATGAATTCATTGACCATTATAAAAATTATTTATCAATCCATTTCTATCAATCAATCACAGTGTATTGATTATTTTATTTTAATAATATGCGTTGGAGTAATTTGGCCATTCATTTTTCGACCATTCAATCCATTTAATAGCCATTAAAGATGGAGTTGTTTTTATATTAGATATTAGGTTGTCAACTAAAAATATTGTTTAGAAGGGGAAGAATTTCAGATAACGGGTGTGGCATGTTGATTGTGGCCCTTTGTCCAATGAAGGCCCCAAAGAGGATGTTGAGTTGCTTATACAGGAAGGAAGAGAATGTTGATCGAGATTTAGAAGAGCAATATCTTTTTTTGCGGTTAGTTCCTCTAAGTTGTGTAAACATTTCAGATCTTGATAATCTTGGTAGAAGGGATTTTGATATTGATTATAATTGGCAGAAAACAATAGTGTCAAACACTTTTTTAGAACAAGGGATCAATTTTCTAAAAGATTCGCAGTCTGCAGGTGTTGTGAATCACGACTTTGTTAGGGAGACATATTTGTCTCGTTCTTCTCTAACAGAAAAACAATTCACTGCTTTTGAAATTGTTTTTCGACACTTTGTTAATGGAAGAAATGATGGTGGTTTGAAAAGGATCATTCAAGGTAATGTTCGAACTAGGAAATCTGCTCTCATTGACTGTATTTCTCATGCTCTTTCTAGTTCAACAATGGATGGTAAAAGTCCTTTGTTATTTCTTGCTCCAACTAATATTGTTACTTTTAACATACGAGCGAAAACAATACATTCTGCTTTAAAAATTCCTATAAAAGATATGAAGCCACTATTTGGGAAAGCATTGTCAGTGTTTCAAGAATAAATTAGGCACATTCAATAGATATTGATTGCTAAGATGAGCTTTATAGTTCCCCGACTATTCATACAAATAGATTCTCGTTTGCAAGAAGCCTTTCCTCAAAACAAGGATTGTCCTTTTGGTGGTAGGACGAACATTCCTATGGGTGACCTTGGCTAGTTGCCTCCTATTAGGGATAAACGCTTGTATGCAGGTAGAACAATTGGGAAATTTTTGTGGAAAGCTTCAACATTGTTGTCACTCTGGACAAAATTTATAGGTAGGAAGGAGATGATCCGAGACAAAATTATTTTTGCAATCTTTTAACGTATGTTAGAAATGCATAGCCTTTTCTTGTTGATTGGGATCTTCTTATGGCACGTGTTGATAGTTGCTTGGATCAACACGAAAGGAATTTGTTTGATTCCTTTGTTCACTTATTTGCGACGAATAATATTGACAATTTGCACAATCAAAAAATGCTTAAATCATTAAATTTTCCTATTGTGAGATGTGTTGCAAAATGTTGTAGAAGAATAAAAATAGGTGATAGTGGTGATGATGTGCTAGATTATCAGGGTGTTAAATGGGAAAATTATATCAATGCTTTACATGGATCCTTGATCATACTTACTCAAGAAGATGATTTTATAATTTGGTCCTAGAGCCCTTTCAGAGATTATTATCCAAAGTTTGGATACCTCTACTTAGCTCAACAAAATGGGCCACAAAATCCTCCATGGTGGGGGGAAGGGATTTAGAAAATGTGCTTACCTCCAAAAGAAAAATTATTCATGTGGCTTTTATTAAAGGGAAATGCCCCTACCTAGGATGTCCAACAAAGGTCCTTCACAAGTCCTAGTCATTTTGCTTTATGTCAAAATAATATTGAATCAATACCTCACTTATTCATCCATTTTCCCTTCACTTAAGTGGTATGGAAGGAAATCAATGGGCATGAGGGTCCTAGTATACTTTGGATGGGAGATGGTATAGAATATTGTCTAAAAAGGTGGATAGCTAAACATAAATCAACTCTCAAATTCCTTTCATTTACTATTGCATGGAGCATTTTGTTAAAGCAAAATAAAACAATTTTTTGAGGATCAGGGACACTCCTTCCTCATGCAGCCCTTGCGAATATTGAGCATTCAGGGATCAATTCCCTCCTCAATTAAAAACCCTTCTTTTCTTCTAAGCATTGATACAAGGATCATAACTGAAATGTGTTGGGCTTTATTCGATGGTGTTGCATAGTATCATCCTTGAAAAGGAGGGATTGGGGGCCAAATCATCATCATAAATTCCAATTCCTTTTCTTTCTATGGAAATATTGGACCAACTTGAAACAATTATGTTAAATTATTTGCTTTGAATACTCTTTAAAGACTGCAAAAGCACAAAACCTCACCACTCTGCATGTTTACGGAAACTCAAAAGTTGTTATAGATTGGATGATTGGCTCTTCTCAGCTAAGGAACTACAATTTGTTTCCTTTATATCAAAATATTCTCTCAATCCTTCGACAATTCTCACATATCACTTTTGAACACATTTACAGGGATAAAAATCAAAGGGTCGATGACCTCTCAAAGAATGTATTGGAAAAGGATGAAGGCACAACAAAACTTATGGAACAGAAGGAGGATCAATCCATTGAACCTCTTCTCAACCTTTGGTAATAACTAAATTTGAATCATATAGGCATATGCACATATTTTTTCTTATGTACACACAGGTGGCAGTTTTTGCACATACTTTATTTTTTTTTTTACAACTACAAGAAAACAATTTACAAATGATAGCAAAAAAAAACTATTTTTAGCAACTCAACTATGATATATTTTCAGGACTACTCTCTATGTACCTTTTTTATTATATACTATATGTATGGCTATTGAATAGGACATAAAAGGCCAAAATTTTTCTCTCTCAAGGCTTGACATAGATACAATTATTTTATATAAAAGAATAGTCATGATGCTTTTTTTCTAAGCATATTTTTTGGGTTGTAACAACCACGTGAATACTATCAGCATATATGGATGTATACTATTTCATAAATATTATTACATGCTTTCTTCTCTTGGAAAAAAAAATGTAATTTTAGAAGTTATCCAATCTTGTAACATTTTTCCCCATATTATCATACTCTAACAAAACAAAAAATTAGAGTTTCTATTAATTCAAAACTCTAATTCAATTTTTACAATCTAGGTTACAATTATAATTCATAACATTGTACTAAAATCCTCAACCAAAAATATGCTTAATATATAATTGAGTGAGTTTACATTTGGAGTAAACTAATTTTGTATAAAAATGGTCTTCTTTTCAATCATAAATATGATAAGAATTCCACAGAAGTTTCAAGAATGACTAGACTTCATAATGTTATAAGTTATGTGCATTGTGGAATGATGTTGCATAATATTTTGCCTAGTTTGTATCAATTTAGAATGCCAAAAACTCATTCAAAGTTATAGATCAATGAAAAATAAGTTTTTCTATATCACAGGATTTTAGCAATTGGAGCAATTGGAGAAAACTTCCGTCTTATTGTTGGAATTTGGTAAATACAAGATGCTAGAGCTCCTGTTGATTTGTAAATCTAATTGAATTTTGGAAGATTTGGGTCAACTTAAATTGAGCAAGCTAAGTGGATTTGGAAGATTTGGGTCGACTTAAAGTGAGCAGGGTAAGTAGATTTGATTATGGGGAAAACTTCATAATTAAGCATGATTGAACCAAAGAAGTCTTGAGATGGATGAGTTCTCGGGAATTCCTAATCATTAGTTACAAACCCCAAATGTAATGATTGATACTATGTAATTTATTTTTCTAGTTTTAGTCTCACTCCACCTTATTAAGTATCACTTGATGCAATGAATCATCAATAAACTATTCAAAATTATGAAAAAATCACGAATAGTAACTAATACTCATAAATATAAGTTATAAATTAATAACTTACTTTACAAAAAAAATATATTATTACTTTAAACATTATTTCAAAATGTATTAAGAACATTGTTATATAAAAAATCAAAGTTATTAAACAAGCAAGCAAAGGCACCGCATAGCAAGCCCGTCTCTAGCATCAGATATAGAGACGGAGACAACAAAGTAAGTAACATAGCTATCTCAAACAAGCAGGCTAGTGTGACGGTTGGACCTCCTCCATTCAGTCTAGTCTTTTGTTTTGAATATATATTATGAATCTATAGTTGTAATAGCTGGTGCTCCTACCCTTGCTTTTGTGCATGATGTCTCTATATATTATGCTACCTTTGCTCCACCTCTCTCAAGCCCTTAGGGTGACTTGCTCTTAGCCTTCTCGAGCAAGAACCCCCACTAAGCCATAGTAAAGACACCACCATCAGCTAGGGTAGCGATTTCACCATCTTCTTTAGTCGTTGCGTCTTTGCCTAGCTATATCAGCTTCCATCATTGCATTTGGTTAAACTCCCCCTAAAATAAGCCTGATAATGTGTATCTGGTTCAAAACACGTCGACAAATGAATTTTGATGTGATTATCGTCGAAAACAATATCTCAAAAACCCCAATACTATTACATGTATCCCTATATTTGACTGGTATAGGTAGATATTATGGAAATGGAAACAATATACATGGTGTTAGACTCCATCCACAACATGGTTGATGGGGCACTATTAGGAGGAGCAGAGACAGCTAAAGCATTTGTTGACCCATAACTTGATCTCATTCGAGAGCCAATTTCAGATCGAGTCATTAATTATTGTTAAACTTTTCATTAAAAAATGTTAAAATAGAAATGATAAGGCATCACTGACACTCACAAATTTGGGTAAAATGTAAAATAAATGGCATGAAAAATGCATAAACGTCATCAAATTTTCATTTGATGGGCAAATAAGATTTGAAATTCCAGGCTTGCTGCCAAGCAAAACTCTCTGAATTGCAAAGGCTATTCCAGTCCCAATCGATCCATGTTGTCTGCTCGTAAAGTTGTCATTGAAAAATTGTATGTTCGTCAAGCTCATTGAAAAGCAGAACATGTTTTTAATGGTAAAGATTAGTAAAATCCACTGCCAACAAATTAAAGAATGGATCAAGATCTTTGTGTTGAAAAAATCATCATTCTTCCATGATATACAATTCATAAAGAGGGACCAGCACATCAATAATCATATTTTTGTTGTTTCAAATGAAAAATATAATCTATAAATATATTCTAAATTTGTGTGTAGAGGATACGTATAAATCTATGTATAGATTATAAATTATATTCTAAATATGTGTGTAAAGTATGCATATAAGGTTATAGATATGAATTTGAATCGCGTCATACCAATATTAAATGACTTTTGATATTTACCACACATTGTTGGACTCGCCTGGTAGGATTTTGATGTGTAACTAATTTAATGCCAATAAATAATAGATATACACATTCTTTAGATGTGAAGTTGTTCGTGCATTCCACACCTCACAACTTTCAAAAAATAACCTTTGTTCCCAATATTCCTCATTGGGACTCTTGGAGGCCTATAAATCTCCCTTGGCAATCAAATATTGAAGAAATGATGGTGGTTTGAAAATGATCATTCAAGGTAATGTTGGAACTAGGAAATCTGTTCTCATTGACTGTATTTCTCATGCTCTTTCTAGTTCAACAATGGATGGTAAAAGTCCTTAGTTATTTCTTGCTCCAACTAGTATTGTTACTTTTAACATACATACGAAAACAATACATTCTACTTTAAAAATTCCTATAAAAGATATGAAGCCACTATTTGGGCAGGCGTTGTCAGTGTTTCAAGAATAAATGAGGCACGTTCAATAGATATTGATTGATGAGATGAGCTTTATAGTTCCATGACTATTCATACAAATATATTCTCCTTTGCGAGAATCCTTTCCTAAAAACAAGGATTATCCTTTTGGTGGTAGGTCGATCATTCCTGTGGGTGACCTTGGCTAGTTGCCTCCTATTAGGGATAAACTCTTGTATGCAGGTAGAACAATTGGGAAATTTTTGTGGAAAGCTTCAACATTGTTGTCACTCTAGACAAAATTTATAAGTAGGAAGGAGATGATCTGAGACAAAAGTATTTTTGCAATATTTTAACGAATAATAGAAATGCAGATCCTTTTCTTGCTAATTTGGATCTTCTTATGGCATGTGTTGATAGTTTCTTGGATCAACATGAAAATTATTTGTTTGATTCCTCTATTCACTTATTTGCGATGAATAATATTGACAATTTGCACAATCGAAAAATTCTTAAATCATTAAATTTTCCTATTGTGAGATGTGTTGCAAAATGTTGTAGAAGAACAAAAATAGGTGATAGTGATGATGATGTGCTAGAGCGTGAAGTATTATTATTTCGTGGACAACGCGTGATGTTAATGTGTAATTTGTGGGTTGAAGTTGGCCTAGTCAATGGTGCACTTGGATATATTGAAAATATTTTCTTCGCACATGGTTCAAGCTGCGACAACTTCCAGAATTTGCTACAGTTATGTTTGAAAGTATTGTGGTGCTCCATTTAATAGGGATTGTCCTATTCTTGTACCCATTGCGCCTATTGTTAGAGGGAATATGAGACAGCTGCCTTTGCAAATGGCATGGGCGTTGAAAATACACAAATCACAGGGGATGACTTTGCAATGAGCCACTGTGGATATTGGAGATAGAGAGAGGCAAGGTTTGGCATTTACAACCATATCAAGAGTTAAATCATTAGACGATTTGTGGATTTCACTACCTTTTTATTTTCAACGTTATGCAAAAACGCAAGACAGTGCATATGTTACACTTAGAAATAAAGAGGAGGAACGATTGAAGTCGATATTATTTAAGGGGTATTTATGTTGAATATAATTTACTGTTGATGAACATTTTTTTGTAATTGTTGTTGTTGCTTGCAATTGTTTGTATGCACATCAATAAGTTCTTTTGAATTGTTTCAGATTTTATGTCTAATTAATTTTTATTATGGATTTTTTGTGTGTGTGTGTGTGTACTAATTTTAATTGTATTTTTCTGTCATTCAAATGGAGGTATGGAGAACAATGATGGCATCTATTACATTTCAGTGATAAAATCTATTAGAGAAGTAATAAGTTTTGTTTCATATATTCAGAATAGGCTTGATAGAAAACATGGGTTCCATCCTACTTTTGTCGATGAGCATATTCACGTCCTTCATCAAATGAAATCAGATGTGGAATACTTGTATCATTTGCACCAGAGAGAATATGGAAGGAAAATGAGAAGGGACTGGTTGGAAAGCGTGAAGCATCGTGATCATTATCCTATTGATTTGAATTGGTGCTCCTTTTTTCATCAATCTGGTTGTGTTTTGGAAGAGGCTAGCATTTAATAACTGTGTTTTGTTGGAGTTTTTGAAGTTTAATTTTGTATCAAAATTTCTTTAAAACTTTTCCTTTTTTTGTATTAATGTCTTGGGTTTATTAATGTAAAGGATCATAATTGCAATGTATAAACATAGCTTTGATTTTAAATTATTGTTTCATTTTTTTAAATGTTTATTTCATAATTACTTCATCATTATTTATTAAATGATTAATAATATAATTTGTTAAATGATTATTAATATAATTGTTGTTATTATTATCTTTATTTATTATTATTGTTATTATTATAATTATAATTATTTTTATTTATAATTATTAGTATGGTTTATTATTATTATAACTATTTTTATTTATTAATAATATTATAATTCTTAATATATGTATTTTATATGTTCATGTCGCACTGTCACCTCATAGCCTGAGTCTCCAAAGTTGCTTTCATCACAAGTGGATCTGCTTGAGCTTGCAACTTTGTTCCGCCTTTGTGTTGTCAACAATCTTCCTCTGGTATTCGTTGCATCCGGTATGCTACCTTCAGTTGTTGTTGATGGTGATGTTTGATGTGATGTTGCTGCCATCATATCTTGATGTCCTTGCCTATGAGCAACTCGATGTCTTCATGGGTAGGAAAGTTCATAGACACTTGATCGACTGCATCCCTAAGTGAGCTTTGAACAGTGTCTTCGACTCTGCTCTCCTTGAAACCATTGTACCTGTGTTGTTGAGAGGTATATGAACACATGTGATACTTGGAGATATGGTAACACTCATGGTAAGAAATCTGTCAGTCAAAAACCAAAACGAATTTGAGAACTGACTTGCAACATACCTGTGTGACTAATCATGAAGGTTGTGCAATTTCTGTTGGGAGGTCAAGAGACTGACTGCCAAAATTGCGCAAGGCACAGTCAAGGTTGTCAAGAGGCTGACTGACTGCTCGAACTACACAATGCACAGTTCATCCTAGCCTGCTAAAGACTGAAACTACGCAATGCACAATTTCAGTCAGTAGTGACATGTAACCAGCAAATTGTATTGCGCAATTTCTGGGGACAATGGGACACTTCCTCCAAGAATTGCGGAATACAAGCCTGGAGGTCAGTGCCTAGCTAGACTTGCGTAATTTGTAGAGGGAAGGCAGAGCCTTTGCTTCCGGAAATGCATAGTGTTAGCTGGGCAAGGCATGGTCCGAGCCAAGGCAGCCTAGTCTAGCCGACAGTGACTGTAAACATGAGAAGTATGAATGCATGATGAGATGAGTGCAAACAAGAGTGAATGATCATACATGCAAACAGCAAGTGCAGGATTCAGGAAACGGGAAAGCATGCATGTGTGTGAAGCAAGTCTCCAAAAGGACGATCGTGCATGCAAAAACAGTTTCATGCATGCGACACCAGTGAGATGTTAACGAAAACTGAAATGGTGCTAGTACAAGATAGTATGCATGTAAACGACCGCAAGCACTCACTGAAATCAAGTAGACAACACTCACACAACGCGAAACACAAAAAGCGACAAAAACACATTGCAAGTCATGAATAGTGGGCTTACCCCAAGACAACTGAGTTGAATGTGCCAATGAATCCTAGATGCAATGTGGGATGTCAGAGTTGCAAGGTCGATGCGAGGAAAGAGCTCTACAGCGTCTGGTTCATGATTTTTGATAAAATTGAAGATGTGATGCGCATGCCACAAATCTAGGAAGAGTGACACTTGATGGGAGGTTTCTGAAATGATCCTTGCATGAAACCTCTTTGGTTGAAGGGAAAGTACCCCTAGGGTCCTTTGGGCTAAGACTCTACCAGACTGAAAATTGCTTATACAAAGAAACACACACACACAGCCATCTTTTTTACTTTTAAGCAAATCCTAATGTTTAGGGTACATACCTAAGGTCCTACGTTCGAGAAGACCGTTAGGGTGCAAACCCTTCTTGGAGTTCCCTTCTTCTTTCTTTGACCTGCAAGACAAACAAATCAAAGAACACAACAGTACATGTATAGAAGTTTATATATAAATCATCTTTATGCTATAAAGTTAGTTATAAAAAGTCTTTAAGTAACCACTTTCATAAGAATTCAACACAAGAATCTCATAAGCATAAAGAAAGATTATTCGGGAACAAAGACGTGTTTCTTTATATATAAAGGCAAATAAAGTACATATATCGGAAAGATATCACCTGAACACCTTCAGCAGGCTCCAAGCAAGCTTCCTCCCGGATTCGTTCCAGCCTCGAGCCTCCAACAAGAGCTCCTTCCAAGTCTTACTCAATGATGATGTCAAGGATGAATGATCACCAATACACATGGAAACAAGGGTTTCCTATGCAAAATGGGGGAAGTGCAGAATGCACCAAGGACTTCAGACCTGGTCTAAGGGAAAAATCTCAGCATAATAATCTTGCTCTCCTTTCTCTCTCCCCTTGGCCTTCCCTTTGATGTCTTTTTATACCCTCTCCAAAGTAGTTTTTTAGTTAGGAGTTGGTTGGGAACAGTTGGGCCACGGGCACTAACAGGTGATCCAGCAGGTAAACCCGCGATCACCGCCCGAAAAAGAGGAAATTATATATTTTTTTTAAGTGTTTTAATATATACACGCGGGTTGGGTATGACAGACCCGCGTGTACATGCGTTTAACACAGGGCAAAGTCGCGTATAGGGAATAAAACACTGTTTTTTAAATTTTTGGACCAGGTCTGGAAGGAGGGGTTGCCCTAGGCCATAAGTGCAGCATCACAAACCATAAGAGTGAGATTTGGAGCTATAACAGATGCCCCCTAATGTATGAGGTCAGAAGGGGAACATGATGGCCGAAATATATTAAGTAAGTACAAGGAAAGGAACTTTGCCGAAAAACCGAGGAGGACTTCACCAGAATTCAGCCTGCCAAGCCACCGAAAGGAGATCAGAAAGAAACACTGTCTGAGGCGGGCATACCCATGCTCAGGAAAAGTAAAGCATGTCCGCATATCAAGTACAAGCGGATCCACTAAGTATACAAGTATAAATAACTGTAAAATACATAATGGATCATCTGATCATGATGAGTAAGTACATGTCTGAATATCACATATAAAACTGTCAATGATGCTGAAAGATGCAACGGACCACTGAAATCAAAGACTGATCCCATAAGGTACCAACTGAACATGATGGAGTAGGATGGTACTACACTGCAAACTCAGGTGCCAGCATATAGAATGTCGCCATGACTGACTGCAACATATAAGGTGGAGTGGTATCAACTAGCAGCAACAGGAGCAACTGTCAAGTGAACCAATGAATGCTGATACA
Organism: Pinus tabuliformis; assembly: GCA_031772625.1. NCBI lineage: Eukaryota > Viridiplantae > Streptophyta > Pinopsida > Pinales > Pinaceae > Pinus > Pinus tabuliformis. The sequence continues at coordinate 1,246,987,916 of CM062811.1, forward strand.
ACCTGAGGTCTTCACCGACCGCCGTGGTACATTTCTACACCATGGGAATAAATGATCTGAAGTCGACCATGTGAGAAATCGTTTGATTACCGGTCATTGATGTATACCGTTAACAAACGCGAGACTACTCACCGATAATGATAATGAGCGTCAAGGTACCCAGTACAATCTAACAAGTGTGAATAGATGAGCTGAAGTCGAACACCTGTAAGAATCTATCAATCAGGAGACAATGATGGTTTCCCACTGTCGATAGCGAGGAATCTGCCACTAATGACTGCAAACCCCAAGGTACTGCCAAATGGACTCTAGATCTTTGCCCCAGAGCAATGAGTCGGAGTCGATAGGGAAAGATCCGCTAGAAGGAAGGCATTAAGGCATCCTCCATCAATCTAGCGCGAGTGTAACCCGTAGGCCAATAATGTGGAAGGAATCGGACGAAAAAGATGTAGTAACCCAACCGAAGTACGTTTCCGGCGTACACAAGATGTGGCTAGCGCACGGCAGAAACCCTCTGAACCAACCAATAATGAAAGCTGACACAGAGGCGAGGTATCCACCAATAGGGTCAAATGGAAACCAAGGTACTGCACGAATCCCAATGTGTGATAATGTATGCTGATGTCGAACACAAGGGAAACCACTCAGTCAAAGACCCATGATACTGATCGATGCTGAGCACAAGGTGACCTATCAATAATGAAAATAGGGCCAGGGTGCGGTCTCTAGGTCTGCCCTCAGAGCAATGTGTCGTCGTCGATAAGGACAAGACCCGCCAGCAAGAAGTCAATGGGGACCTTCTCAAACCGGCACGAGTGAAGGACCAATATAACTGATGTGATGATAGACATGACATTGACAACCAGGGATGGCCGACTGAAAAATGAGTCAAGAGACACCGCAGAAAGGCCGACTCAGGCTAACTTCCCTTGAACAAAAGCACGACTCAATGTGACTATGTGGCAGCATATAATGAATCTGTATAAGTTCGTCATGCAGGAGGCACGAACGAACCCTCCATATGATTGGAAGAGATAACCAATCGGGGGAGAACTGACTCGATAACAAGGCTATGGCTTACCTAAGTCAAACTAAATCCCACCCATGCGGAGGAGACTTTGTTTTGAGTGCTTTGTTCAAGGGCGACACGACTGACTCTAGCTGCCAACAATAAATGGAAATAATGTCCCTGTTCCCGCTCTTTTTGGAATATTTAATTTTTTTTGTCTTTTTCTGATAAGCCGGAAAAAGAATAAAAGAATGCTATGGTACAGTGGAAAGAACGAGTGTCGGTGAAACAGATGATCTAGTTCCTGGGAAAGGAACGTTCCTATGCTCAATGCAGGGAGGTGAAAAACTGGTCAGTGACACTCAGAGGTATGTCCCTTCCACGGGTCTGGGTATGTCAAGCTGCAGAGGTCAAGGGTATGCAAGGTTGATTTTGCAGACGTCATGGTCAAAAGTGGGCTTAAACACGAGTCCAAGTGAAGCCGGCTATAGGCCAAAAGGTGCAAATGGTCAACATGCAATGCAGAAGTACAACTCAACACACATAGGAGCCTCTAGGGTATAAGGCCAGAACGAAGCGAAGAAGCAAAGAAGAATGAGTCTTCAACGCATAAGTCATGGCGGGACTACAGAGGACTCCCGAGCCTACTCAAAACGAAGCAGCATGGGCAACAAATGTCAGTGAGGTGCTAACTAGGATGCCCATGTAAAAGGATGGCTCTACCATCATGTCATGATTTAAAAAATCGGCGAGTGAAAATGGCTTGCGAACCATAACATGATGGGGTCGACCCTATGGCAGATGTATCGGTCAAATGGAGGCTAGTATGCATAATGCAACGGAAAAATGGTGTCCCTAACCTATATGCCAGTGAGAACACGATACCTGCCATGACGGGTCAGCAGTCATGGAACCGTCTCGAACCGTCGAAAAATGTCCAAAATGTCCTGAAAAACAACTCAATCTCGACATGCCAAGCTCCCAAGTTAAAAGTGACATGAAACCAAACAAAATAAAATTTTGAAAAAATTTTGCATTTTCAAAACTTATAAAAAGAAATTTTGGACTTACCATTTTCACCGTTTGACTTGGAGAGCAAATTGTGGAGCAAAAGGAGCAAACTTTCCCCGTGACTTATTCAACCGTTCAAACTTGCCGAAAACTTCCAGGTAAGCACTAAACTTGTCTTGCAATCAATTGTGATAGTTTTTAGGAAGTTTAATTAGTGTTTCACCGTTAGATTTTTGCAAAAAATCGTTCTGCGGCGTACACGCGGGTTGGATGTATATAAATCGCGTATACGACGGCCCTACACGCGACTGTGTATAGGGTAAACCGCGTGTGCGCAGCGAAAATTTTTTATACATAAAACTAATGGATGAAAATGATTTTTTCTTCCAGGATGACTCTCACATGGCGTGAAAGAGAGCACTCAGCTGTAGATAATGAAGTCATGGACAATGATGAGGCATTAGATGCCTTACGGGGATGCAGATTGTTAAAATTCTTCAAGTTGCCGAATATGAAAGCAAATGTGCGTCTGCTCGAGAGACTTATTGATTATTGGGATGTCGAGGAAGAAGCTTTTATGATTGATCAGATGCCACTCAGGATAGAAGTGGAAGATATATATTTCATCACGGGCCTTTCCCGAAGGGGAGAGGTAGTACACTCCCGGGGCAGGACCCGGAATAGTCTCAGCGTAGACGACTATGTACAACTTTACTGCCCAGGTCATCGGAAGGTCGGGAGTCAGATCTCGATCCCACACGTGGCGAGTTTGTCACTGCGGATAATCTTGTTCACCATAGCTCGAGTGAACGGATCATCTTCGCTACATCAGGCATCACGGGTAAACATGAGCGTAGCAGTGGACTGTCTCACCACGGTGTTTGACTGGTGTACTCCTCTACTTGCCAACATGAAGGAGCAGCTTGCTTCTATCAGGAGGGGACAGACCAAGAACTTTGGGTACGGAACCATTTTATGTACTTTTTTCTTCGAGAAGGTTCCCGCACTCCGCTCCAGGGTAGCAGTTCCCATCAGTAGTCCACGTGATCCACGCATGGGCCGGTGGGCTGACTTGATGAAACGTCTGGGGGGTGGGGAAGTGCCCAGGAATGCATTCGACGACGACTTTTTTGCTTGGTGGGAGCAACAGATCATCGCCATAGACGACTACCCCTATGCTGGACTGGATTTCCGAGGAGATCCTGACCTAGTGTTGCCACCAGATGCAGCATGGGGCGAGATCGGTAAGATTTTTTGATTTTTATGATTTTATGATTTTTAGGATTTTTCAAGTATAATGATGAACTTTGAAAAATATATTTTTTTTTTGATGAGATTCAAATGACTGATATGATGATCATGTTCCAGACATTGGGCCCGTGCGACCAGATGGATTCCCACGGCATGGACGGCGTGGCCGAGGAGCCGAAGAGGAGGCTGCGAATGCGGAAAGGACCCTCAACAACGTCCAGCGACACTTGGCGAGATTAAGCTACCAAGTACCGATGGCTGAGATAGAGGACCTTCCTCCAGATATGCAGCGTCATGTGGTTGGGATGCCACGTGACTGGGTTCGCGTCTTTCGGCGCGTGGCCACTGCTATAGTTAGTTATTTAGCTGCTCATCCAGAGCCGAGGCATTAGATATGCCTGACATGATTATGGGCATTTGAGTCCCAATTTTGTATATTTTTTGGACACACATATGTACACTCGAGACGCTTTGCGATATATATATATATATACAGTTTGACTTTTTGATGCATGATTTTATGATGATGAATGATTGATATGCCAGTCTAATGCTTGATTAGCGATAGAATCAGCTAACCAATTTTGAGATCTTGGAATGTGCAAATAATTAATGTAAATAAATGATCTTTGCAACAACCTCACCCTTAAATATTGGCGATATAATGATGGATCTCTAACCCGATAAATGTTATTTAACTGAGACACTATCAATTGAGAATCAAGATATACTACCAACGAGTCGATCCCATGAGAGATTGCCTCGGATAATAAATTGATAACAGCTGTATACTCGGCCATATTGTTTGACGCAGGACCGATACACACGCCTCTCGATATCATCAACTGACCAGTTGGGTAATAAAGTACCCAAGCTGCGGAAGCAAGATTCCGAGTGTGCCGACTAGCACCATCGGCGAATCCAAAATAAACCAAATCATCCATCAACACCTGCCAAAGCAGACCAAAAAGTGCTGATATCAGAAAACGCTCGACACTATATGTACAAATATATACATAAAATACAAAGAAGCCATTGCCTGGCCAAAGCTAAGCAAAGCACTTCCTGAGGTAGAGCCCGTCAGGGGGCTCCGCCGACTGACTCCTAGGGATGTTTATAGGTACGATGATCGAACCAATCAATATACTCTCTTCGGCAAATAAATGTGTCGGAGCCAAGGGGACCGTACAAACATCACTAGTCGAACTGGAGGACCGAGATTCTACTTCATGCACAGGGGAATGAAAGTGTAACCGACGATGTAAATCTTCCAAAGGTCGATCTACGGCCGTCATTGCTTCGAATACCGCTTCATCCGATGGAAAAACAATATCCAAGCAATCCAATGCAGAGGTGGAATCAAGGGTCCGAAAATGAGCCACATCACCATCTATTTCTTTCCCAAAGGAAATAGTAGAATGGTTATCTACAGAGTTGTCGATAGATTCACATCTAGGTTCTGCTGCAGACATAAGAGATTCTATTTCACCCACCTTGTCGTCACCTGATGTGGTCACAGGTGAAGCTAAGGTTCCAGGATTCGATGAATAAGGAGTTTGAACAAACTCTCTCCGTAAAGGATCCCTGGAGGATGAAATTGTATCTATACCAGCTGTAGGAGGGGGAAGATTAAACGTACCCATCAATGAAGAGTACATCCCGACTCCTAGACTCTCAATAGGCGGACGGGGGTTACCCACTAAAGGAATGGTAGAGTCAGAGTTTGCTTGAGGATCAGCTGGACAATAGTCCAATTGGTCAACCTTAACGATTTTCCCCTCATAAGGAAAGCAAATGACACGAAATAGAGTCGAAACAACGGCTTCCATCTCGTATACCCAGTTCCTTCCTAATAGGAGATTATAATCTAGGTTAGCGTCTATGACTTCTACTTCAATATTAACGACCTTTCCTCCAACACATATAGGAAAAGCCGGGATAATCCCGTACGGTCTATGAGAGTGACCATCAAATGCTGTCAATAGGGTGGGCGAAGGAACAACCGTCGGTGATCCAATGGCCTTCCAGCATGACATAGACATGACACACGTGGAAGCTCCCTCATCTACAACCGTCCGGAAAATATTCGTTTTCTGGTAGGTTGACTTTATCTGGAAAGCCATGTGATGAGGAAGTCTCTTTTTGACATTACTCATATCAAAAGTGAGAGCTAAGGAATTATTTGGATCTACTGCCCCCATTGCCGATAGCAAGGCACTTCGTTGAGCAGGACATGACTGGAGAACCTCTAACGCGGACATAGCACATGGACTCTGGGCCAGATCCTCAACTATGGAGTAGTTCTGGGCTGCCCTAATATTAGGGTTGATAGTCGCGCGCTTTGCGGAACCTTTCGGCACCCGAGGTATAGTCTCAACAGAAGGTCGCTCAATATGAAGTGGGTTGTTAGTTTCGGGAACTGATTTACCCTTAGAATTTTCACCTTCACCATAATCGCGTGACCGTGTGGCCACATTAGCGTGAGCACCCATCATGAATACATTTGAAGACTTGTCCCCTTCCTGGTTGCCCCCTGCGGAGGTACCAGGGTTTGAATTCGCGCCAGCAAGAAGTTGCTGCCCTTGGGGAAACGGGTTAGTTAACACAGCTTGCGAACTAGAAGTCCCTTGCTGTCCTAACAAGCGCTGAGCGTCTTCGATTCTAGGGCAAAGATGAGTTAGATGGTCCCCACTGCATAACTTGCAAGGAAACTTAACTTTCTTTCTCGACTCACCCTTACCACCACCAGCGTTGTTGCCGGATTTATTTGCATCGGGCTTCCCATCCGAGTTCTTCTTTTTACCACGTCCTTTCTTTTTCCCATTGGAATTTTCATTTCCTTTGGGGTTATTGGATTGGACGGCATTAATGGAAGAATTTTGGGAAGCTTGAGGATTAGACATTGTGACTTGGTTGTTAGGAGCAGTTTGTAATGACAACTGCTGCAATTGATTCAACAAGTTCACTGTAGTCGAGTCTACTGACCCTACGATACCATCCGCGTGCGGACCTGGCTTTGGCTTAGCTAAATCAACCTTAGATCCAGGAGCATCTGGCAAGTACTTTTGGAGGATCCCAGACTGAGAGTAGATCAGTTCTAATTGCTGGGCCCTGAAAATGGCTTGCTCCTCAGAATAGACCCCAGACATGGAGACATCCTTGGAGATCTCAGGTTGCAAAGACTTCAAAAACCACTCTAGACGGTACTCCGGAGGGATTTCGGCTTTAATTAGCCTTTTTCTCCGTCTCCATTCCTGTATGTGATCAGAAATGTGGGTTGCCTTATCCTGACGAAAGGTAGCCAGAAGTTCAGTTCCGGCATCATAGCGGACAGGCAACTGGAAGTGATTCAAGAAGATATTGGCTAAGTCAGCGAACGATGTAAAGCTGCCCCCTGGCAACTCTATGTACCATTTAGCCGCATTACCAGTCAAGGTGCGCTGAAAGAGTCTCAACCTAACCGAATCTTCGATGAGGGAGTTAGATGAGCACCACAAATGGAATGTGGTTACATGATCGCCCGGATCTTCACCACTCTTCCCTTCGAATTTTGGGATGTCCGAAGGGAGTTTGGTTGGGACCGGAGGCCAGGCCGGATTGTATCTGATAGGGTCGTTCGTTAGCTTAGTGAGATCTGGCAAGTTTAACGTTGCCAGAAATGGAAGCCTAGGAGGACCTAGGGGATTCCACCCAGACTGGGCAGAACTCCCAAAGTTCTGAAAAGATTGTCCTGGGATTTGAAAGGCACCAGGCTGCCCCAAGTGACCAGTAGAACCAGCTGAACCAAAAGGCAAGCCTTGTGGTCCAGCAAAATTCGGAGTTTGACCAACTCCTGCCGTATAAGCTCCATAGCTTGCAAAGTTTCCTCCTAAAGAATTGTAAGGAGTCGATAACCCCTGATATGGGTTCCAAGCCGAAGCGAGGGGAGGAATACTTTGAAACATGCTAACCGTGGAATACGGCCTACTTCCTTGTTGGCCAATGAATGGATTCGCAGTTCCTGCGTTACTAACCCCAGGGTTATTCCAACCTTGGAAAGGATTGCTGCTTTGTCCTATTGAAGAAAAAGGCATGGATCCTACCGTTGGGTTGGAATGTGGGATATGACCACTTCCAAAAGGAAAACCCTGAAATGAAGCCGATCCGCCCATCATGGACGTAGCGGCACTGAACGGAACTGACGGAATACCCTGTGATTGGGTGCCAAAAAGGAAGGAACCAGTACTAAAAGCATTGGTTTGGGCATTTCCACTCGTGGACGGAATGGAGGTAGACCCAACCAAAGATGTGCTAGCAAACGATCCGAACAAGGAAGCGGAGGGGATGGAAATGGTTCCTCCCCCTTGCACCGATGTTGGGGTTTGCATAGTCGCAGCACTCGTGGAAGCCATGCTTCCAGTAGTGATTATAAATGGTAAGCGCGTAGCGTAACCTGGACTCGCTGGTCTATATAATGGAGGCCCAACGTATTGCAATACGTCTGGATAACTAGATGGTAGTGGAGAATTTGGAATCACTAATGATTCTGAAAGTTCTTCTACCTCTACGTTATCCTCCGCTTGAAAGCGAACTTGAGAAAAGACTGGAGCGTCCCTCTCTTGTTCAAAAGTACCAGGCCTTGCTTGGCCGCTAATATCCCCGAGAGGAGGATCAATCCCCGATGCGTCAACCGGCGTGGGACGGACCCTACCGGTAGTATTCCCTCTGCGCCTTCTAGGAGAAGGCTCTAAACTAGGTGGCGAGAGACCACGAAGTCTTCGAGACCGTCTTGGAGACCGGTCAGCCACTTTGAATTTTTTTGTTAAGATCTAACTAAAGACTCAAAAAATTAAAAGCTAAGCCGACTAGGAGCACAGAGCACACAGTATAAAGTTCCTAAAGATACAGCCAGTCAAACAACTTTCAAGTATTTCCGCTCCGGGTGATTGAGACCGGACACCAAAATACGAGAAAGTGAATCAAAGGGCCTTCCGAGGATAGTCTGGGATGATGAGGGCCCAGTCCTATCAGCGAAGGTATCAGAGGAAGTTACGCTGACCTCCTAACAACAGCCTGCGCCGGTGCAAGCCCCCAAGCTTCGCAAGGGTGCCCTCCGGAAGTACTGTCGAGAGTGATACAACGTCGACCTCAGGTGCCACGGGATTCCCCTCCGCAGCCACCTATGCAGATCCCTAGGAGAGGCAACTATGGGTACCAACTCGTCGCAGAAGCCAGGCGGAACAGTCGTGAGGTAAGTTCGGACAAGTAGGAGAGGGGGTATCTCTCTTCCCTGTCTTCACAGACCCTCGTGCTTAACTCCCAGATCCGGAGCTTTCCTGGTCTTCTTAACGCTATTGGATTTACTCTCTTTAATCAGACTCTTATGTTTGACGTTTTGTGTGGCCTTGGAGAGTTAACTCTCCACTCGCCTAATCCAAGGCCCTAAAATCCTAAACTTGTTGGTGTAATAACTAAAACAAAAAGTTCTAGTGGATTTTAATTAAGCGCTTGATTTTATTAGGCTGTTCTTTAAGTCAAAGGTAATGGAGGTGAAACTTGTGGTGTTTTATGGACGCAAAAGAAATTAATAAAACTTAGCTACATGCATATGCACTTTTGTTTTCGATGAATAGCAATTTCTATGAGGTTCAGAAAGCACTTGTAATATAAACAAATTTTTTTCCTTTTTCTTTTCAGACTCCACACTCACAAAAACTAACAAAACTAAATATGCCTAAAAAGAGATGCAAATCTTACCCTAATGCAAGAACTAAATGTGGATGCACGATTCAAAGACTACTCTAAAAACAAAGAAGGAAAGTTGCTGCTTTACCAAATTTTGTCTTGCCACTGAAATGCTTAGATAGAAGATGATTTGTTACTAATCATTTCGTCCAAACAATAAAAACAAGTTTAAGATAAAAACAAAGCACTTTCACTTCGCAAAAAAGGAAATCAAATGAGAAGCAAGTTTAAGAAAGCGAAACTCAAAAACTTTCAAAAGATTTTCTTTCAAACAAACCAAAAAGTCTTTTTTCAAAGGAAAACTCTCAAAAATACTGACACTAATGATTGATAAACAAGCCACCAAACACTTTTGTGAATTGACACCTTTCAAATGATGAAAACTCAACAAAAATAAAATGTGTTCGAAAACGCTTTTGACAATCAAAAGCAGCAATGAAAGTCCAAAATATCAAAAGACAAGTTTCAAGAAACTGGTAACAAACAACTTTCCCGAAACAAAGGAGTAAATGGTCATAAAAATGATTTCGTTAAGCAAACACAAATGTCATGAAAACAAAATGGACACAAAGATTTGAAGACAATCTTCCCACTCTGCCGAAACAGAGCAATCAAGATTCTTAAACAGAAATCTTGTGTGTCAAAAATCAATGACGCTTGCAATCAACGAAAAACAAGACTAGCACTCCTTATAACTAGAGAGAGTTCGAAACAAGATGCCCCCTGTTAAACAGAGAACTGTCACTGGGAATTGACTGTTTTAAACTGACCCAAACCACCAGACAAACATTCAGCAAAAGAAAAATTATAAATCTTGAAAATTATGTGATATACGCGCCTGCAATTATTTGCAGAATGCGTGTATACGCGACTGTAACTAAGGAAACCTGCGTATACGCGGTTTTACTTAGTGCAACTTGCGTATATACGCTTCTGTAATCCAGAAAAAGTGCGTATCTGAAGTCTTTCAAGAAAAATAAAAAAACACAAACTGAAAAACTGGAAAAGCTTGGAGTTCAAGAAAATATCAGACAGTCAGAACCAACAAACAGAGGGACTGAGCCTTGATTGGCTTGAGGACTACCCAAACTAGGAACAACAAGAGTGTTGTCCCCAGCGGAGTCGCCAATTCTGGTTGAAGGGAAAGTACCCCTAGGGTCCTTTGGGCTAAGACTCTACCAGACTGAAAATTGCTTATACAAAGAAACACACACACACAGCCATCTTTTTTACTTTTAAGCAAATCCTAATGTTTAGGGTACATACCTAAGGTCCTACGTTCGAGAAGACCGTTAGGGTGCAAACCCTTCTTGGAGTTCCCTTCTTCTTTCTTTGACCTGCAAGACAAACAAATCAAAGAACACAACAGTACATGTATAGAAGTTTATATATAAATCATCTTTATGCTATAAAGTTAGTTATAAAAAGTCTTTAAGTAACCACTTTCATAAGAATTCAACACAAGAATCTCATAAGCATAAAGAAAGATTATTCGGGAACAAAGACGTGTTTCTTTATATATAAAGGCAAATAAAGTACATATATCGGAAAGATATCACCTGAACACCTTCAGCAGGCTCCAAGCAAGCTTCCTCCCGGATTCGTTCCAGCCTCGAGCCTCCAACAAGAGCTCCTTCCAAGTCTTACTCAATGATGATGTCAAGGATGAATGATCACCAATACACATGGAAACAAGGGTTTCCTATGCAAAATGGGGGAAGTGCAGAATGCACCAAGGACTTCAGACTTGGTCTAAGGGAAAAATCTCAGCATAATAATCTTGCTCTCCTTTCTCTCTCCCCTTGGCCTTCCCTTTGATGTCTTTTTATACCCTCTCCAAAGTAGTTTTTTAGTTAGGAGTTGGTTGGGAACAGTTGGGCCACGGGCACTAACAGGTGATCCAGCAGGTAAACCCGCGATCACCGCCCGAAAAAGAGGAAATTATATATTTTTTTAAGTGTTTTAATATATACACGCGGGTTGGGTATGACAGACCCGCGTGTACACGCGTTTAACACAGGGCAAAGTCGCGTATAGGGAATAAAACACTGTTTTTTAAATTTTTGGACCAGGTCTGGAAGGAGGGGTTGCCCTAGGCCATAAGTGCAGCATCACAAACCATAAGAGTGAGATTTGGAGCTATAACAGTGACAGTGACTGTAAACATGAGAAGTATGAATGCATGATGAGATGAGTGCAAACAAGAGTGAATGATCATACATGCAAACAGCTAGTGCAGGATTCAGGAAACGGGAAAGCATGCATGTGTGTGAAGCAAGTCTCCAAAAGGACGATCGTGCATGCAAAAACAGTTTCATGCATGCGACACCAGTGAGATGTTAATGAAAACTGAAATGGTGCTAGTACAAGATAGTATGCATGTAAACGACCGCAAGCACTCACTGAAATCAAGTAGACAACACTCACACAACGCGAAACACAAAAAGCGACAAAAACACATTGCAAGTCATGAATAGTGGGCTTACCCCAAGACAACTGAGTTGAATGTGCCAATGAATCCTAGATGCAATGTGGGATGTCAGAGTTGCAAGGTCGATGCGAGGAAAGAGCTCTACAGCGTCTGGTTCATGATTTTTGATAAAATTGAAGATGTGATGCGCATGCCACAAATCTAGGAAGAGTGACACTTGATGGGAGGTTTCTGAAATGATCCTTGCATGAAACCTCTTGCTGCTAAAAGTAGATCCTTGGATCAAGGGATGCCTTTGCATGTTTCCTTGGGAAAAGTAGCCCATGCATGCAAATCAGTTTTGCTCGGTCCCGGAGGGAATCGTCAACTCAACTGCACATGCAACAGTCTGCTCAGTTGGGGGGGGGGGGGGATGCACATTTCTAGGAGGGAGCTGGGCTGGTTTCCCAAAGGGATTGCGTAATTTTTGGGCAGAGCAGCTGACTACTACCCAAAATTGCGCAATTTCTAGGCTGAGCAATCACGCTAGGAGGAATTGTGCAATTTCTAGGCTGAGCAGTCCTGCTGGGAGGAATTGCGCAATTTTTCTAGTGAACAGTGACAGACAAATTTGCGCAATTCTGGAGCCCGACAGGCTGCCAGACAGAAATTTCACAATTTCTAGAGGGAAGGTTGGTTCCCCTCCAGAATTGCTCAATTTATTGAGGGAGCTGCTCAGCCTGCAACTGGACCAAGTCTGGTGAAACAGTGTTTGAGGGGCATGCAACAAGTTTTGATGGATAGGTTGTCATTCTGCAAGAAAATCACTGAAGCTTGTGTACTTGACAAGGCAAGACATGATGTTATGAGGTTGGTAGGGAGGCTCCAAAACGAAGCTAAGGCAAAATTTTGGAGGGTGGTTGTAGCCGCTACAACAGAAGATTAAGAAAGTGACATTATATTGATATTTCCACTAACACATCTCTAAATTCCTTAAAATTTACTACATCAAAACATTTTTTGAAATATGTTAATGTTTATCAAATACACTAATGTGTTCATTCCAAGCACTTTCACTATTATCACATGGCACATGTGAATTACACTAAAAGATACACCTACATGGATAGGATACGTTGAAAATGGTGTCGATATATCTTTTAGTGCATTAGCTAGCATAATGAATATCTTAGCTGAATTTTTTTTAATACTCAAAGTGCTTAGTATATCAATGAGCACCACTAGCAATGTAGCTTGTAAGCACATTACATGATAGTGTGCACAAAAATCATTGTGCACATCAAAGACATTTTTTCCAAACAATTGAAAAAAGGAATTTATGCATTTAAATGGAAAAGTATATTGTGAAGATGGAAAATAACTTGTATCAAAAAATCTACTCTACCATGAAAGCATGTTTGCAAGAAAATCACAAATTAAATTTGAGGATGTGTTAGAAAATATAGAAATGAAATTAAATGTATTGTTGATGAATGTTGTTTTTGAAATTCAATATTTTAGAAATAGGGACATCAAAGTGCTTATGGAAAAGAAAACAACATTGATGTTTGAAAGTGTTGGAAGATGGTGATTTTACAAATAAGAGATCAGTTTAGTATTTTTTTTTTAAATAACCCTAATGCAATGCACATTGTTGCTTATCACACCAATAAGGTTATAGGTTTAGGTGCATCACATATTTTTTTCAATTAGACTATTTTACAAAAATAAGTATAGTTTGGTAAATTTTTCTATATAAGCCTACCATGATGCACCTAATATCAAACATTAAAAAAATTCTAGGGTCAAAAATGAGCCTCAAAACAAACAAGGTACTATCAAAATCAACTTTAAGATAAAATGATAATAATAACCATAAGATTAAATATTTTTATTGTCATAATTCCAAACAAATTTAAAAAAAAAATTAACAATAAAAATATATCATGATATACGAAGTGATTAATAATTTACACATTGTACGATCAATTGAAAAAAATACAAGTCAATGAGTGGACCCCACAAACACACATATATATATATATATATATATCCACCTCTTACAAAATTCCTTTGAATGGACCACGCTCTACCCATATGACAAAAGACAAACAACTTTTCACCTAAAACGACTTGCGATTTAAATTCCAAGCCAACGTCAACATCATGCACCAACATGATAAGCATAAGGAAGAAACAATCACATCTAAAGAGAGAATGTTACAATCAATTAATATTATCAACATTTTGATTTTCAAAATCTTTGGGATAGATTTTCATGCACTTTTGAGAGTTATAATACCCACGTTAAAGTTACCCAAAACTTTCATTGAAGTATGAATGTGTGACCTACCCACCCATCAATGAATGTGTGACCCACCCACCCATGAGGGTCTTTTGAAAAGAAAATTTTATTTAAATAAAGAATCTCTCATAAAGTTATAATGATAAAGGAGGGGGAAAATTGATCATTTATGTGGAATATGGTGATGTCATTATATGGTTTAGAATAATTATAAAATTATTTTTGTTTAGGATTGTAAGTTGGTTTTTAATAATTTTATATATAAAAACCCATTTCAATAATTTAATTTTTATATTATTTTTTAAACTAATAAATATTTTTTTATTAAAAAAATTGTTGGTATTAGATTAATTATTAGTATAGATTATTTAAAATATTAAAAAGTTATTCTATTTTAAAGCGTTAATATGTCAATTTATGAGACTTGAATTTAGATGGAGACGATAATGACTATTTCATCTAAACTAAACTCAATTGACAAACTAATAAATAAATTTAAAATAAGTAAATAACTAATAAAAATAAAAATTATTTTTTACAAAATTTTACATGGTAAAAAAGTATATTAAAAAATTCCCTAAATTTCTTTTAGAATTTCATAAAAACAGTAAATGACAGGGAATAAAACATCTCAACAATTTAATTTTAAATTATTTTTTAAACTAATAAATAAAATTAATGTAAATAAATAACTAATAAAAATTAGAACCTTAAATGGAGTGTTTCGCATGCAAGAAGGTGGGGGGTGGGTTGTCGTTGTCCCACCTAGCCACATGATCAAGGAACATGGTAGCACACACCCTTAATTGTTCGAATAAAAATTGTGAGTGAGGCATAGGCATGCCGCCATGCGATTATCTGGTGCTTAGAATATGGCATGCCACCTCTACACTTTCACTCTAAATCGTGATGACGGTTGGAAAATAAGTGATAATTGGATTCCCATGCTAACAGGGGATTCCACCATATCCCAAAAAAATCCCGATCAAAATTAAATTAAATTAAACTAAATTAAAATAAAATTAAAACTAAAATTTAAATTGAATTAAATTAAATTAAAATTATAACTAAATTAATTAAAATAAATCATGATTAAATTATATTAAATTAAAATTAAAATAAATTTAAATTTAAATTTAATTAAATTTAATTTAATTAAAATAAATTATATTAAAAATATAATTAAAATTAAATTAAAAATATAATTAAAATTAAATTAAATTAAAACAAATTAGATTAAATTAAAATAAATAAAAACATCTAATCCATTAAGTTAACCATAACAAATAATAATAATAATAATTAATTAAATTAAATTAAATTAAATGAAAATTAAATTAAAATTAATTAAAATTAAATTAAATTAAAATTAAATCAAACTAAAAATAATTAAATTAAATTACATTACATTATATTAAAACTAACTTAAATTAAAACATAATAATATTAAACTGAATTAAATTATAATTAAATCAAATTAAAATTAAAATTAAATTAAATTAAATTATCATATCCTATTAAATCAAAATTAAATTAAATTAATTATTAATTAATTAAAAACCACACCTTCATCAAAACTTGTCGGCCCTTTACACTACCATACCTACCATAACCTTTATTTATCACTCATCATTCTCTGACTTCTTCACATATCTAATCCTGATGATGAACCACAGAGGATGGTTTGAAACGTCGATACATAAAACAACAAAATGCGATGGATCTGGAAGACAATCACACAAGAGTCCATTTACCTTGGCAACAGATCTGCTCACCTGCTTTGGTTGCCTCGTGCAACTTGTCGACTGCAATAGTCATTAATGAAAGATTTAATTGCCAAGTTTATGGTTACCATCTTGTTCAAGAGAAAATTCAACACCCCCATTTTTTAGTTATTTATTTCAAATAATGGGGACTCTTTTCACAGTTTTTGGCTAAATCATCTTTTTAATATTTTCTTTTGGTTAATTGTCTTACAATTTTGCCAATTTTTCGTTTTCCTTGGATTTCTACTTTGATTGTTTCATTGAGTTTGACTTTTCGCTAGCTTTCCATCGATACTTGTTTCATCTCATTTGGTTACATGGTTTGCAAATGGTGCTCATTCAAAGTTCGATAATTTTTACCACCTGGGTTAAAAAATGTACAAAATGTATATTATTTTAATTTTTGTAAATAATTAGTAATTGATTGTAAATATTAATTCCTAGTTAATTTTTACTAATTAATTCATTTTTCACTAACAGTCCTACAAAATCGTCGCAGCCAAATTGTAGAATAATTAAAATTATGTGTTTTTGGGATCTCGGTAATTTATTCCAATTTCCAATTTTAAAAGAAATTATGAGACCTGAAATCTCAAAATTGCAAAGTGGTTGTAGTTCATTTTGTCATATTTTTAATTACCAAGTAGTTGTAGTTTATAATGGATAAGTCTCACTCCAAGTGGGCCCCACTTCACCTTACCTCCTCTTTTACTCTTTTAAAAAAAAACAACCTGATATAAAATATCTCCGATATAAAATACCTTTGATCTAAAAATCTCGATATTTAAAAATTTCCTATATAAAAATTTTACTATTTAAAAAATTTCCCATAAAAAAAAATACATCTAATATGACTCTCGGAACTTGACATTTTTTATTTGATGTCCAATACCTGATGCTCATTTTAAAAAATCTCGATACCTCATCTCCAATACTCCGTCTACTCATTATACCTCCCACTTTTAAAGCCTCTTCTCCATGTTTTATATATGCCTCCTTTCCATGTTTAAAAACCCCTCCTCTTTATTTATTCATGGTTCATTAATGAACCAAAGCCACTTAGGCCCATCCATTTTGTCCAATAGGTAGTTGACACCTTACCACTTTTTTATTAATTTTAATTTATTTATTTACATATTTTAATTTGATATTTTTTTAAATTTATTTAATTAGTTTTCAATTATAAATTAATTAATGTGTAATTAATATAATTATTTAGTGTAATAATAATTTAATTTAATGACTTTAATTAATTTGTATATATTTAACTTTAATAATTAATTAAATTTAATATAATTAATTAATGTAATAATAATTTAATTTAATGACTTTACTTATTCATGGTTCATTAATGAACCAAAGTCACTTAAGCTCATCCATTTTGTCCAATAGGTAGTTGACACCTTATCACTTTTTTTTATTAATTTTAATTTATTTATTTACATATTTTAATTTGATTTTTTTTTTAAATTTATTTGATTAGTTTTCAATTATAAATTAATTAATGTGTAATTAATGATGATGATGATGATGATGGTTAACGTCTACTGAGACCAAATAATGATCTATCGGACCTAAAAAGACAAATTATTTATTTTGATTTAAGATTTTATTCCTATGCTCAAAAAGCTTGGAGAGAAGCCTCCCGAGTTCACTATAATTTTGGCATTGTAAAAGGCTAGGAAGGTCAGTATTGTAACAAAGGTTGTGAAATTGAGATCTAATGTGGTTGTATGCAGGGCACTCTAAGAGGAAGTGATTTTCATCCTCGATGCTCCTATTCTCACAAATATGGCAGATCCTTTCTATCCATGGCGTTTTAGGAACTGTCCAACGGCCAGTTTCACTATGGAGCTCATGAGAATTCGTTCTAATCTTTGCTATATTAATTTTCTTCTTTGAGCTAGTTAAAATAGAGAGATACTTTTGATCTTCAAGGGTGGGGTTGATAACCCGCTTATAATAACTTAATTTTCTTTTAGACGCTAAATATAATTATTTAGTATAATAATAATTTAATTTAATAACTTTAATTAATTCGTATATATTTAACTTTAATAATTAATTAAACTAATATAATTAATTAGTGTAATAATAATTTAATTTAATGTCGCGTATATATTTAATTTAATGACTTTATTTATTCATGGTTCATTAATGAACCAAAGCCACTTAGGCCCAACTATTTTGTCCAATAGGTAGTTGACACCTTACCACTTTTTTTTATTAATTTTAATTTATTTATTTACATATTTTAATTTGATATTTTTTTAAATTTTTTTTGATTAGTTTTCAATTATAAATTAATTAATGTGTAATTAATATAATTATTTAGTATAATAATAATTTAATTTAATGAGTTTAATTAATTGGTATATATTTAACTTTAATAATTAATTAAATTTAATATAATTAATTAGTGTAATAATAATTTAATTTAATGACTTTAATTAATTCGTATATATTTAATTTAATGACTTTATTTATTCATGGTTCATTAATGAACCAAAGCCACTTAGGCCCATCCATTTTGTCCAATAGGTAGTTGACACCTTACCACATTTTTAATTAATTTTAATTTATTTATTTACATATTTTAATTTGATATTTTTTTAAATTTATTTGATTAGTTTTCAATTATAAATTATAAACCCTCGGTTCCGGTTCTTGGCATTATGAACACAATCTCGGTCTCGGTGATATAAACTCTCGCATGTTATATATACAGGCTCAGGCTCAGGTCTCGGTGATATAAACTCTCGCAACTCTCGCATGTTATATAAACCCTCGGTTCCGGTTCTTGGCATTATGAACACAGTCTCGGTCTCGGTGATATAAACTCTCGCATGTTATATATACAGGCTCAGGCTCAGATCTCGGTGATGTAAACTCTTGCAACTCTCGCATGTTATATAAACCCTTGGTTCCGGTTCTTGGCATTATGAACACAGTCTCGGTCTCGGTGATATAAACTCTCGCATGTTATATATACAGGCTCAGGCTCAGGTCTCGGTGATATAAACTCTCGCAACTCTCGCATGTTATATAGACCCTCGGTTCCGGTTCTTGGCATTATGAACACAGTCTCGGTCTCGGTCTCGGTGATATAAACTCTCGCATGTTATATATACAGGCTCAGGTCTCGGTGATATAAACTCTCGCAACTATCGCTGCTTCGGTGATATATGAACACAGTCTCGCTGTATATGAACACAGTCTCGGTGATCGCGTGATATATAAACAGTCTCGCTGTATATATCGCTGCTTCGGTGATATATGAACAGTCATATATATAAACACAGTCTCGCGTGATATAAAGATTGGGATCTCGCATGATTATTATTACAATCTCGAAGGGCTCTCTCTCATGATATAAACACAGTCATATATATAAACAGATCTCGGTCATATAGCCTCGCTGTCTCGCTGTCCGGATTTTAAAGCTCGCTGCTTCGGTGATATATGAACAATCATATATATAAACAGTTTCGGTGATATATGAACAGTCTCGGTGATATATAAGCCGTCTCGGAAGATATATAATCAGTCTCGTCTCGGGGATATATAAAGCAGTCTCTTGGAGATCTTGGCTCTCACATCAGGTTCGGATATCAGGTGCACACATTCCTTATCTTTTTCTTTTTAATACATATTTGCTCATATAATGTCAAGTATGAATACTTCACCACAGTTACCAAAGATTACCAAGGGCAGACCTAGCACAGTTACTCTACAAGGCCTCTATGAGTATATAGAGTCTTTAGAGAAACGCAGAGAAGAAAGAGAAGCCAAGTTACAAAAAGAGTTAGAAACCGTGCTGGAAAACAAATTTGCATCTCTTGAAAACACTATCCAGAAACAAATAGAAAATAAAATAGAACTACTGGAGAATAAAATGGAGGCAATGGAGACTAGATTGCATGTTATAGAAAAACAAAACCAAGATACTAACCAACCATCCCAGCAAGGAGACGCTGATACCTTAGAGGGTCTTAAAATGAAAGACATGATTAAAGAATTACAAGAAAAAGTTAATAGCCGCCTCACCGTAAATAGTGTAGTAGATAAGTTAGATATTAAACCAATTAAAGACGAAATGAAAAAATTAATAGAATTAGACCACGAACGTAACAAAAGGACCTTAAACCTTATAATCTTTGGTTTAAAAGAGGAAGAAGATGAGGATACTTTAGCCTTAGTCCAGACAGAATTACATAATAGATTACAAATTGAAACAACGTGTCTCACAGAAGCAACAAGGTTGGGGAAATTAACCGAGAATAAAGGAAGATTAATCCGCATAAAGGTGAGCTCTACTGATCATAAGCACAACATACTTAGTAAAACCTCAAGTCTAAAAGGAACGGGAATATTCATAAATGAAGATCTCATTCCAGAAGATCAAGCAGAATTAAGAAAGGAGGTTCAAAAGGTAAAAGAAGCTAGAAAGGAAGGAAAATGGGCAATAATCAGAAATAGAAAAGCCTTTATTCGGGACAAAAACCAAAAAGATAGTAATCAATAGCAATTAAACATGCTCCGGATCCTTTCTTGGAACTGTCGGGGCTTCCCATGGAACAAAGGCCCCAAGCTAAGTTGGATCTCAAATGATGTTGATATTATTTTGCTTGTTGAAACTTGGGAGCACGAAGAATCTAAGGTCCCTAACATAGATGGCTTTACGCTATGGTCTACATGGAACAAGTGATCCTCCCGTAGAGGCATTGGGGGAATAGCTTGTTACATTAAGAAGAACATGTCCCCCTATGTTAGGCTTTATAAAAACGACCCTTACAACCAATTTAGTTGGATAGAGATCAGAGACATTAATAATAAAAAGTCCTACATAGCAATATGTTATTTCCCCCCCATTAATTCTAACTTCTATAAGAAGAAGAATCTAGATAAAACTAACCCTTACAATAGTTTAGAGAACGATATTTATAGCCTAAGGAATGATGGTAATATCCTTTTAATAGGTGACTTCAATGCCCGAACTTCAAGTAACCAAGCTATTGTTTTAAGCAATCGTTCCAACCCTAATCCTCTTTGGTTAGACGAAGACCCTACCCTGGCTAGTAGGTACAATAGGAGCTCTGAAGACCTCGGGAAAAATTTGTTTGGGTCAGAGCTTGTCAAGCTCTGTAGTGCTCAGGATCTCATAATTTGCAACGGTCTAAAAAAGTGGCCCAATTCCAGCAAGATGACCTGCATCCATGGACTTGGTAGCAGCGTAGTAGACTACGCTATTTCCGATCTTCCTTTATACAACGAAATGATAAACTTTGACATCTTAAACGACCACGAGCCTGACTCCGATCATAGGCCTTTACTTATAACCCTCAATTTTGTCATGCATAGAGTTCCCATAGAAAATAATACTTACAACCAAAAGAACTTAATATTTGATAAAAATAAAAAGGACCTATTTCTAAATGAATTAAAAACTAACTTGCCTCCTTTATCTAGTATAGATAACATAGAAGACCTATATCATAATTTTACTACAACCCTCTCATATTCTATTAAAAAGTTCTCAATTGAAGTCTCAAATAATAAAAGAAATAGCAAAACCAATCCTTGGTATGACAAAGATTGTAAGAATGCGAGGAGAGCAATTAAGGAAGCTGTTGATGATTCTCTTAAAATGGACAAGATAAGAATATACAAAGCCCTAATTAAAAGGAAAAAGAGACAGTACATTCGTCAAAGACAGGAGAATCTCTTACACCTCTCTAAGGTAGCTCCTAAAAAATTTTGGAGGCAGTTTCTGACTAGGAAGACTAAGGATAATAATAAAATTGCTCTTCATGATTGGAATTCTTATCTTAAAAAGCTTTATGAATCTCCTAATGTCACGGATAATTTGGAAACCCTGCTCACAACGAAAGAAGTCTTCTCTTTAGAAGACATTAAGTTTGGGGTTAATCGCCTCGCGAATGGGAAAGCTAAGGACATTGAAGGTTACCAGGCAGAAATCTTAAAAATTGGAGGCCCTGTCCTCATCCCCCACATCCACAAGCTTTTCAATCAAGCTGTTAAACAAGGGTTCCCTAAACCTTGGATTGAGAGCCTCATTATCCCTATTTTTAAAAGTGGAGATACAAATAACCCCTCTAATTATCGAACAATTATGATCAGCCCTCTCTTAGCCAAATTATATGGTAGTATTCTGGAAAAAAGGTTAAGCATATGGCTTGAAAGTGAAGATAAGCGGGCTAAAGGCCAAGCAGGTTTCAGAAGGCATCACTCAACAACAGACCACCTTGTTACGCTAAGGATCATTGCGGAGGAATGTCGTAATGATAAATCCAATTTATTCTGCTACTTTGTAGACTTTAGAAAGGCTTTCGATACGGTTCCTAGATACAACCTTTGGAATAGGTTAGAAGAGCTAAAGGTTCCTCTTGAGTTAAGAGCTGCTGCTATAAGGCTATACGAGAATGTAATTGCCAAGCTAAAGAACAATGAGGGGTGGTCAAAAGATATTAAGTGTAACATCGGAGTTAAACAAGGTTGCCCCCTCTCCCCTACTCTATTTGGCATTTACATCGATAAGCTCGAAGGTTATTTAGAAGAAGCAGGATGTGGTGGCACAATCTTAGCTGGGGATAGTCATTATCCTTCTTCTCTATGCTGACGATATTGTTCTTCTGGCAAGGTGCCCTTCTGATCTTGATAAGCAACTCAAGCTTCTTAAGGATTTCTGCTCTACCATGGGTATGACTGTTAACACAAACAAAACAAAAGTTATGATTATCAAATCTAAAAAGGACACTTGCGCTAATTTTACGTATGACAATAATAACTTGGAGGAAGTGTATTCTTACAAGTACCTAGGAATTGATATCCATCACAAGCTCAACTGGAACCATAGCATTGAGAAAAGGATCAATGGGGGATGGAAAGCTTATTTTGGTCTTGAAAATAATTGTAAAACAGCAAACCTCGTAATGTGGGATAAAAAGAAGTTCCTCTTTGAAACCTTAGTCACTCCTGTTATCTTATATGGCTGTGAAGTTTGGGGCTGCAGCATCTCCAGAGAATCATGGAGGAAGATTGAGCAAATCCAGAAGCGTTTTATAACTTATAACCTGAAAATTAAAAGTAATACACCCTATCCTATTCTCCTTATAGAAGCAGGTCTTTCTTCTATTGAGAGCCTAGCTATGGTCAGGTTTCTGATGTATAAGCACAAGCTCAATAACATAGACAATCATAGACTTCCTAAGCTAGCTTTAACTTCCAGCCAAAATCACCTAAGGCTTAACCGAGGATGGCATAAGGACACAAGGGCCTGGTTAAACTATTGGGAGATCAATGAGAATGATGCTTTGCAAAACATAAATAACATTAAAGATATTGTTACTTCTAAGTTCAAAGAAAAATTGTGGTGTGAGAAAGATTTAGCGTCTAAAAGAAAATTAAGTTATTATAAGAAGGTTATCAACCCCACCCTTGAAGATCAAAAGTATCTCTCTATTCTAACTAGCTCAAAACAGAAAATTAATATAGCAAAGATTAGAACGAATTCTCATGAGCTCCATAGTGAGACTGGCCGCTGGGTAGTTCCTAAAACGCCATGGATGGAAAGGATCTGCCATATTTGTGAGAATAAGAGCATCGAGGATGAAAACCACTTCCTCTTAGAGTGCCCTGCATACAACCACATTAGATCTCAATTTCACAACCTTTGTTACAATACTGACCTTTCTAGCCTTTTACAATGCCAAAATTATAGTGAACTCGGGAGGCTTCTCTCCAAGCTTTTTGAGCATCGGAATAAAATCTTAAATCAAAATAAATAATTTGTCTTTTTAGGTCCGATAGATCATTATTTGGTCTCAGTGGACGTTAACAACCATCATCATCATCATCATAATTATTTAGTGTAATAATAATTTAATTTAATGACTTTAATTAATTCGTATATATTTAACTTTAATAATTAATTAAATTTAATATAATTAATTAGTGTAATAATAATTTAATTTAATGACTTTAATTAATTCGTATATATTTATTTTTAATAATTAATTAAATTTAATTGTGTAGATAAATAGGATTAGAATTTTTAATTAAATTTTCTTAATTTTGACTTAGGTAGCAATTTTTCCAGAATTCTAGCAATATTGGCACTACAACTTTAGAGGTTCATAAGTTGAGTTTTACTTGGCCAAATGAGGCTCAGAATGGCTCGTTAAATAGATAAAGTCATGGAGAATATCTCTGAAGCAGTTACATGATTATATTTGTTCATTAAATGAGCCTAAAATTTAGCAAAAAATCAAGCTCTGAATTTGTAACCAAAACTAATTTTCTGAGTTTAATTTTTGCATTTTTCATTAGCTCAAAATCTCTGTTGATTGCAGATCCATTCGATTATGTTCTCTTTGGCTAATAAGATATTTAAAAATATCAATGGAAAGTTCATATTTCCTTTTTTTTATTTATTTAATTGAATTATAATTGGAGATGTTTGTTTTCCAGATTTGGTATTTTTATTTTAATTTAATTCTGATTGGTTTTTGGCAAGAGAACAGTTGAGGAGATGAGGAAGAGAAGATTTGAATCAATGGAATTTCTTCAGCAAGTGAAGAAAAATAATTTAGTCCAATGAAAATTGTTGGAGTAGATTTGTTCTTCAACAACTCTCCTATTTGGAATTAATTTTTGTAATTATAAATAGTGGTTTGTAGAATGAAAATGAGGTTGCTCTCTTCTGCAATTTTGTCATTCCTAAAGCACTATTGTAATATGGGCTTCATGTTTTAGGTAGGAAGGATCAATCTCAGATCTGGGAATCATTGGGATTTGTCTTTTTTCAAAAATGGACTTTGTATTATAGGCAAAACTTGCACTATTGCAACTTTTCCTTTTGATAGCAAAGTGTTTAATTTGAAAGAGATTGTTGGAGGTCAGTGCAAGGAACAGAGAAAGAGACCAAGTTTCATTAGTTTGTAATTTGAATGCTTTTATTTAATTGCAAATTTCATTTATGTAATGGGGGATCTGTGTAAAATTTTCTCATGTTGTGCATTCCTGTTTGATATGAGAAAAAATATCTTATGGATTAGTTCTATTATTAATTTCTCTTTGCTATAATTTTAAATCATATTTCTAAGTAACTATTTACTTAGAAATATGACATCAAAAGTCGATTTAATTACTATTGAAATTATGAGAACTTTTTCTTGGGTTTGATAGTCAATTATTCATTGTTAAAGGACCTTCAAACAGAACACGTTTTGGTAATTATAATATCAGTTAGAAGAATTATTTCATTAGCCAGATATTCATCATAAACCAGGCATGTTAAAATCTCAATCACTTAATTACTTTTCTCTTGATTGGGTTAGATATACATCTTCCTAATCGAGATAGGCTTATGATTTCTTTCCTTTAGCTTGTATTCTAGGATTTCTATGCATTTATATTAATCATTACATTTCTAGAAGTATTCTTATCAAAGAGGGAAACTTTATTTGTGGCTTGGTTGAGCCCAGATCAGCTTAAAGATCACTTTCTTGCCTGATCTTAGCAAGAGGGCTAATCTGATGTCTCTTCTCTATTGAAAACAAAAATGTATACTTAAGCCAGTAGAGATAGAGAGAAAGTAACTAGACCTAGTTTAACTAGTTGGAACCACCATTCCAAACGAAAAAGGAACTGCTTTAAGTTCCTGAATGGGTGGCTTTCCCCCAATGTTAAGGCAGACATTTCGACCCTACAACATTTTTGGTGCTAGAAGGAAGACAATAATAAATTGTTTTCTTTGAAAAAAAATTAAGTTTTTCTCTTTTTTTTTTTCCCTTGGAAAAAGTCGTAATTTTCATTAATAAGGAAAATTACATTTTGCAAATGCCAATGGCATATACTGTACTATGGGCTAGAAGCCTATCCTATTGAGTATTCAAAAAAAGTAGGTGTACTCCATGCAGGGAGACACTGCTCTGTATTGTGATTTTCAATATGAAATATGTACTTACTCTATAAAACACATTTAGGACTGCTTGAAAACACATTTATATAATATTAGATAAAGACAAAAAATATATAACAAAAACCATGTATCCAGCTCTCTAGTATGCTCCATGTTCCTATAGGCCTGTGCGCTGCTTCCTTGGATAGTAGATCGGCATCTGTGTTTCGCACCTTGTATATATGTTGACAAGTAAATGTGTCAAATAATCTTATGAGTCTATGTATTTCTTCCATGATGTGTCTCAGAGCAAATGCATGAAAATTTGTAATTTTTTTTATCCAATTGCATACTATTTTTGAATCTCCAAATAGTTGTAAGTTTCTGCACTGTTTTTCCAAATCAAAAATGTATGGTGTATTTTGTCGCTGATAGCTCAGCAAATTTGTTCGTCCCTCTACCCAGTCCCATTTGGATTTTGTAATAATGATTTTTTGTCAGATGAAGGACATCATCCCCCCCCCTACATCCTATGCCTTGTGCTGAGTCGTCAAAGTATGCCCAGGGGTGAGATTGGTTTATACTCTCAGGTGTGATATGCCTGGGGATGGGGTTTGATTCCTCCTTTGGGATCTGATGATATTCTGCTAGGATTTGAGTAGTGATGGCCGGCAGTGGGGGGGAGTTTTGAAAAATAATTTTATTATTGGCAATCCATATGGCCCAACAAGTAACTAAAAGGACGTTCTTTGTTTTTTCTAAGGATACAGTGAACCACCATCCCTCCCAGGCTTCCTGGACAGTTGTTCCCTGCCATAGAGGGAGCGAGGGTATTTGTGAGTGAATAGTATTACATAGCTCTTTTGTGCATGGGAAAGTAAGGAAGAGATGATTCATTGTTTCATTATCGGATTTGCAAAGGCTGCACCAAAAGGGTCCATGAAAATATCTTTTGATCAAATTTTCTCCTGTTGGGATTTTGTGTCTCAGAATGGTCCACATGAGGAGCCTCGACCTGGGGGGTGCTTTTAGTTTCCATAAGCTTCTCCACCACGGTTCACACATTGGAGGTTTCAGTGGGTTCATAAGAGTTATGTATCCCACTTTTGGTGAGTATTTTCCATGCTTTGCATGTGCCCAGATTAGCTCATCCTCCCCTTCCTTTATCCTGATATGGGATTCCATGAGGGCCTCCGTGTATTCTTTCTAGTGTTTTTTCCATGGTTGAGGGATCTGTAATGCCCTCCTAGATTTCCATGCTTGTTGCAAAAAAGTGGAACGATCATTATCTGCGATTTGGCTAAGGTGAGAGATCCCTCTGGAAGTGAGGTATGTTCTGAGCTCCTGTGGGAGTCTATGAGCGTTCCCACATCCAATCCAGGGATCCATCCCTATTCTAACAACATCTCTCGACTTTATTCTCCATGTAAGGCCATCCCTGATAAGGGGCATTGCTTGCAGGACTGCTTTCCATATGTTCGATTTTCTAGCTTGTGTCCACTGGGGTTGGCGAAGCCAATCCATAAGATTTAAAGGAGCTATGTATTTAGATATAGCCACCTTAGTCCAAAGGCTATGCGATGTGACTAGCTGCCACCCTAATTTTTTCACCAGGGCCGTGAAGAAAGTGTCAAGGCTTTTGATACCCCATCCTCTCCATTTCTTTGGGAGTGCCAAAGATTCCCATTTGGACCAGGCAAAAATCCTTCCAGGCTGTTTCCCTTTCCACAGGAATCTGCAACATAGGTTTTTTATTCTAGCCAGTATTCCCTTAGGTATCCATGCTAAAGACATCCAATATACTGGAGTTACTTATATTGGAGTTGCTTCCAGAACTGCTTTTATGAGTATCAGTCTTCTTGCTCTTGATAAATATTTGAGGTACCAAATGTTTAGCCTTTTTTCCATTTTGGTTATGAGCCAAATCCAATCAGCATTCTTATAACCATGTGGCTTTAATCTATAGCCCAAGTATTTTATTCCCTCATCCAGTTGTTGTAGGTTATAAGGGAATCTTCGTCAGGGATACTGAATCTCGTATGGTAAGCATCCTATAGTCATTATAGAGGACTTTTCATTATTAACCAACATGCCAGTGGCTGTTAGGAATATAGTGAAGGAGTTGAGAAGTTCAGTCACATCACTGATACTCCCATTTAGGAAGAGTAGCACATCGTCAACGAAGAGCAAGTGTGTTAGTGTGCATACTTCAGTGATGTGGATCCCCCTTAGTCTGCCTCTCTGGTGTTCCTCCTTTATCAAATGACTAAGTCCTTCCATGATGAATAAGAAGAGGAGTAGGGACAGTGGGCATCCTTGCCTAAGGTCTCTTTCAGAGTGGAAGAAAGGAGAGGTCGCACCATTTATGAGAACGCTGAATGTTACATTAGTAATATAACACATAATCCATCTTATGAATTCATATGGGAAACCCAAGTGCGTTAATAGCATTCTGATGTATAGCCAGTTAACTCTATCAAAGGCTTTCGAGAGGTCAACTTTCAGGACCATACCTTTTAGCTTCTGGGTCTGAATAGAATGTAGAATTTCTTGTGCAGATCCGACCACTTCATGAATTTGTCTATTCTGTAGGAAGGAAAATTGTTCAGCTGAGATGTGGTTTGATAAGATCGGCCGGAGGCAATTTGCTATTATCTTGGAGATGATCTTGTAGATACAGTTACATAAGGAGATGGGCTAGAAGTCATTGAAGGAGGTGGGATTGTCTGATTTGGGTATAAGGGTGATAAAGGTTGAGTTATAGGCCTCATACATTCTTCTAGAGGATCTGCATTCTTCTATAACTTGTAATAGAACCCCCCCCCAGAGTATCAAAAAAGGTCAAGTAGAATTCCACATTCCAGCCATCCGGACCAGGGCTTTTGTCTCGCTTAAACCATTTGAGAGTGTCCTCTAGTTCTCCCAAGGAGATATCTTTTGTCAATTCCCAACCTTCTTCTTGCTCAAAAAACCTTGGGAATAGTTGAGTTGTCCTCATGATTTCATCCAAGGTGACATTTGAGGGTGACTTATAGATGTTCCTGAAGTGTGCAGTGGCCATAGCTGCCAATCGGGGGAAGGTGTTCACTGGTTCTCCTTGTTCATCTAATAGTTGCCAAATAGTATTTATAGCTTTGTGCCCATTTGAAAATTTATGATAGAACTTGGTATTGTCATCCCCTTCCTTAAGCCAAATGGATCTACTTCTCAATCTCCAACTCTCTTCTCTGTCCTTAAGAATCTGGTTTCTCTTGGCCATAAGAGAGGTTATCTGCTCTTTGTGTTCAGGGGAAGAGAAGATCCCCTCATAATCATTCTTATGCTCCTCACTTCTCTTATTATGTGCCCATTGTTTTGAGAGGCTTTTGAGCTCTTTCAGGTTTTTTGCAAATCCTTCTGATATAGTCCTTTCTGCCGCAGGGGGATGAGTCCTCTAGTAATTAGTTGCTAGATGGATATATTCAGTGTCCCTCAGCCATGCAGCATTAAATTTGAAAGGACCTTTTGGTTTGTTTATACCTACTCTGATTTCCAAATAGATCAGCCTATGGTCCAATATTCTTCCTGAGCCCACCCACTGTCTATATCCCTGCCCCAAGGTTAGCATTTTCTCCTTAATGAGGAATCTATCTAGTCTTCTAGAGAGACTGTCCTGTCCTGATCTGTTGTTTATTAAGTTTTTCTCTTATTACTATGGCTCCATGTAAAAAACTTCCTTGGAGTTGCTTTCTTGGACCTAATCCAACTACTAGTCCGGTAAAAGTAGTCCAGATCATGTCTCTGGTAAAATGCAATGGTAATACATCTGCTTTTGATCATCTCCTTCAATTTATTTTAAGTTCTAATAATTTTAGTATTAGATATCATTTTTTGGGATTCAACTGCATTAAGTAAGTCATTCATCTATGACCATTTTCATGAGATGTAGTCGTAACTGACTAATTTCTCATGATTTTTGAACAATCCACTGAGCACTCATTACATCAAGTGATGCTCACAGGGGTGAAGAAGTGGGATTGAAACTAGTGAAATGAATCACATAGCGTCAATCATCACTTCCAAGGCTTGCACCCGGTAACCAAGACTTCCCAGGAGGTCACCCATCCCAGATCTCCTCTAGCTCAAGCACGCTTAACTGTGGAGTTTTCCCCACAATCAAGCCCACATAGCTTTCTACCCCATTTTCAAAACCTTAGCAAGTATTGTGCCTCATGAACCATTAAGTATTGATGAAAATATTATTTGCAGGATTTTCACCATTACTTTGATAGGAAAAGCCAAAGGTTGGTGATTATCACTTTCAATTTCCTCTCTACATAGTTGGGACAAGTTTTCAAGATTTTCCTTCATGCATTTCAAGAATATGATTACAAAAAGGTGTGTGATTAGTTAGAAGAATTGTGTACGATGTAATGTGAGACTTTGGATATGTTTTATATTAGATTTAAATTAATTTTAATGCAATTTCAGTCCAAAAATTGGCCTCCTCAATTCCAATTAATTGGATGGTTCAGACATTTAATGTCTCTCTCCTGTCATAACTATGAAAAAATAGAAATTCTATCATTTGTTGATAATGATTCAATTGCTCAAAATGAAAACTCTGATTCTTCACAAATTGAAAATACAAATGATAATCATTATGCCAGAACTTCTCCAAATTTACATAATACTGATCAAGTAGAAATTAAACAAGATGCATGATCTATTAGCAGTAATCAACAACAATTTAATAGCAGCAATTTAATCAACCACGGAATGACAACAATGCACAGTCTACTGCTAAAATTAATTCACAATATGTTGATAATAAATTGCAAATTACGGAGCGGCTCAGCAACAATTTGCAATCGATCAAATGCATGAAGAATTCAAATTGTCTATTTTGGAAAATCAGAAATCATCTATACATAGATAAACCTTCAGGTATATATCTTCAAATTCCTATTTTTCTCTCTATCGTGATATCTTTAACCATAATAATTTAATTCATAATCAATCAACAATTATTTTAAATAAAAATTTAATTATAGAAAACAGAAGAACTGGTATTAATAATAAATTATTAATTTTTGATATTTCTAGAGAAAATTTAATCAATAACTCAATCAATAATCATGAAGATTCTCTTAATTTGATATTCAATTACTTGCCTAGCTCTGATTTATTTAATTCAGAGGAAAAGAACACTTATGAAGTTACTTATGATGATGATGACTTGGAAAATGAAAATGCTCAACGTCTTTTCTATTTAGAGATGGTTTTGTATAATTCCTTAGGTGAATCTATTTTTGAAGATAAAGAGAACTTTAATCAAGGATTTATTCTAGACCATTCTAATTTTCAAACTTGCAATCATCAGAGTAATTCTGGTATTCAAAGACACATCCCACACATCCCAATTTTTTATTCCTACAATGATGAAGTACCTTTTTTAGATCATAAACTTGAAATCTTCTCATTCCCGCAAAATATTGCAAAAAATGAGTTTAACCTTATAATTTCTATTGATAATTGTGGGAAAGAAATCTTTACAAATGAGTCTCAACCATGTTGTACCATTATTTGTAACATTAATGTAAATTGTAAGTTGCTTAATTTTTAGTTCCCTCAGTTTGAATTTGTTTTTCTTTCGAAATTCATTTTTAAACTTCTGAGCACATTGTACTAGTATTTTGAGCTTTCAAAATTTCATCACTCATCAAGCACATTAGTAAGCTTGTATGAAAATCAATTCCAGAATTTCAACCATGAACATCGGCTACTTATTTTGAAATTTTATTCATTCGTGTTTGGACAGTTCATGTATTATTTTCAAATGAGTTTATCACACATTCTAGCACTTGGGAGTGCACCATTTCATTTTGGTCAACAATGAAATACTTCTAGAAATCTTTTAAATGTTCATCCATACTTTATTGATCCATTTGAAAAATATCTAGAAGTTCCACTACTCAGGAATATTTCTGATTTTGCCAGTGTTGATCAGACTTCAATATTTAAAAATGTATCATTCAATCCAGGCCTGGTGTTTTCTTTCCCTTTGAACTTCTTTCAATCACTCACGAAAATTCATGCTTATTTTTATGATCATGTAGGCAGAATTTTGGAAGAATTTAGAGGAAAATTGTTTGTAAATAAGTTTATTTCACTAAACTTGTTAGATGTACATACTAGGCTGAATTTTTCTTTTAATAATTGACCTGTACATACATGCAAGAGTTAAAATGAGAGAATGGTTACATTGGAAGTATGGCTATACTTAGTCATGTTTCCTTTCATTTAGTTAGGATTAGCAATAGCTTAGTTTAAATTTAGTTTCCTTTCATGTTTGTAGTTATTTTATTATTACAAACTTTTAATAAACAAATAATGGGCTCATGTGTTTTCTCTGTTATCCATTTCATTTTTGGAAAAAGTGGTTTAGAGCACTTTGGATCATTCACATGTGTGATGCTCTTGATTTTCCCTCTTCACAAAATTTCATCATAAGATTAAAATTTCTTTTCTCAAACAAAATCATTAATGACGCAATTTCAAAGAATCATTACAACTAAGCATACCAATTTTCCATAAATTCACAAACATTTTTTATGGTCATTTTTACCACAGTTTCTTCAATTTAAATGGGAAATAAATGAAAATTTATCATTACTTAATGGTTAATTTAGAATAAGATGATTTTGAGAATATGCAAATTTTGAGAAATGCATGGGAGAACTTGAAGATTCATGAGGTAAACTTACAATTCGACCATTCTAGGTATGAATAAATAAGTGCATCTTCAACTACTTCTAGTTTTCTATTTTCATTAGTCTATTTACTATTTCCCTTTTACTTCTTTTTGCAGGTCTTCATTAATTTGATTTGGAAACTTGATGTGTACGAGCAAATTCAGTTGTCTTTAAAATAAAGCAAGCGATCAACCCTTTACAATCTACATGTTCAAGGAAGTATTTGCATTTTCATCAGAATCTGGGTATTTTATATTGTTTCTTCTATTGATATTTCCTTGCTTCACAAATACACGATATGAGCTAATAATCTTTAATGTAGCTAAAATTGAACGCTTAGACACTCCAAGTTCAATTTTTTCATGGGCCTACAAATGCTCGCATTTTTAAATAAAGATGGCCCATAAGAAAAGCAAATTTTCTCCAAAATCTTGCAGCAAGTCATAAAATATTCCTACCCATGATTTTATCTCTTCCCATTCTAAATCTTACAAATTTCTGAGTTGAGTTGAACCATTGTATCACACTCGTTCATATTGTTTTCGTCTTATTCCTTTCTTCCAAATTGACACAGACCCTCTAATTGGTGAATCTTGGAATCTCAATCCTCTGCTTTTCATTTTTCCGAGATCTTTCCTCAAATTTTCAGACTTTTTGGCTTATTGAATTCTTGGGTTTATGTTATATCAGGATCATTTGAAAACACTTTCTGAGGTATTTCTCTGAGATCTATGAGGCCTATTTTATTTTCCTACTCAAATTCCTTGATCTCATAATCTAGTAGAAGTCATATTGAGCTATTACCGTATCCGAGTTCTGATATTATGTTTTTATCCAATATTAATTCCATTCTTCCTTTTATCAAAACTCTTATTTAAAAATATTTACATTGGGGCTTCCGATATCAGAAGTGAAAATCAATTAAACTTTCGAAAAGAATTTTCGTCAAAAACATTTAAATAACAAAGGCTTTATTTATCAGAATTTTATCTATCAGAGAATTGTTCTCATTTCGGAAGTCTTGTTTATCAGAGCTCTTACCTTTCGCTTTGATTCTCTCGGAACCTCGGAACTTCAGAATATTGGGTTAAGTATCCTCATAGGACTCTGATCAATTCATTATGATATTTCACTATGCTCACATGAAGTCCTGTTTGATTATCTTTGTATATATATGCTTACTTTCATGTTATCATGGTGGTCAAGAGCTTGGATGTATTTTAATTATAATTTCATCAAATCCAAGTATTCATTCCTTGGGATGACTTTGTGACTTTGGGGATATGCATTCTTCATAGTGTGTGCACATGGGATTCTTTTTACTCTTCTCAACAATCTTCCTGGCTAATGAGAAATTTCATCACTTGTGGCTTGTTTACGTTTTTTCCTTTGTCTTGCTATTGGATGCCCATTTCTTTATCTCAGTCATCATTTAGTGTGAATATTCATTTGCTTATCAAGGTACTCTTGAGCAGCCACTATGGAAATGCAGCAATTGGTAAGGAATTTGGAACAGGTAAAGGTAATGGATCATGGTTAAATCATGTTTGATTTCTCTTATATTTGATTTTGATAAATCAATCTATTTAGCATGAAAATTTTCAATACCTCTTCATCTACACATATGCATTACATTCTTTTGGTCTTCATTTTGATTCTTGTGATTTTTGGAGTAAATATGAAATCTAAAATATAAAGAGAAAAATTGTCGTTGTGATTAATAAAGAAGCAAATCTTCATTCTCATTTTTTATGGATTTGGTTTACTTCTGATTCCTTGAAAATCAAACATCATTTTTTTAGCTTATTGCTTACTTTAGTTTAGATTTAATAAATGATGATTTTGGGTCAATGAAATTTCAAAAAGTTCAACTTCTTCATGCTTTTAATTCCAATTAAAATAAGAGGTTATTTTTATTAGAGAAAATGATATCTCTCAGGTAAAATTAAATGAAATTTTCAAATGATAAGTTTCATATTGGGTTCATTCATTTCCATTTCTTTACATTTAGTTCTAGTTTTGTTTTTAATTTCTGCTGATATATATATATATATATATATATATATATATATATATATATATATATATATATATATATATATATATATATATATATATATATATATATATATATAGCAAGAGAGAGAGAGAGAGAGATATCTTTGTTTTGCAGGACCTCAATAATTTTTTTTCATGCCCCTCCTGGCTCGATTTTGACACTCATTCTCCTTTGTTTTGTTTGCTTTAGAATTTTTTGGAGAAGCAGTAATGATGTTCATAAAGCCCGTTAGACTGGGGAGTCCCTGTGTAACACCCCCTCCTCCTAGGTCCACCCAAGAAACCGTCCAGTCAGGGCAAACATGCGACAAGAGAGGCTACTATAAGGGATTCAACTTCCTTGGTGACCTTAAGGAAATGAAACCAACGGAACATATCAAACAACCCATCCACATCAGCAACAACACCCTCAGGATACATGTCAGTCACTCAAACATTATGTCCTGAGTCCCGCTAATGATTTAATCCTTTTAACCCCTGGTCTCTCTCATGTTATAGGTATGATAATGTCCAACAACCCAAAGTTTCTCTCATAGGCTTGTGTGCCAGCGACTACGGACTTTTATCAGTAGACCTGTGGCTGATCCCGAGATTTGAACTGCTTTTCTAGCCCAGAATCCCAACCTCTACCCAGAACTTGCTAAAACCTTCATAATCCATCAAAGACATGATAACAATGTTGATAAATCAAAAGTAAGAGAGATATCTTTGTTTTGCAGGACCTCAATAATTTTTTTTCATGCCCCTCTTGGCTCGATTTTGACACTCATTCTCCTTTGTTTTGTTTGCTTTAGAATTTTTTGGAGAAGCAGTAATGATGTTCATAAAGCCCGTTAGACTGGGGAGTCCCTGTGTAACACCCCCTCCTCCCAGGTCCACCCAAGAAACCGTCCAGTCAGGGCAAACATGCGACAAGAGAGGCTACTATAAGGGATTCAACTTCCTTGGTGACCTTAAGGAAATGAAACCAACGGAACATATCAAACAACCCATCCACATCAGCAACAACACCCTCAGGATACATGTCAGTCACTCAAACATTATGTCCTGAGTCCCGCTAATGATTTAATCCTTTTAACCCCTGGTCTCTCTCATGTTATAGGTATGATAATGTCCAACAACCCAAAGTTTCTCTCATAGGCTCGTGTGCCAGCGACTACGGACTTTTATCAGTAGACCTGTGGCTGATCCCGAGATTTGAACTGCTTTTCTAGCCCAGAATCCCAACCTCTACCCAGAACTTGCTAAAACCTTCATAATCCATCAAAGACATGATAACAATGTTGATAAATCAAAAGTAAACCTCAGGACTAGGCCTGAGCATCCCCAATTGGGACTGACATTCTATCAAACATTTGGCATCAATGCAACCTACAGGTCTAGGATACAAGACAAAGCATAAATTACTGAAAGAACTTATGAAACATAACCAGAAGGATCACCTCCTTCTCCATTGAACTATTATATCATTAATTAAGTCTTGCATCCATCCATTTAACAATTACAAGTAAATACATGAAATAAATATGACATGAACCAGTTATTTAACCGCGCTTATAACCAAAATAAAACCATATAAATGTCAAATATATGACATCCATTAAATCCACATATAAACTAATGCAAAAGTAAGAGAACTTAGCTTTTATTAATCATAGGCAAAGCCGACCAGGTTCGGGACTTCCACATACAACCCGAACATAGACATGGTTGAACCAAATCTCTCTTTCAGTCAGTCACCCCCGTGCCATATTCCAAGCATGAATGTGGGATCTCATAGAACAAAAAATCTAAGAACAACCAAGGGAATCCGAGGTTAAACCACCTCCACCCTCACCAAACTGTGATCACACCAAAACTGACGCTCCGATCACAACCGAACCAAACTTGGAATGCCATCTAGAATCCATCACTATCCGTGTGGATTTTTTGTCTCCTTGCATCTGAGGCTTTACCACAATCCAAACCTAGATCATTAGGCCCTAAACCAAGGTCAGTCTCTCATGATTTACCGCAATACCAACCCGAATCACTAGGCCTTAAACCGAGACTTCTCCCTTAGTCCTTATCGTGTATCCCGCCAAAACTGGTCAAGGGATTCCTAGGCCTTTGGGAATGAACCTTGAGACCATCTCTGCCTCGGATTCCAAAATCCATCTAGCAAACCAAAGCTCAAGACTGAAATAAACATCCCAACACGATGGCATCTGGAAAAGGGGAAGGCTAGGTTGAAAACCATTGTCATAACCTGACAAAACCATGCCACCAACAACAAGATAACCATAAACCAACATGCAAAGCCATGAATTTCCAAACCAACTAGGAAATCACACATGCAAAAGGTTATCTGCAAGTATTCATGTTGAAGCTACCTGATCTTGATTCCCTTTCCTTGATCCTTTGTTTCCTTCTTTTCCCTTTGCTTTCTTTCCCTTCCTTGATCCAAATCTAGAGTGCTCCAAGAAAACTCTAAGTGACCAAGAGTGAGAGAGAGAGAGAATAGTGAGAGAGCTCCAAACTTGAACTGACAAAAAGTTAGCATTGTCCAAGCTTGAGACCAGAACTTACACTAACTAAGAAACTTGCCAATTGATCCTCATAAGCCTTTTTATTAATGAGGCCTCTAATTTCTTCATTTTCCATTACTTTCCTTCAATTTCCTCCTCACATGCAAATTTTGACCTTTCACCTTCCTGTTCTCCTATTTTCCTTTATTTTCATAAATAAATGTGTCAAAAATGTATTTTTTCCTTTTAATGCCTTTGCCTTAGCCTTTGCCAATTTCCCTAGCCAAAACACCCACCCAGTGATGCCCATTGGATATATTTGCCCAGTATTCAACTTGGAATACATGTCCCTTACTCGTGGTCTTATTTTTCCTTTATTAACTTTTATTACATGAAATTTTCACCAAGGTTGCTACAGAACCCTCCCCCTTGGGGAACATTGTCCTCCATGTTAAACCACACCAAGACCTCAGTAAAACCGTTGAAAAGAAAACATACTGCCCATGGAGCTTTATAACTTAGCTCGTTGCAGTATTTACAATGAAAGACCTGCTCAAAATAAAAACATCATGACAACATGACCAGAAAACAATCATATTGCATATTAGAGCTTTATAACACAGCTCATTATGGTATTTAAAATAACCACATATGCACATTTTCTAAACCAGCAAATAAAAGGATATGTTGCCTCTATCAATCAACAAGGGAATCCAGAGGCTAACACCTCCACCCTCAAGTAATACCAAGATTCACTTCCTTCCCAGGAAGTCGAGAATCCACTTCCATAGTCAAAGTTGCATCTAATATCGAGCACTATAATATTGCAGCACTTTTCCTCTCAGTGAACAGTTACCGGCTCATTTTTCTAGGGCGCACTCCCAATGTGCATCTGATTTCATTTGGAAATGCTAATGACCAAAAAATAAATGCAACCTTCCCTTCTCTATTTCACGGTCCCTTGGGAAATCTGATCACCCCCTTCTGTGTAGTCAATCACCTTCCAAGTTCCCCAAAATCCCCTATCCCGGGCGATCCATCCCTTGGCAAGGCTTCCTTGCATCGGAATACCAATAGCCAAGGAATATACCTGCCTCAAAACCATCATATCGATCATAGCATGAAATCAATGGACACTATTGGGTACTAGTGTCCCACAATGGCCCTGCTCCTGAAGTACTTTACCAGCATACTGCTACATGTTCCAATTTATTTTTCTACTGCTACCAATTTTTACAGTCGATTTCAATCACCCAACCGAGCATGTTCATGCATTCCTGTTCCAAGCACATAATTTCCATTAGATTCAAATAAATTTAAATAACCTCAATCATACCTCATTGGTATTTTGTCAATAAGGTACACTTGCAATCTTGTCCGCTTCCTATCACAACAAGTCAAACTAACTATTTGATCAAAACATCATGTATAAACATATCACGGTTGGTTAGCTCAAACACAACCATCATAGATCAACATCATAAATCACATGTAACTATCATAAACCAGAATCGAAGATCACATATAATCATCATATACCATAGTCATAAATCACATGCATAATAAAACTGAAAAAAATGTTGATAATTATCCTTTAATCAATCCTTAGCTTTTACCTTTGTCCTTATTCCATATACACTCTAGATCAGTTTCCACACCCGACAAACAGCCAGTGCCTTGTTCTCAACCATATGCACATACACATAGTACCGCATGCCCACAACACATCATGTATGACATGCACATAATACCACATGTACACCAGTGTCATATGTACAAAATGTACACAATACCACTTATACACCTGCACAACATGTGCACAACATCTCATGTACACGACACCAATTGCACAACATGTACACAACACCACTTGTACAACATGTACACAATACCACATGTACATCATACCATATGCACAACATGTCTACAACACCACATGTAAATAGCATCACATGCACGAAATGTACACAACACCACATGCACACAGCACCACATGTACAACATGTACACGGCACCACATGCTCACAACACCCCTTGTACAATCATGCACACAACACCATATGTACATAGCACCATATGTACATAGCATCATATGTACAACATGCATAGAAAACCATATGTACACATCATTGCATATCCAACATGTACATAGCGTCATCTGTACACAACACTTCTGTTACAGATCCATTTGGGCACATCAACCCCAACCTATAGATCAGTATTATTAGGGCCCATCAAACCCTAATTCAGTTGTTACATGCCCTAAAGAATTCAACCATCAGAATGCCTAGCGTCCCAAGAAGTTCCATGACTGAAATCATCCAAAAACCGCCTCTAAGAAGATCAGCGCAGGTAGGCCTTCATTAGGGTGCATTGTAGTGCAATCCAGTACACTGCTAGGGTGCTATGCAGCGCACTTGAGCCCTCTTTGGCCTACGCTGGGCGAATATGAGCGAAATTGCATTGGGGTTTGGGAATATTCTTATCCATTGGATGCATCTAGAAGTTTCCCAAGTTTATCTACTCCTTTGAGCTTGAATTTGGATGAGGTAGGGAGTTAAGGAACATTAATCCCTTTATCCCTTCCTCCATGGAGCTAAATCCTATGTTTGGGAGGGCATTCATTATCACCATTTATGGCATAACTTCCTTCATTCACCAATAAAAAGACCATTCATCTAAGTGATCAGGGGCTGGAAATCATTGAATTATAGGGAGATGATGTTAGTATGAGACTTGAGTTAGTTTCAAGTATTCTAATGATGTCAAAATGTCTTGCTTGTTATGAGGAGAGGATGGGATTGAACTGGAGGAGTGATACTGAATCAAGCAAATTGGGTTGTAACTCTTCCTTTTACTAATAAAGTGTTCAAAGATTTTTCCATATGTTTGTATTTTCCATTGATGCTTTCATATGTGTATTATGAACTTGATTCCATTCTATGTTTAATCAATAGATCATTATCATATGCTTTGATTGGTTTTTGTCTTCTGTCTGTGTGCAGGTACTTTTCAAGTGGATTAAGTATGGAAAGGAGTGACAGAATTGGTCAAGGGAGATAAGGAGTAAGTGAAAGCTACAAGTAGGCTTCTTTACTGTCTTATTTAATCTATTGGTTATAGAAAAGGTAGAGAATGCTTTGCACTGTTGTTCTAGACTTAGCTACTAGTCTAGGGGTTTAAGCGTTTATCCGTAGACACTAAAACTTCCCAAAACAAATTGGCGACTCCACTAGGGATCGATTATCCATCCTAGTAGCTAATCCACCTCCTTAGACACCTTGACATACTTTACTTGTTGTAATTCAGCCTTTTGCATTGAATTTTGGTCAATATTTGAGGTTAGATGACTCTTGAGTGACCTCACAGGAATTAGCGCAAGCTAGCCTTAGAGACAGTGCACTACAGCGCAGTTACTCCCTCTTTAGCCTGCGCTGATCTTCCTAGGGTTAGATTCCTACCCTTGGAATTAATTTTTTTTCCAAAATTCTTTTGATTGCTTGTTTGCTGATTGTAAATGGATGTCATGTCTCAGAAAATAGGTTTTCATCTCCTTAGCTGACCCTACTTAGACTAGGATTGATAAATGTTTCTTATGTATTTACTTTGTCATTTGCAATCTATAGTCGAAAGTTAGTTTTTGGTTGATTGATCTTTGTCGAAAGAAAGTGTCGTAAAATCGTATTTTCCTTCGAAAGTTGAATTGTCGTAAAGTCCTCATTCATGAAAGATCGATTGATTGATGTGTGCATATGATTAGTCTTTTCATTGAAAGTTTCGTAATTCCTCATTTCTTTGAAAACGAAAGTGTCGTAAAGTCTTCCTTTCCTTGAAAAGAAATTGTCGCAAAATTGTCATTTTTATGAAAAGAGTTTATTGATTGATTGTGCATTAGTTTTCGTTTTTGTTCATTCACATTAAGGGAAATCGAAAAGAAATACATGCATGTTGCATTGAAAAAGTTTGTGAATGCTTGAAAGGAATAGTGTAGGGAATTTGCATTTAGATTGTGCTCTTTGCTCTTTGATCAAAAGAAATCTTATTGCTCTATCCCTAAGTAGCTAGGATTTTCATCATTAAATTGAATGGAAAGAATGCTTATCATATTAGTCACATTTTAGGAATTTAAAACATACATCACGTGGTGAATCTTGAAAGGAAAATTATAAAGAAGATCAACTTAAAATTTATATGAATTTACCTAATGGAGCATTTTCACCTAACAAAAAACATTTAGAGGTCTAGGCTAGAGACGTGTTCGGGCATCGTTAAACAAAGCAGTTGTTGCTAACTTTTCTGCAATACATCTCGAGTGTGATACCTCATTCCATGCCATGAGTATATCATAGCTCATCCACATACCTTTGGGTATATAGGGCTGTGTTACAGTACGTAAAGTATACGGGAATGCTCTCACTGTGCGGTTTTGCATTAAACAGCGCTTATACGGATTGGGCCTCCATGTAATTTCGGGTATATATGGGAGGAAAACACTAGGTTGCTATCCATCCTTAGGTAACTGAGTCAGCCGCCTTGTACATTGTGATACACCGAACACAACATTCGGGGAGATTACCTGCCTGTACTTCTTGGTTCGCCAGGAGGTATTCTGCAGTTCACAGTTGCTTGGTAAACCTTTTGCTGAACCTTCTATCGTCGATCGATTCTTCATCTCCAAAATCATTTACCTCATTTCGTGTTGTTGATGTGGGATATATCAAGGCCCTCCTGCGACGAGTCGCTTCTTGTCGACATCAGCACATTATCCAAGAAGTTGACTTAGAAACACCCCTTCAGTACCTTGAGGCTTGCATACATCAATGGCAAGTTTCTCACTTCCATCGATAGGTTGACATCACTAGCCTTTGACCAAAAGACTTTGTATGGTGTTCAACATCAAATCATTTATTCACACCATGCGAAATGTAGTGTAGTACCTTGAGGGTCATTATCATTATCGGTGATTCCTCTCATGTATGTTAACAGGCTTACATCATTGGCTAGTTATCAGACGATGTCTTCCCATGTTCGACTTCAGATCATCTATTCACATGGTTAGACTTATACTTAAGCGAAAGATTGAATGAGATTGAAGACACCGGATCCAGTTTCATCCATCCGGGCTGTGATATTTTTAGGAGTACTAAATCAAATGTATAATGGCCTTACATTCATGGTCATCCATTTATGGGTCTATATCTGTAGAAGACTATATTTGTACATGTAATGAAAGTTTATAAGTTGAGCATGGGTATGCCTTCCCTCAGCAAGTTCATGAGGAAAAATCGAATTATCATGATATATGTATTGTAATTGATGCAAGTCACCTTCCACTTCGAAACCTCCTCTCCACATGATAAAGCATTTCACTCGACATACATATTTAGAACTTCATGCTTTAGGGGGCAGTTGTTACAGATCCATTTGGGCACATCAACCCCAACCTATAGATTAGTATTATTAGGGCCCATCAAACCCTAATTCAGTTGTTACATGCTCTAAAGAAGTC
This sequence comes from Pinus tabuliformis, assembly GCA_031772625.1. Taxonomy (NCBI): domain Eukaryota; kingdom Viridiplantae; phylum Streptophyta; class Pinopsida; order Pinales; family Pinaceae; genus Pinus; species Pinus tabuliformis. Next base: position 1,247,030,122 of record CM062811.1, read on the forward strand.
AACCATCAGAATGCCTAGCTTCCCAAGAAGTTCCATAACTGAAATCATCCAAAAATTGCCTCTAAGAAGATCAGCGCAGGCAGGCCTTCATTAGGGTGTGCTGCAGCGCAGTCCAGTACACTGCTAGGGTGCTATGCAGTGCACTTGAGCCCTCTTTGGCTAGCGCTGGGCGAATTTGAGTGAAATTTCATTGGGGTTTGGGAATATTATTATCCATTGGATGCATCTAGAAGTTTCCCAAGTTTATCTACTCCTTTGAGCTCGAATTTGGATGAGGTAGGGAGTTAAGGAACATCAATCCCTTTATCCCTTCCTCCATGGAACTAAATCCTAAGTTTGGGAGGGCATTCATTATCACCATATGGCATAACTTCCTTCATTCACCTATAAAAAGACAACTCATCTAAGTGATCAGGGGTTGGAAATCATTGAATTATAAGGAGATGTTGTTAGTATGAGACTTGAGTTGGTTTCAAGTATTGTAATGATGTCAAAATGTCTTGCTTGTTATGAGGAGAGGATGGGATTGAACTAGAGGAGTGATATTGAATCAAGCAAATTGGGTTGTAACTCTTCCTTTTACTAATAAAGTGTTCAAATCTTTTTCCATATGTTTGTATTGTCCATTGATGCTTTCACATGTGTATTATGAACTTGATTCCATTCTATGTTTAATCAATAGATCATTATCATATGCTTTGATCGGTTTTTGTTTTTTGTTTGTGTGTGCAGGTACTTTTCAAGCGGATTAAGTACAAAAAGGAGCGACAGAATTGGTCAAGGGAGATAAGGAGTAAGCAAAAGCTACAGGTAGGATTCTTTACTGTCTTATTTAATCTATTGGTTATAGAAAAGGTAGACAATGCTTTGCACTGTTGTTCTAGACTTAGCTACTAGTATAGGGGTTTAAGCGTTTATCCGTAGACATTAAAACTTCCCAAAACAACTTCATATCCAACATGTGCACAACACCATATGCACACAACACCGCAATATCCATCATGTAGATAACACCATCTATACCCAACACTATATATGAAATATTCACACAACATTATCTGTACCATCTTGTACATAACATTACATAAACAACATGTACACACATTATGTATACACAACACCGCATGTGCACAACATCATGATATATGAAACATGTACAACATATACAACATATGCAAAACAATAGTACCACACATCCAAAACCACACTGTCTTTACCAAGCAACCTTGCTTCCAATGTCTTATCCATGCTTGTCCCAGCATGTTGCAGACCACACTACTTTCATTTCGTTGTTGTATCCCTCGGTATAACCTATCCATAACATAGACATAATATAATCACATAATATCAACTCATAACCATATGATATTGACCTCATAGATTTTTCAGACTACTCTTCCCACTTGATTCCTCATGCACCAGGAATCTCTTCATACCATTCACCTGCATAAGAAATCATTCCTCCACAAGAACAATCCCTGACAACCCTATTAGACAGTGACATAGATACATACATACATAAATATATAATCATTAGCATAAAAAAATCATCATCCTGTTAGACAATGACATACATACATACATACATGTATACATATGAACATCAACATGATCATGATCACAACAAAATTTCCAGATATTATAAGGTCTAGGTTAAGAGAACTTCCTTTATTCTTGCATAACATGCACAACACTGAGAACAATCGTTCCCAACATAGCCAAGGAATCTGACAACTCAGATCCATTTAATTTACCTTTTCTAGTTACCTTTCACATGTTTGTACTACCACTGTTCGTTTACCACAATGGACCAACCAGTCCAATCGGTTGTCATAGTCTTATCTTTTGTTGTCCTACATCACCAAGCTTCATCTGTGTCCTACATCACCTGTCGGGTACCACAAAACTTTCCCTGAGCTCCATCAACTCTTCTTCTTCCCCAAACCAATTCCAAAGACTCAAAACATAAAAGGCAATACCAAGAAACAACCAAGAAGAAAACCATGAAAACCAATAATAATACGACACCACAAATAAAGTGGCAAGGCCTTGCACCAGACATAAACAAAACCACAAATCAAGCTCAGCAAATCATAAAAATACCAAAATCACAAGACTAGAAACAAACACCATGACTCAATCCCCATGGTTCTCAGTGCTTTCAAAGGAAAGCTCAACCTAAGCCTTCTCCAATATTTCATGGAAGTCTCTCTTTCCATGCAACTCCCTGCATCATACTACCATAAACACATAATTTCCAGTGTATAAATAAATATAGCAATACATTAGTTACCTTATCTTGTTATGTCAATCACGTTACCTTGTAGTTGAACACATATGTGTCATGTCTCAAGGGACTCCAATTCCCTTGATAGATCGACATGTAACTAGAGACTAGCTAATATATTTTTCAAGTACATGTTCATGAATCTAGCACATATCCACATAATGTCAGACAATATTAAGGTCAAGAAGACTTCCTATATGCAAAGCACTCATTTGTTTGGAATTAGGGTTTCCAAGCATAGCCAAAGGAATTCTTGCCCAATTCCTTTCTTTTACATTTTTATCTTGTTGCAAGAGAGGCTTACTATGCGCTAACACATCACCCAATTGTTAGTTATATAAACTCATCAATTATTACCTTTTCATGCAACTACCAAGCATGTTTCTTGCACTTTCTCACACATGTCAGTGTCACGTTCCAAAGATCAAGACAATAATATCTATCAATTTTAAATCAACCTTTACCAAGACTAACAATCATGTCATAATCCATAGTCAACTCATAGTCCTTAGACACAATGCTACAACTATCACCTACTATACTCAAGTACATATCAACTATCATATATGAGTTAGTACAATCATCTTAAAACAAGATCATTTGAACACATACTCATAGTACGCAATTCACCAAGCGTTCAACCAACTTGCAAACATACCATGTTAAATAAATCAACTCGATGACATAATCAAACCGTCAAGCACCAAATATAAAACATAAGCAAACTCATACCTTATTGTATTTCAGGGGAGGCCATCTTGTCCGCACAATCAAGCTAGTTAGCACGATATAACTTCTCAACACATCAGCTTAAACATAAATAAGAGCATGTTATCCATAACAATCCCTAACTAACATGTTCTCATCTTAACTCATAATAATTATCATTTATGCATATAAATTACATATGTACGATCAGTCTAGATTAGTACCACGCAATGCAACAGAATAAGTCGACTCATACCTAACTATCATAACCATACCCATCTACATAGGCCAATCCAACTTAGTGTGATACATATAACATCAAGGTATAAATTCTATAACCCTTATCATCAAGTTAACTATCATTTAAAAACAACAAGTTAACCTATAAGATACTTCATCAATAACATATAACATAATCATCAAGTTATATAACCTAAAACAACAATAGCAATGCATACAACCATAGGTTACTATCATTCATGACTATCTGACACGTGCATATGACTACACTAATCAACTATAATATATCATGTATGTAACCATAGCACTAATAGACATGTGTATAAACATAATGTATATAAGCCTAACATATATAACCCTAATGCACATAACAAAGCATTAACTAACATACGTCCATGCCCAACATCCAAACCTATATGACAACATGCTCTTGTCTTGAGGTCCAATGTTGCAACTTCATTTTAATGATCTACATCTCCTTCTCTATCTCATCCAACACATTAGCATCATAACAACCAATAACACCATGATGACCTAAATTTCATACCATGACTTCACAAGGCATGTTTGACCTACTATTCATGCATAACTATAACCAATATCATACATGAATGACAACTACATATAGACATATAACACGAGTACCAAACCATATTCACATCATTTAAGCTAGATTCCAGTCATCAATACATGATTATATCAACTTCACAAACCATGACCTCATACATGAGAACTACCATTACTCCATTATACGCATTTCCACATGCATAAGAAATGCATAATCAACTATACGCATGAACGCATATAGTTGAGCATGAGTGATCAATTCTTGTAACCAACCTACAAGATTGATGCATGTAATCAAACATACAATAATGCAACCTAACATACAAGGATGTAATCAAGCTGCATATAATCAATATGTAACCAATCATATACTCCTGACGATGCATTCCACAAAATCATATCAAGTTCCCCATGACAACCTTACAACGATCTTGGTCAATCATTATGCAATGCAATAAGCACATGGAATGCAAGTGTAAGAGACACACATGCAACTAACATGCATGCATGACTAACACACACTGCCCATCCAGTCCAAGGGGTGAACCATGCTCTAATACCAATCTGTAACACCCCCTCCTCCCAGGTCCTCCCAAGCAACCATCCATCCAGGGTAAACATGCGATAAGAGAGGATACTATAAGGGATTCAACTTCCTTGGTGACCTTAAGGAAATTGAATCGATGGAACATATTAATCAACCCATGCACATTATCAACAACACCCTCTGGAGACATGTCAGCCACTCAGGCATCCTGTCCCTGAGTCCCATTGATGATTTAAACCTTTTAACCCATGTTCACTCTCATGCGATAGGCATGATAACATCTAGCAACCCAAAGTCACTCTCATAGGCCTATGTGCCAATGATTGTGAACTTTTTCTAGTAGACTTGTGCCAGCAATCCTGAGATTTGAGCCACTTTTCTAGCCCAAAATCCCGGCCTCTGCCTAGAACCTGCTACAACCTTAAAATTCCATCAAAGACATGATAACAATGTTGATAAATCAAAAATCAACCTCAGGACTAAGCCCGAGCATCCCCAATTGGGACTGAAATTCTATCAAACACTTAGCATCAATACAACCTACAATTCTAGGATACAAGACAGAGCATAAATGACCGAAATAACTTATGAAACATAACTAGAAGGATCGCATCATTCTCCATTGAGCTATTATATCATCAATTAGTTCTTGCATCCATCCATTTAACAATTACAAGTAAATACACAAAATAACCATGACATTTACCAGTCATTTAACCATTCTTACAACCAGCATAAAACCATATAAATATCAAATACATGATAGCCATTAAATCCACATATAAACTAGTGAAAAATTAAGATAAATTAGCTTTTATTAATCATAGTAAATCCGACTAGGTTCAAGACTTCCACGTACCACCCGACCATAGACATGGTTGAACCAAATCTCTCTTTCAGCCAGTCACCCCCGTGCCATATTCCAAAAATGAATGTGGGATATCATAGAACAACCAATATAAGAAAACAAGGGAATCCAGAGGTTAAACCACCTCCACCCTCACCAAACCATGGTCACACAAAAACTAGTGCTCTAATCACAATCGAACTGAACTTGGAATGCCATCGGGAATCCATCATTATCCTTGAGGAATTTTTCGTCTCCTTGTCTCCTGGGCTTTACCACAATCCAAACCTAGATCACTAGGCCCTAAACCAAGAGACCAGTCTCTCAGAGTTTATCACAATCCAAACCGTAATCACTAGGCCCTAAACCAAGACTTCTCCCTTAGGCTTTACCGTGTATCCCACCAAAACTAGTCAAGGGATTCCTAGGCCTTTTCGAATGAACCTTGTGACCACCTCCGCCCCGAATTCTGAAATCCATTCAGCAAACCAAAGTTCAAAACCAAAATAAACATCCCAACACCATGGCATCCTAAAAAAGGCAAGGCTAGGCTGAAAACCACTGTCATAATCCAGCAAAACCATGTCACAGACAACAAGAGAACCATACACCAACATACAAATCCATGCATGTCCAAACCAGCTAGGAAATCACACATGCAAAAGGTTACCTGCAAGTATTTTTGCCGAAGTTGTCTGACCCTGCTTTCCTTTCCTTGATCCTTGTTTTCCTTCCTTTCCCTTTTATGTCTTTCCCTTCCTTGATCCTTGTTTTCCTTCCTTTACCTTTTCTTTCTTTCCCTTCCTTGATCCAAAGCTAGAGTGCTCCAAGAAAACTTTAAGTGACCAAGAGTGAGAGAGAGAGAGAGAATAATGAGAGAGATCCAAACTTGAACTGACAAAAGATTAGCACTGTCCAAGCTTAAGCCAAGATCTTACACTAACTAAGAAACTTGCCAACTGATCCTCAGAAGCCTTTTTATTAATGAGGCCTCTAATTTCTGCATTTTCCATTATTTTCCTTCAATTTCCTCCTCACATGCAACTCGTGACCTTTCACCTTCCTTTTCTCCATTTTCCTTTATTTTCATAAATAAATATGCCAAAAATTACTTTTTTCCTTCTAATGCTTTTGTCTTTGACTTTGCCAATTTCCTTAGCCAAAATACACATCCAGTTATGCCCACTAGGATATCTTTTCCCAACATTCAACTTGGAATAAGTGTCCCTTACTTGTGGTCTTATTTTTCCTTTATTAAATTTTATTACATGAAATTTTCACCAAGGTTGTTACACCCTGAACCTTTAGTTTGTTTCTCAAGCATTGATTTTATCATAAAATGGTTAAGATGCTTTTATAAAAGATTTTCTTTGGAACAAGAAAATTTACAGCAGGCAGAGTCTTCTCATTAGCTTATTGTCTCTCATGGTTGTTATTCACCCTTTACATTTTGACAGCCTCATTTCTTATAACTCTGCAAGATAAAAATTATTAAAATCTCAACATAGAATGAACGTTCACATGCTTATCTTCTTTTACTCTTTTGTTGAGACATTTGTATAGTTAGTCTTTTTGGGTTTGTTTTTTAATTTGGGTTTGTCTTTCAAATTTTCCTTTCTTCATTTCACATTTTGAAATATTCTTTCCATTTCTTTTTCCCTTTTTCTATTGGTTTTGGTTTGATTTTGGTGACTCCACTAAGACTTATGTGGAAGGCCTTCTCCTTACCTAATAGTGGTTGGAATACATGGGAAATATTTACTCTATCTATTCAATGAATTTCATTTATCATTAAAGGTATATCTTTATGGAATTGTGAATCCCTCTTTCTTTAAAATATTTTTCATAGAGGAACACACATCTTTTCTAAGTGATATGATTCACCTTTTCAAGGAAAGAATTGACCTGTGTTTAACTCAATAGATCCCTCCCACCCCTCCACTTTATAAAAGCCTCTGATTGATAGTTGCAGGGAAAGATTTTCAGAATCAACATTATGGAAGTATTATATCCATTAACATAAGTCTCTATGACCATCGCACCTCTTTCACTTAAGTATATCATAAACTAAAAGCTCACAAATGCACTTATCAAAAGGGTGATTAAAAGAGGAAGGATGGGAAATACAGGTAAACTTGTCGGGGCTATGGACACTTGTTGGCAACAGGGCTATGCTTGTATAGCATAAAAGATAACTTCATTGAGGTATGTTGAAGGCTTGAAAATCTTTGCCTGCAACATTATAAGGGAAACCACCTGGCCAGGAACTTAAAGCAACTCCTTTTCTATTGAAATGGTGGTTCTAACTAGTTAAATGAGGCCCAATTACCTTCTCTCTATCTCCACTAGCTTAAAATATGACTTTTACCTACCAATAGAGAAGAGACATCAAATCAGCCCTCTTGTTGATCAGGCAAGAAAGTGATCCTTAAGTTGATATAGGGCTCAGCCAAGCCACAACTAAAGATTTCCTCTTTGAGAGAGGACTTGATGCAAACTAATATGTAGATGCAGAACTAATCTAAAATATGAATAACCTATCTCTAAATAGAATGGGATAGCCCTCTCCTAATCCGAGAGAAAGTTAACTAAAACGGGGGGAAGGAACTGACATAATTCATCATGTGATTTTGTATTAATTAAAGGAATTAATTCACATTAACTAATACAAGTGAAAACAAAATAATCATGCAGATGAGTGATAAATAGTTATCAGTCACCACAGGAATACTTTAAGGAATTTAGATTGATCCCGATCTCATTCTACCTTACAAAGATAGCTTTAACAAAGTTTCAATATCAGAATGTCAATGACACAACAATAGTGCATAATATTGAAGAAACATAATACTATTTAGAATAAAGATCAGAAACAATAATGAAACTTTAACAGTGAACCAATAATCATGCATTCCAGTAATAGTACACAAGAACAAGAATCAATTAAAACCATGTCAAAGTTATATTACCACAGTTCCAAGAGTAGCTCTGACCCTTAATAAAATTGCCTGCAATAGTGCAAAGAAATTATAACAGAGCCATAACTCCTCTACAATCTCTACAATAAAATTCTCTGCACTCTACAATAGTGTGATAGCACAAATCAAATTATTACAGAGACCCCTGTGTGTGATCGCGATCCTCTTACAATATTGAATACAGGGGTATTTATACAGATTTACAGAGCTAACAGTTTCCCCTGATTCTCTCAAGAAATCGAAAGTCGAATTTGGAAATCGTTGCCACGAAGTGATGTTCTTTAGCCAAAGGATTGATTTTTTGCCCACGTGTTGGCCGCTTTAATTTCTTTCACAACAATATTCCCAGTTTAGAACTGCGTTGTTAAGTTTGATTTATTTTATGTTGATAACCACTTAGCAAATTAGCCAACAAGATCATGCTCTTCATGGTATTATTCTTCATTTAAGCTTTTTCTTTGACTTCCTCTGTCTATTTTGGTTTGGATCTTGACATGTGGTTGAGTATTTGTTGATCGAATGATCTATTCAATTCAGCCCAAGTGTTTCCCTGTAGAGAAATCGAAATTAGCCATTAAGAATAACGGAAAACTCAAATACACATATGACTTTGTTAGTTTTAGATAACAATGGTATGTTATATGCTTTAGAGCAATTTACTTCATTTTTTCTTATTAGCCCAATATCGATTTCCAAATTAGCAATCACATTAACATTGATAGTAAATGAAAATGCAACATAAACAATAAGTAGAAGACAAGCCAAGACAAGAGGACACAATATCTAGCGAATGCCAGGGAAAAAACCCCAATGTGGGGAAAACCATTTGATCAAATATTCTTATTATTCTTCAAAAGTTCAGCAGAGAGAGTGCAATATACAAAATTTACTTTCCCAATCACTATAAAACATTCCAGTCAAACTGCAATCAATAGGATTCCCTAACCATAAATTCAATGTTGGTCAAACCAACAGTAAATCTCCTCCAAATAAGCTCAATCAAACCTAGTCAAATCAGCCTCCAAAGACAGTCCAAATCAGCCTAAAACAATCCTGAAAAATCTGGTCAAACATGTTCAATGCACAATCAACTTATGTGGTTAAAGGGTTGCAGTCAACACTGGTCAAAGTCCCCAGAAAATCTTGATATTTGTGCCATAATATGTGGCCTGCCCAAATAGAGATTCTCCCACAAAAAATGCAGTCAAATGAAGTCAAACTATGCCTAGTCAACATTGGTCAAATTTGGCTGCAACTCATCAACACAAAAAACATAATTTCCCCGTCAAGCCTTCGCACATGTAGAGAAGAACAGGTTGCCTATGATTTGTATGACCCAATGAGAAGAACAAGCTAAGAAAGAAACATGTGTGAGTTGATGTGCGTCCAAATGACAAAAAATCCTCTTCTATTTATACACAACATTTAGGGTGAAGAGACACGTCTTTTGGGCTTCATGAGCCTACATTAGTCTTCTGGTTGACCTTGACAATTTGTCCATAGAAGAATAAATTCATAATTCCATTTCCACTTGTCAGAATAAGATGATCTTTAGATCAATATTGCACCTCTTGAAAAGAGGAATCCAATAAAAATATCATCTCCATCATATGAGTTGTCAAAGGTGGATTTTTTCCCTACTTTCCAATTTTAACACTCCCTCTCAACTAGGGAGAACTCCACCTACCAAACCATCTGTCAATCTGTACCATCTCTACTCTACTGAACCATGAACAAATAATGAAGAATAAATTATCGGGAGTGTGGCATACCACTCTCTACTGACCCGAAGTCAATCTCCATTGATCCCATATCAATATCAAACATTTTAGCATAGGGAGTACAGTAATACATGATGCGTCCAACGATAGTAATATGGTCCCTATCCTCATTTCCCAACTCATTGGCCAAATGAGAGGTACTTCCCCTGAGTCTTGGACTGCATGGGTACTATGTATCGGTAGGAGAAGGTGAATCACTCATCCATCTCATATGCCATAGGAGAAGGTGAACTATTCATCCTATGCATATATCAACCATCATGGGGTATCATAGGGGAAGGTGAACCACTCATCTGGCTCATATGCCATAGTAGAAGGTGAACCATTCATCCTATGCATATATCAACCATCATGGGGTATCACAGGGGAAGGTGAACCACTCACCCTGTACATAGCTCACCACTAGGGGAAGGTGAACCACTCACCCTATGGTCACGCATAGCTCCAAGAAGTACCCCAATCCCCCCAGAGCTCCTAGAGCTCAATATCCAACTCAAACTCTCCATGACTCCAAGTCATTCAGGGAAAGTTAATAATTTTACCTTCCCTAGGGGCTTCGTAAGAATATTTGCAACCTTTTCATCAGTCCCAATGTGATGGAGCCTTATTTCTCCCTATTGTACCATATCCCAGATAAAGTGGTCCCTGATATCAATATGCTTGGAGCAGTCATGAAACATGGGATTATCATAAAGATGAATCCCACTTTGGTTGTCATAGTAGATCACATTGCATCCAGAACATGCCCAAACATCTCACTAAAGAGCTTCCTCAACAAAACAGCTTCACAGGAGGCCATACTAGCTGCAATATATTCGGCCTCGGCGGTGCTCAAAACAACCAATTTCTTCTCCTTTCTCATCCTGGATATTGAAGCAGAACCTAGCGAGAAGCAACATATCGATGTGCTCTTACGATCCACCACACTGCCAGCTCGATCAACATCAAAATAACCATGGAGCCTCAAATTCCCAACAGTGTATCTCAATCCATAAGTGATTGTGCCCTAGAGATATCTCAAGAGATTCATGGCAGAAATCCAATGTATGTGATGAGGCTCAACCATAAATTGACTCAATGTATTCACTGCAAAGCATATGTCCAAACGAGAATTTTCCAAGAAAATCAGGGCCCCCACAAGTTGACGATACTCATAAGGATTTCCCAAATCGGGCCCAGCAACACTTCCGCATCATTTCTTGAAGTTAAGTTCCATCGGAGTAATCACGGACTTACAATCCACCATCCCAAATCTTTCAAGTATCTTCACAATTTATTTTCCTTGGGAAAGGAAGATCTCACCTGCCCTTTTCCAGACCTGACTCGGCACCACTGATCATGCTTCTTTCCCTTTCGATCAACGTCTTGTTCATTCTTTCTGCAACTCCATTTTGGTTAGGTGTGTATGGAGTAGTCTTCTATCATGCTATTGACTCAATGTATTCACTGCAAAGCATATGTCCAAACGATAATTTGCCAAGAACATCAGGGCCCCCACAAGTTGACGATACTCATAAGGATTTCCCAAATCGGGCCCAACAACACTTCCGCATCATTTCTTGAAGTTAAGTTCCATCGGAGTAATCACGGACTTACAATCCACCATCCCAAATCTTTCAAGTATCTTCACAATTTATTTTCCTTGGGAAAGGAAGATCTCACCTGCCCTTTTCCAGACCTGACTCGGCACCACTGATCATGCTTCTTTCCCTTTCGATCAACGTCTTGTTCATTCTTTCTGCAACTCCATTTTGGTTAGGTGTGTATGGAGTAGTCTTCTATCATGTTATACCACACTTCTTACAGAATTCTTCAAATTCCTTGCTGCAAAACTCTCCACTGTTATCTGTCCTCAACACTTTTATCTTCTTCTCTGTCTAGTTTTCTACCAGAGCCTTAAATTCTTTAAACCTATCAAAGACTTCAAATTTCTTCTTGAGGAAATATATACATGTATTCCTTGAGAAGTCATCTATAAATGATACATAGTACATAGACTTACCCAGTGATGGAACCTTCATAGGTCCAAACACATCACTGTGCACAAGCTTTAATATCTATTTCGCCCTCTTACCACCAAAGGGGAAACTCACCGGATTTTTCTTCCCATATACACAATTTTCACAGAAATCAAAATCCTGAGAGCTATTATTCATACCTTCTACCATACTTTTACCAGGAAGTATTTGAAGGCCCTTCTCTCCAATATGTCCAAGCCTTTGATGCCATAGCATGGTATTTTCTCCAGATACCACTAGATTTTCTGCTCCACTTTCAGGAACCACAGAACTATTGCACGCATCAATAATAGCGCTACCTTGAAGCTTGCATAGAGTTCCAATCCGAACTCCCCGCATCAATACCAGTGCTCCCCAAACCATCTTGCAGGTATCTTTCTCGAACAATGTTGTTACACCTGCATCATCCAACTTGCTTATAGAAATCAGATCTCTGGCCAATGCAGGAATATGCAGAACACCCGGAAGTGTTCTAACCCTTCCACCTTGCAAATTCAACTTTACTTTTCCGTGACCAACGATTCTAGCCTTCCTATCATCCCCTAAGAAGACATCGCCACCATCATATTTCTCATACTCACAGAACCACTCTCTATGGAGAGTGAAGTGAAAGGATGCACCTGTGTCAATCAACCATGCCTCATGATCTACATGTGTACTTGAAGAAGCCAAGTATACATCCCCACCTTCATCTGAGGTGGTTTTCACCTCTGCAGAAGGAGCATCATCAAATCCCTTTCCTTTGTCAGGAGCTTTATATTTACAGTCCCTTTTGTAGTGCTCTTCCTTTCCGCATTTCCAGCACACCTTTACAGGGTTTCCTAGAGATTTAGATCTACCTCTAGATTTAGATCTCCCACTCGATGACTTATTTTTGTTTTTGTTCTAGGATCGTCCTCGTACAGACAAGGCATCACCATTCTGGCTCTCCATGTTTTTTCATCTCATCTCCTCCGTCAGCAAGGATGAGACTATTTCATCAAACTGCAAGGCAATTGCATTGCTACCTATTGCATTAACTAGACTATCCCACAAATCTGGTAGAGAACAAAACAAACTGATGCACTTATCTTCATCTGAAATGTTTATATCAACAGATAATAACTGACTTACCACAATATTAAATGCGTTCAGATGCTCTGTCACCGAGTCTCCATCTTTCATCCTCAGGTTATACAACTTTTTCCGTAGGAACAGTTTATTCACGAGAGACTTAGATTGGTACAAAGTCCCTCACTTGACCCACAAAGCCTTAGCCGTAGCTTCCCCTGATACATTTAGCAATACTGAATCTGAGACACACAATCGTATTGTGCTCTTTGCCTTCTAATCCAACTTCTTCCATTCTTTATCGGACACTCTTGTTGGTTTAATACCTGGATCTACTGCGATCCACTGATCTTTATCTACCAACAGATCCCCCATCTTGAGTTTCCATAACTCAAAACTCTTACCATTAAATTTCTCGATATTTGTCTTTCCACTGCTCGCCATCTTCTTTCACCATAAAATCGATCCCGCAGATCTCCCACTGAACAGGGTCTACCAAAGGCCCAAGCGAAACCCCTCAGCAAAAAAGGCGTCCCCTTGAAGCCAAAACAACTCTAATACCAAATGTAGCTTTTAACCCCGTACAGAAATTACCTGCACACGAATTCTAAAACACAGAAAATAAACAATGCGAGAGAATAACACATAAAACACATATACAAAGAGATTTTCCCCTAGATCCCAAAACCGGGACTACTAGATTGATTTTTCATTATGTTCCTTTCAATGTTACAATACATATATATACATGCCAAAGCATCAAATTGTTGGGTGTGGAGCCTGATTATCTTTTATATTCAAAGGTATCGCCACATAGGACCCCAGTTCGAAAAAACAGCTGTAAAATTGCCTTGTAAAAGTATAGTAATTTCTAGTCAATCTGGGCCGTTCATTAGGCGGATGATCTGACGGTAGAACTTATGTTTAGTTTAGGTTTTTTTGCCCTAGAAGGCAACCCCTCTCTTTGTATGAGGGTATTGTATTTGAGGCTGTGAGATAGATGTGTATTCGGTGAGTGAGAAATAGAGAGGTGAGATTGTGAGAGAAAACAGAGGATATTACAACGGATTTGCTGTAGGTTGTGTCTCTTCATTTTGCTGGATAATAAAAAAAGGGAAGGACTGGCTGTTCGGGGTGGACGTAGCCCAAACCGGGTGAACCACGTATATCTGTTTCTCTCTTGTTTTGTGCATTTTCTGTGTTTATATTTCTGCAATATTTTATGTGTTCCATTGCTCCGTAATATATAATTTTCTAACACAAATACCATGGACCGAAAACCATCGCACCCAAAACCATGTGAAAAAACCATGCACAAAACCATAGGTAGGTTCGCCCTACCTAATATAGGGTCCAAAAAGAAAAAATTCCCCGGGGAGTTGCCCCGAACCCCGTAGAGGGGGGCTAACCCACCCCCCCTTTAAGCCCCTGGTTAACTAGGGGGGCTAGTCGTGGAAAGAATATAACACAACCCAACATCATGGACTTGCAATCCACCATCCAAAATCTTTCAAGTATCTTCATAATGTATTTTCCTTGGGAAAGGGAGATCTCACCTGCCCTTTTCCAGACCTCCAAGCCTAGGAAGTAGTGCATCAATCCTAGGTCCTTCATCTCGAATTTAGAAGCCAACTCCCTCTTGCATTGATAAATAAGAGGGTCTGCACCTATCAGAAAGAGATCATCTACATAAAGTACCAAGGTGAGAGGTCTATCATTTTCAACCTTAAAGCAAAGGTTCGGATCAACTTCACTTCGTGTAAAACCCAGCTTCATCAAATAGTTTTTAATCCTCTCATTCCAAGCTCAAGGAGCTTGCTTCAACCCATAGAGGGCTTTCTTCAACCTGCATACATGTGTCTCCTAATCTTGAACTACGAACCCCTCAGGTTTTTCAACATAGACTTCCTCCTTAAGTGAGCCATGCAAGAAGGTGGTCTTGACATCCATTTAATGTAAATTCCATCCTTGTGAGGCAGCAAGGGAAATGATCGAATGGATTGTGGTATATAGGGAGAATAGTGAAAATATCTCATCATAGTCCACACCTTCCTTTTGAAAGAAGCCTCGAGCAACAAATCTGGCCTTGAACTTTTCATCACTTCCATCAGCTCAAAGCTTGATCTTGTAGATCCATTTTGAGGTGACAACAGATTTATCTTTGGGTCTAGGGACCACATCCTAGACATCATTCTTTATAATTGACTCATACTCTTCGTTCATAGCATCCTTCCAAACTTGGTGCTTCACGGCTTCTTCGAATGTGCAAGGCTCAGTTTGAACAATGGTGCTCATGGCAGCTAAGTACCCTTGGTACCTATTCGGCTTCTTGCTTTCTCGAAATGACTGCCTTGGTGCAATAATTCTATCATCATCTTCGAGAGTGTCCCTAAGCCATGAGGGTCTCCTTTTTGAGGAGGAGGTGTCATGAGGAGGTGGATCAATGGGATCCATCATTTCATCAGCATTGGGCAATAGCTTATCCAGCGTTTCTCCCTAATTTCCTATATCTGCTTCTTCTTCCTTCCTTGGAAAAGAAAGGTTCCTAATTTTCCCAAGGGTAGCATCTTCATCGAAGGTGACATCATGACTCATTTCCACTTCTCTTTGACCAGACACATAGATTCTATATGCCTTTGAAGTTTCATTGTAGCCCCCAAATGTTCCTTTCTTCCCAGATCCATCCAATTTGCTACTCTTTTCTTTTGGCACGTGAATATACATGGGGCTACCAAAAATTCTAAAATGAGAAACATTAGGCTTCTTATCGGTGAAAACTTTTTCGGGACTTTTGGAGTCCAATGCTTGATGCAAGCATCTATTTTGAACATACACGACATTGATAGCAACTTCTCCCCATATGAACTTCGAAAGGCTTTGATCATGAAGCATGGGACGATTTGTTGAAATGTGGCAACAAGAATATTCCAATTTAATTTGTCCTTGAATTAAATTGTGAATTAAAATCGAATTTAGTCTTTAACAGCTACTTGGAAATAATTAATTAATTCATTTTGAATTAATTAGTTGGAGAATTTCAAGTTAGAAGTCTTTCTGAAGTCATGCAAGAGTTATCCCTTAAATTAAGGAGATAAGATTGAGTTATATTTGAGTTGTAATTAGTTAGCTCAGTTTACTGAGTTAAGTCCAGTTAAATTAGTTCCAAACTGTTTGAGGAACTAATGGTGAGTTAACAATCAGTTGATGCATGCATGCACTCAACTAGTGTACTCCAGTTAACTGAATATTCCCTCATCAAAAACTCATGCATAACTATTCTGAGAAAGACCTAGTTGAGATTAAAGTCAAGGACAGTGTACTATCAGTTGCATGTGTTTTCTTATAAAGAAAAATCATGCATGCAATCAAGGTATCATTCCTTGAGGATTGCGCAGTTCTGAAAGTGTGTGAGATCATAAGTGTTCCACTTGGTGAGGTGAGAATCATCCCAGAGGAACAGCGCAAGGAAATAGGAGCTTGGAGGGTAGAGAGGAAGGTTTGAGAGAAGCCAGGATTGCTTGTGATCATCTGTGAGGATTGTACTAAGAGTTGGTTGGCTGTGAGAGCTAAGGCTTTGTATAATTCCTATGTATTTCCACCTTGTATGATAATACAGATAGTGGGGTTTTTAGTTGAGGCTTTCCCCAAAGTATTTTTATGTGTATTGTGCGATTGATTCTTTTTCTTCTGGTTATATTGTTTAGCTCGATCTTTAAGCTTCCGCAAATTGATAGTAGAATTAGGTTATAGTATTCTTCTTTGATTTATATTGCATTATCGGGTTAACCTACATACAGATTTTCTACATGGTATCAGAGCTAGATTTGTAGAAATTTTCTACATGGTATTGGAGTTGTGAACAGTATACTGAGAAGAGAATTCAAAGTTTGAAGTTCAGGGTTTCAAATGCAAATCGAATTCATATCATACGTAAAGGTTGGCCAATGGCGTTCTATGGCTTGAGACTCAAGTATGCCTTGGAAGGCAGCTCGAATTACATAGCATGGAAAGATAGAATGGAGGTTGTATTAGAAGACAATGGCTTGAAGGAATTCATTGATCAAGAAATCCAAAAGAGAGCTTCAACTAATGCACAAGAGTTGGTTGAGTGGAAGAAGTGTGTGGCAAAGGCAAGACGGATCATCCTTGAGGGAGTTCGATACCATATTGTCTCGAGTCTCCATGGGAAGGATACTCCATTTTCAATGTGGAAGACATTGAAGGACCTCTACCAGAATAGTAGCGACCAAAGGAAATTGGCGTTCAAGGATAAGCTTCAAAGAATCAAGATGGAGAAGGGCGATACTATTTCCACATATCTGAACAAGCTCACCACCTACAGGTATGAGCTTAGCAGTGTGGGAGTAACTACTGCCGATGATGATATGGTGAGCCTCGCTCTCCTTGGCCTTCCAAAGAGTTGGAATAGCTACTAGGACTCTGTGAATGGAAGGGAGAAACTGTCGGATTGGGAACAACTGTGGTCGGATCTCATGCAGGAGGAGATCAGGAGGAGCACATGAGATGGTTCTTCATCCAAGAATGATGATGAAGAAAATCTAGCCTTAACAAGTCAGGCAAGGAAAGGGAAGGGGAAGGCTTCCCATTCCAAATCGAATTCTTCTCGTGGAGGGAAGAAGGGTGACAAGTCTAAAGTGAGATGCTTTAATTGTCACGAGATGGGACATTATGTGACTAATTTCCCATCGAAGAAATCCAAGAAGGGATCCTCGGAAGGATCAGAAGGTGAGGCATTAGCCTCTTCGTTCGAAATGGACTTTACCCTCATCGCATGCATGGTGTCATCGATGATGGGTTGTGTTTGGTATCTTGACAGTGGGGCCTCATTCCACATGACTGGTGATAAAAATCTATTTAGTGCCTTGGAGGAGAAATACCTCAAGATGCGCATAGAGATGGGTGACTACGGAAGGTATAGTGTTTCAAGAGTGGGCACAGTTGATTTTCAGAGGGAGCATGGAGATCCTATCACCTTGATAGATATGAAGTATGTGCCTGGACTGAAGAAGAACTTGGTATCGGTCATGATGTTGGAGGAAAAAGGCTACGATGTTGTCCTCAGTAAAGGAAAGGCATTCCTAAGACACATAACCATGGGTCAAACCAAGAGGATAGGGATTCGAGTGAAGAATCTCTATAAACTAGAGGTAGATGATTGTGCAGCATTGAGTATGAAAGCATAATTGGTGCAAAGCCAAGACATTGGCGAGTTGTGGCATAGGTGGTTGGGCCATTTGCATCATGGGGCTTTGAAGATAATGCAGCAGATATCTACAGGACTTCCCAAAGGTAAACTTGAGAAAGTTGACACATGCAAAGGTTGTACCTTGGGAAAGTACACCAAGTCTTCCTTTCATATTCGAGACAGTCAAGCAAAGGCTATCTTAGAGCGAGTTCATACCAATGTGTGTGGACCATTGTCGATGGCATCCATAGCGAAGCAAAGGTATTTTGTGATTTTCATTGATGACTATTCTTGTAAATGCTGGATTTATTTCATGCAGAAGAAGGACCAAACCTTCACAAAGTTTTGTGAGTTCAAAGCTTTGGTCGAGAAAGAGTTAGGGAAGAAGATCAAGGCCTTGAGAAGCGACAATGGTGGAGAATGTGTCTCTCAAGAGTTTAAGGACTTCTGTGCAGCGGAAGGAATTAAATGAGATTTGACGGCACCTCATAACCCACAGAAGAATGGGGTGGCCAAGAGGAAGAACAGAACTATTGTAGGGGCAGCACGGGCAATGCTGCATGACCAAGGCCTACCACTTCACTTGTGGGCTGAGGCATGCAACACAACGGTCTATTTGCAGAATAGAAGCCCGCATCACATACTTGGGATGAAGACACCAAAGGAAGCTTTCTCTGGTAAGAGACCAGATGTGTGTCACTTCAAGATCTTTGGCTCAGTGGTATATTTCCATGTGATAAAGGATGCATGGAAGAAGCTTGAGATGAAATCAGAGTTGGGGATACTTGTGGGGTACACTGATACACCTCACAACTATTGGGTGTACTTGCCTACTAGTCGGAGTACAGTGGTTCGCAGAGATCTCAAGTTTGATGAACAAAAGGCCATGCGAGTTTCCCTTGAGAGAGAGCTTCAACTATAGGCCGTGGAGGAACTGTTGGTTCCTAAGGAGGAGGAGCCTCAGACTGATGTGGAGCAGTCGCATGCAGAGGTTCTAGGAGTGGAGACATCCACTCAAGCAGAGTCTTCCCGAGATGGAAAGAAGCACACAAGAGAAGCTGACAAATTGTTGGAGGATGCGAGAGAGAATGTGGGAGCACCATCTTCTCAGCACATACAGAGGAGGTCACCTGAGATGTACACTAGATACATGGCCCTTGCTAGGGAATATATTGAGACCAAGCCATCTTCCTTTGAGGAAGCAGTGCAGCAACCGATTTGGGTTGATGCTATGGTGTAGGAGTATGACTCCATAGTTCGTAACAGTGTTTGGGACATGGTTTCGAGACCGGAGAACAAGTCAGTTGTGAGTTCCCGTTGGCTTTACAAGGTAAAGCAAGTTGTTGATGGTAGTGTGGAGAAGCATAAGGCAACATTTGTTGCCCATGGCTTTTCACAGGTCGAGGGGATTGTCTATGATGAGACTTTTTCTCTTGTCTCAAGGTACTCATCTATCAGATCCATGTTGGCACTATCAGCACAGATGAGTTGGAAGATCCATCAGATGGATGTGAATATTGCATTCCTCAATAGCGAGATTGAGGAAGAGGTGTACATAGAGCAGCCGGAAGGTTTTGAGACCTTCAATCGTGAGTCACATGTATGCTGACTCAAGAGAGCATT
Source organism: Pinus tabuliformis (assembly GCA_031772625.1). Classification (NCBI taxonomy): domain Eukaryota; kingdom Viridiplantae; phylum Streptophyta; class Pinopsida; order Pinales; family Pinaceae; genus Pinus; species Pinus tabuliformis. The sequence goes on from CM062811.1 coordinate 1,247,049,974, forward strand.
GTACGAGCTGAAGCAAGCACCTCGTGCTTGGTACACCAGGATAGACAACTACTTCACCGGGTTGGGCTGCACAAAGAGTGAAGCAGATGCGAACGTGTACAACATCGTGGTGAAAGGTAAGTTGTTGATCATCGTAATTTATGTTGATGATCTCATATTCACTGGTGATGATCATTTGATCATGTCTTGCAAGGAGGAACTTGCAAGAGAATTCGAGATCAAAGACATGGATCTCATGCATTACTTCCTTGGCATGGAAGTGTGGCAGAAGGATGGGGAGTTGTTTATGTCTCAGGGCAAGTATGCCAACGAGATACTAGGAGATTCCACATGGATAAGTGCAAGCCCATGCAGACTCCTCTAGCTGGTAATTGGAGGAAGGAGGATGCTACTTCAGGAGAAGTAGTGGAGGCTACTGTGTGTAGGTAGCTTGTGGGTTCACTCATGTATTTGGTGAACACATGACCAGATTTGTGCTATGCGGTGAACCAGCTGAGTCAAGCGATGGTTCAACCTACCAAATTTTTTTGGAAGGTGGAAAAGCATGTATTGAGGTACCTCAGAGACACATCTCAGTATGGATTATGGTACATATGGACAGAGGGAGTGAAGCTACAGGGCTTCACTGATGCAGATTGGGCAGGGAGTCCATCAGATTGGAAGAGCACATCAAGAGGGATTTTCAACCTTGGGTCAGCGGTAGTTTCTTGGTACAACAGGAAATAGAGGTCGATTTCACTCAGCTCGGTAGAGGCAGAATACATGGTTGCAAGTCAGGCAGCATGTGAGGCCATCTGGATGTGGAAAATCCTAGTTGGTTTGTTTGATCAGAGGATGGATCCAACTGTGATCTATTGTGATAATCAGAGTTGTATCAAACTCTCTGAGAATCCAATATTTCATGATAGGTCCAAGCACATCGACATCCGGTATCATCATCTCAGAGACTGTGTAGCGAGGAGGATCATGTTGCTACAGTATATTTCGATAGAGGAGCAAGATGCTTATATTTTGACAAAGGAATTCTCAAAGTGTAAATTCGAGTTCCATAGAGATAGGATCGGGGTGGAAAATAATTCCTTTCTTGTTGAGAGGGAGTGTTGAAATGTGGCAACAAGAATATTCCAATTTAATTTGTCCTTGAATTAAATTGTGAATTAAAACCGAATTTAGTCTTAACAACTACTTGGAAATAATTAATTAATTCATTTAGAATTAATTAGTTGGAGAAATTCAAGTTATAAGTCTTTCTGAAGTCATGCAAGAGTTATCCCTTAAATTAAGGAGATAAGATTGAGTTATATTTGAGTTGTAATTAGTTAACTCAGTTTAATGAGTTAAGTCCAGTTAAATTAGTTCCAAACTGTTTGAGGAACTAATGGTGAGTTAACAGTGAATTGATGCATGCATGCACTCAACTAGTGTACTCTAGTTAACTGAAGATTCCCTCATCAGAAACTCATGCATGATTATTCTAAGAAAGACCCAGTTGAGATTAAAGTCAAGGACAATGTACTATCAGTTGCATGTGTTTTATTATAAAGAAAACTCATGCATGCAGTCAAGGTATCATTCCTTGAGGATTGTGCAATTCTGACAGTGTGTGAGATCAGAAGTGTTCCACTTGGTGAGGTGAGAATCATCCCAGAGGAGCAGCGCAAGGAAATAGGAGCTTTGAGGGCAGAGAGGAAGGATTGAGAGAAGCCAAGATTTCCTGTGAGCATCTGTGAGGATTATACTAAGAGCTAGCTAGCTGTGAGAGCTAAGGCATTGTATAATTCCTATGTATTTTCCACCTTGTATGATAATACAGATAGTGGGGTTTTTAGCTGAGGCTTTCCCCAAAGTATTTTCATGCGTATTGTGCGATTGATTCTTCTTCTTCTGGTTATATTATTCATCTCAATCTTTAAGCTTCCACAAATTGATAGTAGAAGTAGGTTATAGTATTATGCTTTTATTTATATTGCATTATCGGGTTAACCTACATACAGATTTTCTACACGATTGGATTCTATGATAGAATGATTCTTCCTTTCAGCAACACCATTTTTCTCATCAGTATATGCGGTAGTATTCTCCCTCTTAATGTCATCTTCTCTACAATATTCATTGAACCCATTTTATTCATATTTGGTTCCATTATCGACCCTCGATATTTTGATCTTCTTCCCTATTTGATTTTTGACCAAGGCTTTGAAAGAGCGGAATCATGAAAACACTTCGTCCTTCTTCTTCAAGAAAGAAATCCAAGTTTTGAGAGAGAAGTCATCCAAAAAAATATCATAATGAACCAAATAGATCAGAATGAACCAATTGCAAAATGTCAGTAGCCTTGCTATCACTTGAGGGGAATAGTCCCCTTGTATGTTTTCCTTCGGCACATCGCTGACAAAAACCTTCATGTTCTACTTTAAATTTTTGCATACCTATCACCATCTTCCTTGCATCAGGTAGGGTTTTATAATGAAGATGAGCAAACCTTCGGTGCCATAATTCGGATTGAAGAGATGTGTCACAAGACATAGCTCCCAATGGACTTCCTCCAACTTGATATATGTTTTCAACCCTGAATCCAAGAGTGAATGCTTCTTTGAAATTTATTTTCCAAACACGTACCTTTCCATCAATGAATTCCACCTTGAATCCTTTGTCCTCCATCGCTAAGATAGATACTAGGTTCTTCTTTAGATCGGGTACATATAGTACATCTTGTAGATGAATGATGTTATCTTGATTCAATTGAAGAGTAACATTCATAGTCCCTTTCACACGATAAGTGGCATTGTATCCAAGAATGATTTCCATATTTGTATCCTTTTCTATCAAATTTGAAAGAGCTTCTTTATACCAAGTGAAGTGCCTTGAGGCACCACTATCAATCAACCAATTACCCAAGGTATCCGGTGGAGAGGTAGTAGAGAGGGAAGATATAAGATAAAATTCTTTTCTCTTGTTATCTACAACATTAGATTCATCATACCTAGAGTTTCTTGATCTTTTGAGAGGTAAACCATTTCCACGTTGAGTAGTGGGAGCATTCCTTTTTCCTTTGTTGTTGAACCTGCCATTTCTTTGATTGTTGTTGCCCCTGAAATTGTTGCGGTTGTTGTTGTCATCATCCCGAGGTGTATCCCTTTTATTAGGACACCCCCTAACATAGTGGCCAAACCTATTACAAATGAAGCATCTACCCTTTCTTCCATCTTTGAATCTCGGTCTTCCTTGACATTACTTCTTTGAACCTGCATTGCTCTTCTTTTTAGCATGAGCAAAGAATGCATTATAATCATTCCTATTTGAAGGCATGTCTCTCTCTATCATCCTTGTTTCTTCTTGAGTATATATATTCAACAAATCATCAAAACATGGAATTCAGTCATTGTTGAGGATAGTAGTTTTGAACACATCCCATTCACGAGGGATACCTCCAAGGGCAATGAGAATGATCTCCCTATCAGCTATAACTTCTCCAATTGATAGAAGATCATTTTCCATTTCGGTGATCCTTATGGAGTAGGATTGGATATCTTCTCCTCTTTGCTTATTTATGTCCTTCAACTTGTTCTTGAGAAGAGGACTTGGTTTGCATTGCTATATTTAAAAATGTTAACCAACTTGTCATACATCTCCTTAGATGTGCCCAAATTGGAGATGTAAGAAACTAAATGCTTATGAATAGAATCCTTGATGATCTTCTTAGCTTTGACTTCACATTTCTTGTACTTTGTCTTAGCGGCAGCTGGTGCATTTGAAGGAGTTTCAGTAATCTTTCCCTACACATAGTCCATAACATCATGCTCTTCCAAATTAAAGTCAAGAGACATCTTCCATGCATGATAATCAGACTTATAATTGAGCTTGTCATCAAATTTGAAGTAACATGAGGAGGTCATTGAATATTTTCCTTGTCCAACAAATCTCAATGATTTCTCTTCTCACTCTTGCTTGGGCTTTGTCTTCACCTCAACTCTAATACCATGTTAGTTTTAGATAACAATGGTATGTTCTATGCTTTAGAGAAATTTACTTCAATTTTTCTTACTAGCCCAATATCAATTTCCAGATTAGCAATCACATTAACATTCATAGTAAATGTAGATAGAACATAAACAATAAGTAGAAGACAAGCCAAGACAAGAGGATATGATATTTGGTGGATTCCAGGGAAAAAACCCCAATGTGGGTAAATCCCTTTGATCAAATATTCTTATTATTCTTCAAAATTTCAATAGAGAGAGAGAGTACAATACACAAAATTTACTTGCCCAATCACTGTAAAACATTCCAGTCAAAATAAAGTCAACACTATGCCCTAACCAGAAAGTCAACGCTGTTGAAACCAGTAGTAAACCTCCTCCAAATCTATTCGATCAAACCCAATCAACTCAGCCTCCAAACACAGTCCAAATCAGCCCAAAATAGTCTTGAAAATTTTGGTCAAACTTGGTCAATGGATAGTCAACTTATGCGGTCAAAGGGATGCATTTAACACTGGTCAAAGTGCCCAGAAAATATCGGTATCTGTGCCAGAATATGCGGCCTACCCAAACAAATATTCTCCCACAAAAAAGTAGTCAAAGGAATTCAAACAATGCCTGGTCAATGATGGTCAAAGCTGGTTGTAACTCGGTCAATGCAAAAAACAGAAATGCCCAGTCAAACCTTCACACGTGTGGAGAAGAACAGGTTCCCTGTGATTTGTATGACCCAATCAGATGAAGAGAGAGAAATATGTGTGATTCAACGTGTGTCCAAATGAGGAAAATTCCTCTTCTATTTATACATGATGTTGAGGGTGAAGAGACACGTCTGTTGGGCTTCATGACTTTTGGCCGACCTTGACAATTTGTCCATAGAAGAAATAAATTCATAATTCCATTTCTACTTATCAGAATGAGATGATCTTTAGATCAATCCTACACCTCTCAGAAAGAGGAATCCAATAAAAATATCATCTCCAACATATGAGCTTTACAAGGTGGATTTTGGCCCTAGTTGTCAATTTTAACAGACTTTTAATTATGCCCTGAGACATTTTAATTTTAATTAAGTGGAATTTTATATTAATAATAATAGTGACCAGAACAGGAGTGATACGTGGCAAGAGCTGAGTGGTATCGGAGATAATCTCATCGCAACTTTTAAAATGAGACAACATGAAGTATTTGTGATATTGGGTAGCTCTGATATGGAGCGGATGTGAAATCATAATTAAACTCGTTGTAATAACTATATCGGATCTGTAATATCAAAGGTTTTACAATTGTTCTAATTAGACAGCTCTAATATTAAGGTGGACACAAAATTCTGATAAAAACATATTTAATGCGCATAGCGGTTCCACTTATTGGAAGGAATGGTATGTCGGAGGTTGGAGTGAAGGCCTATCGAAGATCGGAGATCAGGAGAATTTATATATCAGAGTTCGAAGATCGGTAGAGTGATATATCAACATATCGGATCGGAGGCCTTTAGGAATACCAGAGGTGATTGGTTATCAGATGTAGGGGGTCGGATTCGAATGAATATCGCATATCAGAGGTCGGAGGTTTTGAGTGGTGACATATAACAAAACTCCAATATTGGATTCTCTGATATCAGGGAGCAAAGGAGGGTTACGTGGTATGTGGTATTTGTGTTAATCCTCCGTCCAATAAACTACAGCCACTGATGAATGGGGCCAAGACTTATGATATCGGGGATTTTGAAAGGAATCTTCCGATATCGATAAGTCTTGGGGTTCTGATATGTTATAACCGCTTTATCAAAAGACCTCATTCACTTTATAATATAAGCCAAAGCCACTTTTTGGAAAATATAGCCACTAATAATAATAATGAAGATCTTGGTCTCAAGGGCAGCTATGTTTTATTCATTAATCTAAGATGTTTAGAAAATTTTATTAACAAACAAACTTAATACAACTTAGGAAAAATATAAAAATAAAACAAGTGTAAATAAAAGGAAAATTAGACTTGAAATGATGCAATCACACTCAAAGCCTACATGCAATGCAAAAAAGGGTCCCCATGTCTATTATGATAGAATAAAATGGGGGTGTTGTGTTTTCACTACAAAAATGGCGACACACTAGGGAGAAGCAGTTATCTCTGTCCTAAAGTTATGGAACTAGTTTAAAAATGGAGTTAAAATTAGATAATTTGAAAAGCTCAAATTCAGATATCCTAACTATTTTGTCCCTATTATATGTTGTCACATAAATATATATACCATTATCGTTCATGAACTTGTAAAAATTTACCCCATGATTTCAATGTTTCAGTAAATTTATATGTACAACAGTCATCTTAGTTGGACATCAGTTTTCGAGTAAACAAACTAATCATGAAAACATAGTATTAATTTAACTTCAATACCATAGGCATGGCCACTACTGCCGGTAGGCGTCTATAGCCTCAACAAGTATTCCTTTTAACCCTTTTAGGTGCCAGTGTTCCATCTATTAGGAATAAATGCTTAGTTGTAAAAGATCAACTTAAAATTATTTGAATGCCAACTGAGGATCATTGTCCTGGCTTGGTAACTAGATAATGACAATGCCATTCACAAAATATAACACAGTGAACAAGTCGTCTCATGATGAAACCTCTTGCCCTTCAACCTTATGGTGAAAAGTCATTACCTTGGCTTGGTGACCAATAATGGTGATGTCACAATGGTATAACTTATGATCATGGTAAGTCGGCTCATGATGAGACCTCCTATCCTTCAATTGACCATTTTTGTTTTTTATGTTTAACTATGGTTATTGTTAATCTCATAGAGATTACTTAATAGATGGGGTGGCATACTACTCCTTAAGAGCAAGGGATGGCATAAAAATATTTCAAGTAACTACTATTCACTTGACTAAATTTGTTCGCTAAAGAGATCATGACCTTAAGTAATTGTTGTTAAAAGTGTTTTAATTTCTTCAAAGATAGGGGTTAAATATAGTTCATTAACAAATAACGGAAATATTTAAACTCAAAGAACAAAAAATAGAGACTTTACTTGGTTAGGAAATCTGAAAATGAACATAACGAAATTATCTTCATTGAAGTGATTCTTAGAGATTAGGTTTCGTTAATATAAAATTAGAGCATAAAAATGTCTCACCCAATGATTATGCCAAGCTGAAAGAGAAAACATTACTCCATTTTATCGTGAAATGAAATGAAAAGACAAACCGACTAAGCCTAAAATGGTTAACAAATAAGAAAGAAGACAATCAAGAGAATGAACTTTAAGATACATCTTACAAGATAAATAGAGGAAAATGGGATTATGTTGATTTTATCTTGTAAGATGCTTTGTTAATAAAGCTCTTTTGTTTCAAAGCATAGTTATTGATTTAGATTTATTGTTGTATGCTTTGACAGGGATTTTCTTAATTTTGCAAATCTTGCTTAAATAAAGTTTGTGAGTCTCTAAAGGTTGAATTTTAAGAATAAGACTGACAATCAATTTAAAAATATAAGCAAATTAAGACAAGAGAAAAATCTCTAATATCATATGATGATCGTTCTTCTGAAATATTTGTTGCTAACAAATCTAAATCTACAAATCAAATCCATGGTAACCTACAAGAATAACAACAAAATATAAGAAAGGAATAATGATTAAAAGAGAAAACAAAAGTTGTAAAGCTCAAACCAGATGAAGATGAACATATGAATGTGTACCTGAAAGAATTCGATCATAGTTTTACTTGATGAATATTTATCTTCTCCCATGTATTAATCAAATTTTAAAACCATATTCTTATACATTAAATCCTCATTATCAAAGTCAAATCATACTTGAAAATGAAGAGAAACTCAAATCAGAAATTGTTTCAACTAGTTCTCATTTTCAAACAATTAATGATACCTGGGATTTCAACATTCAAGAACCCATTCCAATCTATGATTTTTATGATGATCAAATTCTCACTTCTATTCATAGTCCTGGTCCTCTCTCTAATTAAAAAATTAATGTTGGAAATCATTCTAATTCCATTATTGTGGCCAATCCTTATGAAGAGGAAATCACTTTAAACCAGTCCCAATTGTGTTGTAACAATAACTGTAACAATAGTGTAAATTATGATTTGATTTCATTGTTGATCCTTCACTTATTTTGTTTTATTTTAGATCTGTTTTATGTTTTCATTTTTCAGTTTTTTGATATCTTATGCTGGCATATTAAGCATTCCAAGCTCAATAATAAATTATTACATAGCCCCCTCCTTCTAACACTAAAAATGTTGAAGGCTCAAAAATTGTTGCCTACAACATTATAAGCGAGACCACCCGGTTGGGAACTTAGAGCAGCTCCTTTTCCATTGAAATGGTGGTTTTGACTGGTTAAACTAGGTCTAGTTACCTCCTCTCTATCTCCACTGCCTTAAAGTATGACTTTTACCTACCAATAGAAAAGAGACATCAAATCATCTCACTTGTTGATCAGGCAAGAAAGTGATCCTTAATCTAATCTAAGGCTCAGCCAAGCCACAACTAAAGTTTGCCTCTTTGAGAGAGGACTTGATGCAAACTAAGATGTAGATGCATAACTAATCTAAAACATGAAAAACCTATCTCGAACTAGAATGGGATAGCCCTCTCCCAATCCGAGAACAAGTTAACCAAAATAGGGGGAAAGAACTGACATGATTCATCATGTGATTTTGTATTAATTAAAGGAAGTAGTTCACATTAACTAATACAAGTGAAAACAAAATAAGCTTGCAAATGAACAATAAATAGCTATCAGTCACCTGATCTGAAATCACCCCTAGGTGACCTCAGGAAATTAATGAAGGTATTACAGACTCATGCGTTGGGATATGCCTATGTTATTTTAAGCAACGGATCGATAAGATTGTGAAATACACAGGCATTGGAAAACAGTAAGAGAAACACAGCAAGCAAATGCAAAAAACAACAATTTAATAAGGAGTTCACCCAATCCTCCTGGGCTCCATCTCCTGGTCCAGCTTTCAGTGGTGGCCTTTTCTATTGTGTCTTTAAGAAAAGTTTTTATAATGAGGAGCTCAATTTGAGTCTCCTGTAACAGATGATGCTCAGTAGGGTGGTACACAGAATCCCCCTTACCGAGTCTCGACCTCAACTGGTCTTAATGGGATGAGTCCAATCTAGTACTCAGTTCCCGACCGATATCCTCACAGGGATTGCTTGAACCTCTCAAGCCTTCTCGGTTCTGTCTGCTCGATGCTGCCTTAGCTCTGCAGGTCAGCTTGACTTCTCTGTTCTCTGCCTCTTACTTCACTCTCTCCTCTGTCTCCCCTCTACTCTTTGTTTATTCATGGCTTAAAGCCAATCTGTCCCATGATTGTTCGCTTCCTCTTCCGGCTCTTCGGATCGCCTGCCTCTGTTCGCTGGAATTCCTTGCTTCTATGTCATCACCACTGTGTAACGTTTCATAGAGAGGTGGCCACTTGTCCCCTCACGAACTGAGCGCCAGCTCTTCCTCGAACGGTCGTTATTTCAGTTATTTAGTGAAATGATTCATCTGCCAGCTCAGCGGTCATGTCGGACCCCAAATTTCATATGCCTCAACCTATTCTTCCGTGAAATCTGGTCACCCATCGGGTATAATCTCCAATGTTGATCTGGGACCTCCAGATCCTACAGTCATCACTTTTATCACACGGGTGAGTTGCTCAACCGTTACCCTACGATGAGAGCAGTTTTCTCTCTCATCCGCCGGACACGCGTCATTCAGTGTATGGCATCGCTTGGTCCTCTGCCAAACCTGCTTACCGCTTGAGTGGATTGTAATATCCCGCCGCCTTTTGGGCGCGAGACCCGCCTTCTAACGTTTCGGGTATTCTGCACGGTTTTACCTATTTTTCACATGACCAGGTGCCGAGGATTTTCCTTCTCTGAGGTTTTTATATTACGATACACGATTTGCGCTAATCGTGTATCAAAACGGCCTCTATTTTCGGATCTGGACTCCATATTTGCTAGTTTGCTCCATTGCGCGGTCTCCATGGGCCAACGGTTAGCACGCTTTGACCGAGGGTCCTCGTTGTTCCGCGTTGGCCACAAATTGCCACTGTCCAAAGGTATTTCCTGATAGATCATTTGAAACATTCATAGAAACTCTGATAATTTTCAAGGATCCAATTCGGATCATGGCCTTCCCACTGAAAAAGCTTTTGGACCACCAAAAGTTGGTTTTCAAGCATTGACTAAGTGAGGATACAACTTTCTCACCTGTCCAATCTCTATCCATTTTGCACTGCTTGGCCTTGAACCACTGAGCCCAATTCTGAGGTACTCAACATCTCCCCTACGCATCGTTCTCACCTTCCTGTCCAGAACTGTGTCTTCCTACAATTCATTAAGATATTCAGGTAACATGTCATCAATAGAAGGCAATTGACTCTGCTCTTCGAGGTCTTCAATTAACAAAGGTTCAAATAGTCTCAAGCTGTCTGCATTGATGACTAAGTAGATGTGCATATAAGCTGGCAAATCAAGGCGAAAAGCATTCTCACCAATTTTCTCAAGGATCCTGAAAGGTCCATACCTTATTGGTTTTAGCTTTTTACCTTCACCTTGCATCCTGTCTTTGCTGATATACAACCAGACTTGATCACCAACTTGGAAACTATGCTCCATCCGATGCTTGTCATGCCTTGCCTTGTATTTGGCCTGGCTCTTTTCCAGCTGTTCCTATACTGCCTGATGGATCTCTTGGATTTGTTCAATGAACCTAGTTTCCTTGTCCACATCGTTGCATCCCTCAACTGTTGTGTTCTTACCAAAGACAAAATCCAAGGGAGACCTTGGTGTGAAACCAAAACAGGTCTCAAAAGGAAATCTCTGTGTAGAAGAATGTTTGGCTCGGTTGTAAGCATGCTAAACATAACACAAATGTTCATCCCAAAGCTTAGGATGCTTACTGCAATATCCCCTGAGCAACTGGATCATTGTCTTGTTGACTACTTCTGTCTCGCCATCGCTTTGTGGATGGAAAGCTGTGCTTTTCTTCAGTTTGGTGTCCATCAGTTCCCACAGACTTGACCAAAAATTCCCCACAAATCTGGTGTCTCGATCAGATATAATGGAAGTGGGTAATCCAAAATGAACCCATACATGTTGAAAGAATAGTTTTGCAGTTTGTTCAGCTATAATCTTTTTATTACAAAGTATCAAAATACACATTTTGCTGAACCTATCCACAACAACATACAAATAATCATGACCTTTCCTAGATTTAGGTAGTCCTCCAACAAAGTCCATGGAAACACTTTCCCAAGGATGAGAAGGAACTGGTAATGGAGTGTACAAGCCTAGTTTTCTATTGTTGGGCTTGCTTTTAGCACACATAGTACACCCTCTTACATATCTAGAAACTATCTCGTTCAATTTTTGCCAATAACAAAATCTTTGCAACTGTGCAACTATTTTGCTTCCCCCAAAGTGACCTGATATTAGAGAAGCGTGTGCTTCTCGAATTATCTTTACTCTTTCAGTTTGTGGAATGTGTTATCACCCTAAAATCTTTGTCTCTAAGCTTTGGTAAGTTGCCTTGTTTCTAATCATAGTCTTATAAGTTTTGAGTCATCTCATCACAATTAGTGTCATTCTCATTTACAAACCCTTATTTTAGTCATGGTGTTAAAGGGTCTCTAGGTCATTTCATGCTTTAAAAGTTAGTTCATAAGGTTAGAAGTCTTTCAAGGTCATATCTCTTTTCCATCAAAGTTTGACAGCCTCATTCCATGTCCTAGAAGCCTCACCATGAGTTTGGAAGTCATATCTCACATTACTTTGGAGAAATTTTCAAACTAGCTATGAATCCAAGTTTTCGTAGCACGGATAGTGTAAAAATCATGTTTTGCGCTACGAAATCAGTGTTTTCGTAGCGCGCTACGAAATCCCTGAAAAAACCTGTTTCAGCATAAAAAACTCTGCTTTCTGCGTTTACTAGTAAACTTCCAGAAGGGGTTCTGAGCAGATGAGAACTAAAGTTTGAAACCTGAAAGAGGCTTTTATTCCTAACATACCAAACTACAAAAACCTCTTTCATTTTCTTCAAATCCATTCTGAGGTGGGAGGAATTTATGGTTAAACTTGCGCTACGAAACTGCTGAAAGTCAAGCTTGGTCTTCTGGTTTTAGCAGTCTTTTTCAAGATCAATTCTTGGTCACATGCAAAGGTATTTTGGAATTCTTAAAGAGTTTTATATTCATCCACTCTCTAGCTACAATAACCTATCTCACTTTCTCCATAAGTGTTTTCAGTTGGGAAATACTAAGCCTTCATTGAGACCCTAATTTCAGAAAATGGATTTTTCCTGTTTGACACGTGTTTTTCAAGGACAGATTCTGGATAGCTGGAGGAATGTTTTAAAAAACCATGAGAGGTTTTGGTTACATACAACATGGAATACAAAAACCTCCTTCAGTTTCGTAAAATGTGTCATGGATGAGGAGATAAAGGCTTTGTCCCACGTGCCAAGTTTCAAGGATCTAAACCTAAAAACAGGGAAACATGTTCCCTAAATTCTAGGGTTTCTCATCAGCAGTTGGGTGACTACATGGGAAGCTTCATCAAATTCGACCTCATGGAGTTTTAGGTGTCAAATAATGTTTTAAATTCTTAGATAAGGTTTTTGTAATCATAATAAGGAGTTACACTCCTAGTTGTATTAGGTCACTAGCACTCCTGGTTAACAGCTAGTTCTAATTAATGGTTTGTTTTATGGTTAGAATAGGTGTCACTGATGGAAAATTCGAATTCTCTTGATGAGGGATGATGGAATCCTAATTTTAAATGCTTTATATAGAGCAAGAGGTCGAATTAGCAAGGGGTTGGAGACTTTTTGGCTCAGCTGCTGTTCTATGTGCAGATTATGTATATTTTTAACCTAATGCAGATTTCTACTTAGACAACTCAAGATTCATGAAGAGTTCTTGTATGTTATTGTTATGATGGCATCTTCCAATACTTACATTGCAGTGATGTTTAGTTATGATGCTCAGAACTCATCAATGATGCTCTGACTTCCTTCATAGATAAACTAACTATGTTTCATTGTTTTGTATTTTCATTTCTGCACTTGAAATCTATAATGCCTTGACTTCCATGCTAGGTAGAATGCTTTGGCTTCACTATTCAGGATTCAAAGAGATATTTTAATGTCATATTCTCTCATGGCTTTCCTCTTTCACTTACTTGTAGTGGTATGAATACATCTTACTTAGAACTCATCAATCATGCTCTACCTTCCTTCATGTATTTGTCAACTGTGTTTCCTTGCATTGTATCTTTGTTTTGTTGATGCATAAAAACTCTCTATGCCCTGACTTCATGTTAAGTTGATCTTGATGTAGTATGGAAACATATTTTGACTCCATAACCCAATGGTAGCCAGCCTTCATCTTTCAACCTATAAACATATACAATTACAAACCATATAGTTAACCATCTATTCATATCTTTAATCCAAATCATTAACCCTTCGAGAGCCTTCTCAGGCTGAGGGGGCTAAGCCTTAGCTAAAAGATTGGTTTGAAACAGTTACTTGAAGTCTTCCTGGTTTGCAGCTTATCAGGGTCTGATTTTGAGATAACATTTTGGTGCGTATGCCGGGAGTCTGAAGATTATTCATTCCCGAAATCAATGGCTAAACTTCTGAAGGTAGCAGGAGCTCAGAAATCTTTTTGAGGCTGCAAAACTACCTTGGCGACTCCACACATCAAATAATAAATTGGTAGGTGACTCCACTACTAGAAGATCAGTAGATTGATGAAGTTACAAGATGAGTTCCACTGCAAGAATGAATGCCAGGTATGCTCCTATGAATCGGTCTCATATCCCTGGTTTTCCAAATCCTATGCCAAAGGTTGATTGGTTAGAGGATCTTCCAATATTCAAAGATGAAAAGAAAGACAATGTTGCTCTTCATTTGGTTAGGTTTCATATGCATGTACGCAATCTTAAGGTTCAATTTCCTGAGGATTGTCTCATGAGGATGTTTATGACCACTTTAGAAGGAAAAGCATGGTCTTGGTATAAAAGTTTGGAAAATGGTTCATTATATTCTCTTGCTGATTTCGATGATGTATTCTATGACATGTATAAAGAATGTCATCCCTCCTTATTGCTGGTCAAAGATTGTTGTAAACATTCTACGAGTTTTATTCAATATTTGGAGTATTTTTATGATGATGATGAATTTATGGATGAAGATATTTTAGAGGCTCTTCATAACAATATATTTAAACAACAAGAAGAAAGGATAACATCCTATGAAATGCACCATGAAGATCAACAGGGGTTTACTTATGAAAACCATGTTGATGTAGAGATGCAGCAGACTTCTCAGTCTTCGAATCATAATGAAGATGAAAATGATTACACACAACAAGAAGAAATATTGGAGGAATTTTTTTATGACCCTCAGGCGGAGGAAAAGGTTGTTCATTTTTGTGATTCCTTGCAGCAGCTTGCATCAAAGAATGATCTTTATAATGAAGAAAATTACATTGTTTGTGGGCATCATTCAGAAAGGCAGTTGGATAGCATATCAAATAAATTTTGTGTGGCTGAGGATAAGTTGTTTGAAGATATAGAATGTTATGAGAATCATCAAACTAACCATGTGTTTTTTGACCCTATAGCTGACTACATGGAAAAGATTTATTGTTCAGGCTTCCAGTTATATGTTCATCTTGAAGAACGGTTACACCTCATGCTTCCTTGGTTATTTCAGTATCTAGTTTATTTATGCTTCAAGCACAGTAAGGAGATCCAAGTTTCATATCAGATTGATGATTGGCTTCATTGGAAGTTTCATGTTCCTTGAGCTACAATTGGAGAATGCAGCTGATAGGGTAGGTTGACTGAGCATCTGTTTTAGTAGGTGCAGTTTGAATTCTTCGTTCAGAAAACATAAAAGGCTTGAGGAGAAAATTGGGCAGAGGTTCAGAGTTTTATTCTAGAGGATGGATAGCGGCACTGGAGCTACAAGTTCTTAGTATACCACAAGGGCACACTATCCCTAATGGAGCCACTGTTATCACCCTAAAATCTTTGTCTATAAGCTTTGGTAAGTTGCCTTGTTTCTAATCATAGTCTTATAAGTTTTGAGTCATCTCATCACAATTAGTGTCATTCTCATTTACAAACCCTTCTTTTAGTCATGGTGTTAAAGGGTCTCTAGGTCATTTCATGCTTTAAGAGTTAGGTCATAAGGTTAGAAGTCTTTCAAGGTCATATCTCTTTTCCATCAAAGTTTGACAGCCTCATTCCATGTCCTAGAAGCCTCACCATGAGTTTGGAAGTCATATCTCACATTACTTTGGAGAAATTTTCAAACTAGCTACGAAATCAGTGTTTTCGTAGTGCGCTACGAAATCCCTGAAAAAGCCTGTTTCAGCATAAAAAACTCTGCTTTCTGTGTTTACTAGTAAACTTCCAGAAGCGGTTATGAGCAGATGAGAACTAAATTTTGAAAACTGAAAGAGGCTTTTATTCCTAACATACCAAACGACAAAAACCTCTTTCATTTTCTTCAAATCCATTATGAGGTGGGAGGAATTTATGGTTAAACTTGCGCTACGAAACTGCTGAAAGTCAAGCTTGGTCTTCTAGTTTTAGCAGTCTTTTTCAAGATCAGTTCTTGGTCACATGCAAAGGTATTTTGGAATTATGAAAGAGTTTTCTCTTCATCCACTCTCCAGCTACAATAACCTATCTCACTTTCTCCATAAGTGTTTTCAGTTGGGAGATACTAAGCCTTCATTGAGACCCTAATTTCAGAAAATGGATTTTTCCTGTTTGACATGTGTTTTTCAAGGACAGATTCTGGACAGATGGAGGAATGTATTAAAAAACCATGAGAGGTTTTTTTTCCAGACAACATGGGATACAAAAACCTCCTTAAATTTTGTAAAATGTGTCATGGATGAGGAGATAAAGGCTCTGTCCCACGTGCCAAGTTTCAAGGATCTAAACCTAAAAACAAGGAAACATGTTCCCTAATTTCTAGGGTTTCTCATCAGCAGTTGGGTGACTACATGGGAGGCTTCATCAAATTCGACCTCATGGAGTTTTAGGTGTCAAATAATGTTTTAAATTCTTATATAAGGTTTTTGTAATCATAATAAGGAGTTACACTCCTAGTTGTATTAGGTCACTAGCACTCCTGGTTAACAACTAGTTCTAATTAATGGTTTGTTTTATGGTTAGAATAGGTGTCACTGATGGCAAATTCGAATTATCTTGATGAGGGATGATGGAATCCTAATTGTAAATTCTTTATATAGAGCAAGAGGTCGAATTAGCAAGGGGTTGGAGACTTTTTGGCTCAGATGTTGTTCTATGTGCAGACTATGTATATTTTTAACCTAATGCAGATTTCTACTTAGACAACTCAAGATTCATGAAGAGTTCTTGTATGTTGTTGTTATGATGGCATCTTCAAATACTTACATTGCAGTGATGTTTAGTTATGATGCTCATAACTCATCAATGATGCTCTGACTTCCTTCATAGATAAACTAACTATGTTTCACTGTTTTGTATTTTCATTTATGCACTTGAACTCTATAATGCCTTGACTTCCATGCTAGGTAGAATGATTTGGCTTCACTATTCAGGATTCAAAGTGAGTTTTTAATTTCATATTCTCTCATGGCTTTCCTCTTTCACTTACCTGCAGTGGTATGAATACATGTTACTTAGAACTCATCAATCATGCTCTAACATCCTTCATGTATTTGTCAACTGTGTTTCCTTGCATTGTATCTTTGTTTTGTTGATGCATAAAAACTCTCTATGCCCTGACTTCATGTTAAGCTGATCTTGATGTAGTATGGAAACATATTTTGACTCCAGAGCCCAATGGTAGCCAGCCTTCATCTTTCAACCTATAAAAATATACAATTACAAACCATAGAGTTAGCCATCTATTCATATCTTTAATCCAAATCATTAACCCTTCGAGAGAGCCCTCTCAGGCTGAGGGGGCTAAGCCTTAGCTAAAATATTGGTTTGAAACAATTACTTGAAGTCTTCCTGGTTTGCAGCCTATCAGGTTCTAATTTTGAGATAACATTTTGGTGCGTATGCCGGGAGTATGAAGATTATTCATTCCCGAAATCAATGGCTAAACTTCTGAAGGTAGCAGGAGCTCAGAAATCTTTTTGAGGCTGCAAAACTACCTTGGCAACTCCACAAATCAAATAATAAATTGGTAGGTGACTCCACTGCTAGAAGATCAGTAGATTGATGAAGTTACAAGATGAGTTCCACTGCAAGAATGAATGCCAGGTATGCTCCTATGAATCGGTCTCATATCCCTGGTTTTCCAAATCCTATGCCAAAGGTTGATTGGTTAGAGGATCTTCCAATATTCAAAGATGAAAAGAAAGACAATGTTTCTCTTCATTTGGTTAGGTTTCATATGCATGTACGCAATGTTAAGGTTCAGTTTCCTGAGGATGTTTATGACCACTTTAGAAGGAAAAGCATGGTCTTGGTATAAAAGTTTGGAAAATGGTTCATTATATTCTCTTGCTGATTTCCATGATGTATTCTATGACATGTATAAAGAGTGTCATCCCTCCTTATTGCTGGTCAAAGATTGTTGTAAACATTCTACGAGTTTTATTCAATATTTGGAGGATTGTTATGATGATGATGAATTTATGGATGAAGAAATTTTAGAGGCTCTTCATAACAATACATTTCAACAACAAGAAGAAAGGATAACATCCTATGAAATGCACCATGAAGATCAAAAGGGGTTTACTTATGAAAACCATGTTGATGTAGAGATGCAGCATACTTCTCAGTCTTCGAATCATAATGAAGATGAAAATGATTACACACAACAAGAAGAAATACTAGAAGAAATTTTTTATGACCCTCAGGCGGAGGAAAAGGTTGTTCATTTTTGTGATTCCTTGCAGCAGCTTGCATCAAAGTGATCTTTATAATGAAGAAAATTACATTGTTTGTGGGCATCATTCAGAAAGGCAGTTGGATAGCATATCAAATAAATTTTGTGTGGCTGAGGATAAGTTGTTTGAAGATATAGAATGCTATGAGAATCATCAAACTAACCATGTGTTTTTTGACCCTATAGCTGACTACATGGAAAATATTTACTGTTCAGGCTTCCATTTATATGTTCATCTTGAAGAACAGTTACAGCTCATGCTTCCTTGGTTATTTCAGTATCTGGTTTATTTATGCTTCAAGCACAGTAAGGAGATCCAAGTTTCAAATCAGATTGATGATTGGCTTCATTGGAAGTTTCATGTTCCTTGAGCTACAATTGGAGAATGCAGTTGATAGGGTAGGTAGGAATTTGCAAATAAGCTTAGGGTAGGTTGACTGAGCATCTGTTTTAGTAGGTGCAGTTTGAATTCTTCGTTCAGAAAACATAAAAGGCTTGAGGAGAAAATTGGGCAGAGGTTCAGAGTTTTATTCTAGAGGATGGATAGCGGCACTGGAGCTACAAGTTCTTAGTATACCACAAGGGCACACTATCCCTAGTGGAGCCACTGTTATCACCCTAAAATCTTTGTCTCTAAGCTTTGGTAAGTTGCCTTGTTTCTAATCATAGTCTTATAAGTTTTGAGTCATCTCATCACAATTAGTGTCATTCTCATTTACAAACCCTTCTTTTAGTCATGGTGTTAAAGGGTCTCTAGGTAATTTCATGCTTTAAGAGTTAGGTCATAAGGTTAGAAGTCTTTCAAGGTCATATCTCTTTTCCATCAAAGTTTGACAACCTCATTCCATGTCCTAGAAGCCTCACCATGAGTTTGGAAGTCATATCTCAAATTACTTTGGAGAAATTTTCAAACTAGCTACGAATCCACGTTTTCGTAGCACAGACAGTTTAAAAATCATGTTTTGCGCTACGAAATCAGTGTTTTCGTAGCGCGCTACGAAATTCCTGAAAAAGCCTGTTTCAGCATAAAAAACTCTGCTTTCTGTGTTTACTAGTAAACTTCCAGAAGGGGTTTTGAGCAGATGAGAACTAAATTTTGAAAACTGAAAGAGGCTTTTATTTCTAACATACCAAAATACAAAAACCTCTTTCATTTTCTTCAAATCCATTTTGAGGTGGGAGGAATTTATGGTTAAACGTGCGCTACGAAACTTTTGAAAGTCAAGCTTGGTCTTCTGGTTTTAGCAGTCTTTTTCAAGATCAGTTCTTGGTCACATGCAAAGGTATTTTCGAATTCTGAAAGAGTTTTATCTTCATCCACTCTCCAACTACAATAACCTATCTCACTTTCTCCATAAGTGTTTTCAGTTGGGAGATACTAAGCCTTCATTGAGACCCTAATTTCAAAAAATGGATTTTTCCTATTTGACACGTGTTTTTCAAGGACATATTCTGGACAGCTGGAGGAATTTTTTATAAAACCATGAGAGGTTTTTGTTCCAGAAAACATGGGATACAAAAACCTCCTTCAGTTTCATAAAATGTGTCATGGATGAGGAGATAAAGGCTCTGTCCCACGTGCCAAGTTTCAAGGATCTAAACTTAAAAACAGGGAAACATGTTCCCTAATTTCTAGGGTTTCTCATCAGCAGTTGGGTGACTACATGGGAGGCTTCATCAAATTCGACCTCATGGAGTTTTAGGTGTAAAATAATGTTTTAAATTCTTAGATAAGGTTGTTGTAATCATAATAAGGAGTTACACTCCTAGTTGTATTAGGTCACTAGCACTCCTGGCTAACAGCTAGTTCTAATTAATGGTTTGTTTTATGGTTAGAATAGGTGTCACTGATGGAAAATTCGAATTCTCTTGATGAGGGATGATGGAATCCTAATTTTAAATGCTTTATATAGAGCAAGAGGTCGAACTAGCAAGGGGTTGGAGACTTTTTGGCTCAGCTTCTGCTCTATGTGCAGACTATGTATATTTTTAACCTAATGCAGATTTCTACTTAGACAACTCAAGATTCATGAAGAGTTCTTGTATGTTATTGTTATGATGGCATCTTCCAATACTTACATTGCAGTGATGTTTAGTTATGATGCTCAGAACTCATCAATGATGCTCTGACTTCCTTCATAGATAAACTAACTATGTTTCACTGTTTTGTATTTTCATTTATGCACTTGAACTCTATAATGCCTTGACTTCCATGCTAGGTAGAATGCTTTGGCTTCACTATTCAGGATTCAAAGAGAGTTTTTAATGTCATATTATCTCATGGTTTTCCTCTTTCACTTACTTGCAGTGGTATGAATACATGTTACTTAGAACTCATCAATCATGCTCTAACTTCCTTCATGTATTTGTCAACTGTGTTTCCTTGCATTGTATCTTTGTTTTGTTGATGCATAAAAACTCTCTATGCCCTGACTTCATGTTAAGCTGATCTTGATGTAGTATGGAAACATATTTTGACTCCATAGCCCAATGGTAGCCAGCCTTCATCTTTCAACCTATAAACATATACAATTACAAACCATAGATTTAGCCATCTATTCATATCTTTAATCCAAATCATTAACCCTTCGAGAGAGCCTTCTTAGGCTGAGGAGGCTAAGCCTTAGCTAAAAGAATGGTTTGAAACAGTTACTTGAAGTATTCTTGGTCTGCAACCTATCAGGGTCTGATTTTGAGATAACAGAATGCATAGCTTCCCACAATGATATAGGAGACGATCCTTAATATGATAATCAAATTCTTCTACTCGTTTTCCTTGACTTAAAGTTGTATATACATCTTTAAAGTCTATATCTTGAGCATATTGTTCAATGTAGCTCTCATGTAACACGGAATTATGCTTAAGTATAGTAGATGCATTTATAATGGACCTAGATAACATATCTGCAACTTTATTGTGTATGCCCTGTTAGTTCCAGTCTTGTAGCATGTCACCAGGGATCAACATGAGCTCTTACTATGTCTGGTTTTGTTAGATGTTTTGCACATGATGTTCAACACAGAACATGTCACAAGTGTGTCCATTAGAAGAACCTCAAAAAAATATTTCCAATGGTATATCACACTCCCGTAACCGGCTCCCGGATTAGAAGATATGATCGAAATGAATGAGTGATTCTTGGTTATGCATGTTTTGAGGTCAATTGCTGCACATAATGACAAGTTTAGTACAAAATCAGTTTCCGAAATAATGGTAAGGAATTTTGCAAAAGTGAAAGACTTTTTTTTTCATCACATGCCAAATAACAAAAACCTCCTTCAATTTATGCACAGGTTCTACTATATGGGAGATATACAGTGATAATTGGAGCCTACATTAAAACAAAGCAAATTTTTCATATTTTTTATTGTTTTAGTCATTTTAGTGCGGGGCCATTTTACAATTGATGGAAAGTAATTTTGAAAAAACCAAGTATTTTTTTGTTAACCACGAGCCATATAACAAAAACCTCTTTCGGTTTATTCACAGGTGTCATGAATTGGGAAAAGTGACTAGATCTTTACAGCTCATTTTCACAGATTTAAATTTTTAATGATTTTATGTTTTAGAGATGATTTTGTGGAACGGATTGCGAAAAACTGGGAACGAATTTCCCAAATTTGAGAGAGGTTTTTCTCCATCATGACCTTATCTACAAAAAAATCTTTCAGTTTTGTAATAGGTGCTATGGTTTAGGAGATACAAATTCATCTTCAACACCTATTTTCAGAAATTCGGCCCATGTTTAATGTAACTGATTCTATTTTGAAGAAAATGGTTGAGCTCAATACCTTAGTACAAGGATGTGAAAATGTATATATTTTATGAATTTCATAGTGTAGGGGTTGGATTTTGGCAGAAGGTTGGACTTTTGAGAAAGCCTTGAGCTTCATTGTACATTCATATCAGCATTTTGGCTAAGGAATTGAGACCAGGGTTTGCAGCACTCTTTGGGATCCATGTGGCAATTTGTCTTGGTACAGTGCTTTCTTTTGTAATTGTGAATTTTATTATGTGTTATGTATGTCATTTTCTATCTTGTTTCTTCTTAACTAAACAAACAAGAGTGTAAGTAGAATCCATTGAAATTGCAGTGCTCTACTTGAGGTTTGCTTTAGTCTTTGATGTTTTCAGCTATTTAGAGAGGATCCATGAGTTTTCTTGCCCTCTTTAGCTCCTCACCTATCTAATCCTTCCATTTCATTCAATTTTAAGTGCCAAAATCAATTGCCTACCTTGCCCCATTGAGACCTTTGCAAGACTGAGACTTGATCCCCGCACCCAAAATCTACCTTTCCATCTGAGCCAACAAAAACATCATTTTATTCAATCAAACTTTTTCACACATATACCTAGCCTGAGATCAGTAGTTATATCAGTCATCTCAAGCCCTCATCGATCATAATTTGCTGAGATTGACCCAGAGAGAGCCCTCTCCTGACCTGGTAGGGCTAGCTACCAGGTTAAGCGTGGTTTGATGTTGGCCCTGGATCCTACCTTCCTCAACCTAAGGTAAATCTAGGCACTAACATAGTGGCGACCATACTGGGGAAGAAAAGTTTATTTGTTTGTTAGTGTTCTTTGTTTTATAAACTATAGACAGAGTCTGAAGATTAGCCAGGTAGCCTTTGAAACGCTTTTGCTTTGCATTAGCGCAAGTAGATAAAAGTTGCTTCAGTCAATCTCCGGTCTAGTTTATAAACTGAACATCTGACTTGCAAATTTCCCCAGTACAATTTTGTAATCAAGTTCAGATCTGATTGTTGATGGTGGACAACAGTCAGACACATATGAAGGCTGAAATAATCTACCTGGCGACTCCACTGTTCGAAGTCCCAAGTTTCAAAGTATTGATGGTGGCTCCACTGGCTAAATGAAGGACTCAGATGTTGCTTCTATTTGTTCAAGGTATTCATGTATCAATTTTTCTAATCTTCTTGGTTTTCCTAATAAATTACCAAAGGATGCATACATTTTGAGTAATGGCCCTAAATTCAATGGGGAAGATCTGACTTTGATGCTAGAACATATAGAAAATTTTAAAACATTTGTGGACATTCTTAGAGTTAAAAAGGAAGATGTCTTCATCAGATTGTTCTTTGATTCATTTCAAGGTAAATGTAGAAAATGGATTGGAGATTTTCCTATCAGATCTATTAAGTCCTTTACAGATTTTTGGCATATCTTTCTTGAAACATGGATGGAGAAAGAGGAAGAATTCAAAATAGAGGTGCCCTCTATTCAAGGTTTTAGAGAATGGGAAGATATGTGCACGGATGATGAGGTAGATGAAAACTTTGCTTCATCTCTTTCTTCTTATCTGAAATCCTGTCGATGCAGCCATGAAGTTAAGCTCAATTTTTTGCAAGAGTTTTCCATCAAAATTGAAGGAGATCTAACTGAATTGGAGACCCAAATATAGTCCCAGGATCTGGATTGTGGAGTCCCATTCTTTGGGGACCTTTCAGCAGAAGGAACAGAAGGTAAGGCTGCTCGTGGATATTTGCATTGATAGTTTGCAGCTGGAAGCATGTATTGAGGAGTTGGGGCAGCAAACAGAGTTTGGTTTCTTTGATCCTATTGCAGTGTACATGGAAATTTTTTTCAGTTTGAATGATAGATCAGATTGCCTTTTACACAACCAAATTCATTATGTGCATGTATGGCTACCAGCCTTTCCAGTTATGTCCTGGTTCGAGCACTTCCAAGCAACATCCTTGTTGGTGAGCTCCAGTATTGTAGCAATAATGCTACACTCCTGGGGCTTCCTGTCTCTTAATTTTATCAACCCTGTAGTTCGTACAAACTTGGAAGCGACGGTGCTGTATGCACAAGTACTAGCTCTTGTCGCAGCTGTCACTTGGTCAGCTGGCACAAGTCCGCTAGGGATCAAGCCAACTTCTATAGGCTCTCAGAAGAATCTTGTTAAATAATGGACGAAAGCTAGCTTAAAGAAGACTAATATACTTGGCAAAAATGAACTGAAAGCAAATCAAAACATGGAAACCCTAGGAAACCCTAATGTAACTAGTCTAACCTCTTATGATGCAAAGAGTGTGAAGGAAACTTCTACCAATGATGCCATTACTTCTAATAAGTGAAAATGCATGAATCTAATCTACTTGCATCTTAAAAGACATGTTTTTATATTTTTTCTTTAAGTGGATGGAGTGATTGTGATTTTGTGCTTATTAGGGTTTGGTTGTGCAGATGTGATGCGGAAGGAAGGAAAGCTTGGGAAAGGTTGGGGAGGCTAGGAGAGGTCCCCAGAGATCCTTAGCATCAGTCCATAGAGGTTCCTCACGTTCAGAGGCTCAGCAACCGAGTGAGTGGCCTCTTACAGGATGTCTGCAGGGGGTTCTACAGGAAACGCAGGGGTTTCTACAGGAAGGTCTGCAATTATTCTACAGGATGTTCTGAAATGGGATGTTTGAGGATGGAGGGTTGATGGAAGATGCATGGATGGTTATGGAGGTAGGATGGGGGTCTGAAGTGACCCAGGAACGGATGGATGGAGTGGTGAGGTGATGTGGAAAGCTGACTTGGCTTGAAGGTGGTTGAGACAACAATGGGGAAGAAGGTAAGGTTACTTGGCAAAAGAGAAGATGGGAGATGAGGGAACAGACTTGGTGATGGAGGAGCTGATCTGAACGAGGCTCAAATGAACGAGGAGGTGATGAAGATGCCCTGCATAGTGTTTACAACTGAACCAGCAAAGACATGCAAGAAAACGAAGACCTAGTTATAAAACCTATGACCTAGTTACTTCACTCTAATCTGACCTAACAGCAAAGGAAATGAACAGAAGTTTATTTGCAGTGAAACCATGTGAAACAACTATGAAACTAAGTGATTATAAACCTAAACATGCATCCAAAATGATATCGAGTTCTGCAAATGAGATTCAAACACTAATTATTGCATGGTGAAGCAAAGAAAGTGTTTTTGTGGGCAGCAAGGTTACATTGGTCCCAACTCATTATCCCACTGAGGGAGAGGTGAGATCCAAGGTACTTGATGGCCTTTTTGTAGAGCTTTTCCTTGTCAATATCCTATCAATATATGCTAACATAAACAACTACTTTAACCATCAAAAGAAATCTAAATAATAAAGCAAGATGTAAGTCTAAAGATCAGATTTTATTATGAGAATGCAGCAAACACATGTAAAGATAAACAAGGGAGGTACTGGGCGCTTGAGATGGGCCCAACCCCAAGAGCTACAGCCTCCCAAGAGAGATTTAGAGCTGGTGTAAAGCTGGATTCATCTTTATTAAACAAGAATGAAGAGTTACATCAAAACTGTCCACAAGAAGAACTTGAACATGAGCTGAAAGCAAAGCTAATCCATGGCCTACAAATCGAATTACAAAATGACTAACTACTGGCTAACTACTAGCTACAAAATGACTACCCACTAGCTAACCAAAATGAGGCCCCAAGCCTTCTTATTTATACAATTTGAGGACCCAACAGTCCTCCTAAAAGTTAGGGGCTTGGCTGCCCAAGACTTGTAGTTAACAGTAGTCCAACTTGACTTGCTTGGCTGCCCTTGAGCTGATTGATTCGGTGGCCCTTGAACTCCGAGCTGATGGTGGAGAATTCGAGGTAAGGGCCCATAAATGAGGGGGACACCTTCCTACAAATCCTCTAGCTTGTTCTCCCACGAATTTGGCTGCCAAGTGCTCATTAAGACCTTCAAATTTGTCTCTAAGTTGACCAAAAAGGCTACACAAAGCACCCATTAGACTTGTTGGCATAATGACTAACCAAATTCACTCTATTAACACAAATTTAATCAAAACATGCAATAAACAAATGAGAATGGTGGATTAAGTCAAATTAGGAGGTTGGATGAGCCCAAATATTTGTCCATTTTTGGGGCTCATCATCACCCCCCTACTGAAAGTGTTGCTCATCCTCTGAGCAACCAATTCCTCTCATCGTCTTTGATAGCCCTGGTGGCCTCCTTGGCTAATCATCTCGGCTGATTTCTCCTTTGGTTTCCTTCTTTCAAACTTCCTGTAGAACCAGTTCGCTGGCTTCCGTAGAAACAGTCTCTGTCTTCCTGTAGAAACAGACTCTGTCTTCCTGTAGAAACAGTCCTCTAACTATTCTCTGTCTTCCTGTAGAAGCAGTCTTTGAGTCCATCACCTTGATTTGCTTCTCTCTAGGTGAAGGTTTTTAGCTTCCTCATGCTCTGTTTAGCTTCTGCCTTCTCTACCGTAGCCTTTTTCTCTGTTCCGCCTTTGTTTGAATGTCTTGCATTTTTCATCATTGGTTTTCTCTTATTTTTCAATGTATTTTTCTTCATTGCCATTCTTTATTTTTCTTCAGCACTTCCACTAACTCATCAACATTAGTTCTTTGAGTATCCAGCCTTGTCCTCCCCCTCTCGCTTTTATTTGGCTCCTTGTATTTCTCTTGATCATGTAAAAGATCCCACCTATTCATTGTATGACTGTACTATGACAAGACACAAACTTGCTGCTCTTGGTTGCTTAATGACATGCCTTGAATGGTCCAAGCTATGATTGATTTCCACCTTACACTTATTTCATCTCATTAGTCTTATGGTCAACTTTAAGTCGCACCAATGTTTGTTAACTCTTCATTTGTGCAATTTTGGCCACCTTCAATTAATCCTTCTTGCTGTAACTGCCAAACCTGATCTGTCACAGTAAATAAATTTTTTCATTCTCAGCCTGATTGCTTTTATAAGCACTCTCAAAGTAGTGTTCCCCTGTTCTCGATTTAGACAGCTCCAAACTAGCTTGTATCTATGACATGATCCCTTTACAATCTTGGATCACCTGCATAAAATTTTTATATGATACCATACTCTGTTTTAACAATTATGCTCATGCCTGCAAAAGACCCTAACCAAGTTTTCTTCTTTGGTTCTCCTTTTTTTTTTTTCTTTTTTTTTTTTTTTTTTTGAAAGAGATCTCAAGGATATTAAAAATTCTTCAGCTATCTGGTTATGAGAGGAAGAGTTTTGCTTCTACAGATAGAGGACAAGGACCAAGTTTCCTTCTCAAGACACATTCAGATATGCAAACTTCAAATTTTTCATACCCATGCTGGCATTCACAGCTGCATATGTCGTCCTTATAAGAGGATTTTAGATATGAAACGTGGAGAGATGCAGAAAAACATGAGAAATTCCATGCAACACACAATCACACTGCTATTTTTGACTTACAGGCAAACTGGTCTCTAATTCTCCTGCTCCAGACAGTTCAATTCTCCACCTTTCAAAATATATATCGTGCATGGAAGAGTGTTTACGAGCCTACCCTTCTCGGAACTTCAAATTTGATGAGGGAAATCTCAGGTTTCTTTGTTCCAAAACGTTGTGTCATACTTCCTGTAGAAGACCCACCCGTTTCCTGTAGAACGCCCTTGCATAGGTGGGTTTGAAAAATGGCCGAGAAAGCTTGGTTTGCTGCTATGGGGCTGGTATGGAGCTTGTTGCAGCTGCAAGGAATGTGGTAAACTGGAAACAACATCGATGAGAGTTCGATTGGCCATTATGAAGATTTTCGTTGATGGAGGGTGAGCTGGCCAACTACACGTTGGCCCCATGCAGACTGTCGGTCCTCACTGCAGTGTTTAACTATTTGTTCCTTGCCTATAATCACGTCCATCGATCACGTTGAAGGTTAAATGGTCACCACTGCCTGTTTCCAAGTTTCCTCCTGAGTTGGCTGAGCACACGTGGCGTATCCACCCACCGAGCGCTGTTGAACTAGATGAGGGTGTCCAGTTGGCTGGCCACCGATTCTCTTAACCACAACGATCTCATTCGTTCATGCAATGCTTCGAATTACATTCATGCAATAGAGGAACAAGGTTAAGTCACGTACCTCGAAGTTGAATGGTTGTCGTGAGCTGTTGTGGGCTGTCATTGCTGCATGAATTTGATTTTATGGTTGCATGATGGCTTGGTTGCTGATTCATGGCTGGTTTTCTTGTGCAGGTGTCCTCTGGCCAGATGCATGCAACAAGAGTTCATTTCCACGTTCAGATCTGCATCCTGAAACTGCTGCCATTGAATTTCCACAGGACCATAACTTCTTTTTGCCATTTCTCCCAAACGGCAAACCGGATTGAGCTGAAACTCGGTGGGCATGTTCCTACCATCATGATGCATCTCCCATAGCAAATTCGTGATCAATGGATGCACGGATTTCGAGAAAATTGGAAAATGGTTGAAGATTTCAGAGCTCGATTTCTCGGAAACCGTGCATCAGAATTGGCTGAAACTGCTTGGGTAGGCTACTATCACCCACGTGCATCTCCCCATGAAACAGGTTTTGAAACAGATGCACGGTTATGGAGAAAATGCAAAAATGGCTGATGGTGATGGAGGCTAATTTCTTGGAAACCGTGCATCGGAATTGCATGAAACTGCTCAGGCATGTTGTCATCAACCTTGTACAATCCCCCATAAACCGGTTTGTCCAATAGATGCATGGTTTTCAAGTTATGGCAAAAACAAATTTGGTTCTATGGATTTTTGCCTCAAAACTTTTTGCATGTGCTTGCATGGGATGACAAAATGAATTTTGGCTGTGATGCAGGTATGGAGCTAATGGAGGAGGAGTTGGAAGATTGCATGAGGGCTTCTGGACCCTTGAGGAAGCTACCATGCTTGCCAAACCACTTTGTGAAATGCATGCCTAGTTTCTCACAATTTCTACAGGAAGTTCCTGTAGAAGCACAATGAGAAGCACAAGGAGGTGAAAAAATGATGGATGAAGGCAAGGGATGGACACACAAGTGCTTGTAGGCCTAATCAACAGATTCCCACCATTAGATTCACTTTTGAAATTGGATTTGGCTCGTCCAAGGGTTCTACAGGATGTTTCCTGTAGAAATACAGAGCTTCCTGTAGAAGACACAATTTTGAGGAAAGAAGCATAATGACATGAAAAAATGATGGAAAAGGGGTGAGGAATGGAAACATGGATGTGGGTAGACCTCATGGACATATTCCAAGCCTTCAAGTCCTCCTCGGAGATCAATTTGGCTTTTTTGTAAGCTTCCTGTAGAAGATACGAAACTTCCTGTAGAAGGCACAAAAACTCCTTTGTCTTTGTTTTGAGTGATCCACCTGACCTACAATGTCCTTCTTGCAACCTGCAATGTCATTGCTGCAACATGAAATTATTCAATGGAGATTAGCTTTTTATTTTTCTTTTTCTTTTTTCTCTTTTTTTTTGAAAAACAACTAGGGCGCCTCATGGAGGTTTTCACCCTAATTGCCTGCCTTGGGCGCCTCCAAGGGAGGTTTTCACCCAAAGATCTTATTCTCTTTTTCTCTTTTTTTTCCAACCCATTGACCGCCTCATGGAGGTTTTCAATCAATGAGCCAATATAAGGCGCCTCCGAGGAGGTTTTCACCTTAGATTTCTATTTTCCTTTTTTCATTTTTTTCTCTTTTTTTCTTTTTTTTTTCTTTTTTCTTTTCTTTCTTCTACCCTACCCTACTTGAAAAACAAAATCATTTTCAAGTATAATAATACTTCCAATGGAGCCATGTGCACATCGAGATTAGAGAAAAAATGATGTGAAGGCTCGAAATGCATGCTTTGACAGGTAACCAGATCTCAGAGACCAAATGATCTGATCTTGAAGGGATCAAACATAGCTGAGGAAGAGAGTACTGCTGCAACTTAGTGACTATCTGGAACCATGTCTCAATATGGCTTTGATATCCTTGGTCCTTTTGCTGATCTGGATCATTCTTCATGTCACCTTCTATCATGATTTCCTCATCTTCCTCTTTTTGCTGATCTTTCTCTTGAGTACATGGAGGATTTGATGGTAACCATGAAGGAACTCTCTCGATCTCTGATTCTGATCTCTTCTCTTCATTAAGTGCAGCCCATGGTTCTTTGATCTCCTCTTTGGAATCTTCTTTTGCTTTTGGTCCTTCAATGTTTTCAATAGATTCTCTCTTTTGCAACACTCTTCCCGAGCTTTGGTGAACATCATTGAGCTCAAAAGGAGTCATTTGCACATGTTGTGCCTCAGATTTGCAATGGGGTTGAGCTGCTCCATTGCATGGTTTTGGAAATGGAGGTATGGGTAGTTGAGTGGAGGTGTGAAATTGAGATGGAGATGGATGGCATTGTGGTTGGGTAGGCATTTGGGGTTGCCTTGGTGGAGGAGGAGGCGATGGTTGTGGATGAGTAGGTGGTGGAGGATAATGAGCGGGATGAGAGTTGTACTGGGGCCTCCACTCCTGATAAGGTGAATTCCACTGAGGCTGTGGCTGAGCATAAGAGTGAAATGAATGAGTAGTTGGTTGGGCATAATATGGATCTGTGAAGGAATAAGGAGGAGGTGTGAACCAGGAAGGATGAGCAGGGGGACCCCAAGAAGGCATGAAGGTGGCTTGGTAAGGGTCATAATAGGTCTCGGGTGTCCCTTGTAGTTCCTGCTGGTAGGGTATGGGTCCATGTGGCCTCCTTTGGTTCATATAACAGAGTGATTCAATGGCTCCCTTGGCTCTTTGATATGTAGCTTTGATTCTGGGCAAGGAAGGGCACTGATCTGTAGGATGGTATTCTTCACAGATGAAACACACTTCTAGAGAGTGCATTGGACATTCGTTCCAAGGATGCTTTCTAGTGCACCTAGGAAAAAAAATGGACAAAAC
This sequence comes from Pinus tabuliformis, assembly GCA_031772625.1. Lineage (NCBI taxonomy): Eukaryota > Viridiplantae > Streptophyta > Pinopsida > Pinales > Pinaceae > Pinus > Pinus tabuliformis. The sequence continues at coordinate 1,247,080,573 of CM062811.1, forward strand.
CCTCTTGGCTTCTTCTTGCTTCTTTTGGATCCGCAAGGTATCCAGTTGCATGGCAAGAAACTGCCTCATATCACTCTTGAAACCTTCGATTTGATTTTCAAATTCATCTTTGGACAAGGGACTGCTCCAATCATTTCTGCTTGTAGCCATTTGCTTCAGAGGAGTGTTTCTTTCTTCTTCTCCCCTAGAGGTTCTTCAGATATGTCTTGATGTCCACCCAGGGGTTCTTTCATCACAGCCATCGAAGAAGAACGTTGGTTGTGTGAAGCAGTGGGGGGGTTGTGCAATCATTTTTCTAACTTATCTCTACTCCTACAAAGCATGAAATGAAATCTTTTTGGTTGTTTTTTCTTTTTTTTTTCTACTTCTACTTGCAAAATTGAAATAGATTGAACTGCAACTAACTATCTTGCTGAAATGAAAATGCGGAATTGAAATGAAAGCAAGAAAGGACTAATCTATTTTGCTCAAATGAAATTGCAGGAATGAAATGCTAGGCTACGCTTGCGAAATTGAAAGGCTAATCTACGCTTGCAGAAATGAAATTGCGGAATTGAAATGCTAATCTATGAAAGCAAGAAATGCTAATCTAGGAAAGCAGGAAATGCTAATCTATGAAAGCAGGAAAGGCTAATCTATGAAAGCAGGAAATGCTAATCTATGAAAGCAAGAAATGCTAACCTACTTTTGCATAAATGAAATTGCATAAGGGAAATGAAATAAACTACTTAGCAGAAGGTTGTAGTAGAAAATAGAAGAATAGCAAAAATCACCAATACTCTGCCGCTTCCCTGGCAACGGCGCCAAAAAGATGGTGAGCTCCAATATTGTAGCAATAATGCTACACTCCTGGGGCTTCCTGTCTCTTAATTTTATCAACCCGGTAGTTCGTACAAACTTGGAAGCGACGCTGCTGTATGCACAAGTACTAGCTCTTGTCGCAACTGTCATTTGGTCAGCTGGCACAAGTCCGCTAGGGCTCAAGCCAACTTCTATAGGCTCTTAGAAGAAGCTTGTTAAATGATGGACGAAAGCTAGCTTAAAGAAGACTAATCTACTTGGCAAAAATGAACTGAAAGCAAATCAAAACATGGAAACCCTAATGTAACTAGTCTAACCTCTTATGATGCAAAGAGTGTGAAGGAAACTTCTACCAATGATGCCATTACTTCTAATAAGTGAAAATGAATGAATCTAATCTACTTGCATCTTAAAAGACATGTTTTTATATTTTTTCTTTAAGTGGATGGAGTGATTGTGATTTTGTGCTTATTAGGGTTTGGTTGTGCAGATGTGATGCGGAAGGAAGGAAAGCTTGGGAAAGGTTGGGGAGGCTAGGAGAGGTCCCCAGAGATCCTTAGCATCAGTCCACAGAGGTTCCTCACGTTCAGAGGCTCAGCAACCGAGTGAGTGGCCTCCTACAGGATGTCTGCAGGGGGTTCTACAGGAAACGCAGGGGTTTCTACAGGAAGGTCTGCAATTCTTCTACAGGATGTTCTGAAATGGGATGTTTGAGGATGGAGGGTTGATGGAAGATGCATGGATGGTTATGGAGGTAGGATGGGGGTCTGAAGTGACCCAGGAATGGATGGATGGAGTGGTGAGGTGATGTGGAAAGCTGACTTGGCTTGAAGGTGGTTGAGACAACAATGGGGAAGAAGGTAAGGTTACTTGGCAAAAGAGAAGATGGGAGATGAGGGAACAGACTTGGTGATGGAGGAGCTGATCTGAATGAGGCTCAAATGAACGAGGAGGTGATGAAGATGCCCTGCATAGTGTTTACAACTGAACCAACAAAGACATGCAAGAAAACGAAGACCTAGTTATAAAACCTATGACCTAGTTACTTCACTCTAATCTGACCTAACAGCAAAGGAAATGAACAGAAGTTTATTTGCAGTGAAACCATGTGAAACAACTATGAAACTAAGTGATTATAAACGTAAACATGCATCCAAACTGATATCGAGTTCTGCAAATGAGATTCAAACACTAATTATTGCATGGTGAAGCAAAGAAAGTGTTTTTGTGGGCAGCAAGGTTACATTGGTCCCAACTCATTATCCCACTGAGGGAGAGGTGAGATCCAAGGTACTTGATGGCCTTTTTGTAGAGCTTTTCCCTGTCAATATCCTATCAATATATGCTAACATAAACAGCTACTTTAACCATCAAAAGAAATCTAAATAATAAAGCAAGATGTAAGTCTAAAGAGCAGATTTTATTATGAGAATGCAGCAAACACATGTAAAGATAAACAAGGGAGGTACTGGGCGCTTGAGATGGGCCCAACCCCAAGAGCTACAGCCTCCCAAGAGAGATTTAGAGCTGGTGTAAAGCTGGATTCATCTTTATTAAACAAGAATGAAGAGTTACATCAAAAATGTCCACAAGAAGAACTTGAACATGAGCTGAAAGCAAAGCTAATCCATGGCCTACAAATCGAATTACAAAATGACTAACTACTGGCTAACTACTAGCTACAAAATGACTACCCACTAGCTAACCAAAATGAGGCCCCAAGCCTTCTTATTTATACAATTTGAGGAACCAACAGTCCTCCTAAAAGTTAGCGGCTTGGCTGCCCAAGACTTGTAGTTAACAACAGTCCAACTTGACTTGCTTGGCTGCCCTTGAGCTGATTGATTCGGTGGCCCTTGAACTCCGAGCTGATGGTGGAGAATTCGAGGTAAGGGCCCATAAATGAGGGGGACACCTTCCTACAAATCCTCTAGCTTGTTCTCCCACGAATTTGGCTGCCAAGTGCTCATTAAGACCTTCAAATTTGTCTCTAAGCTGACCAAAAAGGCTACACAAAGCACCCATTAGACTTGTTGGCATAATGACTAACCAAATTCACTCTATTAACACAAATATAATCAAAACATGCAATAAACAAATGAGAATGGTGGATTAAGTCAAATTAGGAGGTTGGATGAGCCCAAATATTTGTCAATTTTTGGGGCTCATCACTTGTCACAGTTACTTGATTGGTTGATTTGGCATTACAGCGTTACTTGATCTATCAATTTTGCAACAAAGTAGGTTAGATTTGTACATAAATAAGTTATCTGAGGCAAAATTTCAGTTTTCGGTATTTCTTTATGTACAGGTTGCAGTATGTATATGTTTTTGGATTGATATGAGGTGTTTTGGGTTTGCAGTTGTTTGACTCCATTGCCCAATGGAAGAGGCACTGTCTGCTTTCCAAAGAACTATAGTTCTTGGCACCTCCAAGGAGCTGCCATCCCCAATGGAGCCGATGTTAGTTCCAATCTTTGTAGCCTTTCACCAGGGATCAACATGAGCTCTTACTATGTCTGGTTTTGTTAGATGTTTTGCACATGATGTTCAGCACAAAACATGTCACAAGTGTGTCCATCAGAAGAAGCTCAAAAAAATCTTTCCAGCAGTATATCACACTCTCGTAACCGGCTCCTGGATTAGAAGATATGATCGAAATGAATGAGTGATTCTTGTTTATGCATGTTTTGAGGTCAATCGCTGCACACAATGACAAGTTTAGTACAAAATCAGTTTCTGAAATAATGGTAAGGAATTTTTCAAAAGTGAAAGAATTTTTTGTTCATCACATTCCAAATAACAAAAACCTCCTTCAGTTTATGCACATGTGCTACTATGTGGGAGATATACAGTGATAATTGGAGCATACATTAAAACAAAGCAAATTTTTCATATTTTTTACTGTTTTAGTCATTTTAGTGCGGGGCCATTTTACAATAGATGGAAAGTAATTTTGAAAAACCCAAGGAGGTTTTTTTTAAACACGAGCCATATAACAAAAACCTCTTTCAGTTTATTCACAAGTGTCATGAATTTGGAAATGTGACTAGATATTTATAGCTCATTTTCACAGATTTAAATTTTTAATGATTTTGTGTTTTAGATATGATTTTGTGGAACAGATTGCGAGGAACTGGGAACGAATTTCTCTAGCATGACCTTATCTACAAAAACCTCTTTCAGTTTTGTAACAGGTGCTATGGTTTAGGAGATACGAGTTCATCTTCAACACCTATTTTCAGAAATTCGGCCCAAGTTTAATGTAACTAATTCTATTTTGAAGAAAATGGTTGAGCTCAATCCCTTAGTACAAGGATGAGAAAATGTATATATTTTATGAATTTCATAGTGTAGGGGTTGGATTTTGGTAGAAGGTTGGACTTTTGAGAAAGCCTTGAGCTTCATTGTACATTCATATCAGCATTTTGGCTAAGGAATTGAGACCAGGGTTTGCAGCACTCTTTGGGATCCATGTGGCAATTTGTCTTGGTACAGTGCTTTCTTTTGTAATTGTGAATTTTATTATGTGTTATGTATGCCATTCTCTATCTTTTTTCTTCTTAACTAAACAAACAAGAGTGTAAGTAGAATCCATTGAAATTGCAGTGCTCTACTTGAGGTTTGCTTTAGTCTTTGATGTTTTCAGCCGTTTGGAGAGGATCCATGAGTTTTCTTTCCCTCTTCAGCTCCTCACCTGTCTAATCCTTCCATCTCATTCAATTTTAAGTGCCAAAATCAATTTCCTACCTTGCCCCATTGAGACCTCTGCAAGACTGAGCCTCGATCCCCTCACCCAAAATCTACCTCTCCATCTGAGCCAACAAAAACATCATTTTATTCAATCAAACTTTTTCACACATATACTTAGCCTAAGATCAGTAGTTATATCAGTCATATCAAGCCCTCATCGATCATAATTTGCTGAGATTGACCCGGAGAGAGCCCTCACCCGACCTACTAGGGCTAGCTACTAGGTTAAGCGTGGTTTGATGTTGGCCCTGGATCCTACCTTCCTCAGCCTAAGGTAAATCTAGGAACTAACATGCCCTTTTTATATCTGATGACTAAATGAAACTTTGTAGAAACCCATCCATCTATAGTGTCTTGATTGCTACAAATTAGTTTGGGAGTGTAGATATTGAAGTGGTTGATGATCAGTATGTATAACTGTTTCTTTGCCCATTAAGTAATGTTTCCACTTTTTCACACTCTGTACTAATGCACACAATTCTTTATCATATGTGGGATAGTTAACTACTACAGAATTAAATGTCTCAGAATGATAACATATGGGTTTACTGTGTTGTATCAACACTACTCCGATGGCATAGTCACTGGCATCCATTTGGATCTCAAACAGTCTTTGAAGATCTGGCAGTGCTAGTACTGGTGCTATACTAATCTTTCTTTCAAGGTGTCAAAGGCTTTCTGCTATTTGCCTCCCCACTGAAACACCTTGTTCAATCTTGTTAAAGCATGTAAGCGAGCTGCAATTAAGGAAAAGTTAGAAATGAACTTTCTCCAATATTGTGCTACTCCTAAGAAGCTCCTAACTTTTGTAGTATATTTGGGTTTAGGCCAGTTTACAATTACTGCCACCTTAGAGGGATATATCTTCAATTCACCACCCCCTACTATATGTCCCAAATAATTCAAGGATGTTTTGCCAACATTTTGAGAGTTTAACATAATTTTTTCTCTTTTCAAAACATATAATGTCTGCTTAACATGCTTTAAATGTTCTTCCCACGTTTTGCTAAATATCAGAATGTCATCTAGATACACAATAACAAAATCATCAAGAAAAGGTCTGAGTACATCATTTATTATTCTCATGAAAGTAGCAGGAGCATTAGTTAAGCCAAAAGGCATAACCAGCCACTCATACAATCCCTGCTTTGTTTTGAAAGAAGTGTTCCATGCATCTTGTTCTGCAACTCTGACCTGATGATATCCACTATGCAATTCTAACTTGGAAAAATAAACAACTTCTTTCAATTGATCTAATAGATCATCTATGCGAGGAAGGGGATAATGATTTTTTATTGTTATCTTATTCAGTGCTCGATAATCAATGCACATTCTCCACAAGCCACTTTCTTTCTCACCAAAACGATTGGTGACCCACATGGTGATGTGCTAGGTCTGATGAATCCCTTCTCGAGCAACTCCTGCACCTGCTTATTGATTTCTGCATTCTCTAAAGCATACAACCTGTACATCCCAATGTTAGGCAATGGAGCATCTTGCTGCAAATTAATATCATGCACTATTTCCTTCTTGGGTGGCAGACCTTTAGGTTCTTGAAACAAGATATCATACTCTGAAACAAATTTTTCTAAATCAGCTTGCTGTTTAGCATCACAATCCTCAAATACATTGGTTTTATCAAGTTTATTTTCCTTTACAACCATCAGTAAAAATTGTTTGCATGAATTTATAATTCGTTTCATCTGCCCTAAGTTTATGAGAGTGTAATTATTCTTGAGCTTATGAGCTCTTACAAAGTATTCGATTCCATCTTTAACGAGTAGATACTTGCTCTCGGCTCTATAGAAAATAGCTTTTTTGTCATACAAGTAAGGATTTCCTAAAACAATTCCACATATATTCAAATGAATTATGTCTAACTCAACCTCATCTACAAATGTTGACCCAAAAGAAAACTTGAGTTTGCATTGTCTAGTCACTTGTAGTTGTGCTTTATCACTTAACCATCCTAATGGGTGTTAGCGCTTGGAATTCACCTAGGCTGAGATAGACAAACTCTCAAGGCTACATCAAACCATTTCACCTCGTAGCTAGCCCTACGAGGTATGAGAAGGCTCTCTCGGGTCAGATTTGATAGATCTTATAATATAATAAGCTGACCAATTAGGATCAAAGATATTAGGCTAGTAAATTAATAAGGGGGGTTGATTTAAAGATTTTTTGGGTTTTTGGTGGCAATTGGAGGGAGTGAAATTTAGGGTGTGGGGATTGAGCTCAGTTTTTGCAGGTGGGTCTTTGGGGCAAGGTAGGAGTCTATGCTGATGCCTTTAACTGAAAGAGATGATCAGGGAAGAAAGAAGAGAGGCTAAAGAGGGCAAACAATGAATTCGAATCCTCTCTAGACAGTGGAAAACATAAATTTTAAACAAAATTGAAAGCTGAGCATGGCATGCATGAATTCAAACTTTATCACTTCTTTTGTTTAAATAGCAGCAAGAGATTAAGAAATGGAACACATAAACACACTTACAATAACAGTAGGAGACACACCATCAACATAATAATCCACAAGAATCCACAATGAAGTCTGCAAAACCCTGGCCTTCCTTTTCCTCAAATTGCAGAAAATACAAGTCAAAAATACAATAGCACTTCTCCCTCTAGAGTCCAACCATCAAAATGAGAAAGAGAAGGCATAATATAGAAGGTCAAACCTCTTCCCCCACCTCTAGGGGTCGAGCTCAGCTTCCTAGGAGCTGTTACAACTAATTCTAAATCAGTCACTAGATAATAGGCCAGCACAACAACTTGCCTCTAAAAGTTAGGAAGCCTATCCATGCATTAAATATTAACTATTTACATCAAAGAAGCTTCTAGAAGTGGTAAAGAAGAGTAAAAGTATCTAATGCCATGAAATTTACACAATAATCCATCATTTACATGCCCAAATAGTCAACCAAAGTGAAAATAGTGCTTTTCTGGCCGAACTAGTCAAAAACTGGCAAATCTGGAAGTTCTGGTCGCGCCCTTGGAAGTTCTGGTCGCGCCCCTTTGCAGCTACTTTTGAGTGGGTTCCACTGATCCAAATCAGGTGTAAGATGGCTCATTGGAAAGCTTGGCCTGTCTACTTTCCATCCCAAGTGGAATTTCTGAATTTGGTGTAGATTTGACCCCTCAAAAACCATTTCTCCCAAGGTCACTTTCTGCAACTCAAAAAGTGGGCAGAAAGTCAATTTTTAGGTGTATTTTGAGCTTTTGGAGGCTCAAAACTCAAAATTAGGCTGCCCCCAAGTACTGGTAATTTTTCTTTTTGCATACCCTCTCCAAAAATGCCAAGTTTGCAAAATTCCGAGCAGCCCTTCAAAATGGTCTCACCCGGGGTGAGACCAAACCGTGGGCAAAACCTGTAATTTTACCAAAAATTTGCAAAATGCTCCAAAATTCTCAAAATTTTCAGATTTTGATGCTAGATCAAGGCTGATCAGTACCATGATGAGTGAGGGATGCCTCAGCCAAGATGCGGAGTGGATTTGTCCTTTTCTTCTTCTTCCGGGCCTCTGACAGCTCTCTTTGGAGAATTTTCATTCTCGCCTTGCAAACATGTAATCTTGCCCAGTAGTGTGTCTTCATGTTCCGGAGCAGCTCTTTATCACGGTTTGCCTTGTCTAACAGTCCCTCCAAGTGCCAATTTGCTCGGATGAGCAATAACTCTCTATCCTTGGGCAGTGGGTCCCCAGGCCTCCTGCGGTTGATGACTTGGTCGAATCGAATCCTCCATAACTCATCCAACTCCTTCTCGGTCTCCAGCTGTTTGGTCCGCTGCTCTAAATAAGTGATAGTCCACTGAGCCATCTCAAGCTTCCGCTGCAACACAAGGTTCTCTTCCTTGAGCTCATAGAAATCTGAAGAGGAAGGAGAATGAGCATCACGACCAGTGAAATCATCATGTGCCTCGCCAACTGCCTCATCCTCAACCATGGGCTGCTTGCCCTCTCGTACTGCCTGTGCCGATGAAGAAAGCGAGGCCCCTTCCACCTGGTGTGGAGATAACACTCGCTGCTCTGATGATGAAGACGAGACCCCTTCCACTGGCTGTAGAGAAAGTACTCGTCGGGCTGCTGCAAATAAGGTCCTGTGACCTCTCTGATATGTGACCCGAGGAGAAGAAGCCATGTGTCTCGGGATGCTGGTCTCGGGCTGATGTGATGGCCCTCCCTCCTCATGAACTGCCTCCGGCCCTGAATGTGGCTGTGTGAAAACATCTCGGGAGATAAAATCTGCCCAAGGGATGCCCTGCTGGCTCAGCTGATGGGAAACTACTAGCTGAATAAGACCATGATGGCATAGGCTCCGGAGCTGCTGTACTGGGGTCTGTCTCCGAAAGGTAGTGGCTATCCTCTGAATGTCGTGAAATAAGTATGCCGAGATGTTCATCATCCTCACTCTGGTGAAGTGCATCATCATGCGGATATGACAAGAAAATACTCGTGAGAATCTCCCCTCGCATGTGAAGTAGTGCATAATGAGTCTCATGGTGTCTATATACTCTGCTCGGAGGAACTTGATAGGAAAGTTCCTTGACAAGTGATGCACATAGGCAGGCCTAACATATGGCTCATAGTATACCAGGTCCACCCACTTGCGCTTCGGCCACACCTCACCCACATTGGGTATCCCGGTAGCATCTGTGATAGCCTCTGGAGAAAACACAAAATTCACCCCTACAAGGGTGACCTGCCTGTCATGGAGATGGAGGACAAACAACCGGGCCAAGTCTCTGTGATGCTGGATGTGTGACAGCCTCTCACAAAACTGAAAACAAGCCATATGCTGAAAGCAAGATACTGCCAATGGGCAAGCCTGCAATTCTGTCAATGATGTGGGCTCTTCCCTCCTGTGATGACCACCCTTGCCTCCCCTACGAGGCCTCTGCTGTATCTCAATCTCAGTAGATGATGATCGGTCATCACCTTGCTCATTAGTCTCAGTGGTTGACATGGTGTTATTGAGCAAGGTGGAATAAATAAGTCAAAATGACCGCTGCCCTGCCTGCAAAATGCTGTGAAGTATGTTGTTTTCAAGGGGAAACATCATGAGGGATATGTGTTATAGCTCCAAATCTCACTCTTATGGTTTGTGATGCTGCACTTATGGCCTAGGGCAACCCCTCCTTCCAGACCTAGTCCAAAAATTTAAAAAACAGTGTTTTATTCCCTATACGCGACTTTGCCCTGTGTTAAACGCGTGTACACGCGGGTCTGTCATACCCAACCCGCGTGTATCTATTAAAACACTTAAAAAAATATAATTTCCTCTTTTTCGGGCGGTGATCGCGGGTTTACCTGCTGGATCACCTGTTAGTGCCCGTGGCCCAACTGTTCCCAACCAACTCCTAACTAAAAAACTACTTTGGAGAGGGTATAAAAAGACATCAAAGGGAAGGCCAAAGGGGGAGAGAGAAAGGAGAGCAAGATTATTATGCTGAGATTTTTCCCTTAGACCAGGTCTGAAGTCCTTGGTGCATTCTGCACTTCCCCCATTTTGCATAGGAAACCCTTGTTTCCATGTGTATTGGTGATCATTCATCCTTGACATCATCATTGAGTAAGACTTGGAAGGAGCTCTTGTTGGAGGCTGGAGGCTGGAACGAATCCGGGAGGAAGCTTGCTTGGAGCCTGCTGAAGGTGTTCAGGTGATATCTTTCCGATATATGTACTTTATTTGCCTTTATATATAAAGAAACACGTCTTTGTTCCCGAATAATCTTTCTTTATGCTTATGAGATTCTTGTGTTGAATTCTTACGAAAGTGGTTACTTAAAGATTTTTTATAACTAACTTTATAGCATAAAGCTGATTTATATATAAACTTCTATACATGTACTGTTGTGTTCTTTGATTTGTTTGTCTTGCAGGTCAAAGAAAGAAGAAGGGAACTCCAAGAAGGGTTTGCACCCTAACGGTCTTCTCGAACGTAGGACCTTAGGTATGTACCCTAAACATTAGAATTTGCTTAAAAGTAAAAAAGATGGCTGTGTGTGTGTGTTTCTTTGTATAAGCAATTTTCAGTCTGGTAGAGTCTTAGCCCAAAGGACTCTAGGGGTACTTTCCCTTCAACCAATATGTTAGGGGAGGAAATTTACATATAGGAAAGGGAAAAATATATATATAAGCAGGGAATTCTGAAGGAAAACATCACATAATGCTAAACATATCATTCTATCTTTCATCATTTGCAAATCAATACTTTATTTAGGGAAACTGTGTTTTTCAAGCACCAAGGGAAAGGACAATGTAAATCATCATGATGGAGGGAAGGATGTCATGGGCGGAATAGGGTAGCATCAACTGTGTACAAGTAACAGGCAGCTCATTTCATTTTGTTTAGAATGTCATTGAGGAGCATACTCTGTTTTTACTCATGTGAAAATATCCATTTGATGCTAATAAAAAACAGGGGTTTAGGGTATTTAATTGCAAGATGATGGGAAGGGGTTGCTGTGATTATTCTGCAGCGGAAGGAAGAAGGAATTGGTAACTTGGGAATTAGGGAAAAAAGAGGATATTAGGAATTAGGTTTAGGGGGACCATGAAACCCTCTTTACAAATCACTGCCAATCTAATTTACATAACAGCAATTCATTTAGAACAGAGGCAGCTTCATCATGCTTTTACCATAGGGAATTAGGGTTTCACTGTGTGCTTTGATCATAGGGAGGGACATTCAATTGCATATGGAGTTTTAATGAAGGGAAATGCAATTGAATTAGGGTTTTAATATAGGGAATAGGTGGGGAAAAACAGAGTCTTAAGGATGGGGAAGAATACCATGTTAATGCAAAACCCTAATCACAGCAAAAGTAGTCTTTTTTTATAGCTATGCAGCTGATACCTTTAATGAATTTTGTCATGAATTTTATACAGCTTGTAGCCTTTGACATTATACAGCAAGATGACATTTTTCTTTATTTTTTCTAAGGCTATGCAAGTAGCAATTTTCACTGTTTTTTACAATTCTTGAATGTATGCCTTGTCATCACTTTTCTATTTGTTTTTTTTTTTACAATGTTTTCTGTTCATTCTTTTGCTGTGCATTTGATATATAATTTGCTGTGTATACTAGTGTTTAGGTTTTGAGCATATAACATGGGGAAAAGGTAGGGTTTGAAATGATTAGAGGGGACTAGGGTTTGATAGGATTTAGGGGTAGGGTTGGTATGATTAATTTGCAAATGAGATCAATAAATATGACATGTTAACATATGTAATTTACATGGGAAAATGAAAGGAGGGAAAAAGGGAAAAATTTCCTTGAAAAATAACAAACTGTCACACATATTGCTTGCAAAAACAACTATTCATTTAACCTATTTCTTTATGGATTTCTTGCACAAAATTTATGATCATTACCTTCCTTTCCAATCCCAACACCATCATCAAACATGTGAATGAGGCATACCTTAATAACTTGAGAGAATTTGAGGGTGATTTCAGCGTTTGAATGAGTTTCAAGGCGGGCAGACTTTTTTGGTCGCGCAAGCTGCCAGTTTGGTCTCACCCCTCCGTTTGGTCGCGCCTGTGTAATTTAACACAGCGCGTTGGCCTTTTTTTGGTCGCGCCCACCCACGTGGTCGCGCAGCAGAATTACCCTTGTAATTTGCAGAATTTTGCCCGAGTTGCCTCCTCTTGCCTCTAACATGAATTTTTGACCTTCATATGCACAATAAGAGTAACTAAAGAGGGAAAATTGCTTTTATAGGCTCATATTTAAAAAAATTTGACTTTAAAAACCCACTTTATAATGTTTAAACCTTTACATTCTCTTTAACACTATTTTAGAGTCTTTTTGTCCTGAAATAAGCTCTTTGGATGCGTTTGACTTCGTTCTTTTTGCAGGTTGACCGCCTGATGGACTGTAGCGAAGGAACCAGGGTTGTTGCCGGCACTTTTACAAATTTTTGAAAATTTCTTTGTTTTTTCAAATTCCACATGACCTTGGAATTAAAAACAGTGTTTTTAAATCCAAGGCATAAAATGAGCTGTAGCTGAAGAAGATGACGATGAAACATATGTACAAAACTCCTTCCGGCTTGCTGGGCACTTACTGACCATGACTCATGACCTTGAAATGATTTTGACTCATAACCCTAGACCTAAGACCATGGGACTTCAAAACAAGAATAAAAACAAGCATGACTCAATTACATTGTTGTATGACCTGATCCAACAAAGCCAAGAAGGGAACAAAGACCAGCTCCTCCATTCAGTGTTATGGCATGCCTAGCGGGATGCAAAACTGACACTGATGAGACACCTATAAATGCATATGCAAAGAGTTATTGATCACTGATGGAGGGCTCAAGACCGACACTAACATTGGCTCCAATGGGGATGGTAGCTCCTTGGAGGTGCCAAGAACCTCAGACCTCTTGGGAGAGCAGACCAGTGCTTTATTCATTGGGCAATGGAGTCAACTAATAGAAAAAATAACCAACTCAAAAAGACTTTATTTGACTTAACTATAAACTGAAAACTTTGAAAGGACTATGACTCAAACAAACTGACTTTTTTCAGAAAATAAACAAACTGAAATCCCACACCAACCAATCTTCATGCTTGGAATTATAGCCTTTATTTCGGGCCCCAAACCAAGAATGAAAGATCAGTTCACGCTTGCTGTAGTAAAGTAAAATGATATGTACAATGAAGATGATTTAGAGCAGCATTGTTCAAACATGATATCTCTTGAGAAGCCGGCCATTCACCGACCCACCGGGACATTCATCGCCATTCAACTCCTTAAGAAGGAAAGCATTAGGACCACGATATGCAGCAATCTTAAAAGGACCTTTCCACAGATTATCAAACTTACCGTGTTTACCTTTGTCCTCGTTTCGAGCATCCCATCTCAAAACAACATCTTCTAGCTGAAAATTTTCTGATTTTGCCTTCTTATCATAAATCTTCTTGATACGTTCTTGCAGTTTCAAAGAGTTTTGGAGGACTTCTTCCCTTGTCTGCTGTAGGTGGACCATTTGACTGATTCTCCGTTGCATTGGATCCATGTCTTCTCCCGTTTCTTGGATTAACTTTGCGACCAGTACACTAAGTGATGTAGGAAAAACTGCATCAACCCCGTAAACAATCTCAAATGGCGACATTCCTATTGATCTCTTTTGGCTCACCCGATCAGCCCACAGTGCATTGACCAACTTCTTGTGCCAACTTTTCTTGTTGATTTCCAGCATCTTTTTGATAATGTTTACTAGTGATTTATTTGATGATTCAGCCAGCCCATTACCTTGCGGGTGATAAGCGATGGAGTGACCCAAACTGATATTGTACTTATAACAAAAATCCACCATCTTATTTGACTTGAAAGCAGCTGCATTATCCGTGATCAATTTGAATGGACAGCCAAAACGGGACAAGATATTAGTTTCAAGAAAGGAGATAATTACCGAGTCTGTGGCCTGCCGAGTAGGAACTGCTTCTATCCACTTGGTGAAGTAGTCGGTAGCAGTCAAAATCCATCTATGCTGCCCGGATGAAGCTGGGTGTATTTCACCAATGAAATCAAGGCCCCACTGCTGAAAAGGTGCGCTAATTTCCACCGGCTTGAGTGGCAATGGCTGCAATCTTTGTTTCCCTTGAAATATTTGGCACTCATGGCAGCTCTTCACCGCTTTGTATACATCAGAAAAAAGGGATGGCCAATAGAAACCAGCTCTCAAAATCTTGTTGGCTGTAGTTTTCCAAAATAAATGACCTCCACAATCACCTTTATGGAAGTCTTCTACCGTTGTTTTCGCTTCTTCTTCAACCAAACAATTCAGTAGGATGCCTCTGGGATCTTTCCAATACAATGCTGATTTCATGATGCAAAACTTAGCGGCCTTCAATTTCAAAGTCCTTGCTTTGTTCTTTGACATTCCAGGAGGCGCGGACACATTCTGAAGTACATACACTATATCAGTATACCAAGGAGAATTAATGAAAATGTCTGATACCTGAACCGCTGAATTTTCTCCTTCACCATCGGACAAGGCTGCAATCAAGTTGATGTCAAGTGCATGTAGGTTTGTTTCAGCCATTAGTTTAGCAAGTCCTTGTCCTTTAACCAGCTTGGTTGGCTTGATTTCAACATCATACTCCAAGAGAGCAGCAATCCACTTGCCTCTCCTACCTTCCGGCTCTGTTTGTACCAAGACATCCTTTACCGCTGCACTAGGAACATAAGCTAAGACATGAGAATGAAGAATATAAACCCGGAAATCTTTCAATGCCTTAATCAGGGCCAGCGCTTGTTTCTCAATGATGTTATAGTTTAATGCCCCATCTCTAATGATCCGGCTGAAAAATGCAATTGGCCTTTCAACACCCTCTCTTTTTTGCATTAAAACTGCTGCTAGTGTATGCTCGGAAGCGAAAGAAAACAATATGAAATCCTGAGTATAATCAGGGCTGATTAAGGTCGGGGCTGAAGACAAGATTACCTTGATTAAATTGAAGGATTTGACTGCCTCCTCAGTCCATTTGATCTCGCTGTCCTTCCGAAGCATGTTGGTCATTTCTCTTAAGTGCTCTGCAAGATTAGGAATGAAGCGACGCAGAAAATTCAATTTACCGTTAAAAGATTGTATCTCCTTCTTATTTCGGGGCTGTTCTAACTGCTGAATTGCCTCCACTCTTGCGGGATCAATACGTATACCATCTTTGGAAATGATATGTCCCAACAATTTACCTTCACTCATGGCGAAGAGACTCTTTTTTGGATTTAAAGAGATGCCATATTTTCTGCATTTTTGAAAAACTTTCGTCAAATGAAAAAGATGCTCCTCATCGGATTTAGAAAATACCGTTAAGTCATCAAGATAAACA
This sequence comes from Pinus tabuliformis, assembly GCA_031772625.1. Classification (NCBI taxonomy): domain Eukaryota; kingdom Viridiplantae; phylum Streptophyta; class Pinopsida; order Pinales; family Pinaceae; genus Pinus; species Pinus tabuliformis. The sequence goes on from CM062811.1 coordinate 1,247,095,968, forward strand.
ACTAAAAATATGTCCTTTTCATTGGCAAAAGCCATGTCCATAGCTCGCTGAAATGTTGCACCTGCATTCTTTAAACCAAAAGGCATTTTAGCATAATGAAATGTTCCCCAAGGTGTAGTGAAGGCTGTCTTATCACGGTCATCCTCATGGACTAGGATCTGATTGTAGCCGGAGTATCCATCCAACAATGACATCTTTGAGGCACCCACTACTCGCTGCAATATGTGATCCATCTTTGGCAGCGGATAGTTATCTTTGAGAGATACCTTGTTCAAATTTCTAAAATCTATACATAACCGAATCTCACCGGTTTTCTTCCGTACTGGCACTAGATTAGAAATCCAATCTGAAAAGCGAATGGGAACTATAATTCCGGATTGATAAAGTCTATTTACCTATTTTTCAATCAAGGGCAGCAACTTGGGATTGATCCTCCGCAACTTCTGCCGAAAAGGTTTCTGATTTTGTTTGATTGGAATAGTGTGTTGGATTATGCTTGTATCATAAGTCTTTAGATCTGAATAATCCCAAGCGAATACATTAGTAAATGATGACAGCAATCTAATGTATTGATTCTTTACCTTGTGTGGTAGGGCCTTCGATAATTTCACCATCTTTGGATGTTCCACTGTCCCAAGGTTGACATCTTCCACACCTTCTTCGGTTGGCATCAAAGTTGGCTTGCGAGCCACATCGTCTTGATCAAAAAGCTCTTCTAAAGGAATCAGTCCCTTTGGAATATGATTGTCTTTCAGCTGCAAAACATCCATTTGATTTATTCCTTCAGGCTCCATGTCAATTGAGATTTCTTCAAACTTACCTTCTCCATGCAAGAAGTCTTTGATTTCCTCATCATCCTGAAAGACTTGCCAATTCCTTTGGTTGTCCGGGATTGTGGGGCGGTGTTTTACATAGATTTCAAACTTGTTACTCGAATTCATTGGTATCTTTAAATTGCTTGCTGCCTTAGCCAAAGCATCGGCAACTCCATTTTGTATCCGGGGTATGCATGTCAAAGTGTGCTCTGAAAACCGCTTCAAAATATCCAAAACAGCATTGCGATAAGCCCGCATACGAGGATGTTTAGCTTGAAATTCCCCCTTTACTTGTTTGATCACTAACTCGAAGTCGCCATAAATTGCTATCTTCTTTGCTTTTAATTTCTGGAGGATTTTCAAACCAGCTATAAGGGCCTCATATTCAGCTTCATTATTTGAACAATCAAAAGCCAATTTATAAGAGCAAACTTGTACCTTACTTGGAACTTGTTTAGAGACTGAAAATGGGCTGCGGATCCATACGCCAATGCCTGCTCCATCGCTGCCCACTGCCCCGTCGAAATCCATAGTCCAAAGACCATCTTCATCATCATCCAAGGGCTGTACTTGTGATGTTGTTTCAGTCATGACTTGCTGTCCATTTATCTCAGCAATTGACTTTATGACAGCAGCCTTTTCTTTGCTTTCCGTTCTCAATACTTCTCTAACATCTTCAGCAATGCCTGGGATATCTTCTATCTGAACTAATTGACTATTTACTTCATTAAAACTATCAGCAAATAAAACATAGGACTCTAGATCTGTCTGTACATAGTTTACAGGATGATTTACCGGTTTTTCCTTGCTTGTAATCATATACTTCATCTTTTGCTCTCGATAGACTTTCCTCATTTGTCCAAACACCGGAATAGTGGCATATGAAAAGTCCAGCTGTAAAGTGCCTTTGAGTTTTGATCCCCATGACCTTGAAAGAAGCATGCCAAACCTTGGCGGAATGTCCGCTACTACCACATCCATCAAGAGATTCTTTGCGGGAATTTGATCCAAGCTAACAACTAAATCTTTAATCAGATCGATGCATCTAACTCGGCTGGAATCAAATGAGTATAGATCATGGTAGTTACGAGTTATATCAAGTCCCAACTTCTCCATTATTGCCTTGGGCATTAAATTGTGTGATGCTCCCGAATCGAACATAGCATTATGAAGCACATAATCATGAATTCTCAAGCTGATATAGAATGGCGGGACATCGCTTTCCGGTGACTCACCATTGAGAGCTGGCCCAAAGATCAATTCCGGCTGATCATCCTCGACATTAACCGCATCTAACATTGGATCAGTATTGAACATCTTAGAAATTTGTGCTCTGTAAGTAGTGTTCTTCATGACTTCTGTAAGTGGAATGGACAATTTCAATTTTGAGACTTCATTCTCAATGCTGAATGCTTGACTTCTCTCACTTTCTTTGGCCGGATTATCTCTTTTTTCTGCTCTATCTTTAGGTACATTTGATGGCTGATCCATCTTGTTTGCTGGAGCTGTTGGGGCTGATGAAGAATCCATGACTTCTTTACCCTTTCTTTGTGGAACAGCAGCACCATTCTTTGCCGCATTTTCTGCCTTCTTTTGAAGTGGATGTATAGGTACTGTTCGGTTTCTCAGCTGTCTCTCTTTGCCTTGTTGAGCTGATAAGGCATGTAGATAACCTCTTTGATATTCCTCAGACTCATCTTGAAGTGCCACATCATTAGATAGAATGTAATGCTCATCTTGAGGTGCATAAGCATTGCTTACCAGCTCGTCTTCTTCCGTGATGTAAGTGGGCATGTCATCGGGAGTGAAAAAATGATTTTCTTCACCGGGACCTTCACCCTCATCTTCAGATTCTTGAGTGACATAGTTTTGCTGAAATGGGGGTTGGATCGGTTGCTGTACTGCCGCCTCTTGTCCTCGTGGTTCCCGCTGTTTTATCCTATATTGGGGCTGCTGTTGTTGACCTCTGAAATTCGGGTTTCGAACTTGTGGTTCCGGTTTGCCAAGACTGAGATTTTGGAGTGCCTTTGACATCTCTTCCATTTTCTGAATAACTTGAGAAGTGGATGCTACCTCCTCTTTGATTGTGACCTTCTTTTCCGCTTTCATTCTTGCCCTTTTGTCATTCAAATTAGCCTCCACACTGACTGCAATTTTCTGCATTTCCTCCAAGGTAGGAGGATCTCGGTCCCGCAGTGAGTAGGCCATCTCCGGATCGAAACCATCCGGGAACTTGAGCAAGGCAGATTTTCGAGATGGCTTAAGATCATCTGGTATAGCATTATACACTGCATTAAATCTTATGATGTAGTCTTGAACGGACTCACCCGGATTTCTCTTAAGGTTGTTATATTCGGCATTGATTTGCAGCGGATCCTTTCTGATTTCCCATCTGTCCAAGAATTGGTCTCAGAAACAGGTAAAATTACAGGTTTTGCCCACGGTTTGGTCTCACCCCGGGTGAGACCATTTTGAAGGGCTGCTCGAAATTTTGCAAACTTGGCATTTTTGGAAAGGGTATGCAAAAAGAAAAATTACCAGTACTTGGGGGCAGCCTAATTTTGAGTTTTGAGCCTCCAAAAGCTCAAAATACACCTAAAAATTGACTTTCTGCCCACTTTTTGAGTTGCAGAAAGTGACCTTGGGAGAAATGGTTTTTGAGGGGTCAAATCTACACCAAATTCAGAAATTCCACTTGGGATGGAAAGTAGACAGGCCAAGCTTTCCAATGAGCCATCTTGCACCTGATTTGGATCAGTGGAACCCACTCAAAAGTAGCTGCAAAGGGGCGCGACCAGAACTTCCAGATTTGCCAGTTTTTGACTAGTTCGGCCAGAAAAGCACTATTTTCACTTTGGTTGACTATTTGGGCATGTAAATGATGGATTATTGTGTAAATTTCATGTCATTAGATACTTTTACTCTTCTTTACCACTTCTAGAAGCTTCTTTGAAGTAAATAGTTAATATTTAATGCATGGATAGGCTTCCTAACTTTTAGAGGCAAGTTGTTGTGCTGGCCTATTATCTAGTGACTGATTTAGAATTAGTTGTAACAGCTCCTAGGAAGCTGAGCTCGACCCCTAGAGGTGGGGGAAGAGGTTTGACCTTCTATATTATGCCTTCTCTTTCTCATTTTGATGGTTGGACTCTTGTGGGAGAAAGCATTATTGTGTATTGTACATCTACTTCTGCAATTTAAGGAAAGGAAGGCCAGGGTTTTGCAGACTTCATTGTGGATTCTTGTGGATCATTGTGTTGATGGTGTGTCTTCTAATTGTTACTGTAAGTTTGTTTATGTGTTACATCTCTCTTTCTTTGCTGCTAATTGAACAAGATAAAGTGATAAAGTTTGAATTCATGCATGCCATGCTCAGCTTTTAATTCTGTTCAATATATATGTTTTCCACTGTTTAAAGAGGATTCAAAGTCCTTGTTTGCCCTCTTTAACCTCCTCTCTTTCTTCCCTGATCACTCATCCAAGTCAAAGGCATCAGCACAAGTTCCTACCTTGCCCCAAAGAACCCCCTGCAAAAACTGTGCTCCATCCCCGCACCCTAAATTGCACTCCCTCCAATTGCCACCAAAAACCCAAAAATCTTTAAATCAACCCCCTTATCAATTTACTAGCCTAAAATCTTTATTATTAATTGGTCAGCCTAATCATATTGAAAGATCTATCGAATCTGACCCGAGAGAGCCTTCTCATACCTCGTAGGGCTAGCTACGAGGTGAAATGGTTTGATGTAGCCTTGAGAGTTTGTCTATCTCAGCCTAGGTGAATTCCAAGCGCTAACAATGGGTATGGTTTCTTGTGAAGTGTAGTCAGTAATCACAACTTCTTTACAATTGCTTCAGAAATTAAATTTACTTGTGAGCCACTATCAAACAAAGTATCAATTTTTTGATGTTTGGAAATAACTCGAATATCGAAAAGTTCATGTCTTTTTCTCTCATTTTCTTCATCAATAGTAGATCATGCAGAATTACTAGTAGATGCTTCAGAATTCTTGCCTTTTATACCTGTGGCTGCAATGGTTGTTTCATCTCCTGAGTCCGACCCCAAATATTTCTGAATAGCTGCAGCAATCTTCTTCTTCTTGCCCTCAAACTTCATAGGTCTCAGCTCCGGATGAAGAATCCAATAGTTCTCATCATCATGCCCATCCTTCTTACAGTAAGTGCGTGAAGATTTGCTTTTTTATGCAGTGTTGGCCTTCCTTGCTTTCCATTTCTATTTTCCTTTCTCCTTATTCTTGCTTGGAGTGGGTTGGGATGATCCCCCAACTTCTGGGTTCCCATTCTTTCCTCTAGCTTCTAGATGCGTAGCTTGAACAAATACCTCATCTGTACTAGTGGGATTAAACATGAGGATAGTGTGCCTCATGTAGCTGTGTAGACCACCGATGTACTTCAACAGAGTCTCAGGTGAGTCTAATGAGATTCCTAGAATCAAATCCCTCTTCCTAAATTCTTGGGTGTAACCTTGTACACTTTGCCCTTTCAATTGCCTAAGAGTTTGCCAGCTCATCATGGCTTGTTGCATGTAGGCCAGTGGATAGAACTGCTTTTTTATTGCAGAAACAAATTCACTCCAGACAGAGAGTCTTACCATGTCTTTTCATGTCAGCTTGGGTCCTGCCTTCCCACCAAACCAAGGTAGTGCCTCCAAGGCATAGGCTAGCCAACTGAATCTTGCTCTTATCTGAATCGATACTCTGCACTCTGCAACAAACATCAATATGTCTAATCTAATTTTCCAGCTTTTCTACATTCAACTCTCCATCATATATTGGTAAATCAAATTTAACATCTAGTTTAATAAAATATGTCTTCTTTTTATGTTCAGGGCTATTAGGAGGTGTGAGAAAGCTTTCTTCTTTCCCCTTGCCTTTTGAGTGGTCATGGAGGAGAGACTCTTCTTCTCCTTTATCTTGTTTGGAGCCTAATGAATCTTCATCTTTATGTTTTCTAAAGTCCTTATACATTTCCTCTACCATGGACCTTATGGCCAGGAAACTATCTATAAATTGAGGGTCTGGCCCCACAAAACCTTCCTCCGACATTGTCTTCTGAGGATAGACTCTTCCAATTTCAGGATTAGTTTCGACCAACTCTCCTTTTCCTAATTTGAGCTTTGATCTAGTTAGCATTCAACAGCTAAATCCAGCACAAGCTTGTCTAACCTTAACAACCTATAGCTCTGATACCACTTGATCTGAAATCACCCCTAGGTGACCTCAGGAAATTAATGAAGGTATTACAGACTCATGCGTTGGGATATGCCTATGTTATTTTAAGCAACGGATCGATAAGATTGCGAAATACATAGGCATTGGAAAACAGTAAGAGAAACACAGCAAGCAAATGCAAAACACAACAATTTAATAAGGAGTTCACCCAATCCTCCTGGGCTACGTCTCCTGGTCCAGCTTTCAGTGGTGGCCTTTTCTATTGTGTCTTTAAGCAGAGTTTTTACAATGAGGAGCTCAATTTGAGTCTCCTATAACAGATGATGCTCAGTAGGGTGGTACTTGGATTCCCCAAGCCACTAGAGTACACAGACTCCCCCTTACCGAGTCTCGACCTCAACTGGTCTTAATGGGATGAGTCCAATCTGGTACTCAGTTCCCGACCGATATCCTCACAGGGATTGCTTGAACCTCTCAAGCCTTCTCGGTTTTGTCTGCTCGATGCTGCCTTAGCTCTGCAGGTCAGCTCGACTTCTCTGTTCTCTACTTCTTGCTTCACTCTCTCCTCTGTCTCTCCTCTGCTCTTTGTATGTTTGTGGCTTAAATCCAATCTGTCCCGTGACTGTTCGCTTCCTCTTCCGGCTCTTCGGATCACCTGCCTCTGTCCACTGGAATTCCCTGCTTCTGTGTCATCGCCACTGTGTAACATTTCACAGAGAGGTGGCCACTTGTCCCCTCACGAACTGAGCGCCAGCTCTTCCTCGAATGATCATTATTTTGATTATTCTGTGAAATGATTCATCCGCCAGCTTAGCGGTCATGTCAGACCCCAAATTTCATATGCCTCAGCCTATTCTTCCATCAAATCCGGTCTCCCATCGGGTGCAATCTCTGCCATTGATTTGGGGCCTCCAGATCCTACAGTCATCGCTTTTATCACACGGGTGAGTTGCTCGATCGTTACCCTGCGATGAGAGCGGTTTTCTCTCTCATCCGCCGGACACGCGTCATTCAGTGTATGGCATCGCTTGGTCCTCTGCCAAACTTGCTTATCGCTTGAGGGGCTTGTGATATCCCACCGGTTTTTGGGTGCAGGACCTGCCTTCTAATGTTTCGGGTATTTCCGAACGGTTTTACCTGTTTTTCACATGACCAGGCACTGGGGCTTTTCCTTCTCTGTGGTTTTTATCCTGCGATACGCGATTTGGCTAATCGCGTATCAGAAACGGCCTCTGTTTTCGGATCTGTACTCTCTATTTACTAGCTTGCACCACTGCATGGTCTCCATGGGCCAATGGTCAACGCGCTTTGACCGAGGGTCCTCTTTGTTCCGTGCTGGCTACAAACTGCCACTATCCAGAGGTCTTTCTTGATAGCTCATTTGAAACAGTCATAGAAACTCTGATAATTTTCAAGGATCCAATTCGGATCATCACCATATGAATAATTCAATGAATTAATATTGATCTTGGTCCCATTCTACCCTGCAAAGATAGCTTTAACAAAATTTCAACAGAAGAATTTCAATGACATAGTAATAGTGCATAATATCGAAGAAACATAGTACTACTTAGAATAAAGATTCTAAACAATAATGAAGCTTTAACAATGAACCAATAATCTTGCATTCGGGTAATAGTACACGAGAACAAGAATCAACTAAATCCACGTCAAAGTTATATTACCACAGTCCCAAGAGTAGCTCTGACCCTTAATAAAATTGCCTGCAATAGTGCAAAGCAATTATAACGGAGCCATAACTCCTCTAGAATCTCTACAATAAAATTATTTGTGCTCTACAATAGTGCAAAAGTACAAATCAAATTATTACAGAGACCCTTGTGTGTGATCGCGATCCTCTTACAAGTTTGAATACAACGGTATTTATACAGATTTAAAGAGCTAACATTTTCCCCTGATTCTCTCAAGAAATGGAAAGTCAAATCTGGAAATCGTTGCTACGAAGTGATGTTCTTTAGCTGAAAGATTGATTTTTTGCCCACGCATTGGCCTTTTTAGTTTCTGTTACAACAATATTCCTAGTTTAGAATTGCGTTGTTGAGTTTGATTTATTTTTTGTTGATAACCACTGAGCAGATTGGCCAAAAAGATCACGCTCTTCACAGTATTAGTCTTTGTTTAAGCCTTTTCTTTGAATTCCTATGTCTATTTTGGTTTGGATCTTGACACGTGGTTGATTGTTTGTTGATCGAATGATCTATTCGATTTGGCCTAAGTGTTTCCCTATAACAGAGAAATCAAAATTAGTCATTAAAAATAACAGAAAACTCAAATACACATATGACTTTTAATTATTCCCTAAGACCTTTTAATTTTAATTAAGTGGAATTTTATAATAATAATAGTAATAGTGACCAGGACAAGAATGACATGTGGAAAGAGTTGATTGGTATCGAAGACAAGCTCATCACAACTTTTAAATGAGACAACACGAAGTATTTGCGATATTGGGTAGCTCTAATATGGAGTGGATGCGAAATCATAATTAAGCTCGTTGTAATAACTATATCAAATTCGTAATAACAGAGGTTTAATATCGAAGGTTTTACAATTGTTCTGATTAGACATTTCTGATATTAAGGTGGACGTGAAATTCTGATAAAACCATAGTTAATACGCATAATGGGTCCACTTATCGGAAGGAATAATATGTCAGAAGTTGGAGCGAAGGCCTATCAGAGTTCGGAGATCGAGGGAATTTATATATCGGAGTTCGGAGATCGAGGGAATTTATATATCGGAGTTCGGAGATCGAGGGAATTCATATATCAGAGTTCGAATATCGACAGAGTGATATATTGGCATATCAGAGCAGAGGGCTTTGGGAGTATCAGAGGTGAATGGTTATCAGAAGTCGGAGGTTGGAAGTGAATGAATATCACATATCTGAGATCATAGGTTTTGAGTGGTGACACATAACAAAACTCCGATATGGGATTCTCCGATATAAGGGAGCGGAGGAGGGTTACGTGGTATGTGGTATTTGCATTAATCCTCTATCCAATAAACTACAGTCACTGATGAATGGGGCCAAGACTTATGATATCGGGGATTTTGAAAGGAATCTTCCAATATTGGTAATTCTTGGGGTTCTGGTATGTTATAGTTGCTTTATCAAAAGACCTCATTCACTTTATAACATAAGCCAAAGCCATTTTTTGGAAAATATAGCCACTAATAATAATAATGAAGATCTTGGTCTCAGGGGCTTATGTTTTATTCATTAATCTAAGATGTTAAGAAAGACTTATTTACAAAGTTTATTAACAAACAAACTTAATACAATTTAGGCAAAATATAAAAATAAAACAAGTGTAAATAAAAGGCAAATTAGACTTGAAATGATGCAATCACACTCAGAGCCTACATGCAATGCAAAAAAGGGTCCCCATGTCTATTATGATAGAATAAAATGGGGGTGTTTCGTTTTCACTATAACAGGGTATTGTTCAAGCTCGCTAATAGCAAAGCGATGTTAGAGACCATTCATAACAATGGATATATGTTTTATCAAAAAACTCATATTTGTACCTTCTTCTCTCTTTTTTCATATGAGATAATCTTAAAATAAACTTTTCCCAAATTTTGGATTCATGATTCTAAACTCAATATGTTTTGAGTACTTATCCTTTCAAGCTTTTATTACTTAATTCATTAATGTGGGAACCATGTGAAATGTTTTAATGTTAGAGGGTTTTGCGAAATCCATTATTTTTTATCTTTTGGGTAATTTAAATTTCATCGTCTTTTAAACCAGAGATAATTGTTCTTCCCCGTGTGTCACCAGTATTGAAGAGAAAATTCAACACCCTCATTTTGGACTTATTTATTTCAAATAATGGGGACCATTTCCATAAATTTTTGGCTAAATCACCTTTTTAATATTTTCTTTTGGTTAAGAGTCCTACAATTTTGCCAATTTTTAATTTTCGTCGGATTTCTATTTTGATTGCTTCATTGAGTTCGACTTTGTTGGACACCTAATCCTCTAAGGGTTGGTGTGGAAGCTGAATAGTCTAAGGAAGTCCAAGAGACCTTGGAATACGAAACCAAAGGTCATGTGAATGTACTATAAATTTATATCATTTGTTAATAATAGATATACTCTCATGCTTATCTTTAATATTCTGTTGCTGCCATGTATGTGTTTAACATGGTATCAGAGCGGGCGTACTCCTGCCCTGCTCCAATTTGAGCCACTTGTTTTGTGGCATCTTTGTGCATGTCAGTTTTGCATTTCATGAATATGTTTTTAGCTAAATTCTAGCTGCCATCTCTACCCAGTTCTATAGGAGCTCTAAGAAACGTTCCCTGCACAATTACACCATCTTGTAGAAACGCGTCTGTCTGTGGGAAATCATGAATACTGTCTTTTGGTCTGCACTATACCCAGCTAGAGAAATTCTTGTAATGCATGAATCCTTAACATTCTAGCCAAGCCCGCACACCCTCATCTTTGTGAAAAATATATGTATGTTGACCATTAAGTTTCGACCGATGAGGAGGAGGACAGAGACGTGTTCAATGTCTTTTATGCCGATAGCACCCACGGGATTGAGTGGGTTTGTCTGTAGAGTCTTATGAGAAACGACATCACCACCACATGAAGCTCCATTTATTTTAGATATATCAATGTGGCACCAGTTCAAATTGGTTGTACTCATGGCATGGGTATGAGGAACTATGATAAGGACTTGAAGTCCTGAGATTAATTGACTCTTTCTTCCAGCAGTAAATTGCAACGAAAAAAAACTACGATAAATCCATTGGCAGCCCGTACGCTACCTGAACGTTGGATTATGCACGCATTCAATTGTTGAGCCCCATGGTTTATTCTTTGTGCGTCGATTCATAGTGTCCATGACTGATTTAAATGTGATTGAGTTGTCTTATCCTGTCAACTCGATGCATAAGCCAATCTAACATTGTCTGTTCAGGATTTAGGTCATTGACTAACTAAGCGACAGGTAATTTATTGGTGAGAGTTATAACCAAACTTGCCATGAATTTGATGAACGTTATGAAGCTCTTCATAATTGTCAAATCCCCCATCTTGTGTAGATAAGACTAGATGAATCTCATTGTAAATAGAAATCCGATTACCCTTTATGTGTTGTGGTGAAAATAAGATGCTCTTTTTGTGTTGACTGTGGCAAACATTTTATGTTTTTGTTTCTCAAGTGGACCTTAAGCTCCTCAACCATTGATAAGTATTCATTTTACCAAATCCTTATGTAGTCTCAAGCAATGATTCCCTTGTAATGCCTGTTGTTAGTCTCCATGACTCCAATGTGTTGTTGAAGGTGGATTGGCTCAGAGGAAAGTATTAGCTTCTAAAAGACGATCAGTATAGAAACATGACGAGCGATGAAGTGGAAGCATGGTGATACCTCTGGTGCGAATATAATTTAGAGACAAACTAAATTTGGCGGAAGTGTTAGTCTTGGCGGAACGAGGAAACCCAGGAGAAGATCTGAATCGTCTGATCGACAAATCCAATAGATCTAATGGTCATCGCGCACTAACAAGTGCAGATGTTAATCAGAATAGAAGAGTGGTCTTCGTAGGTGTAAGAATTATCTCGCGCAGTCTCAAAGTGGTAAATGGTATTTTGCAAATTCACGATATTAACCTGAGGGATTGACACATAGCACAGGAAAACCACTTTTCTCGCGCGCTCTCGACTTGTTATGCATCGTGCAATATTTCACTCGAGATTACACGATAGCCGTTGGATCAAACGGGATTGATCGATGGTGGAGATCAGCCAAGCTACTTGGCGAGCGGGTGACGCGACAGCCGTTCGATTAGATGGGTCAGATCTGACAGTGATCGCATCCGAAGATGCAAGTGAGTTCATTTAAATTTCAGACACGATAAGGTTATGAACTAGGGTTTTAATTTATTTTGGCTCCGTGGAAAATTTGAAGGTTTTCCATATACCGAGTAAATTAAATAGTTCTACTATTTTAGCAGAATAACTAAAATTGGAGGTTGATGACTGATACTCCAAAGGAAACCCGAGAAGAAGTTCCACATGACATCAGTGTAATACTCCTGGGGACCATCGGAATCACTGTCGGAACTAGAACCCGAAGGGCGATTGAGGTCGGAGAGCATCCTAATGTCGCTGTAGGTTGGTCGCTCACCATAGGTTGGTCTATTAAACTTATTAGCACATAAATATCACCAATCCAACTCATACGAAGCGGGTGTTGATATACTTTGTCCCAGAAAGGATCTCTGTTTTGTTGGAATCAAGAGACTTTGGGAAAGGCTTATCAATTTTTGAAGGCGAAGGGTGGAAAGTAGTAGCTCTATTGTCTTCAACATTACCTCTAAACTAGAACGTAGAATATCTACTCAACTATGCATTAATTCTCTATTGAAGCATTGAAGTTTGTCCACTCATCAGTTGGATAAAACGCTAGATTGTGAATGCATATTTTCAAGTTGATTGAAGCCTGGTGTTATATGTGAATTGGAGCTACAACATATTTGTGAGATGGGTTGTAGAGTAAATGTGTTTATATACAGTGTGAGTGTTTAGGAATGTATGTGCATCTTTTTGCATTGTGTAGGTGCCATTCTTTGCGTTGTATAGTTCCAAACCGTGGTATGTGCGTTAAACACTAATTTTGGAGTCATATTTATTTCTACTTAGTGCCAGTGTACTAGTGTTGTGGGTCAAATATTCCTCTACTATGTATTGGAAAAGCTATATGATTGCACCAACGTTGTTTATAGAGTTGTCTCTATAAATAAATAGAACCATTGTTAGTGTATTCTCTGCACTTTATATAAAAGAAGTATTTTGTGGAGGAGAGAAGACATTTGTATTGGTTGTAATATTGGTACATTTGTTGTGAAATGGTTCTAATTGGTGAAGTATTAGAGTTCCTCAATACTATGATACACTCAGTGACTGACAACACATTCAGAATCAGCAAAGACTCTCTCTCCAAAATTCGGACCTGTCTACAACATGCACAAGAAAACATTGCCTTTTTGCAGCTTGAATCTCAACTATAGCAGGAAGAATTACAGCAGTGGAGTCATCATTCTGAACTTGTTTCTGTTCAGAAGATTGAAACAGACTCCCATAAACAGCAAGACAATAATGTTACAGTTGATTCAGATCCAGTGCCCAATAAAGCAGCAGAGTCACATGCAGATGCAGAAGTTTAGTTTGCACTTCCCAAGCCCATCATCAAACATTGGGAAGAGCTTGTCAGCAACAAGCACAGAACAGGTCTTGGATATGATAAGGAGGTTTCCTTTCATATTCCAGATTACTCAAAGCCCATTCAGTTTCAGAGTGTTGGATTCCTTCATGACAGTTCACCTTCAGTTGTTCCAGATTCTGCTTCTCTTACACAGCAACAACAACAGATTGTGAAATGCCAACACTGTGACCGAGTTGGCCATATGAAAGATCATTGTTTTGATCTTCATCCATGTAAGCACTATCATAAAACTAGTCATTCTTCAAACGGATGCTTCAAAAACAAACCTCCTTCAATAACAAAGATTCATCTTCGATGGATCACTTCTTGGCAATGGGCATCAACAGCCAAGAAGATATTTCAGTCATATGTCCAAACTTATTCTAGAGTATTGAACAGTCTTGCAATTGAGTTTTATCCATCATCTCACCTTGTATCTGACAGGGGGAAATGATGTCATCTACAAGCTTCAAATCCACATCAAGTAAGCCTGAGCCACAACCTGCCATACCATATTCAGAGTTGTAGCCAAAGACAAATATGCCCCTGAGCATGCCTTCAGTTGGTAATACCTCTTCAAAGAATTGGGGGCACTTCCTCTAGCAGAAGACTTCAGCTTCTTGCCAGTTTTGGAAGAGTTCTAGGAATTGCATTAAGCATTCCAGAGTTGTTGGTCATCCTTAAACCATCACAGGTTGAGACCTCCCTTTTTAGGTTGAGGTTCTCCCTTTTATGCAAGGTGAGACCTCCCTTTATTGGTTGAAGGTTTCCCTCTTCAAAACATCAGGAGCACTTCCTCTAGCAGAAAGACCTGAGCTTCATACCAAACTTGGAAGAGTTCTGGGAACTGCACTAAGCATTCCAGTGTTAGTTGTCATCCTTAAACCACCTCCCTTATACCAACATTTTAGAGAGCACATTCAGCCTAGTGCTGCCATGCATTTTTGCACATTTTGTATTATAGATCTCTTTTTGGACTCATACATAACCCTTCGGATTAATGGGGGGGAATTTTGGACACCTAATCCTCTAAGGGTTGGTGTGGAAGCTGAACAGTCTAAGGAAGTCCAAGAGACCTTGGAATACGAAACCAAAGGTCATGTGAATCTACTATAAATGTATATCATTTGTTAATAATAGATATACTCTCATGCTTATCTTTAATATTTTGTTGCTTCCATGTATGTGTTTAACAGACTTTTCACTAGCTTTCCATCGGTACTAGTTTCATCTCATTTGGTTACACGATTTTCAAATGGTGCTCATTCAAAGTTCGATAATTTTTACCGCTTGGGTTAAAAAATGTACAAAATGTATATTATTTTAAATTTTGTAAATAAACTAGTAATTGATTGTAAATATTAATTCCTAGTTAATTTTTACTAATTAATTCATTTTTCACTAACAATCCTTGTTGGCTTAAGGGGCCTGACCCAGGTTCAGAATTTTTCGTGCCAACCAACAAAACCCTAACTGTTGGCCCTTTCGGCAACAACCTACATAGCGTAGGCTACAGTCTCACCCGAAGTAGTATTGGGGGATGATAGAACTAGTTTTTTGCATCTAGAGACCGTGTGATAAGTGATCTTAAGCCTTTGTAGCTTAGATCTGACTTCACGCATATCTGTATCCTTCTATGGTCTGTTACTGTAACTCTAAGAAAATGGCTTCTAGACCTTCATGAAGGTCTACAATCAGACTTTATAGACCTAAAGGAAGTAGACTATCCACTTTCACGCACTAAATAGTAACCCTAGATCTGCCTTCGTGCAGATCTACCCATTTCAACAGAAATCATAACATATTTAACCTTTATCTTTGCGAAAACTGATAATTACTTAGTTCATGCATAGATCATAAAGATTCGATAGATTCGCGTAGCAATTATACTTCATTTCATAGAAAGCATATCATTAAGCCATAATGCATAACTTGAACAGAAATAAGAATAATACACAAAGGCAAGATATTTGTTCCAAAACCAGTCTTTATTAAGTTCAGCGTTCAGTTTACAGACTCTTCCACCCTGCGTACTTAGTAGTCAAGGCCCGCGCACTCAGCTACGGACTTGCCAAGGTCTCCGCACACTCAGCTGCAAGAGCCTTCCCCTTTCACCTAAGTACAGGAAACAAAACTTTCCTACCTTAGCACTTGCCCAAAACAATAATCTTCTATCTTCGATTGATACTTAGACTCACTATGACTCAACTATATATAGCTTTTTCCAATACAATACCATGGTCTGCGGACCATGGGTGAGTCTCAAAACTGACCTATCACTTACCCAAACAAGGGGCTAAATCCCCTTTGACTCCTACTTAGTTGTGTGCTCTGCTTCGACATTTCTCAAAGACTTTACATTCTTTACAAAATATTTCTCAAAAATTAGTTAAACTAACCCAAAATTGACCCTGGGGACCCTATCCCAACAGGCCCCCAACACAAATATGGTGACTCGCCCTTGAGTCACTTGGATGGTGCCTTGATCTTGTTGCAGAGGCCACCGAATTTGACCTACAATGTTGCTACATCAGCAGAACTCTGTACCGCAACCTGTTGCACTTCCTCTACCAATTTTTCTATCGTTGGGCCTTCTACTGCTAGGCACATCGTTATTAGTGTCTGTTGCAGTGTCTTTAACTTCTCCTAAAGTGATAGAGTAAGCTGACAAGATTCCTCTATCCATGGCTATAGTCTAGCCTTGAGAAGGGCCTCTTTCCTATGTAGCTCTTCAATTTGTGATTGTAGCTATTTGCCTTCCTACAATCACCTGAGGCGTTGGACTAGTGCCAAAGTGCGTACAATCGCTCTGACTTCATCAAACTTGCATTGTGTCTCCCGGATATCTATGTTAAGCTTCTGCAAGTTTGGGTCCTCCTACAAGTTCATCCATAACTCCATGGCCTGATCAAATATCATCGCACAGTCTATGACTGTTGTATCCAATGTGCCCATGTTTTCCCTGATAGTTGCTTCGTGTTGCTCCTGGACCTCTGGTGGAGCGATTGGCTACAACTTCAGATATAGCTCTGAGATCTTCATTTGGAAGTCGAACGTGACTGTTCCAACCTCATCCTTGGACACGTGGACCGAAATAGCCAATTTCCTGATTTTTTCTGTCACTGCGGCATCCTCCGAAATGTTTAATTCTAGAACTATCTTGCATGTATGTGTTATTATTGTCTCTAGGCTCTGACTGCGTGCTTGCAACTCCTCCCTTTCTTTCAAAACTTGAGCCTACGTCACAAACATCTTCTCATTTTTTACTTTGAATTCACTGATGACTGCAAACGCGCATTGCTCTCTGATCCTAAGCTCATCCAAGACCCCCTGATGTAGCGCATGGAGAGTCGGAAGTGGCAGCGCGGCTAAGTTCACCCCCATGTCTTTAATTTTGCTCAACACAATGTAGTCTTCCTCTGATTCCATGTGAACAGATCCTTCTGGTAAAGGTATGACTTTGAGGTCCAAAGTCCGTTCCATCTCTACTACTTTCTCACTCCCTTACGCCAAGCTTGCTTGAATTCAACCTGTTTAGATCTGCAACTTGCGAATATCCTTCTGGAATCTCCCTAGTGTCTACATTTACTTTTATTCAAATTGTTGCCACAACTTTCTTGTGGTGTCTCTTACCTTGTCGTCAATCTCATCTAGATCCCCTTCTATGAGGATCATCGGGTCAATGTGCATTGCTTATCGTATTTATGCTTCTTCCTTGGCTCGGTAGTTGTCTCTTTAGCGTGCTTCCTCAATGTGAAGGGAGTGCTCTACTCCTCTCCCCCGCCTCCTTCCTGCTCTGAGTGTTCTTGCTCATCTATATGCTGGGAAGCCGATTCTTTGACTTCCTCTGTGTCAGTGCGCTCTTTCTCAGCACACTATTTTACAGCGCGCTCTTTTTTTGCAACTGCCTTAGTAGCAGTTTCTTTCTTTTTCTGCTCCGCCAATGCTTGTGCTTCTTTCTATGCTGCCTCTTTTCGCTTTTGCATAGTTGTCATCTACACAGAAAACATCTCTGCACCCTTACTGATACCTGCAACAACGTCCGTGGGTTCACGCCATTCTAGTGGCCAATTGCTCATAATCTCCTGCACATCTATTTCTGAGACTAAGTATGGCAACTTGTGCCATATATGCTTAGGGTCCTTCCTCACCCTGATTGATACATTGTGGAAATCAGCCTTGAACTTTGCGAAGGCCCTCAACTGCTTGAACAAGGTTGGGGACAACCTTGGCCGCTGACTGATTACTGTGCAAAGATCCATTTCCATTAATATCCAGAAAATATTCAATTCTTTGATCTGCTCTAGATCCTTTGTTGACCACAACAAAGCAAACTTCACTGCCGCTGGTAAATCTTCTGCCTGTGGAGGAAACTAACTATCCTCCGACAATCTCCATGCGACTAAGAAAATTGAAAACAGGAGCCACGCATAATGAAAGGGCTTATTGTCCTCCTGTGCTTCATGACAGTTCACAAGGAACTCCTTACATAAATACTGCACCCAGTTATATTGTAGTCCCTTCATACATTAGGCATCCAACGACACCACTGGAGCCAGAACTTCGTCCGCACAGAATTTCCTCATAATCTTTCCTGCAAGAATTTGGGTTGCGAACTACACCACCTGGTCTGAATGGAGCAGATAGAATATATGTGTGACTTCTTTACTAAACCAAACTCTGCCTTCATCTTATCTGCCATCTCCTTTTCTCCACTCCTCCCTGCAAAATCCTCGGTAGGGTCTGCCCATTTATAAGGCGGCGTTGTAACCCGATGGATAAGCATATCCATGATCGGGATGGGTTCGTCGAGCCATAAGCACCCATCATGCACCAGCGCGAGCAACTAGCGTAAACAAATAGTGTTTATAATGGACCTGTAAAAATGTGGTACGCAGAGCATGTGCAGCAACCCAACCTGCTCAACACCTCTGACCCATTGCATGGGTTCCAGCCACTTAACTCTAATCTCTTCGTAATATATCTTCTTCATGTATTTGTGAGTAGCTAGATGAGTGAATCTCTCATGGTCCCACAACAGCTTCACTGGGGGAGAAATACCATACCACGTGCATTCATATTGGGGGATATATATTGAGTAAAAACTGACATAATATATTGAGCATATAATAGGGGGTAAAGGGTTTTTATATTGGAAGGTATAAAATATGGAGCTGAAAGTTAATGAAAAATATAAAGGGGAATAAAAAATGTTAATGAAAAAATGGATACCTACAATATCTAGTGAAATTAGGGGTTTTTTAAATTGGGAAGGTGTATTGGGTTTATATTGGTAGGGGGTTAAATAATGTGATTTTTAAAGGCATTTTCCAATATGTAGTTAAATTAAGGGTTGTTTAGTATGCCATGAACGCATGTGCTATGTCAGAGATTCGTTGAGTGAAGCCCCTGTGCATGGTCCGCGAGATCTCAATCCTCCATCTTTAGCACCAGAATGCGCACTAAGGAAACGCCTTCATATTCAACTTGTTCTAGTAACAGGGGCATCGAAACCACAAACTTTATGGAATCAGGATCTTTCGTTACTTTGGTCTTTCCTTTCCACGGAGGGATATACTCTGGGAGCCGTGTGATAGGCTCGCCCTCCTTAGTGTCCAATTCCTCTACTCCTTGGAATTCTTCTTCCTCCATGTCCACAATTTTCTATGGTTTCTTATCCTTCTTCTCCTTTTGCCAAACCTCCGAGTACTTTCTCGGAAAATGTCTTACCGAGATAGGTTTCTTTTGTTTTTCTTTTTCAATTGATTTCTTTAGCCTAGGAAACCTCTGCGTTGTAGGCACAGCAAGAATACCTTCCATAGATACAATCTCAGTCCCCTCCGCCTGAGAAAAAAAGGCTTCAGAGATGACTAGAGCAGACATTTGCGCGAGAACAATCCTCTGGTTAATCTCCGATAGCGTTGCGAATGTCAGACTAGAAATTCAATCCTCCAAAACCTTATGATTCATACAACGATAACAAGAAGGCTCATACACAATTATCAAAATGCAAAGTGTTCTTCAGTGGACCAACATGCCCAATTTGTAGGAGGTTTTGAATTCAAATCCGACCGTTCCCTCCAATTTCTAATCATAAATGCGTCTTTGGCGATAGATCTTCAAATATTTTCGCCATAAATGGCGCCTACCCACTCCTCTTAATGGAATTTTTGCCATAAAATCTTGAATAGTGACTCCAACGGCTACTTTTGGACCTGTGGTACCATACTTCACAACACAGCTCATCCAGCATAGCTTCACCTATCGATTCCTGTCTTCTGTCACGCATCCTCCCTATTATGTTTTTCTCCTTGTTGAGAAGCATAATTTATAGTCCTGCAATCTCTTACAGTTGTGTGGATTACTAAGACTTTCCTACTACCATATATTCTTTGTGCAGGGGCAAGATCCCCTATATACAACTTCAGCCTACTTTGATTCACTTTCCCCAAGAATGGTTCCCCATTCAGCTTCTCGAGTTGAACTCTGCCATAATCTGTGATCTCCTTAACAACCTATGGCCCCATCCAGTTCATTTAAAACTTCCCTAGAAATTTTTTGAACTTGCTATCATATAGCAGCACTAAATCATCTATCTTAAAAGTGTGCAGCTTAATATGTCTATCATGCCATGCTTTCTTGCGTTCCTTTTGCACTTGTTGGTGAAAACCTGCAAGAAAGCGGTCTTCTTCTAACTCCATCATCTGCACGAGCCATTCCTCCAAGGTTTCGCGATCTGCCATCTATGTTAGAGTTGCAATACGTAAACTTGGCACAATATACTCCATAGGCATCACTACTTCAATCCCATAGACTAGCCTCAATGTTGTTTGGTCTGTCAACTTCTTGTAGATCGTCCTATATGCCCATAACACTGCTGATACACACATATCCCAGACATTCCATTGCACGTTGCAGACCTTTGTCAATGCATTCTCCAAGATTTTGTTAAATGCTTCCACCGTTCCATTCACCTATGGGTGATAGGGCATGCTCTTTTGATGATACACCTGGAATTCTTCAAGCATCGTGCTGATCGTTTCATTCAAGAAATGTGTACCCCTATCACTCATCAATATCTTAGGGCATCCAAACTGCGTTAATACATATTCAAACAAAAAATTCACAGCAGTGGAAGTTGTACAATCCTTCACTGGTTGTGCTTCTGCCCATCTGGTTAAATACTTTGTTGCATTAATGATATACTGCATGCCCGTCTTCTTACCTGGTGGTTGTATTGGACCCATGAAATTAATGGCCCACTTATCAAATGCCTGTAACGAAACCTGCGGGTTTAAAGGTAATTCATCTCTTCACGAAGGCTTTCCCATCCATTGGAAAGCATCGCATGCCTTGCAGTATGCCTTAGAGTCCTTATGTAATGTCAGCCACCATAACCCAGTGCGCAAAATCTTTTGCGCGGTCGATTTTCCTGCGTAGCGACCTCTTGCCACTCCCTCATGTGCTTCATCAAGGATACTAGCACGTTCAAACTGCGGAACATACCTTCACAGTATTTCATTTGTTCCCATCTTATACAAGTGACCCGCAATCACTGAGAAATCCACAGAGCGAACTACTAATTCCTTCTTTCTCTGAGTAGAATAGCCTTCCGGAGTTGTACCCGTTGTTAAAAACTGAATGATATCAGAAAAATGGTCATCCGCGATGTGCATCGTAAAGAGCTACGCATCTAGTAGTCCTTCCTCCAAGCTATTTGGTTATTCACCGATTTCAATCCTTGACAGATGGTATGGTCCTGCGTTCAGCCTTCCAGGCTTCACAATCACTTCAAAGTCATATTCTTGGAACAATAGTAACCATCAGAAAATCTTTCACCCCAAGACATGCTTATTGACCAGGTACTTCAGCACAGACCGATCTGTATATATTTTAAAGTGTCCACCCAGCAAATAATGTCAAAACTTTTGCAGCACGTAGACCATCACCAGCCCTTCGCGCTCTGTAGTAGAATAATTCTTCTTAGCTTTGGATAACTTTCTACTTGCGAAAGCTATCGAATGATCAATTTCTCCTTCACCTTCCTATGTTAATACCACACTTAGCACAATGCAAGAGGCATCTACATGCACATGGAACTCTTTTTTCTAGTCTGGAAACACCAAAATAGGTGCAGTTACCATCTTTTCCTTCAAGACATCCATCTTGCGCTGACAGTCTTCATACCAGCGAAATATCACATCTTTCTTCAATAATTTTTCCATCAGCTTGGTTATCTAAGTGTGTGCCTTGATAAACTTTCTATAATACCCAGTGTGCCCCACTGTCGCACGCAACTATTTTACATTCCTAGGAGCTTCCAAATTCACAATCACAGTGATCTTCGCAAGGTCCACCATCAATCCCTGCTTACATATGACATGGCCGAGAAAAATTCTAAAGAGCACACAGAATATGCACTTCTTCAAGTTCAGCGCGATCTGATACCTTCGACATATATCCAGCATAAGGCACAGGCTCGTAACATTGAGCTTCACTAACCTAAACATAGTCCAATCGTCAAAATACACCTCCAGAAATTTATGAATAAATTCCTTGAATGCCGCGATCACTATTTGGGAGAAAATTGCAGGCACATTCTTCAATCCAAATGGCATTACTATATATTGAAAGCACCCCCACTCTGCCGCGAAGGTTGTTTTGCTTCAATCTTCCAACACAATCTTTATTTGATTCTATCCCGAAAAGCCACCAGTAAACAAATAAGCCTCATGTCTGTCAACATTCTCTAATACTTCATCAGTAAATGGTGTTGGAAATGGATTGTGCACGCATGCATAATTTAACTTTCTGAGATCTGCGCATATTTAGATTTCGCCTTTCTGTTTCTTCTCTTGGACCACCATTGGTCTTACCCAATCGGATTCCTCTACTAGTTCAATAATATCGGCATCCAGTATCTTATCCAGTTCTTCACACACCTTCTCTTTATATTTTGGATTTAGCCGATAGGGCCTCTGCTTAACAGGCTTTGCATCCGTCTTCAACGTAATCTTCATAACACCTAAATCTCCGACAATCCCTTTTAAATCCGAAATTTTTTTTGGGAATAAATCCTGGTACTCGTGCAGCAATTCGGCCACCTTATCAATTGTATCTTCATCCCAATAGTCTCTTGTATTCGCGAACTTAGGTTCTGCTTTAGGTCCAATATTTACTTGTCTAGTTTTCAAAGGTTCTGATATATTTGGGTGCACAACTTTTGGTCCCTTGACTTCGCGTTGTCCTTCTATCTCTGGAATTTTAATATTCCATGGGTCTTCTTCTTCTTCTTCTTCAGTAGTCACATTGTAACACCCAATGCATGGCACACTGTGTACTCCAATCCGACTAAGCCCATTCTATCGGTTCCTTAGGTGTTTTGAATATAGCTTCTTTTATCTCCTAGAGTGCTTCATCAATGCACTCAAACCCATCCTCGAAGCTGAAAGTTAATAAGAAACTCTCCCTTAAGATGTCCCATTCATTTTCTCCATGTCGAATCTTCGTCTTCAAATACCAGTTCATTGGAATTGTATCTAAGGTATGACAGAAAATGTGCACCCATTCTGGTTGTGGTTTTGTTCCCCGGGCCTTAGTCCATCATGCCAAATGATCGTGTGAATCATCATTCCCACTGTATTTTTCTGTCATCTGACTGTTAGCATACCCAAACCTTAATTTATCATTCTTTTGTACTCCTTCCATCCAGCGAAGTTCTCCTTGTGTGTACCCCACCAACGGGCAGGCGTAGCATGCAATGCCAACTCATCTAGAAACAGATCCACATCAGTCAAACCATCATAATGTTGAAGCTTCCTTACCTCAGTTGAGACACACCGCAGTGATTTTTTCATCATATTGCAACAGAGTGTAAATACTTCATGCAACCTATTCTTCTAGTGTTCAAGCTCTTCATTCGAATCTGAGGTGCAGGATTTATCCTTGTCCCACGTAATTCATCCATCGGCGGTAGGATTGATCCAATGTTCATCTTACATTTTGATCTTGTATATCTGATCCAGATCATCGTCACTTTCCACAAATTCGAGAACAGGTTCAGTATAACACGCTCCTTCTGCAGGGTCTAGTGGCACTACAACCCTGAGCAACTTCTTTTCAAATGTCATATTCTACTTCTTCAAGTTCATTACCGCGTCCATATCAATAGCCTAGTCAATTCCTAGTAGCACGAGGTATGGGTTACTATCATCCACTATTTCAATGACCTTAAAGTCAGCCAGTGCGCTTGCACCCTCAATGTCCACCATTACACCATATAAGCACCCCATCAAAATAATCTTCTATTGATCTTTCATAAGCAGTTGAATAGGAGACCATTGTAGCGCAGGTCTCCCCCTTCTCTCCCATGTCTTCTTAGGCAGGACATTGGCAAGTGATCCCAGATCCAAGATTACTTGGTCCATTTCATATTCTCCTATTTGCGCGTTCAACCTCATCTCACGCCCCATTCACTTCTTATACTTACCAATCTTTCTCACTGTGCGTTGTTCAACGGGAGACTTTTCGTTATTTACACACTTATCGATTAACTCTTGCAACCCTTCTATCACTTTCTTATTGCGCAGTAATTTCATACAGGTCTTCAGAAAAGTAGCTAGTACCGAAGGATCTACTTCTTGTGTCATATTAGTTTCTGCCATTTTCTCCTAGCTTCCTGTTGAGCCTCAAACCTGCACCTTCCTATACACCCTCCTGGCCTTCTTTTTCCACTTACTTCATCCACCAAGCTGTTAAATCATTGCATTATAGTCTAAAAAGAGCTCCTGACATGGTTTTCTAACTATGCTTATGACTATTGTTTGGTTTAGATTTTTGTTCAGGCAGCTGCGGAAACTTGTCATTTTCCGCAGCCAGCACAGGTTTCCGCAGCCATTTTATTAAAGGCTATGCTACAGGTGTCCTATGAAGAAACAAGCCACATGGGCAAGCTACAGGTGACGGGTACATGGAACGTGTCCCTTCAGATCAGCCAAATCATCCATAAAACGTCACGGTCAACAAGGGTCAAAGGCAAAGCCAACCAAGGAATTTAGCGGTGGCACGTCTCTGTTTTGAGCACGTGAAAGTTTACGTGGCACAGTCCTCAGCTCACGGAGATATCGGCACACCTGGAGATCAACCCCGTAACCTGAATCCAACAGCTACCACTCCGAAGATTTAATGGACATGATGACCGTTACGCTAGATCTCGGGCTGAGGAGATCTACGTGTCTCTGGCAATGCAGTTAACAGCATAGGATTTAGTTAGTTAGTTACAGCACTTTTTCATTATAAATAACGCGTTGATAAACGTTGTGTAGAAGTTTTTGGAGATGTAATTTTTGAACTGTTGTTATTATCACCCCACTGCACTCTGTTTTATATATTTTGTTGCTGCTTTAATACATGAGAAGACTACTTTCCTGAGCTCGTTTTTGTGACTGTTCGTTGACTGGCTGAGGTGGCAGAGGGCCCCTGTGCACTAAAGCCCTGTATAGTTTTCATTTGATTTTATTATGTTTCTGCTTTCATAATCATTAGCTTGTATATAACATGTTGTTTTGATGTTTTTAATTCACTGTTGTTTACATTTTCATTTATGTTTTCTTATAGCTATCAGCTGATCAATGCTTTTCTACAGGTTTTCTTAGGCAGCCCGAGCAGATTTTCATCTTTTTGATAATTATTGACATATGAGATCATCTTGTCCTTCCTGCTAATTTTCATTTTCTCAAGTTTAATTCCAGCACTGTCATTTTTCAAATTGTGTTTTGCTTATTTATTTTTCTGTTACTTAGACATCATACTACTCATTTGTTTATGGTTTCTTTCTATAGTCAAGTGACTTTATTAGTAAGAAATCAGAATATTACTTATTGTAGTGTGATTTAGTTATCATATTGCTTAACTTGTTCATGATTGCTTCCCATAAGGTAGATTGAGCTGAAGGGTAAAGGATCAGAAGAGTTGAAGTAGTGTGATTAGTTTCCTTTATGCAATTTAATTTCTTGCAATTTAGATATCATATTGCTTAACTTGTTCATGATTGCTTCCCATAAGGTAGATTGAGCTGAAGGGTAAAGGATCAGAAGAGTTGAAGTAGTGTGATTAGTTTCCTTTATGCAATTTAGATATCATATTGCTTAACTTGTTCATGATTGCTTCCCATAAGGTAGATTGAGCTGAAGGGTAAAGGATCAGAAAAGTTGAAGTAGTGTGAATTAGTTGATTTTTCTTTCAGTTTTTGAGTTGATTTAAGTTCAGTTTTTACTTTCTTTTTTATACAACAGCAAGGATACTGGGCCATTGTCATTAGTTCATTGTTTGATACATTTACTTCCTCTTAAGAATTGATTTCATTGTAGTTATTTTAAAGCTTTCTTTTTGAACACTTTTAAGTTTGGAAAATCACTGTAGAAATCACCATTACCATCCATACTTAACTTTCATTTTCGCCATCACACATTAGGGAAAGATAAATCCAAAAACAAACAAAAAAACTCAAAAACGACAAAAGACTAAGGAAATGGTTATCTTGTACATATAGTACACTTCACTTCGTCAGTTTACGAATCCCGGATTGACATTTTAATCAGCAATTTAGAACACACTAAATTGACCAAACATTTTGGCGCCGTTGCCGGGGAAGTGAAATTAGGTAGCCAATTTCTTTATAAAAAAACAAGAAAATTTCAAGGAAGGAAAATTGATAACCTCTCAAAGTATGCTCTCCTCTTGCACTTAGTGCGATCTGCAGGATCAGAAAAGAGAAAGTTATTGGTTTAATAGTTTCTTGAGTATGCTCTATTCTTGCACCTAGAGTGACCTGGAAGATCAGAAAGAGAATTATTAGCCCAACTTGAAGAAAAACAAAAAAAATGACATGCATAGAGCAAGAGATTCTAGGGGAAGGTTTTTAGCTAGAGCCAAGAGTTCGATTTTTACAACTCCTTCTACCTCAAGGAATAGACAAGAGACACCTCCATCATCTCCAACTTACACTCCTAGCCCTAGGATTCCTGGAATTCAAGAGACAGTAGTTGAGTTAGGAGACTCTTCCTCACCATCCATCGAATCTGAATTAGGAAAAGATCCTTTCTTTTCTTCTACAGGGAGACACATTGTAATTGAAGAAGTAGAATCATCTGAGGAAGAAGAGGGAGAAATTCCTCCTCATTCGCCATTAGTAGAGGAACCAGAGGACTCTGAAATCTCTGAGAAAACTACCATGAAAGAAGAGGGAGTTAATGGATTTGGTAGAGGTAGAGGTAGAGGAGGGGGAGGAGGAAATAATGGAGGAGGTAGAGGTAACAATGGGGGAAATAGGGATGGAGATAACTCATTTGGATTTCCTATAGTCGATGAGGATTCTCGAGCAACAATGAAAAATATTTCACCATCTGTCCTCCCAAACTTTCATGGGTTAAGAAATGAAGATCCTAAAACATTTCTATTTGAGTTTGAGGTCGTGTGTCGAACCTATGATTATCTAGAAGACTCTCAAAAACTCAAACTGTTTCCTTCAACATTGAAAGGAGTTGCTTTGAAATGGTTCATGGGATTACTCACTCAATCCATTAGGACTTGGAATGATATGAAACAAACATTTCTCGATAGATACATGGATTATTGTATGCCTAACAACCACAAGGATGAAGTATTTAAAATGGTACAAAGAGAAGATGAAAACTTGGAGGATTTACTTGAAAGATTCCAATACAATCTGAAAAGAGCAAAAATTAGTAACTTAGATGAGGAGACCTTGAAAGCCCTTCTATTAAAAGCCATTAGAGATGAATGGATAGATATTTTGAACATGATGGGAAAAGGAGACATATCTCAACTTCCACTTCATGACATAGCAAAACTGTGTGTCCATCTCTCAAGAGGAAAATCTAAAACTGGAAAAGGGCCTAGAGATCCTTCTCTCATCAGAGCAAACAAATCTGCAACTGGATCAGTAAGTAGGGCTGAGATTGGCAATATGCTTGATGAATTCAAAACTGATATCTTAGGGAGTCTTAGTGAGCAACTAGACACTCTTAAGATCCACAATAAGCAGAAAACAGAAGCTGAAGCTTTAGCCATCTTTTGCCCAAAATGTAGAAAAAAACATCCTCTCAGAGAATGTCCCTTGGATGCAAAAGTTGTAGAAACATGTGCGATTTGTTCAGAGAATCATGAGACCAAGGATTGTCCTTCAATTCCTGGGCTCAAAGCTGTCTTTCAAGAAGATCCAAATACAATTGAGTCTCTCTGTTTTGTTGCAAGGAGACCTTGGCAGGGGCAACAAAATCAAGGGTTTAACAACTCTATGAACTTTCAACCCCCACCAAATTGGAATCCGTGGCAACAACCTTGGTCCCAACCTCAAAATCCTTTTCAATCATGGGTACAAGGTATGCAAAATCCTTATGGGAGATTTGCTCAATTTTATCAATATCCTCCATCTTTTCAAAACCAACAAGCTCCACAACTTCCAAATCAAAACCCACAACTATCATTGCCATTTCAACAACAACAACCCTCTCAACAAAACCCAAATTCTCAACTCTTGTTTCCATTCCAACAGAAGTCTAATCAACTTCCTTCTCAGCCATTGCCAAACCCCAATAATAAAAACCCTCAAAATGCTTACATGGTAGAAGGTCAACAATTTCCTGCCTATATGATTGTTCCTCTCAATGATGTACAACTCAGATCTGGTAGAGTTCTAGATAAACCTTCTATAGATGCCCAAAATCAAAGCATTTCTGAGGAAGAATCTCTTGAAGCCAATAAGGGTTCTGAAGCATCTCTTCAAAACCCAAACACTCAGAAAGAAAAAGAAAAAGAGCTAACCCCCACAACTCCTATAGTTGAGCAACCTGCATCTTCATCCACACCTCCTTTTCCTGAAAGATTACAAATTGACAAAGGGGTGGAAAAACAAATCTTGTTGCCGGACTATGATTTTCTAGATGAATTGAAGAATGTCTGTATCAAGATTCCCTTGTTACAAGCCATTAGAGAGATTCCTATTCTAGCAAAAACAATTGAGTCTTAAAAGACCAGGAAGGAAACCTAGAGCACAAGAAGAATCCACCTGGTAGGGAAAATTGCAGACATCATGATGGGAAAAATTACTATGCAGAAGTATGTAGATCCCGGTAGTCCAATTGTCAAAACATATATCAATGGGGTAGAAATTCCAAATACTTTGATTGATTTAGGGGCTGCTATCAACATTATGAGTAGACAGACTATGGAACAACTGAAACTTCATAATCTTCCCTTTACACCTACTTTACTGCAACTTGCAGATCGATCATTATTAAACCAGATGGTGTATTAGAAGACATTTCAGTCTCCTTAGACTCTTGGGAATATCCAGTAGATTTTATGATTTTAACCCCCAAGAGTAATTTAGGAGGACACCCTCTCATCTTAGGAAGACCTTGGCTAGCCACAGCCGATGCTTTCATCAGTTGTAGGTCTGGGGATATGTATATTTCTGATGGTAATTCGACAAAGAAATTCAATCTGTATCCTCCAGCAAAAGCAATTACAGAAATAGGAGATAATGAGTGGATTGATGATGAAGATATTATACAACCTGTCTTTACGATTTCTGAAGTTAGTGAAGATAGTCAAATTCTGAACACATTAGAAAACTTTGAAACATCTTCAGAATATGACCACACACAATTCCAGTTAGATTCTGACATTGAGTATCTATCATCTAGACAAATGTCTCTTTTCTCTATGGAATAATTTGGTAGTTCCGCCATTGAGATCTTTCCAGGAAAAACATTGAATATCAACAAAAATTTGGAAAGATCACAACAGGAAGAACTAACCAAAATCTTGCAAAAACATTCTACTGCATTTGCATGGGAGTATACCGATATGAAAGGTATTGACCCTAAGACTTGCATTCATCACATCTACATTGAGGAAAACAGTAGACCAATCAGACAACCTCAGAGAAGGATGAATCCAAACCTTAGGGAGATAGTGAAAGAAGAGCTCCAAAATTTACTTAATGTAAACTTCATTTATCCAATTTCAGATAGCCGATGGGTTTCTCCTTTGGTCATAGTACCTAAAAAGAATGGTAAATGGAGGGTATGCATTGATTACAGAGAATTGAACAAATCAACTTTGAAGGATCACTTTCCTTTACCCTTTATCGATCAGGTATTAGATACTTTAGCAGGCAAAAAATATTTTTCATTTTTGGATGGTTTTAGTGGCTATAAGCAGATTCAGGTAGCACCTGAAGATCAGGACAAGACCACATTTACCTGTCCATGGGGAACTTTTGCTTACCGAGTACTTCCTTTTGGATTATGTAATACACCCGCAACATTTCAAAGGGCAGTACTAGGAATCTTTTCCGATCTAATCCATGATTGTGTAGAGGTTTATATGGATGATTTTACAGTTTATGGTAATTCGTTTGAAGAAGCATTAGAGAATTTGGAAAAAATCCTTATAAGATGTAAAGAAACAAACCTATCATTAAGTCATGAAAAATTCTTTATGATGTTTACTGAAGGGATTGTTTTAGGACATCATATTTCAGGAGATGGGATTAAAGTTGATAGATCCAAAGTTGAAGTCATCTCCAAGTTGCCTATTCCAAATTGTCAAAAAGGTGTTAGAAGTTTTCTTGGATTTACTGGATACTATAGAAGATTTATTGAAAACTTCACCAAAATAGCATCTCCACTCTTCAAATTACTTACAAAAGATTGTGAATTCAAATGGGATCCTGATTGTCAATCTGCATTTGAAACTTCGAAAACAAGAATATCTGAAGCACCCATTTTGAGAGGGCCGAATTGGAAACTTCCTTTCCATATTTCCACAGATGCTTCAGATACAGCTTTAGGAGCTGTGTTGGGACAAAAGGATTTAGTTCCTTATGCCATTTACTACACCAGTAAAAATTTGACTCCCACTGAGTTAAACTATACTGTGACTGAGAAAGAGTTCTTAGCCGTTGTTCATGCAATCAATAAGTTTAGACACTATATAACTGGCTATGAAACTTTTGTCCATACTGATCATTCTGCAATTAGATATCTCATGAATAAACATGTTACTAATGGCAGAGTTACAAGATGGCTCTTACTTTTACAAGAATTCAATATTACTGTGTTGGATAGACCAGGAAAACAAAATACAGTAGCTGATTTCTTGTCTAGAATCCAAAATACTAACGAAGATTCTCCTGTAGAGTATAAGTTTCCAGATGAATATTTTTTTGCAATAACTATTAAGACTCCTTGGTATGCAGATATTGCTAACTATTTGGTTACAAGGAAGCTACCTCCACATCTATTTCCTAGTGAAAAAATAAAAATTATTCAGGAGAGTTCAAGTTATTCATGGATTTCTAATGAATTTTTTAAAACAGGGCTAGATTGTGTGATCAGAAGATGTGTTCGGGAAGATGAAATGCCTGACATCCTCAAGGCATGTCATGATGAACCATGCGGTGGACACTTTGCTGACAAAAGGATGGCCTATAAAATCCTTTCTTTAGGATATTATTGGCTTTCCATTTTCAAAGATGCAAAACAATATGTCAGAAGGTGTGACAGCTGCCAAAGAGTTGGGAGGCTGACTCTTTCAAATGAAATGCCATTACAACCACAGGTACTCATCGAACCCTTTGAAAAATGGGCTTTAGATTTCATTGGACCCATTAATCCACCATCTAGACAAAAGAAGTATATATTGGTATGCACTGATTATGTCACTAAATGGGTAGAAGCCAAAGCATTGCCTTCTGCCACTGAAAATTCAGTTGTTCAATTTCTTTTTGAGGATATTTTTACTCGTTTTGGTGTCCCAAGAGAAATTGTGACAGATCAGGGAAGTCAATTTACATCTAACTTGATGGAGAAGCTGATGGAAGAATACAAAATCAAGCACAGAAAATCTACTCCTTACCATCCCCAAGCAAATGGCCAAGTGGAGTCTACAAACAAAGTTCTTGAAAGCATCATCACCAAAATTGTTCATCTACACAGAAAAGATTGGGCAGAAAGGCTTCCTGAAGCCTTATGGGCCTACAGAACTACATGGAGGAACACAACAGGACATTCTCCCTATGAACTTGTTTATGGGAAAGAAGTCCTACTCCCCATTGAGTTTCAAGTCAAGACTTTCAAGATGGCAGTCCAGTTGGGGATGAATCTATCATAATCCCAAAAGCACAGAATGGAGCAGCTGAATGAGCTAGATGAGATCAGACAAGATGCAATTTTAAGGACTGATCTAGTTCAACATCAAAGAGCTAAGTGGCATGACAGATACATCAAAGAGAGAAAGTTTCAAGAGGAAGATTGGGCGTTACTGTTTGATTCCAAGTTTAAAGACTTCAAAGGAAAATTTCAGACTCATTGGCTTGGGCCATATGAGATTGACAAAGTCTTTAACAATGGAGCGGTAAGAATCAAGACCATTGATGAATTTCGAACTCCTCTCATTGTGAATGGCCACCGATTGAAAATTTATCATAAGCCACTCTCAAAAGAGGAATTTGTCAAAATATTCCAGGAGAATTCTGCAATAAGGCTGGTGGAGAAGAATCCTTCTTCCCCATCAGCCTAGCCTTTGTTTCTTTCAGTGAAAAAAAAAAATAAAAAAAAAATCGTATAAGCCTGAAAACCAATCATAGATTGGTAGTCTTATACAGAAAATATGGAGTGAAAATCAAGGACACTTGACACTCTATATTTTCTATAAAAAAAATCCCCTCTCCTTCTCTTTCCATCTTCACTTCATCTCATTTGCCATTTCACTTCACCTCCATCCCATTCTCATTTCCATTTCACTTCACTCCACTTCATTTTCATTTCATTCCACTCATTCCATTTCATTTCATCAATAAAAAGTCCCTTTCAGGACTATTTTCATTCAGTTAGTTCTTCTCTAACTATCTTTGTTCAGTTAAGTGGGTGTTGTCTCAGTTTCCGCAGCTGGAAACCGTTTCCGCAGCCAGAAGCAGTTTCCGCAGCCAGAAACGATTTCCGCAGCCAGCATCACTCTGTTTTCAAATTTACAGTCAACTGTTAGTGCAATAATCATGAAATGCAGGTGTAATTGAGCTAAAGACATGGGGCATCTCCAAGACATCAAGGAAGAGCAATTGGTTAGAAGCCTTGAGCAAGAAATGACAAAGTTTCCAAAGGTATGATCAAAATGTTTTATCAAATAACAATTCAAGTCATAATTACGCATAGTTATCAAACCATAACAAGTTCTACTATGTGCAATGATTTGATACGATAGCTCCATTACCACTCCTATTCCACGATATCACTCCACACACCTTGCATTCATTTCTCCAACAGTCTCATGATTATTCTGAGTTTAAACTCAAGACTGACTGCACTTTCATTTATTACCCGTACTCTTGAGACGTGACCTATTTTGTTACGGTTCTTCTTAGCCGTAATTTCCGCAGCCGTCTGTTGAGACGTGTAAAAATTCCATACACAGTCATCCGATTCAAAAGAATCCCGACGTTACTCCATTCGTTTACCACTCCATTAATGCCATACTCCTCGCATGCATCTGCATTTTATTTTGAACTTGTTTACTGCTGCTCACCCTCTGTTCCTCTGATAATTCAGGTACTTCCAATCCCTATTCTCCATTTTCGATTGCAGCCACTACAGTTATCCTAAACCCCGATTGCAGCCACTAAAGTCTATCCTAAACCCTGTAACCGAGCCATTTCTTTCTCTAAACCCTCACACGCAGAAGAGCTCTCAGTTGAAATTTAAAACACAGGATGGGAAAATTACTGAGAGCAGAGCCAGAAGGACCGAAATACTTGGAAGGTTATCCTCAAACTAAGGAATTGCTAAAGAAAGCCAGGTGGTTACGATTTATTCAAAAGTTTAATGGCCATAACAAGGATGTGACCAAAGCTTTTGCACGGTCTTTTGATGGTCAAACAGTGGAGATTGGAGACTTGAAGTTCTCGGTGACTGAGGCCACAGTAGCAGCTGCCACGGGCCTACCTCAGGAAGGTGAAAGGTGGTTTAAAAATAGAAGTGTGGACGATCAGATATGGAGAATCATGCTACAAAACCAAGGTATGGATACCACCGTATTTACAAGAGGCATCCCTGTTCATGCACTAAAAGAGGAATGGTCTAGTCTACTGTTGGTTATCCAGAAATTTATCACGTGTGAAGGTCGTTTTGGTTCTATGTATATGTATCATGCTAGATTGATGATGAATTTCTTAGAAGGTCACACTCTTAATTTGCCTCATTTTCTACTATTGAGTTTGAAAAAAATGAGTATTACAGTTCAAAAAAACATAGGCAACATTGAACCTCATCTCTACCATCATGGACTCATAAAAATTCTTATTGAGGACCAGTTGAAGAAAACCAAAGATACTTGGGAGCAATTCTTGACAAGAAACTACTTCCAAGAACCATCTGAGGCCTTTGGAAGTAGTCCACCAAAGATTCCAAGGAAAAGTAGGAGGAGAGAAAAGAACATTACAGTCCAAGACTCCCCTACTATAGAAACTCAAGAAACTGTCCAAAAAGAAGAAGAAGATAGAGCTAAAAATAAGAAACAGAAGAAAGAAAAAGGCAAAAGAACCATCCAAGAAGTCTATCCATCCCTTGAGCAATCCATAGAGGAGGATTATCAACCACTGTCAGAAAGATTAGTACATCTTCAGGCTGCTGCTATAGCAAAGAAAAAGCAAAAAGGAAAATAGAGTACACAAGAAAAGAGTACTAATCCATACTTAAGGAGGAGAACTAGGCTAAAAGGAAAGGTGAGTAAAATCCAAGAAAAACAGCATCACTTTATTGATTTAGGTGAAGAGACACTTGAGAAATCTCCAGCTCAGCCAAGCATTGAACCAAGTCCTCCACATGAGGAAAGCCCTTTTCAGCCGGAAAGAGAGAGCAGTCCTCCTCCTCCACCAGATTTTGAGCTTAGTCCGAGAAAGACACCTGAGGTAGATCCTAATCAGCAAGAGGTATATAACTACCTGGAATCCTTAGAACAATCAACTGCAGGACCGAGTACCACTCTGCCACTAGATGCACAAGTTTAGTCCTTGAAACAGGAGGTATTTGAATTAGAAGTCGTAAATAGGCATATCAAACAGGAAATGAAGCACTCAAAGAGCAGAGCAAGGTAGATAAGATTGTCCATGATAACACTATGTGTCATGCGGAAAGAGTCGATAGTGCGGACACAACCGACCTCCCTAGAAGCAAAGGCTTTCTAGTGACAAACAAGACAAATAAACACTACCTTTCTCTAAACATGCATTGAAAATACAAGTAATCAGGTGATTTTAACATACCTTTAGTCCAATGCTTTGTAGTAGTTCAGCCTCGCCGATCCAGATGAGCTCCTCCTTCTCTTCGAAACCTGCATTCACTAACAAGCCAAAAGATTAAATAGCACCTGATAAACTCATAAAACAATACATATCCATCATACAGACCAAGGAGTATATGAAACAAATCATGAATAACAATCTGTTGAGAAAAATGAGTTCATTTGTATTAAGAGGAAACAAAAGAAACCATTACAACCTGAGCCTTGGTGTTGTGCAGGTCCCTCCTAGGGTCCAACAAGAGTTTTCCTTTACCTTGATCAGCTCACCCACTCTCCAATAAGGCTAGGAAAGGTTGGGAATCTCTCCTCTCAAGCTTTACAAGGGAGTCCTAATTCCAGCAGCATCTACCCTTAGGAATGTTCAGCTTTCAACCTCCCCTCCCTCTGGCCCAATGCCTGTATTTATAGTGCTCTAGAGGAATTTATTCAGGTCCACCATCAATGGGATAAGCCCCTCTTTGGATGGGATAACTCCCCTCTTGATGGGATAAGTTCCTCTTTGATAGGGATACATGAACCATCTGGAGGCGCTCCATACACGTCAAACAAGCTTCTAGAATGCTCTAGAAATGACTACAAGTAACTTTTTTGGAGTGAAACTTGCGTCTTTTGACCTTTACAGGAGTACGCACCCATTGCTTTACAGACAGAGCGTACAAGTACGCAGGTATTGTGAACTTGGGGTGCGTACACGCAGGTAAGGCTAAGAGAAACTGTGTACCAAGAGATATATAGATTTTTAATGACTTTCTCTCTTTCTTGAAGTTTTCCATGGAGAGCAGAGGTATGAGGCTTGCCAAGGAGGATAGTATGACAGTTGATGGAGCCATACTAACTGCAAATAGTCATGGTGACAAATTTTAGTGTAACAGATTGCCCCCTAAAGTGCGAAGCCTGTAGTAGATAAGGGTTTCATATAATCTAGGAAGGGTGAAGTACTTTATCATTTCAAGGATTATCTTGTGGAGAGCCCAGTCGGAACCTGCAAGTATTCAACACAAAATACATATATAAGATCATATCATCGCTGAGGTAGGCATTCCCATACTCAGATTGAAAACTTTAACTAATTGACTATCTACTACTCTAATACAGGAATTATTTTGTAGTACATCATAATCATAGACTTTTTGTAGACACAGTATGGACGCAGCCATCTGTTTATAGTTGGTCTACTATATAATGAATACAAAACTCCTCGCAGCCTGGATGGTGGAAACTAGGTCCAGGGTCTTCATTTCTACTTCCCGAACAGGTACAATTCTATCCATGCGAATAAATGAGTTGATGTCGAACATGGTAGAAACCACTTGATTACCAGTCAATGATGTAAACAGTTAACAAGTGTGAGAGAGACCACCAGTGATGTCAATGGTTCTCAAAGTAACCAGTACAATCCATGAGATGTGAATGAATGAGTTGATGTCGAACATTTCACGGAATCCTTCGATCGAAAGTCAATGATGTAAACCGTCATCAAAGGCGAGAAACCTGCCATTGATGCATGCAGACTTCAAGGTACTGACGATTCCTAGGTCATCTTTCTAGATAATGCGCTGATGTCAATAGAAAGCGACCCGTTGCAGGCAAGCCCGCAACACGAAATCATAGATCAAGTTGAAGAAATGTAGCTGTAAGGACTGACTCAGGGATGGTCAAGATGGATGACGGGTATTTTGCAGATGAATGGTTTATATGCAGAGACCTCTTGAACACATAACGACACGACAGATGGCTTGGTGACATTTGACCCAAATTTAATACCCGACTGAAGACTTTCAATGTGGTTTGATCAACTGTGAGGCAAAGGATTTCCCAACCCAGGTGAATGCAAAGTGTCGTGTCCAAGAGTGGTAATAAGGCTTCTTCTGAGACAAAGGATGACAAATGGGCTCATTTTTCTCTCTTTTCCCCCACCATTTCTGGCAAGTACCTCTTTATTTTTTACAAGCTTGAGGAGGATAACATATGCTTGATTATAAGCTCATCCTTCGGATGAGTCCAACTTAGTTTTGATTCGAACCCTAAGAAGGAGTGGTCTGTTCCTGTTTGTAATCGAACAGGTCCTTTACTGTGAAATTTTAACGAGTCCAGTATAGGAGAAACTCGGCGTTTTTCATTTTTAGAGAGTCTGAAAAAACTTAAGAAGACTCCAGGTTGAACTTTTTCGTAAAGTTGTGTCTCCCAAGCCCGAAAAAAGTATAAAATAATACTTGAGAGAACCGCTTGATCTTGCGACCAAGGAGTACTTTCATGATTACTGCCTCTGACCTGAAAAGTAAAAAGCGATCAAGGACATGTCGTTTTATTTCCAGTATCGAGTTTGAAACGACAAAAACCCAGCAATCTTTTCCTATTTTTACGGTCAGAAAAGAGCTATAAGGGGACTGTCTTTTAATTACGTTTTAACGAGTGTAAAAGAAACGCTCGGCAATATTTTCATGTTTTAGGAGTCAGAAAAGAGCTTAAAAGATGACTCTGATGTTTTGGTTCGTGAAAAATGATAATTTTCCCTGAAAGTCCTTTTGTCCTGCACAAAAACGACACATTACTCATACGTGTTTAAGATAGGCAAAAATGCATTGAAAAATATCCTTCCATGGTGAAAAATAAACAAACTTAGCATTCATTTATCCAAAAAACCTATAAAAAGACTTTTTACCATGTCATTTTTACCATTTTACTGTTGAGGGAGAGAAAAGGGCTTTTGGCAAGAAACTTCCCGTGGACTTTGCGGAGAATCCGACCGTCAAAATCGAGCGCCATCTCTTTCAGGTATTTCACAACATCCTCCTCTTTGTTTTTATCCGTTTAGAATTTCATTTTAGGCCCTAGTTTGATTTTTTTGGGGGCTTTAGGGTTTTAAGATCCGCTTTTCGGGGTACGCAGGTCCCCCATGGGTTACCTGCGTACCCCGACATTTTCTCTATTGGGAAAATGGCAGGTGTACGCAGCCTACCTTCAGAACAGTTGCGTACCCACGCTCTGTTTCTGAACGCGGGGTGCGTACTCCGCGCAAAGCAATTTTAAACCCTCAAATCTCAAAATTGAACCATTAATTTTTGATTTAGTGAATTCTAATGGATGTTTTCTGGTGTGTAGATTTCCCACCATGCTTGATTGGCGTGAAAGAGAACACGAAGATGTCGATTTGGCCGCAATAGATCATCAACCTTCTATTGATGCTTTGAAGGCATGCGGTCTCTACAAATACTGCGCCATACCTGGCATGAGGGCCCAGGTGCGATTCTTAGAGCGGCTAGTTGAAAGGTGGAACGTTCAGGATCAATGCTTTTACATCGGAGGGCACTAGCTCGAGATAGAGCCCTCAGACATATATTTTCTCACTGGTTTTCCTAATAGGGGCGAGCAATTGTCTCTGTTCAGGACTAGGCCGGGTGGCCAATCCCTTGCTAGTCTCCGGCTAGAGTGGTGCAATAATCAGCACCGGGAGAAGGGGATAGAAATCAAATACATATCCCGACCTGAACTTATGGTAATTTCCTTTACAGTTACCAGACTCTACGGCGCAGCCGCTTTGCACATTGCCACCAGGTCCCAAATGCGGATGGCGATAGATTGCTTCCGAGGCACCATTTTCAAATGGTGCGATGTTGTGTTGGCCAATATGAAGGGCCAACTGACTAGGGCAAAGAACAGGCAATTAAAGACCTTTGGGTATGGGCCTTTAGTTGTGAGCTTTGCCCTAGAGAGGGTTCCGATGCTGATCCCACAACATCTCACTGTTGCAGTTGGGCCTCCTCGGGAGCCAAAGTTGATGCGATGGGTTGCGGTGATGGCCCGACATTCTGATGAGGGAGCGGGAGTTTTTCGATTTCCTGTGGGTTACTTTCACTGGTTGGAGGACCAGGTCTTTGCGATCCAGGATTTTCCTTATGCCGGAGTGGATTTTCGCGGTGATCCGGACATGGTTCTTCCACAGGGAGAACAATGGGACGACAGAGGTACTTCATTTTTCACAAATTTTTAAATTATTTACTTTTTTTGTTTTTTATATCGTCTCAAAACTGACAGTGACAATTTTCAAAATGCAGATGTAGGTCCACAGCGTCCGGCCAATCTCCGGCCGTTTGAGAGGAGAGTACCAGTTGCACCAGCACCGGCCCCACAGGATGCGGCTGTAGAGACCTTAGCCAAGTTGGAACAGGACCTAGAGCGTCTCACGACGGACATACCAGAGACGACTATAGACAATATTCCTATCCGACTTCAGTGCTATGTGGTCGCAGTCCCAGGACCTTTCACGAGGTTCCTGTGTAGGGTAGCGCGTGCAGTGGTGTCGTATAGAGAGCACCACCAGTGATTGGCTAGTCACTTTTGTAGACACATGTGACATTTTGGTTTTTTTGTACTTATCATTTTTGCCGATCATAAGGTGTTTTTCAACCTATGATCAAAGACGATGTATATTTTGACACACTCCTATCTATATATATCATTATTACCGGCCTATCTTGTTAAACATGTATGACGAAATGTTTTTAAATTTACATGTATGATTATCGCAAATGTCTGTCTAACATTTGAGAAGCAATTGCATCTGCTAATGTATTTAACGACCTTGGAATATGCTGATATTCAATGTAATCAAATTCATGTTCCAAGAGGCGCACTCTCAAAAATAACCTTAATAACACTGGATTTCTAATGGCATATACTCTATTAAGTTGTAATACAACGAGTTCAGAATCTAACCTCACTATCAAACTCCGAATCCCAAACGAAATAGATTCAGACAGTAACTCAATCACTGCACTGTATTCTGCAATGTTGTTTATTGTTTGACCGAGGCTCACCCCATGCATAGAAACTAACTCGTCAAAGGGCGAATAGATAACCCAAGCTGCGGAAGAGATATTTCGTGTACTACGACAAGCACCATCAGCAAATCCGATGTACGTTTGGAGAGGCGTCGACATCTGCAATATCAAGAGTAAAACCAAGATAAGCCAGAATAACGACGAAAAATACACTCTCTAAGCTAAGCACACTGTCTATACTAACAAACACACCAGCTAGAAAGAAAAACTAACCTAACTAAATCTCCATACCCATCATTTAAGCATAATACCTCTTTAAGTAAAGTCCATTTCTGGGCTTACCCAACGAGTCCCCATCAAAATCTACCAGCTCATAGGCCCCTTTTGCTAGCTTTCGCTTGACAATGTAGGGCCCATGCCATATAGGAACGAATTTTCCAGCACCTAATTTATCGTTAGCTTGATCATATAATAGCACTAGGTCTTCTTCCGAAAAATTTCGAGGGGTCACGTTGCGATCATACTGAGCTTTCATCTGTTTTGTGTGAGTCTCAATTGCTAATGCAGTGTCACGTCGAGTCTCATCTAATTGAGCTAAGTATAATAAACGCTTCTCCTCTTCGGAAGTAGCTGGAAGTAATTCGACAGCCATTTGAAGTGACGGGATTTCGCATTCAATGGGCAGCACTGCTTCCAAACCATAAACTAGTTGGGAAGGAGTGAACCCTGTTGATGTTTTCACTGAGGTTCAGTACGCCCAAAGCGCGGAAAATAACATGTTGTGCCAATTCGACCGATGAATACCAATGATTCGTTGGATCATGATAACTAAAACTTTGTTGATAGACTCAACCAGGCCATTGGCTTGTGGATAATAAGGAGTTGAGCTATCGTGACGCAAACCAAGCTGGCCTGTAAGTTCTGTCATCATAATGTTTCGAAAATGGCACCCATGGCCAGTGATTATCGCTTGTGGGACACCAAACCTAGCAATAATGTGATTGAATACGAAAATCGCAGTTTTCTTGCCGTCTGCCTCGAATGTAGGCATCGCCTCGGCCCACTTAGTAAAATAATCAACCGCAAGGATGATATACGCATGCCCCCCGGCCGAGTGAGGGTTACA
This sequence comes from Pinus tabuliformis, assembly GCA_031772625.1. NCBI lineage: Eukaryota > Viridiplantae > Streptophyta > Pinopsida > Pinales > Pinaceae > Pinus > Pinus tabuliformis. The sequence continues at coordinate 1,247,136,512 of CM062811.1, forward strand.
TGTAATAAAATCGATTCCCCATTTAGCAAAAGGACCAACGGAAATTATAGGGTGGAGAGGAGCAGGTGGTGCACGCATCTTGCGATCAAACACTTGACAGTTGTGGCATTTTCGGACCGCAATGATACAATCTTTAAACATGGACGGCCAGAAGTAGCCAGCACGCAACACCTTCTGGGTTGTGGCATACCCAGACATATGACCGCCACATGCTCCAGAGTGACAGTCATTCATAACCCTTTCTGCCTCTTCGTGAGTTAAGCAACGACGAAAAACCAAGTCCACCCCACGACGATAAAGAGTATCTCCAATAATTTTGTACTGTTGGGACTGGAATCGAATTTTTCGACGTTCCGACTTTGAAAGTTCGGGCCGAAAGGATTGGGTTTGGAGATAGACAATTATATCCCCATACCACGGATCTAGAGTGCTGATGAGAAACAGAGATTCGTCCGCAATGGGTTCCTCTGCCACAGTTTCTGTGTCAGCACGCGGGAAATCACACATTAATTCCGCAAAAACTAAAGATTTCTTAGACTTAGACTTTTCAAATTCCAAGTCGAACTCCTGCAGGATAACGATCCATTTAGAGTATTTTCCCCCAGCAATTGTTTAGTCAAAATGTAAATCATAGGGTTGCAATCCGAAATAACTGTAGTTTTACGGAGAAGAATGTAGTGACGAAAACGCTGGACAGCTTGAACAGCTGCCAAGGCCAATTTCTCCACATGTGAATATTTGAGCTCAGTGGGATTTAACGTCTGACTAAGGTAATAGATCACATGTTCCGTTCTGAATTCATCTTCCTGGACTAAGACCATTCCAATGGTGGAATGAGCGGCGGTGAGGTACAAAAAGTAATCATGGTTGTAGTTGGGAGGATGCAGCAACGGTGCATGGGTCAACGCGTGCTTTAGCGCATCAAAAGATTTCTGAGCTATCTCATCCCAAGAGAATTGAGCATTTTGTTTCAACAACCGGGTAAAACCCTTAGTAATCTCGGCGTAGTTAGGAATGAATCGGCGTAAAAAAATTGCTTTCCCCTGCAAACTTTGGAGTTGGCGCAAACTCGAAGGAGGAGGCAATTTGATGATAGACTCTACCTTCGAGGGATCGACGCAAATGCCGGCTTTTGAAACTACAAACCCAAACAATCGTCCCACTTCTATGTAGAAGACACATTTGTGTGGGTTCAACCGTATACGATAATGCCTACACCTCATAAAAATTGCTCGTAAATGGACAAGGTGATCAGCTCGATGTAAGGAGTGAGCGGGCAAATCATCGAGATACGGTTGCACAATGTGCTTGATGTCATGAAATGCATAAGACATCGCCCTTTGAAAAATGGCTCCGGCATTCTTAAGCCCAAAAGGTAATTTGCAATAAGCAAATGTCCCCCATGGACAAATGAAATCCATTTTTGGTTGATCGGCAGGTAGAATATTGATTTGGTTGTAACCGGAAAAACCGTCCATAAAGGAAAATATTTCACTGTCGGCACAATCATCAATTATTTGATCGATATAGGGTGTTGGATAGTTGTCCTTGGGACAAGCACGATTGATATCCCTATAGTCGATACATATTCTTATTGTTCCCTGCTTTTTGTTAACTGGAAAAATATTCGATACCCAATCCATTAACGGGATCGGATAAATGAACCCTGCTTTCAACAGCTTCTCAACTTCTGCTTTAATCGCAGCACTTTTCGTGGGTGAATCTAACGCAGACGTTGCCGAACGGGTTTAGCGTCCGGGTAAGTCTTGACTTCATGGACAACAATGGCGGGATCAATTCCTAGCATTTCCTCGTAAGACCAGGCGAACACGTCGCGGAATTCTTGAAATAGGGCCTTGTATGTTTGAATTTCGTCATCTGAACACGAGGCACCTATATGAATGTGTTCAACAATTCCAGGCTTTACTGAAATGTCAATGGGAATAGTGCGAGAAATGTTTCCCAAATTCAGCTCTGAATCAGGATGTTTCATTGGACTCTGAGTGTCTTTGACATATTCAGCTGTAAAGATTGATGAGAAATCGTTTTCAAAACGATCATCTTCAGGTAAAAACGGAGATCTATGATGGAGATCTTCCCATGGTAAATCATCTACACACAGGACTTCACAAAGTTGTTCGTCAGAAGACACAACTTCGGGAAACGTTATTAATTCCGAAGTTGATGCGAAAAGAGATTCCTCACGGACCACATTCATTTGGTCGATTTTGGTTGAACTTGGGTCGGAAAAAGACTGCACGGCTTCATAAGCAATTTCATATGGACTCAAAGGCATTGCATCACCAAATGAGTCTATCTCAGATTCAGAAGGAATGATCCAAAGATCGTCATAAATAATAGTGTCTGAAGTAATCATATGAATAGATGCAAATGAAGACACGGCGTTGATTGGAGGAAAAGGAAAAGTTCCCAGTAAACCGGCATCTTTAACTAATCCTACGCCAACATCCTTGTAAGGGATAGTCGTTTTACCGACATGCTGGATACTTTCTGAAGAGGCTGGGTCGGATGAAAAATAAGCCAGCTGGTCTATGGTTACGATCTTGCCATTGTGTGGAAACTTTATTACTCTGAAGACCGATGAAACAACCACTGTCATAGCGTAAGACCAACTTCGACCCAAAAGAAGGTTGTAGTCTAGAGGGGCATCAACCACCTCCACATCTAGACTAACAGTTTTTCCTTCAACCCCTATAGGAAAATCCTGTAGAATGCCAAACGGATGGAACCCACGGCCATCAAAGGCCTTAAGAATTGTCGGGGATTGGTTTAGTGAAGGAGAACCAAGCGATCTCCAACACTGTATTGACATAATACACGTGGAAGCTCCCTCATCAATTACAGTCCGATGAATAGGCCTGTTTTTTACTATCACTGGGATCTGGAAAGCCATATGATGAGGTAAACGCGGTGTACTATTTTCTAGATCAAAGATTATGAGGTTCGGGTCGTGAACATCAACAGCTCCTATAGCCGACAAAAGTAATTTTCGTTGTGATGGGCATGATTGCAGCACTTCTAAAGCCGACATTGCTGGTGAAAAAAAGAAACAGCTAAATCCTCAACAATGTTGTAATTTTGGGCCGCTCTCGCATGTGGATTGAAAGCAGACCTTCGAAGTACACCCTTGGCGGGCAGTTTGATTACTAAGTCAGGGTTAGGCTTCTCGATCTGTAGTGGATCGGAACCGAGAGCTGAGGTTGATGGATTTGAATGAGAAGATTCTGCTTCTTTCGATCCATCAACAGGACTTTCACTACCATAATCTTGCGATCGAGTCGCAATCCTTACATGAGACATCATCAATATGGGTTCTTCAGTGGCACCCGATGAAGAACCTATCATCTTACTCTCCTGCTTTGGAAATGGATCTTTCAAAACAGTAGGAATTGAGGAACCTTTGATGATTTTCACAACCTCGGCCCGATGAGGGCAATCTCTTGTAAAATGATCCTCTTCACAAATAAGACAAGGATATCAAGGTTTGCGCTTTTCGTCATTGGTTTCCGACTTTTCTATTTTCTCCTTTGGAGTCTTGTCTGCTTTACCCTTCTTCTTACCTTTCTTCTTCCCAGCGTTTTTTGATTTAGCTGTAGATGACTCTACAGCGTGAATATCAGCAGAAATTTCAGGAGAAGACTCTCCTGTCGGGGAATCTGGTAAGGTTATAATGGGCAAAGAATTCTTTGAAGACTTCTTCTTGCTTTTAGTATTTACCGTACCAATCATGCCATCAGCAGCATGAGATCCCGAAGGAGCAGCAGCGATTTGATTTGACTTTGGAAGATCTGGGATCTTTTCGGGTAACGTACCTGACTGAGTGTAAACTAAGTCAAGGTACTGCGCTTGAGCAATCACTTGCTCCTCAATAACTACTCCGGCCTTAGCTACGTCTTCAGTAATCTTCGGTAATAATGATTTAACAAACCATTCAACTAAGATTTGGTCCGGGATAAAAACTTTCACTAATCGTCGTCGACGTCTCCATTCATGTATATGATCGGAAATATAAGTGGATGTCGACTGTTTTAATGAAGTTAGTAGCTCCGTGCCATTATCATATCTGACCGGCAACTGAAAATGAGTTAGGAACGAGGTAGCTAACTGACTAAAATTGTAAAAAGAGGCCCGTGGTAACTCAATGTACCACTTGGCCGCGAGACCAATGAGTGTATGCTGGAAAAGACGTAAGCGGATCGAATCATCCGAGATGGAATTTGAAGCACACCAGAGGTGGTAAGTCATCACATGATTGGACGGATCCTCTCCAGACTTACCTTCGAACTTGGGTATATCGTTGGGCAACTTATTTGGCATTGGCGACCAGAACGGAAGATAATTTATTGGATCGTTCGTTAGGCGCGACAAGTCTGGTAAATCCAAAGTTGCGATAAACGGTAATTGCTGATTAGGATCCCTAAAACTCTGGGTCACAAGACCGGTCCCAGGAGGAGGATATCCAGGATAACTTGGAATAGGTATCGCATTCGGAATATTATATCCTCCTGGAAAACCAGGATTAACCGGACCGTACTGGGGTTGTTGAGGTTGTTGATAAGTGTACCCAGGATACGGTTGATACTGGTAAACCGGTTGTTGGACAGCAGGCCCGTATTGGTACTGTCCCTGGTACGGTTGATAAGCGAATTGTGGTTGACTAGTGACAACCATACTTAAACCAGGTTGTCCTACAGGCATCTGAACCGTAGTTTGAATCGTAGATCCAGACAATGGTAAAGATGTCTGAGGAGTAGTTGCAGAGACAGTAGAAACCGGAGTTGTCGATACTCCAGAAGCAAGTGTGGTGGAAGGAGCAGATGTTGCGGTAGTTGCAGCAGTCGTTTGAGATGGAGTACTAGGTGCAATTGGCGACTGAGTAACTATCGAAGGTACAGAAGTTTGAACATTAGACTGGACTGGTTGCTGGGATGGACCAGCAACTAAGGGTTGTCCAGCTTGAGATGACAATTGTACGCTTGGCTGCAATACCTGTTGAACTTGCGATGGATCCCACACTATGTTCATTCCGGGGTATTGACCCATGACAGGTTGAGGATATTGAGATCCATAACCGGATTGAGGGTAGGATTGATAACTGAAAGGCACAGTGCCCATACCTTGAACATATGATTGACCTTGAGGTGGTTGATAACCTTGACTCGAGTATTGGCCTTGAGGTTGATACCCTTGAGGTAAATACTGATACTGGGGTTGACCTTGACCTTGAGGTTGATACCCTTGAGGTAAATACTGATACTGAGGTTGACCCTGGGGTACATATTGAGGCTGGGGTTGACCCTGAGGAATGTATTGTATTATGGGTACATATTGTCCTTGAGGTTGCCCCCCAGACGCAACTTGTGTACCTTGAGGTTGCCCCCCAGGCGTTAATTGAGGCTGCCCCCAGGCGATAATTGGCCACCTTGAGGTTGAGAACCGGGAACTGAACCTGACATCATGTAAATGTCTCCTACACCCAACAGTTTGTTACCATTGTTTCCAGCTAATAACCCATGTTCAATGGGTTGAGGAGATGCTCCCGCAAAAGTACCAGAAAGTGACTGATACCCGGAGGGAACAGAAGGACCGCCGTACAAGAAAGATTCAGGAGATTGAGTGAACACGGACGACTGACCAGACATATTTACAGGAGTATAAATACCTCCAGGTGGAAAAGGAGTACGAGGTGGAGAAAAACTTATCCCTGAGTTGTCTAAATAATTGTTAACGAAAGGTACCAAGTAGTACTTCTAGGAGGACTGTAAAAGATGGATTCACGCTCCCTTAGATCAATGGTAGGTTGATCTTCAAGGATAGATACGCCAAATTCTTCCTCTGGAGAAAGTTCTTCAATAGCTATCAAACCAGCAGGAAGATTTTCGGTGATAACTCTTTCTACCCTAGGTGAATCTGGTGCACTAGAAGTTGGAGTAACAGGTTCAGATATTTCAGGTTCTTCGCCTATATCACTAGTATATGAAAAACTACCAGCAAGCTCGGAAACTGCAACAGCTTCGGGATTATAACCTGTTTCTAGACCTTGGTAATCTGGATGGACTACCAACGACGACTCTCCTTCTTCAGGTGAACCTACTTTACTACCACTAGGAGTTACAAGGACTTTCAAACCTTCGTAATGACCCGGAACCTCTTCAGGAGGTTCGCCCCGAAGTCTACGGGACTTCCTCAACAAATCGGCCACGGTAACAATCTCAGGAGACTTGCCCCGAAGTCTACGGGACTGTCTCGGTAATTCAGCCACAGTTAAAGACTTTTAACTACTGCACACACAAACAAAGTAAAATCTCAAAGCAAACCACCTAAAGTCTCTAAAGAACCAAACAAATTTGAATCACACGCCTAAAGAATCTAGGGCGTCAAACCATACACAAACAGTAGCCTTCTGGACCGAAAACACTAGTTGGAGATGAAACCCAACATCGCCGAATTCAGTACAGAAGTGGTGGGCGGAACAGTTACCCCGGCAACTTGCTTAATGAATAGACCGGCACAAGTTCCTCCACTTTAACCGTCTCGAGTGAAGTGAACCCCCCGGAAAATCCAAGTGAGTCTAGCCGACGTCTGCTCCAGGTACAGTGGGATCTTCCCTCCACCGTCACCTCGGTAGAATCCTAAAGATAATGGTCACTAAGGTTACCAACAGCAACAAATGCACCTGGGGGAACAGTCTACGACCTGATAGCACGCAAGGGCAGAGTAACAAGCTCAATCCCCTTGCCGGCTCCTTGACAATAATCCAAGGTTTACCGACAAGTGACCCCAGGCTCCTCGACAATAATCTGAGGTTTACCGTTTGTAGTACGTGCGTATCTGGCGTCTTTCCCAATGAAGGAGGATTGATCCCCTCACTGGTTTAGACACGGTCTCGTGCTTCTCCTTTAAGAGGAGCTTTCCCAGAGTACAAATGAAACAGTTGGATTTATCCTACCACAAGATGAGCTACTTGTTTGGTTTTACTGTCTTGGAGAGTTAATTACTCTCCTACTCCAAGACACTAGCCTGATCTATATTGGTGTTTCAGATCCCTAGTAAATAAAAAGTTACTAAGTTGATTTTACTTTAAGCGTTAATTTTATGGCTTTTCTTTAAGACAAAAGGTAGTGGAGATGAAAACTGATGGTGTGTAGACTTGACCGAAATCCACTAAAAAGATGCACTTAGGATGATTTATACTAATTTTCTTTTTCGATGAATTTCCTAGCTAAGAGAGTTGGAGAATGCAAAATTGATATAAAAACAACTTTCTTGGCAATGAAAATCAAAGAAACAAACTCTTTATCTTTTCAAAAACATACAACACATGACCACAAATCACTTCAGGAAAATTCCTTTTTCTTTCAAAGACTCAAATGCTACCAAAGCAAACTTTCCTTCAAAAGATATTTTTTGTATTTTTTCCTAATTAATAAAGCATGTAAAACTTACTTTAACAAAAATCAAAGTTAAAAAAGCTATGGCAATCAAATCAACTCAATTTCACTCAAAAACAAATCTAAGAGAAAATTCACCTAAAAGTAAATCTAACGAGGCAAAAGCCTACTAAAGATGATTCCTGGATGTTTTACTCAGTCAAAATGTAACTAAGGACTAGTTAATGCAGAACCAAAAACCAGTCAAAAACAAAAATCAAAATCTTTTGTTCTTTTTCTCAAGAATAAAATTCAAAGTTCAATCAACAAACTTTTTCGAGGTTCGCAAAGAGAAGACACAAAGGTAGGTTTCTCACAAGGGTGGATTCTACGACAGGTCCGACTCCTAAGAGGACTGAACAAAACCAGGGAGATCCAAAGTTTGACAACCTCTAACGCCAAAGTCACTACAGGACCAGTGCAAAAATCAAACCCTAAGGCAAAATCTCTATGAATTTCACTAAAAATCTCGACACTGACGAAACAAGCTTAGGTGAAGATTTATGGCAGAAAACCAGTGGATCTGGGTAGAAAAAACAAATTAAAAGCAAAATCTAAAAGGCAAAAAGAAGAAAATTGAAATTTTCTTAATTTTGACAGGGTACGCAGGCGACCTGTTTTCACAGGTGCAGGTACGCTCTGTGCACAAAGCGACAGTGCGTACAGGTACGCACTGTGCTCAACGCAGAGGCTGCGTACTTCTAGCAAAACAAAGAAAAACTAAAATCTAATTTAACCCTAAGCTAGCCCACCCAAAAACACAGTCACACAGCCAAAAACCAGAAAACAAATGACTTTTCTCAGATCAAAATTTCATACAAAGGAAAAATCATTCACATCAATGGAGTCCCCAGCGGAGTCGCCATTTTGTCATGCGGAAAGAGTCGATAGTGCGGACACAACCGACCTCCCTAGAAGCAAAGGCTTTCTAGTGACAAACAAGACAAATAAACACTACCTTTCTCTAAACATGCATTGAAAATACAAGTAATCAGGTGATTTTAACATACCTTTAGTCCAACGCTTTGTAGTAGTTCAGCCTCGCCGATCCGGATGAGCTCCTCCTTCTCTTCGAAACCTGCATTCACTAACAAGCAAAAGATTAAATAGCACCTGATAAACTCATAAAACAATACATATCCATCATACAGACCAAGGAGTATATGAAACAAATCATGAATAACAATCTGTTGAGAAAAATGAGTTCATTTGTATTAAGAGGAAACAAAAGAAACCATTACAACCTGAGCCTTGGTGTTGTGCAGGTCCCTCCTAGGGTCCAACAAGAGTTTTCCTTTACTTTGATCAGCTCACCCACTCTCCAATAAGGCTAGGAAAGGATGGGAATCTCTCCTCTCAAGCTTTACAAGGGAGTCCTAATTCCAGCAGCATCTACCCTTAGGAATGTTCAGCTTTCAACCTCCCCTCCCTCTGGCCCAATGCCTATATTTATAGTGCTATAGAGGAAGTTATTCAGGTCCACCATCAATGGGATAAGCCCCTCTTTGGATGGGATAGCTCCCCTCTTGATGGGATAAGTTCCTCTTTGATAGGGATACATGAACCATCTGGAGGCGCTCCATACACGTCAAACAAGCTTCTAGAATGCTCTAGAAATGACTACAAGTAACTTTTTTGGAGTGAAACTTGCGCCTTTTGACCTTTACAGGAGTACGCACCCATTGCTTTACAGACAGAGCGTACAAGTACGCAGGTATTGTGATCTTGGGGTGCGTACACGCAGGTAAGGCTAAAAAAAACTGCGTACCCAGAGATATATAGATTTTTAATGACTTTCTCTCTTTCTTGAAGTTTGCCATGGAGAGCAGAGGTATGAGGCTTGCCAAGGAGGATAGTATGGCAGTTGATGGAGCCATACTAACTGCAAATAGTCATGGTGACAAATTTTAGTGTAACAATATGCTCCATTTAGGACTGTGGCAAAAGAAAAACAGGAAACTGAAGAAAAAGTGAAAAAAGTGAAGAAAAGCATTGATTAATCTCAAGTTCAAATGTCTAGTCAGGAAACCCAGGATGATGTTAGCACCAAAGAAGAAGAAAAGAGGGCTAGATGTCCTAGCAGAAGCCTCAGAACATATGGATTAGAGGGAAATAACTAAATTTTGGTTGCATGAGGACATGCAACACCTTCACAGTGGGGGTATGTTGAGCCTCAAACCTGCACCTTCCTATACACCCTCTCAGCCTTCTTTTTCCACTTACTTCATCCACCAAGCTGTTAAATCATTGCATTATAGTCTAAAAAGAGCTTCTGACATGGTTTTCTAACTATGCTTATGACTGTTGTTTGGTTTAGATTTTTGTTCAGGCAGCTGCGGAAACTTGTCATTTTCCGCAGCCAGCACAAGTTTCCGCAGCCATTTTATTAAAGGCTATGCTAAAGGTGTCCTATGAAGAAACGAGCCACATGGGCAAGATACAGGTGACGGGTACATGGAACGTGTCCCTTCAGATTAGCCAAATCATCCATAAAAGGTCACGGTCAACAAGGGTCAAAGGCAAAGCCAACCAAGGAATTTAGTGGTGGCACGTCTCTGTTTTGAGCACGTGAAAGTTTACGTGGCACAGTCCTCCACTCACGGAGATATCGGCACACCTGGAGATCAACCCCGTAACCTGAATCCAACAACTACCACTCCGAAGATTTAATGGACATGATGACCGTTACGCTAGATCTCGGGCTGAAGAGATCTACGTGTCTCTGGCAATGCAGTTAACAGCATAGGATTTAGTTAGTTAGTTACAGTACTTTTTCATTATAAATAACGCATTGATAAACGTTGTGTAGAATTTTTTGGAGATGTAATTTTTGAACTGTTGTTATTATCACCCCACTGCACTCTGTTTTATATATTTTGCTGCTGCTTTAATACATGAGAAGACTACTTTCCTGAGCTCGTTTTTGTGACTGTTCGTTGACTGGCTGAGGTGGCAGAGGGCCCCTGCGCACTAAAGCCCTGTGTAGTTTTCATTTGATTTTATTATGTTTCTGCTTTCATAATCATTAGCTTGTATATAACATGTTGTTTTGATGTTTTTAGTTCACTATTGTTTACATTTTCATTTATGTTTTCTTATAGTTGTCAGCTGATCAATGCTTTTCTACAGGTTTTCTTAGGCAGCCCGGGCAGATTTTCATCTTTTTGATAACTAATGACATATGAGATCATCTTGTCCTTCCTGCTAATTTTCATTTTCTGAAGCTTAATTCCAGCACTGTCATTTTTCAAATTGTGTTTTTCTTATTTATTTTTCTGCTACTTAGACATCATACTACTCATTTGTTTATGGTTTCTTTCTATAGTCAAGTGACTCTATTAGTAAGAAATCAGAATATTACTTATTGTAGTGTGATTTAGTTATCATATTTCTTAACTTGTTCATGATTGCTTCCCATAAGGTAGATTGAGCTGAAGGGTAAAGGATCAGAAGAGTTGAAGTAGTGTGATTAGTTTCCTTTATGCAATTTAATTTCTTGCAATTTAGATATCATATTGCTAAACTTGTTCATGATTGCTTCCCATAAGGTAGATTGAGCTGAAGGGTAAAGGATCAGAAGAGTTGAAGTAGTGTGATTAGTTTCCTTTATGCAATTTAATTTCCTGCGATTTAGATATCATATTGCTTAACTTGTTCATGATTGCTTCCCATAAGGTAGATTGAGCTGAAGGGTAAAGGATCAGAAAAGTTGAAGTAGTGTGAATTAGTTGATTTTGCTTTCATCTTTTGAGTTGCTTTAAGTTCAGTTTTTACTTTCTTTTTCATACAACAGCAAGGATACTGGGCCATTGTCATTAGTTCATTGTTTGATACATTTACTTCCTCTTAAGAATTGATTTCATTACAGTTATTTTAAAGCTTTCTTTTTGAACACTTTTAAGTTTGGAAAATCACTGTAGAAATCACCATTGCCATCCATACTTAACTTTCATTTTCGCCATCACACATTAGGGAAAGATAAATCCAAAAACAAACTAAAAAAACTCAAAAACGACAAAAGACTAAGGAAATGGTTATCTTGTACATATAGTACACTTCACTTCGTCAGTTTACGAATCCTAGATTGACATTTTAATCAACAAATTTAGAACACACTAAATTGACCAAACACTTCCTGAGGTGGAGGCCTCAGCGAAGTTCTTCTTTACTTCCATGAAGGTCTCTTTAGTGCGATTAAGATCAAAGTCTACTTCCTTTTCAGCAGCCTTACGCACCCACCCGTCATCCTCGGGTTGCTTACCTTTATCTACACCAACAGCCATACCACTTCTTGTCACTATATTTATGCTTTGATCTTCTTCGCGGGGCTCAACCCTCATCATTTGAATGTTCTACGTAGGTTGTTGGGGTTGTGCCTTCTTTTCTTGCATCTTTTCCATAAGGACCAGACATTCCTCTATCACATGGTCAAACTGTCGACAATACTGACATAATGGATGCGTGGGGTTGGTACAATCTTGCGCAAAGTTCCCTGCTTCGCCGCAGTTATAGCAAATCACCTGCCCACGCCCTCAACCAGCACCACCCCTTCTTCCTCGTCCTTGACCTTGGAATCCTCCGCACGCTACTCCTATGTGCTGATCCTATGGCTGATTCTCTGCCTGCATTCAATAGGTACGGGTTCTATCCATCATCAGCTCATAACTTCTACAATGGAATTCATCATGACCTACAAATTTGCATAAATTGCAAAACAATTGTTGAGGGTCTATACAATCCTCTACAGTAAATGGAAATTATTAGTCATGTGTTGTCTTGTAACCGAATAGATAGCGCAACTCTCGTTCTCATCCCAACGTTATTCTCTAGTTTCAGTGAAACAGGCCCTCCCCCAATAATATAGTTCTTATAGACTGGAAAATGGTCCTTATCATGTCCATGGCTCTTGCACTTCAAACACCAGACCTCGGTGTGCACCTCGGTTGGGCTTCCTATCCTTTCTTCAGCCTCTACAACTCCAAGTGCAGGCTTTCCAGCTATGAGTGAATATGTTTCACTCCAAGGTTTGTATCATGTATGGGCGAGGCATCCATCCTCATCGCAATCTCTAAGGCTTCAGCTTGTGTAGCTATCTTTTGTTGTGATAGAAGCACACTCAAGTGCGGAAAGAGCAACGCTATATACCAATCGCAATGTTGGGAATCTGTAATTATCATATTGGCTTGCCTAATTAGTCATTTCAATCTCTGATCGAAATCCCAAGGTGTCTCACCTACCTTCTGTCGAATTTCCTTAAACTCAGTTACCGACTGCACCTCCCGCTTAGGCTTTCTGAACTCCTTATTCAAAGCTTGATGGGTCTCTGCCAATGACGCGGTGGGGTTATCAGTGCAGTACTTGATGTACCATGTTAATGCTCGATCCTGTAAGGTTATGACTGTTGGGCATGGAATCCCCCCAAGGCATGTTTTGGGGCTCAAAGCCCAAGTTTTGACCGAATCTTTTTGTAAAGCTCCACGAATTGCGGGCATGGGGCGCGAAAGTATGATAGAGTCATAGGGTTGTCCGCCCTAGTTTTGTCATGTAATGTCAGCTAGATAGACCTACCCATTATCCACGAACCATGGGATTGTATAAATAGAGCGAGGCTCTAAGTGTAGGAGAGAAGAATAGAGAAGAAGTAGAAAAGTCTAAGTAATTGAGTTGCAAGTGGAAGGGTGTCTTTGGATCATAAAGTAGGAGAAGGCTCTGCAGCTAACTGCATAGAGACCTAGTAGTCCGCAGCTAAGTGTGCGGACCCCTACAACTGAGTGCGCAGGGCGAGTCGAGTCTGTAACCAAGGAAGGAATTAAAAAAGAGAAGTTTTTTCCTAATTCTATGTATCTGTTCTTGGGTTAAAGCATGTTTGTTATGATTTGCAAATATATTGTTTATTTACTACACGCACCTGTATGAATGATTTATGTTGTTAAGTATAACTTAAAGCACGCAAGTAGTCTAAGATAATAAACTAACATTGGAATATGAGTAAAGTCTTAGGCAATAATGTAGAAGCACGGTGTTTAGCCCCTGGGTAGGGTTGCGCAAAGGTCGTATATTAGGCTGCAAGGTACGGGAAAGTGCGCGAAGCAACCTGTGCGCAGGGTCACACCGCAAACCAGTTGAACTCATCAGACATCTCCGGGGTGTGGAAACCTAGTTCTAGCACCCTCCCATACTACTTTGGGTGAGACCTCAGTCTGCGCTCCGTGGACTATTGCAAAAGGGCCAGTAGTACCGAGATTTGTTTTGCTAACTAACTTTGAACCTGGGTCAGGCCCAAATAAGCCAACAAATGGTTCCATTGTTGGGACCAGGATCTGCATAGAGATGTCTGATGGCATATCACTAAAATTCGATAAAGAAAGGAATTGAAGAGTGGTTGGACAAAAAGATTCACGAGTTTTGGATACAGGAAAACAGGAATCCACAATTATTGAAGGAAGAGTGGTTAGATTGCTACTTATATACGGAAATCAACAAAATCTTCTTTGCATCCTTCCCCTCTAAGTTGTATGAGTGGATCGCGAAGCTAGCAGACAATCAAGGAAGGTGTAGGCTCAAAAAACCTATTGTGTGGACTCCAGAGTTGGTGCGTAGAATGGAAGCATTGGAAGACAACATCGTGCACGCTGTGGATCACTAGCTCGATCGAATTATAGGAGGATTTATCACCGAGTTCATGGTAGATACCTCAGTCAGCTATAGCGAAGTGGAACAACGCTTCCTCAAAGGACTGTGACATAAGTACGTTAAATATTTGAACTCTTGGATTAAAATGCTACTGTGTGAAAAGCGGGTTATGCGAATAAATTGATATTTGGGGCTACGCGAAGTGGGAGAATCTACAAAAATGAAGGTAGCTTAGAACTAGAAACTAGCCCCTTGATTTCACCTCCGCGAGAAAACGAGGAAGAGCTCGCGAAGGTTTCACCAAGAAGTGCAATCAGTTTGATAAAACAACGAATTCTGCACATACCACTTCCACCTACACCACCGCCAGTTTCACCATATTCACCCCCGTCTTCGCCCACACCACCTCCGCCATCACCACAGTTCAATATGGCAAGCGCGATAAATTTTCCAGTGTTCAAAGGAGTAGGGAATGAAGATCCGGACCAGTTTTGGTTCATGGTAAGGGCTGTATGGGAAGAGTAGGGAGTCACAGATGACAATATAAAGAAAGCAACGTTGGTCAGCACTTTGCAGGATCGCGCATTGACTTGGTACATTAAGCACTCCAATGACAATCCGAACGTAGGGATCGTGGATATCCAAGTTGTGCTAAACAAGGAATTTAGCAGGCCAAAATCAAAGACACAGTCGATCATCATATTTAAGGAAATCATGATGCTTCTAGGTGAGACACCCTAGGAGCTGGATAAGAGACTGAAGTTTAGAATTCGTGAAGCCAACATGACCTTGACGGATGGGCAACACCGTGCATGGTTCGTAGCATCGCTAACGCTGCATCTAAGGAATGTGTTTCATAGCAGAAGTTAACCACTCAGGCCGAAGCCTTGGAGATCACAATGAGACTACACGAGACCCCAATACAAGATCCTAACCTGGGAGTTCAACAAATCCACGTGCAGTTGAAAAACTTGTGCCTTGAGATGCATAGTTTGAAACAAGACAGGAAAGCTCGCCCAGAAGCGCACGAGGAGGTATGGTGCATAAAGTGCAAAAGCCAAGGACATGACAAGGACCATTGTCTAGTCTTCGCGAACTACCTGGTGGGAGGAGGACCAATGCCATTGAGACCAGAGGCACAAGCAAGACCGAACACGGCACCTGCATTATGGTGCGCGATGTCACTAATGAGGCTCTCCAAGATTTCATGCAGGAGAACCAGATTGTGTTGGGGGCTCTCAGAGCACAGTTGTAGGAATTACAAGTGCACCCCCCTTAGGTTGGTACCCTTTCAACCAACCTCGCAGTTGGATCCACTGCAGCAGAGAAGATGTTGCGCGCGTGGATGACGAACACAATAGTGTTGTCAGAAGGGGCACTGGTGACATCAAATGAGGTCGACATGCCTTCGGTTAGCACGCTGAAGGGTATCAGTCCTAATCTAGCTGCCCTTCCACACGAGATATTATATGTGCTGCATGATGGGATAACTACAGAGCTGTGAGCTAGGGAGAGCCGTGCGCTCCAATTCCTCAGTGAGTAGAAGATAAATATGGAACAACTCAGATTGCAGCGCGATGAATTGGTGTCGCAAAATCAACAGCTGGTGTAGGTGATAGACGACGCTTGCCGAAGCATCCTAGAGCTAGCCATCCCAGCAGATATATCAACAGAGGTGCGGATCCATAGGCTAGCAGCAGGGGTCCGTGAGGCCAGGGAGGAAATGATAAAGGTTCAGCTAGCGCTAAATCTTCAGATTTTTGAACTATGGTTAAAGGTGCAGCCATCCACTCCCCCCAAAGTAAGAGAACAGCGCGCTAGCACTATCACAGCAAGATTGGAGGAAATCGGAGGTGTAGTGCAAGACTGCACTAGCATGTTGGAAGAATCACTTAAAGTCCTCACAACTCTAAAGGAGGACCCCAACATCCAGCGCTTAGAGACAAAGGCACGAGAACTCCAATAGTAGTATGACAGTGTCTGAGGAACTGCAAAGACGGTGGTCCTCACCTAGAGGCTTGCATGGATGTAGCAGGCTAAAGCACTGAAGGAGCAAGTGGACGCGGCACGACATAAGGAAGCAGTCCTCAAAGCGCGTGTCCAACCTTGGATCGACGAGGCCTTCACCATCACGGTATAAATCGAAGGCAAGCTTGCACACATACAGGGGATGCACACATTGATGCAGAGAAGCACTCCCAACACAGAAGTCTCGGAACATCGTATGCAGCAGATCCAGCAAGTAACAACTCAGTGCGTTGTTGACCTCCGCACAGTTTGAGAACAGTTGGAGGGACTCCGCGCAAAGATCATCGCGCTGACAGAGTGGCTCGAGGGTGAGTCACGATGTTTGTGTTGGGGACCTGTTGGGCATGGAATCCCCCCAAGGCATGTTTTGGCACTCAAAGCCCAAGTTTTGACTGAATCTTGTTATAAAGCTTCACGAATTGCGAGTGCGGGGCACAAAAGTATGATAGAGTCACAGGGTTTTCCACCCTAGTTTTGTAATGTAATTTTGGCTGGATAGACCTACCCATGGTTGGCGAACCATGGGATTGTATAAATAGAGTGAGGCTCTAAGTGTAGGAGAGAAGAATAGAGGAGAAGTAGAAAAGTATAATTAATTGAGTCGCAAGTGGAAGGGTGTCTTTAGATCGTAGAGTAGGAGAAGGCTTTGCAGCTGAGTGCGAGAGGCCTAGTTGTTCGTAGCTGAGTGCGCAGACCCCTACAGCTGAGTGCGCAGGGTGAGTCAAGTCTGTAACCAAGGAAGGAATTAATAAACAGAAGGTTTTTCCTAATTCTATGTATTTGTTCTTGGGTTAATGAATGTTTGTTATGATTTGCAAATATACTGTTTATTTACTGCGTGCACCTGTATGAATGACTTATGTTGTTAAGTATAACTTAAAGCACGCAAGTAGGCTAAGATAATCAACTAACATTGGAATACTAGTAAATTCTTGGGCAATAACGCAGAAGTGCGATGTTTAGCCCCTGGTTAGGGTTGCGCGAAGGTCGTATATCAGGTTATGAGGTACAGGAAAGTGCGCGAAGCAACCTGCATGCAGGGTCACACCGCGAACCAATTGAACTCATCAGACATCTCGAGGGTGCGGAAACCTGGTTCTAGCAGCCTCCCATACTACTTCGGGTGAGACCTCAGTCTGTGCTCCACGGACTGTTGCCGAAAGGGCCAGTAGTACCAAGATTTGTTTGGCTAACTAAATTTGAACCTGGGTCAGGCCCCAATAAGCTAATAGTTACCAACTACGCTTTCTTGATGTTATCATCTGTAATATGTTGTGTTGTCCATACAGCTCCTATGACAAACCAGAACTGTTCGGAATCTTCGCTCCCTACTCCTCTAAAAATCGTCATCTTCATCACATTCGCTATGTTGAATGGTGGAAGTGGAGGTGGAGGGGGTGAAGGTGTAGGTGTATGAGATGGAGGTGGAGGTGGAGTGGATGGATGAGGTATCCTTGAGATACCCTGTGTAATTAACTGAACTCCACTTTGCGATGTAGTCAATACCGTCCCTTCGTCGTCACTTGAAGGGGGTTCAATGAGCAGACTATATTCTAAGATTAATCCTTCATTTCTTCTAAAGAATCTTCCACTTCATGTAACCCCAAAGATCAAGGTAACTACATAACCCTCTTTTCACATAACAACATTTTAATCCAAGTCTTTAATGATTTTAAATACTTACCCCGCGATCCCTTAAAGAGCCTTCGTTCTTCTTCACTATAGTTGATATTTCTGTCGATCATGAAATAAGTCACAAAACTTCCCAATGTGCGATCAATCCAATGATCCACAAGCTACGTGATATTTCTGCTTGATTCCTCCAGATGTGGCACCAGCTCAAGAGTCCACACTATAGGCCCTTCAAGTTTCCACGTCCCTTGACCATCGACTAATTTAGACAAACACTCGTGTAGTTCATCTGGGAAGAAATAGAAGTACGCGTCGATCTCATCTATGTACAAAAATATATGCAACCACTGCTCCTTGGATAATTTAGGGCTAATTTTCTCTTGAGTCGTGACCGCGTGCACATTTCGATCAACCCACTTGTCAATCTCTTTCTTTGTAGGAAACCATTTATCACACATCTTTTAGATAAATCATGGTCCCAGCAACGAAACCATTTGTTGGCTTAATGGGGATTAGGTTCAGAGTTGTTTATGTCAATCAACAAAACCCTAATTGCTTGCCCTTTCGGAAATAACCTGCATAGTGTAGGTTGCAGTCTCACCCAAAGCAGTATTGGTGGATGCTAGAACCAGGTTTCTACATCCAAAGACCGTGTGATAAGTGATCTTAAGCCTTTGTAACTCAAATCTACCTTCGCGCATGTTAGAGTCGGTCTTGTTGCCCTCCATCAGCGATCAAAGCTCTTTGCATTTGCATATGTAGGTGTCTCATCAGTGTTAATTTTTGCATCCCATTAGGCATGCCATAACCCTGATGGAGGAGCTGGTGTGTTTATACCCCTCTTGGCATTGTTGGTTCAGGTCATTTCAGTCATTAGGCTCTCTCAAAGCTTGTCTTGTTTTGTCATAAGGTCAAATTCCTAGGTCTAGGGTTTTGGTCAAGATGGATTACAGGTCATGTCTCTGAAGGTCAAATGGTGCCCAGCAAGCTAGAGGGATGATTTTAAAAAGTGTTTCTTCACAAATTTCAATATTGTACAGTTAATTTTCACCTTGGATTTAAAAACTCTGTTTTTAAAGCCAAGGTCATTTTAAATTTTTGTAAAAAGTGATGAAATTTCAAAAGTGTTCAGCGGACAAAATGCAACCCTGGTCCCCTTGCCTAGATCCCTCAGATGATCTACCTGCAAAAAGAATCAAGTCAAAGCACTAAATGAGTCAATTTCAGGACAAAGGAAGCCAAAAAGTCAGTTTTGTAAAGTGTCAATGAGAAACTTTAGAAAGTGGGTTTGAGCATGAAATTTTTTCAAATGGAGTTTATAAAAACCCAATCTCCCTCCTTTTACTCTCATTATGCATCCAAGGCATTGGCAAGTGCGAGTGAGCAAGTATCCAAGAGCTTTGGGCAAAATCTGGTCAAATTCAGGCTCAAGACAGGCGCGCGACCCGTCAGGCCAGGCGTGAGACCCGTCAGCGAGCATCCAGCAGTGTTGTTTTGTAACGGGCGCGACCCGTCAACGTTTCCCCTGCAAACTCAACTCAAAATCGCTCAAACTCCCTCCAAATCTTCAAGTTTTTTGAGGTAGGCCCTCTACACTTCAATTTGGTTGTTGGTTATGATTGAAGGCCCTCATGCTTGTGTTTAAGAGTCAAATTGTGCAAGTGGAAGAGGCTTCATATGACTACAATATTAATGGTTAAAATGTGATAGGGTTTGTGTTGTTTCAAGGTTTTTTCCCTTTGTAATTGTTTCCCTCCTTCCCCTTTCCACTCATATTTGTATTTTCCCATACCATTTTATAAATAAAATGCAAACCCTCCCTTCTCCCTAATCACTAAAAATGCAAACCCTACCCCTCTCCCAAAGCATCAAAAAACTCAAACCCTAATCTTGCTGCACCATATGCATGTGTAAACACAAGAATTTGTTGGTGAATATGTAAAAAGTTTTGTAAATATGTTTCCCTATCTTCCCCTGTTAGTGTATGTATTCATATTCCCATATGTTCACTTTCTATACATGTATTCCCATATGCAGTGATTTTTGCAAATGATTTCCCAATATTCCTGATTATAAACATGTATTCCTATATGCAATAATTGTTTGCAATGTTTTCCTTAAATTCCCTGTTATATTCATATATTCCCAATTCCTTGTAAAAAGGTCCCTCCCCTAACATTTCCCTCATGTCCTTGTCCCCTTGAAACAGCATAGAAATCAACATTTTATAAAGCAGAAGCAGCAGTACATTTTGTCCACTTTGCTCTTTTAAACATGTCAGAAACCGAAACCTATGAGCAAAGTGATGACCAGTCATCAGCTTCAGAGATTGAGGTACAGAGGAGGCCTCATAAGGGTGGTAAGGGTGGACATCATAAGAGAGAGGAGCCCACTTCTTTAGCAGAGTTAGAGGCTTGTCCTATGGCAGTCACATGTTTTCAGTATATGTCTTGTTATGAGTTTTGTGAGAGGATCTCACGGATTCAGCACCATAGAGAGTTGGCTCGCCTATTTGTCTTACACTTGCATGATGGACATGTCAACCTTGCAGGGGTAAACTTTACATTGACACCTAAGGTGATCTCACATGCCACAGGGATACCTAATGTTGGGGAGGTGTGGAACAAGCGCAAGGTGCTAGATTATGTTCATTTTGAGCCTTTTGTCCGGCCACCATTCATGAGACATTTGGCAGGTGTGTTTCCATTCAGGTTTCTCAGGAGCGAGTATGCTCCCATGATGAGGCTCATCATGCACTATTTTACCTGTGAGGGCAGATTTTCACAGGTGTATTCATATCATATTCGCCTCTTGATGCACTTCACCCGAGTGAGGATGATGAACATCCCTGTTTTCTTCTATCAGAACATTCAGAGGATGGTGCCCATGTTACAGAGGAAGAGCCTGGCATAGCAGTACAGGAGCCTTTATCATTATGGTTTGATTCAGCTTGTAGTGTTGCATGAGTTGACTCAGCAGGGTATCTCATGGGAGGAGTTCATCTCTCGGGAGTTTTTCATAGCACCACCCTCGCCACATCCCGAGGTTGTTCACGAGGAGTGAGGACCATCACAACAGCATGACATCCCTGTCACTAGACATGTCAGCTCCTCACCTCTGGTCACCTATCAGAAAGGCCCGAGGGCCTTATTTGCAGCAGCTAGGCGAGTACTATCTCCACAGCAGGTGGAAGGGGTCTCGCCTTCATCATCAGCTCAGTGAGTGTTATCTCCACATCAGGTGGAAGGGGCCTCGCTCTCTTCAGCAGCACAGAGGGGCAAGCAGCCCAAGATTGATGAGGGGTCATCAGGAGTTCCAGATATTGAGCTTGTTGATCTTGAGGCCATTTCTCCGAGCCAAGAGGCAAAGGAGGTCATTCAGCATCTCAAAGTTGAAAATGATGCCTTACAGAGGAGATTAGAGGGTGCACAATGGACCATTACATACCTGGAGCAGCGCAACAAACAGTTGGAGGAGGAGAAGGCACTTGATGAGCTATGGAGGATTCGTAGTGACCGAATCTTGAACCGAAGAAGACCCGGTGACCCATTGCCCGCTGACCGAGAGTCCATGCTCATCCAGGTAAATGCACACTTGGAGAGGCTGTTGGCTAAGGCCAACCAAGAGAAGAAATTGCTGAGGAACATGAAGAACCACTACTGGGCAAGGATGCATGTGTGTGTTGGGACTCAGAATTGACCTATTTTTGACCTTATCTTTTTGCCGTATTATTATCCTTTTGCAGTCATAAAGTTGAAAGCTTTTATTTTATAATGACATAATGACCCCAAGGTACGAAGTAACCTCCCACATATCTATGTTTAATTGTTTATTTCATATTCGTGAATATCTTTATACTTATCCTTGGAAACGCTGACTAAACTGTCAAGTAATCGCCTTAAGCTTGCAGGAATTATAATGTATAGTTGCTGTAACACCAGAAACAGCAACTACGCAGTCGCTGTAACACCAGAAACAACAACTACGCAGTTGTTGCAACACCAGAAGCAGCAACTCCGTAGTTGCTACAGTAAGCAACAACAATCACCTAAAGCAAGCTATTTTTTAACAGTCGTGAATAACAGATGGCAACTATTTAAAGAACCCTGACGTGGCATAATCAAGCGGAGGTCTAAAGCAAGAAGAACACAGTCAGCATGGCCTAAATCAGGAACAGCATGGGGAAATGGCAAAGGAATATGAAGATCCCGAGAAGACGGTCGAAGTCATTTACCCACTGTGTAACAACCAGAGCTCAAGAAAGAACGTATTATCATACTGTTGTAACAGCGTTCTGAATTGCTTATTTTTGATAAGATGGGTTAACTGAATGGGCTGTAATACTTTATTGTAATAGATGTCTCCTCTATAAAGAGGAGACATCTACATGAAAAGGGGATTAGTCAGTGTCTATGGTCAGTCTGTAAGAAGAGATCTTGAGAACATCAGCAAGTCTGAACTTTATTGTATTCAAATCTTTTTGGCAGATGAATATAAAACTGTTTTGAGCACTTAATCCAGTCTTCGTTTTCCTGGGGAATCTTGTGAGAGGGACTGGGCCCACCTTCCTCACAAGATTCACCCATTTACTTTCTTGTCAAGTGTGTAAGTGTGCAATAGTTTCTTTCTGGTACTCTGCTTGGATTTTATAGCATTACCTCTGGTATTCTCTGTTTTGCTAGTACTCTGTTTCATTAATCACTTGAGTTTGTTTCTCACCGGTGAATGAGAGTGCAGTGTGCATTAGTAAATCTGATTACAGGGGCAGGTGCTGAACGTCCCCACCTGGAGGATAGGGTCCTGATCCTCTGCCAACAGAGCATCTATCATTTCGCTTTCCAGATTTGTAGTTTTAATTCATTGCTTTTATTTTAACAAGTACTGTAATGACATAGCGTAAGAATCACGTATACTACAGCTTTTCAATGCTTTTAGATTTTGAGTACATACAGTACGCAGTAGCCTTTGGAATAAAAATACTTTCCCTGGTTGACAATTAATGTGGTACTTGAATGTTTAATTCATAAACAATTCAACTAGCCAACAGTGTGCAAGGCAAAAATGAAGATGTTTCAAAGGCGGTTGACCGAAGCACTAAAACGGAGAAAGAGGCCTAATCCCCTCCGTATCTTGGCTGAGGCTTCACTCAAGGATCAAGGCACTAAATAGCCCAGCCACAGCACAAATCCCAAGAAATTTTGAGAATTTTGGGTGAATTTTGGCATTTTTTTGCAATTTGCAGGTTTTTCCCATTAACGGGTCTCACCCCCCGCGCGACCCTACATCAGGGCAACTGTTTTTGACCAAAACTCAACATTTCCATATTTTTCATGCAAAGTTACATATGATCATGTATGGACTTGAGATTTGGTGAAGATTTAGGCCTCCAGAAAGTCAAAATACATGCAAAAATTGACTTTCTGCCACTTTTTTGAATTGCAGAAAGCAGTCTTGGGAGATTTGAGTTTTGACAGGGAAAATGAACTCCAAATTCAGAAATTCCAGTTGGGTTGGAAAGTAGACTCACATACCTTTCCAACAAGCCAACTTTTGCTCAATTTGGCCACCTGAAAGTGCCCCAAAAATGGCTCCAATTGCGCGCGACCCGTCAGGCACGGGCGCACGACCTGTCAGGCAGTTTTGTCCAGAAATGCACTGTACAGCCCAGAAAACGCAGATTTGACTCAGTTTGACTTTTTGAGATGAAATGTGATCCTCTTTGATGTAATTATTGTACTTTTTATACACTTTTACTCTTATGTAACACTTCTAGAACATTCATTCATGAAAAGGGTAAATATTAAATGAATGAATTGGTTTCCAAGTTTATAAAGGCAAGTTGTTTTGACTGCCTAGTTTGTAGTGCTTAGTTTAGAAGTGGTTGAAACAGCTCCTAGGATAGTGAGCTCGACCCATGGAGGCAGGTAAAGAGGTTAGATCATCTATATTATGTACTTTCTTGCTCATTTTCATGGTTGGACTCTTGAGGGAGAAGCTATCATTGTATTATTCATTGTATCTCTGCAATTTTTGGCTAAGGAAGACCAGGGTTTTGCAGTCCTCTTTGGGATTCTTGTGGACTCATGCGTTGATGGTGTGTTTCTCAATGTACTTGTAAGCTTGTTATGTGATTCATTTCCTTTCTTTTACTTCTGCACATTAAACAAATGAAGTGTTAAAGTAAGAATTCATGCCTGCCATGCTCTGCTTTTAAGTTTGTTTAATTTCAATGTTTTCTACTGTCTAAAGAGAATTCAAAGTTATTTTTTGCTCTCTTTAGCTCTTCATATTTCTTTCCTGACCATCCACTTCAGTTAAAGGCATCAACACTGTCTCCTACCTCGCCCCAAGGAACCCCCTGCAGAAACTGTGTCCAATCCCTGCACCCAAAATTGCCCTCTCCTCAAATTGCCACCAAAAACCCCCCAAAAAACCAAAACCAAACTTTTTGATCAATTTACTAGCCTAATATCAGTGTTACCTTATTGGTCATCTCATCTATTGAAGATTTTACCGAGATAGACCGGAGAGAGCCTTCTCCTGCCCCGTAGGGCTAGCTACGAGGCTAAATGGTTTGATGTTGCCTTGAGGTTTACCTTTCTCAGCCTGAGGTGAAATTTCAAGCGCTAACAGCGCAGATCTATATCCTTCTATGGTCCACTACTGTAACTCTAAGAAAACAACTTCTAGACCTTCGCGAAGGTCTGCGATCAGAATTTATAGACCTAAAGGAAGTAGATTATCCACTTTCGCACACTAAATAGTAACCCTAGATCTGCCTTCACGTAAATCTACTTGTTTCAATAGAAAACATAACATATTTAACCTTTATCTTTGTGAAAACAGATAATTACTTAGTTCATGCATAGATCTTAAAGATTCAATAGATTCGCGCAACAATTATACTTCATTTCATAGAAAATAGATCATTAAGCCATAATGCATAACTTGAACAGAAATA
This sequence comes from Pinus tabuliformis, assembly GCA_031772625.1. Classification (NCBI taxonomy): domain Eukaryota; kingdom Viridiplantae; phylum Streptophyta; class Pinopsida; order Pinales; family Pinaceae; genus Pinus; species Pinus tabuliformis. Next base: position 1,247,161,217 of record CM062811.1, read on the forward strand.
AGAATAATACACAAAGGCAATATATTTGTTCCAAAACCAGTCTTTATTAAGTTCAATGTTCAATTTACAAACTCTTCCACCATGCGCACTTAGATGCAGGGGCCCGCACACTCAGCTACAAACTTGCCAAGGTCTTCGTGCACTTAGTTGCAGGAACCTTCCCCTTTCGCCTAAGTATGGGAAACAGAAATTTCCTGCCTTAGCACTTGCCCAAAACAATAATCTTCTATCTTCGATTGATACCTAGACTCGCTATGACTCAACTATATATAGATTTTTTCAATACAATACCATGTTCCATGGACCATGGGTGAATCTCAAAACCAACCTATCACTTACCCAAACAAGGGGCTAAAGCCCCTTTGACTCTTACTTAGTTGTGCACTCCACTTCCACATTTCATGGAGACTTTACATTCTTTACAAAAATTTTCTCAAAAATTGGATAAACTAACCCAAAATTGACTCTACAGACCCTATGCCAACAGTCCTACAAAATCACCACAGCCAAATTGTAGAACAATTAAAATTACGTGTTTTCGGGATCTCGGTAATTTACTCCAATTTCCAATTTTAAAAGAAATTGTGAGACCTGAAATCTCAAAATTGCAAAGTGGTTGTAGTTCATTTTGTCATATTTTTAATTACCAAGTGGTTGCAGTTTATAATGGGTAAGTCTCACTCCAAATGGGCCCCACTTCACCTCGCCTCCTCCCTTACTCTTTTATAATAAAAAAATCTCGATATAAAATACCTCCCGTATAAAAATCATTATAATTAAACATTTCTGATATAAAAAATATAAATAAATAAATAAAACAAAAACAAAAATCCGATATGACTATCGGCACACGTAATTTTTTATTTCATGTCAAAGCGCTCATTTTAAAAAACTCTTGATCTCTATCTATTTAGGGTCCACGAAGGACGATCGAAGACTTTCATGGAGGCTCCAGGGATGAATAAGAGAAGTACATTGATAAGCCCTAAAGGGCTTATCGATCTGTGCGAAGGTAGAGTGAAGGTCTAAAAACTGACATCACAACCATCTCTGGGTGCAAAAACTTGGTTCCTGCATCACCCCATACTGCTTCGGGTGAGACTTCAGTCCGCGCTCCACGGATTGATGCCGAAAGGGATAGTAGTGTAGGGATTTTTTGGGCTTCTTAACGTTGAACCTGGGTCAGGGCCCATCAAACCAACAAATGGTTTTGTTTCCGGGACCTAGATCTGCAAAACGAGATGTGTGATGTCGCATCATTGGAATCCAACTAAGAAAGAGATCAAAGGCTAGTTGGATAGAAAGATCCACGAATTTGTGGCGCAAGAGAACAGGAATCCACGATTGAAAAAAGAACAGTGGTTGGACATATATATGTACACAGAAATACATGAAATCTTCTTCGGTTCCTTCCCAGTTGAGTTATACGAGTGGATCACGAAGTTGGAAGACGGCCAAGGGAGGTGGAGGCTTGACAATCTGATTGTTTCGACACTGGAGTTAGTGTGCAGATTGGAAGCCTCTGAAGATAATATCGCGTGCACTGTTGACTATTGGCTCAATCGCATCATAGGAGGGTTTGTGATAGAATTTGTGGTCGACACTTCTGTCAGTTACAATGAAGCAGAGCGCCGCTTCTTCAAAGGACCGTGAGGTAAGTATTTGAAGTCACTAAATACTTGGATTAATATGCTCTTGTGTGAAAAGTGGGTCATGCAGTTACCTTGATGTTTGGAGCTACGCGAAGTGGAAGGTCTTTCAGGGACAGAGGAAGAAAAGGTCTTGAGTATAGCCCGCTGATTAAGCCTCCTTTGAGTGACGACGAAGGAGCAGTGCAGTCTTCTCCACTGAGCGCTATTCAGCTGATAAGAAAAGGGTTCCCACGAATACCTACACCACCTCCATCCTCATCCCATCCATCCACACTGCCTCCATCCTCACCTCCACCACTTACCCCATCGCCCACACCACCGCCACCTCCACCACTGTTCGATATGGCAAACTTTGTAAAGCTACCTGTATTCAAGGGCGTAGGAAATGAATATTCAAACCAGTTTTGGTTTGTTTCAAAGGCTCTATGGGAAGCTCAGGGTATCACGAACGACCAAATGAAGAAAGCCACGCTGGTTAGTGATTTGCAGGACCGCGCACTAACATGGTACATTAAGTACAGTACTGGTAACCCAACATCCGCTTTGGTAGATATCCAGGTTGCGCTGAATAGAGAATTTAGTAGACCTAAGTCTCAAGCGCAATCAATTGTGGGATTCAAGGAGATCATGATGAAGCCTGGGGTTACACCCTGGGATTTGGATCAAATATTGTAGTGTACGATCCGTGAAGCCGACATGAACCTAACTGGTGGGCATCACTGCAAATGGTTCGTGGCCTCGCTCCTGCCCCACCTAAGGGTTGCACTATCACAACAGAAGATTGGGACCCAAGCAGAAGCTTTGGAAATCATGATGAGACTGCATGAGACACCAATGTAGGATGCTAATCTGGGGGTTCAGCAAATTCACGCGTAGTTGCAGAGCCTTTGCCTCGAAACACGGAGTTTGAAGAAAGACAAAACAACTCGACCGAAGGCGCGCGAGGAAGTTTGGTGCCTAAAATGCAAAGGTCAGGGGCATGACAAGGATAACTATCTAGTCTTTGCAAACTATGTTGCAGCAAGGGGACCATTGCCTCTAAGGACGGAGGCTGCGGCAAGGCCAAGTGTAGGACCCACGCTAGGGTGCGCCATATGCGAAGTAACTAGGAAACATGCAACCAACAACTACCATTTGCTGCAGAAATTTGTACAAACACCGAAACAGCTCTTCTACAATTTATGTCAATCAGTAGGTCATGATGAGTACAATTGTTGTAGTTATGAATTAATGATGGATAGGACACCTGCATACAGGGTGCAGGCAGAAATGCGGCCTCCAGACCAAGGCGTTAGGGGATTACGAGGTGAGTATCAAGGGCGCAGCCGAGGCCGAGGTGGAGGGGGGCCTGATAGAGGCCAAGGGAAGCTTATTTGTTACAATTGTGGAGGACCATGACACTACGTGAGAGATTGTCTGAATCTGATGCGACTGTCATGCTGCTATTGTACTCAGTTTGACCATGCAACTGACTATTGCCCTATATTGTTAGCTAAGATTCGCGAAAAGTGGACACAGCCCCCGCAGCCGACGCAGAACCTCCAGATGATGAGGGCTGAGCCTCGCGAGGAAGACCCTAAGGTAAACATTCTGTTGTGGAGCGGAACGATGACTGGGGAGGATAAAGGGAAGCAGCCTGCAGAAGGTGAATGGGTTCGTAAAGCACCAGAAAAGGAGACTGGGTTTGATTTGGAGTGTGTTGAGAAAAGGAAAAGGTATGATTCTGCCATTCATTTCTTTATCTTTCCCTTTAAACATAATTATTTTTATTCTAAAAACTGGCAATATGATAAAAGATTATAGTTGAAATGGGAAAGTAGTGGTTAATATGAATTAATCAATTATTGTGTTTTTTTATACAGAAAAGGAAAGATTTGGAAAACCGCTATTCGGAAGGTAAAGACAAAAGCAGAGCAACTGTTGTTCCTCCGCTAGGAAACCGTGTCCAGACAAGGAGATCGAAACTGGAGTGCATAGTTCAAGAAAAGAAGGAGAAAACAGAGCATCTGTGCAAGAGGACAAGAAGATAATTGAAGAATAGAAGATTAAGCGAAGCCCTCAAGATCTTTTGATCCTGAGGGATCGCTACTTTAAAGGTTATCTACAACCTTGATGTATCTGCCTACCCACTATAAATGGGGCAGCGATTGTAAAGACAAAGGGGGGAATTTTGATTGTTCAGAAATTACTGTTGTAATCTCAACTTTGATCATCGACTCTCTTTGAAGAGAAATAGCTGTAAACTTTTCCATACATGATTAATATATAACTCAGTTGTTGTTCCATTATCTGATCCTGGAGTAAACTCAGCGGTGCTTCACTGGTGGCTAAGGGCCTGACCCTGGTGGATTCACCTGCTTCTTGTATCACTATTTTACAATTACAGTCTTGTGTGGTTTGATTTCCTTTGCATTTCCTTAATTCGCTTTATTCAGTAGTCTTTTGTTTATGAACATTTCGCAGAATTGCTCTGTTATATTGAAATCATAATTGGATTGTGTTAGTGACAAAATTATTAATTATAACTTGAAATGTCCTGCTATTCATTCTGATCTGATACCACATTGTCTAATTAAGACTGTTGTTCATTTAATTGCTGCTCACTTATAATTGCAATTGTTTAATTAAGTTACTATTTAATTATAAATGCGATTGTTGTTCCTTTAATACCTGTGATTAATGTTCATTCTGCTAGAATAAGATTTTTGATTCAGTTTAACTTATAGTTGCCGTGTGTTTCCAGTTAATTTGCTTTGTTTTTCTGTTGAATTAAGATTGTTGTTCAATTCATTTTTGTTAGGATAAACTCTGTTGTTTAATTCATTTCTGATCAATCAAGCTTTGTTGTTCAGTTTTCCAATAGACTTAGTTGTTTTTCCTTTTCTGTCAATTGAATTGCTATTTCGAGTTATTTGCTTTAGTGTGGATTGAAGGATCTACAACTGTAAAGGACATTGACTACCGTTGTCTAAGTTCTCAGATTGGATATCTTGCCTATGATTGATTTTCATTGCATCATTTTACAGGGGAGAGAGTTATCATTACTGAGTCCTCAATTGATGATTGTTTGAGTGAATGATTTAGTTATAGAACATTTCAGTGTCTTGTTGTTCCAATTAGATTTTGTTTCCAGCATTCATTTATCTTTGCATTTTAAAGCACTATACTGCAAAACATTACTCTTGAGCAAGTGACCGCCTCAGACTGAGTACACTCTTGAGATAAAAAATCATCCCTGGGTTGATAATTAATGTAGGATAAATAGGGGTTAAAAAGACACCTTTTATTGCTCAACATTTTGGCACCGTTTCCGGGGAGAGTGTAGCCAATTGTTTTAAGAAGAGTAGTGTGCATTTGATAAGTACCTGCTAAGAGAGAATTGGGTATTAAAAAGGGAAGGTAAGAACCTATGTACGGAGCATGTAACATCCCTGCTCCCCCGCCCGCTTTCCTACAGATTTGTTGATTACTTTGGGTAGAAATAAGTATTTGAGTTGTGTGCATGACTAAGCAGAAAAACCCTGAAAAGAATCCAAAACCACTACCCAAAACTGATAAAGCTAAGGGGTCGGTGACCCTTGGCCAATCGACTTTCATAGACGAAATCATTAAGAAAGCAGAATCTCAACCATCCGTAGGTCCTAGAAGAGTTGCTTCTAGACAACCTGCTAGTTCCCTTCAGGCCACAGGATCACCATCTGTAGCCTTTGTTGAGGTCCACAGCCAAACAGAAGAGAAATATTTTCAAGAAGTTGAGAATTCTAGCCCAAAATCTTTACAAGAAGGGAACCTTAGTAATCTTTGCAAAGGAAGGGGAGAAACAGGGGAAACAGAAGAACCAAGATCTCCTCTTGGAATAGTTCAGCCACTAAGCAGCCCAGATAAGGGAAGTGCTGTCAAAATTATCCAGAACAAAGCTGAAGGATCTGAAGAGCCAAAATCTCCCTAGATATTAGTTCAACAAGGAACTCTTATTATCCCAGACCAAGGAAGTGTTGTTAAGGTCATTCCTTCTAGTCAACCTAGGAATAATTCCCTATAAATCCCAGAAGGATATTGGCATATATTTGATCAAATGGCCCAAAATCAGTAAACACCTCAAACCTCCACACTGCAATATCCCATTGTGGACACGGTAGTAAACACACCTATGAAAGCCATACCTCTGTAACATATCCCTACATTCCATGGTTTAACATCGGAATACCCAGATGCGTTTTTATCCGAATTCGATGTGTTATGCTGGGGGTATGACTACACAAGAGACCCCCAAAAACTAAAACTATTTCCCTCCACACTGAAAGGAGCGGCTCTACGATGGTTTATGGGGTTAGGAGGAGGTGTTATAAATGACTGGGATCAAATGAAAGCTGCCTTTCTAAAAAAGTATCAGGATTACTACAGGTCCAGAGAATTAAAAGATGAAATATTTCAGATGGTAGCCAGACCTAATGAGACATTGGAAGAATATGTTGAACGATTTCAATATAATCTTCAGAGATCTCCTTATGCATCATTACCCTTACCTGACAATGTGTTAAAAACTACATTAATTAAAGGAATGAAGGAACAATGGGTTGAAACACTAAATATTATGGGGAAGGGTGACATTTATCAAGAAAATTTTGCTGACATTATTGACTTGTGTATCAGGAGTTTGAGAGGCAGTACGAAGCTAAAACCAACGGAACATGACATGCTTACATGGGACAACAAGATCTCTGGTGGAAGTGTAACCCGCCCAAAAATCGGAAATTTACTGGAATATTTTAAAACTGACATATTGGGGACTTTGACAACGCAGCTCGATATTATGCAAGCTAAACAGAAACAAGCAGAAGCAGAGAAAAATCTGGCAATATTCTACCCTAAATGTAGAAAGAAACACAGCCACAAAGAGTGCCCACTAGATGCAGTTCAAATCTGCACTATTTGCACAAAAGACCACTCCACAGAGAACTGCCCCTCACTCCCGGGTTTGAAAGTATTTTACAAGGAAGCGGAAGAATAATTAGAACCAGTGTACCTACTCAATCAGCGCCGTCAATAGCAGCCACGACAAACAGGTATGCCTGTTGATCCATCCCCTTCTTTTTAGTCTCCTCGGTAACTCAGCAATATAATACAATGTGGAAAAATCAGAAACCTTTCCCAAGCTGGTCACAACAACCATTTCCTTCATCAACATGGCCAAATCAAACAAGTCAAAACAATTGGCCAAACTTCCCCTATTGCCCACCATTTTGGCAAAACAATGCATATTCAACACAATGGTCCCCTTCCACTTCGCAAAGTCAATCCTGGCAGTCAAACTGGCAAAGACCGATGAATCAGCCAGCTGGAACAATCCCTCTCCCTCAACCTACACTGCCAGCGTCGTAAGCATTACAGCAAAACCCCCAGACCAATGTCAGACCACAACTCCCAGCCCAATCCAACCCAAACCCTAATAATAGACCGGTTCAATTTGTTCAAATAATTGAAGCACCAGAACTAGAAACCGAGCTAAGGGAGTGCAACGACCTTCAATTAAGGTCTGGGCGCATAATAGAAACTGAGGGAGATAACATGCTCAAGTTGAAAATCCGTTACCTTTAGAACAACCACTACAAGAAGAGGATGTGGTTAGACAAAAAACCCACAACCAAGCAACCACTTATTCTCCCCATTCCCAGAACGACTAATCATACCGTGCCCAATAGAACATACTGACTTTGATCTTCTGGGAGAACTAAGAAATTTGTGTATAAAGATCCCACTCCTCCAGGTTATCCAAGATATCCCGATCTATGCAAAAACCATCAAAGAGCTATGTATAAAAAATCCAAAGAAGAGAATAACAACTAACCCAACTATCCAAGTAGTCGGCACCCTATCTGACTTACTATCAGGAAGAGACGCACCCGTAAAATATGAGGACCCAGGGAATCCTATAGTGACAGTACAAATTAATGGACACACCTTTCCAAATGCCTTAGTTGATTTGGGGGCTGCAATTAATATTTTGACAACCACCATGTGTCAAAAACTTGGCGTTACATCATTAGATCCAACTACAACCCTACTGGAACTAGCTAACCGATCAGTAGTCAGACCAGAGGGTACACTACATGATGTAATGGTATCTGTGGACTCCTGGGAATACCCTGCCAACTTTCTGATAATTAACCCCAAAAACCGGCTAGATGGACACCCCTTAATCTTAGGAAGACCTTACATTGGCTACCGACAAGGTAGTATGACTATAACTAGAGGGAATAATGTCAAGAATTTAGCTCTATACCCTCCAGCACAGCCAAGATTAACAATAATGAAAACTAACAAACAACCTGTATCATATCTCACAGAAAACATTAGATCGCCATTAACTATAGAATATTCCCTCAAATTTAAAGACCAAATAGAGGATGACATCATTAACAACTTCATTAACCAATCTGAATCCAATTCCCATGTACAATGCCATATGATAGAAGCAGCATTCGATAACGAACTAGAAGAATATCCCATCAAAGACACCCATGATCAATCTATACCTACTACCTCTGTTTACAATAGTAAAACTATAGAAATTGAATCGGGAAAAACTCTAAACATTAACAAAAATCTAACAACGAAACAAGAGGAAAAACTGGTCCAACTTCTGAGAAAATATAAGGAAGCCTTTGCATCGGACTACCCAGACATGAAGGGAATTGACCCCCAGTTATGCACACACCACATATATACGGAAAAAGATGCTAGGCCCATTCACCAACCTCAAAAGAGATTGAATCCTCACCTGAAAGACATTGTGAAAGCTGAATTACAAAAAAATTTAGATGTAAACTTTATTTATCCAATCTCCGATAGCAAGTGGGTCTCTCTGCTAGTAGTGGTGCCAAAGAAAAATGGAAAATGGAGGATATGTGTAGACTATAGAGAATTGAACAAAGAAACACAAAAATATCACTTTTCCCTTCCATTCATTGATCAGGTATTAGATTCATTAGCAAGAAAGAAATTATTTTCTTTCCTAGATGGCTTCAGTGGATACAATCAGATTCAGATTGCCCCTGAAGACCAAGATAAAACTACTTTTACCTGTCCATGGGGAACATTCGCTTACAAAGTCTTACCCTTTGGCCTATGCAATGCCCCTACCACATTTCAGAGGGCCATCTTAAGCATTTTTTCAGATTTAATAAATGAAGGGCTCGAAGTATATATGGATGATTTCACACCATATGGAGATGATTTTGAGCCAGCACTAGAAACACTGGAAAAAGTGCTGCAAAGATGTATCGCTACTAGACTTTGCTTGAGCCATGAAAAGTGCCACATGATGATGACCGAAGGACTTATCCTGGGTCATTATATCTCAGCAGCTGGGATACAGGTAGACCCAGCTAAAATTCAGATAATCTTGTTAATACCTACGCCTACTACACAAACAAAGGTACGTAGTTTTCTCTTATTTTCTAGTTATTATAGAAGATTCATAGAACATTTTTCTCATATTTCTGCACCTTTATATGCACTAATAGGCAATGTTGATTTTATTTGGACAGATAAGTGCAACCATGCTTTTGAGGATCTGAAGAAGCTTGTATCAACAGCCCCAATATTAAAGGGCCCAAATTGGGATTTTCCATTCCAAATTTCATCTGATCCTTCAGACACAACTATTGGAGCAGTTCTTGGGCAGGAAGAGGATAAAAATCCATATGCAATTTATTATATTAGCAAGAATCTATCTCCTACTGAGCTAAACTATACTGTAACTGAAAAGGAGTTTTTAGCTGTAATACATGCTGTAAATAAATTTAGGCATTATATCACTGGATATCCTATTGTTTTATATACAGATCACTCTGCCATAAAATATTTAGCAAATAAACCTGTTACAAATGGTAGAGTAACAAGATGGTTGATTTTATTGCAGGAATTTGACATCACAATAAAAGATCGACCTGGAAAAGAGAATCTTGTAGCTGATTTTCTCTCACGAATGCCAAAGCCAGCGGACGCAGTAGCAGTCAAAGATCAATTCCCAAATGAACATTTGTTTGTTGTTACTGTCAGAACACCATGGTATGCTGATGTTGCAAATTATTTAGCAGTAGGTAAATTACCCAAGCATCTAACCCCCAATGAACGAAAACAGATTGTACAGTGCAACACCCGATTCTCATGGATTGGGAGCTACCTATTTCATACAAGGGCAGATATGCACATCAAAAGATATGTCCGTGAAGATGAAATATTTGACATTTTGAAAGCTTGTCATGACGGACCATGTGGCGGACATGAACGCAGAACTGGTCACAAGGTTTTACAAACAGGCTATTACTAGCCTACAATCTTTAAAGATGCTAAGAAGTTTGTACAGGCCTGTGATAGTTGCCAAAGGGCGAGACACCTTGGGAAATTCGATGAAATGTCTTTGAAACCACAGTTAGTATTGAGCCATTCGAGCACTGGGCACTCGACTTTATTGGTCCAATTAACCCATCATCAAATCAGAAAACATACACACTGGTAGCAACAGAATATCTTACCAAATGGGTTGAAGCAGAGGCACTACCAAGAGCTATAGAGGACTCTGTGATTCATTTCCTGTTCCAAATATTTGTGTGATATGGCCTCTTGAGGGACATAATTACAGATGGAGGGCCGCAATTTGTAGGTAATAAATTGCTTCAACATTTAAAAACTACCACATTTGGCACAAAATTACAAAACATTACCACCCGCAAGCAAATGGCCAAGTAGAGAGCACAAATAAGGTGATAGAGGTAATACTTACAAAAATAGTTGCATCGCACAGACGTGACTGGGCTTCAAGATTGTCGGAAGCCTTATGGGCATACCGAACAACGTGGAGAAATACCACCGGCCATTCGCCATATCAGCTAGTATTTGGGAAAGAACCCATCTTTCCGATAGAATTCAAGATACAAACATTAAGAACAACATAGGAGGTGGGTTTGAATTTAAATGAGGCCCAAAATAATAGATTACAGCAAATTAATGAGCTAGATGAAATCAGGCTCTCGACTCTTCAACACACTGCATTAATTCAACAATAGAGAGAAAAATGGCACGACGCCCTGATCAAAAAGAAAATCTTCCACAAAGGAGATTGGGCACTCCTATATGATTCCAGGTTTCAGGATTTTCCAAGAAAACTCCAAACTCGATGGCTTGGACTGTATGAAATACAGAAAGTGCATGACAATGGCACCATTACTTTGACTACTATTGACGGATTTGGACATTCGTTTAAAGCAAATGGTCATCGAGTGTGACTGTACCATAAACCGCTTACTTGGGAATCCTTTTACCAGTAGCTACGAGAAGATTCTGATATGCAGATTCTTGCTGAGGAAAATAATCCTTCCTCGGCATTAGTTCACTGAATAACTCTTTTGCTTCCAAATTTTGTATATAAGTTTTTCTTTCCTGCTTGTATAAACTACTTTCTGTACAGACTTTTTTGTTCTGCTGTTCCTTTTCAAAGGAACGGCACTTCTGCATTTTTGTTGTTCCTTTTCAAAGGAAAACGGCACTTTTGCATTTCTACTGTTCCTTTTCAAAGGAACAACACTTTCGCATTTTTGTTGTTCCTTTTCAAAGGAACGGCACTTCCGCATTTTTGTTGTTCCTTTTCAAAGGAACAGCACTTTCGCATTTTTGTTGTTCCTTTTCAAAGGAATGACACTTTTGCATTTTTGTTGTTCCTTTTCAAAGGAACAACACTTTCGCACTTTTCAAAGGAACGACACTTTCGCATTTTTGCTATTCCTTTTCAAAGGAATGGCACTTTCGCATTTTTGTTTTTCCTTTTCAAAGAAACGACACTTTCGCATCTTTGTTGTTCCTTTTCAAAGGAACATCACTTTCGTATTTTTGTTGTTCCTTTTCAAAGGAACAACACTTCCGCCAAATTGCATTTTTGTTGTTCCTCTTAAGGAACAGCACTTTTTGAGTGCATTTTTGTATGAACATCATTTTGAGAATTTCTTGTGAATAATGGTTCATTTGTCATAATCCCTTCACGGCATAAATATAAATTCATGTAAAAACGCAAAACCAGAGGATACTGAAATCAGCAAACAAAAGAAAAATCGCTATCCTTAGAGAAACTGCTTTGTATTGATAAGAAAAAGGGGGGAAAGGATACAACTATTTATATCACTTTGTTGTTTTTATTTCCACTAAAACTAAGTTGATTGATTATTTTTATCATGTTGGTTCTTCCCTACTCCTCATAAATTTCTTTGATTATTATTATCGAATAAGAATAAGGGTATATTTTTCTCTATTGATATGTTCAGACTTCTTCCACCATCCCTACTCTTAAGGAGTGATGAGCCATCCTCTATATATAAATAGGAAGTGCTATATAAAAGAAAAAGAAAAGAGAAAAAAATATATATATCTGATCACTAACAATTCTATGATTTGGCAGATGGAGGATAGGGGGTCTCATCAAGAGCCAGCCTACCATGTTCATAAGGAAGCAATGAAGTGGCATTCCCATTATGGCCACCACACCAGGGAAATGATCCAAGAGGCACATAAGAACAATAAAAGCCCTTGGAACAGGAGGTCTCATCACGAGCCAGCCTGCCCACCTTTCATTCCTTCCTGGTGAATGGCATTGAGACTCATCTGGTTACCAAGCCAGCTCAATGGCCTCCATTCTCTCAAAAAGCACTTTCCTAGGCATACATAAAGGATTATGGTTCCAAGGGTGAAAAAAGAAACTTTGTCAAGGTTATGAACACCTGTGGGCAACAGAGCTTTGTTGATGGTATTGAAGTCATATTACTACACATCAATAGTCATTATAAACCCTCTTCTTATATCTTTATTTTGATCTCAAATGAGATTATGTTTTAAAATCCTTTCGAACCTATTACACATGAAATATTGTTTAAAAATCAATCATAATGGTTAAGTGGATAATGACTGCATAAGCACTTTTACTTATGTCAGCTGTCCTCTCCCCTATTTTTCGCATCATTTCATAGCATTTCTATATCTATTTGTGATTTTCATCATAAGCCTCGATTTCAATAATTCGCTACTTTTGCAATCATGCCATGAATATATACGTCGTTCCTTTTTTACTGTACGATTGCCATCCAATACGCTACTCCTCCATTAGTACGGTCGAGGGCGACCTATCATTCTTCAGGGGGGCGGGCGACTTCTGAAATATGCCTGTATATGTGTCAATCCTTTACTCGGAGGTACTGAGACCTCATCAGATCTTGGAGACAACAAATTTTAACGATATTAATGTTTCTAATATATACACAGTTTTGTTGTTCCATTGCTATTTCCGTGTTTTGTTCTGCAAATTTTAACAGAGTGCTAAGCATAGATGAAATGGGAGGCCGATCAGTACGCAGCGAACCACAAGTGTTGATAATTTCCGACGCTGCACGAGCAATTCTAGAAAGAGCAGGATGGATCAATTACCTTACACGGCTACAGCAGTCCCATGAAACTGTGGCCATTGAATTTCTGCAGAATTTGCAGGAAGATTATTCCATGGTGAGGGGAAGGTGAATAACGGTAACAGAGGCAGTAATTGCTGAAGCATCTAGACAGTCGGACCAGTATGGACCCAGAAAAAAGTGAGACTTCGAGATGCCATAGCCATCTTCCGGGACGAAGGACAGAACCTTACCGTCAAAGGAAAAGGAGTCCTGCCTGCAACTCTGGGAGAACCATGGGCAGAATTAGCCAGAATAGTGCAAAGTTATATCACATGCGATGGGAGAAAAGATGTGGTAAGACCGTGCCACCTCAAATTATTAGCAGTGTTAAGACAAAAATGTGTTGTAAATTTTCCTGCATATTTAAATTTTTTATTGCATGACACTGCTCGGAGTATAAGGAAATCCCGTCACACAAAAACAGTAGTAAGTCATCATGGTTTGATTCGGTTAATAGTCAGCCATAATCTTGCTCAGCAGCAGAGTAGTTGGGAAGAACTAGTAGGGGGATTGGCCTTACCAGCCCCGAAACGAAAAAGAACTACCAGCACATCAAATAAACCGCAGAAGCGCAGGCAGTCCTCTAGATTGAGGAGAAGCAGGGGAATGTTTGGAAGTCTCCAAGATAACAGTAGCCAGCCCTTAGAAGTACAGGGCACCGAAGATGAGCAACTCCCACAACTCGAAGGAGGGGAAAACATGGAAGAAGAATTAGAAGAAAACATGGAAAAGGAACTAGAGGAGGAAACTAAGCACTCTGGTGAGGAAGAAGGGGAGGAAGCAGAGCCACCCGTAGCCTCCAGCAGAAGCCCATTACAAAACCCTCTGCAAGAAGATGAATTGGCCCAAATTTTGGCCAACATGGGTGAGTATATCCAGCCCCACAGCCCACTCAACCTCGATATTGAGGCAGGACAATCACAGGAACACTCTGCTCATAGTAAGAGTGCATCCGAGGAGATGAATGATGAGGATGAAGCAGAGGAAGAGGCCACTCAGGAAGTGGCAGATCAAACCAGGGTTACCTCACCTGAGAAATCTGATCAGAATAACGAGAACACTGAAGAGGTGTTCCAAGCAGAGACAAGCCAGGGCAAGGACACAGTCCCGGAAGAACAAAGCCCAGGCCTAAGAATGGAAACAGTTGTTCCTTCGAAGAAGAAGACGAATGAAATCAAGAGGCTATGAAAGGAACAACAAAGGCTACTAAATGTAATAAAACAGCTTAGACAGCAAATAAGAGTCCTAAAAAGGGGGAAAACCTCAAAGAGAATCCCAAGAACAAGGGATATAGCTACCCAAACAAAACCCCATAAAATGAGGACCAAGGGAACTCAAACTAAGCCCATTGTCATTCAGGACCGCAAGGAACAGCATGCAACTGTTACGAACACAGCAGCCCAAACAGAAAGTCCACCCGTGTGCGACAAGGATGTTCAGACAGAGGCATTGTCCTCTAGTGTCACAATTAACCAAACATATCATGAGAAGGAAACACAGACTATAGGAATCAGATATCGGAATAAGAAAGATCTTCAACCCAAAAATGTTTTGATGGACAATGATCCTAGGATAGTGAAACTCCAAGAGGATCTAGCACAGGCTCAGCAGACGATAGGAAAACTCACAGAAGAGACTGTTCCTCAGGAGAAATACCAAAAGTTACAGCAGCAATTTAAGAACATCAATGCATCAGAGAGCGAGGCCTTTGATAAATGTCGGAAGGCAGAGGAAAAAGTTGAAAAGGTAACAAATAAGCTAAACTCAGTCATAAGTCGAATGGATACCCTCTGTTCTCTATATACTGATGTTCTAGCATGTAGGGCACCTGCCAAAAATTATGCTTTGTTTTTATTATAAAGGTATTTATAGTTAAAGATTAAGGTTGTCAAGGCAGGGGTACCTAGAGAGTTAAAAACTGTTGATGATTTCATAAATTGCTGTAAACATTATGGAGTGAAAGTCCAGTGATTGCTATGTGAATTTTATTTGCATAATTTTGTGTTGGAGGAGCAAATGGAAAAGAATCCTAGTCCCTTTGTGGGTGATATCCAGTTTCAGGCATTCATCTCGTTTGTTGTTAACTAGATAATGTGGCTCAAGGCCTATAATACTTTTCAGAGAGAAAATAGGATGGATCTCAGGGTTAGAAGTGAACCAAAAAATCCATTGCAATTGTGGGCTAAGCATAGAAGCTTAATGAAAAAGGAGGGTGTGATCCAAATTTTGGGACCCATCCATAAAGCAATTTTCCAGAGAGGAGTAGAATACTTCCTTTCAATCAAAGACCCTACCATAGTAGCAGCTAAACTCCAATGGAAGACTTCCAATCGAAATATCCAGGATAGAGAACCCTTCAATTATAAAAATTTTAAATTAGTTGTTGATCGCCTAGTTACCTATAGTAACCTCATCTTGAGAGAAGGCCCATTTTGGCTAGGTTGTAGATTTCGAAGCCCCATTATCTGGTATCCTGCAGCAGGATATAAGGCTATATACGAATTTCCTGAGGGGCAGACAAGAGCCATTTTTGAAGTTTTAGCTGCAAATCATGGTTGTAGACCCCTTACTAAAAACCCCTCTCCAGCCTACTCTCTAACTGCTTTGCACGTAAACTACATGGTTTTCATGAGGGCATGAAAAAGGGTAAGCAGGGGGGTGTGTTGAGCAAAGGAAAAGGTACGATTCTGCCATTCATTTCTTTATCTTTCCCTTTAAACATAATTCTTTTTATTCTAAAAACTGGCAATATGATAAAATATTATAGTTGAAATGGGAAAGTAGTGGTTAATACGAATTAATCAATTATTGTGTTTTTTTATACAGAAAAGGAAAGATTTGGAAAACTGCTATTCGGAAGGTAAAGACAAAAGTAGAGAAATTGTTGTTCCTCCACTAGGAAATCGTGTCCAGACAAGGAGATCAAAACTGGAGCGCGCAGTTTAGGAAAAGAAGGAGAAAATAGAGCGTCTGCGCAAGAGGACAAGAAGATAATTGAAGAATAGAAGATTAAGCAAAGCCCTCAGGATATTTTGATCCTGAGGGATCACTACTTTAAAGGTTATCTACAACCTTGATGTATCCGCCTACCCACTATAAATGGGGTAGCGATTGTAAAGACAAAGGGGAGAATTTGGATTTTTCAGAAATTACTGTTGTAATCTCAACTTTGATCATCGACTCTCTTTGAAGAGCGATAGCTGTAAACTTTGCCATACATGATTAATATATAACTCAATTGCTATTCCATTATCTGATCCTGGAGTAAACTCAGTGGTGCTTCACTGGTGGCTAAGGGCCTGGCCCTGGTGGATTCACCTGCTTCTTGTATCACTATTTTACAATTACAGTCTTGTGTGGTTTGATTTCCTTTGCATTTCCTTAATTCGCTTTATTCGGTAATCTTTTGTTTATGAACATTTCGCGGAATTGCTCTGTTATATTGAAATCATAATTGGATTGTGTTGGTGACAAAATTATTAATTATAACTTGAAATGTCCTGTTGTTCATTCTGATCTAATATTGCGCTGTCTAATTAAGAATATTGTTCATTTAATTTCTACTCACTTATAATTGCAATTGTTGTTCAATTAAGTTACTGTTCAATTATAACTACGATTTTCGTTCCTTTAATACCTGCGATTAATGTTCATGCTGCTAGAATAAGATTGTTGATTCAGTTTAACTTATAGTCGTCATGTGTTTCCAGTTAATTTTCTTTGATGTTCCGTTGAATTAAGATTGCTATTCAATTCATTTTTGTTAGGATAAACTCTGTTGTTTAATTCATTTCTGATAAATCAAACTTTGTTGTTCAGTTTTCCAATAGACTTAGTTGTTGTTCCTTTTCTGTCAATTGAATTTCTATTTCCAGTTATTTGCTTTAGTGTGGATTGAAGGATCTACAACTATAAAGGATATTGAATACCGCTGTCTAAGTTCTCAGATTGGAGATCTTGCCTATGATTGATTTTCATTTGCATCAGTTTACAGGGGAGAGAGTTATAATTACTGAGTCCTGGACTGATGATTATTTGAGTGAATGATTTAGTTACAAAATATTTTAGTGTCTTGTTGTTCCAATTAGATTTTATTTCCAGCATTCATTTATCTTTGCATTTTAAAGCACTATACTGCAAAACATTACTCTTGAGCAAGTGACCACCTCAGACTGAGTACACTCTTGAGATAAAAAATCGTTCCTAGGTTGATAATTAATGTAGGATAAATAGGGGTTAAAAATACACCTTTTATTGCTCAACAGAGCGCGCAAAAGAAACATTTATGGAAGCAAAGAAAAGCTTTGCTAAGTGTTGGATTGAGGGGGCCTAACCCAAGTTCGGAGTTATTTAGCCAAACAAATCCCTGTACTACTAGCCCTTTCGACAACAGCCTGCGGAGTGTAGACTGAGGTCTCACCCAAAGCAGTATGGGGGGATGCTGGAACCAAGTTTCCACACGCTTGAGATGTCTGAGGGGTCGGTTTAGTCCAATTGTGAATACCTTTGCGCATGTCACTTCGCGCACTTCCCTGACCCTCAAGGCCTTCGCGATCTGTTATAATCGCCTTCGCGCAACCCTAACCAAGGGTTGAGGTGATTTCATGCTGCTAAAGCAGTGATCTGTGCTATTTCCCCAAATTACACTGCAAATCTTACTTATCTTCTTATAACATCTAGTTATCTTCGTGTAAACAGATAATTTATCTTATATTCGCTTTATCAACGCATTCATATAAGTTCGTGCATCATATAGACAATAGAAATGCAATTTATATCTGACGCATTCAATACATGAAACAAGAAAAATATACACAGAAATGATGTAAAACTTCTCTTTATTAATGCTTCAATCAATTACAGACTCAACCTGCCCTGCGCACTCAGCTGTAGGGGTCCGCGCACTCAGCTGTGAACTACTAGGCCTCTGCGCACTCAGCTGCAAAGCCTTCTCCTACCCTATGACCCAAAGACATGAGTCGACGCTTCAACTAAGACTTAATTCATCATCATTAGATCTTACAAACTTTCATGGTTATTTTCTTTTACAACTTAGAGCCTCGCTCTATTTATACAATCCCATGGTCCGCGAACCATGGGTAGATCTCTAAAGCCGACATTACATTAAAAAAATGAGGGCGGACAACCCTATAACTCATTTACAATCTTCGCACTCCGCTCCCGCAAACCGCGGAGTCTTTACATCGGATTTGGTCGAAATATGGGCTTTAAGCCCCAAAACTTGCCCTGGGGGATCCTGCACCCAACAGGCCCCCAACACAAACATCGTGACTCACCCTCGAGTCACTCTGTCAGTGCGGAGATCTTCACGCAGAAACCTCCCAACTCTATTGGAACTACTGCAAGCTTAGCAGCGCACTGAGCAGCTGCCTGTTATACCTCTTGCATGCACAATTCAAAGACCGTTGTATCTGAACTACTTCCTTGTATCTTCTCTTGTGTTCCCTGCATCTATTTATAGTCTCGCGCCTCCTTTTAGCTACCTGGAGTGCTAAGATTGTGCTTATGTCGGCTAGTCAGATAGTCGGCCACCTGTGTATGGCTTCAACTGAGTGCCATTCACTTTGCCTGGGAAAGGTTCTCCATTTAGCTTTACCAACTGCACCGCGCCTCCTTTTGTGACCTCTTTAATAGCATACAGTCCCAGCCAATGCATTCTGAATTTTCCCGGGAATTTATCAAACTTACTATCATACAGTAACACCAAATCGTTCACCTTGAAGGTGTGCAACTTAATATGTCAATCGTGCCAAGCCTTTTCGCACTGCTTGCGTACCTGCTGATGAAATCCAGCCAAAAACTGTTCTTCTTCGAGTTCCTCCAACTACGTGAGCCTCTCCTCCAAGGCTCCACGGTTCGTCATACCTGTGAGTGTTGCTACGCGCAGACTAGGCACGATGTATTCCATTAACATTACGGCTTCCACTCCATAGACCAGGCTAGAAGGAATTTGTCCAGTCAATTTCTTGCACGTTTTCCTATAAGCCCACAAAATTGCTGGTACGCGCAGGTCCCAATCACTTTGTTGCATATTATATACCATGTTCAGTGCTCCGCACACTTCGTTAAATGCTTCTGCGTGGGTAACCTTCTGCACACTTTTTCTTTCCACACTCTATCATTCCAACTTGATGGACCGTTCGCGCACTTTCCCCCCAACACATGCTTATTGACCAGATTCCCCAACGCGAAGTCCATGTGCATCCGTGCAAGTTGTTTACCATATGCCTATACCCACCTGGACAGATGCGTGTGCGGACCATCCCATCCATTGTATTTATCTGTTAGTCACATCTTAGGCTTCCCAAAATGCATGCGCATCATTCTCCTACATTCGCGCCAGTCCTCAAAGCTTCCTTGGTGCATACCCCACCACCTTGCGGGCGTAGCGTGTAGTACCCACTTCAAAGCTTGGAAACGTTGCTTTTCTAGCACCTCCCTTTCAAATCTGTCCAAGAAAGCATCTACCTCAACTAATCCATCATAAGTAGGGAGATCTCTCACTTCTATTGATACACAACACAGTGATCTTATCATCATATTACAGTTCAGTGTGGTTACCTCGTGTAACCGGTTCTGCCATCGCTCTATCTCCTCATCCGAATCCGATGTACAGGATTTTTCGCGCTCCCATGAGATCCGTCCATCCGCAGTGGGGTTTACCCAATCTTGCTCTCGCGCGGTTATTTTGTAGATGCAGTCCAAATCATCATCACTTTCATAGTCGCACACCGACTCTATATAGCGCGATCCCTTAGCAGGGTCCAAAGGTATAACTACACGTAGAGACTTCTTCTCAAAAATCATCTTGCACTTCTTCAAATTAATCACCTCGTTCATGTCAGTGGCCCAATCGATTCCTAAGAGCGCATGGTAGGGATTGTTGTCATCAATAATCTCTATTACTTCAAAGTCTGCTAGTGCACTCACTCCTTCAATATCCACGGTGATTCCCTCTAATATCCCCATAGGTATTATCTTTTGCTGGTTCGCCATTCGCAGCTGGATAGGAGACCATTGCAGCGTAGGCCTTCCCATGCGCTCCCATGTCTACTTCAGCAGAATGTTCACATCCAATCCTAAATCCAAAATTACCTGGTCCATCTCATATTCTCCAATCTGCATGGTTAACCTCATTTCTCTTCCCGTCCTCATCGCATGCTTTCCAATCTTCTGGACTATGCATGGTTCTCTTGGCACGGTCCCAATGCATCTGTTAATGAGTTCCTGCAATCCTTTTACAGCCTTACTGTCGCACAGTAGCTTCATGCATGTTTCTAGGAATGTCGTAAGCATAGATGGGTCCATTTCTGGCTCTAGTCTATCCTTGCTTCCTGAAGTGGAGGCATCAGCGAAGCTCTTCTTAGCTTCCATGAAGGTTTCCTTAGCGTGCTCCAAATCAAACTCTACTTCTTTCGTCGGAGCCTTGCGAACCCAAGTACTATCTTCGAGTTGTTTGCCTTTATCATCTCCCATCATGATTCCACTTCAGAGCACAATGTTCACATTTGGATCTTCCTCGCGTGGCTCAGACCTCATCATCTGCAGGTTTTGAGTCAGGGGAGGTGGTAGCGCTCCCTTGTCGCGTATCCTAGATATCAGCGTAGAACAATCCTCCGTCTCATGATCAAACAGGGTACAATACAGACATGATGGATGCATAGGATTCATAAAATCACGAGCATAATGTCCTGGCCCTCCGCAATTGTAGCATATCAGTTGTCCACGACCTCTTCCAGGTCCTCCTCCACCTCGGCCTCGCTCGCGCCCCTGAAATCTGGTTCGCGCCACTCCTGCATTCTGGTCAAGGGGCCGCAATTTAACCTGAACTCTTTAGGTGGGATTTATATCCATCATCAGCTGATAGCTTCTACAAGTGCGCTCATTGTGTCTAACCGATTTACAAAAATTACTGAAAAATTGTTGCGAATTCTATGTTTACTTCTGTAACAAGTGGTAGTTGTCCATAGCATGCTTTCCTCCTATTTGACAAATCGTGCACCATAAAGCAGGCGCCACGCTAGGTCTTGCTTGTGCCTCCGGTCTTAACGACATCAGTCCTCCTCCCTCGAGGTGATTTTCGAATACCGGGCAGTGGTCCTTGTCATGAGCCTGACCCTTACATTTAACGCACCATACCTCTTGTTGTTGGGAAAAGTATCCAATACGGAATGACCATATCCCACTCTAAGGGTGATAGTACCTCAGCAACAATCAAAGCAAAGCTATTCGAGATTACTTCTTTATGAGATGTAAGAGAGGGGAGAAAACGATCCACTAACCGTTGTCTTCCGCTAATGATTGATCCAATCTTCTCTCTTTGTTGTTTGCTTCCAGCTCCTTGCTCTTTCACTGGCCCAGCTACACCAAGATCCTGCAAAATGGCAAGAGAGGGAAACTACAAGAAGCATACATTCATAATTGATTCAAGGATTAGAATAAATCAAATATATAAGTATCAATACGCCATTGAGACACATGCATATAGAATAACTTCAAATGCTTTATTAATGGAAGAAGTAAAGTTCAGGAAGTGATACAACCATAAAAGGCCCAATCCAGCATCACCTCCCAGCAGAAAGAAATCCCCTCTTCACCTCCTTCAAGCAAATCACCCAATAGTTCTATACTCAAACCAACAGCACTTCCTTGCATTCACAAGATTCCAGCCCCCCTAGACCTCATGAGAGAGCTCTATATATAGGAGTTTTGGAGAAAGGATGAGTCAGCTTGAGGCTGGCATGAAGCTGACTAGTGTCCTCTCCCACTTCAGTTATTCTTCAGTTCTTGAGTCCACTTGGAGGTTCTTGCTTCCACTTGGAGATCTAGACCCTCTTACTCATCACAAGGCGAATTCCCTGATCCAAGTGTCATTTTGGAAGCTTCCTGGGCATTGACACCTTGAGGAATGACTGTGCCACTTGGCCAATCTCGCCCAGCGCAAGTAGCCTTCATTGGAGTTGACATTCAGCGCAGGTACAGAGTGGAGAAGTTGACATTCAGCGCAGATGCTCAGTGGAGCAGTTGACATGATCCAGAATTAGCTTGTTTTTGAGTGTTTTCAGGTGGAGAACTGATATTTAGTGCTGTGGTTTGCTGACCTTGTTCCTCTAGGGGTAGGAACAACATGTTTAGGGACTTTGGATCGCTTAGATTATTGACATTTCATGCTTCATGCTGTAAGGCACAAAAATGTCTATAACATTTGCCCCCTAAAGTATGAGGTCGTTTATCGGGTGAAATGCTTTATCAGGAGGATCCGAAGTTCATTCAATCGCTGAGAGTTGACCTGTAATAAAATACAATACAATACATTATTTTTCATTCTTCTTTCATGATCTAGCTGAGGTGGGCATTCCCATGCTCAGCTTTATAAATTCATTTTGGTACATATAACAGACGATCGTCTGAAGGTAGACTGATAATTCTCTGCTGAAATTATCATCCTTTGAGTAGGATGATCATCTGCTGCAATGATGTACATATCAAATGTCTTTATATTTCCTGAATATATATCGCAGCCCGGATGGATGAAACTAGATCCGGGGTCTTCAAACTCGTTCGATCTTCACTCTAAGTACAAGTCGATCCATGTGAGAATTGCGTTGAAGTCGAACATGGAAAGACATCGCTTGATTACCGGTCAATAATGTAAACCGTTAACAAGCGCGAGAGGAATCACCGATAATGATAATGACCCTCAAGGTACTGCAGTACAATTCACGTGGTGTGAATAAAGGACTTGGCGTCGAACACCACGCAAAATCTTCTAGTCGAAGGTCATTGATGTATACCTATCGCCGGAAGTGAGAAACTTGCCATTGAGGCATGCAAGCTTCAAAGTACTGAGGGGGGTGTTCCTAGATCAACTTCTTGGATAATGAGCTGAAGTCGACAAGAAGCGATCCGTCAAAGGAGGGCCTTAATGAATCCCACATCAGTGACACGGAACGGAGCTATTGATTTTAGTGGAGGTGAAAACAATCTGTGAAATATGATTCAGGGTGGCGATCATGGGTGGGTGAAGGATAATGTATGGCAGTGGATGGGACACGGTTGACTCTTTCTGAACGACATCTCTTGAACATATAACGACACTGATGTGATGGATCGGTAGCATTACCCCAAATGTGGATGGTTTGGCGAAGACCATGGTGATGAGACCGGTGAATGAAACAACCCAACCCGATGTGATACGGAGGAAAAGTGTCATGTTCAAGAGCGACTTGCTACCATTAAAGCTTTGAGGTTCTCCCAATTTTTCCCCAGTCATTTCTGACCAGTACCTCTTTATTTTTGTCAAGCTTGAGGAGGATAACATATGCTTGTTCTATAACCTGCCCTTCGGGCAAGCCCATCGCTATGTTTTAATGAGCCTAGCGATAGGGAAACTTGTTCTCGTCTAAAGACAAGTTTGTCGCTATTTAATCATTTTAACGAGACTAACGACAAGGAAAACTCGGTCCTTTTCATTTTTAGAGAGTCTGAAAAGGTACAGAAAGTTAACTCCAAAATTCCTTTTTCGTCATCTAATCCCTTAAGTCCGAAAAAGTATAAAACAATACAGAAGGGATGAGTTTTCGATAACTTTAACGAGCCGAATAAAACAAGCGCTCGACCTTTTTGTGTAATAATCCCTCAGGTCCAAAAAGATTAAAATCTAGAGGAGGGATAGCTCTTCCGGTCACTTTAACGAGCTGGAAGGCCAAAACTCGGCAAACTTTTCATATTTTACGAGTCAGATGAAAAGAGCTCAAAGAAGACTCGTCTTTTGAGGAACGAGTGATAAACAGGGATAGCAGCAGATTCCAGGTACAGGTTGGAATTTTCCAATCACGGCAGTGTCACAAGGATGGCTAGGTGAAATCATTCTTCGCAGCTGTTCCTCAAAATGGGTAAACAATCATATGGGGGTGAACGATCGGCCAAATGGAATGGAGGTGGTAGGTGCAAACACGACCAAGGCTTTTATGGCTAATAAATTTACGATCACAATGGTTATTTACCGGAATAGGTTCATTTTTTAATGAGCTTAAACTCTGGAGGAAACTCTTGCTCACGCTTTTCTATTTTTTAACGAGCATAAATTCCACGGTAAAACTGCTCGATCTTATGTTTATTTTTTAACGAGCATGAACTATGTATTAAAACTGCTCGGATCTTCGCTTTTCTATTTTTTAACGAGCATAAATTCCGCGGTAAAACTGCTCGATCTTCGCTTTTCTATTTTTTAACGAGCATAAATTCTGCGGTAAAACTGCTCGATATACCAGTCATAAGATAAGAATGTCTCCTGCAAGATTCCATTTTTTATAGAGCTCGCACCTCACATAAGCTATGCTCCCTCTCATCCTTTCTTTATGCAAGTTCGGAAACGACTAATCCCAAAAACAGATAAATAACCGCTCCTAGCTTGCACTCCAAAAGGTTTGCATGCCCCCAGGTATAAAGTACAATTTCAAGGTTGCCCCTACTTATCCGATAAAACATTTGTTTTAAAGGGTGAGGCTTGCCTCTTTCTGGTTACCCAAAGATTGTTTTGTTAACACCATCAAATGAAAACACTTCCTCGGCACTGTCTACCGAAGTAGACAATGGTGAATGACCTTTGTCAAACAAGTAACCTTATCAAAAGAATCTTGTTCTAGAACAACCCCTCTTCCTTCCACGGACGGGGTACGGACTAGTCATATTCCTTCGCGGAAATTCTACCTTATACCCAAGGTTTCCTCTGCCCGAAGCAGACCAGGATGCATGCCCCCTGGGTTCCAGTCCCATCTTTCCGAATCACTCGCACTCATCGAGAAGGAGGACTGGGGGTGGAGACATTTCTTGGGTGAATAGACCATTGAGGGTTGGTATGTGACTATTTGCGATGCGTGATCCCGGAAATGAAAGTTGGTCTACGAGCTTGACCATTCTTCCTTCGTGTGGAAAACACATTACTCTAAAGAGTGAGGAGACTATAGCTCCCATGCAATATATATAGTCTCGTCCAAGGAGTAGGTTATAATCCAAGGGTCCTTGAACGACCATCACATTCATTTGAACGGTCTTCCCTTTCAATGTAACAGGTACATTGGGGAGGATCCCTAATGGTCGACTGGTTCCTTTATCAAAACCCGAGAGATTTCTCATCTTAGGAAAAAGCTCCGGGGAACCCAGTGCTTTCCAAGCAATAGAGGAAAGGATACTCGCAGATGCCCCTTCATCAATGATAGTTCCAGCCATTACCATTCTGTAGATTTGGACTATGATTCTGAATGGTATACTGGCTGGTAACCGGGGTCTGCCTAGTTGGTTCCAATCAAAGGATACAACCAGGTTGCTTGGTGGTGGGACCGAATACACGGCCGGATATGACCCTGATGATGTTCCTTCCTGCGATAAAGGAATGGGCGCATCGCCCTGATGCTCATCAAAGTCGGTGTTGATGAAAAGAATCTGGATGGTGTCATCCTTATTCTCTTCAGTGAGGGTGTCATTTGAAGATGAATCTTCAGTGACGGTGTCATTTGAGGATGAAACCTCTGAAGGAAGAACCGGGTCAACTGTCGTATCGACCTTTAGACTTTCGTCTGGTCTGGATTTAGTAGGTTCATTTTCAATGACTGACACTTCAGCTGACCACTTGAGCGGGCCAGGTGTATTTTCAACCAACGAAGGACTTGGCACGAGTTTTATGTATCCAGGAGGAAGTCTCAACGGTGAAACCGGGCGATCTTCCAAAACTCTCTTCGCTTCGTCTAAGAAGGGACAACGGTGGATGGCGTGATCGCCTTCACACAGTCTGCAGGGGAATCTTGCTCCCCTTCTTTGTCTTGAACCTTCACTTTCGCTGGTTGACGGTAAGCATTCAACATGGCTATCAGAGGTTGATGCTCCCGAATTGTGCAAACAAGGGGACGAGTCCCTTAGTATCCGGGGAATACAGGGACAATCTCTATGGAAGTGGTCTCCTCTACATATGACACATGGCGATTTAGGCCCGGTCTGTGCTGTGTGTGGATTTTTGTCAGATGTCTTTTGCTTGCCCCCAGTCGCCTTAGGCTCCTTCTTCTTCTTCTCTTTCTTCTTCTTCTCCTTCTTCTCCATGGGAGCTTGGATTTTGCCAGCTCTACCTTGCGAAGATGAAGGATTGGAGGAAGAGTTATAGGAAGTAGAAGGCTGGTGGGCAGCTCTAGACTCATCTAACTGTTGACTCGACTGTTCAGGAACCATGGTGTTCTGAACTACATTGGTTGAGAATAGCCAAATAGGCAGGCCAATCGTCAGTCCTGGAAGCGACAATGTGACCATGTGGGGTGCACCAACTTCTCCCCAAGAGGAGAAAGGACTAGGATTTCCATCATGTGGAATTCCTTGGTTGGGGCGTTCCATGTTCTCAACCTAAAGATCAACGCAGGAATAGGAGGTGATTATGTTCCGTTTAAAATAAATTTTATAACGACGCTTTAGACACAACTTGCTTTTTCACTTTTTAAGAGTCGAGAAAAAGCTAAAGATGACTCTAGTCTCCTTCGATGTTTTAACGAGCCCGAAGTGACAAATGCTCGGTTGGACTTTTTCAGTTATAGAGTTTGAAAAAGGCCAAAAGAAACTGCTCTGGAGATCTAGGCAGAGGGTGTGCCAAACCTTTCGCAAAACCACAGAATACGTTTTACGGTACGGGTGGTCGATCTTCGTGAATGCTGTGTTCACTGCATTGCGATCAGTAGGGCGGCCGACACGGCTTCCTATGGATAAAAGATATATGCCTATAGGGGTCTCCCAATATATACGCGATGGTACGTGGGAGCACAAGTCTGTATTAGTGCCACCGACTCTCAGGAGGAATCACCCACCTTCGTCGAGATCAACACTCACTACGTTTAACGACGCCGGAACACGTCTCTAGCTTAGACCTCTATGTGTTTGCGTTATGTTTCAAAGCATTGTTAGGTTCATTCAATATATTTTAAGTTGATCTTTTTAAAGTTTGCCTTTCAAGGTTCACCACGAGATGTTTTGATACAAATTCCTAAATGCAGTCTAAGATGAGAAGCAAGCTTTTTCAATCTTTTAGACTTATGAAAATCTTAACTACTGAGGGAAAAGAAAGACAACATCTTTTCACACAGATCAAAGAGCACACACTAATGCAATTTTTCCCTAAATCAACATACAAACTTGTCAAATGCAAAATGCAAAATGCAGGTATTTCTTTTCTCTTTCTTAATGTTGGTGCAATACAAAAAGAAAGCTGTTGTATAACTTTGAATTCAATTTCGAGTGAAAGCAAACAAGCTTGTCCAAAATCGAAAGACACCTTAAGATTTACTTGTTTCGACACTAGAAATATGTAAATTCAAACCATATGACGAAAGAAAAAGCTCAATCAGCTATGAACAGCAAACAAACTAACTCTTAAGATCAAAACGACACTTATCACAGGTCTAGATCTAAGAGGCCACAGCAAGACTAGTTCGCTTTTCGTTATGGGAAACTGTAAATGATACAAGAAATACACAAAGAACAAACACAGTTTCTTTATACAACCGAGGCGGAATAGTGGCAAGGAAAGTTGGTTTCAGATAGGCACACTGACTGGTAACAGGCTGCAAAAACAAGGGTGAAAAAAGGGCAAGAAACAGCAGGAAACCCCAGTAGCACAAGGCAAGACTGGTTCAGCGCAGGTAGTACACTGTCAGTTTGACATTCAGCGCAGGTATCCCCTTCGGGAACTGCGCTGAAATGCAGACAGCCTTCACACAGCCTGCATTGAAGAACGAAACTTTCGTTTCTCTTGGTTTCCGGGTCACAGATTGCTCAAAAATTCACAGTTTTTGGCCAAATCAGAAGCTATCAGTCAAGTACACACTAAGGGATGAAAAGGAGGATGAAAATTTATCACTAAGAGCTATTTAGAGTCCTTGTGAATCAGCTCTTCAAATCATAAATTGCCCAACAACTGAGCTAGAGTAGCTGCCCTCTACTTTGCATTTGAAAGATCCAAATGCAGTTCGATTCGATACTCCCTGTGTTTATGAAATGAATAGCAAAAAACACAAACAACCAACAAGATACGATCCCCAGCGGAGTCGCCAATTTGTTGTTGGGAAAAGTATCCAATACGGAATGACCCTATCCCACTCTAAGGGTGATAGTACCTCAGCAACAATCAAAGCAAAGCTATTCGAGATTACTTCTTTATGAGATGTAAGAGAGGGGAGAAAACGATCCACTAACCGTTGTCTTCCGCTAATGATTGATCCAATCTTCTCTCTTTGCTGCTTGCTTCCAGCTCCTTACTCTTTCACTAGCCCAGCTACACCAAGATCCTGCAAAATGGCAAGAGAGGGAAAATACAAGAAGCATACATTCATAATTGATTCAAGGATTAGAATAAATCAAATATACAAGTATCAATACGCCATTGAGACACATGCATATAGAAGAACTTCAAATGCTTTATTAATGGAAGAAGTAAAGTTCAGGAAGTGATACAACCATAAAAGGCCCAATCCAGCATCACCTCCCAGCAGAAAGAAATCTCCTCTTCACCTCCTTCAAGCAAATCACCCAATAGTTCTATACTCAAACCAACAGCACTTCCTTGCATTCACAAGATTCCAGCCCCCCTAGACCTCATGAGAGAGCTCTATATATAGGAGTTTTGGAGAAAGGATGAGTCAGCTTGAGGCTGGCATGAAGCTGACTAGTGTCCTCTCCCACTTCAGTTATTCTTCAGTTCTTGAGTCCACTTGGAGGTTCTTGCTTCCACTTGGAGATCTAGACCCTCTTACTCATCACAAGGCGAATT
The DNA here is from genome assembly GCA_031772625.1 of Pinus tabuliformis. Lineage (NCBI taxonomy): Eukaryota > Viridiplantae > Streptophyta > Pinopsida > Pinales > Pinaceae > Pinus > Pinus tabuliformis. The sequence continues at coordinate 1,247,190,184 of CM062811.1, forward strand.
CCCTGATCCAAGTGTCATTTTGGAAGCTTCCTGGGCATTGACACCTTGAGGAATGACTGTGCCACTTGGCCAATCTCGCCCAGCGCAGGTAGCCTTCATTGGAGTTGACATTCAGTGCAGGTACAGAGTGGAGCAGTTGACATTCAGCGCAGATGCTCAGTGGAGCAGTTGAGATGATCCAGAATTAGCTTGTTTTTTAGTGTTTTCAGGTGGAGAACTGATATTTAGTGCTGTGGTTTGCTGACCTTGTTCCTCTAGGGGTAGGAACAACATGTTTAGGGACTTTGGATCCCTTAGATTATTGACATTTCATGCTTCATGCTGTAAGGCACAAAAATGTCTATAACACCTCTTCACGTGCTTCTGGTCGGGCTGTCCTGTTGATCCAAAATATTTTGCTTATAAGTGTGTTAAATAATTACATGCATAAATTGTAGCTTGACATAGAAAACTTAATGTGCACATGAGAGAAGAGGAGAAACACATAAAGCATGAAAGAAGACAGCAAGACTTGATAACGGAGTTCATCTCACTTGGACTACGACTTCGGGCCCTCCATATTGAAAAATGGACGAAAAATGTAGAATTATGATGGATAAACTGACATCACCATTGCATTCGTGGTGTTGAGAAGTGCTGAAACCATATTGTCAAATTCTAAAAGGTGAAAATTCGGCCTCCTGCAAAATTCTGCCTCGAATTGCATGCACTGCCTCCTCTACCCTAGGCGCACTGATAAACTGCATTTAAATATAAAATGTGGTGGTGGATTTCTCAATAAGTCCGTTGTGGTGCAGTGGTTATGGATCCAAATATTATGGAGGAGGTCAAGCGGTCAAACGCCGCCTCCTCCCATTTTTTACATAACGAAATGTTAAATTAAGAATTGGTTCGGGCTCGGCCCGCCCCCCATACATACCTTCGTCGGTCTTCATTGAATGATGGCGCGTCCTTTTTTTTTTGGGTGTGGTTGGGTCCATGCCCCAAGGGCTGACCCACCACCCGTTACATATATTGCATAACGATGCCGAGGTGTGGGTTGTGGAGTGGCGGATGTTGGGTTGTGTTATATTCTTTCCACGACTAGCCCATGTAGTTAACTAGGGGTTTAGAAGGGGTTCGGAGCTGCCCCTTCGTTGCGCCAATTGCATTGGGGGGAGTCACAAGGGGTTTGAGGGGTGCAGGTAACCCCACTCTATGGGTTCTGGGGCAGCGCCCCAAAAAATTTTGGTTTTGGACCCTATGTTAGGTTGGGTGGAACTACCTATGGTTTTGTGCATGATTTTCGTACATGGTTTTGGATGCGATGGTTTTCAGTCCATTGTTTTGGACGCGATGGTTTCGGTCCATGGTATTGGATGCTTCGGCATGTATAAATATCTATTGTAACAATGAAATGAACATAATGAAAAATCAAGTTGGTAGTCCTGGTTTTGGGATCTAGGGGAAACTCTCTATGTATATGTGTTTTATGTGTTATGCTCTTGCATCGTTTATTTTCTGTGTTTTAGAATTCGTATGTAGGTAATTTTTGTACAGGGTTAAAACCTACATTTGGTATCAGAGTTGTTTTGGCTTCAAGGGGACGCCTTTGTTGTTGAGGGGTTACTCTCGGGCCTGTGGTAGACTCTGTTCAATGGGAGATCTACAAGATCGATTCTGGTAGTGAAAGAAAATGGCGAGCAGTGGAAAGATAGAAATCGAGAAATTTAATGGTCAGAGTTTTGAGTTATGGAAACTCAAGATGGAGGATATGTTGGTGGATAAAGATCAGTTGATCATGGTAGATCCAGGTACTAAACCAATGGGAGTGTCCGATGAAGAATGGAAGAAGTTGGATTGGAAGGCAAAGAGCACAATACGATTGTGTGTCTAAGATTCAATATTGTTGAATGTATCAGGGGAAGCTACGGCGAAGGCTTTGTGGGACAAGTTAGGGACTTTGTACTAATCTAAGTCTCTGGTGAATAAATTGTTCCTACGGAAAAAGTTGTATAACCTGAGGATGAAAGATGGAGACTCGGTGACAGAGCATATGAATGCATTTAATACTATGGTAAGTCAGTTATTATCTATTGATATTAAAATTTCAGATGAAGATAAGTGCATCAGTTTGTTGTGTTCTCTACCAGATTCGTGGGATAGTTTTGTTATTGCAATAGGTAGCAATGCAACTGCCTTGCAGTTTGATGAAATAGTCTCATCCTTGCTGACGGAGGAGATAAGACAGAAAATTATGGAGATCCAAAATGGTGATCCCTTGTCTGTACGAGGATGGTCCCAGAACAGAAACAAAAATAAGTCATCAAGTGGGAGATCTAAATCTAGAGGGAGATCTAAATCTCCAGGAAAACCTGTAAAAGTGGTATGTTGGAAATGCGGAAAGGAATGGCACTACAAAAGGGACTGTAAATCTAAAGCCCCTGATAAAGGAATGGGATCTAATGATGCTCCTTCTGTAGAGGCGAAAACCACCTCAGATGAAGGTGGGGATGTGTACTTGGCTTCTTCAAGTACACATGTAGATCATGAGGCATGGTTGATTGACTCAGGTGCATCCTTTCACTTCACTCCCCATAGAGAGTGGTTCTACAAGTATGAGAAATACGATAGTAGTGATGTCTTCTTAGGGGATGATAGGAAGGCTAGAATCGTTGGTCACAGAAAAGTAAAGTTGAAGTTGCAAGGTGGAAGGGTTAGAACACTTCTGGGTGTTTTGCATATTCATGCATTGGCCAGAAATCTAATTTCTATAAGAAAGTTGGATGATGCATGTGTAAAAACAGTGTTCAAGAAGGATACCTGCAAGATGGTTCGGGGAGCACTGGTATTGATGCGGGGAGTTCGGATTGGAACTCTGTACAAGCTGAAAGGTAGCACGGTTGTTGATGGGTGCAACAGTTCTGTGGTTCCTAAAAGTGGAGCAGACCAGGATTACACAAAGTGTTGGATATTCGTGGCTTTGTTGATGCAGACTAGGCTGGAGATCTGGATCAGAGAAGATCTACAAGTGGGTATGTGTTTAACCTATTTGGAGGTGCAGTCAGTTGGATGAGTAAGAAACAATCTGTAGTGGCACTATCAACTACAGAGGCAGAATACATGGCAGCCACTCATGCAAGCAAGGAAGCAGTTTGGTTGTAGAGATTTTGTTCAAATATGGGGTTAGTACAAGGAGCTATAAGGATAGACTATGACAACCAAAGTGCAATTTTCTTGGCAAAGAAACCTGCATATCATTCAAAGACAAAGCACATTGACGTTCAGTATCACTTTTTGAAGGATATGATAGAAGACAAAAAGGTGTTGCTGGTAAAGGTGGACACTTTGAAGAATACTGCAGATACATTGACAAAATCTGTGAGCTCTAAGAAGTTCTCTTGGTGTAGAGAAACAATGGGCATTGCAGGGCTAGATAAATGACTAAGCTCTCTTGTTGCCCCCTGTGTAAAGAAAACAACAAGTGGGATAATGTTGGGTTGTGTTATATTCTTTCCACGACTAGCCCACGTAGTTAACTGGGGGTTAGAAGGGGGTTGGAGCCCCCCCTTCGTTGCGCCAATTGCGTAATGGGGGAAGTCACAAGGGGTTTGAGGGGTGCAGGTAACCCCTGGAAAATTTTGGTTTTGGACCCCATGCTAGGTTGAGTGGACCTACCTATGGTTTTGTGCATGATTTTCGTACATGGTTTTGGATGAGATGGTTTTCGGTCCATTGTTTTGGATGCGATGTTTTCGGTCCATGGTATTGGATGCTTCGGCATGTATAAATATGTATTGTAGCATTGAAAGGAACATAATGAAAAATCAAGCTAGTAGTCACGGTTTTGGGATCCAGGGGAAAATCTCTGTGTATATGTGTTCTATGTGTTATGCTCTCGCATTGTTTATTTTCTATGTTTTAGAATTCGTATGCAGGTAATTTCTGTACGGGGTTAAAACCTACAGCGGGGTCATGGCCACCCACCCCGTGTTTATTGTTGGTTCCGTGGGAGGGTCGGGGATCGTGGCCTGCCCCTCCATTATATATATATTAATTCTGTTGTGTGTAGAAAAGAGTTGGAGTGGCGGGGTTGGTGGCCTACCACCCCCTTTTTTATATATATTTTTTTGTTAAAATAAAACAAAGTGTGCATTATTGGAAATTCAGTTTTTGGACCAAAGGAGTCATTTTAACAAGGGAACAATTTTGCTCGGAATCTGGCCAGAGTTGTCCGGATTCCGTCCGGTGGGAAAAGTCCAAATTATGCCTTCATTAATCCTGCCCAGTCATCAAAAACTCAACCTAACTTTGACTACTTCTTTCTCCTTCATCCGGACTCAGATTGGACGTTCGCACCATTCGAATTAGGGCAACAAGCACTTCGATCTGATGTCAAGTTCATCATCTTTCCACCACTTTGAATTTTGAGATTTTTCCATGCCACTGGTGTCTGGAGATCCACCTGGATCAATCCTCCCAATTGGCAAGTGACGGAATTGTTCCCTCACTCTTTCTTTTTCCACCCATTTTGCCTTGCTAGGGTGCATCCCCTTGAAACCAACTCGAAGATATTCCACATCTCTCCATCGTGAATTCCTGGTTCTTCTGTCAAGGATGATGTCTTCAGGTAACTCATCGAGATACTCTAGTGCAAAGTCATCAACTGTAGGAACTTTTCCCACCTCTTCGGTGTCCATAATAAATGGTGGCTCATACAGCTTTAAGTTTTCCACATTCACTACGGGGTACATTTGCATATATATCGGCAAATCGAGACGAAAGGCATTGTTTCCAATCTTCTCCAAGATGGTGAATGGAACATATCGGATTGGTCACAACTTCTTCCCTTCTCCCTTCATCTTGTCCTTGCATATATGGAACCACACTTTGTTGCCCACTTGAAATTGATGGTCAACTCAAAGTTTCTCATGTCGAGCGTTGTAACGGGCTTGACTTTTCTCCAACTGCTCCTGTACTGCTTGGTGAATCAATTGGATCCACTGAATGAACTGTTGCGCTTTGTCCCTATCATCACATCCACTGGAGTCATCTTCCCTTCCAAAGACCATATCAAAAGGGTCTTTTGGCAAGTAGCCAAAACATGTCTCAAATGGTGAACGATGCGTAGATGAGTGCACTGCTCGGTTGTAGGAATGTTGCACATATGGAAGATGCTCATCCCACAAATTAGGATGTTTCCCACAATAGCCTCGCAACAAGTGTACCATGGTGCGGTTTACAACCTTTGTCTGTCCGTCAGTCTGTGGATGAAATGTCGTGCTTCTTTTCAACTTGGTGTCCATCATCTTCCACAAGCTGGTCCAAAACTCTCCGAGAAAGCGAGAGTCCCAATCTGACACAATCGATGTGGGCAGCCCAAAATGGACCCAAACATGCTGAAAGAAAAGATAAGTAGTCTACTCTACAGTGATCTTCTTTTTACAAGGCATTAAAATACACATCTTACTAAAACGGTCAACGACGACATACAAATAGTCATGACTTTTCCTAGACAAAGGCAAACCTCCTACAAAATCCATCGACACACTTTCCCATGGATGACTTGGAATAGGGAGTGGTGTGTAGAGCCCGATTTTTCTATTAGAGGGCTTTGAAACAGAACACATCACACATCCCTTTACATAGCGAGTCACAATGTTCTTCATATGAGGCCAAAAACAAAATCTTTGTACATGACACAAAGTTTTTTTGACACCAAAATGACAAGACACAAGGGAGGTGTGGGCCTCCCGGATTACATGTACCCTTTCTCCTATGGGTATGCACAATTTACCAAGGTGATACAATAATTTCCCCTACAAGTGATAGTTGTCCTCCTGTGAACCATGGGTTAGTTTTGCATAAATCTCCTTAAAGTCATCATCGTTAGCATATTGTTCAGCATAACTTTCAAAAGATAACGAAGCATTATGCAAAATAACACAAGCAGAAATAAGAGGGCGAGATAGCATATCAACCACTTTGTTGCTAGTGCCCTTCTTATACTTTATTACCATATGAAACTGTTGAATCAAACCCATCCACCTGAAATGACGAGATTGTTGCAACTTGTTTTGTGACTAAAGATACTACAAAGGCTGATAATCTGTATGGATGATGGTCTCCTTGCCGATCAGGTAGTGTTTCCACTTTTTCACACTCTGGACCAAGGCATATAACTCCTTGTCATAATTGGGATAGTTTATCATAGCCTGAGATAATTTCTCTGAATGGTAACATATCGGCTTCTTTTTCTGCATCAGTATAGCTCCCATGGCATATTTGCTGGCGTCTGCTTCGATCGCGAATGGTTGTTGGAGATCTGGTAAGGCCAAGACCGATGCGGTGATGATCTTTTCTTTCAATGTTTTGAAGGACTTCTGTTGCTTTCCTCCCCATTGAAAGACTTGCTTTACACTTGTCAATGCATGTAAAGGTGCTGCAATAATAGAGAAACTGGCAATAAATCTCCTCCAATACTGTATTGCACCCAAAAAGTTTTGAACCTCGATCACACTAGTAGGCTTAGGCCAATTTACAATTGCTTAAACTTTAGAAGGATAAATTTTTAGTTGACCATGACCAACAATATGACCTACATAAACCAAAGAGTTTTTCCCAAACTCACACTTTGACAATTTTACATAGAGTTTTTCGTTTTTCAATACATCAAGCACTTTCTGCACATGGCATACAAGTTCATTCCAACTTTTGCTAAAGATAAGAATATCATCTAGATAGACAAGAACAAATTCATCAATGAAAGGCCTAAAGGGATCATTCATGGCCCTCATGAAAGTGGCTAGAGATTTGCAAGTTTGAATGGCATTACCATCCATTCGAACAACCCCTGTTTGGTCTTGAAGGCGGTTTTCCACACATCCTGCTTTGCAATTCGAACATGGTGATAACAACTACACAAATCCAATTTGGTGAAATAGATAGCATTCTTTAATTGATCTAATAAGTCATCAATGCGGGGAAGAGGGTAACGATTTTTCACCATGATTTTGATTAGTGCTCGATAATCCACACACATCCTCCACGTGCCATCTTTCTTCAGCACTAAGACAATCGGTGAGCCACATGGAGACGTGCTCGGTCTGATGACCCCTTGGTTCAATAGTTCTTGCACCTGCTTTTTGATCTCCTCCATCTCAATGGTCGACATCTTGTACATGCCAATATTTGGTAAAGGAGAATCATGTTGCAAATGGATCTCATGTTGGATTTCCCTCTTCGGAGGTAATCCCCTGGGTTCCTGAAACATGTCATCATAGTTAGAAATTAATTCACATAATTCCTTTATATGCACATGATCACAACCCTGGAAAGCATCGGATAATTCTGCATCTTTTCCCCTTACAACCATAAGCATGCAACCCTTACTAGAATTCACCAACCTCTTCATTTGTCCTACACTTACAAGGCTGGAATTGATTTTAGTTTGATGAGATTGATTTTAGTTTGATGAGCCCTTACAATATATTCTACCCAACCTTTTGTGATTTGGTATTTGTTTTCATGACGGAAGAAGATTGCCTTTCTATCATATAGATATGGACTCCCTAACACCATGCCACAGATATCCAATGATATCACATCAAGTCTTACCTCATCCACTAACTTAGAAGAAATCACAAATTTAACCTTACACTGCTTAGTTACATTCAGTTTTGCTTTATCATGTATCCATCCAAGTGGGTAAGGTTTTGGATGTGGTTTGGTTTCCAAGCCTAGCTTTTTTACCAAGGACTCTGAAATTAAGTTTGCTTGGGATCCGATATCAAATAGAGTTTCCACTTTTGTATGATTTATGATAACTCTAACATGAAATAGCTCAATTCTCTTTCCTTCATTAGGAAGAGACTCATCTATTGAACTAGTGCCTTCATGTGATTCAGAATTAATATGAGGTGTAAGAGTACCTTTTGTTCCTGCTGTTGTGACCAATGCTTCATCTCTGGAATCAGATTCAAGGTCTTGCTACACAGTTGCCACTGTCTTCTTCTTGCCTTTTCCTCCATACTTCTTTGGTCTCTTTTCCGAGTATAGTTTCCACCAATGATCGTCGTCATGACCTTCCTTTTTGCAGTGAGTGAAATAAGGTCTTTCTCCTTCATCTTTCTTGGTTGATGTCATCCTCTTCTCCTTTCCTTTTCCTTTCACTTTGGGTTTTCCATTTGGAGGTTTGAAAGGTGGTTTCTTGAAATGATCATCTCTTTCATTTTTTCCCCTGTTCTCAAGATGGATGGCCTTTACACTGGCCGAGTCAATAGTAGTTGGTTCAAACAATAATAATGAATGTCTAAGGTAACTATGTAATGATCCAATATACTTAGTTACTACTTCAAGTGAGTCAAGTGCAATGCCCAAATTAAGTGCCTGTTTTCTAAATTCCTCTGTAAAGCTTTGAACATCCTAACCTCTACCTTGCCTTAAGTATTGCCAATCCATTAAGGCTTTTTGTTTATAACCCAAGGGATAAAATTGTTCCTTTAATGTAGAAATGAAACTAGGCCATGAGGAAAGAAGATTACCCACACTCTTACTGCTTCGCAATTTGCTCTCCCACCAAACGAGAGCGGTGCTACTCAGCCGAAGAGAGGCCAGCTGAATATTTGCCTCATCCTCTTCGATCTGCTGAATCCTGCAGTAGATTTCAATCTGCCTAATCCAGTTATTAAGCTTTTCTGCATTACTTTCACCGTTAAACATGGGAAGATCAAATTTGACATCTAATTTAAAGAAAGGTTTCTCAGATGGATCCCTTGAATTTCTTTGATGATGGTGATGAGAGGAAGAAGAACTTTCACTCGTGGAAAGAGAAGGAGGGCTTCTTCTCCACCATTTCCATGCACTGAACCTTGTTCTTCTATATTTCTCTCTTCTACTTTCTCCAGCCTTGAAAGTAACTGACCGACATTCTCTGCCATTGTATGGAAGGTTTTGCGGAAATTGTGCTCCTCTTCATGACGAGCCTCTTCATCTACTATGTTTCTCCTTCTATGTGCACGCCCCGCTTCGGGATCGAAAGACTTTAGTTTCCCTTCGCCTCTTCAGAGCCTGTTTCTTGTTAGCATACAAACATGCAATTCACATCTAAAAAGACCTACTCTGATACCACTTGATCCAAAATATTTTGCTTATAGATGTGTTAAAGAATTACATGCATAAATTGTAGCTTGACATAGGAAACTTAATGTGCACATGAGAGAAGAGGAGAAACACATAAAGTAGGAAAGAAGACAACAAGACATGATAATGAAGTTCATCCGACTTAGACTACGTCTTCGGGCCCTCCATACTTAAAAATAGCCGAAAAATGCAGAAATCTGATGGAGAAACGGACAACGCCATTGCGTTCGTGGCATTGAGAAGTGCTAAAATCATATAAAATTTGTCAAATTCTAACAGGTGAAAATTCGGCCCTCCTACAAAATTCTGCCTCAAACTGCATGCGCTACCCCTCTGCCTTGGGCACACTTATAAAATATGTTTAAAAATAAATTATGGTGGTGGATTTCTCAATAAGTCTGTTGTGGTGCAGTGGTTATGGATCCAAATATTGTGTAGGAGGTCGGGCAATCAAACCCCGCCTCCTCCCTTTTTCTACATAACGAAATGTTAAATTAAGAATTGGTTCAGGTTGGGCCTGCCTTGGGTGGCCGGCCCCCCATACCTACCTCCGCTGGTCTTCATTGAATGATGGCACGTCCTTTTTTTTTAGGCATGTTTGGGTCTGTTCCCCAAGGGCCGTCCCACCACCTGTTACATATATTGCATAACGATGCCGAGGTGTGGGTTGTGGGATGGGAGGGCCATGGCCGCCCACCCCGTGTTTATTGTTGGTTCCGTGGGAGGGCCGGGGTCATGGGCCGCCCCTCCACTATATATATATTAATTCTGTTGTGTGCGGAGGAGAGTTGGGGTGGTAGGGTTGGTGGCCTACCACCCCCTTTCTTTTATAATTTTTTTGTTAAAATAAAACAAAGTGTGCATTTTTGGAAATTTGGTTTTTGGACCGAAGGAGTCATTTTAACGAGGCAACAATTTTTCCTGGAATCTGGCCGAAGTTGGTCGGATTCCGTCATCAAAAAGTCAACCCAACTTTGACTTCTTTTATCTCCTTCATCCGGACTCGGATTGGAGTGTCATTCGCACTATTGGAATTAGGGCGACGAGCACTTCGATCTAATGTCAAGTTCATCGTCTTTCCACCACTTTGAATTTTGAGCTTTTTCCATGCCACTGGTGTCTGGAGATCCACCTGTCTGTAGATTTTTCCACTGTAGATCCCCTGGTAATGCAATGTACTAAAGCAAAACACTTGATCTACTTCTACAAACAATTGAGCGAAAGCTTAATCGAACATAAGCAACATCAAGCATGAATAGATATAACTAAAAATGAGAAGTAATCAACCATAACACAGAAGGTATAACACTGGGGAAAGCACCAGCCTAAAACCCCAATTCTGTATTATCATACAAGTGGAAATCTTGTTCAAGTTACAAAAAGAATCAGCTCTCAAGCTATCCTGCTCTCTCTGCAATCAAACAATATTGCTCACAGACTCAATAGACATAGAATATATCTTCCTCAAGCCCTCCAAGCCTCCTATTTCCTTGTGCAGTTTTGATTGGGGTCCAATGATATCACATGTGTGAATTGGCCTCATCACACTCACTGTAACCTCAGGTCCAACTACGCAATCCTCAAGGAATAATATTCCTTCTGCATGCAAGGAATATTCACCAAGGAATATCCTAGCAACTGATAGTACATTGTCCCTCCATCTTATCTCAATTGGGTCTCTGACTGAACTGACATGCATGATTTATCCATGAGTGAATCTTCAGTTATCTGAAATACAGTAGTTACATGCATGCAAGCATTAACTAACTGAACTCTCATTAATTTAACAAATTGTTAAATTAATCTAACTGGACTTGACTCAGTTAACTGAGCCAACTAATTACAACTCACTCTTATCTCTTTAACTGATGGATAAATCCCTCAATCAAAGGAGAAACTATTGCATGTCCTCACATAGACTTCAAGTTCATAATTCCTTAACTAATTAACTCAAGACGAACTAATTAATCAATTTACAAACTGCTATTAATATCAAATTCGAATTTTACTTCCTATGTTTAGTCCAGGGACTGACTAAAATAAGAAGGGATCCCAAAATGCTATTTTTAGAAAAGCTATTTTTAGCACTTTCACTTTTCACCCATTGTAGCTAAGATCTCCAATGGCTGAACTGCTATTTATAGCCTGACTATCTATACCAGTGATATTTTTAGCATCTTCTATTTTTATCATTTCTTGTTGCACATTTCAACACTCCCTCTCAACAAGAAAGGGATTATCAGTAACCCCGATCCTGTCTCTGTGGAACTCGAACTTGCATTTTGACAATGCCTTAGTCAAAATATCTTCATCATGCTCCTCGGTCGAAACATACTGTAACATCATGATCCTCTTGACCACACAGTCCTGTAGATGATGGTAATGGATATCTATATGCTTGGACCTGTCATGAAACATTGGATTCTCAGAGAGTTTTATGCAACTCTGATTATCGCAGTATATCACCATAGGATCCATCATCTGACCAAACAATCCCACTAGAATCTTCCGCATCCAAATGGCCTCGCATGCTGCCTGACTGGCAGCCATGTATTCAGCCTCTGCTAAGCTAAGTGCAACTGATCTCTGTTTCCTGCTATACCAAGAAACTGCAGCTAAACCAAGGTTGAAGATTCCTCCAAAAGTGCTCTTCCGGTCTGATGGACTACTAGCCCAATCGACATCTGTGAAGCCTTGCAGCTTCACTCCCTCTGTCCATCTGTACCACAATCTGTATTGTGTAGTGCCTCTGAGATATCTCAGTGCATGCTTCGTTGCCTTCCAAAACAGCTTGGTAGGCTGAACCATAGCTTGACTCAGCTGGTTCACTGCAAAGCATAAGTCGGGTCGTGTGTTCACCAAATATATAAGTGAACCCACCAGCTGTTGATAAACAGTAGCAGCTACTACCTCACCTGAAGTAGCATCCTCCTTCCTCCAATTCCTAGCTAGAGGGGTCTGCATGAGATTGCACTTCTCCATGTGAAAGCACCTAAGTATCTCATTGGCATACATGCCTTGAGACACAAATACTTCCCCATCTTTCTGCCACACTTCCATGCCTAGAAAGTAGTGCATAAGGCCCATGCCCTTCATCTCAAACGCTCTTGCAAGTTCCTCCTTACAAGTTTTGATCAACTGATCATCACCTGTCAAAATCAGATCATCAACATAAAGTACAATAATCAATGGCTTACCTTCTACCATGATGTGGTAAAGGTTCGCATCTGCTTCACTCTTAGTGAAGCCCAACCTGGTGAAATAGTTGTCGATCCTGGTATACCAAGCACGGGGTGCTTGCTTTAGCCCATACGGTGCTCTCTTGAGCCAGAAAACATGTGACTCGTGATCGAAGGTCTCAAATCCTTCGGGTTACTCAATGTATACCTCTTCCTCAATCTTCCCATATAGGAACGTCGTCTTCACATCCATCTAATGGATCTTCCAACCCATCTGTGCTGATAGAGCTAGCATCGATCTGATAGATGAGTACCTTGCTATGGGAACAAAGGTCTCATCGTAGTTGATCCCCTCAACCTGTGAGAAACCTCGGGCAACAAACCTTGCCTTGTGTTTCTCAACACTCCATCAGCTACCTACTTTACCTTGTAAAGCCATCGGGAACTAACCGCTGACTTGTCCCCGGGTCTAGGGACAACATCCCACACACTGTTCCGTATGATAGAATCGTACTCTTCTACCATTGCATCAACCCAGACTGGTTGCTGCACTACTTCCTAAAAAGAAGAAGGTTTGGTCGCTACACACTCCCCAACCAGGGCCATGTAGCCAGTGTATCTCTCCAGAGATCTCCTATGTCTGCGCTGAGAGGATGGTTGCCCCACATTCTCTCTCGCATCTAGCATCAATCTGTCAAGTTCCCGCGAGCGTTTCCACCCGTCTCTCAAAGACTCTCCAGGAGTGGTGGTCTCCACTACTGGATCCTCTACATGTGGCTGATCCACATCATCAGGAGGCTCCTCCTCCTTTGGAACTAAAAGTTCCTCATCACCATGCAACTTGAGCTCCCTCTCAAGTGACACTCGCATGGCTCTCTGCTCGTCGAACTTCAGATCCCTGCGCACTATGGTCCTCTGACTGGCAAGCGTAAACACACGATAGTTGTGGGTGTATATATGTATCCTACAAGTATCCCCAACTCAGTTGTTGGGTCTAGCTTCTTCCGAGCATCTTTGGTCACATGACAGAAAACTGGTGATCTAAAGATGCGGAAGGGACTCACGTCTGGTCGCTTCCCTGAAAAAGCCTCCATAGGTGTCTTTATCCCCAAAATATGATGAGGACTTCTGTTCTGAAGGTACACTGTTGTATTGCATGCCTCAGCCCACAGATGAAGTGGTAGGCTTTGGTCATGCAACATCGCTCGAGCTACTCCCATAATAGATTTGTTCTTCCTTTCGGCCACCCCATTCTGTTGTGGGTTATGAGGTGTCGTCAATTCCTGTTTAACTCCTTCTGCAGCATAGAAGTCTTTAAACTGCTGGGAAACATACTCTCCACCATTGTCGCTATGCAAGGCTTTTACTTTCTTTCCAGATTCTTTCTCTACCAAGGCTTTAAACTCACAAAACCTCAAGAAGGTTTGATCCTTCTTTTGCATAAATTATATCCAACATCTACGAGAAAAATCATCAATAAAAATAACATAGTACCTTAGGCTGTATAGAATGGTCCACATAAATCTGAGTGAACTCTCTCCAGGATTGCTCCAGCTCTACTATCCCGATCCTGAAAGGAAGCTTTTGCATACTTACCCAGGGTGCATCCTTTGCATGTATCTGTTTGCTCCATTTTTCCCTTGGGTAAGCCGGTAGAAATTTGTTTCATGATCTTCAAGGCCCCGTTATGAAAGTGGACCAGTCTCCTATGCCACAGCTCACCAACATCTTGTCTTTACACCACCTCTGCTTTGGAACTCAGTGCAGCACAGTCATCTACCTCCAGCTTGTAGAGATTCTTTACTCGAATCCCAATTCGCTTGGTCTGTCCGATGTCGATATGCCTCAAGAAAAATTTTCCTTTATTAAAGACTACATCATAGCTTTTATCTTCTAGCATAGCAATAGACACAAGATTCTTTTTCAAACCTAGTACATACTTGACAGCAAATATGGTGAGAGGAGCATCATGCTCCCTCTGAAACACAACTATACCTTCACCTGAGACAGAGTACTTTCCATCATCGCCCATCTCGATCCGCATCTGCAGATCCTTCTCCTCCAATGTACTGAAAAGATTCTTATCACCCGACATGTGGAAAGAAGCTCCACTGTCCAGGTACCAAACACATCCCACCATGGATGAAACCATGCATGCGATAAGCGATAAATCCAGCTCAAACTGTGAGGATAATGCATCACCATCAGATCCCTCAGAGGAACCCTTCTTAGATTTCTTTAGTGGACAATTCATCGCATAGTGGCCAACTTCATGACAGTGAAAGCATCGCACTTTCAACTTGTCAACCTTCTTCCCTCCATGAGAAGATTTGGATTGGGATGCCTTCCCTTTCCTTTCTTAGCTTTACTCGCTAAAGCCAGATTTGCTTCATCATCTTGTTTTGATGAAGATCCAACGCTAGTGCTTCGCCTTATCTCCTCCTGCATCAGATCCGACCAAAGTCGTTCCCAATCTGGCAATATCTCTCTTCCATTAACCGAGTCCTGGTAGCTATGCCAACTCTTAGGAAGACTGAGGAGTGCAAGACTAACCATGTCATCATCAACAATCATGATCACTACGCTTCCAAGCTCATCCCTGCAGGTGGTGAGCTTGTTCAGGAACATAGAGATTGTGTCGCCCTTTTCGCACTTGATCTTTCGAAGTTTATTCTTTCAGTGCCAGCTTCCTCTAATCGCTACTATTCTGATAAATATCTTTCAATGTTTTCCACATCGAAAACAGAGTCTCCTTCCCATGGAGGCTCGAGACAATGTGATCTCGAACTCCCTCTAGGGTGATTCTCCTAGCTCTAGTCACACACTTTTTCCATTCCACTAATTGAGTAGCATCAGTCAGCTTCTGGACTTCTTGAATAATGAAGTCCTTTAGACCGTTATCTTCTAGTACTACCTCCATTTGATCCTTCCAGGCTATATAATTCGAACTGCCATCAAGGGCATGTTCGAGTCTCAAACAACTGAATGCCATCGGTGAAATAGATGTGTTAAGAACTCAATTCAATATTCAGAAACCAAACTTCGAACTTCTCCTGCTTGTATACTGTTCTTCTTTGATCACTTTTTCTCCGATACCATGAAGATTTTCCCACTGTAGATCACCTCGTAATGCAATGTACTAAAGCAAAACACTTGATCTACTTCTACAAACAATTGAGCAGAAGCTTAATCGAACATGAGCAACATCAAGCATGAACAGATATAACTGAGTATGAGAAGTAATCAACCATAACATAGAAGATATAAAAATGGGGAAAGAACCTGTTAGAGCCTAGATTTGCCTCAAGCTGAAAAGGCAAGGTTCTATGTCTACATCAAACCACGCTCAACCTCGTAGCTAGCCCTACGAGGACAGGAGAGGGCTCTCTGTGGGTCAATCTCAGCAAAAGATAATCAATGGGGCTGGAGATGACTGAAATATAAACTAATTTTAGGCTAGGTATGAAGTGCAAGGATTTGTTTTGAGTTTTTGAGGGTTTTGTTGGAAAAAGGGACAGGCAAATTTTGGGTCCGGGGATGAGGCCTAGTTTTTGCAAAGTTCTAATTAGGGCAAGGAATGCAATCGTTTTCATGTTTTGGATTGAATGAATGGATGGATCAGACCGATGAGGGGATAAGGAGGGAAAGAATGTCTCAAGGGTCCTCCTCAAACAGATGAAAACATGTAGAATTAAACAACATTTCAAGGCAGAGCAGAGCAGTCCAATGAATTCTACCTCAATCACTCATTTGTTTAATTGCAAAAGAAAAAAGAAGGGAAAATGATACACGTAAACATCATTGAACTTACAAATACATAGAGAAAAACACCACCAAAACATAGAGCCACATGGATCCCAACAAGTGCTACAAAACCCTGGTCTTTCCTTTGCCAAAATTGCAGAAATGAAATGTACAATAGAGTGCTAAGCAATCCCAAGTATCCAACCATGAAAATGACTGAGAAATTACATGATATAGACAAGCCTAACTCCTTAACATGCCTCTAGGGGTCAAGCTCATCATTCTAAGAGCTGTTTCAACCATATCTAAACAAGGAACTGAAAAATAAGCAATGAAACAACTTGCCCCAAAATGAAAGGAAACTTATTCATTCAGTTATTTTTCACTTTTTAGTGAATGAATCTACCAAAACAAGTAAAAATGTGCCCAAAATTACATCATGGTCATCAAATTACATCATGGTAGATCAATAGTTACATCAAAAAGAAAAACTGGTCAAAACTGGGCGAATTTTTTAGCTGTACAGTGAAAAATAGGCAAAAATCCTCTATGCCCCGCGCTTGATTCTCTATGTGTCATGCCACTTTGGAGCTGAATTTGAGGTCCTTCCCGGAGTCCAAATTGAGCCCAAGTGTACTTGTTGGAAAGCCCTTTCTGTCTACTTTCCAACCCAAGTGGAATTTCTGAATTTGGATGTCATTTTCCCCTCCAAATGTCCAATCTCCCAAGGCTGCTTCCTGTGTGTCAAAATAAGGGCAGTGAGGTCATTTTTTGAGTGTTTTTTGACCTTTTGAGGACTCAAAACTTGCCCAAATTTCTTGGCCATGCACCAAAAACCATGATTTTTCATGCCAAATCCAGAAATGCAAATTTTTTGTAATTTGGAGCTCCCTAGCAAAAGCGCACGCCACGTGGCGCGGCGCATAGGAAGGAAAACCCTGTTTTTTAGTGCAAAAAATTTCAAAAAGTCAAAAATTGCTCCAAATTTCTTGAAATTTGGGCTGGTCCTTCTCCATTAAGTGTCATGCTGGGCTAAAGAGGCTTCGGCCAATATTCGAAGACAATCATGCTCCTTTTTCCTCTTTTGATTCCTTATTGCCTTCTTTAATTTTGCCTTTAGATTCCTTATTCGTGCCTTGCAAACCTTGTTCCGCACCATGTAGTGGAAAGCCATGTGTCTCAGAAATGCTTTGTCTCTTTCGGCCTTGTCCAGCAGTCCCTCTAAGTGGATGTTGACTCTTTCGAGCCAAGACTCCTGATCATCATTAATCTCTTGCTCCAATGAAGCGAGTTCAATCCTCCTCCTTTGGGCAGCTTGACGATTCTCCCTGATGTTTTGTAATTCCATAATCGCCTGCTGATCTTCAAGCTGCTTATTCCTTTGCTCCAAGTATTTAATATTCCACTTAGCCCTCTCCAAATCGAGGGACAAGGCTTTGATCTCTGTCTGCTGCTCCTGGATGATCTCTCTAAGTTTGGCACTTTCCGGGCCCATATCTGTATCATCATCATGAATGAGAATGAAGTTGGTCTCTCGTTCACCTGAAGGCCCCTTGTCCTGCATTGACCTCTTGCCTTTGTCCTATACCTGTGGTGCTAATGTCGGAAGCGAGGCCCCTTCCACACCGGGTGGAGATAACACTCGCTTTGCTGCTGCAAACAAATGACTAATGCCCCTCTGATATGTGATGAATACCAGCACACTAACGGTCTCATGGCGCTCATACTGATGAGAAGGTCCACCTGTCTCATGCCCAACCTCTGAAAGCCCCTGTGAAGCTCTGAAGAAATCACGAGAGATGAAATCATCCCATGTGATGCCCTGTAATCCAAGCTGATGAACCACCAAAATCTTAATAAGAGCAAAATGATAAACACTGTTAAGTTGTTGCTGAGGGGTTTTGTGCTGCACAAGGGTGGTCATCCTCTCTATGTTCCAGCAAATGAAATACGGAATGTTCATCATCCGTACCCGGGTGAAATGCATGAGCAACCTAATGTGATAAGCATATAAACGAGAGAACTGTCCCTCACAGCTGAAATACTTCATGATTAATTTCATTAGTGGAGCATATTCATCTTTAAGATATCGGAATGGAAACACTCTCTTGAGCTGCCTCAAGAAACCGGTTTTAATATATGGCTCATAATGCTGCCAGTCATTATTCTTCCTCTTGTTCCATGTTTCTCCAATGTTGGGTATGTCGGTTGCCAATGAGATAGATTTTGGTGTAAGTGTGAAGGTGACACCATCCAAAGTACCCTGATCTCCATGTAAATGCAGTACAAATAGACGAGCCAACTCATGATGAAATTGAACATTAGCCACCTTCTCACAAAACTCATAACATGACTGATGCTAAAAACAGAAAATGGCTAGAGGGCAGGCCTGTAATTCAGTCAGGGTGATTGGTTCTTCTTTGATATGTTTGCTTCCTCTATGAGGCCTCCGGGGTGTATGTTCTTCCATGGGTGAATTACTTTGAGTTTCCATTCCATAATCAGATGAATGACCGGATGACATGACTGCTGTAAAAAATGCCTTGGAGAAAATTGATTGCTGATGTATGAAAACTATGTTGGATTGCTCTTTTAGTGATGTGCCAAAACTCTGCCACCAAGGGGAAACAGTGAAACAGGGGACTGTTAGGAAGGGGAAAAAATAGTAAGGGATTAGGGACTATTGGGACAAATTTTGTTAGGGAAATGTAGGAGGGTTTGATGGGTTTTATGTATAGGGTTAGGAGAGTTTTTTGTAGGGTTTGGGGTTTGGGATTTGAGAATTTGGGACAGAGAATTTGGGATAGGGGTTTGAAGATTTTAGGGAGTAGGGCAACTTAGGAATGATGAAAATAAGGGAGAGATGGGATGGGGGAATGAATTTGGTGACAAACAATAAATTTGAAACCCTAAACAGCAATCTTCATGTGAGGATTTTGACATGGTAGGGTTTGAGTTTTTGTTTAGGCATTCACCACATCAAACCACATAATATACACCTTAAACTTGGACGGATGAACAGCAAAAGTGGAGCTCAACCTACTTGAAATCAAGAGAATGCATGCGGTTTTGGCAATTGGAGACTGTTCTGGAACTTTTTGGGCCACTCAGCTGTATGCACCGCGCAGCTCGCCCAATGCGCCGTGCCTTCCCAGTGCGCCGCACCCGTTCAAAAATGCACTGCGTGGTTGCTCCCAGTGCGCTGCGCCGCGCCTTCTGCCCAGTGCGTCGCACTAGCAAGTTGCAGTGATTTTTTGCCAAATTTCTCACTTGTTCACCAAAATGACTTTGAGTTGCCTCCTCTTTGTTCTTGGCATGCAAATGAATTTTCAAAACTTGGAGACATGCTTTATACATTGGCTTTTCAAATTACTTTTTTCAAAAACCCATTTTTGTAATGTTTTGCAAATGACCTTTATTTCAACCTCTGTTTTGTACTTTTTCACAACTTTTTCACTTTATCATGAGCGAAATGACCCGAGCTTGGCTTGTTTTTGCAATTTAGGAAGCTTCTTAGGCTAAGGAAAAGAACCAGGGTGCAAGTGAAGAAATTTACAATGAAGAGAACAAGATTTACATGGTTTTGTACAAATAAAGCTAAATACTCTGTTTTTTCCTCAAAACAGAGTTTTGAGGAAAAACACATTTCGAACACTTTTTAACAAAATTTATTGGCAATAGAACATCCTCATGGCCTGCTGGTGATTATCGGACACTCTGAAGCATTTATTGACAAAACCCTAATGAGACCCTAGACCTACTTGACACTAAAACCCTAAGACAACTTTTGCAACTTTGATGAAAAGACTGTTAAATGAAGAGCCAGCAGGTAGATAACATGAGGGGAATGAGTGACAAGACCCTTTCGTCATATTATGGCATGCCCCTAGCGGAATGCAGCTGAGTGAATCAAGTAAGACACCTAAAAATGAAATGCAATCAGAGAAATGATCTCTGACAGAGGGATGAACAAGCCGACTCTAACATAACCAACCTAAAACAAGTGGAAATCTTGTTCAAGTTACAAAAATAATCAGCTCTCAAGCTATCCTGCTCTCTCTGCAATCAAACAATACTGCTCACAGACTCAATAGACATAGAATATATCTTCCTCAAGCCCTCCAAGCCTCCTATTTCCTTGTGCAGTTTTGATTGGGATCCAATGATATCACATGTGTGAATTGGCCTCATCACACTCACTGTAACCTCAAGTCCAACTGCGCAATCCTCAAGGAATAATATTCCTTCTGCATGCAAGGAATGTTCACCAAGGAATATCCTAGCAACTGATAGTACATTGTCCCTTCATCTATTCTCAACTGGGTCTCTTACTGAACTGACATGAATGAGTTATCCATGACTGAATCTTCAGTTATCCGAAATACAATAGTTACATGCATGCAAGCATTAACTAACTGAACTATCATTAATTTAACAAATTGTTAAATTAATCTAATTGGACTTGACTCAGTTAACTGAGCCAACTAATTACAACTCACTCTTATCTCTTTAACTGATGGATAAATCCCTCAATCAAAGGAGAAATTGTTGCATGTCCTCACATTGGCTTCAAGTTAATAATTCCTTAACTAATTAACTCAAGATGAATTAATTAATCAATTTACAAACTGTTGTTAATATCAAATTCGAATTTTACTTCCTATGTTTAGTCCAGGGACTTACTAAAATAAGAAGGGATCCCGAAAATGTTATTTTTAGCACTTTCACTTTTCACCCATTGTAGCTAAGATCTCCAATGGTTGAACTGCTATTTATAGCCCTGCTATTTATAGCCCTGCTATTTATAGCAGTGCAATTTGTATCATCTTCTATTTTTAGCATTTCTTGTTGCACATTTCAACACTGTCCTATTTCAGACTGTGCATCTCAAGGCATAAGTTTTTCAACTGCGCGTGGATCTGCTGAACTCCAAAGTTAGGATCCTGTATCGGGGTCTCATGTAGCCTTATCACGATCTCCAAGGCCTCTACCTGAGTCGTTAACCTCTGTTGCAACAGCGCGTTCCTCAAATGTGGCATTAGCGATGCTACAAACCATTCGCGGTGTTGTCCATCCATCAAAGTCATATTAGCTTCGCGAATCATGCACTTTAGCCTCTGATCTAGCTCCCAAGGAGTCTCACTTGGTAGCATTCTGATCTCTTTGAATCCAATGATCGATTACGCCTCTGACTTCGGCTTGCTAAATTCTCTGTTCAGCACAATTTGGATATCCGCGATCCCCGCATTTGGATTGTCATTAGAATGCTTAATATACCAAGTCAGCACGCGATCCTACAGAGCACTGACCAACGTCACTTTATTTATATTTTCATCTGTAACTCCCTGCACTTCCCATACGGCTCTTATCATGAACCAAAACTGGTCCGGATCTTCATTTCCTACTCCCTTGAACATAGGCAACTTTATCGCGCTTGCCATATTGACTCGCGGTGGTGGCGGAGGTGGTACGGGTGAAGATGGAGGTGAAGGCAATGAAGCTGGTGGTGGTGTGGGTGGGGGTGGTATGTGTAGAATCCTCTGCCTTATCAAATTGATTGTACTTCGCGGTGAGACCTTCACGAGCTCTTCCTTGTCCCTTCGCGGAGGTGAAATCAAAGGACTACTCTCTGGTCCCTTACTGCCTTCATTTCTGTAGGTTTTTCCACTTCGCGTAGCTTCGGACATCAATATAATTACATAACCCTCTTTTCACACAATAACATTTTAATCCAAGTATTCAGAGACTTTGTGTACTTACCTCACGGTCCTTTGAGAAAGCGTCGCTCTGCCTCGCTATAGCTAACTGAAGTATCCATCGCGAACTCAGTAATGAATCCTCCTATAATTCGATCGAGTGAGTGGTCAACAGCGTGCACGATCTTATCCTCCGATGCTTCCAATATGCTTACCAACTCTGGGGTCCACACAGTAGGATTGTCGAGCTTCCACCTTCCTTGGCTATCGGCTAGCTTCACGATCCACTCGTACAAGTTATTAGGGAAAGATGCAAAGAAAAATTTGTGGATCTCTGTGTACAGGTAGTAGTCTAACCACTCTTCCTTTGATAGTTGCGGATTCCTATTCTCCTACGCTGCGAACTCGTGAATCCTCCTATCCAACCAACCTTCAATTTCCTTCTTAATTGGATTCCAATGATACGACATCAGGCATCTCTTTGCATATTCTGGTCCCGGCAACGAAACCATTTGTTGGCTTGAGGGGGCCTGACCCAGGTTATGAGTTATTTAGCCAAACAAATCCTTGTACTATTGGCCCTTTTGGCAATAGCCCACGGAGCGCAGACTAAGGTCTCACCCGAATCAGAATGGGGGGATACTGGAACCAAGTTTCTCTACCCTAGAGATGTCTGAGGGGTCGGTTTAGTCCAACTGTGAATACCTTCGCGCATGTCACTTCGCGCACTTTCCTAACCATCGAGGCCTTCGCGATATATTATAATCACCTTCACGCAGCCCTAACGAGGGGCTGACGTGCTTTCACGCTGCTAAAGTAGTGATCTGCGCTATTTCCCCAAGTTAAACTGTGGATCTTACTTATCTTCTTATAACAACTAGTTATCTTCGTGTAAACAGATACTTTATCTTATATTCGCTTTATCAACACATTCATATAAGTTCGCGCATCATATAGACAATAGAAATACAATTTATATCTGACACATTCAATGCACAAAATAGGAAAAAGATACACAAAAATGATGTAAACCTTCTCTTTGTTAATGCTTCAATTGGTTACAGACTCAACCTGCCCTGCACACTCAGTTGCAAGGGTCCGCGCACTTAGCTGTGGACTACTAGGCCTCTGCGCACTCAGTTGCAGAGCCTTCTTCTACCCTACAACCCAAAAACACAACTCGACGCTTCAACTAAGACTCAACTCATCATCATTGGATCTTACAAACTTTCGTGGTTATTTTCTTTTACAACTTAGAGCCTCGCTCTATTTATACAATCCCATGGTCCATGAACCATGTGTAGATTTCTAAAGCGAACATTAAATTACAAAAATGAGGGCGGACAACCATATGACTCATTTACAATCTTCTTGCTCCGCGCCCACAAACTACGGAGTCTTTACATTAGATTTGGTCAAAATCTAAGCTTTAAGCCCCAAAACTTGCCTTGGGGGATCCCACGCCCAACATTGAGGCCTCTACCTTAGGGAGTTCGGAGAAACTAGTTGAAGACATGGACCCATCCATGATTACCACATTCTTAGAGACCTGCATGAAACTACTCCGCGATAGTAAGGTTGTGAAGGGACTATGGGAACTGATCAATTGCTGCGTTGGCAAGGACAACGCTACTAGCGAACCACGCGTAGTCAGAAAGCTTGGCAAGCATAAGGAAAGGACTGAACGTGAGATGAGACTCACCGCACAAATAGGGGAATAAAAAATGGACCAAGTTATCTTGGATTTGGGGTCTGATGCGAATGTTTTTCCAAAACAAACATGGGAAAGAATGGGGAGACCTGCACTCCAGTGGTCTCCGATCCAGTTAAGGATGTTGAATCAACAAACAATCATCCCAATGGGGAGGCTGCGGGGGGGGTAACCGTTGACATCGAGGGAGCGAGCGGGATGACGGGTTTTGAAGTAATAGAGATTGTGGATGATAGCAATCCCTACCCTGTGCTCCTTGGGATTGATTGGGCCACCGACATGAATGGCGTAATCAACCTGAAGAAGCGAAATATGATATTTGAAAAGAAATCGCTCCACGTAGTGGTGCCACTGGATCCTGCAGAAGGACCGCGCTATATAGAACAGGTATGTGATTATGAAAGTGATGACGATTTCGACCATATTTACAAGATAATGACGTGAGACTAGGGTTACGTAAATCCGACAGCAAATGGACGTATTGCATGGGACTGCGAGAGCTCCTGAACATTAGATTTGGACGAAGAATTAGAGCACTGGCAGAATTGACTACATGAATTATCTACGCTGCGTTTTAATATGATGACCAAGTCATTACGTTGTGTATCATCAGAGATAAGGAATCTGCCTCACTATGATGGTGCTAATTGACGTTGATCGCTTTTTGGATGCATTTAAAAGAGAAGTACCGAAGAAGCATTGCTTCCAGGACTTGGATTGGTAGCTACGCCTGTTATAGACATATTTGGGCACTGCAACCCTAATCATATATGTCCATAAACCAAGGGCTCTTTAACCCCTAAAATTTTTGTTTCATACCCTAAAGGATCATGGTCAATTGATTACATCATTCCCCAAAATTTCCACCTGAAAAACCACTCAGAACTAGCCAAAACTGGACCATACTGACTGCTCCACTGTCAAGGTGTGATGCATCTCACCTTCTACACACAAGGGTTGTGATGCATACTGAAAAGGCCTTATGTAGGGTGTGATGAGTGAAAATGGACAAATGTCAGAGATAGTTTGCTAAGTGGAAACTCATGGGATCTTCTAGGAACTTATCCCATGACACTTGCCTCTTTGAATTCGCCCAGGGATGATTAAGAGATCAATGAAATATCCAAGTGGAACCAAGAACTATCAGTGGAATGACACTAATCAAAAACCCAGAGCTGAATCACACCCTTGCAAGACATCTATAAATGGATCCCTCATCTGAGAGATCTGGAGGCTGGAAGTTTGTAATTTGTAAGGAAGTGTTGTTGGTTTACCTTTGAGATGAGACATTGTATTGTTGGGTGATGTTGCTTTTCATGAGGTGAAGAGGGCTTTGATGCTGGGAGGATGATGTTGGATCAAACAGCTGGGTTGTAATCCTCTCTTCTACTATTAATAAAGTTCTTTGAGATTTCCTCCATATAATCGTGTATTTGTGAATCTTGTTATTTGTGAATGTAATTGTATGGTCAATGTATTTCTGATTCTGCGTTGTTTATGATATTATAGATCGAGATGCTTTGATGGTGTTTTGTTACTTTGACTCTATAGGTATTCTCTAAAGCAAGACAAATAGGAGAGGAGTTGCAAACTCTATCAAGGGAGAGAGAAATCAAGCAAGGAGCCAAGTGGAAGATCCAGGTTGGTCCCCTTTGCTTCTCTCTTATCTATCATACATAAAGGAAATCGCAAATTGCTTTGATTGTTTGTTTCTAAGATAGCTACCCATCTTAGTGGGACTAGCAGATCGAAAAGACACTAGTTTTCCCAAAAACAAAATGGCGACTCCACTGGGGAGCGAATATTTTGTTTGTTTGTTATTGTTGTTTGCTTTATAAACTACAGACGGAGCCTGAAGTTAGCCAGATAGCCTTCAAACTGCTCTTGCTATGCAATTGCAAAGTAGATGAATGTTGCTTCAATCAATCTTCGAGTTGGTTTATGAATTGAGCATCTGACTTACAAGCATTCTAAGCACCCTTGTGGTAGCTCAATAACCTCCTCAGATCATACCCCTGTACTTTGTTCTTTAATGTTCATAATAGCTCAGCCTAAATCACTGGACCTAGCTGCAAATTTGAGTAAAAACCCACCTCAGTTTCGCTCCCTGGTCCATCGCACTGTCTATCACTAGAACCCAGTATGCATCGCACCTCCCATGTGTAGCATGTGAGATGCATCCCTGTTTCTGTGAGGCACAGGTGTGATGACTGAGTAATCTTATTTCTTGCCTTGAAATTTGGGTTTTTCCCCTTGTTTTCAACTCTATTCAGTTGTTTTGCTGCTTATGATCAGTATCTCATTGCTGAAGCCTCCTTCCTTTACATAATTCAACCCCCATTGATTAGGATTAGTGAATGTTTTTATGTATTTTTCCATCATTTGCAATCCTTAGTCAAAAGTAGCTTAATCGAACTGTCTTTTGATGCAAAAAGTGTCGCAACTGTCATTTTGATTCAAAAAGAAGAGTGTCGTAAAGTCTTCCTCCTCTAGATAGTCGATTGTACTTTTGTCATTGTATTCGATTTGAATTGTTCATATTTGAAGTGTTGAAAGCATCTTCTATTCGAAATTGAAAAGTGTCGTTCGAGTCTTCCTTTCATTTTGAAAAAGAAATTGTCAAAATGCCGCTTTGAAGAAAAATATTTCAAATCTATACTCAGTTTTCCTTTTTGGCATTTCTCACATTAAGGGAACGAAAAAATAAATACATGCATTTGCATTTGAATTTAGATTGTGTGTGAAAAATGATTTAGGAAAAGTGCATTTAGTGTGTGCCCTTTGCTCTCTGTTTGAAAGAATTGTAATCTTCTTTCCTTAGTAGATAGGATTTTCATTGCTAAAAGAAAATAAACGACTTTTTATCATTTTAGATTGCATATTTAGGAATTTTTTCATCTACATCACGCAGTGAACCTTGAAAGACAAACTTCTAAACAAGATCAACTCTAAGATAAATCTCAATGAACATAAAAACGCTTTGGAACCTAACGCAACACATCTAGAAGTCTACGCTAGAGACGTGTTCCGGCGTCGTAAAACCTGGTAACTATCGTTTTCATCGAAGGTTGGGTGATTCCTCCTCTTTGATACGAAAAGTGCTAGTACGGACTTGTGCTCCCCGTACCGTCGAGTATATATTGGGAGACCACAATAGGCTGATATCCTTTATCCATAGGAAGCCGTGTCTACCGCCCTATCGATCGCAATGCACTGAACACAGCATTCAGGAAGATTGACCGTCGTACATAAGCCCTTGGTAATTTCTCTTTAGTTCATCACCAAGGTGTATTTTGCAGTTTTGCGATTGGTTTTGTAATCCCTCTGTCTAGATTTCCAGAGTAATCACTTTCGTTCCTTTTCATCTCCTTAAAAGAAAAGGTCCATCTGAGCACTTGTCACTTTAGGCTCATTAAAAATCGAAGGCGACTAGAGTCATCTTTAGCTTTTTCTCGACTCTTCAAAATTGAAAAAGCAAAGTTGTGTCAAAGCGTCATTAAAATTTATTTAAAATGAAACATCTTTCCCCCTTTAATTTTGAGTTTATCAAGTAATCCGCAATCGTGGAAGAAAGTCAATCAAAACCCCGTCGTTCGCGGAGACTAGCGAGTCAACCGTCTTTGACTCCGGAGCGAAACCATTCTGGGCAAAGCGGTCTCGTTTAACTGAGTCCAATTCACCTGATTTATTTGAAACTTGTGTTTCAACATCGTCAAAGACTACAGTTACTCCGATCATTTTTGGTACATCTGCCTTTACAGAAGAAGCTCCGCGGTTACAAGAGGACATTAGAACTGATCCTAGTGTAACGGTAGGCACTTCTATACCTGAGACAGCTCCATCTAGAGTTGAACCAGAGATTGAAGTTCACTTACCTGAACATCTGGAAGTTGAGTTCCAGAATTCAGAAGGTGTCACCCCTCTAGTATTTGTTACTATAGAAGCTATACCTTCTTCGGCTCTAGAAATATTTTACGGACCTGATGGTCTGCCTCTTCCACCTGGACTGATTGCCATAGAGGAGATAATAGAGGATCTTCCATCCAGTACTCCATTGCATTTTGGAACTGGGATCCACTTATATCCTTCTATTTCTGAAGTTAGTTCTTTTAATCATCCTTCATTGTAAGTTCGTGTCGAATCGCTAGGAAATATTTTGGATAGACTAAATATGTCTGAGAAACCATCAACATCTAGGACTGTGTCATTTGACACAACTACGGTAGAGCTTCCTGTTGCCATTCCTACAATGTTTGTTGGTATACCATCTGTCCCGGCTAGTTATCAACCACTAGCTGGAGTCCACTCAGGGACTGTTTCAATGACATGGTCTGTTCCTATTTCTTCATCTGGATTCTCATCTGGTATTTCTTATGTTGAAACTCAACAAATTGATCCTGTATGTCAGTATCAATTTTGGCAGTCTAGTCTTCAAAGACTGATCTATCCTTTAAGCACTGGATTGCCACCATATGGGGGGCAATATGCCTTTTCATTGTTCCCTCCTGGGGAGCAACCATATGAGAGTTTACAACAAAATCAAGGTCAAACTGGAATTACATCCAACAGTTGGGTACCAATACTACCTCAACAACAAAGGGTTGTATATTCAATGCAACCAGTACAACCTATGTCGAATATTCCCACTACACCTACTATTGTGACTGTATTGCAAGTACAAGCATTACCTGTTGTGTGTCAACCTCAAGTCTCTCAGGTTGCAATACAACAGCCTCTTTTCTCTGCAGCTCAATCAAAACCTCAGGTTAGTGCCTCCTTACCTGGAACGACTCAGGCTCAAACAGGTACTATCACCCTGCATCTGGGTCAATCATCCGGTATTGGGCAACAGCAAATGGTCCAACAACCATGGCTGGTATAATATCAACAACCACAATTCCAGCAAACTTACCGAGGACCTGAGCAACAAGGCTTTGTAGGTAATGGGCAACTGCATTTTCAAAACGATTATCAACAACCATACTATAATGGTTATGCCCATCAACCTTATCAAAGTTATCAGCATCAGATACATTATGCTGGTATGCAAAGACCTACTGCTCAAGTGATCGCGTATTATCTCGGGTATGCTTCGCCAAACCTGAATCAACAATTGCCTTTTGTAGCAACTCTAGAATTACCAGATCTGAACCGGCTGACGAATGATCCAATTGCTTACACCCCTTGGTGGCCAGCGATTCCTCATAAACTTCCCTCTGATATTCCTAAATTCAATGGAAATCCAAGTGAAGATCCATTGAATCACGTAATGACTTTTCATTTGTGGTGCTCATCTAACACCCTAAATGATGATTCGATTAGGCTTCACCTTTTTCAGTGAACGCTAACTGGCACGACAGCAAAATGGTATATTGAATTTCCTAGAGCCTCGTTTGATAACTTCAGCACCCTTGCCACAACTTTTCTAACCCACTTTCAGTTACCCATAAGGTACGAAACAGGAACAAAACTCCTTACCAACTTTAAACAGGCAACAGCATATCTGATCATATTCATGAGTGGCGACATTGTTGTCAGATGGTAAAGACGTATTTTCCTGATCAGCTTCTAGCTGAGTGGTTTATTAAGACATTATTACCTTCAATTACTGAATATGTGGCGAAGGGAGGGGTTGTCACTGAAGAGCAAGTCATTTCTCGTGCTCAATATTTATACTTGATCTATACTCAATCTAGAACACTCTATGACAAAATTCGTGATGCTCCTAGACCAGAATTTTCCGTTCCTTCCCCTCCTAAATTAAACAGGGACTCTCATGCCGGCGATGGAGTGATTGGTACCTCAAGTATGCAAACTGCTAAGGCTCCATCTAAAAAATCCCTTGTAGTTTCCAGTCAAAAAGCAAATGAAGAACCTCTTGCCTCGGAGATTAATGTCGTGTCATCTGACGAGAGCAAAAATCCAAAGCAACCAGGGGGCAAGAAGAAAGGGACAAAAAAAAAGAAGAAACAGGAAGATTCAACTCCTGAGAAATATTCAGGAAACCCTATTGGGCGAAAGAAACCTCATTATCCATGTTACATATGTGACGACGAGCATTTCACGAAATATTGTCCATATAAAGCTAAGGTTAAGAAATTTTTAAAAACTTCAAGTGCCTCAGCGGTGTTGACTGATCCGTTTCCAAGCCTAGAAACCAATTTGGTTGCTATCGATCATGCTTCCCCATCCCAAGTGCTTATGCTATCCATCTCGAAACATCAAAATGATGCTCTGATATTGACAAGGAATAAAGATTATGGGAATCCACAATCATCGAACAACAAGGCTACAAATCAACCCAGTAGTTCGACAACAACTTTGCCTGAAGTTGTTTCACCCATCATTCCTAAACTAACTATAAAGCCGCCAAAGGGAGTAGTACATAAATCGACATTTAATCCTCGTGCTCGAGCAGCACAAAATTATAATATAGTGGAGGATTTGGCTCAATCGCCATCCGTTATGTCGACACTGGAAGTACTGCAGAATTGTCCCTCCCAAAAGCAGGCTTTGTTATCAGAAATAGGTGGGATTGACCCAGCGGATTCCAATCTTGTGGCTTTCAACCATAAAGGATATGAACCTCAGTTACCGGCCCAACTTTCTTTCCTCATACAGGTAAAAGCCCTCAATAAAATTGTTCATCGAACAATCATTGATGAGGGGGCATCTACCTGTATTATGTCAATGAGTTGCTAGAAAACTTTAGGCTCACCACCCTTGTCACGATCATCAACGACATTAAAAGTGTTCGATGGAAGAATGTACACGCCGTATGGGATATTAAGTGACTTGCAAGTTGAACTGGGGGGCAAGACAGTAGAAATTTAAGTCGAGGTCATTAATGGAAACCTCGACTACAATATCTTGCTAGGAAGGCCCTGGATTTATGCTATGGCCACAGTTGTGTCAACATATTTTAGAAATATTGCATTTCCCTTTCAAGGTGGAAT
Source organism: Pinus tabuliformis (assembly GCA_031772625.1). Taxonomy (NCBI): domain Eukaryota; kingdom Viridiplantae; phylum Streptophyta; class Pinopsida; order Pinales; family Pinaceae; genus Pinus; species Pinus tabuliformis. The sequence goes on from CM062811.1 coordinate 1,247,220,590, forward strand.
TACAATCGTTGACCAACTAACCTTTTTCCCCAACAGTTCACAAGCTACTGGAAGCATTCCATTGATCCATGGAAGTTCTCAATCGCTTCAAAATGTCGGAGTAGGTCTCCTAAAAGACCCTTCCTTTATGGGTACTTTTGCCCTTCCACCTCCAAGTAATCTGGTGGAAGTGGCCACAGTGGAAACCTGTCTCCCTCCCCTTCTTCCTCTTCGCTTGGTGAAGATAGCAATGCTAGTAACCAAGTGGCTAAGAAAGTGAGAACGATACCGTTCAAATTCTTTGCGTTACTTCAAATTCGAATGAATTTGGGGGCAATCCGCCTGTTCCTTTACAACAGGAGGAAAATTCCCCAGTTCAAGGGGTTCATTCAGCCATTTATCCGGTACCTCCTCTGAGCAGTCTAATCATTTCCTTTGATTGGAATCAACTAGCAAGACCCCACCTTCCATCTAATGTACCATTCTGAATCATAGTACAAGTTTACAAAATGATCGTGTCTGGCACTATCATAGATGAAGGGGCTTCAGTGAGTATCCTTTCCTCAACTGCTTGGAAAGCGCTTGGTTCACCATCACTTCTGCCTGAGACACAAAATTTGTCAGGCTTTAACAAAGGAACCAGTCGACCGTTAGGGATCCTTCCGAAGTTGCTGATAACTTTGAAAAGGAAAACCGTTCACTTGAACGTGATGGTAGTCCAAGGGCCATTAGATTACAATCTACTCCTTGGGCATGACTATGTTTATAGCATGGAAGCTATTGTTTCCACACTCTTTCGAGTGATGTGTTTCCCACATGAAGGCAAAATGGTACAGCTTATTGACCAGCTTTCATTTCCCGGTTCAAACACAGCTACGAGTCAAACATCATCCCTAAATGGTCTCTTTGCATCAAGAATGTCTCTTCAACCTTCATTTCATCCACCTAATTACCGTGAGTAGTCCAGTGAATGTAATGAAGCTTAGGGGGCATGCACCCTGGTCTGCTTCGGTAGGAAAACCCAGCTGAAAAGATAGGTTTCCCGACAGGTTATGTGATTGGAAGCTCACACCATTCACCTTTGTCTATTTCGATGGACAAAGCCAAGGAAGTGTTTTTTGTCTAACCGCTGACAGAAACAATCCTGCCTAACCGCAGTGACTTCCATATGGTTACTTGGAGGCTCTCCTTTTCTTGATACCTGGGGGCATGCAAACCTTTTTTTTGCAAGCAAAAAACGACCAATTTCATTTCTTAGCTTTTAGCGTTTTTTAGCTTTTTAGCTTTTTAGTTCAACTTCTTAGGTTAGGTGATTGGTCTGATCCACCATTCACCTTTGTCTTCATCGCGCGAACGAAGTAAAGGAAAGTGTTTTGTCTAGACGAAAGACAGAACTATCCTACCTAACATCTGTAGTTCCTTAGCTTTAGTGTAGTTAGCTTTGTAGTTTGGTCTTTTCTAGTTTACATAAAAAGGCAATGAGCACATGTTATTATAGAGTTCAAGCTCAATAAAAAATAAACCTACCAATGAGAGACATCTTTAAACGACTGGTATGAGCAATTTTTCCGCAAGGTTCAAGCTCGTTAAAAAATAAACCCGCCTATGAGCATAGTTTCTCCTGGTTCAAGCTCATTAAAAAATGAATCCACCCTCAAATAAATAACCTTTGTAATTGCTCTATTATCAACCTTTTGAACCTTGGTTGTGTTATTACTATCACCTCCATTCTTTTGGCCGATCATACGTTTCCACTTGATTGTTTACCCTTTTGAGGAATAGTTGCGATGAGTGGTCATGTTAGCCACCCTCTTCACACTGCCATGTTTTGAAAATTTCCAAGCTTACTAGGAACCAGTTGCTACCCAAAACACCACTCGTTCCTAAAAAATGAGTCTCTTTTAAACTCTTTTTAGACTCGTTAAATATAAAAAGATTGTTGAGCTATTGGCCTTTCCAGCTCATTAAAGTAAAGGGAAACGCCATCCCTCCTGTACATTTTATTCTTTTTGGACCTGAGGTATTATCCTACAAAAAAGATCAAGCGCTTGTCTTTTTCAACTCGCTAAAGCGATCGAAAAGTCATCCCTTTCATATTATTTTATACTTTTTCGGACTTAAGGGATTATGCTACGAAAAAGGACTGTTGGAGTTTCCTTTTCGTCCCTTTTCAAACTCCCTAAACATGAAAAGGACCGAGTTATCTTTGTCATTAAACTCGTTAAAACAATAGCAACAAACTTGTCCATCCGAACAAGAATGAGTTTCATTGTCGTTAGGCTCGCTAAAACATAGCGACAGGTTTGCCTGAAGGGAAAATTATAGAACAAGCATATGTTATCCTCCTCAAGCTTGAAAAAAATAAAGAGGTACTAGTCAGCAATGACGGGGGAAAAAGGGAAGAAAACTTGAAGAATTTTATTGGTAGCAGGTCGCTCTTGAACATGACACTTTCACTCCACCACCATGATTGAGTCGGGTTGGGTTATTCCGTTCACCAGTCATATCACCATTGGTCCTCTGTACCATCCATCTTTTAGGGTTAACGCTACCAATCCATCTTAGTGTCATCGACATGTTCAAGAGAAGTCATTTAGAGAATTCACCATCCAGCTAACGCCTCATCCACTGCAATACCTTCACCCTTCATTTTTCATGACCGCCATTCCTGAATCTTGTATCATCAGATCGTTTTCACCTCCATAAAAATCATTTGCTTCGTTTCATGTCGTAGATGTGGGATACATTAAGGCCCTCCTACGATGGGTCACTTCTTGTCGACATCAACTCATTATCCAAGAAGTTGACTTAGAAACAACCCTTTCAGTACTTTGCCTCAATGGCAAGTTTCTCACTTCCAGCGACAGGTTTACATCAATGTCCTTCGACCAAAATATTTTACATGGTGTTCGACATCGGCTCATATATTCACACCAATTGAATTGTACTGTAGTACCTTGAGGGTCATTATCATTATCGGTGACTCCTCTCACGCCTGTTAATAGCTTACATTATTGGCTGGTAATCAGGCGATGTCTTTCCATGTTCGACTTCAGAACATCTTTTCACATGGATCGACTTGTACATCGGGCAAAGATTGAACGAGTTTCAAGACCCCGAATTTACTTTCATCCATCCAGGCTGCGATATATTTAGGAAAATAAAGACATCAATTGTACACAAAAGCTGCACAGATAGTCATCTAAGCAGCGAAGATGACTCTTCATGTGAAGAATCACCAATTTGCAACAGCAGACGATTATCTATCCTATGTACATGAAAATGAATTTATAAAACTGAGCATGGGAATGCCCACCTCAGCTATATCATGAAAATAATATGATGATGATGTATTGTATTGGATCTTATACAGGTCACCTTCCAGTTCGAATACCTCAGATCCTCATGATAAAGCATTTCACCCGACATTAAAATATTTACGACTTCATGATTTAGGGGGCAACTGTTATAGACATATTTTGGCACTGCAACCCCAATCTTATATGTCCATAAACCAAGGGCTCTTTAACCCCTAAAAGTGTTTTTTCATACCCTAAAGGATCATGGTCAAATGATCACATCATTCCCCAAAAGTTCCACCTGAAAAAACCACTCAGAACTGACCAAAACTGGACCATACTGACTGCTCCACTGTCAGGGTGCGATGCATCTCACCTTCTACACACGGGGGGTGCGATGCATACTGAAAAAGCCTTCTGTAGGGTGTGATGAGCGAGAATGGAGAAATGGCAGAGATAGTTTGCTAAGTGGAAACTCATGGAATCTTCTAGAAACTTCTCCCATGACACTTGCTTCTCTGAATTCGCCCAGGGATGAGTAAGAGATCAATGAAATCTCCAAGTGGAACCAAGAACTATCAGTGGAATGACACTAATAAAAAACCCAGAGCTGACTCACACTCTTGCAAGACATCTATAAATGGATCCCTCATCTGAGAGATCTGGAGGCTGGAAGTTTGTAATTTGTAAGGAAGTGTTGTTGGTTTACCTTTGAGAAGAGACATTGTATTGTTGAGTGATCTTGCTTTTCATGAGGTGAAGAGGGCTTTGATGCTGGGAGGATGATGTTGGATCAAACAGTTGGGTTGTAATCCTCTATTCTACTATTAATAAAGTTCTTTGAGTTTTCCTCCATATAATCGTGTATTTGTGAATCTTTTTATTTGTGAATGCAATTGTATGGTCAATGTATTTATGATTCTGCATTATTTATGATATTATAGATCGAGATGCTTTGATGGTGTTTTGTTACTTTGAATCTACAGTTATTCTCTAAAGCGGGACAAGTAGGAGAGGAGTTACAAACTCTACCAACGGAGAGAGAAATCAAACAAGGCGCGAAGCGGAAGATCAAGGTTGGTCCCCTTTGCTTCTCTCTTATCTATCGTACATAAAGGAAATCGCAAATTGCTTTGATTGTTTGTTTCTAAGATAGCTACCCGTCTTAGTGGAACTAGTAGATCGAAAAGACACTAGTTTTCCCGGAAACAACAACCACAAGATGGTTGGGTACGCACAAGGATAATTTTAGTGATTGGTGCGAATATAGGAGGATGATGGGAATACGTTTTGGACACCCGAAAGTATGGATGACAGACAAGTATGATGGAAGGGATGATTCGCGCGATCACCTGGCCAAATGGACTAAGGCTTATGGAGTAGAGCCCCAGCCTAAATGGGTGCATGTATTTTTTAATACCCTGGATGTCATACCAATGAATTGGTACTTGGAAACGGAGCTCTGCCATGGCACTGAAGAATGAAACATCTTGCACCAAGGGTTTATAATGACGTTCAACTTTGAGGATGGGTTTAACTGTATTGATGCACTGCTACAAGAGGTTAAAGCAATGATATTTAGGATATTGCAGGATCCTTTGGACCTGATTCAACCTTATTGGACTACCCAGCTGAGCCACGCACTAGAATGCTATAACGTGACCACTGAAGAAGAAGACGAGGATACCAGAAAGATTAATATTCTAGAAACCGAGGGTCACCGCGAGATTGAAGAACCACAGATAGAGGATCCAGACATAACTGCACCACTAAAAATTAGACAGGTCAACATTGGCACATAAACAGAGTCGAAATTTGCGAAGATTGGGGACTATTGGGACGAGGCAATATTAGATAAGGTCACTGAGCTCCTCCACGAATATCAGGATTTGTTCCCCACAAAGTTTTCTGATCTGTAGGGAATAATAGGAGACCTGGGTGTCATGAAGATCACCTTGAAACCAGACGCGAATCCTGTGAAACAAATACCTTACTGCCTTAATATGAAGTATAAGGAAAGAGTCCGCGCTAAGTTAGATAAGATGCTTGCGGTAGGTACTATTGAGCTGGTGGAAGAATCTAATTGGGTAAGCCCAATAGTGGTTCAGGAAAAGAAACAGAAAGAATAAATAAGGATATCCATAGATCTCTGGAAATTGAATGATGCTTGTGTGCATGATCCTTTATGTACATCATCACCACAACTGAGTACTTGACCAAGTAGGTAGAGGCACAGCCTGTGAAGGATTGTACAGGCGCGACAATAGCAAAGTTTATTTTTGAATATGTGTTGACAAGATTTGGTTGTCCAAAGATCTTGATGAGTGATCGTGGTACGAACTTTCTTAACGAAACAATCAGTGCATTGACAGAAGAATTTTAGGTGTATCATCAGAAAAGTACACCTTATCATCCGCAGGCTAATGGGACGGTGGAAGCATTCAATAAGATACTAGAGAGCGCACTGACAAAGGTCTATAATGCTCACATAAATCACTGGGATGTGTGCATACCCGCGGTGTTATGGGCCTACAGAACGACTTGCAAGAAGCTGACTGGGAAAACACCTTTCAGACTCGTGTATGGCGTAGAAGCTGTTATGCCAATGGAATACATTGTACCTAGTCTGTGCATAGCAGCACTCACAGGAATGCCAGATCGTAGAGCCCTAGAAGAGAGGCTCGTGCAGCTAGCAGAGCTTGAGGAGGATCGATTTCTAGCTGGATTTCATCGAAAAGTTCAAAAGGAGTGCGAAAAGGCATGGCATGATCGGCACATCAAACTGTGCACCTTCAAGGTAAATGATCCGGTCTTGTTATATAACAGTAAATTTGATAAATTTCCAGGGAAATTTAAGATGCACTGGCTAGGGCCATATGTCATTAAGGGGGTTACCGATGGTGGAGCAGTTCAGCTAGTTAAATTGAATGGAGAACCCTTCCCAGGGAAGGTGAATAGCAACTAATTGAAGCCATACACCGATGATCCAGCTAGGTGACTTGTCATGCGGAAAGAGTCGATAATGCGGACAAAACCGACCTCCATAGAAGCAAAGGCTTTCTAGTGACAAACAAGACAAATAAACACTACCTTTCACTAAACATGCATTGAGAATACAAGTAATCAGGTGATTTTAACATACTTTTAGTCCAACGCTTTGTAGTAGTCCAGCTTCGTCGATCCGGATGAGCTCCTCCTTCTCTTCGAAACCTGCATTCACTAACAAGCCAAAAGATTAAATAGCACCTGATAAACTCATAAAACAATACATATCCATCATACAGACCAAGGAGTATATGAAACAAATCATGAATAACAATCTGTTGAGAAAAATGAGTTCATTTGTATTAAGTGGAAACAAAAGAAACCATTACAACCTGAGCCTTGGTGTTGTGCAGGTCCCTCCTAGGGTCCAGCAAGAGTTTTCCTTTACTTTGATCAGCTCACCCACTCTCAAATAAGGCTAGGAAAGGATGGGAATCTCTCCTCTCAAGCTTTACAATGGAGTCCTAATTCCAGCAGCATCTACCCTTAGGAATGTTTAGCTTTCAACCTCCCCTCCCTCTGGCCCAATGCCTGTATTTATAGTGCTCTAGAGGAAGTTATTCAGGTCCACCATCAATGGGATAAGCCCCTCTTTGGATGGGATATCTCCCCTCTTGATGGGATAAGTTCCTCTTTGATAGGGATACATGAACCATCTGGAGGCGCTCCATACACGTCAAACAAGCTTCTAGAATGCTCTAGAAATGACTACAAGTAACTTTTTTGGAGTGAAACTTGCACCTTTTGACCTTTACAGGAGTACGCACCCTCCCCTTTACAGACAGAGCGTACAAGTAAGCAGGTATTGTGAACTTGGGGTGCGTACACGCAGGTAAGGCTAAGAGAAACTGCGTACCCAGAGATATATAGATTTTTAATGACTTTCTCTCTTTCTTGGAGTTTGACATGGAGAGCAGAGGTATGAGGCTTGCCAAGGAGGATAGTATGACAGTTGATGAAGCCATACTAACTGCAAATAGTCATGGTGACAAATTTTAGTGTAACAGATTGCCCCCTAAAGTGCGAAGCCTGTAGTAGATAAGGGTTTCATATCATCTAGGAAGGGTGAAGTACTTTATCATTTCAAGGATTATCTTGTGGAGAGCCCAGTCGGAACCTGTAAGTATTCAACACAAAATACATATATAAGATCATATCATCGCTGAGGTAGACATTCCCATACTCAGATTGAAAACTTTAACTAACACACTATCTACTGCTCTGATACAGGAATGATTTTGCAGTACATCATAATCATAGACTTTTTGTAGACACAGTATGGACGCAGCCATATGTTTATAGTTGGTCTACTATATAATGAATACAAAACTCCTCGCAGCCTGGATGGTGGAAACTAGATCCAGGGTCTTCATTTCTACTTCCCGAACAGGTACGATTCTATCCATGCGAATAAATGAGTTGATGTCGAACATGGTAGAAACCACTTGATTACCAGTCAATGATGTAAACTGTTAACAAGCGTGAGAGAGACCACCAGTGATGTCAATGGTTCTCAAAGTACCCAGTACAATCCATGAGATGTGAATGAATGAGTTGATGTCGAACATTTCACGGAATCCTTCGATCGAAAGTCAATGATGTAAATTGTCGTCAAAGGCGAGAAACCTGCCATTGATGCATGCAGACTTCAAGGTACTGACGATTTCTAGGTCATCTTTCTAGATAATGTGCTGATGTCGATAGAAAGCGACCCATTGCAGGCAAGCCTACAACACGAACTCATAGATCAAGTTGAAGAAATGTAGCTGCAAGGACTGACTCAGGGATGGTCAAGATGGATGACGGGTATTTTGCAGATGAATGGTTTATATGCAGAGACCTCTTGAACACATAACGACACAATAGATGGCTTGGTGACATTTGACCCAAAGTTAATACCCGGCTGAAGACTTTCAATGTGGTTTGATCAACTGTGAGGCAAAGGATTTCCCAACCCAGGTGAATGCAAAGTGTCGTGTTCAAGAGTGGTAATAAGGCTTCTTCTGAGACAAAGGATAACAAATAGGCTCATTTTTCTCTCTTTTCCCCCACCATTTCTGGCAAGTACCTCTTTATTTTTTACAAGATTGAGGAGGATAATATATGCTTGATTATAAGCTCACCCTTCGGATGAGTCCAACTTAGTTTTGAATCGAACCGTAAGAAGGAGTGGTTTGTTCCAGTTTGTAATCGAACAGGTCCTTTACTGTGAAATTTTAACGAGTCCAGTATAGGAGAAACTCGGCGTTTTTCATTTTTAGAGAGTTTGAAAAAACTTAAGAAGACTCCAGGTTGAACTTTTTCGTAAAGTTGTGTCTCCCAAGCCCGAAAAAGTATAAAATAATACTTGAGAGAACCGCTTGATCTTGCGACCAAGGAGTACTTTCATGATTAGTGTCTTTGACCTGAAAAGTAAAAATCGATCAAGGACACGTCGTTTTATCTCCAATATCGAATTTGAAACGACAAAAATCTGGCAATCTTTTCCTGTTTTTATGGTCAGAAAAGGGCTATAAGGGGACCGTCTTTTAATTCCGTTTTAACGAGTGTAAAAGAAACGCTCGGCAATCTTTTCATGTTTTAGGAGTCAGAAAAGGACTTAAAAGATGACTCTGATGTTTTTGTATGTGAAAAATGACAATTTTCCCTTAAAATCCTTTTATCCTGCACAAAAACCAACACATTACTCATACCTATTTAATATAGATAAAAATACTTCGAAAAATACCTTTTCATGGTGGAAAATAAACAAATTTAACATTCATTTACTCAAAAAACCCATAAAAGGGCTTTTACCATTTCATTTTTACCATTTCACTGTTGAGGAGAGAAAAAGGGCTTTTGGCAAGAAACTTCCTGTGGTCGTTGCGGAGAATCCGACCGTCGAAACCGAATGCCGTCTCATCAGGTATTCTACAACATCCTCCCTTGCATTTTCATCCGTTTAGAATTCGTTTTTAGGCTTTAGATTTATTTTTTGGAGGCCTTGGGGGTTTCAAGGTCCGCTTTTCGGGGTACGCAGGTGCCCCATGGGTGACCTGCGTACCCCGACATTTTCTCCATTGGGAAAATGTCGGGTGTACGCAGCTTGCCTTAAGAGAAGGTGCGTATAGACGCTCTGTCTCTAAAGGCGGGCTGCGTACCCCGCGGAAAGCATTTTGAAACTTCCAATGCTCCAAAATGAACCAAAAACTTTCAATTTTATGGACTCTAACAGATGTTTTATGGAGTGTAGATTGCCCACCGTGCTTGATTGGCGCAACAGGGAGCACGAAGATGTTGATTTGGCCGCGATTAATCATCAACCTTCCATTGATGCTTTGAAGGCATGTGGTCTCTACAAATACTGGGCCATACCTGGCATGAGGGCCCAGGTGCGATTCTTAAAGTGGCTGGTTGAAAGGTGGAACGTTCAGGATCAATTTTTTTACATCGGAGGGCACCAGCTCGAGATAGAGCCCTCAGACATATATTTTCTCACTGGTTTGCCTAATAGGGGAGAGCAACTGTCTCTGTTCGGGACTAGGCCGGGTGGCCAATCCCTTGCTAGTCTCCGGCTAGAGTGGTGCAATAATCAGAACCAGGAGAAGGGGATAGAAATCAAATACATATCCCTACCTGAACTTATGGTAATTGCCTTTACAGTTACCAGACTCTGCGATGCAGCCGCTTTTCACATTGCCACTGGGTGATTGCTTCCGAGGCACCATTTTCAACTGGTGCGACACTGTGTTGGCCAATATGAAGGGCCAACTGACTAGGGCAAAGAACGGGCAATTAAAGACCTTTGGGTATGGGCCTTTAGTTGTGAGCTTTGCCCTAGAGAGAGTTCCGATGCTAATCCCGCAGCATCTCACTGTTGAGGTTGGGCCTCCTCGGGAGCCAAAGTTGATGCAATGGGTGGCCCGGCATCCTGATGAGGGAGCGGGAGTTGTCCGATTTCCTGCGGGTTACTTTCACTGGTTAGAGGACTAGGTCTTTGCGATCCAGGATTTTCCTTATGCCGGAGTGGATTTTCGCGGTGATCCGGACATGGTTCTTCCATAGGGAGAACAATGGGACGACAGAGGTACTTCATTTTTCACAAGTTTTTAAATTATTTACTTTTTTTTTTTTTTTTATATCATCTCAAAACTGATAGTGACAATTTTAAAAATGCAGATGTAGGTCCACAGCGTCCGGCCAATCTCCGGACTTTCAAGAGGAGAGTACCAGTTGCACCAGCACCAGCCCCACAGGATGCGGCCGCAGAGACCTTAGCCGAGTTGGAACAGGACCTAGAGCGTCTTACGGCGGACATACCAGAGACGACTATAGATGATATCCCTATCAGACTTCAGCGCTATGTGGTCGCAGTCCCAGGACCTTTTAAGAGGTTCTTGTGTAGGGTAGCGCGTGCAGTGGTGTCGTATAGAGAGCACCACCAGTGATTGGCTGGTCACTTTTGTAGACACATGTGACATTTTGGTTTTTTTTTTGTACTTATCATTTTTGCCGATCATAAGGTGTTTTTCAACCTATGATCGAAGACGATGTATATTTTGACACACTCCTATCTATATATATCATTATTACCGGCTTATCTTGTTAAACATGTGTGATGAAATGTTTTTAAATTTACATACATGATTATCGCAAATTTCTGTCTAACATTCGAGAAGCAATTGCATCTACTAATGTATTTAATGACCTTGGAATACGCTGATATTCAATGTAATCAAATTCACGTTCCAAGAGGCGCACTCTCAAAAATAACCTTAATAACACTGAATTTCTAATGGCATATACTCTATTAAGCTGTAATATAACAAGTTCAGAATCTAACCTCACTATCAAACTCCGAATCCCAAACGAAATAGATTCAGACAATAACTCAATCACTGCATTGTATTCTGCAATGTTGTTTGTTGTTTGACCGAGGCTCACCCCATGCATAGAAACTAACTCGTCAGAGGGCGAATAGATAACCCAAGTTGCGGAAGAGATATTCCGTGTACTACGACAAGCACCATCAGCAAATCCAATGTACGTTTGGAGAGGCGTCGACATCTGCAATATCAAGAGTAAAACCAAGATAAGCCAGAATAACGACAAAAAACACACTCTCTAAGCTAAGCACACTGTCTATACTAGCAAACACACTAGCTAGAAAGAAAAACTAACCTAAATAAATCTCCATACCCATCATTTAAGCATAATACCTCTTTAGGTAAAGTCCATTTCTGGGCTTACCCAAAGAGTCCCCATCAAAATCTACCAGCTCATAGGCCCCTTTTGCTAGCTTTCGCTTGACAATGTATGGCCCATGCCACATAGGAACGAATTTTCCAGCACCTAATTTATCGTTAGCTTGATCATATAATAGCACTAGGTTTCCTTCCGAAAAATTACGAGGGGTCACGTTGCGATCATACTGAGCTTTCATTCGTTTTGCGTGAGTCTCGATTGTCAATGCAGCGTCACGTCGAAACTCATCTAATTGAGCTAAGTATAATAGACACTTCTCCTCTTCAGAAGTAGCTGGAAGTAATTCGACAGCCATTTGAAGTGACGGGATTTCGCATTCAATGGGTAGCACTGCTTCCAAACCATAAACTAGTTGGAAAGGAGTGAACCCTGTTGATGTTTTCACTGAGGTTCGGTACGCCCAAAGCGCGGAAAATAACATGTTGTGCCAATTCGACCGATGAATACCAATGATTCGTCGGATCATGATAACTAAAACTTTGTTAATAGACTCAACCAGGCCATTGGCTTGTGGATAATAAGGAGTTGAGCTATCGTGACGCAAACCAAGCTGGCCTGTAAGTTCTGTCATCATAATGTTTCGAAAATGGCGCCCATGGTCAGTGATTATCGCTTGTGGGACACCAAACCTAGCAATAATGTGATTAAATACGAAAATCACAGCTGTCTTGTCGTCTGCCTCGAATGTAGGTATCGCCTCGGCCCACTTAGTAAAATAGTCAACCGCAAGGATAATATACGCATGCCCCCCGACCGAGTGAGGGTTACATGTAATAAAATCGATACCCCATTTGGCAAAAGGACCAACAGAAATTATAGGGTGGAGAGGAGCAGGTGGTGCGCGCATCTTGCGATCAAACACTTGACAGTTGTGGCATTTCCGGACCGCAATAATACAGTCTTTAAACATGGACGGCCAGAAGTAGCCAGCACGCAACACCTTCTGGGCTGTGGCATACCCAGACATATGACCGCCACACGCTCCAGAGTGACAGTCATTCAAAACCCTTTCTGCTTCCTCATGAGTTAAGCAACGACGAAAAACCAAGTCCGCCCCACGACGATAAATAGTATCTCCAATAATTTTGTATTGTTGGGACTGGAATCGAACTTTTCGACGTTCCCACTTTGAAAGTTCGGGCCGAAAGGATTGGGTTTGGAGATAGACAATTATATCCCCATACCACGGATCTAAAGTGCTGATGAGAAACAAAGATTCATCCGCAATGGGTTCCTCTACCACAGTTTCTGTGTCAGCACGCGGGAAATCACACATCAATTCTGCAAAAACTAAAGATTTCTTAGACTTAGACTTTTCGAATTCCAAGTCGAACTCCTGCAGGATAACGATCCATTTAGAGTACTTGCCCCCTATCAAACGTTTAGTCAAAATGTAGATCATAGGGTTGCAATCCGAAATGACTGTAGTTTTACGGAGAAGAATGTAGTGACGAAAACGTTGGACAGCTTGAACAGCTGCCAAGGCCAATTTCTCCACATGTGAATATTTGAGCTCAGTGGGATTTAACGTCCGACTAAGGTAATAGATCACATGTTCCGTTCCGAATTCGTCTTCCTGTACTAAGACCATTCCAATGGTGGAATGAGCGGTGGCGAGGTACAAAAAGTAATCCTGGTTGTAGTTGGGAGGATGCAGCAACGGTGCATGGGTCAACGCGTGCTTTAGCGCATCAAAAGATTTCTGAGCTATCTCATCCCAAGAGAATTGAGCATTTTGTTTCAACAACCGGGTAAAACCCTTGGTAATCTCGGCGTAGTTAGGAATGAATCGGCGTAAAAAGTTTTCTTTCCCCTGCAAACTTTGGAGTTGGCGCAAACTCGAAGGAGGAGGCAATTTGATGATAGCTTCTACCTTCGAGGGATCGACGCGAATGCTGGCTTTTGAAACTACAAATCCCAACAATCGTCCCACTTCTATGCAGAAGACACATTTGTGTGCGTTCAACCGTATACGATAATGCCGACACCTCATAAAAATTGCTCGTAAATGGACAAGGTGATCAGCTCGATGTAAGGAGTGAGCGGGCAAATCATCGAGATACAGTTGCACAATGTGCTTGATGTCATGAAATGCATAAGACATCGCCCTCTGAAAAGTGGCTCCGGCATTCTTAAGCCCAAAAGGTAATTTGCAATAAGCAAATGTCCCCCATGGACAAATGAAAGCCGTTTTTGGTTGATCGGCAGGTAGAATATTGATTTGGTTGTAACCGGAAAAACCGTCCATAAAGGAAAATATTTCACTGCCGGCACAATCATCAATTATTTGATCGATATAGGGTGTTGGATATTTGTCCTTGGGACAAGCACGATTGATATCCCTATAGTCGATACATATTCTTATTGTTCCATATTTTTTGTTAACCGGAACAATATTCGATACCCAATCCGTTAACGGGATCGGATAAATGAAACCTGCTTTCAACAGCTTCTCAACTTCTGCTTTAATCGCAGCCGCTTTTCGTGGGTGAATCTGACGCAGACGTTACCGAACGGGTTTAGCGTCCAGGTAAGTCTTGATTTCATGGACAACAATGGCGGGATCAATTCCTGGCATTTCCTCGTAAGACCAGGCAAACACGTCGTGGAATTCTTGAAATAGGGCCTTGTATGTTTGAATTTCGTCATCTGAACACGAGGCACCTATATGAATGTGTTCAACAATTCCGGGCTTCACTGAAATGTCAATGGGAATAGTGCGAGAAATGTTTCCCAAATTCAGCTCTGAATCAGGATGTTTCATTGGACTCTGAGCGTCTTTGACATATTCAGCTGTAAATATTGATGAGAAATCGTTTTCAAAACGATCATCCTCAGGTAAAAACGAAGATCTATGATGGAGATCTTCCCATGGTAAATCGTCTACACACAGGACTTCACAAAGTTGTTCGTCAGATGACACAACTTCGAGAAACGTTATTAACTCCGAGGTTGATGCGAAAATGGATTCCTCACGGACCACATTCATTCGGTCAATTTTGGTTGAACTTGGGTCGGTAAAAGACTGCACGGCTTCATAGGCTATTTCATATGGACTCAAAGGCATTGCATCACCAAATGAGTCTATCTCAGATTCAGAAGGAACGATCCAAGGATCGTCATAAATAATAGTGTATGAAGTAATCATATGAATAGATGCAAATGAAGACACGGCATTGATTGGAGGAAAATGAAAAGTTCCCATTAAACCGGCATCTTTAACTAATCCTACGCCAACATCCTTATAAGGGATAGTCGTTTTACCGACATGCTGGATACTCTCTGAAGAGGCTGGGTCGGATGAAAAATAGGCCAGCTGGTCTATGGTTACGATCTTGCCATTGTGTGGAAACTTTATTACTCTGAAGACCGATGAAACAACCGTTGTCATAGCGTAAGACCAACTTCGACCCAAAAGAAGGTTGTAGTCTAGAGGGGCATCAACCACCTCCACATCTAGACTAACAGTTTTTCCTTCAATCCCTATAGGCAAATCCTGTAGAATGCCAAACGGATGGAACCCACGGCCATCAAAGGCCTTAAGAATTGTCGAGGATTTATTTAGTGAAGGAGAACCAAGCGATCTCCAACATTGTATCGACATAATACACGTGGAAGCTCCCTCATCAATTACAGTCCGATGAATAGGCCTGATTTTTACTATCACTGGGATCTGGAAAGCCATCTGATGAGGCAAACGCGGTGTACTATTTTCTAGATCAAAGATTATTAGGTTCGGGTCCTGAACATCAACATCTCCTATAGCCGACCAAAGTAATTTTCGTTGTGCTAGGCATGATTGGAGCACTTCTAAAGCCGACATTGCTGAGGGTGAAATAGCTAAATCCTCAACAATGTGGTAATTCTGGGCTGCTCTCGCATGTGGATTGAAAGCAGACCTTCAAAGTACACCCTTGGCAGGCGGTTTTATTACTAAGTCAGGGTTAGGTTTCTCGATCTGTAGTGGATCGGAACCGGGAGCTGAGGTTGATGGATTTGAATGAGAAGATTCTGCTTCTTTCAATCCATCAACAGGACTTTTACTACCATAATCTTGCGATCGAGTCGCAATCCTTACATGAGACATCATCAATATGGGTTCTTCAGTGGCACTCGAGGAAGAACCTATCATCTTACTCTCCTGCTTTGGAAATGGATCTTTCAAAACAGCAGGAGTTGAGGAACCTTTGACGATTTTCACAACCTCGGCCCGATGGGGGCAATCTCTTGTAAAATGATCCTCTTCACAAATAAGACAAGGATATCGAGGTTTGCGCTTTTCGTCATTGGTTTCCGACTTTTCTGTTTTCTCCTTTGGAGTCTTGTCTCTTTTACCCTTCTTCTTACCTTTCTTCTTCCCACCGTTTTTTGATTTAGCTATAGATGACTCTACAGCGTGAATATCAGTGGAAATTTCGGGAGAAGATTCTCCTGTCGGGGAATCTGGTAAGGTTATAATAGGCGAAGAATTCTTTGAAGATTTCTTCTTGCTTTTAGTATTTACCGTACCAATCATGCCATCAGCAGCATGAGATCCCGAAGGAGCAGCAGCGATTTGATTTGACTTTGGAAGATCTGGGATCTTTTCGTGTAACGTACCTGACTGAGTGTAAACTAAGTCAAGGTACTGCGCTTGAGCAATTACTTGCTCTTCAGTAACTACTCCGGCCTTAGCTACGTCTTCAGTAATCTTCGGTAATAATGATTTAACAAACCATTCAGCTAAGATTTGGTCCGGGATAAAAACTTTCACTAATCGTCGTCGACGTCTCCATTCATGTATATGATCGGAAATATAAGTGGACGTCGACTGTTTTAATGAAGTTAGTAGCTCCGTGCCATTATCATATCTGACCGGCAACTGAAAATGAGTTAGGAACAAGGTAGCTAACTGACTAAAATTGTAAAAAGAGGCCCGTGGTAACTCAATGTACCACTTGGCCGCGAGACCAATGAGCGTACGCTGGAAAATACGTAAGCGGATCGAATCATCCGAGATGGAATTTGAAGCACACCAGAGGTGGTAAGTCATCACATGATTGGACGGATCTTCTCCAGACCTACCTTCGAACTTGGGTATATCACTGGGCAACTTATTTGGCATTGGCGGCCAGAACGGAAGATAATTTATTGGATCGTTTGTTAGGCGCGACAAGTCTGGTAAATCCAAAGTTGCGATAAACGGTAACTACCGATTAGGATCCCTAAAACTCTGGGTCACAAGACCAGTCCCAGGAGGAGGATATCCAGGATAACTTGGAATAGGAATTGCATTCGGGATATTATATCCTCCTGTAAAACCAGGATTAACCGGACCGTACTGGGGTTGCTGAGGTTGTTGATAATTGTACCCAGGATACGGTTGATACTGGTAAACCGGCTGTTGGACAGTAGGCCCGTATTGGTACTGTCCCTGGTACGGTTGATAAGTGAATTGTGGTTGACTAGTGACAACCGTACTTAAACTAGGTTGTCCTACAGGCATCTGAACCGTAGTTTGAATCATAGATCCAAACAATGGTAAAGATGTCTGAGGAGTAGTTGCAGAGACAGTAGAAACTGGAGCTGTCGATACTCCAGAAGCAAGTGTGGTGGAAGGAATAGATGTTGCGGTAGTTGCAGCAGTCGTTTGAGATGGAGTACTAGGTGCAATTGGCGACTGAGTAACTACCGAAGGTACAGAAGTTTGAACATTAGACTGGACTGGTTGCTGGGATGGACCAGCAACTAAGGATTGTCCATCTTGAGATGACAAATGTACGCTTGGATGCAATATCTGTTGAACTTGCGATGGATCCCACACTATGTTCATTCCGGGGTATTGACCCATTACAGGTTGAGGATATTGAGATCCATAACCGGATTGAGGGTAGGATTGATAATTGAAAGGTACATTTCCCGTACCTTGAACATAAGATTGACCTTGAGGTGGTTGATAACCTTGACTCGAGTATTGACCTTGAGGTTGATAACCTTGAGGTAAATACTGATACTGGGGTTGACCTTGAGCTATAAATTGATACTGAGGTTGACCTTGGGGTACATATTGAGGCTGGGGTTGACCTTGAGGAATGTATTGTACTATGGGTACATACTGTCCTTGAGGTTGCCCCCCAGACGCAACTTGTGTACCTTGAGGTTGCCCCCCAGGCGTTAATTGAGGCTGCCCCCCAGGCGGTAATTGGCCACCTTGAGGTTGAGAACCGGGAACTGAACCTGACATCATGTAAATGTCTCCTACACCCAACGGTTTATTACCATTGTTTCCAGCTAATAACCCATGTTCAATGGGTTGAGGAGATGCTCCCGCAAAAGTAACAGAAAGTGACTGATACCTGGAGGGAACAGAAGGACCGCCGTACAAGAAAGATTCAGGAGTTTGAGTAAACACGGACGACTGACCAGACATATTTACAGGAGTATAAATACCTCCAGGTGGAAAAGGAGTACGAGGTGGAGAAAAACTTATCCCTGAGTTGTCTAAATAATTGGTTAACGAAAGGTACCAAGTAGTACTTCTAGGAGGACTGTAAAAAATGGATTCACGCTCCCTTAGATCAATAGTAGGTTGATCTTCAAGGATAGAGACGCCAAATTCTTCCTCTGGAGCAAGTTCTTCAATAGCAATCAAACTAGCAGGAAGATTTTCGGTGATGACTCTTTCTACCCTAGGTGAATCAGGTGCACTAGAAGTTGGAGTAACAGGTTCAGATATTTCAGGTTCTTCGCCTATATCACTAGTAGATGAAAAACTACCAGCAAGCTCAGAAACTGCAACAGCTTCGGGATTATAACCTGTTTCTAGACCTTGGTAATCTGGATGGACTACCAACGACGATTTTCCTTCTTCCGGTGAACCTACTTTACTGCCACTAGGAGTTACAAGGACTTTCAAACCTTCGTAATGACCCGGAACCTCTTCAGGAGGTTCGCCCCGAAGTCTACGGGACTTCCTCAACAAATCGGCCACGGTAACAATCTCAGGAGACTTGCCCCGAAGTCTACGGGACTGTCTCGGTAATTCAGCCACAGTTAAAAACTTTTAACTACTGCACACGCAAACAAAGTAAAATCTCAAAGCAAACCACCTAAAGTCTCTAAAGAACCAAACAAATTTGAATCACACGCCTAAAGAATCTAGGGCGTCAAACCATACACAAACAGTAGCCTTCCGGACCGAAAACACTAGTTGGAGATGAAACCCAACATCGTCGAATTCAGTACAGAAGTGGTGGGCGGAACAGTTACCCCGACAACCTGCTTAATGAATAGACCGGCACAAGTTCCTCCACTTTAACCGTCTCGAGTGAAGTGAACCCCCCGGAAAATCCAAGTGAGTCTAGCCGACGTCTGCTCCAGGTACAGTGGGATCTTCCCTCCACCGTCACCTCGGTAGAATCCTAAAGATAATGGTCACTAAGGTTACCAACAGCAACAAATATACCTGGGGGAACAGTCTACGACCCGATAGCACGCAAGGGCAGAGTAACAAGCTCAATCCCCTTGCCGGCTCCTTGAAAATAATCCAAGGTTTACCGACAAGTGACCCCAGGCTCCTCGACAATAATCCGAGGTTTACCGTTTGTAGCACGTGCGTATCTGGCGTCTTTCCCAATGAAGGAGGATTGATCCCCTCACTGGTTCGGACGGTCTCGTGCTTCTCCTTTAAGAGGAGCTTTCCCAGAGTACAAATGAAACAGTTGGATTTATCCTACCACAAGATGAGCTACTTGTTTGGTTTTACTGTCTTGGAGAGTTAATTACTCTCCTACTCCAAGACACTAGCCTGATTTATATTGGTGTTTCAGAGCCCTAGTAAATAAAAAGTTACTAAGTTGATTTTACTTTAAGCGTTAATTTTATGGCTTTTCTTTAAGACAAAAGGTAGTGGAAATGAAACTGATGGTGTGGAGACTCGACTCAAACCACTAAAAAGATGCACTTAGGATGATTTAAACTAATTTTTTCTTTTTCAATGAATTCCCTAGCTAAGAGAGTTGGAGAATGCAAAATTGATATAAAAACAACTTTCTTGGCAATGAAAATCAAAGAAATAAACTCTTTATCTTTCCCAAAGCATACAACACATGACCACTAATCACTTCACGAAAATTCCTTTTCCTTTCAAAGACTCAAATGCTACCAAAGCAAACTTTCCTTCAAAAGATATTTTTGTATTTTTTCCTAATTAATAAAGCATGTAAAACTGATTTTAACAAAAATCAAAGTTTAAAAAGCTATGGCAATCAAATCAACTCAATTTCACTCAAAAACAAATCTAAGAGAAAATTCACCTAAAAGTAAATCTAACAAGGCAAAAGCCTACTAAAGATGATTCCTGGATGTTTTACTCAGTCAAAATGTAACTAAGCACTAGTTAATGCAGAACCAAAAACCAGTCAAAAACAAAAATCAAAATCTTTTGTTCTTTTTCTCAAGAATGAAATTCAAAGTTCAATCAACAAACTTTTTCGAGATTCGGCAAAGAGAGGACACAAAGGTAGGTTTCTCACAAGGGTGGATTCTATGAAAGGCCCGACTCCTAAGAGGACTGAACAAAACCAGGGAGATCCAAAGTTTGACAACCTCTAACACCAAAGTCACTACAGGACCAGTGCAAAAATCAAACCCTAGGGCAAAATCTCTATGAATTTCACTAAAACTCTCGACACTGACGAAACAAGCTTAGGTGAAGATTGATGGCAGAAAACCAGTGGATCTGGGCAGAAAAACAAATTAAAAAACAAAATCTAAAAGGCAAAAAAGAAGAAAATTGAAATTTTCTTAATTTTGACAGGGTACGCAGGCGACCTGTTTGCACAGGTGCGGGTACACTCTGTGCACAAAGCTGCAATGCGTACAGGTACGCACTGTGCTCAACGCAGAGGCTGCGTACTTCTAGAAAAACAAAGAAAAACTAAAATCTAATTTAACCCTAAGCTAGCCCACCCAAAAACACAGTCAGACAACCAAAAACCAGAAAACAAACGACTTTTCTCAGATCAAAATTTCATACAAAGGAAAAATCATTCACATCAATGGATTCCCCAGTATGGTCGCCATTTTGTCATGCGGAAAGAGTCGATAATGCGGACAAAACCGACCTCCCTAGAAGCAAAGGCTTTCTAGTGACAAACAAGACAAATAAACACTACCTTTCTCTAAACATGCATTGAGAATACAAGTAATCAGGTGATTTTAACATACCTTTAGTCCAACGCTTTGTAGTAGTCCAGCTTCGCCGATCCGGATGAGCTCCTCCTTCTCTTCGAAACCTGCATTCACTAACAAGCCAAAAGATTAAATAGCACCTGATAAACTCATAAAACAATACATATCCATCATACAGACCAAGGAGTATATGAAACAAATCATGAATAACAATCTGTTGAGAAAAATGAGTTCATTTGTATTAAGTGGAAACAAAAGAAACCATTACAACCTGAGCCTTGGTGTTGTGCAGGTCCCTCCTAGGGTCCAGCAAGAGTTTTCCTTTACTTTGATCAGCTCACCCACTCTCAAATAAGGCTAGGAAAGGATGGGAATCTCTCCTCTCAAGCTTTACAAGGGAGTCCTAATTCCAGCAGCATCTACCCTTAGGAATGTTCAGCTTTCAACCTCCCCTCCCTCTGGCCCAATGCCTGTATTTATAGTGCTCTAGAGGAAGTTATTCAGGTCCACCATCAATGGGATAAGCCCCTCTTTGGATGGGATAGCTCCCCTCTTGATGGGATAAGTTCCTCTTTGATAGGGATACATGAACCATCTGGAGGCGCTCCATACACGTCAAACAAGCTTCTAGAATGCTCTAGAAATGACTACAAGTAACTTTTTTGGAGTGAAACTTGCGCCTTTTGACCTTTACAGGAGTACGCACCCTCCCCTTTACAGACAGAGCGTACAAGTACGCAGGTATTGTGAACTTGGGGTGCGTACACGTAGGTAAGGCTAAGAGAAACTGCGTACCCAGAGATATATAGATTTTTAATGACTTTCTCTCTTTCTTGGAGTTTGACATGGAGAGCAGAGGTATGAGGCTTGCCAAGGAGGATAGTATGACAGTTGATGAAGCCATACTAACTGCAAATAGTCATGGTGACAAATTTTAGTGTAACATGACTATATGAGGGAAGCACAGTCTTAGTGCTCCAGGCAGCTGAAAGGAAGTGTGGGACTATAAACTACACTTCCCCGATCGGATAGTTACACGATCGAGGAACTGCACAGAAGGAAGAAATGTCACAGAGCCAATAGAAGCGCGCAGGGAGTTGCGCTACCAAAGGAAAAACAAAGCGGGATAGCCGGAAAGTGACCATTAAAGTCATTGTTCATGATTTGAAAATGAAAAAATGGCCAAAGGGAGTGGGGGGCGGCATTTAAGGCGGAATTTATGGACCAGATCTTTGAAAATATGTCACTAATCTAGCATTAACGCATTGATTTTTGGGGAATGATCGGATTTGAATTTGAAAGTGCCTATAAATTATAGGTGGCTGCCCAGCGAAAAACACTTGGCATTTTGAGAATTGAGTTGTTGAGCTCTCAGGCGCACATGAACCGTGAAACCTTTGAGTGACGGATTGTACCACGCTCTTCGAGCAGTCGCTCAAGGTAGTCACCTACCTGCAATAAGATCCTATGGTACAGCAGCCAAAAACAAAAGCACGAGAGCTGCAGCAGCGCTATGAAGAAGTCAAAGCGACAACGCACACTGTCGCCATCACGCAGAGGTTAGCTAAGCTGCAGGAGCCCAAGGCATTGAAAGCGCAGGTAGATGCAGCTCGGCACAAGGAAGCTGTGTTGAAGGCTCGCTTGAAACCTTGGTTGGACAAGGCCTACTTGATCACGGCCACTATTGAAGGCAAGCTAGCTAGTCTATAGTAGACTCAACATAAGATTAAGTTAGATAATGCAGGGTCAGTGATAGAGCAGTTGGTCGAAGAGATGAAGCAGGCAACAACATAGTGCATTGTTGAGGTAACAGTTGTCCAAGTCAAGCTAGGAGGTCTTCGCAACAAGATCTTCGCTCCAGCCAAGTGACTTGGGGGTGAGTCACAATGTTTGTGTTGGGGGCCTGTTGGGAATGGGTCCCCTGGGGGTCAATTTTGGGGTTTAAAACCTAATTTTTGGGGTAGAAGGCCCGACGTTGGTATAAAGAAATGTAAAGTCTCCGCATTTTGTGGTCGCGGAATGCGAAGATATCTAAAGTCAAAAAGGGTTTTCCACCCTTAGTCTAGATAGGTTGTGTCAGTTTTAGAGATCCGCCCTTGGTCCGCAGACCATGGGATTGTATTAAAATAAGGTCTTAGAGGAGTCTAAAAAACGAAGTAAGTGAAGTAGAAGTACTTGATGAGTCTGTAAGGAGCTAAGAGCGAGAGTCTTAGAGTATGAAGAGGCTCTGCAGCTGAGTGCGCTAAGGCCTAGGCTAGAAGTCCGCAGTTGAGTGCGCGGACCCCTGCAGTTGTGTGTGCAGGGAAGATAGAGTCTATATTGAGAATCTGAATCACCAATAAAGAGAAGTATTTTGAAATTACTGTGTACTTTCCATCTGTATGTGCGTTATTTTACTTCTATTATGAATGTTGCGGTTATGCTATGTTGAATACTGTTTTTATGAATTAATGCTATATTGACGCGCGAATCTATGTATTTCACTTTGTCATGTGAACGCAAGTAAGAATATATGTTTACGCGAAGATAACTATAATGCATGTTAAAGTTAACCAATACTTAAGTTAATTTGGGTAGACACGGAAGTAAGGATAATTACATAGGCGTGTAAGCGCCTAATCTATCTATTTAGGGTCCACGAAGGACGATTGGAGACTTTCACGGAGGCTCCAAGGACGAATAAGAGAAGTACATTGATAAGCCCTAAAGGGCTTATCAATCTACGCGAAGGCAAAATGAAGGTCTAAAAATTGACATCACCACCATCTCAGGGTGCGAAAACTTGGTGCCTGCATCCCCCCATACTGCTTCGGGTGAGACTTCAGTCCGCGATCCACGGATTGATGCTGAAAGGGCCAATAGTGTAGGGATTTTCTTGGCTACTTAACGCTGAACCTGGGTCAGGGCCCATTAAGCCAACATGGCCCAAACACTAAGCCAACAAAATCGACCTGTGCCCTCCTTGCATGCCAATATTGTGCACTGGGGAAAACTTAGCCCTGTAGCAAATTTGGCTTCCTCCCAATCAAAACAAACTCCCTCTAGCAACTCGGCCCTACAATTTCCATCACTCAGCCTACTAGATTCACCCTCAATCCACTCACACCTCTCCCTCTCTGCCCTCTTAGTCCATTGAGCCACTCACACTTAGAGAAAATAGCTCTCTCTTTGTGATGACTCACTCACTTGAGTTTTGTGTATCTTCACCTCTTCGCTAGGCTTCCTTTATCATATTCATTAAGACCCTAATCGCCCTTCTAGAATCATCTTGGAGATCAATGGTTGAGATTATTTCTAAGTCACTTAAATAATTAAATTATTTATCCTTAGAAAATGACTTAATAGTCCATAACAATTAATTGAATTTAATTTTTGTACTTTTCCCTATGTTAGACTTATAAAAGAAGACATAAATTACTTACTCCACCAATCAAGCACCTATAAGAGGCAAATAATGTCTTCTACATGATAAGACACCAAGCATATATAGAAGACCTTTCGAAGCTACTACGAGCTTCAAAACTCCCTCCTAGCAAGGAAGGGATTCTCCACCACCCCCAACTTATCTTGGTACTTCACAAACTTCCCTTTCACTAGGGGCTTAGTGAGAACATCTACCACCTACTCCTTTGTAGAAATGTATTGCAATCTCATAACACCTATTTTCACCATCACTCTAATGAAGTGATATTTGATCTCGACGTGTTTGGATCGATCATGAAACACAGGATTCTCAGAGAACTTAATCCAACTTTGATTATCACAATGAATCAATGTTGGCCCCATCTATAGATCAAATATTCCTACAAGAATATTGTGAAGCCATACTGCCTCACAACTTTCCATACTCGTTACCATGTACTTTGCATCTATTGAACTAAGTGTCATTGATTGTTGCTTCCTGCTGAACCATGAGATCATGGTCGATCTGAAGTTGAAACAACATCCAGTTTTGGATTTTTTTTCCACTACACTTCCTTCCCAATTAGAATTTGTGTACCCTTGCAACTCCACTCCTCCATCTTTGACATATCTCAGTCCAAAGTCTACCATACCTTGCAGGTACCTCAGCACATGCTTTGTTGACACCCAATGAACCTATTTTAGCTCCACCATGAACTAGCTAAGTGTGTTCACAACAAAACATATATTCTGCCTAGTGTTGACCCGATGCATCAAGGAACCTATCAGCTCCCTATACATTGTGGGATCCACTAATTCAACTTCAAAATCACTTAGCTTCTTCAGCTTAGTGATCATTAGTGTAGACATAGGCTTGCACTCCTTCACCTTGAACCTCCTCAAGATCTCAATTGTATACTTTCTCTTTCAAATGAAAATCTCTCCTGAGTTTGCCACACCTCCAATCTCAAAAAGTAGTGCATCAAGATGATGTCCTTCATCTCAAACTCCAAAGAAAGATCCTCCTTACACATCCATATGAACTTCTTTGATCCTATTAAGAAGAGATCGTCCACATAAAGCACTGAGATGACTGTCTCACCCTTAAAAAGTACATAATACGAGTTCGTATCTGCCTCACTCTTGGTGAAGCCAAAACCAATAATATATACATTGATCTTGGCATACCATGCATGCAGGACCTACTTTAGCCCATAAAGGGCCTTCTACAACCTGCATACATGGGAATCTCTCCCATTCACCATAAAGCCCTGAGGCTACTCAATGTGCAACTCCTCTTCAATCACCCCATTAAGGAAAGCAGTCTTCACATCCACATGATGTATCCTCCACCCCATCTTTGAAGTAATGGACGTAACTACTCTAATGGATGCATATCTAACGATAGGTGTGAATGTCTCCTCGTAATCCACTCCCTCCTTCTGGGAGAACCTTGTCATCACATTAGGGGAAATTTCAGGCTAAAAGTGCCCGAGAAATTTTCATGTAATTTTCATATCATAATATGTAAACTTGTTATCACTCAGGTTGTTCCCTAAGCTCCTCAAAGGGAATATGGCCGAGGTAACCACAGACCAATATTTTGGTTGCAGATTCTAGCCAATCTACAGCCAGAGAGGGCTCTCTCTTTTTAGTTTACTTTTGTTTTGATGTATGTTATGCTAGTTATGAAGTGCAGGTATTTGATTGGTGTTTGGATGGTGTCATTCAATAAGACAGGTCTGCAAAGTATGAGAAATTCAGACCATTGGGTTAATGGAGTCAATGAAGGTGAACTGTTGGGTGTGATTTCTTTGGCAAAGAAGGAACTACAGAGCAAGATAGTTAAACATGGAACAATCTTCAAGTTGGAATTAAGATGAAATGAGGTCAGGGAATGAAAGGCAATTAAGAATCTTTCATTATGCTAACAGAGGGAAAATGAGTAAATATTACCAAGGAGCAGTTAAGAATTCCTTAATTATATTCAGATTGTAAAAACCAGGGAGACAGGAGCAATCAATAATTCCTGCCTGTGCTAGTCTTGAAGAAAACATAAAGAAAACACAGGAATTGAGCACAGAGTACAGAAAAGTAAATTCTGAGCTATTCTTTTTTCCTGTAATTTAAGGTTATGATATGTAAATGATATATAAAACACAGAAATAATGACACAAGAGTTAAAAACACTTATTGATCCATGAGGTAACACAAGAATTGTGTAGCATAATCATCTGCCATTAAATCCACAACCAGCGAGTTCATCAGCAAAGCATTCCAGCAATCTTTATTCAGAAGGGTTCTCAAAATTTACAGCGCAAGTCTAGAATGATATTCACCAACCAACCACTAATACATCGCTTGGGGAGGTATTTATATCACAAAATATATACAATCAATATCTCATAAAATCTTTGAGATAATATCTAAGTTTAACCTAACGTAATTTACAAGCAAGGTAGAAACAGCTAGCTTATGTTGTGCTGGAGACTGGCTCTTTAGGGTTCAACTTGCAGGTGTCCTTTGTAGCTTTGTGTCGACTGTTTGTAATAACTATTCCTTGACCTCTGATCTGCTCTTCTTAGTCAGCTCTGATGTTCATTAATTCTGATTTGATTCAGCTTTTAATTCTCCACTGATACACTTTGACTTGTTTGGATCCTCTTTAATGTTCCTCTAATACCCTTTATTGCTGAACCGCCCTTGCTTACCACTGTATGGCAGAATAGAACTGCTATCGTGTCCCTTTATTTCTTTTTCTGTGGGCTAGGAAGTCCTTAGGCGCTAGTTCGAACAGTATTTAAAAAAGGAGGAGGACCGTACAATGGCAACTTTGGTTGAGGCTACGAGCTCATTGTTCGGAACTTTTCTGGTCGGAGGCGGTCGTAACGGCTGAAAATGCAATCTTGGTCCCTTTTATACCTAGAGCACGCAGGGGCGCTAAATGAAAAAAACATAACAAAATGACCTCTTCACCCCTTTTATTGACAAAAATGATTTTAGGCGGGAGATTTTCGATTTGAAGGACGGGAGCGATTACCGTTGGATGGAATGGATGGATGAGGGTCGTTGGATCATGCAAGGGCACATCAGACGACTAAGGAGGGATCGCAATATCACGTTGGCGGAGTACAAGGGGTTTGGAGCCTTTATATATCCATGATAGGTGATTTTGCGATTTGCGATCAAAATCGCATAGCGGACGGTAAGGGGTGAAGGTTTAAATATGTCCGATAATGCGATATGCGATATGCGATCGCAGGATCGCATCGCGAAATTTCATCGGAAAAAATGGAGGTGGCAGGGAAAAACTGAGATCTGCGATTTGCGATTTAGATCGCATCGCGGAAAGTCAAATGAGCGTGTTTTATGGTTTTAAGAGCTTGGGGTTTGGTTATTAATCAACCAGGTGTTGATTAATTCCTTTGGGCATGGGGAGGGGGCTCTTAATAAGTTTCAAGTAAACTTATTAATTCCCGACAAAACATATTTATGGTTGTATTTCAACCGAGGCGGGGATATATTAAATATTGTGGGGTTTTCATATAGTTTTACATATTATGGGGAGGGAAACATTATAGAGGAGCTATACAATAAAGTTAATGTTAATATGGTTTTGTGGATAGAAAACGCTAAGTTTATAAGGTAACAACTCAGGTTTTTAGGGAAGTGGAAAAGAAATGGAAGGATCTTTTTACATAAGAAATATGGCTTGTTTTGGCCAAGTAAACACAAAGTTTTACTTAGTATTCTCATAAAATGAAGTGAACTTAGGACTACTGGGCAGATCCCGATGTCCTTGAGGGGATGTTAGTAAATGTTCTTGCAGAAAAGGGGAGGGGATATTAGTCATGCTTCAACTCTTTTTGCAGCCACTTTACCTTGGTAGTTGTGATACCCATGAGCTAGATCACCTTTTGAAGACAAAATTGTTCACACACCTGCTTCTGCAACCTCAAACTGCTTACCCAGCCTAATACATCTAACATTTTTTCTTCTTCTTGACTGGGTGCATTTGAACTAGCAAACCCTGATTCCCTTTTTTTTCTTTTAGCTGCCCTCCTATCTAAGTCTACCCTTATCTCTTCCAGGGGCTCAGATTTAGCTGTTAAGCACCTCTGTTTTCTCTACCTAGCTAATTACCTGCCAAGATTGAACAGTTTGGACAGGTTTCATTCTCTATTCTAAAACAAGAAATTTAAACCTAGAGAAGCCAAGATTAAACTGTTTGGCCTTCCCTTAACTGTGACAGAAATCACTGTTTGCACACAATGAAATTTTTCAAAAATGGAACAGCAGTGGCATTTGAGCTAGCACACTTTCTTGGTCTTTTCTTTGGGGTTCATTTTTCTTTTTCCTTGACCAATTCATTCTTCTTGCCCTTTTATTTTTCCTTTAGGGCATACCCTCTTTTCATTTTTTAATTTCTGATTTTCTTTGAAAATATGGAACCTTTGCAGCATGGAAAGGATGACATATTTGGCATTTCCACAGTCAATCATGAAATATAACACCTATTGGTATAGGAACCTAACAGTGGCTCAACTTGGGGATGGATTTTCTAGGTGGAAAGCCAAGAACAGCAGGTCAGATGGCCTTACATTCAACTCTTGCTGCAATCTGAAACTTACTTTTGTTGTAAACAAACAAAATTGTATCTCTGTAACACATATGCATTTGTCATGGGCTGATTTGATAAATTACAGCTTTGTCTTTTGCAGTTTGCTTGAATATTTTCCATCATATTTCTAGCTCCCAAGTTTTCTTCTTCTCTTCTTCTGATAAACTCAAAAATCTAATACCAAAAGGTAACACGGTCCCTTGCCTTTTCTCAAAATTTACTGCCTATTCCTGCTAACTAATTGTTGTAATAAATTGCAGGAAATAAACACTGTTATGTACAAAATATAGTCCTAACATCTTAACCAATTGGGTCAAAATAATGCTTGAGCATCCGCCCATTGATAGGCCCATCTTCAGCTTCTGTAGCATCTAGACTTCTCAAAAAATAGGTGTTGTTTCCTTGTACAGTCTGAATGATAAAAGGTCCTCTCCACAGGAAATCAAATTTCCCATGTTTTCCTTTATCTTCTCTTCTAGAATCCCATTTCAGCACCTTGTCTCCTATGAAAAAATCTTTTGCCTTTGTCCTTTTATCAAAAATCTTCTTTAGCTTCTCTTATAGAATCTGAGTTCTCTGATACACTTCTTCCCTAATTTGTTGCAAGTGAATTGTCTGATTGATTCTTCTTTGCATATCATTGGGTTTTGCTTGTATTTCTTGCAACAATTTAATCACTGTGATTCCCAAGGATGAAGGGAAAACTTCCTCCATACCATAAACCAACTCATATGGGCTTGTTCCAATAGATCTTTTTGTAGTCAATCTGTCTGCCCATAGTGCATTTACAAGTTTTTTGTGCCAATTTTTCTTATTCTCCTCCAAGACTTTCTTGATGATATTGATTAAGCTCTTGTTGGATGACTCAGCTAGACCATTACCTTGAGGGTAATAGGTTGTGGAATGGCCTAATGTAATGTGGTATTTATGGCAAAAACTGATCATTCTTTTGGATTTGAAGGCAGCAGCATTGTCTGTTATTATCTTTTCCGGACAGCCAAATCTAGAAAGAATATTGGTCTCTAGGAATTGCATGATGACTGAGTCATTGGCTTGCCTACAAGGGATAGCTTCTATCCACTTGGTAAAATAGTCTGTGGCTGTCAAAATCCATCTATGCTGGCCAGAAGATGAAGGGTGGATTTCCCCAATGAAGTCTAAACCCCATTGTTGAAATGGCCTTTCAGTTGAAAAGGGTTTGAGGGGCAAGGGCAACAGCTTTCTCTTGCCTTCAAAGATTTGGCATTTATGGCAAGAGGTAACAAACTTTCTAACATCAGCAAAGAGGGTGGGCCAATAAAATCTTGCCCTTAGGATCTTATCAGCAGTTGATTTCCAATACAAATGTCCACCACAATCCCCTGCATGAAATTCTTTAAGCACTTTGTCAGTTTCTTCCTTTGTTAAACAATTCAATAAAATGCCCTCATGATTTCTCCAAAACAAAAAATCATCAATGATACAAAACTTTGAAGCTTTCATTTTCAAGAATCTCTTTTTAGTCCTGGATAACCCTGGAGGAGCCTGCAGGTTTAACAATACATAACATATGTCAGCATACCAAGGTGATTGCAAAAAGGCTTGATTGATCTGTGGAGTCGCCATCTCCTATTCGTTATCCAGTTCATTTATGTCAAGAGCTTGAAAATTGGTTTCAGTCATTAATTTAGTTAACCCTTGTCCTTTTATCAGCTTTGTTGGCTTAATTTCAATGTCATATTCTAAGATGTTAGCTATCCATTTGCCTCTTTTGCCCTCTATTCCTTCTTGAGTTAAAATATCATTTACAACAGTGTTTGGTACATAAGCTATGACATGGGAGTATAAGATATAAACTCTGAAATCTTTGATGGCTTTTACCAATGCGTAGGCTTGTTTTTCCATGATTTGATACTTTAAAGGGGCATATCTAAGTTCTTTGCTGAAAAATGCAATTGTTTCTCACATCCCTGGTCATCTTTTTGTAATATGACAACAGCAATAGTATGCTCAGATGCAAAGGAAAAGATCATGAAATCTCTATCAAACTTGGGGCTTGTGAGGACTGGTGTTTTTGTTAAAGCTATTTTGATATCCTCAAAGGCTTGCTTATCTTCTATGGTCCATTTGACTTTAGAATCTTTCTTCAGCATATTATTCAATAGTCTTATTAGCTCGGCCAAATTGGGAATGAATCTTCTTAGGAAATTGATCTTCCCTAGAAAGGCTTGCAGTTCTTTGATGTTTCTTGGGTGAGGCACTTGGAGGATAGCTTGTATTCTGTCGGGGTCAATTCTAATGCCATCTTTTGAAATTATGTGACCTAGGAGTTTGCCTTCTTCTAGGCCAAACAGTGATTTCTTTGGGTTCAATAATATGCCATATTTTCTGCAAATTAAGAACACTTGTCTCAGATGCTTTAAATGTTCTTGGTCTGATTTTGAAAAAGCAGTGAGGTCATCAAGGTATATGACTAAGAAATCATGGATCTCCTTTGCAAAGGCTATGTCCATCACTCGTTGAAATGTGGCCCCTGCATTTTTGAGTCCGAAAGGCATTTTCACATATTTGAAGGTTCCCCAAGGTGTTGTAAATGCAGTTTTATCTTGATTTTCCGGGTGGACAAGGATCTGGTTAAAACCCGAGAATCCATCTAGCAGTGAAATTCTTGAAGCTCCCACTACCCTTTGTAAAATATGATCCATCTTAGGTAAGGGGTAGTGGTCTTTTAGAGAGACCTTATTCAGATTTCTTAAGTCAACACATAGTCTAATCTCACCTGTTTTCTTCCTTGTGGGCACTAAGTTGGATACCCATTCAAAAAATCTAATGGGTGCAATTATTCCAGACTCATACCTTCTTTTGACTTCCTTTTTAATGAGAGGAAGAAGCATGGGATTAATTCTTCTTAGTTTCTGTTTGAAAGGCTTTTGGTTTTCTTTTAGGGGTATTGTGTGTTGAATGACAGAAGTGTCATAGGATTTTAGGTCCTCATAGCTCCATGCAAAGACATCTTGGAACTCTTTAAACAACTCAATGTATTTCAGCTTTTGATTAGGAGGTAATGCTTTGGAAATTTTTACCATTTTGGGGCTTTGTTCAGTGCCTATATTGCAGTCCTCAATTTTTGCATTTAATGGATGTATTTTTGGCTTTATTGGAATGTAATTTGAGTCGAAAATATCCTCCAATGGAGTCCGGCCTGTGGGCAGAAAATTATCCTTCAAATCAATTATCTTAGATTCTCCTTCAGCGTTTTCATCAAGGTCCATTTGCTTCATTTCTTGTAAGTTTCTACAGTCAAAGGTTGTTGAATGCAAAATCAGATTTGTTGTTTCAGCTGATATACTTTGCTCAATTTTGTCTATTTGTTGTTGATCATCAATGATGCCTGTGTCAATGTTTATACTTGAGAATTCCTCTTTCAAAGTCAAGAAATTATTTGTTTGTGTATCATTTTCAAAGACCTGCCAATTTTTGACATTATCTGGGACAGAGGGCCTGTGTTTAATTTCAGCAGTAAAGTGGTGATTAGGCTCGAATGGCAGCTTGCAAGTGCTAGCAAAAGTTGCCAAACTGTGAGCATGTAAATTATGGTTTCTTGGAATTTTGGTGAGCTGAGATTCTATGAGGGTATTGAGTATTTCAAGGGCTGCCCCTCTATAAGATCTGAGCCTAAGATCATTTGTAACAAACTTTCCCTTCATCTGTTGTATGATCAAATCTGAGTCTCCTAGAATTGAAATCCTAGCTGCCCCAAGACTTTTAATCAGTTTGAGACCTAGTAAAAGGGCTTCATATTCGGCCATGTTGTTTGTACATCTGAAATTTAGCCTATATGCATGACCTTGAGCGTGGTCATTTTGCATGTTGTGTATCCAAACTCCCACCCCTGCTCCTAGCTTATTTACTGACCCATCAAACTCTAAGTACCATAAGATTTCTTGACTGTAACTAGCCTTGGGAGTTTTGGAAATTGTTTTAACAGGCAGATTTGCATTTTGTGAGTCATGTGGTATGTCTCGTTCATTTGTTGCATCATTTGTTTCAATAGTTTCTAGATTTTGAGCAACTGATTTTTCATTTATACAAATTCTTTGCTTCAAAGTCAAAGCTTTATCATCATTTGGAGGACACATATCAGTATTGAACAAGATGAAAGAGTCCATGTCAGAATGGATGGAATAGATAGGAAAGTTTTGGGGTTTCTCTTGACTGCTGACCACATATTTCATCAATGTTTCCCGGTACAATATCTTTGGGTGGCCAAAGACCGAGATAATGGCATAGGACATATCTAATTGGAGAGATCCTTGGAGCTTTGCACCCCAAGATCTGGATAAAAGCATTCCATACTTAGGTGGGATATCATCTACCACCACATCCATTAAAATTGTTTTGGCTGGATATTGGACTAGAGATACACATAGATCTTTGATTAGGCCTAGACACCTGACCTGGCTAGAATCAAATGAGAACAAGTCTTTGTATGGTCTAGTGATATCAAGGTCCAATCTTTCCATGACAGACTTGGGCATTAGATTGTGGGAAGCTCCTGAATCAAACATTGCATTGTGGAGGACCTTGTCATGAATATTTAGACTGACATAGAATGGAGGGACTCCTCCATCTACTGTTTTACCATTTACTTCAGCGCCAAAAATTATCTCTGGTTGGTCATCTAAAACCTTGACTACATCTCTATTCTCTGATATTTGAAGTGACTTGCCGATTTGTTGTCTATAAACCTCATGTTTAGCTAATTCCGAGAGTGGAATTGCTATTTTTAGCTTGCCTATTTCAGTTTCTAGGTTGAAAGGTTTTTCCACTTGAATCTTTGCGTTTTGGGCAGCAAGCTTTTCTTTTTTTGTTGTGTTTTCCATCATTTTTTTCTTTATCATTAGTGTTGTTGGGAAAGGTATTTGTTTTAGAATTAATTTTAGCAGATCTGTTTGTATTTTCTTTTGAAGGAAAGGAGGTAGGTGGTTGGTTATTTGATGGCTAAAAGTCTGAAATGTCCTCTATCGTGGGCTCTTTTGGATTGAGGTCTATTTCAACAGGGAGTTCTGTCAAGGGTGTTTTATCCTTTGATTTTTTTGGCTGTTTGGTATCTTTCAGCTTGTTGGGTTCAGGCACATATATGGTTCTACTTCTCAGCTTGTACTGTTTATGAACCTCGTAAACAGCTGCATCATGGCCCTCTTTGAAATCAAATGACTCTCCGGACTTGGTCTGAAATTGATCAAAATCATGAGCTTCTTGGTCTTCTTGGGTTAGAAAAAAAATTTGTTCAGTTTTTAAACCCATTAAGTTAATGTGAGGGTCCTCTGTTGGTTCACCCGAGGTTGAAGCTTCGGCAAAATTTTCTTGAAATGGAGGTCTGATATTCTGATCAGGGCCAGCCCTTCCAGCATTTGGGTTTTGATTTTTTCTAAAATTTGGGATCCTTGCTGTGTTACTTGGTTGACCCTCCCAAGATGATTTCTCTCAATGGTCTCTACCCTATCTCCAAGTCTGTCCATACCTTTAATATTGCATCTAGTTTTTTCTCAAATGCGGAAGGCTCTTCCTTGAAAGTTGTTCTTCTTTCAGCTCTCGCCCGATTTCAATTAGCAATTAGATTTGCCTCTACACTAACAACTATATTTTGCATGTATGCTAAGCTTGGAGGGGCTCTTTCCCTCAGTTGATATGCCATATCCGCGTCAAATCCATCCGGAAACTTGATCAAGGCTAAGTCTAGTGGAGGTCTAAGGTTTTGTGGGATGGCATTGTATACATTGTTGAATCTCACACAGTAGTCTTGAACAGTTTCTTGGGGGCCTCTTTTCAAGTTGTCATATTCTGTTAAAATGTGTAAAGGGTCTTTCTTCTTTTCCCACTGTTTAAAAAGGATTGATAAAGGGCTTCTGGATCAACTATAGAATTTGCAGCAAGTGCTCTGAACCAAGTCCTTACATCACCAGTTAGACTTTGTACAAAAATCTTCATTCTCACATCATCATCATCAATTTCATAGATTTCGAAATAGTCTTGCATTTTCTTAGTGTGTTGTTGAGCTGTATAGGTACCAGTACCATCAAAATAAGTGATCTTACTTTGGTAATCTTGAGGCATAGCCCCAGGATTTCCAGGTAACTGCAATGGAGCATATCTGTTGGCTATATTTACAGGGATAAATCGAACAGCAGGAAGGAGTAGGACAGCTGGAACAGCGGGGACAACGGTGGAAATATGTGCAGTGGATGAAGGAGTGGAGAAGATGCTTTGAGGAGTAGATGAAGAACTAGGAGAAGCAACAGTAGTGTGAGGACAGACTGATGCTCTAGCAGGAGTTTGGATATAGTTCTGTTGAACTGTTTCAAGGTTTAAATCAGCGGAATTTTCTTGAGTTTCTCGTTTTCTAAGGTCCTTTGGTATCAAATTAGGATTTTCGAAGATGGCTGGAGGGTCTGGATCTAGATTAGATCTAGTGTAACGAGTTTTCTTCTTTGGAGCCAGCTTCTAAAAATATTTTTGGTATTTTCAGGAAATATATTGAAGGATACAACTTTTTACAATGTTTTAAAGGAAGCTTATGAAAAATAGGAGCTTGAATTTCCTTCAGATGTGTCTAAAAACAAGGAAAATGATTAAACCTTTGAGACAGCTGTTTAAAGCCTAAAACTAGACTGGAGATAGACTGAAGCAACTTTTATTTACTCTTGTAATTGCATAGCAAACACAGTTTCAAAGGCTATCTGGCTAACTTCAAGCTCCATCTGTATTTTTAGGAAATAAACAGCAGTAACAAACATTTATTCAAGCTCCCCAGTGGAGTCGCCAATGATGTTATCACTCAGGTTGTTCCCTAAGCTCCTCAAAGGGAATACGGCCGAGGTAACCACATACCAATCTTTTGGTTGTAGATTCTAGTCAATCTACAGCCAGAGAGGGCTCTCTCTTTTTAGTTTAGTTTAGTTTTGATGTATGTTAGGCTAGTTATGAAGTGCAGGTATTTGTTTGGTGTTTGGATGGTGTCATTTAATAAGACAGGTCTACAAAGTATGAGAAATTCAGACCATTGGGT
Source organism: Pinus tabuliformis (assembly GCA_031772625.1). Taxonomy (NCBI): domain Eukaryota; kingdom Viridiplantae; phylum Streptophyta; class Pinopsida; order Pinales; family Pinaceae; genus Pinus; species Pinus tabuliformis. The sequence continues at coordinate 1,247,256,402 of CM062811.1, forward strand.
TAATGGAGTCAATGAAGGTGAACTGTTGGGTGTGATTTCTTTGGCAAAGAAGGAACTACAGAGCAAGATAGTTAAACATGGAACAATCTTCAAGTTGGAATTAAGATGAAATGAGGTCAGGGAATGAAAGGCAATTAAGAATCTTTCATTATGCTAACAGAGGGAAAATGAGTAAATATTACCAAGGAGCAGTTAAGAATTCCTTAATTATATTCAGATTGTAAAAACCAGGGAGACAAGAGCAATCAAGAATTCCTGCCTATGCTAGTCTTGAAGAAAACATAAAGAAAACACAGGAATTGAGCACAGAGCACAGCAAAGTAAATTCTGAGCTATTCTTTTTTCCTGTAATTTAAGGTTATGATATGTAAATGATATATAAAACACAAAAATAATGACACAAGAGTTAAAAACACTTATTGATCCATGAGGTAACACGAGAATTCTGTAGCATAATCATCTGCCATTAAATCCACAACCAGCGAGTTCATCAGCAAAGCATTCCAGCAATCTTTATTCAGAAGGGTTCTCAAAATTTACAGCGCAAGTCCATAATGATATTCACCAACCAACCACTAATACATCTCTTGGGGAGGTATTTATATCACAAAATATGTACAATCAATATCTCATAAAAGCTCTGAGATAATATCTAAGTTTAACCTAACGTAATTTACAAGCAAGGTAGAAACAGCTAGCTTATGCTGTGCTGGAGGCTGGCTCTTTAGGGTTCAGCTTGCAGGTGTCCTTTGTAGCTTTGTGCCGACTGTTTGTAATAACTATTCCTTGACTTCTGATCTGCTCTTCTTAGTCAGCTCCGATGTTCATTAATTCTGATTTGATTCAGCTTTTAATTCTCCACTGATACTCTTTGACTAGTTTGGATCCTCTTTAATGTTCCTCTGATACCCTTTATTGTTGAACCGCCCTTGCTTACCACTCTATGGCAGAATAGAACTGCTATCGTGTCCCTTTATTTCTTTTTATGTGGGCTAGGAAGTCCTTAGGTGCTAGTTCGAACAGTATTTAAAAAAGGAGGAGGACCGTACAATGGCAACTTTGGTTGAGGATGCCAGCTCGTTGTTCGGAGCTTTTCTGGTCGGAGGTGGTCGTAACGGCTGAAAATGAAATCTTCGTCCCTTTTATACCTAGAGCGCACAGGGGCGCTAAATGAAAAAACATAACAAAATGACCTCTTCACCCCTTTTATTGACAAAAATGATTTTAGGCGGGAGATTTTCGATTTGAAGGACGGGAGCGATTACCGTTGGATGGAATGGATGGATGAGGGTCATTGGATCATGCAAGGGCACATCAGATGGCTAAGGAGGGATTGCAATATCGTGTCAGCAGAGTACAAGGGGTTTGGAGCCTTTATATATCCGTGATAGGTGATTTTGCGATTTGTGATCAAAATAGCATCGCGGAATCGCATAGCGGACAGTAAGGGGTGAAGGTTTAAATATGTGCAATAATGTGATATGCGATCGCAGGATCGCATCGTGGAATTTCATCGGAAAAAACGGAGGTGTCAGGGCAAAACTGAGATCTGCGATTTGCGATTTAGATCGCATCGCGGAAAGTCAAATGAGTGTGTTTTTATGGTTTTAAGAGCTCGGGGTTTGGTTATTAATCAACCAGGTGTTGATTAATTCCTTTGGGCACGGGGAGGGGGCTCTTAATAAGTTTCAAGTAAACTTATTAATTCCCGACAAAACATATTTATGGTTATATTTCAACCGGGGCAAGGATATATTAAATATTGTGGGGTTTTCATATAGTTTTACATATTATGGGGAGGGAAACATTATAGAGGAGCTATACAATAAAGTTAATGTTAATATGGTTTTGTGGATAGAAAATGCTAAGTTTATAAGGTAACAACTCAAGTTTTTAGGGAAGTGGAAAAGAAATGGAAGGATCTTTTTACATAAGAAATCTGGCTTGTTTTGGCCAAGTAAACACAAAGTTTTACTTAGTATTCTCATAAAATGAAGTGAACTTAGGACTACTGGATCCCGATGTCCTTGAGGGGATGTTAGTAAATGTTCTTGGAGAAAAGGGGAGGGGATATTAGTCATGCTTCAACTCTTTTTGCAGCCACTTTACCCTGGTAGTTATGATACCCATGAGCTAGATCACCTTTTGAAGACAAAATTGTTCACACACTTGCTTCTGCAACCTCAAACTGCTTACCCAGCCTAATACACCTAACATTTTTTCTTCTTCTTGACTGGGTGCATTTGAACTAGCAAACCCTGATTCCCTTTTTTTTCTTTTAGTTGCCCTCTTATCTAAGTCTACCCTTATCTCTTCTAGGGGCTCAGATTCAGCTGTTGAGCACCTTTGTTTTCTCTACCTAGCTAATTACCTGCCAAGATTGAACGGTTTGGACAGGTTTCATTCTATATTCTAAAACAAGAAATTTAAACCTAGAGAAGCCAAGATTAAATTGTTTGGCCTTCCCTTAACTGTGACAGAAATCACTGTTTGCACACAATGAAATTTTTCAAAAATGGAACAGCAGTGGCATTTGAGCTAGCACACTTTCTTGGCCTTTTCTTTGGGGTTCATTTTTCTTTTTCCTTGACCAATTCATTCTTCTTGCCCTTTGATTTTTCTTTTAGGGCATACCCTCTTTTCATTTTTTAATTTCTGATTTTCTTTGAAAATATGGAACCTTTGCAGCATGGAAAGGATGACATATTTGGAATTTCCACAGTCAATCATGAAATATGACACCTATTGGTATAGGAACCTAACAAAACCAATCAAAATCCTTTAAATTTAAAAAGAGGTACATTTAAATATTTTGGAGAGAAAATAGAAAAACTATTATTTTTAATTGTATTTTTGGCTTATCTCCTTATAGATTTACTCATATTTCAAGTGTAGACACTCATTGGATGTGGAATTAAATCCCACATCCAATGAGTACCTGTTGTGGCCACAACCACCACCCTATTAAAACATGCTCTGGTAGCAAATTTGAATGGATCCCCTAGAAGTTTGACCTTTCGCTTCTTCGAATGATCTGTTTTTATCTCAAGGATTTTAACTTTGTGCCGAGTCAAATCTTCAATTCTTAATGGTCAAGACCCCCCTTGAATAAATCTCTGTTGCATGATTCATTCATAACCCAGTCTAGCCCTTCATTCATATCCTTCATTGGGACTCTTTCAATCCTCATAAACCTTCATGGTGCCCTATGCCCACACATATAACCACCCCCACTCTTGACCCCTCAAAACCTTCCATCGCATCTTTATTCCTATTATAACTCTTTTCTAATAGAAATGCTTTGCAAATCACGCATGACTTAACATCTCCGCACATCCTCGTTGCATACCTTTATTGTATATCGCAAGTTGCATTGATCAAGGGCAAGGCCTATCTCTCATGAATAAATGCGATGCGATCATGCCTCCAATCGCAAATCGCAATCGCACTTTGCTAAGACCCAAAGACCAAGCTTCAACGTTCCTCGAATGGCAGACCCGCCGGAATAATTAAGAGCAACACATTTTATTTTGGGTCCGGAGCCCATCGCAAATCGCAATCGGTGGAACTCTACGGTCATACATAAGGTGTGATGGGAACAATGGACCCGCCAGGATTATCAACCATAATACATATATTTTCGGGTCCGCTTCCCCAATTGCATATCGCAATCAGCGAAACCCAAGGTTTATATATAAGGCGCACCGCGATATACCGGACCCGCCGAAACTATTAAACGCAACATATATATTTTCGGGTCCGGCCTATCGCATATCACCATCGGTGGAGCCCATGGCTTATACATAAGGCGCAATGAGATTAGTGGACCCGACGATAACTATAGACCAAGGTGCATAATATTTGAAGTCCGGCCTTATGGTCCGGCTGCGGGTTTTCCTGTGTTTTCCCATGTATTCTGATAAAATGTTGTGGTCCGGGTTTTCAAAGGAAAATCCGATAGGGGTGATGTTGCATGTGATTGCCCGTTGCGATGTGCAATTGCGACTCGATCGCATCACAACCTTGGTTGAACCAGGGGCCAATTCTTTCACACTCGCTCCTTTTGATTTCCATACGTCTTATCAATTTATAAAGTTTTAATGAGGGCAAGATTTGTTCTTAGGCATTTCTATCATATGTTTCATAATAATAAAGTTAATGTTAATTATCTCTGCAGGCGAGGATTAAAATACGCATGAGCGGATCCGAAGAGTTCATATATGTGGATGTTTTCTAGTTAAAGATCCGGCCCCTGGATGAAGCTAAGAAATCGTTTCAGTGAATTAAGGAGGCCATCGCAGAAGCTCCTGCGTTGCTCAACCCCAATTTTGACAAGGAATTCTTCTTGTACACTTCTGCTTCTGATGTTTCATATGCCACAATCCTCACCCAAAAAAATGATGAGGGCAACGAAGTCCCTATTTCTTATATGAGCTCTAATCTTCAGGGAGCAGAACTAAACTACCCAGACATGGAGAAACAAGGCTTTGTGGTTTTTAAAGCCGTAAAACATTTCCGCCCTTATTTATTAAAGGCTAGCACTAAAGTAATCATTCCCCATCCTGCTCTAAGATCCCTATTCGTGCAGAAAGAAATGGGTGAACGGAGAGGGCATTGGATAACCGCCCTTCAATAATACGACCTCGAGATTAAGCCGGCAAAGATAGTTCAAGGGCAGGGATTGTGTGAGCTCACGAGAGAAGCCTTGGCGAATAAAGAAGGGGCGTCCGAAGAACCAGAAGCGGAGAGCATACGGAATGCACAAGTAGAATACATGGAGGAGCCCCTATGGATTAATGAGATGCTGATGTGTGAGCACAAAATGTCGGAAGTCCCTTTCGACCCTAAGTCGTGGTACTATGACATACATTTTTATTTAACACGAGGATCATGTTTCGAGCACATGGATGCATCACAAAGGAGAGCGCTCAGATTGAAATCTAATCAGTATCACTTGGCCAATGACACATTATACAGAAATAATTATGATGGAGTTTGGCTGAGGTGTTTGGAAAGGGATGATGCTGATCATGTCTTAAAAGAAATGCATGATGGCCCAGCAGGTGGTCACTATGGCGGAGAGACCACTGCTCACAAAATATTAAGAGCTAGATATTATTGGCCCACAGTGTTTAGAGACTCGCATGCCTACGCTCGGAAATGCAAGGTATGTCAAACTGCCGCAGGACGAGAAAGAAAGTCAATCATTCCCCTTAGGCCCGTTATGATTTATTTCCCGTTCCAGCAATGGGGCCTAAATGTCATAGGTGAGATCACTCCGAACTCTTCACAGCAGCATAAGTATATACTCATGGCAACCGACTACTTCACCAGATGGACTGAAGCCATCTCGCTTCAGAAGGTTAACGAAGACGAGGTAATATCTTTTATTGAGAAATTTATTATCAACAGGTTTGGCATCCCTGACGCTCTCATATTTGATAATGCTTCTTATTGTTCATCACTTAAATTGACTGAATTTGCTATCGATAAAGAAATTCGCATAAGGTATGCATCAAACTATTACCCCCAGGGAAATGTAGTTGCAGAGTCCTCAAATAAAAACCTCATCCACATAATCCACAAATCTGTCACCGACAACCAGAGGAACTGGCACAACGCTCTAACAAGCGCACTTTGGGCTGATAGGGTCACCCCAAAAGTAGCATTAGGAAACTCCCCATACTTCCTCGTCTGCGGACAGGAAGCCATCTTGCCTCCTAACGTTACCCTTTCCTCTTTACAGCTCTCCCAAGCTTCGAGAGGGACCCTGTAGAGCCTCTACTTTACACCTACTTGTCTACCATTTCCCTCAGTTTTTCCTCATCTTTTCTTCACTTTTGCCTCATTTTCACTGTAAAACCACCCAGATCATTACATTAGGTGTCATTAAGCATGATCAAGTAAGTTTTGCTAATGGATGACTGTTTTGTTTAGATTTTGACTTACTTGCAGGAATTCCGCAGCTGTCTGGCAATCCCGCAGCCATTCAGCGATCCCGCATCCATCTGATGATCCTGCAGCCTTTTTGTTAAACTCAAGGTTCCACGTGTCAGTTTGCTAAATGAGGCACATGGGCACTTAGGTATCAACGTGCTCGAGGTTCCTGTGCCATTTGTTCAACCATCCACGTCATCCGTACCGCCGGTCAAAACTGGTCAAGTTATGGTCAAATAAAGGCAGCTCAACGGTGATTGTAAGCTGTTAGGTCACGTCAGCTCAAACGGTGACTTGTCCACATTTTGCAGGTGGTAGGGGACATGATCCAACATGGGATTCATTGCCCATGACGACAGAACCTCCAGCTCATCCACGCAGCCTTATGATGTGTCAATGAACCTTAAATACGCATTACAGTTAGTTGTTTTTCAGTTATTAGCTGTACGTGTAGACCATCCTTCAGATGCTTATATATACCTGCGTCTGCGTACGCTTATTTTACTTTTTAGTGGTTGTACTTTCTGAACTTGTGATAATTTTAAGAGCATTCGTAAACTCTGTTTTTATAGTGCTGTTCTAGCACTCTGTTTTGTACATTTCTGCAAATGGAGCAATAGAAATAGTGATGTTTTGAAGCTTTCAGTTCCTTAAGTCTTCTTGTGGCTGAATGAATAGAGGGCCCCTGTTCATGTTAGCCTCTGTAAAGTATTTTATGTTCAGCATTTCTTTATTTTCTCATTCAGCATTTCTTTAAACATGTATAGTTTGATTTATTTGATTTCTTTTCTTTCAGTTGATCAGTATTGTTTCCTTGCAGATTTTTAGCCCGGGATTTGTTTTTATGTTTGTATATTTGCTTTACAAACTAATGGTATTTGAAGTTGACAGGTTCAAGTTGTTGCCTTTGTTCTTATAGCTGATTTTTAGTCTTATTTCTCAAAGTTCTGCTAACACATGAATGATCTTTTATCATAAATTGCTATCTTTTAAGGATCAGAATACCACTAACTTGCAGTTGGCTTTGAGTGCTTTTTAGACTAGTCTTTCACTACTTTCTAATCATACTTTGCATAGTACATATGGCAGAAGTAGAGAGTTAGAAAGAGCAAAACGTTATCACTAGTCTTTAAAGTATATCTTTCTTATTTTTAATCACTTTTCTAATTCAACTTGAGCTACTTCCTAATTGTACTTTACACAGCACTATGTGTTTGAAGTAGGGAGTTAGGGAGAGATAATCATTATCTTTGGTTTTAAAAGTGACTTTCTTTTCTTTTATTTGCAGCAGCATGAATGGTGTCTAGTGCCATTGGAAGTGGTTCTTTGCTTTCAAGTTATTTCAAGTTATTTATTTCTTTCAAGCATTTCCTTTCAAGCAAGTAGTTAGCAATCACTAATCACACACTCCCACTCATTTAGAATTCACTCCACACACACTATCACTCATCTGTTTATAAATCACCACTCCATTTTAGGAAGATAAATTAACCACAACAACACCCCCAACGATAAAAAGCTCTAAGAGGTTGCTTAAGTACATATAGTACACCTTCACTTCATCAGCTTACGAGCCCCGGGTTGACAATTAATACTAGCAATTTAGATAACACTAAATTGACTAAACATTTTGGCGCCGTTGCCGGGGAAGTGAAATTAAGTAGCCATATTCTTAGAGAAAAAAAAACATAAAATTTCAAGAAAAGAAGTTAATAGCCTATCTAAGTATGCTCTCCTCTTGCACTTTGAAGTGATCTGGAGGATCAGAAAGGAGAAAGTTATTGATTTAATAGTTTCTTGAGTATGCTCTCTTCTTGCACCTAGAGTGACCTGGAAGATCAGAAAAAGAACTGTTAACTTGACTTGAAGATAAAATAAAAAATGACATGCATAGAGCTAGAGATTCTAGGGGAAGGTTTTTAGCTAGAGCTCGAAGTTCAATTTTTACAAGTCCATCTGCTTCAAGAGATAGACAAGAGACACCTCCCTTATCTCCAACCGAAACTCCTAGTCCTAGAATTCCTGAAATTCAAGAGCCAAGAGTTGACTCTCCTACACCTTCTATTGAGTTTGAACCTGGAAGAGACTCTTCTCTTTCTCCTACAAGAAAACCAATTGTAATTGAGGAAATAGACTCACCTGAAGAAGAAGGAGAAATCTCTTCTCGTTCACCCTTTGTAGAAGAACCAGAAGATTTTGAAATCCCTAGGAGAATCATCATGGCAGAGGAAGAAGGAGGTGGTAGAGGTAGAGGTAGAGGAGGAGGAGGAAATAACAATAATAATGGAGGAGGTAGAGGTCCCATTGGAGGAAATAGAGATGGGGATAACTCATTTGGGTTTCCCATTGTTAATGAGGATTCCTGAGCCACCATGAAAAACATATCACCATCCGTCCTCCCAAATTTTCATGGGTTAAGAACTGAGGACCCTGAAACATTCTTGTTTGAATTTGAAGTTGTGTGTCGAACCTATGACTATCTGGATGATACTCAGAAACTCAAACTGTTCCCATCAACATTAAAAGATCAAGCTTTGAAATGGTTCATGGGGTTACTTACTCAATCCATTAGGACTTGGGATGAAATGAAACAAACCTTTTTGGATAGGTATTTGGACTATTGTATGCCTACTAATCACAAGGACGAGGTTTTTAAAATGATGCAAAAAGAAGATGAGAGCTTAGAAGATTTACTTGAGAGATTTCAATATAACTTAAAAAGAGCAAAAATGAGTACCTTGGATGAAGAGACCTTAAAAGCCCTCTTATTAAAAGCCATTAGGGATGAATGGATAGATATCTTAAACATGATGGGGAAAGGGGATATTTCTCAACTTTCTCTCAATGATATAGCAGAACTTTGTATCCATCTCTCAAGGGGCAAATCAAAAACTCAAAAAGGGCCTAGAGATCCTTCTCTCCTTAGGGCAAATAAATCTGCAACAGGATCAGTGAGTAGGGCTGAAATCGGTAATATGCTGGATGAATTTAAAACTGACATCTTAGGGAGTCTTAGTGAACAAATTGATACCCTTAAGATTCAAAATAAACAAAAAGCAGAAGCCGAGGCTATGACTATCTTTTGCCCGAAGTGTAGAAAGAAGCATGCTTTAAGGGAATGTCCCTTGGAAGCACAAGTTGTGGAAACTTGTGTAATTTGCTCAGAAACTCATGAGACCAAGGATTGTCCTTCAATCCCTGGGCTCAAAGCAGTCTTTCAAGAAGATCCAAGCACGCTTGAATCTCTTTGTCTTGTTGCAAGAAGACCTTGGCAGGGGCAGCAAAATCAAGGGTTTAACAACTCTATGAATTTCCAACCCCCACCAAATTGGAATCCTTGGCAACAACCTTGGTCACAACCACAAAATCCTTTCCAAGCATGGTTGCAAAGCATGCAAATGCAAAATCCTTATGGGAGATTTGCCCAATTCTATCAATATCCTCAATCCTTTCAGAATCAGCAAGCTCCCCAACTTCCAAATCAAGGTCAACAACTGTCATTGCCATTCCCTCAACAACAACAACAACCTCCTCCACAAAATCAAAATTCTCAACTCTTGCTACAATCTCAACAGAGGCCAAATCAACTTCCTTCTCAGCCTCAACCAAACCCCAATAATAGGAATCCTCAAAATGCTTATGTGATGGAAGGTCAACCACTCATGGAAGGTCAACCATTCCCTACCTATATGGTTGTTCCTCTCAATGAGGTACAACTCAGATCAGGTAGAATCCTAGACCAACCTTCTACAAGTGCTCAACAACCAAGCATTTCCGAGGAAGAATCTCTCAAAGTCAATAAGGGTTCTGAAGCATCCCTTCAAAACCCAAGCATTCAAGAAAAAGAAAAAGAATCAACTCCCATAGTTGAGCAACCTACATCTTCAACTACACCTCCTTTCCCTGAAAGGTTACAAATTGACAAGGGGGTGGAAAAACAAATTTGGTTGCCTGACTATGACTTTCTAGATGAATTGAAAAATGTCTGTATCAAGATTCCCTTGTTAACAGCCATTAAGTAAATTCCCATCCTAGCAAAGACAATAAAGGAGTTGAGTTTAAAAAAAACAGGAAAGAAAACCAGAGATACCAAAAGGATACATCTAGTTGGAAAAATTGCAGACATTATGATGGGTAAGATTACCATGCAAAAGTATGTGGATCCCGGTAGCCCTATTGTTAAAACTCATATTAATGGGGTTGAAATCCCAAATACTTTGATTGACTTAGGAGCCGCTATCAACATCATGAGTAGACAGACCATGGATCAGTTAAAGCTTCCTAACCTTCTCTTTACACCTACTTTGCTGCAACTTGCAGATAGATCAATCATCAAACCTGATGGTGTATTGGAAGATATTCCAGTCTCACTAGACTCTTGGGAGTATCCAGTTGATTTTATGATTTTAACTCCCAAGAACAATCTAGGAGGACATCCTCTTATTTTAGGAAGACCTTGGCTGGCCACAGTTGATGCTTTCATAAGTTGTAGGTCTGGAGACATGTATATATCAGATGGTAATTCTACCAAGAAATTCAACTTGTATCCTCCCGCAAAGGCAATAACAGAAATAGGAGAAGATGAGTGGGTCGATGATGAGGATACTCTTCAACCTGTTCTAACCATCTCTGAGATTAGTGAGGACAGTCAAATTCTAAATACATTAGAAAATTTTGAAACACCTTTAGAATATGACTCTACACAGTTTCAGTTAGATGCAGACATTGAATATCTCTCCTCTAGACAGATGTCTCTCTTCTCAATGGAAGAGTTTGGTAGTTCTACAGTTGAAATCTTTCCAGGAAAAACATTGAACATTAATAAGAACTTGGAAAGACCACAACAAGAAGAATTAACTAAACTGTTGCAAAAACATTCCACTGCCTTTGCATGGGAATACACTGACATGAAAGGAATCGACCCTAAGACTTGTATTCATCACATTTATATTGAAGAAAACAGCAGACCTATTAGGCAGCCACAAAGACGGATGAATCCAAATCTTAGGGAAATTGTGAAAGAAGAACTTCAGAAATTGCTCAAGGTAAACTTCATTTACCCCATTTCAGATAGCCAATGGGTTTCTCCCTTGGTTATAGTGCCCAAAAAGAATGGTAAATGGAGAGTTTGCATTGACTATCGAGAATTGAACAAGGCAACCTTAAAGGATCATTTCCCTCTACCTTTTATTGATCAGGTACTAGACACTTTAGCAGGTAAAAAGTATTTCTCATTCTTGGATGGTTTTAGTGGTTACAACCAAATTCAGGTAGCACCTGAAGATCAAGACAAAACCACATTTACTTGTCCTTGGGGAACTTTTGCCTACCGAGTACTCCCTTTTGGGTTGTGCAATGCACCCGCTACATTTCAAAGGGCTGTACTAGGGATCTTTTCAGATCTGATTCATGATTGTGTAGAGGTATACATGGACGATTTCACAGTTTATGGTAATACATTTGAAGAAGCTTTGGCAAATTTGGAAAAAGTATTGGTAAGATGTAAGGAAACAAATCTTTCTTTAAGTCATGAAAAGTGTTTTATGATGTTTACTGAAGGGATTGTTTTAGGACATCATATTTCAGGAGATGGAATCAAAGTTGATAGATCTAAAGTCGAAGTCATCTCTAAGTTACCTGTTCCAAATTGCCAAAGAGATGTTAGAAGTTTTCTTGGGTTTACTGGTTATTACAGAAGATTTATTGAAAACTTCACTAAGATAGCATCCCCTCTTTTCAAACTACTTACTAAAGATTGTGAATTTAAGTGGGATCCTGAATGTCAATCTGCCTTTGAAGCTTTAAAGACTAGAATATCTGAAGCACCCATTCTAAGGGGTCCAAATTGGAAACTCCCTTTCCACATTTTTACTGATGCTTCAGATACAGCTTTAGGAGCTGTTTTGGGACAAAAGGATTTGATCCCTTATGCCATTTATTACACAAGTAAGAATTTGACTCCCACTGAGTTAAATTACACTGTTACTGAAAAGGAATTTCTAGCCGTTGTTCATGCGATAAACAAGTTTAGACATTATATAACCGGTTATGAAACCTTTGTCCATACTGATCACTCTGCCATTAGATACCTCATGAACAAACCAGTCACTAATGGTAGAGTTACAAGATGGCTTTTGCTTTTACAAGAATTCAACATAACTGTGTTAGATCGACCAGGTAAACAGAACACAGTAGCTGATTTCTTGTCTAGAATTCAAAACACTAATGAGGATTCTCCTGTAGAGGATAAATTTCCAGATGAGTATTTGTTTGCAGTAACTACCAAAACTCCTTGGTATGCTGATATTGCTAATTATTTAGTTACTGGAAAGTTACCTTTACATTTATTTCCTAATGAGAAAAGGAAAATCATTCAGGAGAGTTCACATTATTCTTGGATTTCTAATGAATTATTCAAGACAGTGCCAGATTTTATGATCAGAAGATGTGTACGGGAGGATGAAATGCCTGACATCCTTAAGGCATGTCATGACGAACCTTGTGGCGGACACTTTGCTGATAAGAGGACAGCCTATAAAATCCTTTCTTTAGGATATTATTGGCCTTCTCTCTTTAAGGATGCAAAGCAATATGTTAGAAGGTGTGACAGTTGTCAGAGAGTTGGAAGACCAACTCTTTCAAATGAAATGCCACTACAGCCACAGGTATGCATCGAACCCTTCGAGAAATGGGCTCTAGATTTTGTTGGACCAATTAATCCGCCATCCAAGCAAAAGAGATATATATTGGTTTGTACTGATTATGTTACTAAGTGGGTAGAAGCTAAAGCATTGACTTCTGCTACTGAAAATTCAGTTGTTCAATTTCTTTTTGAGGATATTTTCACTCGTTTTGGTGTCCCAAGAGAAATTGTAACAGATCAGGGGAGCCAATTTACATCAAGGATGATGGAGAAGCTGATGGAGGAGTATAAGATCAAGCATAGAACATCTACTCCATACCATCCGCAAGCGAATGGTCAAGTAGAATCTACAAATAAAGTTCTTGAAAGCATCATCACAAAGACTGTTCATCTTCATAGAAGAGATTGGGCAGAAAGGCTTCCTGAAGCCTTATGGGCCTATAGAACTACATGGAGGAACACCACTGGACATTCTCCCTATGAACTTGTTTATGGGAAGGAAGTCCTGTTTCCCATTGAGTTCCAAATCAAGACCTTCAAGACAGCAGTTCAATTGAGGATGAGCTTATCAGAAGCCCAGAAGCACAGAATGGACCAGTTAAATGAACTAGATGAAATGAGACAAGATGCAATTCTAAGGACCGATCTAGTTCAGCACCAAAGAATCAAATGGCATGATCGACATATCAAAGAAAAGAAGTTTCAAAAGGGTGATTGGGCACTCTTGTTTGATTCCAAATTTAAGGACTTCAAGGGAAAATTTCAAACTCATTGGCTTGGGCCATATGAGATTGATGAAGTCTTTAATAATGGAGCAGTTAGAGTGAAGACTATTGATGAACTTCAAACTCCCTTTATTGTGAATGGCCACCGGTTGAAAGTTTACCACAAGCCACTCTCAAAAGAGGAGTTTGTTAAGTTGTTCCAAGGCGATTCTGAAATAAGGCTGGTGGAGAAGAATTCTTCTCCTCCATTAGCCTAATCTCTGTTTCTTTCAATTTCAGTTCAATAATAAAAAATAAAAATAAAATAAAAATAAAAAAATAAAAAAAAGAGAAAAAAAAAAATAAAAGAAAAAATAATAAATGTATGAGCCTGAAAACCAATCTCTGATTGGCAGTCTCATGCAGAAAACCTGAGGTGAAAATCAGGGTCACCTGACACCTCATGTTTTCCAAAAAAAAAAATCTCTCTCTCTTTCATCTCATTTCGCCATTTCATCCATTCCATTTCACCATCTCATTCCATCTAACCATTCTCACTTCACCTCACTGCTTTCCACCCATTCATCCATTCATTCCATTTCATTTCATTAATAAAAGTTTTTTCAGGCAACTAAGGTTATTTTGTGCAGCTGAAGGACACCATTGCAGTTCCCGCAGCTATTTGGCAATTCTGCAGCCGTTTAGCCTTTCCGCAGCCCTCTGCACCTGCACAAAGAAACACAGTCTGTTTGAGAAATTTTTACAGTACAAAAATCATCAATAACAAGGAGGAAAAAGTCATGTAACAGCAATAAGTTAACAAAGGGTTAATGGCAAATCATTGAAAGGCAAACCAAACGCGGATCTGAGGTATGTTTTAATCTTAAACTTACAGTTATTTTCGTTACGCAAAGTTTGCTGGGTTATGTCTTTTTGCCACTAATTGTAATGATTACCCATTTTCCCTACCATGCGACCATATACCATGCGTATCTCCCAAGTCCATCAGTCTTTGATTATCACGATTTTGAAAATCACTTACGGCTGCTTCTGTCATTAAGACTTTCGTACCCTAATGACGTAGCCTAATGTACTACGACTCTCTAAGTCCTCATTCCGCAGCCATGTGTAAATCTACCGCCGAAATCTAAGGATCTAGCCGTTCCTATTCATTATTTCGAAACCCTCCTACGCTCATAACACTTCATTTCACGCTGTTCCATTCTCTCATTTCCTTCATTTCGTTCCACTCACTACGCTGTCTCCATAAACCATACTCTGTTTTTCCTCTCTGCTAATTCTGAGAAACATTGAATACATATAACCAGTGAACGTATGTTACGGTTGTATTACGACTGTTAAGCCACCGTTCCACTGTGTTAAAGCTGTAATCCACCATTTCACTGTGTTCAAGCCGTGAATTCACCGTGTCTAAGGCTATTGTTGAAGCCATACAACCTCCTCTCCACAAAATTCTGGAACAGAGCCGAGAATTTACTGTGTAAAGCCACCATTGAAGTCGTGTTTAAGAACAAGAGCCGTGGAGTCAATGGGGAAACTTTTAAGGGCTGAACCAGAAGGTTCAAAATTCCTGGAAGCATACCCTCAAGTTAAGGAGGCATTGCAGAAAGCCAACTGGCTACAGTGCATCAAGAAATTTAAAGGCTACCACAAGGAGGTTACTAAGGCCTTTGCAAGGTCATTCAGAGATAAAGACAGTCAAGTGGAGGTGGGTGATTTAACGTTTGCAGTCTCAGAGGGCAGCATAGCACAAGCTACATCTCTCCCACAAACCGGTGAAAGGTGGTTTAAGAACCGGTCAGTTCAAGATCAACAATGGAAGCAGATTTTTAAAAACCCAGGTATGGATACAAGTATCTTCACAAAAGGAATTCCTATCACTCATGTTAAGGAAGAATGGAAAATTTTACTGTTGTTAGTGCAAAAGTTTTTCACTTGTGAAGGGAGATTTGGGGTATTATATGTTTATCATGGTAAAATTATGCTGCAATTTCAAGGAGAACATGATATAAATCTTCCCTACTTTCTATTCCAAAGCCTTAGAAAAATGTGTTCCATGGCCCAAAGGAATCCACGAAACATTGAAGCACATCTCTGTCATCATAGTCTTGTTAAGATGTTAGTGGAGGAACAATTAAAAGCAAAACGAGACACATGGGAGAAATTTCTTGTGAGAAATCATTTTGAAGAACCTGGAGAAACCTCTGTACCTAGAAAAAGTAGAAGGAAAAGAAAAGAGGATACCCCTGAAACTGATATCTTAGAGGGAACTGTCCAAGGACAGATTGAAGAGGAAACTGAAATACATCAGTCTGAACATGAGATGGAGCCTGAACCTACTGTGGACAGTGATCCAATAGCTCAAGGGATTATCACACAAACCCTCTCAGAACTTGCCCAAGAAGCTGCCCAGAAGATAAAAGAAAATAAGAAGAAACAAAAGCAAGACAAGGGAAAATCCATAGTTCAAGAAATTTATCAAACTCCAGAGACTTCTAGTGAGGAAGATAGTCAACCCTTAGCACAAAGGTTGGCCAAACTCCATGCAAAAACTGCCCTTTCTAAGAAAGTAAAAGTGCAGAAACCAAGGAAAAAGGCACAAAAAGAAACACAGAGTGTTACCAATGTAAGAAGGAGCAGCAGATTGCAGAATAAAGGGAGAGCCACAAGGACACTTTTCATTGATCTAAGCACACCTGAGAAGGGTGCTATAAAATCAGACCTTGAGGATAGTCCACAACGTGATGCAGCTACTCCTCCAAGGGAGGACAGTCCATTTCAGCCGGAGTTTGAAACTGAAATTGAGCATGAACACAGTCCAAGAAAGTCACCAATTGTTGACCCAGTTCAGCAAGAGGTGTACAACTATTTTGAAACATTGGAGCAGAACACTGCTGGCCCAAGTAATATCATACCTCATGAGCAGCAAATAGACATACTCAAACAAGAGATCTATGAACTTGAGGTGCTAAATCGCCACATTAAGCAGGAAAATGAAAAAATGAAGCAGCAAGCTGATATTGACAAAGCAATCCAAGATAACACCATGCTTCACATGGGCATGTGGCAGAAGAAAAACAGCAGACTCAAGAAGAAATGTAGAAGGCTAAACAGAGCCTTAATCAATTTGAAATTCAGATGCATGTTCAAGAGACCAAAAGTCAATGTCTCCACACAGAGGAAGAAGAGGAGATTGGATGTCTTAGCAGAGGCATCCCAGCAAGTGGATTGAGCTGTGTTTTCATTGCATGAGGACATGCAATACCCTTGTAGTGGGGGTATGTAGAGCCTCTACTTTACACCTACTTGTCTACCATTTCCCTCAGTTTTTCCTCATATTTTCTTCACTTTTGCCTCATTTTCACTGTAAAACCACCCAGATCATTACATTAGGTGTCATTAAGCATGATCAAGTAAGTTTTGCTAATGGATGACTGTTTTGTTTAGATTTTGACTTACTTGCAGGAATTCCGCAGCTGTCTGGCAATCCCGCAGCCATTCAGCGATCCCGCAGCCATCTGATGATCCTGCAGCCTTTTTGTTAAACTCAAGGTTCCACGTGTCAGTTTGCTAAATGAGGCACATGGGCACTTAGGTATCAACGTGCTCGAGGTTCCTGTGCCATTTGTTCAACCATCCACGTCATCCGTACCGCCGGTCAAAACTGGTCAAGTTATGGTCAAATAAAGGCAGCTCAACGGTGATTGTAAGCTGTTAGGTCACGTCAGCTCAAACGGTGACTTGTCCGCGTTTTGCAGGTGGTAGGGGACATGATCCAACATGGGATTCATTGCCCATGACGACAGAACCTCCAGCTCATCCACGCAGCCTTATGATGTGTCAATGAACCTTAAATACGCATTACAGTTAGTTGTTTTTCAGTTATTAGCTGTACGTGTAGACCATCCTTCAGATGCTTATATATACCTGCGTCTGCGTACGCTTATTTTACTTTTTAGTGGCTGTACTTTCTGAACTTGTGATAATTTTAAGAGCATTTGTAAACTCTGTTTTTATAGTGCTGTTCTAGCACTCTGTTTTGTACATTTCTGCAAATGGAGCAATAGAAATAGTGCTGTTTTGAAGCTTTCAGTTCCTTAAGTCTTCTTGTGGCTGAATGAATAGAGGGCCCCTGTTCATGTTAGCCTCTGTAAAGTATTTTATGTTCAACATTTCTTTATTTTCTCATTCAGCATTTCTTTAAACATGTATAGTTTGATTTATTTGATTTATTTTCTTTCAGCTGATCAGTATTGTTTCCTTGCAGATTTTTAGCCCGGGATTTGTTTTTATGTTTGTATATTTGCTTTACAAACTAATGGTATTTGAAGTTGACAGGTTCAAGTTGCTGCCTTTGTTCTTATAGCTGATTTTTAGTCTTATTTCTCAAAGTTCTGCTAACACATGAATGATCTTTTATCATAAATTGCTATCTTTTAAGGATCAGAATACCACTAACTTGCAGTTGGCTTTGAGTGCTTTTTAGACTAGTCTTTCACTACTTTCTAATCATACTTTGCATAGTACATATGGCAGAAGTAAGGAGTTAGAAAGAGCAAAACGTTATCACTAGTCTTTAAAGTATATCTTTCTTATTTTTAATCACTTTTCTAATTCAACTTGAGCTACTTCCTAATTGTACTTTACACAGCACTATGTGTTTGAAGTAGGGAGTTAGGGAGAGATAATCATTATCTTTGGTTTTAAAAGTGACTTTCTTTTCTTTTATTTGCAGCAGCATGAATGGTGTCTAGTGCCATTGGAAGTGGTTCTTTGCTTTCAAGTTATTTCAAGTTATTTATTTCTTTCAAGCATTTCCTTTCAAGCAAGTAGTTAGCAATCACTAATCACACACTCCCACTCATTTAGAATTCACTCCACACACACTATCACTCATCTGTTTATAAATCACCACTCCATTTTAGGAAGATAAATTAACCACAACAACACCCCCAACGATAAAAATCTCTAAGAGGTTGCTTAAGTACATATATTACACCTTCACTTCATCAGCTTACGAGCCCCGGGTTGACAATTAATACTAGCAATTTAGATAACACTAAATTGACTAAACAGACCCCTTCAGCCTTACTTCAAAAGAGGATCAACCAACTAGTAAGGTTGGAGGAATTGAGAGATAAAGCCAGAAATAAATTTAGAAATCACCAAATGATTGTAAAGAGATGGTTTGATCATCATTTGGTAGGAGATAAAGATTACCAAGTAGGAGAGCTAGTCTTGAAATGGGACAAGTTGAGTGAGCCAAAAGGTAAGCACACAAAATTCCAACACTTATGGCTGGGCCTGTTCCAAGTTGAAGAAAAAATCGGTCAGGGAACTTACAGATTGAAAACTTTACAGGGAGAAACTAAAAAACTCCATGTTAATGGCTAACATCTTAAGAGATACTTCCAGTAGCTACCACATGGTGGTTACCTCCTGAGTAGGTTAGGATTCATTCTATTTTTCTATTAGCTTAGTTACATTTTCATCCTGTCCTTTCTTGTTTTACGCAAAGTTTATTTTCCTTTTCAATTTTAGTCCTTTTCAGCCAATTGATTTCGGTCTTTTAGTCTCGTTTTCACCTTTACAACTCTCTTCAGATTGCCCTCATTACCCACATTCAGCTTTTTTCCTCCCTCAATAACCTGTTGATGAGTCTGCTAATCCTAAATTCATCGTTACCTTGAAAATCAAGCAAACTTTCAATGAGCCTATGAGAACTAGAAAATTAGCAGTGAAATTCAAATCAGAGCCACTCATTGGCATCTGTTGGAAGTAGGCATTATCTGTTGATAACCTGGATCGGAGCATGTAGGGGCATCTTTATCAAATGAAAAATGTGTAACCACAGTTGGACTGGCATGGCGGAATGCTGCATTTTTTAAATCCCATCCAGACCTAGCCTATACTTGTCTATAAGGTTTACAGTCATTCTCCATTGGTTCCATCCACCACACTAAAATTTCCAATATCTTTCATCTACAAGTAAACCTCCTTTCATGGGCTAAGCTCACTGTCATTTATCTTGTGGCAAATCTAATTGTGCTCTAGTCCTTGTGCCTGAAGCCGGAAGGACTTATCTAAAAGAAAATGAAATGTCAAGTCCTTGTGCCAATCTGGAAGGACAGGTTGTTTGGGAAGCCATTTGGAGTAGGGACTATTGCTGGACTTAGATTATCGGTTGACACAGCAAGCCCAACCTTGCTTAAACGGTTTAAAAATATGGCATGATCCATGACTGCGCCCCATTCAATCATACAAAAGTATAGCACTAAAATTCTTACATAAAGTGTAGATAAACATATCTACATCAAGTTTGATGAGCGATAAAGAGCTGAGGTACACACCTAAATAGGTATTGACAGACCGGTGATGGCCCCGAAAGGATTTTGAAAGTAGAAAACAGGTAAAGGAAGGTCAATAAATCCCATAATACGACCATTGGAGAATGCCTGTCAAAACCCTATCAGTAAGTAGAAGCTATTTGTCTTTATCACGCCTAAAGCTATTAAATATTGAAGTGGAACCCATGCCTATCTGTCTATATAGTTCGCATTTCAAGTTTATATTAAGACCCTGATGTTCTACTAATCCAGAGTTTATTTGGTAACAGAGATAACTGGTTCACCCAGCGGTTTGCCATTTGTTGTGGCCACAACCACCACCCTATTAAAACATGCTCTGATAGCAAATTTGAATGGGTCCCCTAGAAGTTTTATCTTTCACTTCTCTGAATGATCTGTTTTTATCTCAAGGATTTTAACTCTATGTCGAGTCAAATATTCAATTCTTAATGGTCAAGGCTCCCCTTGAATAAATCTTTGTTGCATGATTCATTCATAACCCAGTCTAGCCCTTCATTCATATCCTTCATCGGGACTCTTTCAATCCTCATAAACCTTCATGGTGCCCTATGCCCACACATATAACCACCCCCACTCTTTACCCCTCAAAACCTTCCATCACATATTTATTCCTATTATAACTCTTTTATAATAGAAATGCTTTGCAAAGCACGCATGACTTAACATCTCTGCACATCCTCGTTCCATACCTTTATTGTATATCGCAGGTCGCATTGATCAAGGGCAAAGCCTATCTCTCATGAATAAATGCAATGCGATTAGGCCTCCAATCGCAAATCGCAATCACACTTTGCTAAGACCCAAAGCCCAAGCTTCAACGTTCCACGAATGGCGGACCCGCCGGGATTATTAAGTGCAACACATTTTATTTCGGGTCCGGAGCCCATCGCAAATTGCAATCGGTGGAACTCTACAGTCATACATAAGGCACGATGCAAACAGCGGACCTGCCAGGATTATCAAGCATAATACATATATTTTCGGGTCTGCTTCCCCAATCGCATATCGCAATCGGCGGAACCCAAGGTTTATACATAAGGCACCCTGCAATATACCGGACCCGTCGGAACTACTAAACGCAGCATATATATTTTCGGGTCCGACCTATTGCATATCACAATCAGCAGAGCTCGAGGCTTATACATAAAGCGCGATGCGATTAACGGACCCGACGATAACTATAGACCTGGGTGCATAATATTTGAAGTCCGGCCGCGGGTTTTCCCGTGTTTTCTCGTGTATTCTGATAAAATGTTGTGGTCCGGGTTTTCAAAAGAAAATCCGATAGGGGTGATGTTGGATGTGATTGCCTGTTGCGATGTGCAATTGGGACTCGATCGCATCATAACCTTTTTTGAACCAGGGACCGATTCTTTCACACTCGCTCCTTTTGATTTCAATACACCTGATCATGTTATAAAGTTTTAATGAGGGCAAGATTTGTTCTTAGGCATTTCTATCATATGTTTCATAATCATAAAGCTAATGTTAATTATCTATGCAAGTGAGGATTAAAAGACGCATGAGCGGATCTGAAGAGTTCATATATGCGAGTGTTTTCTAGTTAAAGATCCGGCCTTAGGCGTTCTCGGTCGGGTTTCCATGTGTTGCCTGTGTATTCTGAAAGTGAAGTTGTCCCAGGTTTCATCATGAAGAGATGACACGCAATCATTCTCATTTCCATCGGCATCCGTTCATTCCGTCCAGGAAGTAGAACGGTCCAGCAAATGTAACCTCGACGTGTCATCGATTACACCGACTGTTTTACATTTGTATAGTTTGATTTGTATATTGAAAAGAGAAGGGAGGTGAAAAGTTAGGGGAAGACCGAGGGTGAGTTCCTTTTGCATAAGTATTACCTCCGAAGATGAGGGGAGGACTCTTTTTTTTGGGCAGAACAACTTTTAATTTATTGTGCTAATAAAGAAGACTGTTCGGTCGAGAAAGAGCCTTTTTCATATTTATTTTCCTCTTCTTTCATGTGTTTGGAATCAGGGTGTTGTTGTTGGCATAAATATAAATATGTTTTGTTTTTATGCATATTGATAACAGACAGTTCATGACTAGTCTTGGTTATTCAAATATAATTTGTTACCATGGTTAATTCATGAAAGGTTGCTGATTCTAAACCTGTTAAACATCAGTTGCAAGTTTTATTTGTATGGAAAGGAATGTGAATTCTTGTATGAGTAATTAGATTGCAATTAAGATTTAATACAACCTTGTTCATCTGTGAACCAGTAATTGATTCATTTGGACTTGGAATCCATATATGGTGTTTAACCTATTTTGTTATGCTCCTGCATGATAGATTAGAATAGTTAGGGCTAGCATAAGTAGTTATTATTAGTGTAGATAAGATTTGATACATATAGGATAGCTGTTTCTTTTGTGATTTAATTTAATTCTTCCTCCAAGAAGCAATCTTTCAACACCTATAACTGTTTATGGGATCCTTTAAAACCCATCGGAACTAGCCACTCCAAACGAGAGCGGATCTGATTGGGGTCTGTGATCAGGTTGGTTCACTTTGTTGGCACAACGAACATTCACCATGTCAACAAAATGGCGCTAGAAGGAGGGCCTAAACCATCGTCCACAACTTTTTATGATTTCATCTATAAATGTCGCACATGGATTTGAAAAGATTAATGCATGGATCATAAAGGTCAAAAAGATCCTTCCTCCCATTTGGAAAAGCCTCATTTCGAAGAAACAGAGATCCCTCTAAGTCTCGTGTTTAGGTCACCCAAGGAAGATAGACTCTGGGAGTACCCTGTCACTCAGGAACAACCAGTCAGAGTACTTACTTGTGCTTACGCTCGTTCCCTATCACAGCTCCCCATCTTTCAGCCTTTACCTCCGACAACTAAAATAAAGGCAAGGATCTATCACATAAGCGAAGAGACATATGCAACCCCTTCTCTTGAAGATATTGTGCTAGAGTCCTTGCAAAGTATCGACACTCCTTGGGAAGAAATTCCTGAGGATTCCCCCTCTAAAGGTAATCCCTGGCTTGATTTGGAAAATCCTAACAAAGAACACCTTGAAGAAACCTTCAACCAGAACCTCCCTATCCATAATATGGCTAACGTTCCCCCTCCAGGTGGGAATCCGCCTCTACCGCCCCCTCCAAGTGGGAATCCGCTTCTACCGCCTCCTCCGGGTGGGAATCAACCCCCACCTCCTCTGGGAGCACTCCCTCCCTGGCTCGCTCAGGATGTCGTAGTGGTACCTGGGCAGTAGCATGCCTTACCCAAGAATGCAGAAAGAGTATTGCCTAAATTCGACCCTGAGCGGGGAGACATTGCTGATAACCATATTCACTCTTTCTTCCTAGCCGTGTGCATGTTGGGGGTAGCCGATGAAGATGTGGTATGTCACTTATTCCCTTTTACTCTGATTGGTGTAGCCTCCACATGGTACTTTAGCTTGAGAATAGGATCGATCACCTCATGGGGTGCCTTTCAGTAGGCCTTCTTAGACAAGTTTGGCAATGACAAAACACCCGCGGCCTTAGTTTTAGAACTATCCCATTTAAAAATGGAAGCCAAAGAAAAGGTCAAGGATTTTAACATCCAGTTCAACACTTTGTTCAACAGAATCCCAGCTAACGCTAGACCTACTGATGAGGTGCTCATGGAATTCTACATCACTGCTCTCCTTGTCCCTACTGCGATGTGGGTCAAGAGAATTAACGCACAAACCTTACAAGGTGCTATCGATGAAGCAATAAAAGTCGAGAATGAATGATCAATATCACAACATGTCATCATACGACCAAAGGAAAGAAAGCCTCTCAGTCATCCAAGAAGAATAATGGGAGTGATAACAAAGTGGTTGAGGTCAAAGAAAGGGGCACCACAAATGTGGAAGGTTTGCATCGGATCATTAAGAAATTGATGAACGCAGTCATCGATATGAAAAGGAATTCTGGGGAGAGTACAAGTGGGAATGGAGGAGATTATAACAATAGAAAACCCTTCAAACCTTTCTATTGTAAGAAGACAGAAGGTGGTCATGGCCAACTTGCATTGCCTACTCCACCCAATGAAGGGAATTTAAATATGGAAGAGCTGGCTCTTATCGGATTGCTCCTTAACAAAGAAGAACCTATAGTGGAGCTGGAGCTAGAACAAGAAAATGAGGAAGAATACCAAGTAGAAGAGCCCTTGGACGAAGAATCTCAAATCAATGTACTATGGGATTTCTATACAAATGAGAACGATGACGATGAAGGAGGTAGTACGACAGAAATCCACACTAATGAAATCCACACACGAAGTAAAGGGCCACTTGTGGGCGTGATGAAGCCTGTAGACCAGACAAAGAAATATGTTCACCCTTTGAAGGCATCCTCTCCTAAAGTCCTTGTTGAGAAAGGTAGACCTAGTGGTGATTCCAAGAGTACTCCAGTTGTGAACTATCCACAGAAAGATAATACATCTCCGACTACAACGAAGGCGACTCAAAATGGTAAACTCCCACCTAAGAATGGAAAAACAGGTATGTTTACTCTGCCCTACCCTGTTTATAACATTGATTACAACATTGTGGATGATCTTAAGAAATCTCGAGCTAATATCACATACTTTGATTTTTTAAAGTTAACGCAGCAAAGAGATCTCCTTTTGAAAGCTATGAATGAATGAAATTGCAAATCTCCCACCAATCCGAGTAGCCAAACCAATAAGTCGGCATCCAGACCTGTTAGTACCCCCAGTATAGCCCAAACGCCATCAGCCATGGAAGCCACTCTGTCAAAGATGAATCGAACCCCCAAGATGTCAATGCAGCCATGATAGGAAGGAAATCAAAATCCATGACTCCACCTTTCCTTATCACATTTGAAATCTTCAACATGAACATATACAATTGCTTGGTAGATTCTGGTGCCTCGTCCACTGTTATGCCTTACCCTATTGCTAAAAGACTTCATGCAATACCCAAGAAAACTAGAACTCGAATTATGCAACTGGACGAAACGAATGTAAAAGTAATTGGAGAATTGAAAGATGTGCTGATTCGGATGGCTACCAAACCACAATACACACAAGTAATTGACATAGTGGTAGTCGACATACCCGAGGCTTATGGAATGCTGCTTAGTAGGGACTGGTCAGCAAAACTGAATGGATATTTCTCAACTGATTGGTCCCATCTCTTGCTGCCTCAAAAGGGAAAAGGTGATATGCCTAGAGTTGATCAAGAAAGATACATGAAGTATGTGGTGATGGAACTAAACGACCCCAATGAACCGTTAAGTTTACCAACTCTATCCTTGGGAATTATAGTGTCGATGTTTGTGCCACGAAAACCTGTTTTGGAGAATTTCATGTAGAGGCAATTGAAGAAACTGCAATAAAAACACAGTTGGAAGCTCTCCCCTGCAATCCGACTGATGAATTATCTTGTATTATAGTAGATGATAGGACTGATTTCGTAGAAAGTAGTTCAATTGATGTAACATTAGATTCTATATTTTGGACACGCTATTTTGATGGCTCTGACTGCCTTGAAGGTGTAGGTGCTGGGAGCATTCTCATTGACCCACAAGGGAACCAACATATGATGGCCATTCGGTTAGAGTTTGCGTGCACCAACAACACGGCAGAATACGAAGGCTTGCTGTAGGGCCTGAAGAAAGCCATTGATATGAAGGTAAAAAATCTTAAAGTTTTTGGTCAGTCACAGATAATTATGGACCAGGTAAGGAAAAGGATACACTGCAATTCGCCACACCTAGTATGATACCAACATGAGGTATGGAGCTTAATTGACAGTTTTGATTCTTTTAATATCACATACATGCCTCGAGGGCAAAACCGAGATGCCGATCTGATGAGAAGTATGGCTTCAAAACTCTTGCCTGACCTTAGATCAAACAAGAATAAATATTATGTTGAATTAATTTTCAGACCATCCGTACCCAATAACATCTCAAATTGGTAGGTATTCGAAGGTGACGAGCAAATCCTTGAGTTCTTACGTTGCGAGAAGACATTCAAAAATGCACTCATTGATGAAAAAGAGCATGACAGGCTTATGAATGAGAGTGAAGATGAGGAAAAAGATCAATCCAATATAATTCCCAAGTCAGTTGTCAAGATGGAGCACTTGTATGACCTTCATGATAAATTTAAGAAGCCGACTAACTGCAAAATGCATAGCTCATCCTTGAAGTATGAATCGGTCAACCTTGGAACCAAAGAATACCCAAAAATTGTTAATTTGGGCTTGGGATGCTCTCCATGAGAAAAGGTTGCATTTGTTAAGCTATTTAAAGAGTACAAGGACGTCTTTGCATGGACATATGGCGACTTAAAAACCTTCGATACCAGCGTTATGCAACATGTGATTCCGTTGGAGAAGGATGTTAGGCCATACCAACAAAAGCTTCGCAAGATGCATCCAAGCCTGGAATCGTTGGTGAAGAAAGAATTAAACAAAATGTTGGACACCAAAATCATTTTTCCTGTCAGGCACACCCGCTGGGTAGCCAATCTCGTGCCAGTAAGAAAGAAAAATGGAGACATCAGATTATGTATCGATTTCAGAAACCTGAACAAAGCATCGCAGAAAGATAACTATCCAGTCCCTTCTATGGAACACATTCTTCAGTGCATTTCTAGGTCTGAAATGTTGTCCCCATTGGATGGTTTTTGGGGATAAAATCAAGTGTTGGTGGCGAATGGAGATCAACTTAAGACAACCTTCAACACTAAATGGGGCACTTACGCATACCGTAAAATGCCGTTTGGAATTATTAATGCGGCGCCACATTTCAGAGAGCTATGGACATAGCTTTCCAAGGATTGATTAACAGATCAGTAGTAGTGTACATGGATGAAATTATTGTGTATTTGTATCACAAAAGGGATCATATTTATCACCTCAAACAGATTTTTGAAAGATTTCGAAGATACGGAATATCATTGAATCCCAAGAAGAGCATCTTCGCAGTTACAGAAGGGAAACTTTTGGGTCATATCCTCTCTAAAGAAGGGATTGTTATTGATCCTGAAAGAATAGAGACCATCATGAGAATACAACCCCCTGCAAATAAAAAGGCAATGCAATCTTTCTTCGGGAAAATCAATTTCGTTAGGAAATTCGTTTCAAGTTTAACAGAAATAGTGCATCCCATGCAGCTAATGATGAAGAAAGACATTGTGTATAGGTGGAGCAATGAAGCTAAGAAATTGTTTCAGTGAATTAAGGAGGCCATCACAGAAGCTCCTGCGTTGGTCAACCCTAATTTCGACAAGGAATTCTTCTTGTACACTTTCGTTTTTGATGTTTCATATGCTGCAATCCTCACCCAAAAAAATGATGATGGCAATGAAGTCCCTATTTCTTATATGAGCTCTAATCTTCAGGGAGCAGAACTGAACTACCCAGACATGGAGAAACAAGGCTTTGCGGTTTTTAAAGCCGTAAAACATTTCCGCCCTTATTTATTAAAGGCCAGGACTAAAGTAATCGTTCCCCATCCTGCTGTAAGAGCCCTCTTCATGCAGAAAGAAATGGGTGAACGGAGAGGGAATTGGATAACCGCCCTTCAAGAATACGACCTCGAGATTAAGCCGGCGAAGATAGTTTAAGGGCAGGGATTGTGTGAGCTTACGGCAGAAGCCTTGGTGGATAAAGAAGGGGCGTCCGAAGAACCAGAAGCGTAAAGCATATGGAATGCACAAGTAGAATTCAGGGAGGAGCCCCTATGGATTAATGAGATGCTGATGTGTGAGCGCGAAACGTCGGAAGTCCCTTTCGACCCTGAGTTGTGGTACTATGACATACGTTTTTATTTAATACGGGGATCATGTCCCAAGCACATGGATGCATCACGAAGGAGAGCGCTCAGATTGAAATCTAATCAGTATCACTTGGCCAATGACACATTATACATAAAAAATTATGATGGAGTTTGGCTGAGGTGTTTGGAAAGGGATGATGCCGATCATGTCTTGAAAGAAATGCACGACGGCCCATCAGGTGGTCACTATGGTGGAGAGACCACTACTAGAAAAATAATAAGGGCTGGATATTATTGGCCCAAAATGTTCAGAGACTCGCATGCCTACGCTCGGAAATGCAAGGTATGTCAAACTGTTGCAGGACGAGAAAGAAAGCCAGTCGTTCCCCTCAGGCCCATTATGATTTATCACCCATTCCAGCAATGGGGCCTAGATGTCATAGGTGAGATCACTCTGAACTCTTCATAGCAGCATAAGTATATACTCACGGCAACCAACTACTTCACCAGATGGACCGAAGCAATCCCGCTTTTTAAGGTTAACGAAGACTAAGTAATATCTTTTATTGAGAAATTTATTATCAACAGATTTTGCATCCCTGACGCTCTCATATTTGATAATGCTTCTTACTTTTCATCCCTTAAATTGACTAAATTTTCTATCGATAAATCAATTCGCATAAGGTATGCATCAAACTATTACCCGCAGGGAAATGGAGGTTCAGAGTCCTCATGTAAAAACCTCATCCGCATAATTCACAAATCTGTCGCCGACAACCAAGGGAATTGACACAACGCTCTAACAAACACCCTTTGGGCCGATAGGGTCACCCCAAAAGTAGCATTAGGAAACTCCCCATACTTCCTCGTCTACGGACAGGAAGCCATATTGCCTCCTAACATTACCCTTCCGTCTTTACAGCTCTCCCAAGCTTCGAGAGGGACCCCTTCAGCCTTACTTCAAAAAAGGATCAACCAACTAGTGAGTTTGGAGGAATTGAGAGATAAAGCCAGAAATAAATTTAGAAATCACCAAATGATTGTAAAGAGATGGTTTGATCATCATCTGGCAGGAGATAAAGATTGCCAAGTAGGAGAGCTAGTCTTGAAATGGGAAAAGCTGAGTGAGCCAAAAGGTAAGCACACGAAATTCCAACAGTTATGGTTGGGCCCGTTCCAAGTTGAAGAAAAATTCCGTCACGGAACTTACAAATTGAAAACTTTACAGGGAGAAACTGAAAAACTCCATGTTGGCTAACATCTTAAGAGATACTTCCAGTAGCCACCACATGGTGGATACCTCCTGAGTAGGTTAGGATTCATTCTATTTTTCTATTAGCTTAGTTACATTTTCATCCTGTCCTTTCCTGTTTTACGCAAAGTTTATTTTCCTTTTGAATTTCAGTCTTTTTCCGCCAATTGATTTCGGTCCTTCAGTCTCGTTTTCACCTTTTCAACTCTCTTCATATTGCCCTCATTCCGCACCTTCAACTTTTTGCCTCCCTCAATAACCTGCTGATGAGTCTGCCAATCCTAAATTCATCGTTACCTTGAAAATCAAGCAAACTTTCAATGAGCCTATGAGAACTAGAAAATCAGTGGTGAAATTCAAATCAAAGCCACTCATTGGCATCTGTTGGGAACTAGGTAGGATTTGTTGATAACTTGGATACCAAAGCATGTAGGGGCATCTTTATAAAACGAAAAATGTGTAACCACAACTGGACTGGCAAGGCGGAATGCTGCATTTTTAAAATTCCATCCAGTCCTAGCCTATACTTGTCTATAAGGTTTACAGTCATTCTCCATTGGTTCCATCCACCACACTAAAATTTCCAATATTTTTCATCTACAAGTAAACCTCCTTTCATGGGCTAAGCTCACTGTCATTTATCTTGTGGCAATTCCAATTGTGCTCTAGTCCTTGTGCCTGAAACTGGAAAGACTTATCTAAAAGAAAATGAAATGTCAAGTCCTTGTGCCAATCTGGAAGGACAAGTTGTTTGGGAAGCCAGTTGGAGTAGGGACTGTTGCTGGACTTAGAGTATCGGTTGACACAGCAAGCCCAACCTTGCTTAAGCGGTTTAAAAATATGGCATGATCCATGACTGCGCCCCATTCAATCATAGGAAAGTATAGCACTAAAATTATTACATAAAATGGAGATAAACATATCTACATCAAGTTTGAAGAGTGATAAAGAGCTGAGGTACACACCTAAACAGGTATTGACAGACCGATGATCGCCTCGAAAGGATTTTGAAAGTGAAAACGGGTAAAGGAAGCTCAATAAATCCCATAATACGACCATTGGAGAATGCCTGTCAAAACCTTATTAGTAAGTAGAAGCTACTTGTCTTTATCCCGCGTAAAGCTATTAAATATTGAAGTGCAACCCATGCCTATCCATCTATACAGTTCACATTTCAAGTTTATCTTAACACCCTGATGTTCTACTGATCCAGAGTTTATTTGGTAACAGAGATAACTGGTTCACCCAGCGATTCGCCATTTGTTGTGGCCACAACCACCACCCTATTAAAACATGCTCTGGTAGCAAATTTGAATGGGTCCCCTAGAAGTTTGATCTTTCACTTCTCCGAATGATCTGTTTTTATCTCAGGGATTTTAACTCTGTGCCGAGTCAAATCTTCAATTCTTAATGGTCAAGACCCCCCTTGAATAAATCTTTGCTGCATGATTCATTCATAACCCAGTCTAGCCCTTCATTCATATCCTTCATCAGGACTCTTTCAATCCTCATAAACCTTCATGGTGCCCTATGCCCACACATATAACCACCCCCACTCTTTACCCCTCAAAACCTTCCATCGCATCTTTATTCCTATTATAACTCTTTTATAATAGAAATGCTTTGCAAAGAACGCATGACTTAACATCTCCGCACATCCTCATTGCATACCTTTATTGTATATCACAGGTCGCATTGATCAAGGGCAAGGCCTATCTCTCATGAATAAATGCGATGCGATCAGGCCTCCAATTGCAAATCGCAATTGCACTTTGCTAAGACCCAAAGCCCAAGATTCAACGTTCCGCGAATGGAAAACCCACCAGGATTATTAAGCGCAACACATTTTATTTCGGGTCCGGAGCCCATCGCAAATCACAATTGGCAGAACTCTACGGTCATACATAAGGTGCGATGCGAACAATGGACCCACCAGGATTATCAAGCATAATACATATATTTTCGGGTCTGCTTCCCCAATCGCATATCGCAATTGGCGGAACCCAAGGTTTATATATAAGGCGCACCGCGATATACCAGACCCCCTGGAACCATTAAATGCAGCATATATATTTTCAGGTCCGGCCTATCACATATCGTAATTGGTGGATCCTGAGGCTTATACATAAGGCACGATGCGATTAGCAAACCCGGCGATAACTATAGAGCTGGGTGCATAATATTTGAAGTCCAGCCGTGGGTTTTCCTGTGCCTTCCCTTGTATTCCGATAAAATGTTGTGGTCCAGGTTTTCAAAGGAAAATCCTATAGGGGTGATGTTGCATGTGATTGCCCGCTGCAATGTGCGATTGCGACTTGATTGCATCACAACCTTGGTTGAACCAGGGGCCGATTCTTTCACACTCGCTCCTTTTGATTTCAATACGCCTTATCATTTTATAAAGTTTTAATGAGGGCAAGATTTGTTCTTAGGTGTTTCTATCATATGTTTCATAATCATAAAGCTAATGTTAATTATCTCTGCAGGCGAGGATTAAAAGACGCATGAGCAAATCCGAAGAGTTCATATATGCAGGTGTTTTCTAGTTAAAGATCCAGCCTTAGGCGTTCTCAGGCAGGTTTCCACGCGTTGCCTGTGTATTCCAAAAGTGAAGTTTTCCGGGGTTTCATCATGAAGAGATGACATGCAGTCATTCTCCTTTCCATCGGCATCCGTTCATTCCCCCCCAAGAAGTAGAACGGTCCAGCAAATGTAACCTCGACGTGTCAGCGGTTACACCAACTGTTCTACGTCTATATAGTTTGATTTGTATATTGAAAAGAGAAGAGAGGTGAAAGGTTAGGGGAAGACTGAGGGTCAATTCCTTCTACATAAGTATTACCTCCGAAGATCAGGGGAGGACTTTTTTTTTGGCAGAACAACTTTTAATTTATTGTGCTAATAAAGAAGATTATTTGGTCGAGAAAGAGCCTTTTTCATATTTATTTTCGTCTTATTTCATGTGTTTGGAATCAGGGTGTTGTTGCTGGCATAAATATAAATATGTTTTGTTTTTATGCATATTGATAACAGACAGTTCATGACTAACCTTGGTTATTCAAATATAATTTGTTACCACGGTTAATTCATGAAAGGTTGTTGATTCTAAACCTGTTAAACATCAGTTGCAAGTTTTATTTGTATGGAAAGTAATGTGAATTCCTGTATGAGTAATTAGATTGCAATTAAGATTTAATACAGCCTTGTTCATCTATGAACCAGTAATTGATTCATTTGGACTTGGAATCCATATATGATGTTTAACCTCTTTTGTTATGCTCTTGCAGGATAGATTAGAATAGTTAGGGCTAGCATAAGTAGTTAGTATTAGTGTAGATAATATTTGATACATATAGGTTAGCTATTTCTTTTTTTGATTTAATTGAAGTCTTCCTCCAAGAAGCAATCTTTCAACACCTATAACAGTTTACAGGATCCTTTAAAACCCGTTGGAACTAGCCACTCCAAAAGAGAGCGGATCTGATTGGGGTCTGTGATCGGGTTGGTTCCCTTTGTTGGCACAACGAACATTCACCGTGTCAACAGTACCCATTATGCATACTTTTGAGAAGACCGACATTGATAAAAAATGAGGATACATTAAAAAATTGTGTTGAACACGTTTTTTTAATATATCTTCAATTTTTATGAATGTGGGTCTTCTCAAAAATATGCATAATGGGTACTCGTTGGATGTGAGATTTAATTTTTCATCCAATGAGTGTCTACACATGAAATTTGAGTTAATATATAAGGAGATAAGCCAAAAATACAATTAAAAAATAGTTTTCTTCTTTTCCCTCCAAAATTCATAACTCTTATTTTATTTTTTTAACTATTATTTTGTTATTTTTCCTTAGGTGGCCACTTTTAGGCTACAATTTCCTCTAATGTGAACCTCACTTTGTAATTCTCGATACTGCCATCAGTTTCATACATGATCTTATGTATCCATTAAGAAGTGACCACAGACTTTCCCTCTGGTCTCGACACTATGTCCCATACATCATTTCCCATGACGGATTTACACTCTTGTTGACGGTGCCTGAAATCCATCAACCAAGGGGGTCTCCCCGATGCGAAGTCCAAATTATACCTCACACCATTTGGAATATGAGCCTCATCTAGAATATCGATCTAGTTGCCATATATTCTTATAGATTTTCCTTATCTTTAGTTGTCCGCAAGAGAGAGAGAAGTGTGTATGTGTCTTTGCGAAAAGCAAGTAAGTGTGCTTAGTGAATGTTCAGTTGCAGGTGTATCAAGGTTATTACACTATAGGGGGAGAAAAGGTTATCCTCTAAGAAAGAGGTAATAATACCACACTAATAGAAGCACACACAAGCAAAAGAGAAACATCAAGCTGAATAGCCCACATAGACGTGACAATTGTTATAACCATTACAACACCTCTTCAATTAGATAAGCACAAATAACTGAAATAGTTCAACTACTTTAGTATAGGTGAAAGAAAACACGAAACATAAATATTCACAGAACAGTCTTACAAATATTCACAATCCATGCATGAAACCATGTCAGCCATCAGGCTTCAAGTATTAAGTAAAAGTTCCAAGATACATGAATACAACGAGCATCACTAGCTCCAATAGTGGAGCATTGGAGCCGTGACTTGCTCCCAAAAAGTACTAACTTTGTCTCTCTGATGCCTTATGGGAGAAGCCAAGGTAAAAATTCCTTTGCATTTACAATGAGGGTGTATATATAACGAATGGGGTGATCCTTCACCTCCCTTATGACTCTTGGAAGACCCTCGTGATTGTTTGACTTCTCATGACTTTTTGACTTGCTACATGACTCTTCACATTACATAGATGACTCTTGGACATCCACTTCACAATACATTTTCCAATATAAACATAATCATGAAGTGGCACATGATGTCTCATGACACGACATGACATGGCACTGATGACATGGACTGCACAATGACCTGTCAATGTCAAGTCACATTTTACTACTTCTTTCTTTATGTCTTCTTGAAAAGATGGTGCATGTTCTTCTTCTTCTTCCTCCTTATGAATTGAAGATAAGGAGTCTTCAATGTGGTCTTGATCTTCCATCTTCTGTCATAGTCCAATGTTCCTTTGTCTTCTTTCTTGATGATCATCTTATCTCCTCAAATCCTTAGGTGTCTTCTAATATGTCCTCTTTCTCCATCTCCTTCATCATCTTTCCATAACATGATAGAGTACCTGCATATGCAATCCACTCATGACAAGATGACATCAGTCTGATAAACCCCCAGTCTTAGATGTTGCATGATGATCCATTGACTGAGTCGGAACTGGGTGACAAGCTGAGGGAGAGTCTCAATAACTACGCAGTTGCACAGGTCAGGCAGTCACAAGTGAAGCTTGAGCCTTGAGACTGTGCAATGCGTAGTTTAGGCTAGACCGGGTAAGCAGATTACGCAGATTTGGGAGTCAGTGAGTTAGGTTAAGGGATTTTGTAATATTTCAGCTAACTGCACAGTTGTGGAAGGTAGAGGAGGCCAAGTCACCATGCTGTTGCACAACTCGTCAGCTTAAGGGATGGACTTAAGGTCTGAGACTACGTAATGTGCAGTTCAGGCCTGACTAGAGGGAATTATTGCGCAGTTTTGGAGGCCAAGGCCTGGGCTTGAGCACTGAAATTGTGAAATGCATATTACTGGAAGAAAAGGAGGTTAGGTGATTGTGTAGTTGCACAATTCAAGAGCTCAAGACTGAAGCTTGAGGGCTGAGACTACGAAATGTTGGCTTGGTTGGAGAGAATGATTGCACAGTTCTACGACTCAAGAGTTGGGCTTGAGCATTGAGGTTTAGAAATGCGCATTTCTAGGAGGAATATATTGTGCATTGCGCAGTGCCAAGAGAAAAGGTTGTTGCTTGAGGATTGAGACTATGCAGTGCGCAGTTCAGGGGGGTGGGATGAGGCTAAGAGGCTCAATCGGGAGTTTTTTTAATTTTGATTAAGTGTTGGATCAGTGAGAGGAAGTTGAATACAAGCAATACTTGAACATCATCCCACACCTAGTTCACTTGACGACACAACAGAGACACTCAAAACACATGAACAACATACTTTCCTTAATGCAACAACCCATTCCAAGTGCGACACTAAAGATACGCTTTGTCATGGCAATGACAAAACTTGTGCGACAGTGCGTGAAACTTTGGAAATGAGTGCGGAACATGTCTACATGATAAGAACAACTCATTATCACAAATATTTTCCCTTGAAACAAACCAAAACTTCACTTTACACGATAAGCAGTAATTACCACGCCAAAAGACGAGGCTTGCTATATTAAAATAAAAGTGTGAACGACACTTGCAATATGCGAATGATGGTGAAAACAACACATGTTAGGGCGAAGATAACATGAAAATGACACTAATAAAAGGGAAAGCAAGAAAAAGTGACAACCGAAAACATGAAAACGACATTGATGAAAACAAAGGTGCGTAAAGCGACAATTTACAAAACTCACCAAAATAGAAGTACAACGCAACTAGAAGTGAGAAATTGTCGATGTCAGTGCACACTGACTATTGATATGGATTGGACATTGCATAGGAACAGTCTTGATGGACCGTATTATGCTTGTTCAAGCTTGCGTAAAAGAATGCGCTCATGCAATTGTTATGGACTGGGCATGTGTGAGCAAGTGACTTCGACACTTCCAATCCAAGAAAAAAAACTCAAAAGCATCAACTAACCAAGAACTGAATACGAAACGACCAATCTCCATCACCTAATAATAAACAAATCTTAACTTTAATATTATTGTAATTAAAATATATATATATATATATATATATATATATATTTAATTTAAAATAAATATAATTTTTAAACCTAAAATCACCATATGTTTTTTTTTAACTTAAAATAACCATAAATATAAAGTCTTTATGTCTTTAGAAGAGTTTACGCAAGACCTCGAAACTTTTTAATGTTGAATAAAATAAATTGTTGCAAATTTGATATAGGACATTAAAATTTTGAATAAAATGAGGCACCTAATCCAAAAAAAAATCTATATTTTAATATTGTTTTAGTTATAGAAGAAAATTTGTTTTAAAAATATATAAATTTTTAATTTAAAATAAACATAACCTCTTTATGTCTTTAGAAGAGTTTACACAAGACCTCAAATATTTTTATTGTTGAATAAATCGCTGTAATTATTTGATATGCTCTTAAAAAGTGGACGGTAAAAATAGGACATTAAAATTTTGAATAAAATGGAGTTAAAAATTTAAACAAAACTTTTTAATTATGTATGAAGTATTGAACCAATAAGAAACCAGTGATATAATATAATCATTTGGGTCCTTTAGGACCTTCACCTTGCCCCAGCGCGGAGGGATGTATTTTGGCAGCTTCAAAATAGGGTCTACCCCCTCAATATCAATGTCCTCTCTGCCCTCATCACCTTCTAGGTTGACCACTTTGCCCTTTTCCTGAGCGGTTGGCTTTTCTTTTCTTTGATTTTTCCTTAGTGACTCACGCAACGACAGCGTCTTCTTCTGTTTATCCTTCTTCGGCTTGGGAACCTCTCCTGCCAGCATAGGCTTCGGCCTAGGCGACCTTGGCGATTTTCGCACTTTTGCGGGCACCTCCATACTTACAACCTCAGGGGTAGCTTACTTAGAGGTATCTCCCTTAGAGGCAATAGACCCTCTAGCACTTGCAGTTTCCACGGGTTCAGACATGAAGTTGCTAATAAGTTGTTGGGTTTCCTCAGGTAACCTGTCAAACATAGAACTAGCGACCAAGTCTTCAAAGAACGCACAGTTCATGCACACCAGACAGTGTGACACATAAACTCTCAGAATGCAAAGTGTCTCTCGTTGGGCAGCCATCTATAATTTAGAGCCAAGTTCGAATTCAAATTCGACCGTTCCCCCCAAAATTTGCTCATAAATGCTAAACTGGTAGCATATTTTCAAAGATATCTCTCTTAAATTTAGCCTTAAATGTCGCCCCCCACTCTTCTTATTCATTTTCTCACTGTCAAATCATGAACAGTGACAGTAACGGTCACTTTCTGGCTAATTGGGCGGTCTCTCGTCCTGTAGCATAGCTCCCTTCGCGCGTCTGCTGACACTGTGACACCCTTCTATTCCGAACGGGCCCCTCATCGCGTAGCTCTACAACCCATGCAGTTTAGTTTATAGTCCCGTGCCTCCTTGCAGCTTCCTGGAGAGCTAAGATTGTGCTACCGTCATATAGTCATTTGGCCAGATCCCCGGTGTATAGCTTCAATCGGCTGCCATTTACCTTTCCGAGAAATGGATCTCCATTCAATTTCACTTGCTAAACTGCTTCACCATCGGTAATCTCCTTGATAACATATGGCCCCAGCCAATGCATCTGAAATTTTCCTGGAAATTTATCAAACTTGTTGTCATATAATAAAACTAAATCGTTTACCTTGAAGGTGTGCAGTTTGATGTGTCAATCGTGCCATACCTTTTCACGCTCCTTTTGAACTTGTTGATGGAATCCAGCCAAGAAGCTACCTTCCTCCAACTCTATCAGCGGCGCAAGCCTTTCTTCTAAGGCTCCACGATCCTCCATACCTGTAAACGCCGCTATGCGTAGACTAGGCACAATGTACTCCATCGGCATCACAACTTCTACGCCATAGACCAGTCAAAAAGGTGTTTTTTAAGTCAGCTTCTTACAAGTAGTTCTATAAGCCCATAACACCGCTGGTACACGCACATCCCAATCATTCCTCTACGCATTGCAAACCTTTGTCAGCGTGTTCTCCAATATCTTATCAAATGCTTCCACCATCCCATTAGCCTGAGGGTGATACGGCGTGCTCTTCTAATGATAAACTTGGAATTCCTCCATCAGCACGTTGATCGTTTCATTAAGGAAATACATACCGTGATCGCTCGTCAAAATCTTCGGGCAACCGAACCTGGTCAGCACATACTCAAATAGGAACTTCATTGTGGTTGCCCCTATATAATCCTTTACAGGTTGCGCCTCCACCCATATGATCAAATACTCAATCATGTTGATGATATATCGCACACCCATCTTCTTTCTTATAAGTTGAATCGGTCCTACAAAATCAATTGCCCATTTTTCAAATGGCTGAAACGACACTTGCATATTTAGAGGCAGCTCATCCCTCCTCGATGGCCTACCCATTCTCTGACATGCATCACATGCCCTACAATAAGCTTTGGAATCCTTATGCAGTGTCAACCACCACAACCCAACATGTAAAATCTTCTGTGTTGTTGCTTTTCCTACATAATGGCCTCCTGCAACCCCTCCATGAGCTTTGGCTAGGATGATGCTTCATTCAAACTCAGGCACATAACATCGCAATATCTCATCCGCTCCCATCTTATACAAGTGATCTACAATAACATAAAAATATGTTGCGCGCACCACCAATTCCTTCTTTTGTTGACTAGTGTACCCTTATGGATTCGTTCCTGTAGTCAGAAAGTGTATGATGTCTATAAAATGATTATCTGCTACGCGCACTGCAAAGAGTTGCGCGTCAGGCAATCCTTCCTCCAAATTAGTGGGCTCCTCACCTGTTTCAATGCGTGAGAAATGATCCGGTCTTGCATTTAATCACCCTGGCTTCACAATGACTTCGAAATCATATTCCTGAAACAACAGTAACCATCTGCATATCCCCCCCCCCAACACAGGCTTGTTTAGGTACTTTAATGCATAATGGTCTGTATACATCTTAAAGTGTCCGCCTAGCAAGTAGTGTCTGAACTTTTGGAGCACGTACACCATTGCCAAACCTTTGCGCTCTGTCGTCGAATAATTCTTCTCAACCTTAGATAACTTCCTACTTGCAAATGCGATAGGGTGATCCAAGTTTCCCTCACCGGCCTTTATCAATACTGCTCCCAGGGCAATACATGACGCTTCCACATGCACATGAAATTCCTTCTTCCAATGCGGGAAGACTAGATCGACGCGGTGACCATATTTTCTTTTAACACATCCAAGCTCTGCTGACATTCTTCATTCCAACAGAATGTAACATCCCGGTCCTGACAACGGAACCATTTTTTGGCTTAGTGGGTCCTAACCCAGGTTTAGAGTTAAGTTTTCCAAACAAATCCCTACACTATTGGCCCTTTCAGCATCAATTCGTGGAGCACAGACTGAAGTCTCACCCGAAGCAATATGGAGGATGTTGGAACCAATTTTTCGCACCTAGACATGGTTATGATGTAGTTTTATGCCCTAACTCTGCCTTCGCGCAAATCAATAAGCCCTTGAGGCTTATCGATATAACTTCCTCTTGCAAGCCTCTAGACCTTCGGGAAGGTCTACGACTGTCTTTCGCGGACCCTAAACAAACGAATCAACCACTTACACGCCTTTGTAATCACTCCTAAGTCTGTTATTACCTAGATCAGCTTAAGTGTCTGATATCTTTAGCATGCATTAAGATATTCTTCGCGTAAACAAATATTATTGCTTGCGTTCATATAACAATGTAAACTAGGCAGAATCGCACATCAATACAGTATTAAATCATAAACCCAATATTCATCGTAACATAAATGCATTCATTCGTAACAGAAGTAAATGGACAAAACACAGATATTTCCATAATAGTATCTTTATTGATACTTCATATTTTCTTACAGACTCAAAACTACCTTGCGCACTCAACTGCAGGGGTTCGTGCACTCAGTTGTGGACTCTACTCTAGGCCTCTGTGCACACAGCTGCAGAGCCTCTCTTCTACTCTAAGACTCTTCGCTCGTCACTTCTACTAACCCATTACATTCATTCTTTGCTAAAACTTCTGCCTTAGACTCTTCTAAGACTTCCATTTTTATACAATCCCATAGTCCACGGACCATGGGTAGGTCTTCTAAAACTGACACAATTTACATAAACGAAGGGTAAAAACCCTTTATGACACTTTACATCTACGTGCTCCGCAACCAGAACTTTCAGAGACTTTACACTTTATATACAAAAACTTGGGCTTTCAGGCCCAAAACTTGGGTTTTTGCCCCAAAATTGACCTTAGGGAACCCTATCCCAACAAGCCCCCAACACAAATATGTGACTCGCCCTCGTGTCACTCTGTTGGCGCGGAGATCTTACTGCGAAGACCTCCCAGCTCCACTTGTGCTACTGCAACTTCAGTTGTGCACTGCATAGGTGCTTGCTTGACCTGCTCCATGAGCTGCTCGGTTGTCGGTCTTGCGCTATCTTCCCAGATCTTCTGCTATGATCTTTGCAAGTTGTCCAACTTCTTCCCAATGGTGGCAGAGATCACATAGGCCTAATCCAACCAAGGCCCCAATTTGTCCTTGAGGACTGCCTCTTTCCACTGCGCTACTTCCACCTGTTCTTGTAGTTTCTTTGCCTCCTACAACTTTGCCAATTTGTGTGTGACAGCGATGGTGCGCGTTGTCACCTTTGCTTTGTCATACTAATGTTGTAGTTCCTGGGCCTCTTTGTTCAACCTCTACAGGTTAGGATCTTCCTGTAGACTCGTGATTATCTCCATAGACTGCTCGAAGAGCATAGTGCATTCTGCCACCGCAGCATCTACTGCAGCAACTCCATCCCTCACAATAGCTTCACGTTGTTCTTTGACCTCTAGTGGAGTTGAAGGCTATGTCTTCAATTCAAGCTTTGTAATTTTTAGGTTCAGCTCAAACTGAACCTTGGCCATCTCGGCCTTTGTGTTGCGCATACCTGCAACCAACTTTTGAATCTTGGCTTTCACTGATGCTTCTTCTGGGATATGCAGTTCTAGAACGTTTCTACATGCTTCGGCGACTACTGCAACGGTGTGCTCAATCTTCTCCTAAACCTTCTTCCTGGATTCCAACATGGTTATCTTCTCAACAAATATATGTTCGTTATTGATTTTCTACTTACTGATGATGCGTAGCCTGCACTGCTCTCGGGCCTTAATCTCTTCAATCACACCTGCTTGTAAGGTGTGAAGGAATTCACTGGGGAGCGCGACCCAGTTGAGGCCAACATTCCTCAGCGCACTAACAGTAGCCTTGTCAGCTTCTACCTCCGCGCTCAGAGCTCCATCCGACAGCATCACTGGAGATCCAAGGATCAGACCAACTATGTCGTTGCCATTGTCCTCGGTGCTAAATTGGTTGATGCCATGCTGCTCTAACATGCTCCTTCTTGTAGTCTGTTTGTTTGGATCTGCAACTCATGTAGACCCATATGTATGGCACTGAGTGCCTGCTTATGTTGATGCTCAAATTGCGGCAGCAGTTCTGTGGTCATATCCCTTACCTTATCCCCAATATCATCCAAGTCACCCTCTATCAAGGTGATCGGGTCTAGCGATGACTTAGTGGCCTTGGTCTTCTTGTGCGGCCCTTCCTTCTCTTGCTCCCTATTTCGCTTCACCCGGAAGGGAGTGCTTTCCAGATCTCCACTGCCCTGTTCTGATTGCTTGTCATCCTCTGTCTGTGGTTAAGGGTATTTCTGGTTCCTGTCAAAGCCGCACTCTTCATGTTCTGCTTGTTCCTTGGTAGCGCACTCCACTTTTGCACGTGACTTCTCCTCAGTCTCCTTCTTTCGCTTTTCAACTAACTGTTGAACGTTCAATCGAGTCACTTCTTTTTTCTACTTTTCCGCAGACTTACTAGTCTTGGCGGACAAATCTGATGTTGTGCGCCAGTCTGATGGCCATCGATCGAGGAACGCTGCAATGGCATCATCTGTCGCGACGTATGGTAAATCATACCACTTTTGTTCTGGGTCCTTTCGCGCCTGGATGGAGATACAGTGGAAGTTCGCTTTGAACTCCATGTACCGAGACAGCTGCTCAAAGACGGTTGGTGACAATCATGGCTTTGGGTTGATGGCCATACTAATGCTCATCGCAATCAATACTCAAAACACCTTTCTCTCCCAGACCCGCTCAGTGTCCTTTGTGGCCCATAGCGAAGCAAACTTCGTTGCTTCTGGCAAATCTGGCACGATCGGAGGAAATTGGTTGTCCTTCGGCAACTCCCACACGACTAGCACAATCGAAAGTAAGAGCCATGAGTAGTGAAACGTCTTGCTCTAGTCCTATGCCTCCCTGTAGTTTGCGAGGAACTCGCTGCACAGGTAGCACGCCCAGTTGAATTGTACACCCTCCGCGCATTGGGCTGTTAGTGAAACAACTGGTGTCGGCACCTCATCTGCACGACACTTTCTCATTATTTTTCCAGCCAAGATCTGGGTGGCCACCTTCACCATGGGGTCGGTTATGCTTGAAATTGAATACCCGCGCAACTTCTTGACAAGCTTAAACTTGTCCTTCATCCACTCGACGAGGTCGCTTTCGCCCGTCTTTCCACCAAATGCCCTAGCTGGATTTAGTCTTGAATGTGGTAGTAAGGTGATCCTATGGATCAACATGTCGGTTATAGGGATTGAATCCTCCAACCATAGGCACCCGTCATGCACCAGGCACAACAACTATTTGATAATAATCAAATTTATGGGAGAGCGGTGGTAATGCGACACCCATAGCAGATACAACAATCCTACCTTTTCCACCCCACGAATCCACTTCGCCGACTCTAGCGTGGTGACACCAAACTACTTGTAGAATACTTGTTGCGTGAAATTATCGATAGCCAGGTGGGGGAACCACTCAGTGTCCCCCAAGTCCCAATCTTCAAGCTTCAAATGTGGGATGCACGCCAAGCGCGGACCTTCAAACATGATATTCTCTGGTAGCAGGGGTGTATGAAGGAGAAACTTTCCCTCATCTGGGTCCTTTGGGACCTTCACCTTGCCCTAGCGTGGAGGGATCTATTCTGGAATCTTTGAAATAGGGTCTACCCCCTCAATATCATTGTCCTCTGCACCCTCATCACCATCCAGGTCAACCACTTTGCCCTTTTCCTGTGCGGTTGGCTTTTCTTTTCTCTGATGTTTCCTTGGTGACTCACGCACCGACAACGTCTTCTTCTGTTTATCCTTCTTCAACTTGGGAACCTCTCCTACCAGCGTAGGCTTCAGCCTAGATGACCTCGGTGATTTTGGCATCGTTGTGGGCACCCCCATACTTAAGACCTTAGGGGCATCTCCCTCAGAGGCAATAGACCCTCCAGCACTTGTATTTTCCACGGGTTCAGACATGAAGTTGTTAATAAGTTGTTGGGTTTCCTCAAGTAACCTATCAAACACAGAACTAGTGACCAAGTCCTCAAAGAACACACGGTTCATGCACACCAGACAGTGGGACACATAAACTCTCAGAATTCAAAGTGTCTCTCGTTGGGCGGCCATTTATAATTTATAGGAAATTTCGAACTCAAATTTGACCATTCCCCCTAAAATTGCTCATAAATGTTAGATTAGCAGCAAATTTTCAAAGATCTCGCTCTTAAATTCAGCCTTAAATGCAGCCCCCCCACTCCTCTTAGTTGTTTTCTCACTGTAAAATCATCAACAGTGACGACAACGGTCACTTTCTGGCTACGCTGCGCGGTCTCTCGTCCTATAGCGCAACTCCCTTCGTGTGTCTGCTGACACTTTGACACCCTTCTATTCCGCGTAGGCCCCTCATCACGCACCTCCCTTCGCGTGTCTATTGATACTGTGACACCCTTCTATTCCGTGTAGGCCCCTCATCGCGCAGCTCTACAACCCGAGCAGTGTAGTTTATAGTCCCGTGCCTCCTTGCAGCTGCCTGGAGCGCTAAGACTATGCTATCGTCATATAGTCATCTGGCCGGATCCCCGGTGTATGGCTTCAATCAGCTGCCATTTACCTTTTCGAGAAATGGATATCCATTCAATTTCACTAGCTGAACTACTCCACCATCAACAATCTCCTTGATCACATATGGCCCCAGCCAATGCATCTAAAATTTTCCTGGAAATTTATCAAACTTGTTGTCATATAATAAAACTAAATTGTTTACCTTGAAGGTGCGCGGTTTGACGTGTCGATCGTGCCACGCCTTTTCACGCTCCTTCTGAACTTGTTGATGGAATCTAGCCAAGAATCTATCTTCCTCCAGCTCTATCAGTTGCACAGGCCTTTCTTTTAAGGCTTCGCAGTCCGCCATTCCTATGAACGCCACTATACATAGACTAGGAACAATGTACTCCATCGGCATCACAACTTCTACACCATAAACCAGTCGAAAAGGTGTCTGTCTAGTCAGCTTTTTACAAGTAGTTCTATGAACCCAAACACCG
The DNA here is from genome assembly GCA_031772625.1 of Pinus tabuliformis. NCBI lineage: Eukaryota > Viridiplantae > Streptophyta > Pinopsida > Pinales > Pinaceae > Pinus > Pinus tabuliformis. The sequence goes on from CM062811.1 coordinate 1,247,300,295, forward strand.
CTAGTACACGCATGTCCAAATCATTTCTTTACGCATTGCAAACCCTTTTTAGCGTGTTCTCCAATATCTTATTAAACACTTCGACCATCCCATTAGCCTGAGGACGATATGACGTACTCTTCTGATGATAAACTTGGCATTCCTCAGTTAGCGTGCCGATCTTTTCATTAAGGAAATGCATACCACGATCACTCATCAAAATCTTCGGGTAACCGAACTTGGTCAACACATACTCAAATAGGAACTTCGTTGTGGTTGCCCCTATACAATCCTTTACAGGTTGCGCCTCCGACCGTCTGGTCAAATGCTCAGTCGCAGTGATGATATACCACACACCCGCCTTCTTTCCTGGAGGCTAAATCAGTCCTACAAAACCAATTACCCATTTTTCAAATGGCTACAACGACACTTGTGGATTCAGAGGCAGCCCATTCCTCCACAATGGCATGCCCGTCCTCTGACATGCATCGCATGCCCTTCAGTAAGCTTTGGAATCCTTATGTAGTGTCGGCCACCACAACCCAACGCGTAAAATCTTATGCATTATTGTTTTTCTTACATAATGTCCTCCTACAACCCCTCCATGAGCTTCATCTAGGATGCTACTTCGTTCAAAATCAAGCACATAACGTCACAATATCTCATCTGCTCCCATCTTATACAAGTGGTCTGCAATAAGAGAAAAAATTATCGCGCGCACCACCAATTCCTTCTTTTGTTGACTAGTGTACCCTTCTGGAGCCATTCCTGTAGTCAAAAAGTGTATGATGTCAACAAAATGATTATCTCCTACACGCACCACAAAAAGTTGCGCGTCAGGTAGTCCTTCCTCCAAATTAGTGGGCTCCTCACATGTTTCAATGTGCGATAGATGATCTGATTATCGTCGAATAATTCTTCTCAGCCTTAGATAACTTCTCGGTTGCAAACGCGATAGGGTGATCCAACTCTGCCTCACTGGCATGTGTCAGTACTGCTCTCAGCGCAATACATGACGCATCCACATGCACATGAAATTCATTCTTCCAATCCAGGAAGGCTAGGATCGGCGCGGTGACCATATTTTCTTTTAATGCATCCAAGCTCTACTGACATTCTTCATTCCAATAGAATGTAGCATCCTTTTTCAACAATTTTTCCATCGGCACGGTAATATGGGCATACCTCTTGATGAGCTTTTGGTAATAACCAGTATGCCCCAGCGTTGCAGGCCGTTGTTTGACACTTCTTGGCGCCTCCAAATTTATTATAATTGCGATCTTAACTGCATCCACTATTAATCCTTGTCTACATACTACATGACCCAGCAAGATTCTGAAAGGGACGCAAAATAGACACTTCTTTAAGTTTAGCGCGATCTTATACCTCCAACATGTATCCAACATCAAGCGTAGACTAGCTACATGGCACTTCACCAGCCCAAACACCGTCCAATCGTCAAAGTATACCTCCAAAAACTTGTGAATGAAGTCCTTGAACGCCGAGATGACTACGTGCGAAAATATCGCCAGCACGTTCTTCAGTCCAAAAGGCGTTATTGTATACTGGAAGCATCCCCACTCGGTTATGAAGGTCATCTTACTCCTATCTTCTGGTGTGATCTTGACCTGATGGTACTCTCAGAACCCATCAGTGAATGAATATGCTTCCTATCCTCCTACATTATCCAACACTTCATCGGTGAACGGAGTTAGAAAAGGATCATGCACACAAGCATCGTTTACCTTCCTGATATCTACGCATATCCTTATTTCATCCTTCTGCTTCTTTTCCTAAACTACCATAGGACTGACCCAATCGGATTCCTCCACTGGTTCAATGATTCCTACTGCAAACATTTTGTCCAATTCTAAGCTGACCCTTTCTTTGTACTTAGGATTGAGGTGATATGGCCTCTATTTCACAGCCTTCGTGTCTGGTTTTAATGTTATCCTCATCACTCCTAAATTTCCTATTCCCCCTTTCATGTCTGAAAACTTTGTAGGGAATAAGTCTTGGTACTCGCAGAGCAACTTACGACCTTTTCCATCGCAGCATCATCCCAATAGTCCCCTATCTTCACAAACTTCGGCTCCGCCTATGTTCCAATGTTTACTTGCTTCGTTTTCAGCAATGTGGTAATATTTGGATTCTCTATCTGCGGCCCCTCGACTTCACAGTGACCTTCTGTCTTTGGGATATTAATGTTCCTTGGATCCTCCTCTTCTTCTTCAGCAGTCATATTATAGCACTCCAGCATATGGCGCAACTGGGTGGTCCAATCTGGTTGAATCAAATCCAAGGGATCCTGCGAGATTCTGAAGATCGCTGCTTTGACCTCCTGCAATGCTTCATCAATGCACTCGAATCCATCTTCAAAGTTGAATGTCATCAAGAATCCCTATCTTAAAATATCTCGCTCGTCCATGCCATGGCAAACTCTGTCTCCAAGTATCAATTCATAGGTATTACACCCAAAGTGTGACAGAATAGATGCACCCACTCTGGTTGCGGTTCTGCTCCATAAGCATCAGTCCATTTTGCCAAGTGGTCACGCGGATCACTCCTTCCATTGTATTTCTTTGTCAATCACACCTTTGGGTGACCAAACCGCACCCTCATCATTCTTCTATATTCACGCCATCCATCAAAATTGTCTTTATGCGTACCCCACCATCTTGCAGGCATAGCGCGTAGTGCCAAGTCCAAGGCTTGGAAGCGATGCTTCTCTGGCACTTCCCTTTCAAATAAATCTAGAAATTTATCAACGTCAATCAAACCATCATAATAAGGCATACTTCTTACCTCAGATGTTATGAAGCGCAGCGATTTGGTCGTCGTGTTACATCGTAGCGTAGACACTTCGTGCAATCTATTCTGCCAGTGTTCCAATTCCTCATCTGAATCTGATGTGAAGGAGCTCTCGCGGTCCCATGCAATACTTCCATCAGCTGTCGGATTCACCCAATCTTGATCTTGCACCGTTATATTATAAATCTGGTCCAAATCATCATCTTTCGTAATCGTGGATCGGTTCAGTAGAGCACGGTCCTTTTGCGGGATCCAAAGGTACTACTACACGGAGTGATTTTCTTTCAAATGACATCTTCTGCTTCTTCAAATTGATCACCCTATTCATGTTGATAGCCCAATTGATCCCAAGGAGAGTGGGCTAGGGATTGTTGTCATCAACAATCTCTATTACTTTGAAATCTACCAATGTGCTTGCGCCCTCAATATCAACTATAACTCCCTGCAATCTTCCCATGGGGATAATCTTTTGTTGATTCGCCATCCTCAATTGAATAGGATACCACTGCAGCACAAGCCTCCCCATTCTCTCCCATGCTTGTTTTGGCAAAACATTTGCATCTGACCCAAGATCCAGAATAACTTGGTCCATTTCATACTCTCCTATTTGTGCGGTGAGCCTCATCTCACGCCCTATTCTTGCCTTATGCTTACCAATTTTCCTAACCATGCGCGGTCGCATGGTCCCTCAGGAGCATTACCAGCACATTTATTGATTAACTCCTGTAATCCCTTTACGGCCTTGCTATCGCATAGCAACTTCATACAAGTCTCCAAAAAGGTAGTAAGCATGAATGGGTCCATTTATTCAGACTGCTTATCCTGACGTCCTGAGGTAGAAGCCTTAATGAATATTTTCTTTACTTCCATGAAGGTTTCCTTCGCGTGCTCCAAATCAAATCCAACCTCCTTTTCTAGAGCTTTACGAACCCATTCACCTTCTTTAGGCTGCTTTCCCTTATCTTCACCAGTCATCATTCCACTTCTGTTATAGACAATTTTGTGCCTTACAGCAACAAGCATGAATTGTCAATAATCCAAGGGATCCAAAGTTCCCTAAACATGATGTTCCTACCCCTAAAGGAACAAGGTCAGCAAACCAACAGCTCTCAGATCAGTTCTCCACCTGAAAACACTCAAAAACAAGCAATCCTGAAATCAAAGCAGGTGCTCCACTAGGTTTCTGCGCTGAAACTCAGTTGCTCCATGGTGTACCTGCGTTGCAAAGCAAGTGGGACAAAGGCCACCTGCGCTGAGCGAGATGGGACAAGTGGCACAATGAGTCATTGCTTTGGAATCTTCCAAAAATGACACTTGGATCAAGGATTTCGCCTTGTGATGAGTCAGAGGCTCTGTTTCTCCAAGTGGAAGCAAAGTTCACCAAGTGGACTCAAGAACTGAAGATCAACTAAAGATTAACTGAAGAGAGAGAGGACACAAGGCAGCTACACATCAGTTGCAAGCTGACTCATCCTTTCTCAATTCATCTATATATTGAGCTCTCTCCTATGAGCTCATGAGGCTGGAATTTTGTGCAAAGTAATGATATGCTGTTGGTTTCACTATTGAGCTATTGGGTGATTGTTTGAGAGAGGTGAAGAAGAGCAATTCTTTCTGCTGGGAGGTGTTGCTGGGTTGGAGCCTTCAATGGTTGTAATACTCTCAGAACCTTTACTTATTCATTAATAAAAGCTATTGAGGTTCTTCTATGTGCTCTTGTTTCAATAATATATTGTGATGATTGCATGTTTGGTTTACACTAATCCATGAACCAGTTATGATTGCATGCCTCTTGTAGTTTCCTTCTTTGTTATTTTGCAGGATCTCATTGTAGCTGGGCAAGCAAAAGGACAAGGAGCTAGGAGCAAGCGGCCAAAGAGAAGAGTCTGGATTCGACATTAAGCGCAAGGCAACGGTTAGTGCATTTCTCCATTCTCTTTTGCTTTCATAAAGAAGTAAACCTTCAGTAGTTTGTTTTACAGTTGTTGCTAAGGAACTGTCACCCTTAGAGTGGGATAGGGTCATCCGAGTCGGATACTTTTCCCTACAACAAACTGGCGAATCCACTGGGGATCGTATCCGTTTGATTGTGTTTGTAGTATTTTGCTATTCATTTCCTGAACAAAAGAGTACCAAATCGAAAAGCTTTTGACTATATCAAAAGCGAAGTAGAAGGCAGCTACTCTAGCTCATTTCTGAGCAAGTTCATGATTTGAAGAGCTGATCTACAAGGATCCTTGTAAGCTCTTAGTGATAGCTTTGCACCTTCCTAATCATCCCTTTGAGTGTGCTTGACTGATTGCTTCTGATTTGAGCAAAAACCGTGCATTTTTGAGAAAATTATGACCCGGAAACTGTGAAAACGCAATTCTCGTTTTCCAAAGCAGGTAGTACACAGGCTACCTGCTTTGCAACGCAGGTCCCGAAGGGGCTACCTGCGCTGAGAGCCAGTTTGGCTGTGCAGAGCCTGCGTTGGCCCAAATTTGCCTAGTGCATTTGGGGTTTCCTCCTTTCTCTTGCCTGTTTTCACTTAGATTTGGCTGCTAAGTGTCAGTCTTGTACCTATTCTGAAACCAATATTACTTGCCATCATTCTGCCTCTGTTATATAACGAAATTGTACTTGTTCTTTGTATTTCTTACTCATTTACAATTTCCCATAACGAAGAGTAAACTAGTCTTGCTTTTGGCCTCTTAGATCTGAACCTGTGTTAGGCATTTTGCTGGTCTAAAGAGTTAGCTTGTTTGCTGTCCATAGCTGATTAGTCATTTTACTTTCGTCATTATGGTTTGATTTCATGTATTTCCAGTGATTAAACAAGTGAATCTTAAGGTGTCTTTTGATTTTGGACAAACTTGTTTGTTTTCGCTCTAAATCGAAATCAAAGTTATATAACCACTTTCTTTTTGTAATCCATCCACATTAAGAAAGGGAAAAGAAAATACATGCATTGTGCATTTTGCATTTGACTGTTTGCTTGACGATTTAGGAAAAATTTGCATTTAGTGTGTGCTCTATGATCTGTGTGAAAAAATTTGCCTTTCTTTTCCCTCAGTAGTTAAGGTTTTCAAAGTTGAAAGATTGAAAAGTTTGCTTCTCATCTTAGACTGCATTCAGGAATTTGTTATATACATCTCGTGGTGATCCTTAAAGGCAAACTGCTAAACAAGATCAACATTAAAATAAATCCAATTTACATAACAACGCTTTGTAACATAACGCAAACACATAGAGGTCTAGGTAGAGACGTGTTCCGGCGTCGTTAAACATAGTGACTGTCGATCTCTACGAAGGTGGGTGATTCCTCCTGAGAGTCGGTGGCACTAATACGGACTTGTGCTCCCACGTACCGTCGCGTATATATTGGGAGACCCCTATAGGCAATTATCCTTTATCCATAGGAAGCCGTGTCGGCCGCCCTACTGATCACGATGCAGTGAACACAGCATTCACGAAGATCGACCACCCGTACCGTAAAACGTATTCTGTGGTTTCGCGAAAAGTTTGGCACACCCTCTGCCTAGAACTCCAGAGAAGTTTCTTTTGGCCTTTTTCAAACTCTATAACTGAAAAAGTCCATCCGAGCATTTGTCACTTCGGGCTCGTTAAAACATCGAAGGAGACTAGAGTCATCTTTAGCTTTTTCTCGACTCTTTAAAACTGAAAAAGCAAGTTGTGTCTAAAGCGTCGTTATAAAATTTATTTTAAGCGGAATAATCATCACCCTTCCCTCGTTGATCTTCGAAGTTAGTCCACCACAAGTGGAAGTTCCTGTAGAATCGCTAAGAAATCTTTTGGATAGACTAGATATGTCTGAACAACCGTCGACATCTAGGACTGTGTCGTCCGACACAGCAGCAGCAGAACCTCCTGCTGCTACTCCAACGATGTTCGCTGGTATACCATCTGTCCCGGCGAATTGTCAACAACAAGCCGGAGTCCAATCAGAGACAACGACATGGTTAGTTCCTATTTCTTCATCCGGATTATCATCTGGTATTTCTTATGTTGAAACTCGCCAAATTGATCCATTTGGAGGTCAATCTGGGCAATCAATCCCCTTGAGTTCCGGATTGATACCGTATGGGGGGCAGTATGCCCTTTCATTACCTCCTCCGGGAGGGTACCCATACGTGAGTTCACAACAAAGTTCAGGTCAAACTGGAATTACATCCAGCGGTTGGGTACCAATACTGCCTCAACAACCAGGAGTTGTATATTCAATGCAACCAGTACACCCTGTGTCGAATATTCCCACCGTACCTGCTATAGTGAATGTGTCGCAAGTACAAGCTCCACCTGTTGTATGTCAACCCCAATCTCAGGTTGCAATACAACAACCACTTGTCTCAACGACTCAATCGCAATCTCAGGGTAGTGCCTCCTTATCTGGAGCGACTCAGGCTCAAACAACTACTGTGACTCCTCATCCTGGTCAATCACCCAGTATTGGTCAACAACCGCCATTCCAGCAATCATATCAAGGACCTGAGCAACAAGTCTTTGTAAGTAATGGGCAACCATACTATAATGGTTATGCCCATCAACCTTGTCAAAGTTGCCAGCATTATGCTGGTCTGCAAAGACCCATTGCTCAGGCGATACCATCTTATCCTGGATATGCTTCGCCTAACCTGAACCAACAGTTGCCCTTTATAGCAACTCTAGAATTACCAGATCTAAACCGGCTGACGAATGATCCAATTGCTTATGCCCCTTGGTGGCCAGCGATTCCGCATAAACTTCCATCGGACATCCCTAAATTCAATGGAAATCCAGGCGAAGATCCGTCGAATCATGTGATGACATTCCACCTATGGTGTTCATCAAACACCCTGAATGATGATTCGATAAGACTTCGCCTCTTCCAGAGGACATTGACAGGTCCAGCGGCTAAATGGTACATTGAATTGCCAAGAGCCTCTTTCGACAATTTCAACTCCTTAGCCACGACTTTCTTAACCCATTTTCAATTACCGATAAGGTATGAAATGGGAACAGAACTCCTTACCAACTTCAAACAGACAACGGCCACTCACATATCTGATCATATACATGAGTGGCGACATCGTCGTAGGATGGTGAAAACTTACGTTCCCGATCAGCTGTTAGCTGAATGGTTTATAAAGTCGTTACTTCCGGCTATAACGGAAGATGTGGCCAAGGGAGGAGTCGTAACAGAGGAGCAAGTCATTGCTCGTGCTCAATACTTAGACTTAGTATATACTCAGTCGGGCACGCTCTACGACAAAATACCTGACGCCCCTAGACCTGAATTTTCAATTCCTCCCCCTCCTGAATCGAATACTAACTCTCACGCCAGTAATGGCGTGACTGGCAAACGCAAAATTTCTAGTCAAAATGCAAATGAGGAACTTCTTGCCTCAGAAGTAAATGCCATGTCTACCGACAAGGGCAAACAACTGAAGCAACCAGGGGGCAAGAAGAAAAAGAAAAGGAAAGGGAGACCCCCGACAGGGTGTCATATATGCGATGAGGATCATTGGACAAAAGATTGTCCACATATACCTGAAGTTAAGAAACTCTTCAAGAGTTCAAAAACCCCGGCAGTATTGACTGATCCGTTTCCTAATCCAAGACAAAATCTGGTTGCGAATCAAAATGCTTCCCGATCCCAAGTGCTTATGTTGTCCACCTCAAAGCAGCAGAATAATGCTTTGACAAGGAATAAAGGTTACCGGAATCCACAGCGGTCGAATAACAAGGCTGATAAACAACCTAGTAGTTCGACAACAACTTTGAACGAAGTTGTGCCACCCATCGTTCCTAAGCCAATAATAAACTCGCCAAAGGGAGTAGTACACAAATCGACATTTAATCCTCGTGAAAAAATAACACAGGATTATAATATAATAGAGGACCTGGCCCAATCGTCATCCGCTATGTCGACACTTGAGGTAGCGCAAAATTGCACCTCCCAAGAGCAAGCTTTATTATCAGCTATAGGTGGGATTGGCCCAATCGATTCCAATCTTGTGGCCTTTGATCATAAAGGATATGACCCTCAGTTACCAGCTCAACAAGCTTTCCTTATTCAAGTGAAAGCCCTCAACAAAACGGTTCATCGAACAATTATTGATGAGGGGGCATCTACATGTCTTATGTCGATGAGTTGCTGGAAAAATTTAGGCTCACCACCCTTGTCGAAATCATCAACGACCTTAAAAGCATTTGATGGACGATCATACACTCCATACGGGATTTTAAGTAACTTGCAAGTTGAACTGGGGGGCAAAACAGTAGAAGTTGATGTGGAAGTAATCGACGGAAACCTCGATTACAACATCCTACTGGGAAGGCCTTGGATATATGCCATGGCTGCAGTTGTGTCGACCTACTTCAGGAGGATTGTATTTCCTTTCCAAGGAAAAATTACAATCGTCGACCAACAAACATTTCTCCCCAGCAGTTCTCAAGTTACGGGAAGCAACACAATGATCCATGAAAGTAATCAATCGCTCCAAAATATTGGAGTAGGTCTCCTAAAAGACCCTGCCTTAATGGGTACTTTTGCCCTACCGCCGGCAGGTAATCTGGCGGAAGTAGCCACAGTGGAAACCTACAATATGAAATCTTCTATATCCAACGGATTCAGAAGATTCCTAAATATTTTGTCAGCATGGATCGTCGCCCTAATGGAAATACTGTAAATACAGTAAGCCCCGAGGACGGTTCTTATCTCATGTCAACCTCGTTAAAAAATGAAACAAGGAGTCACGAGGATAGTTCTTTTACTATGGCAACCTCAATAAAAAAATGAAACAAATCCCCTTTTCAAAATTCAAAGGTAAACCTTCACTCCAACCACCAAGTAGAATGCAATGAAGCTTGGGGGGCACCCTCCTTTGACATGCGTTATTATGATGCTGGGGGCATGCAAAAGAATTGAGCAGTTTTAGCAATGTTCATGCTCGTTAAAAAATAAACGCAAGAATTGAGCAGTTTTAGCAATGTTCATGCTCGTTAAAAAATAAACGCAAGAATCGAGCAGTTTTTGTGTAGAGTTCATGCTCGTTAAAAAATAAACATAAATTGTGAGCAATCTTGCCCTAGCAGTTCAAGCTCACCCAGAAAAAATGAACCGGTAAACAACCTCGAGAAATGTAACCTTTGAAAGCCATATTAAAAGCCCTTGGTCGTGTTTATATGCCATCACCTCATCCGTTCATTTGGCCAATCGTTCACCTCCATATGTTTGTTTACCCATTTTGAGGAACAGCTGCGAAGAGTGATTTCACTTAGCCATCCTTGTGACACTGCCGTGATTGGAGAATTCCAACCTGTACCTGGAATCTGCTGCTATCCCTGTTCATCACTCGTTCCTCAAAAGACGAGTCTTCTTTGAGCTCTTTTCACTGACTCGTAAAATATGAAAAGTTTGCCGAGTTTTGGCCTTCCAGCTCGTTAAAAGGACAAGAAGAGCTATCCCTCCTCTAGATTTTAATCTTTTTGGACCTGAGGGATTATTGCACAAAAAGATCGAGCGCTTGTTTTGTTCGGCTCGTTAAAAGAAATCGAAAATTCATCCCTTCTGTATTGTTTTATACTTTTTCGGACTTAAGGGATTAGAAGACGAAAAAGGAATTTTGGAGTTAACTTTTCGTACCTTTTCAGACTCTCTAAAAATGAAAAGAACCGAGTTTTCCTTGTCGTTAGACTCGTTAAAATGATTAAATAGCGACAAACTTGTCTTTAGACGAGAACGAGTTTCCCTATCGCTAGGCTCGTTAAAACATAGCGATGGGCTTGCCCGAAGGGCAGGTTATAGAACAAGCATATGTTATCCTCCTCAAGCTTGACAAAAATAAAGAGGTACTGGTCAGCAATGACTGGGGAAAAATTGGGAGAACCTCACAGCATTAATGGTAGCAAGTCGCTCTTGAACATGACACTTTGTCCTCCGTATCACATCGGGTTGGGTTGTTTCATTCACCGGTCTCATAACCATGGTCCTCGCCACACCATCCGCAATTGGGGTAATGCTACCAATCCATCACATCAGTGTCGTTATATGTTCAAGAGATGTGGTTCTGCAAAGAGTCAACCGTGTTCCACCCACTGCCATACATTATCCTTCATCCACTTCATGACCGCCACCCTGAATCATACATCACAGTTTGTTTTCACCTCATCACAATCACTAGCTCCGTTCCGTGTCACTGATGTGGGATTCATTAAGGCCCTCCTTTGACGGATCGCTCCTTGTCGACATCAGCTCATTATCCAAGGAGTTGATCTAGGAACACCCCCTTCAGTACTTTGAAGCTTGCATGCCTCAATGGCAAGTTTCTCACTTCCGGCAACAGGTATACATCAATGACCTTCGACCAGAAGATTTTGCATGGTGGTCGACGTCAAGTCCTTTATTCCCACCATGTGGATTGTGCTGCCGTACCTTGAGGGTCATCATCCTTATCGGTGATTCCTCTCGTGCTTGTTAACGGTTTACATCATTGACCGGTAATCAAGCGATGTCTTTCCATGTTCGACTTCAAGAAATTCTCACATGGATTGACTTGTACATCGAGTGAAGATCGGAAGAGATTGAAGACCCCGGATCTAGTTTCATCCATCCGGGCTGCGATATATATTCAGGACATAAAGACATTTGATATGTACATCATTACAGCAGATGATCATCCTTCTCAAAGGATGGTAATTTCAGCAGAGAATTATCAGTCTACAATCAGATGATCGTCTGTTCTATGTACCAAAATGTATTCATAAATCTGAGCATGGGAATGCCCGCCTCAGCTAGATCATGAAAAATGTATGAAAAATAATGTATTGTATTGTATCTTATTACAGGACACTTCTCAGCAGATTGAATGAACTTCGGATCCTCTCAATAAAGCATTTCACCCGATAAACGACCTCATACTTTAGGGGGCATCTGTTATAGACAATTTTGTGCCTTACAGCAACAAGCATGAATTGTCAATAATCCAAGGGATCCAAAGTTCCCTAAACATGATGTTCCTACCCCTAAAGGAACAAGGTCAGCAAACCAACAGCTCTCAGATCAGTTCTCCACCTGAAAACACTCAAAAACAAGCAATCCTGAAATCAAAGCAGGTGCTCCACTAGGTTTCTGCGCTGAAACTCAGTTGCTCCATGGTGTACCTGCGTTGCAAAGCAAGTGGGACAAAGGCCACCTGCGCTGAGCGAGATGGGACAAGTGGCACAATGAGTCATTGCTTTGGAATCTTCCAAAAATGACACTTGGATCAGGGATTTCGCCTTGTGATGAGTCAGAGGCTCTGTTTCTCCAAGTGGAAGCAAAGTTCACCAAGTGGACTCAAGAACTGAAGATCAACTAAAGATTAACTGAAGAGAGAGAGGACACAAGGCAGCTACACATCAGTTGCAAGCTGACTCATCCTTTCTCAATTCATCTATATATTGAGCTCTCTCCTATGAGCTCATGAGGCTGGAATTTTGTGCAAAGTAATGATATGCTGTTGGTTTCACTATTGAGCTATTGGGTGATTGTTTGAGAGAGGTGAAGAAGAGCAATTCTTTCTGCTGGGAGGTGTTGCTGGGTTGGAGCCTTCAATGGTTGTAATACTCTCAGAACCTTTACTTATTCATTAATAAAAGCTATTGAGGTTCTTCTATGTGCTCTTGTTTCAATAATATATTGTGATGATTGCATGTTTGGTTTACACTAATCCATGAACCAGTTATGATTGCATGCCTCTTGTAGTTTCCTTCTTTGTTATTTTGCAGGATCTCATTGTAGCTGGGCAAGCAAAAGGACAAGGAGCTAGGAGCAAGCGGCCAAAGAGAAGAGTCTGGATTCGACATTAAGCGCAAGGCAATGGTTAGTGCATTTCTCCATTCTCTTTTGCTTTCATAAAGAAGTAAACCTTCAGTGGTTTGTTTTACAGTTGTTGCTAAGGAACTGTCACCCTTAGAGTGGGATAGGGTCATCCGAGTCGGATACTTTTCCCTACAACAACTGCACAGCACAACATTCACATTGGAGTCCTCTTCGCAGGGTTCAGCCCTCATCCTCTGTAGGTTCTGCGTAGAATGCTGAGGTTACGTCCCCTTTTCGCACATCTTAGTTATTAATACAGGGCAATCTTATGTCGCGTGGTCAAACTAGGTATAGTATCGGCGTGACAAGCACATTGGGTTCGTGCATTCTCGTGTGTAGTGTCGTGGACCTCCACAATTGTAGCAAATAACTTTCCCTCGACCTCTCGCAGGTCCTCCTCTGCCTCAACCTCGTCCATGCCCTTGATATCCTCCTCACGCTCCCCAACACCTTGATATGGAGGCCAAGTTTCTGTCTACATTCGATAGGTGGGCGTTCTCTCCATCATTAACTCATAACTACGACAATTGCGCTCATCGTGACCTACTAATTGGAAGAAGTTGCAAAAGAGTTTTTGCAGTGCCTATACAAATTTCTGCAGCAAATGGCAATTATCTGTCGCATGTTTTCTAGCTACTTGACAGATAGCACACCACAGCGCGGGCCCTGCACTTGGCCCTGCTTGAGCTTCCGGCCTTAGAGGCATCGACCCTCCTCCTGCAACATAATTCGTGAAGATAGGGCAATGATCTTTATCATGCCCTTGACTCTTACATTTCAAACACCAAACCTCTTCGCGCACCTCTGGCCGAGCCGCTCTATCCTTCTTTAGACTTTGGAATTCTAGGCAAAGGTTCTGCAACTCCGCGTGAATCTGCTAAACTCCCAAAGAAGCATCTTGAATTGGTGTCTCATGCAATCTCATCACAATCTCCAAGGCCTCTGCCTGGGTCTCAATCTTTTTTTGTGATAAAGCAACCCTCAGATGAGGTAAGAGTGAATCCACAAACCATTCACGGTGTTGCCCATCCGTAAGATTCATGTTAGCTTCGCGGATCTTGCACGTCAATCTCTGATCCAACTCTGAGGGTGTCTGGCCACACTTCATCATGATCTCCTTGAATCCAACGATCGATTGTGCTTCATATTTGGGCCTACTCAATTCCTTATTCACCATTGTCTGAATGTCTGCCAACGCAGCCATTGAGTTATCAGTGCAATACTTAATGTACCATGTTGGTGCACGTTCCTGTAAAGAAGTAACCAACATATATTTCTTCATTTGATCATCTGTAATCACCTGGGCTTCCCACACAGCCTTCACAACGAACCAAAACTGGTACGGGTCCTGATTCCCCAAGCCCTTGAAAACGGGAAATTTTACCGAATTCTCCATATTGAACGGTGTTGGAGGTGGTGGCAGTGTGGACGAAGGTGTATGCGGTGGAGGTGAATATGGAGGTGGTCTGGGTGGATGGGGTATTTGCAGGAACCCTCGCCTTATTAACTGGACAACGCTTTGCGGAGAAGCCTGTGCTGCTTCTTCGTTGTCACTCAGAGGAGGCTCAATCAGCGGGCTATATTCAGGTCTTGTTCCTTTTCAATCCCTAAATAACTTTCCACTTTGCGTAGCTCCAAACATCAAGGTAATTGCATATCCTTATTTTCACACAAGAGCATTTTAATCCAAGTATTCAAATATCTTAAATACTTACATCGCAGTCCCTTTAAGGAAGCATCGCTTTGCTTCGTTTTAGTTGACCGAGGTATCGACCGCGAACTCTATCACAAATCCTCCTATGATGCGATCAAGCCATTGATCGACAACGCATGTGATCTTATCTTTAGAGGATTCCAATCTTCGCACTAACTCCGAGGTCCACACTATCAGACCGTCAAGCCTCCACCTTCCTTGGTCGTCTGCCAATTTAGTGATCCACTCGTAAAATTCGATCGGGAAGGAACAAAAGAAAATTCTGTGTATCTCTGTGTACAGATACCTATCCAACCACTTTTCTTTCATCAATCGTGGGTTCTTGTTCTCTTGCGCCGCGAATTCGTTGATCTTTCTATCCCCCCAATCTTCAATTTCTTTCTTTGTTGGATTCCAGTGATGCGACATCACACAACTCTTTATGAATATCCTAGTTCTAACAACGGAACCATTTGTTGGCTTAGTGGGTCCTGACCCAGGTTCAGAACTAAGTTTTCCAAACAAATCCCTACACTACTAGCCCTTTCGTCATCAATCCACGAACCGCAGACTGAAGTCTCACCCGAAGCAATATGGGGGGATGTTGGAACCAAGTTTCCACACCCAAAGATGGTTATGATGTCATTTTATGCCCTAACTCTGCCTTCACGCAGATCGATAAGCCCTTGAGGCTTATTGATATAACTTCCTCTTACCAACCTCTAAACCTTCGCGAAGTTCTACAAATGTCTTTCGTGGACCCTAAACATGTGAATCAACCACTTGCGCGCCTATGTAATCACTCCTAAGTCTATTATTACCCAGATCGGCTTAAGTGTCTGATATCTTTAGCATGTGTTAAGATATTCTTCGCGTAAACAGATATTATTACTTGTATTCATATAACAATGTAAACTAAGCAGAATCGCGCATCAATACAATATTAAATCATAAACCCAATATTCATCGTAACATAAACACATTCATTCATAACAGAACTAAATGGACAAAACACATATATTTCCAGAATAGTCTCTTTATTGGTACTTTAGATTTGCTTACAGACTCAAAACTACCCTGCGCACTCAGCTATAGGCGTCCGCGCACTCAATTGCAGACTCTGCTGTAGGCCTCTATGCACACAGATGCAAATCCTCTCTTCTACTTTAAGACTCTTCACTCTTAGCTCCTATTGACCCATTACATTCATTCTTCGCTAAAACTTTTGCCTTAGACTCTTCTAAGACTTCCCTTTTTATACAATCCCATGCTTCGCGGACCATGGGTAGGTCTTCTAAAGCCGACACAATTTACATAAACGAAGGGTAAAAACCATTTATGACACTTTACATCTACGCACTCCGCAACCACAAACTGCGGAGACTTTACACTTTATATACAAAAACTTGGGCTTTCAGCCCCAAAACTTGGGCTTTCAGCCCCAAAACTTGCGTTTTTGCCCAAAAATTGACCTTAGGGAACCCTGTCCCAACATCCTCCAATACTAGCAATTTAGTTAAGGAGAATTGGAAAATGCTAGGTTCCACTTGGATTTGTTTTCTCTACACTTTGTCTTCCATCTTGTTGAGACTCCTAAATAGGTAAAAGGGTAGATTCAAGGGGATCTTCCCTGTTAAATGCATCAAAAGTATAAAATGGTACTGATATATCCTTCCAAACCTACCCTCACAAGAAAAATATCTTTGAATTACTTGCAAAATCTTGTTGTGGTGTTCAATTAAATACTCCTTAGAGATAATGGATATGTACCCTTTATCTCTATACTCGGCTTCAGAAAATATTTATAGTTGGCAATATCAAGAGGCATGCCCTTGAACCATTGCTCTCCCTGAAGGGGAATCTTTGTTGCAGTTGATATTGTGACATCTGAAACTGGAAAGGTGAGCTCTCCAATCTTAACCTCCAACCCATTAAAATTCATAGCAAACTCCTTAGTGAGTTGTAGATTGTACCATTGAATTTTTGCACAGAATCTTATACATCCAACTTGCTCAAAGGCAACTCTGATTGATGGGAATGAATTGATGAATGTGAGGTGTTGTGGTTCAAACCTGACAATGACACCTCCCTTATGTCTCCTTCCCTCTGGGTTGACATGGCTTTTTGCAGCAGAGGGATACTTTAGGGTTTCTAAAATGCAATCTCAGTGTAGGTTTATTTTGTGCAGCAAGTAGGGTGGTAATGATGAAAAGGAGATCCAAAGTAGGGTTGTGTAACAATTGACAATACAAAACCCTATGAAACAATTCAATCGACACAAATCACTTCTCAAAAACCCCAAAACAACTATTGTATGCTTGATCCCAGTGGCAGAATTAAAAAAAAAAAAAAAAAAAAACACAGGCGCAGCGCCAGAAGCGCATCGCATGGAAAAAACAAACCCAATCACCTTTGAGGAATGTAAAGATCAGGGAAGAGGCTTCAATTTACTTGAATGCCATAGTAAACTTTCCATATGAAGGCTACATATAATAACTTGGCTGTTTGGAAAGGATAAAACATAAAAATGAAATGGACGAGTAAAACGTAGAGAAATTGGAGAAAGCGTAGCGATTGTGCAGAAAACATGGCAAGCATAAAATTTAGGAATTTGTAGGGTTCCTATGTATTCTCTTAGCACATTCATGCAATTTTAAAATCATGCAAAACCTAGGCTTCGAACAAGACAAGAATTTTCATCTGGATAAATGATTTTGACCATCAGTTTGAAAAAACACAACTCTTGCGTGTGAGAGCAGTAGTTGTCTGCAAGCGCAGTGATTCCCCTGCCTCCTTTATGCAGCAATATCCAAACACCATATAGGAAACTTCCGATGAAGAAATGAAAATTTGTGAGGTTTTTCTGAAGATAAACCATGGATTCAAACTTCCAAGGTGGTTGAGTGTGGATTTGATCAGCGATGATTATGATTTGAACTTGAATGATGAAAGTGTAGAACTTGGCAGAAGCGTAGTGTTGTCCTCATGACCATTGGACTGATGATTATGTCATGATTGATCATGATTCAACATTATAACTGACTCAAGATACCCTACAAATTTGTTCCCATGATGACAAGGCATGACAACACAACCTTGCTCATGATCTCTTGATGAAACTTGACCCTAGACCTACTTAACTTGACCCCTTAGGATATAAAAGATCATTTTTGTGACTCTTCACAAACTCTGACATAATTACATTGAATACTAAAATTTTTATCCTTAATTGAGACTCATAGCTTGATCTTCTACAAGATCATAACTATACCTTTATACATTTGTCAAATAATTTGAAGGACAAAAGTTATTTTCTGACTAATATGACTATAGGATACTAACATTGGCTCCAATGGGGATGTCATCCTCCTTGTGAGGTGGCAAGAACACCGTAGACAGTGTGCCTCGCCATTGGGCTTATAAACTCCTTAACTAGACTCACAACCAACTCAAGACAAAGTCAAGACTTATTACATTCTGAAAAATGGCAGCAGACCATCAAAATATTAGGGCCTTCTCTTCGGGCTTCAAATTCTAATGTCAGCTTCCCACACCTACAATACTAAAAATTGGATGGATATATACAATGAAATGATCAAAATCAGTTGATCTCAAGTGAAATAATGCTTGAGGAACCTACCATTTACAAGCCCTCCAGCAAGAAGTTGTCCAGTCAAATATTCCAGCAAGTAAGCATTGCTTCCATGGAATGTTGCAACCTTGAAAGGTCCCTTCCAAAGGTTTTAAAATTTACCATGCTTCCCTTTGTCTTCATTTCTAGCATCCCACTTTAAAACCAAGTCACCAGCTTGCAAGACCTTAGCTTTTTTCCTCCAATCAAAGATTTTCTTTATCTTGTCCTTAATTGTCTGAGTGTTGTTGTACACCTCCTCTCTTGTTTGTTGCAACTGAATCATTTGGTTTATCCTCCTTTGCATGTCATTTGGTTCTGCATCCCCTTCCTGCAACAATTTCATGACTGGAATCCCCAAGGAAGAAGGGAAGACAACATTTTTCCCATACACTAGTTGGAAAGGAGACATACCAATTGATTTTTTAGTATTTACCCAATCAGCCCACAAGGCATAGATTAACTTCTTGTGCCATGTTTTCTTGTTTTCCTTTAGCAATTTCTGTATGATATTCATCGGGATTTTGTTAGACTTAGCTAAACCATTACCCTATGGGTAATTTGTAGTTTCCTGACCAAGTACATGTGATATTTGTGACAAAATTCAACCATTATTTTAGATTTAAAGGCAACAACATTGTCTATGATTAATCTACGAGGACAACCAAATCTCGAAATAATATTACCTTCCAAGAATTGGATGATGACTGTATATGTGGCCTGCCTGGTTGGTATCACTTCTATCCACTTAGTAAAATAATTTGTGGCTATCATAATCCATTTGTGTTGACCTGAAGACATTGAATGAATCTCCACGATGAAATCCAAACCCCACTACTAGAAAGGTGCTTCAACTGCAATAGGTTTCAAAGGTAATGGTACAATTTTTTTCTTTCCTTCAAACATATGACATTCATGACAACTTGATACCCTTTTATGAACATGAACAATAATGTTGGCCACTAAAAACCAACTCAGAGAATCTTGTTTGTTGTGGCTTTCTAGAAATTGTGACCTCCACAATCTCCTTTATGAAACTCTTCCATACAATTATGTGCCTAATCTTCCAATAAACAATTTAAAAACACACCTCTTGGATCTTTCCAATACAAAACTGATTAAAAATGCAGAATTTTGCAACCTTCAATTTTATAAATCTTGCTTTGGTTTTTGTCATCCTTGGAGGAGCCTGTAAATGTTGTAAAACATAGATTACGTCAGGATACCATGGAGAAGAGAGAAAACTTTCTGATACCTGTTGAGAAGGCTAAGAATTGTTGTCATTGGACAAAACTGTTGTGAAATTTATATCCAACACACCTAGATTTGAATCTGCCATCAACTTATCCAATCCTTGACCCTTAATAAACGTAGTAAGCTTAATCTCCACATCATACTCAAGAATGGTTGTTATTCATCTGCCTTTTCTACTTTCAGGATCAAGTTGAGTGAGAATGTCCTTCACAACAGCACTCGAAACATAGGCAATCACATGTGAATGAAGCACATAAACTCTAAAATCCTTTAAATCTTTTACCAATGCATATGCTTGCTTCTCCATAATATTATATTTCAGGGAAGAGTCTCTCAAACCTCGGCTAAAGAAGGTTATGGGTTGCTCATTGCCTTGCTAATTTTTATGCATAAGGATTGCTGCAATTGTATGTTCAGATGCAAAAGAGAGAGCAACGAAATCTTTAGTATAATCAGGACTTGAAAAAAATAGGAGCACTAGCGAGAGCCTGCTTTACCTCATCAAATGATTTCTTTGTCTCAATAGTCCATCTGATTTCACTTTCCTTCCTAAGCATGTTAGTCATAAATCTAATAATTTCTGCCAAATTAGGAATGAATCTTCTCAAAAAATTGACTCTACCCAAAAATGATTGTACCTCCTTCTTATTTCTTGGTATGTCAATTTTATGGATCCTGTTTGGATTAATTTTGATGCCATCTTTCGAAATGAAATGTCCCGGAAATTTTCCCTCCTCCATTTCAAAATGTGACGTTTTTGGATTCAGGGATATGCCATACCTCTTGCACTTCTCAAAAACCTATCTCAAATGTTGCAAATGATCAAAATCAGATTTTGAAAACATAGTTATGTCATCAAGATAAACCACAATGAACTTGTCCTTCTCATCAACGAATGCAATATCCATAGCCCTTTGAAAAGTGGCCCCTACATTCATTAGTCCAAAGGGAATTTTGGCATACATGAAGGTACCCCAGGGAGTGATGAAAGTTGTATTTTCTTGGTCATCAGGATGCACCAAGATCTTATTGTACCTTGAAAAACCATCAAGCATGGACATCCTTCTTAAGTCAACCACCTTTTTCAATATATGGTCCATCTTAGGCAAGGGGTAATTGTCTTTTAAAGACACCTTGTTGAGGTTTCTGAAATCTACACAAAGCCTTATCTCTCTTGTTTTCTTCCTCACAGGGACCAAATTGGACAACCATTTTGAAAATCTTAGGGGAACAATAATCTTTGCATCAAATAGTTTTCTGACTTCCTTTTCAATAAGAGGCAACAATAAGGGGTTTGTTCTTCTTAACTTCTGCTTGAAAGGATTTTGATCTTGCTTGATGGGGATTGTGTGTTGAATGATGCTCTTATCATATACTTTAAGGTCCTCATATCCCCATGCAAAAACATCTGAGTATTCTTTTATGAGATCAAGGTACTTCTTTCTGTCTTCAGGAGTTAAGGATCTTGAGAGTTTGACAATCTTAGGTTGTTGTTTTGTTCCTATGTTACAATCTTCTATTTTTGTTTCAATGGGAACTACCTTTGGATTCTTTGCTACATCATTCTGGTCAAATAACTTCTCAAGAGGCACTAGCCCTCTCAAAATTGTATTGTTCTTCAATTGTATAACATCCATATCTGTCATTTGATTCTCAAAATCATCTAAATCTGAACCCAATACTTGTTGTTCATTCTCACTAAAACAATTTTCTTCATCTATGCGTAAATTGGAAAATTCCTCAGTCATTTGTAAAAAAAATTCAAGTTGCTTGTCATCTTTGAAAACTTGCCAATATTTCACATTATCTGGGACTATTGGCCTGTGTTTAACTTCTATTTCATATTTCTTATTGGGATAGATGGGAATCTTAAACACACTAGCTGAGGTGGCTAAAGCATCAACTATCATATTCTTCTCCCTAGGAATCACAGATAAATCATATTCTAAAAATAATTGCAACATTTCTATAGGCCCTCATCCTAGGGTTTTTAGATTGATACACACCTTTAATTTGATTGATCACCAACTCTGAATCTCCATGAACTGCAATCCTCTTTGCTCCCAAATCTTTCAAAGTGTGCAATCCCAAAATCAATGCTTCGTACTCGGCCACATTGTTGGTGTAGTCGAAAGCTAATTTGTAAGAACATAAACTTGACTTGTCCACGTTCAAGATCATTATCCACACACTAGCTCCAACCCCCTATTTGTTAACTACTCCATCAAAATCCATGTTCCAAAAACCCTCTTCATCTTCATTATGTTCTGATTTTGTTCCCAACAATTCACCTACATTCTCCTCTGATATGTTGTCCATGTTTCAACTGTCTTCCTCCAAATGTGAATCATTATATAATATGAAAGAGTCAACATCATAATGCACATAATAAATAGGATGGTTGTTAGGCCTTTCCTTGCCACTTATCATGTACGTCATCAAAGTTTCTTTATACAATCTCCTTGGCTGCCCAAAAACAAGAATTATGGCATAAGATATGTCCATTTGGAGAGTACCCTTCAACTTTGCAGAGCAAGACCTTAATAAAAGCATGCCAAATTTAGGGGGAATATCAACAACAACAATGTCCATCACTAAGCTCTTTGTTTGGATTTGAGTAAGAGAGACTACCAAATCCTTGATCAAGCCCAAACATTTCACCTTACTAGAATCAAAAGAAAAGAAATATTTATAAGGCCTTGTGATGTCCAATCCAAGTTTATCCATAATCACCTTCGGCATTAAATTATGTGAAGCACCTGAGTCTAGCATTGCATTGTGTAGAATCAGATCATGCACATTCAAACTGACATAAAAAGGTGGGACATCTCCATCTTGAGAATCTCCATCAACTTTTGGACCAAAAAGAAATTCAGGATGATCATCATTCAAATTGACAGTGTCTGAAACTTCTCCTATCTTCAATGCTTTGACAATTTGATTCTTGTATACATCATTCTTAATCAGTTCATTAAATGGAATAGAAATCTTGATTTTAGATATCTCATTTTCTAAACTGAAGGATGATTGACCTTTCTCTACCTCTTTGATGGTTATTTCTCTCTTTTCAGGAATTTCTTTTGGAGGATTAACTTTCTTCTGACTAGAAGTAGGTGCCTCAGCTTGGCCTTTCTTCAGAGGATTCATTGGAACTTTCATATTTCTCAAATTATACTATCTATGTACCTCCATGATGGAATTTTGATACCCCTGCTTGTAATCTTCTGATTCCATTTGCATAATATCTTCTTGTGGCTGATAAAACAAGTCTTGTTCTTCCTTTGTCAAAAAGACATTGTCCTCTTCTTCTTCACCAAAATAATGAATTTGATCCTACTCTTCTGCTGCCTCTTCCTCCTCTGCAAAATTCTCTTGGAAAGGAGGTCTAATTTGTTGTTGATCTGCTTGATTTCTCTGTTCTCTCTGCTTTATTTTCACTTGAGGCCTCCGAAAATTTGGATTTCTTACTGGAGGAGGGGCCTATTGATCTCTACCAACAACTTTATTCTCCAAGGTCAATCTCTCCACTAACTTTTCCATTATTTTAACCATGACCTCCAATTTGTTGTCTGATGAAGATGAAGCCTCCTCTTTAACTCCCCTTTTCTCAACTTTCATTTTGTCCTTTTTGTTCAACAAATTGGCTTCCACTACTACAACATTTTTTTGCATGTCCTCCAAAGTGGTTGGGTTCCTTTCTCTAAGTTGATAGGCTAACTCGGCATCAAAACCATCCAGGTAATGAAGCAAGGCCAATCCAGGAGGGGGTTTAATTTCAGCTGGTATTGAATTGTATACTTTGTTAAATCTTGCTAAAAAATCATGCATTGATTCTCCTGGAGCTCTCTTCAAACTGTCATACTCAGCCAAAATCTATAGAGGGTTTTTTTTACTTCCCATCTGGCAAGGAAGCTTTGTTCAAGTTGTTGGAAATTGGAAATTCTAGTAGTTGGAAAACCTTTGAACCATTTCTTCACCTCTCCCGAAAAACTCTGAGCAAAAAGCCTCAACTTGGCATCCTCATGATCCACCTCTTCCAAGTCTATAAAATCATTCAACTTTTCAAGGTGTTGTTGAGCTATAATAACCCCTGTGCCATTGAACTAAGGCAATATTTGACCATAGTTTTGTGGTAAATCATATAGTGGACCTTGTAAATTCAATGGAGCATAACGAGCAGCCATGAATAAATTACTTATACTAATTATTATGGTTTGTAATGTAGATGAGGAAGGTAAGGGGATTGTTATTTGAGCAACTGATGAGGACAAGGGATTAACAACAAAAGGCATAGTAGGAGCAAAACTCAATGGGATGTTCAATGGGGTAGAAAAAGATGGGTTAGAATGTGGTAATTTAGATGACTTAGTAGCAGCTTACTATAGCTGATTAACCAAATGTTCTAACTTATGAAATTGTGCCTAATTGTCCTTATCTACTTCTAACACACTTGCTTTTTGAAAAGGAATAGAAGGTTGAACCTTAGATTGCTCAGAGACCGTCTCTATCAAATTGTTTTCTAATTTAGATATAAAAATGCTTTGCTCAAACTTCAAATCAAAATGAGTGTGGTACACTGATTCAACCTTTTTAGGCAGAGAGAATGATCTTTTTATGGCACCGATATATATTTCTTTTGCAGGCTTCTTTCTTCTAAACAACTTTTTTGGACTGTTAAAAACCTCAAGTGGATTAAGATCTTGATGATGTCTAGTGTACACTCTTCTTGAAGCCATATTTCCTACAAAGATTTATCACAACTGATACTAAAATCACTAAAAATCGGGCAAATATTCAACCTATTAATCTCTAGTTCACTGTCACCCTCGGGAACCAGATTTTTTCTCTAATTGCAGATTTTTCCAAGGAATATTTCAAGTCTCGTTCCCCAGTAATGGTGCCACAATGTCAGTTCTTTGTAATTTCCCTAGGCTAAGGAGAGAAACTCATAGGGTAACCACAAACCACTTGGAAGTTGGAATCTAGCCCTTCCAACTTCAGAGAGGGCTCTCTCTGTCTGAAATATTCAATCACTTGGATATTAGGCTAGGTATGGTGCTTAGTGGGGTATAAATTTTAGAGGTTTGCTCGCAAGAAATAAGATAGATCCATTGGCCAATACAGTCATAAATTTGATGATTTCCAGTGGAAAGATGAAGATAAAGAGGGATATTTTATAGTGGCAAGGTAGCTAGTCTTTTTGGAGTTTTTTAGTCAAAATCATTGTAGAAGGGTGAGTGGAAGATAAATGGAAAATGACATACAGAGCATTAGACAACAATATGAATTCTAAATGTCATTTTAGCAGAAAACATAAATGTTTAGAAAACTGAAACATAACACTATTTGAAGTGAATTATGAGTCAATATCTTTGTTCAACTAAACAAGAAGACACATTTCAAAGCATGATTGATACAAAAGATAACTTACAAAACCAAGAAGCACATATCCAAAGCAACTAACACAGGAATCCCTATAAAATTCGGCCTTTGTCCTTTCATTCACTAGAAAATCAAGAAAATACAATGCACACAATGTTATTCCTTCTCAAACCTGACCAACCCTTTGCTCAATTACAATTACATCATAAATAGATGAAAAAAATCAGTTCCCACCTCTAGGGAACCAAATCCCCTAATAGGATTTCAGTTTCTACCTAATGCAATGAAAATAGAACTGATTTTTCATAAAACTTTTTAACCAAAGCTTTTTAAAGCTTATTTACATTAAATACTCAGTCCAAATCGAGCCTATGAGTCATTAGATGCTTCATTACATTTACCAAGACCATAAAAACAAATTACAAGAAGTTTTGACTTGAAAAACTTGGTCAAAATGATGATTGTGTGGAACCTCCTAATTCATCAGAAAGACAAAAACGTAGCAGAAAAGCGCAACGCTCCATGGTTGAAGTACCTTTGGTCAATCTCTGGGTTGCTTGATGACTTTAGCACGTGTGAATAGGCATGGACATGGACAACTTCCTCCTTAGAAGATTTCTTCCATCATATAAAGCCCCCAACTTTGATAATTTCATCTACAGCCAAAAACGCAATGCTAGTGAGAAAGCGTAGCGCCACCTATTTTTCATGGTTTTCACTAACAGTGAGGACTCTGAATAAGATGCACATCTTAGTGATGATGCTGACACAATTTTGATCATGTTGTAGACTCCTTTCAAGCCCCCTTTCACCAAAAATGCAAAACTTCCACCTTCACATCAAAAACCCTAACCCTAATGCTTGGCTAGGACACAAAACTATTGTGTGAGTTGCTTCTTTTGAAAGTGACTTAAGAATCCTGACTAACTGTGTTTGAAAGAGGGACTTCATGCAAAATATAATCATCTTTAACCTCAACCCCATTAAACAAGCATACTTAGGCAAAAAAACAAAAATCAAAACTACCTTGTTTTACCCTGTTCCAACATTCAAACTTTGGTTGCTTCAGCCAACAGGTCCAATTTACCTCTATCCTTCTCTTGCATCTCTTTCAATTATTGTTTGGTATCCCTTAACTCCTTCCTCATGGTAATATTTTGCCTGCATATGTACTTTAGTTGCATATGTAGTGGGAGGGACCTCTTCATCATATATTTATCATTATCCATTGTTGGCTCATAGATTTCCAAAAGATTACTCAGCTTTTTCCTAGCCATTTCATCCTGCCGCTTGAGCTGAAAAATCTCACTGTGAGCCTTCTTCAATTGCATCCTCAACCTGTTAAAGGTATGTTTTCCCTCATTTATCTCTGTCTTCTCTTCTTCTTGCACTGTCTTCTCTTCCTGAATCTGTAGTTTTTTGGCTGAAGATCTAGTGACTCTAGCTGTTGGAGCTTCTGCCTCCTTAATATCCTCTTTTACTATCTTTTCTTTGCCCTTGGATTTGGTAATAGTTGGTGTAGCCTTAGCCACTGGTTCATCTTCGCTAAGCCTAGTTTTCCTTTCTAGAGCAACCTTCTTTAATTCATTATTGTCCTGCTTCAACTGTGCAATAACCATATGGGCCTTCTTTAGTTGCTCTTGCAACTATGCAAGCTCTTTGTCTTTATCATCAATAACATCTTCTTCTGGCATAGTTTCCATTGCTTCAAACGTTTTCTCCAAGGGAAACTTCTTTGCAGCAGATCTAGTAAGGGGCTTCGTTGGGACATCCACTACTTTGGGAGAAAAATGCAACTTCTTGCCTTTCTTCTTCTTTGATAAATGAATTGCAACTGAGAACCTTTTCACAAAACTTCTAGATGGTGATTGTATATCTTTAACCACTAATGAAGTTGTGTCCTTCTTGCTCAAGGAATTGGTTAGTATGTCAGCTTCCAAGTTTGAAGAATCTACAAATGACTGCCATGACTCATTTCTCTTATTTAGCTCCTCCAATACCAGCAATTTAGTTAAGGAGAAGTGGAAAAGACTAGGTTCCACTTGGCTTTATTTTCCCTACACTTTGTCTTCCATCTTGTTGAGACTCCTAAATAGGTAAAAGGGAAGATTCAACGAACTCTTCCTTGTAAAATGCATCAAAAATCTAAAATTGTACTGATATATCCTCCCAAACCTACCCTCAGAGGTAAAATATATATGAATTGCTTGCAAAATCTTGTTGTGGTGTTCAAGTAAATACTCCTTAGGGACAATGGATCCATAGCCTTTATCTCTATACTCAAGCTTCATAAAATATTTATAGTTGGCAATATAAAGAGGCATGCCCTTGAACCACTACTTTCCTTAAAGGGGAATCTTTGTTGCAGCTAACATTGTGACATCTGAAACTGGAAAGGTGAGCTCTCCAATCTTAACCTCCATCCCATGAAAATTCATAGCAAAATCCTTAGTGAATTGTAGATTGTACCCTTGAATTATTTCACAGAATTTGATACATCCAACTTGCTCAAAGGCAACTCTGATTGTTGGGTATGAATTGATGAATGTGAGGTCTTGGGGTTCAAACCTAACAATGACACCTCCCTTATGTCCCCTTCCCTATGGGTTGACATGGATTTTTGCCGTAGAGGGATACTCTAGGGTTTCTAAAATGCAATCTCAGTGTAGGTTTATTTTGTGCAACAAGTAGGATGGTAATGATGAAAATGAGCTCCAAAGTAGGGTTGTGTAAAAATTGAGAATGGAAAACCTTATGAAACAATTCAATCAACACAAATCACTTCTCAAAAACCCCAAAACAACTATTGTATGTTTGATCCCAATGGTAAAAAACAAAACACAAAAAACAAAAACAAAAAACAAAACAAAACAGGCACAGTGTTAGAAGCATAGCGCATGGAAAAAACAAACCCAATCACCTTTGAGGAATGGGAAGGTCAGGTAAGAGGCTTCAATTTACTTGAATGACATTGCTAGAAGCACAACACATGGAAAAAAACAAACCCAATCACCTTTGAGGAACGAGAAGATTAGGTAAGAGGCTTCAATTTACTTGAATGACATGGTAAACTTTCCATATGAAGGTTGCAGACAAGAATTTGGCTGTTTGGCAAGGATAAAACATAAAAACGCAGCGGACAGGTAAAACACAATGAAATTGGAGAAAGCATAGCGAGTGTGCAGAAAACACAGCAAGCATAAAATTTAGGAATTTGTAGGGTTCCTAGGTATTCTCTGAGCACATGCATGCAATTTGAAAATCATACAAAACAGAGGCTTTGAACAAGACAATAATTTTTTCCTGGATAAACTATTTTGACCACCGATTTGAAAAAATGAAACCTTGTGTGTGAGCGCAGTAGTTGTTTGAAAGAGAAACAATTCCCCTGCCTTCTTTGCACAACAACCTCCGAAAACCATATAGCTAGGTTCTGATGAAGAAATGAAAATCTATAAGGTTTTCTTGAAGATAAACCATGCATTGAAACTCCCAAGGTGGCTGAGTACATATTTGATGGGTGACGATTGCAATTTGAATTTGAATGATGAAAGCGCAACACTTCGCAAAAGCGTAGCGTTGTCCCCCTGTCATGATTCAACATTCTAACTAACTCAAGATACCCTACAAATATGTGCCCATGATGACAAGGCATGACAACACGACCTTTCTCATGATCTCTTGATGAAACTTGATCTTATACCTACTTTACTTGACCCCTTAAGATATAAAAGACCATTTTTGTGACTCTTCACACACTTTAACATAATTACATTGAATAATGAAAATTTTATTCTAAATTGAGACTCATAGCTTGATCTTCTACAAGATCATAGCCAAACCTTTATACATTTGTCAAATAATTTGAAAGACAAAAGCTATTTTCTGACTACTATGGCTATAGGATACTAACTCTAAGGAATACTAAGACCACAAAATTATAATATTCCTTGTAAGGAATGCAAAAGAGCACACCACAAATGGAAAAAACACAAAATTACAAACTAGTGTTATGTACAACCGATTTTTTTTCAATGTGCGGAGTGCGCTTTCCACATTTTCGTCTTCCGCACAATGACATTAACTCAATACTAAGACGTTTCGGCATTCTTTCGACAAATGAGCGAATCGACACATAATTGGGAACGATAAATGCTACCAGGGAAAATTTTAAGAACCACCCTAAATTTATATGTATAATAAATGGGCGAATCCCCATGATACATAGGAAAAATGGGAGGCGATTTTATCAATAATATAATATGTATATATAATTTTTTTGGCAAATATCTCAGCGGATTATATTATCTTGTAAATTCATGGCGAAGCTATCACTGAATTATAAAATCTTGTAAGACCTTGGCAAATCTTTCACTGAATAATAAAAAGTGAAGTCTTGGCAATGTTTTGTTAAGTTATGAAACCATATATGAAAATAGGAAAACATATTCATTAAATTGTAATATACTAACATACATGTTTGGAAAAAGAAACATAATTTTCTCTTCCTAGAAACAATGTTGCAAGTTTCAGTGGCCATGTTTGTCAAGGTTCTCATTGTACACTCTTTCATATCCTTGTATTAGTTTTGATAATATTCCACAACAAAGTTCTTGTAGGTGTTGATCTTGACCACCAGTTCTATCAAGGTAGGAGAGATTAATCTTTTCTCTACCACTTTTGTCAAGCTATCAAGTTTCTTTCTTATTCCATAGAATCCAACTACGAGATAACAAAAAAAAAAAAACAAACAAACAAACATATTTTGTACCACTTTTGTCAAGCTATCAAATTTATTTCTTATTCCATAGACTCCAACTGCGAGATTAAAAAAAAAAACAAACAAACAAAAAAAAACCAAAAACAAAAAAAACACACACACACACATTTTGTTTACCCCAACACGCCAACAAGTAGCAAGCCCCAACTATATAATATAAGAAAGTAGTAGGTATCCCAATGGCCTAAGGGGATCTAATGGAAAGAACTGACCATTGTCAGAAGCCTTCCAATCAATATATTAATATATACATATAGATTTAGTATTATTATAATTGGAAATCTTCAATTAAATAATAAAATTTAATTACGTCTCTCCCAATCTAAATTGCTTATTAGCATAATTCACTACCTTCATAAATCTTGCATTTTTTAACAACGTTGTAACATGTGGATTAATTCCTTTTTGGTGCACAATCTCCACCTTTTAGGACAATATGGTCCACTGGCCCAACCCCTACAGATCATTACGAAAAATTAAGAAAAACAGAGAAGACGAAAGGTTGTACAAACCAGCATATTTTTCAGGCACTAGCCCAACCCCTACAGATCATTACGACAAATTAAGAATAACAGATAAGATGAAAGGTTGTACAAACCAGCATATTTTTCAAACAACTAATCCAACATCAGTACCTTAACTTTTTCATGAAGATATCATATTGAGAACGTTTGAAAAATGGTGGGAAATCTGGACATTGACTATCTCTCTTCTGCGAGGGTGATGCGAAAAGAGTGATAAGATTTCACTGTTTTGAATTTTTTTTTGTTAAATCAAAAAAACCAATATTAATGGAGATATTGGTATTTTTTACTAAATTTTGTGAAGTGACTAAATGTAGCTTTAACCATTCACCTTAAGATGTTTTTTATAATATAATTTCCTAAGTCTATTTAATATCTTCATATCATAAAAACCAGCCTATATCCATCTTAACTCCACTTCTACCACTCTTGGAAGGATGAAATCTATTTATCCCTCTCAGCGCTTGGTAGACCCGGAATTAAGATGGATCTAAGCTGATAGAATTTCCCCTTTAAATAGTCTATGCTCACTTGAATACCATGATATTACCATGGGTCAATACCATGGGTTATCAGAAACCTCGAGCTTAAAAACTACTATTAGTAATTTATAAAAATTACTAAAACTAATAATTGATTTTTTTTTTAAACAAATTAAAATGTTTAAGTGACAATAAATTACAAGATCCATTGTTGGAAATAATACTGAGAGGGGGGGTGAATCAGTATTATCACATTAATAAAACTTTTTCATTTCCATAATCAGATTCATATATGCTACTTCCACAACTTCTTATGATTAAGTTAATTGATCTTCAATGAGTGCATTAGGACATTGTCAACCATATTATCAGTTAACAGATGCAGTAACATAGAATAGATCATCACACATAAGGCACACACATGAACACCATGATATAAGGTGGAAACCCAATGTGGGAGAAAACCACCTGCTGCAAGTCATCTCAATCTTCTTCTTAATA
This sequence comes from Pinus tabuliformis, assembly GCA_031772625.1. Classification (NCBI taxonomy): domain Eukaryota; kingdom Viridiplantae; phylum Streptophyta; class Pinopsida; order Pinales; family Pinaceae; genus Pinus; species Pinus tabuliformis. Next base: position 1,247,331,176 of record CM062811.1, read on the forward strand.
AGAAAATCTTTTTACAATATTTTGTACTGGTGCAGTCTTATACCAGTACGGGAGCTACAACCCCCTTTGCTCTTGTACTAGCCGATCCATTTACTAGTACGCAGGCTGCTACCTGCTACAATGCTCCAAAGATTTCCTTTAGCTCTTGTACTAGCTTAGATACTAGTACGTAGGTGCTGGCCTACAATCTTTTCTCCTCCAGGTACCACGTTTCATCAATTTTCATACTGGATACGCTGAAGCACAACACATAATCTGAAAGGCCACATTTCATCCAATTTTCATACTGGACCCAACAACAACATTGAAGCTCATAATCAAACAACCTTCTAAATCACCCAATCACCAGATCAATACATATACAATGAGAGTTATCAACCAGATCTAGTCCACCAGATCATATAAGGATAAGTCATTATGAACCTGATCCATTCATCTATCAATACTGAAGCTAATCATAATCATTCAATCAATCACTGCTGTTATCAGAACATAATACCAGGCATCACTTCAAAACCCAGAACACAACAATAATAAATAGGGGCAGCTAAATAGATTTCATGAAAAGTCTGCAGCTTCACCCATAGACCACCTGCGTACATCCGCACTGTTTCCAACTGCTTTCCTGCGTACCCTCGCACTGTGTCTCATGGACTTCCTGCGCACCTCCGCTCTGTGTCCAATGGAATGCCTACGCACCTCCGCATCTACAGCGCTTCTGGGCCTGCGTATCTGCGCACCTGCGGCGCTTCTGCGCCTGCGTATCTGCGCACCAGCAACGCTTCTGAGCCTGCGTATCTGCGCACCTGCAACGCTTCTATGCCTGCGTATCTCCGCACTTTTCTTTCACTGCACTTGCGTTCCTGCGGGTATAGACAATTTTCAGACTTCAAGGATAACCCAGACTATCAGATCTACAGATCTGATCATGCGCCGAAGGGATCTCAACCCATTAGTAGATCCGACTTGTAACCCTCATGTTTCTCCTTGATATTGATTCAACTCTCTCTCACAAACCGATTACAAGAATTTCAGATCTAGCTTCTTTTAAGATCTTCTAATTTCACAAGTGTCTAGCCAAATGATCTCCTTTGCTTTATATAGGCAAGCTCTTGCTAAAACCATGAATCAATACCATAGATAACCAATACAAGGGGCCCAAAAACATGGGGCTCAATAATAATAATAATAATATAAAACAATACCACTGACCAAACCATAGGATCAAATACGTAGGGCTAAATACTATGGTCCACCATTGGATTCCCACGTGAGAATACTTTTTCACTGCATGAAAGTGCGTGAACTAGGGTCCGCACCTTTTACATGGTGTACCTGCGGGTATGTACGCACTTAATCTATGATATTCTTGCGGGTCTGCGCCTTTTGTACTGCGTACCTGCGTACCTCTTATTTTCTTCATTATTTGTGAGCTAATCATCAATCTCTGCTACTGACCTGATGTACAGTGATCCATCACCTGTAAGAGTTGCCATCAAGGACAACACTTTAGCCATAATGCCAACAATCTCCCCCTTTGGACTTGATGGCAAAGCTTACTAAGAACTTGATCTATGTATTATGTCACATCTGATATCTCTTCTGTAGATTCATCTGAATGTATATAAGTGAGATGTTCTTCTATGAGTGGGTTGCCATCAAGTACAACACATGCATCATAATGCCAACAATCTCCCCCTTTGGACTTGATGGCAACAACACCACATTACTCTCCCCCTTTGACATCAAGGGCAAAGGGTTATGCTCCCCCTAAGAACATGTTCCTCTTGACTATAAACCAGATTTGTTGAAGTCTCTGAATGAGCTCCCCCTTTGTATATGCCATGGTGCACCAATCTGATCATGCTCTTTCTGAGAACAAGCTGAAATGTCTGCTCTGCTATATAGTGTTGTTTATGCTCAAGTTTCCCCTGACTATAAGCAAGGTCAGCAAAAAGATGTTCTATAAGAAGAACATGACTCTATATATCATAAATGACCTTCCTATCACCAAAAAACTTAATACATACATCCATCACCCAACCAAGTGGGGATACATCAGGAACTAAATACATTACATCTTCATCCCAGGCATAGTGGGGAAACCAACATAGGTCGTTACATGACCTGAAGAGATGATTACAATAGATAGAGACACACTATTACATCATGAGTCGTGATATGACATTTATAACAGAGACCAATCACCTAAGATAAACATCAGCAATAACACTGTATGATCTGCTCCATAACATCTTTTATCATAAGGAGAAACACCAAAGCCATCCAGATCATCATTTGGGAATATCTGCATCAATCAACATATGTACGAAACAACCTATCATCATATAGGTAAGAGCTTATCATCATCATGTCTCCAACAATGCAACTTTGAATAATCATCCATGTATCCAGCTAACAATCCTCATCCATATATGTGCCAAGAACAATAGGAATCCTGCATCATAACTGTAATATATGATCTTTATGCATATGACGACAACAACATATGAGTGACTCATCATCAAGTAAAGAAGATGTGAATTCAAGCTATGTACTTCTCCTTATCCTTATGAAGATCACCATGTAAGCACCACATATGTAGCATCTGATCTGAAAATCAACTATGTAAACCCCAAGAATCATATGAGATGGACAACTCATAACCACATCATAGCAAGATATATCATTTAGCCATATAATCTTCATCACCAAGGACTATTAACCATAATGCCAACAATGCATTAAAAACATATGCTCCCCCTAAACTGGTGCCATCTGTCAGATCTTATCAACAAGAAAAGTCAGCCAATAAATGCCTTAAGACAGATCCGCAGTTTCTCATTATATGGCCTGCGTGGCTCCGCACTTCACCTTCCGCTCCTCTGCGTATCCCCGCACTTGACTTTCTGTGTTTCTGCGTATACCCGCAGAGAGCTTTCTATTAGAGCGCGTACCCACGCACCCGTGCTGTCAATTGTGCCGCGTATCTACGCACCTGCGGCTTCTGTAGCGCCGCGTACTTTCACTGTGCCTCCACACCTGAACTTCTATTTAGCCGCGTAGCTACGCATCAGGACCATTGATGTGCTGCGTACCCTCGCACTTTCACAGTGAATGGTCTGCGTACCTCTGATTAGAACCCAATTAACAGTCCTCCTCTGTGCTACTGACAGTCAGATTCCCAGATCTGATCTTGTGCTCGAGAGATCACACTTCATAGATTCACTTCCAACTTCACTTTCCCTACTGCCTTTCTTCAAACAATCATATACGCGATTGTGCAGTATCCAACTCGCGTATATACGCGACTTCCCTTTATGGAGTTTGCATATGTGATTCAGGACACTGAAGTTTTGTACTTTCAGCTCCCTCTGATTCTGGTATGTCTGTATGTTGTGCTGTGCCGTCTTTTTCTGACTGTACTTCTTTTTTCTTCCATATCTTCAAGCGTGATGATGACATTTTCTCCTTTTGATATGGTGCCCACACTTTGTTCCTGCATTCCTTAGCTATATTTCCAAGCTTGTTACATGCATAACATCTTACATGTTTCATATTCCTCCTGTAACAATCAGCAGCTTTATGACCATACATATTGCAAGCAAAGCAATATCCATTAAAGTACCTTGAATGTGATGATCTTTCTGCATAATGGTCTTGAACCCTTCTTCTTCTACATCTAGCTGCAACATGCCCAAGATTATGACATACATAACATTCAACATTATTCATAGGAGGAGTAAAGGATTTTCTTTGAGGAATCTCTTTCCTTGGTTGATGATGAGATTGATCTTTCATTTCTTCGTTGATCATTTTAGATTTCTCTTTAGAGTTCCTTGCCTCACCTTGTGAACTAGATTCACCTTCAACGGATTCATGGAAACCAAGAACAGTCTTTATAGCAGGAGACCTTTGACTACTAAGAATATCATCCAAGACTTTAAAACTATCTTGAAATCGTAAAATCTTATCCTTTTCTTCTAATTTACCTTTCAAGATATTTACCTCAACCTGAAGCTGTTCTTTCTTTCAAGAGATTGCTTTTTCAGATCTTCTTCAGCTTTCCTTCCTTCTTCCATTTGTTCCCTTAGTTTGAGAATTTCCTTTTCTTGTTCTTCAATCAGATCTTGTTGCATTTGACGAATTCTGAAGGCAAATTCTAGCTGAGATTTTAAGCTGATAACTTCGTTTCCCTGTTTTTCAATATCTTGGACTAGATCTTTATTCTACTTCTTTGATTCTTCAAGATCTTCCTTTAGTGAGTGGATCGGGGCTTCAAGATTTTCATAATAACTGGATCAATCTCTGAGCTCCTTGATTGTTGTGTTCTTTTCAATGACTTCATTTCTTAGAGATGTTACTTCATCCAACAACTTTTGATATTTGTCCTTAAATAGCTTCCTTACCTTGCTTCCTCTCTCTTGATGAGCTTTTAGTTCGGCAGTTACCCTTTCAAAAGCACAGTTCCTTTTGTCCAACAGATCTTGCTGAGTTCTAATTTTGTCTGTAAGACTTTTAAATTTTGCCTCAATTTGATATCTTTCTTGCTCACCCATAAGAGCAAATTCAGTAGTCTCACTATCACTTTCATCTTTTCCAAAAGGAAAGATAGCTGGAACATCAGAGGATAGCAAATTCATACCTGATAGTTCATCTTCATTCTGAAATGATTCTGAATCTGATTCTGAATCTGAAGAGCTTCTTATACCTAATCCCCAATCGATTCTCCCATTGTCATAGTTCTTCTGAGATGTCTTCTTCTTCTTAGGTGCTTTCTTCTTAAGCTTCTTTCCCATTGTTCCACGGATCTCCTTCAAGCGATCAAGCTTCTACCAAAGGACCTGCTCTGATACCAATTGTTGGAAATAATACTGAGAGGGGGGGTGAATTAGTATTGTCACATTAATAAAACTTTTTCATTTCCATAATCAGATTCATATATTCTACTTCCACAACTTCTTATGATTAAGTTAATTGATCTTCAATGAGTGCATTAGAACATTATCAACCATATTATCAGTTAATAGATGCAGTAACATAGAATAGATCATCACACACATGAACACCATGATATAAGGTGGAAACCCAATGTGGGAGAAAAGCACCTGCTGCAAGTCATCTCAATCTTCTTCTTAATAAGAAAATCCTTTTACAATATTTTGTACTGGTGCAGTCTTATACCAGTACGGGAGCTACAACCCCCTTTGCTCTTGTACTAGCCGATCCATTTACTAGTACGCAGGCTGCTACCTACTACAATGCTCCAAAGATTTCCTTTAGCTCTTGTACTAGCTTAGATACTAGTACGTAGGTGCTGGCCTACAATCTTTTCTCCTCCAGGTACCACGTTTCATCAATTTTCATACTGGATACACTGAAGCACAACACATAATCTGAAAGGCCACATTTCATCCAATTTTCATACTGGACCCAAAAACAACATTGAAGCTCATAATCAAACAACCTTCTGAATCACCCAATCACCAGATCAATACATATACAATGAGAGTTATCAACCAGATCTAGTCCACCAGATCATATAAGGATAAGTCATTATGAACCTGATCCATTCATCTATCAATACTGAAGCTAATCATAATCATTCAATCAATCACTGCTGTTATCAGAACATAATACCAGACATCACTTCAAAACCCAGAACACAACAATAATAAACAGGGGCAGCTAAATAGATTTCATGAAAAGTCCGCAGCTTCACCCATAGACCACCTGCGTACATCTGCACTGTTTCCAACTGCTTTCCTGCGTACCCTCGCACTGTGTCTCACGGACTTCCCGCGCACCTCCGCTCTGTGTCCAATGGAATGCCTGCGCACCTCCGCATCTGCAGCGCTTTTGGGCCTGCATATCTGCGCACCTGCAGCGCTTCTGCGCCTGCGTATCTGCGCACCAGCAACGCTTCTGAGCCTGCGTATCTGCGCACCTGCAACGCTTCTGCGCCTGCGTATCTCCGCAATTTTCTTTCATTGCACTTGCGTTCCTGCGGGTATAGACAATTTTCAGACTTCAAGGATAACCCAGACTATCAGATCTACAGATCTGATCATGCGCCGAAGGGATCTCAATCCATTAGTAGATCCGACTTGTAACCCTCATGTTTCTCCTTGATATTGATTCAACTCTCTCTCACAAATCGATTACAAGAATTTCAGATCTAGCTTCTCTTAAGATCTTCTAATTTCACAAGTGTCTAGCCAAATGATCTCCTTTGCTTTATATAGGCAAGCTCTTGCTAAAACCATGAATCAATACCATAGATAACCAATACAAGGGGCCCAAAAACATGGGGCTCAATAATAATAATAATAATATAAAACAATACCACTGACCAAACCATAGGATCAAATACGTCGGGCTAAATACTATGGTCCACCATTGGATTCCCACGTGAGAATACTTTTTCACTGCATGAAAGTGCGTGAACTAGGGTCCGCACCTTTTACATGGTGTACCTGCGGGTATGTACGCACTTTATCTATGATATTCCTGCGGGTCCGCACCTTTTGTACTGCGTACCTCTTATTTTCTTCATTATTTGTGAGCTAATCATCAATCTCTACTACTGACATGATGTACAGTGATCCATCACCTGTAAGAGTTGCCATCAAGGAAAACATTTTAGCCATAATGCCAACAATCTCCCCCTTTGGACTTGATGGCAAAGCTTACTAAGAACTTGATCTATGTATTATGTCATATCTGATATCTCTTCTGTAGATTCATCTGAATGTATATAAGTGAGATGTTCTTCTATGAGTGGGTTGCCATCAAGTACAACACATGCATCATAATGCCAACAATTTTTACCCTTGATCTACAAGCCCGAGGATCAAAAAAAATTCACTCTATGCTAGTTTGCATATCATGATATTTGATCCCTCCCGGGGCTTGGTATATCCAGAGTAAAGATGGATCTATGCTGGTTTAATTCCCCCCTTTAAATAGCCTACATTCCACGTGAATACCATGGGTCAGTACCATGTGCCATCTTTTTTTTTATTAATACTAATATTAGGGTTAATAATGGGTTAATAATATTCGATCTTTGGATCATGTACTTGCTCTTGGAGCTCTTTTGTAATCTTTTATGGAATAATAATAATGCAAAGTCTTTGGGGTTTACATTGATGGTGGTGTTTCTCTTCTGCATCTTATAGTGATATGGTTTTTGATGTTCTTTTTTTTTTTTTGACCTGAGCTACTGCGCGTGATCATTCGGCCCTGCAACCTGCGAGGTCCGCATCCCGCGGATCCAGAAAGTTGCGAGCGCGCTCGCTCTTGCTCCTTTCGGTCACTCCGGGAAGGTCCACCGAGGGCTCTTCCTTCTGGCTGCGGTTGGCTAGGGTTTGGCCGCTGAAGGCACTAGCTTCTAGCTGCGGTCGGCTAGGGTTTGTGTTGGATCATCATGGAGGAACTAGATCCCCCCCAGGGGCCTTCCTCCCTTTCTCCACCTTCTGCTGCTGAGGCCTTTAGATCCTTGCTGGCCTCTCTGCCCAAGAAGAAATCTGTGGAAGTCGCCAAATTCGTGAAAAGACTACAAGACATCCCAGAGATCGCTCTTCCTCCTAAAGGTCCAATTCAAGTGGCTTTATCTCTAGCGGATCGCACTCTGGTTGTCCAGTTTACAGGTCTCTGGCCTTCCTCGAAATCAACAAAGAACTGGGTTGCTAGGAACTGGGCTCCACTGATAAAGAACAAGGTAACCTCTTACTTCCTCAGAAGAGGATATTTCTTATTTGAATTTACTGATAAAGAGGATAAGGATCTCATCTTCAGAAACGGCCCCTATTTCATGGGCCCCCAAGGGTTGTATCTAAACAAATGGACACCAGACTTTGATCCAGCGGTGGATGTGCCTTCTGTAGTCCCGGTGTGGGTAAGGCTCCCAAATCTTCCCGTCCACTGCTGGAATTGGGACTCTTTGAAGCATATCGGAAATGCCCTCAGGAAATTCATAGACAAGGCTAACAGCAAAGATCAATACGACTATGCCAGAATTTGTGTGGAGGTAGATCTGGAGGTCGGATTACCAGAGGCCATCAAAATAAGGGTAGGTCCGCGGACGCATGTCCAAAAATTAGATTATGAGTAGCTGCCATTCAAATTCTGGAAGTGTCAAGTCTACGGCCACTTCGCCAGAGATTGCCCAACCAAAGGGGTTGAAGAAAAAGGGAAAGACGAGGGATGGAACCAGGCAAAAAGATCCAAAACTTCATTCAAGAAGAACGCAAACATTAATGTCAAAGCCCCCCAAGCGGGATCTTAGAATCCACCCTCGGAAAGCTAAGGGAACAAATTTGAGATCCTCAGATCAGATATCATGACTACGCAAGAGATAGAAATCCTGAAAGTAGTCTCTCCGACCAAATCCATAAACATACCAGAGAGATCCAAAGAGAAATTGTCAAAGATGAAGAGGAAACTCAAGAGTCCGAGGAATCAGAGGAAGAAGGGGAGATAGGGGAATCACAATCTACCCCCAGAAGATCTACGAGAGGCAGGATGTCAACAAAGGAAAAAAGAGACCAAGAGACATATAAAGACAAGCTTCAGGGCAGCCAGCCAATGCTAGAGAAACTCCTAGCTAAAACCCCGAAGATGAAGAGGATCCAAACTCAGAGCTCCAAAGGGGCTCAACACAGCAAAAGTAAATGATGAAGATAGTCTCCTGGAATTGTAGGGGAATGGGCTCCAAAGCCAAGGAAGAAGCTATGAATAGTCTAATAAGACTGGAAGCCCCAGACATTCTTCTCATCCAGGAGACTAAATTGGAGGACTCAGTTTTCCTCCAAGCAAGCAAAAAATTTTGGAAAAAAGATGGAGCAAAAGCAACCTCTGCCCGTGGAGCATCGGGAGGTCTCGGGTCGCTATGGAATCCAAATAAGTTCTCTCTTATCTCTGAGTCCCTAAATACTCATTGGATTTTGTTAAAATTACAGCACTTAGAATCTAAGGAAACTATTTGCCTGGTAAATGTATATGCTCCTAACAATGCAGGTGAAAAAAAATCATGTTGGGATTCCATCAAAAGTTTGGCAGATCTAGAAAACTTGGAAAATATAATCATTGCCGGAGACCTGAACCTCACCCTCCTCTCGTCAGAAAAAAGAGGAGGCAGTATAGTTAGAGATCCGGCAAGAGAATCAGTAGATGACCTCATGCAGGATTGGGATCTGATAGATATCAAGCCGGCTATTGGCAAGTACACGTGGTCAAACAAAAGGGTTGGCCCGGGGCACATAGCGGCAAGACTGGACAGATTCTTGGTGCAAAGTTCCTTTCTGCTCCTTGGTTTAGAAGCCAGATCGCACATCCTCCACAGCAGCATATCAGATCATAAACCCATAAGTCTTGAACTGTTGACCCCTAAGGATCTGGGGCCTATTCCTTTCAGATTCAGCTCCCTGTGGATCAAAGAAAAGGATTTTATGGATAAGATCAGAGAGTGCTGGAAAAAGCCAGTCAGTGGATCAGCGTTTTTTGTGTGGGAGGAAAAACTCAGAAGAGTTAAAAGCATGCTAAAAAATTGGGCCAAGACCCTGTCAAATCCTGCAGCGGAAAGGAAAAAAATCCAAAGTGAGTTAGAAAGACAACATCTGCATATTGAAACAGCGGAAATCACTAAGGACGAGTTAGAAAAGGAGGCCAAACTCCAACAAAGCTTCCACAAGGCCTGCCTAGCAGAGGAAGAATTCTGGAGGCTCAAGTCCAGAAGCCTCTGGCTCAAATCTGGAGATAGAAACACCTCATACTTCCACAAACAAACCCAGGCCAGGAAAGGCCGCAACACCATCAACGAAATAAAGGAAGATAACCACGTTTTGAAGGACTTTAACAACATAAAAAAAGCAGCTACTGATCATTTTGAACAGCTATATAGAGAGGAATCAGGAGCTGAATTCAACGCTGACCTGTTGGACGTTGTCCCTAATATGATCTCCTCTAAAATGAATCAATCTCTTGAATCAAAAATCACGTTGAAGGAAGTTAAGGAAGCCCTCTTCTCAATGGACCCGGACAAAGCCCCGGGGCCAGATGGTTTCACGCCCAGGTTTCTCCAGGTCTGCTGGCAGATTGTAGAGAAGGAATTTTACAAAATGATACAGAAATCTCAAGATTGCCAAAAGATAGGTGGCTGTACAAACTCAGCCTTCCTCGCCCTCATTCCTAAAGAGAAAGGAGCAAACTCCTTCAACAGATTTCGTCCAATTTCCCTATGCAATATTGGGTACAAAGTCATAACTAAAGTGATAGACAATAGGTTGAAAAGGATCCTCCCCAAAATCATCCTGGACAATCAAGGTGGATTTATCCATGGAAGGCAACTGGTGGACAATTGCTGGTCCAAGAGGCGATCCATTCTAGTCTTCACCGAAAGGACAAAGGTATGGTTGTCAAACTAGATCTTGCAAATGCTTTTGATCGGGTTAGGCATAGTTTTTGTTTTATGTTTTGCAAAAAATGGGGTTCGGTCCAAGCTTTATTAAGTGGATTAGAGCCTACATCTCGGAGCCATGGATTGCCCCATTGGTGAATGGAAGGGCAGCTGACTTCTTCAAAGCCACTAGAGGGCTGAGGCAAGGGTGCCCCCTATCTCCACTCCCTTTTGTACTTCATGCCGCTGTTCTCAGCTTCCATCTACAACGAAAGCAACAAGATCAAGACATATCAGGCCTGTGCATAGCTAGAGGGGTCAAAAGAATCAATCACGCCCTCTTCGCGGATGACACTATTTTGCTGGGGGCTGCAACACCTCATTCAACATCCAAATTTAAAGAAGTTCTGGAAGAATATTGCAAGGTTTCGGGCAGTGTCCTAAACAACGCCAAATGTCACATCTACAACTGGAATGTTCTTGCCTCAACTGCAAGCTCCATTGCTCGCTACCTGGGTTTTGCAATCTCAGTTTCATGGTTGTCTTTCAAGTATCTGGGATTGCCCATCTTTCATTCAAGGGCGTTGAATAAAGACTGGCTGCCTCAGTTAGACAAATTTAAATTTAAATTGCAGTCCTGGGGTCCTCCTGGTTAAATATAGCAGGGAAATCAGCTCTCATAAAATCAGTGCTCAGCAGCCTTCCCCTATTTAAATTCTCAATTCTATTGGCACCTGTAGGAATCATAAAAAAAATGGAAGATCTAATCAGAAATTTTTTTCTGGAAGGGAGGTAAACAAAACGAGAAAATAATTTCGTTGGTAAATTGGGACACAGTCATGAGACTGCTTCAGGAGGGAGGCTTGAATTTTAAGGATCTCAATGCCCAAAACTTAGCCATGGGAACCAAAATAATTTGGAAAATCATAGCTCCAAATCTTGGCTGGGTGCAAATTGCGTTATGGAGAAAATACTTTAGAGGACCGAGAACTAGATGTCTGGAGCAGCCCAAGAACAAATTCAATTTGCCTTTCAGCAAGTTTATCAGCAAAACTAGTTTGTTGATAAGGAACCATGCATATTGGATCCCAGGAAATGGAAAGCGCATACATATTTGGAATGATAGCATCCTTAATAGACCTCCGCTAGCAGAAGCAAGGAGCATGCCAGAACTGCAACTCAAGATGGTAGAAGCCAGCATAAACACGTTGTGGGATTTATCAACTTGGGAGGAAAATGCGTGGTTGGGGTGGAAGCAACTCGCAGTCCCTTCCTATCTTCGCTCTGACTTGAGCACTCTTATCACGAATTTGCATGGGATCGCTCCATCACGAAAAATCAATCAAGACGTGAGAGGCTGGGGAACAAGTCGATCAGGCTACTCTGTAGCTCAGGGCTACGCCAAACACCTCGAGAGGCCTCACGTGCCTCCAAACCCTACTCCGTGGATCAACATTTGGAGAATTCCTTCAATCCCCAAGGTGGACCACTTCTACTGGCTCCTCTGCCATCAGAAAATTTTGACTGAAGACAGGCTCCTAAAAAGGGGCTTCTATGGGCCGTCTAGATGCTCTCTATGCAAGGAAAACTCTGAATCTGCTCTCCACATCATGATTGAATGCAGATTCACAACCTCTATATGGCAGGAGCTCCTAAACACCTGGAATCATAAATTCGCCTTCCTAACAACAATCCAGGATCTATTTGCGAGTTGGATGACCAAATACCCAGGCTATTCCCCAAAAAATAAAACAGTCAGGTCAGCTTGGAGTGCTTTACCAAAGTTCATCAGCTGGCAAGTATGGCTGGAAAGGAACCGAAGAATTTTTCGAAATAAGGAACAGGATTTCAGACTAGTGGCCAATGCAGCAAAATGCCAACTAGCTAAGTGGCTCGAAGATAAAGGGGACAACACAAACTTAAGCCAACAGGACATAGAGGTAGGATCTGCTCTAAAATTTAAATTCCCAAAAGCTAATAGCTTCTCTTCTCCTTGCAAAGATTGGCAAATCAGAAAAAATGAACACGAATTCCAAAGCTGGATGTCCATCCAAGCTCTTTAATCTCTCTTCTTCGATGGGGCTGCTAAAGGGAACCCAGGCACTACGGGAGCCAGAGGTATTATCATAAGTTCATACGAAACAGGGGTGCATAGATTCGCTTGGGGATTAGGCCACTCCACAAGCATTCAAGCGGAAGCGATGGCCCTCTACCAAGGAATTAAATTCCTCAAGGATATGGGCTATAAGGAGGCAAATGTCTTTGGAGATTCCCAGGTGATTATCCAAGCCTTGGCGACCCATTCCAACTCAACAGACTTGCAACTTGCAAGGATAATTTCAAGGATCAAAGGTAAGACAAAGTCCATGAAGTTGAAGTACTTCCATGTCTTAAGAACAAATAACAAAGAAGCAGACAACGAGGCAAACAAGGCAGCTTAGCTAGACGTTGGTTCCCTTCTCAAAGACAACAAAATTCTTTGGGACCCAATTCCTGATGCAGCCCAGGCCACTCCTAGGCCACAACTACCAGGATCATCCCAACTTCCATGCATACAAACCATGCATTCAACACACGTCAGTGTACCGTTAAAGATAATTTATAAAAACCCTGACCAATTCATAACTCATTCTCTCATAAACAATATCAACATGTATGTTGCTGCGCTCAATTAAAGAGTGCGCCCTTACATTTATATTTGACCAGGGTTCAATTGCAAATAACACAATATTGTAAATCTAATTTTACTATGACTTGCAGGCGTATATATGTGAGCGCACCGGGATTGGACATATAGATCTCTGCTCCTCAAACCTTCTTCGTAACCAGAGTTATATAGTTATGGCAGTTCCGTTTGTAAGCCAATACCGCTTCTTCGTTAATCCAATTTACAGCAGGTATAATCCTCCATACAGTTCCACCGAAGAATAACAACTCGGATAGCCACAATTGGTAATTAGAGCGCATGCACTCGCAATTAAACATACATCGTTTTACATATATCGGACTCCAACTTAAGTTTCGCTATCGACCAAAAATAGACTCTATGCTGGATCGATCCTCCCATACTCACCGTTAAACTTACGACTGATCCAGCGAGTTCCAAATGCCATCAATGATCATACTTGAAGCTCTTACGCACTGCGGTTTAAGAATCAAACCAAAGAACACGGAAATTCCTGGCACTTACGAATCTGGGCAGGCAAAACTGAAAGCGGGCTTCCTTCAAAGAATTGAGTAACGCGGATTTATCCCTGGAATGCGATGTCCTGATGAAAAGATTCAATCGCCTGCTCTTGCTCTTCCACCCGAACCTTTATACACAACGATATTCAAAATGACATCGTAATCTGGACTGGTTGATACATAGTAACAATTCAATTAACCAGCAACCACGCAGCTGTATATAGATATGGCGCAGCTCCACAGATACTCGTATTATCATTTAACAATTAAGTTCTTACAGCAATTGTGCATTCCCCATACGAAAGACCATTCAACAATTAGTACATGCATTAACAGCGCATGGACAAACGATAGCCAATAACAAATATACACATTGCGGCTCTGAATAAGAACCATTCATTTCGGATTGAACCTCTATCCATACATAAAACTAGTGAACTCAAGAACAATCCAGTCAGTACCAATTTCACGCCTTTTTCATTCAATCGATAATATATATATATATATATCTGAAGCATTATTTACATAAAACAAAAGGAGACTATTTACAAACTTATCTTTGGCCAGATATTCGATACTGATGGCCTTTTACAAACTATCGAAGGCTCCCAAGGAGAAATCTTTCTCATTCACTCCTCCCACCTTTCTCCTCTTTTCTCCTTCTCACACAATGCCTAATTTATTAAACTTAGCATGATAAAAATCCCAACTAAAGCTCATGCAATGCATACACATGGAAAAGCATCTTTTTGTCTTTTTCCTATTCTAAAATAGAAAAGCTATCCTTATCCACATCCATCACTTTTATGCCTAAAAGCTCTTTTATTTGAGAATATCTAATAAAAGCCTAAATGCATGACCCCTACTTCTATTATTTACAATAATTTCTTTTTGAGTCAGATGCTCCCGCATCATACTCCCAAGGTAGAAAAATTTCATGATCTCCTGATCATGTGTTCAGCTCCATGTTTTCCTGGATCCCATATTTTGTACTGTAACTTTGCACTTGCCGCTGCTTTTGTTTGTTCTTCTCCAGGTCTCCACACTTTATGCTGCTTTGCTGCACTAGCTGCACTAGCTGCACTCTTGCAATCTTCTGCTTTCTTCCTCTTGCTGCTTCTGCTACTTCTCTTCTTTGCTGATGTCTTTTTCTGAGACACTTTCAGCATGATTCTTCTGATGAATTCAATTTCCTTGTCCAACAAATCTTCAAGCTGCTGATTTCTTGCCTCTATACTCATCTCTGTTCTGACTTTCTCATTTCTTACTGCGACCCGATCATCCACCCCCTCTTGTTTTCTGGAACAAAGAACTTATTTTCTCTTTAACTCACTGTTCAGCTGAGTCAAATGTTTCTCAGCACCGGCAACAATTCCTACATTCACAAAACACATGTTAAAACAAAAATCATAAGGCATCAGTGCCTTACTTCCCTCTGCCAGTATCTCAGTATGCTGTTCCATCCCAATCAGCACATCAGTATGCTGATTTGCCTTCGCCATGAGACTGTTAGCTAGTCCTTCCTTCTTACCATCTTCAGCTTTATGACTGTCATTCCCAAGGATTCTCTTCCCTTGTTTCTCCATCCAATTAGTCCTCTGTCTCTCCAACTCTCTTCTCTGGAGATCTAGTTTCCTATACAATTCAACAACTTCATTAGGAGTAGACCTTGGAAATTTCACAGGATTTTCTATACCTCCACTAGTTTTTGACCAATCATCAGCTGGTCCTTCTCTTTCTGCATCAACATCCTGATTAGACTCCTTCTCCATATGCTTCTGAGATCTTGCTAACTCATTATCGATCTGAACAGCTTTCAGGTTCAACTCTTCTTGCACAAACTCTAAAGTTTGTTTATTTTCCTGTTCTGTACCTGCAAACATGCACAATTCATTAGTTTTTAAATTATGAGACTTTTCAGTCTTGACTGCTTCTTCCATGGCTTCATTTCGAACAGATCTGCATTTGGAATCTTCATTCCCCATCTCTGGCACAAGAACTCTAAGTCCCTTCTTTAGTAATGCAAGCTCACTTTGCCTCAACCTCTTCTGCAACTGTCGCCAGATCACTCTCTTTCCCTCCAGTGGAAAGATCCATTTTCCTTTCTGATCTTTCTGCTCTTGCAGCCATTCTTCCATTACCTGCAATTGTAACTTCATTACTGCAATATCTCTTTCTCGAACTCCTGCAGTCATCCCATTTCTTTGTCTTTCACCTACAAACATCCACAAATTATCAGATTTAAAACTATATGACCCTTTGGTCTTACTTGAAGTTTTAGTCTTCAAGCCTTCATCTTCACTATCTCCCAGAAATTCTCCTTGTTCTGGTTCACAAATGTATCCTTCCACTTCAACTTCCTTTGGACTTGTCTTCTTGCCATTTACCTTGGCATCCTCTTTCTTCTGTCCTCTACCGTGGCTTTTTCCTGAACCTCTGCTATGACCATCAGTAGTCATCTTCCTCGCCATAAGTTCCTCACCTATGCGTTGCATGAAGCCTCTGCCACAGCAAGCTCTCTTGTTGCCATTTACCTCACCAATCCTTCCCTCAGGATGTGGTCTTTTGGTAATCATTGGTCCTCTACTAGAACCTTTCGAGCATTCTCCATTGCTCTTTCAGGCTTCTCTTATCTGCAACTTTCTTCAACCTCTGTTGATTCTCCTTTGCAACAAGCCTCTGCAACAGCTAGTTCTCCTAGCTGCAATCTTACCTCACTAAGCTCCCCTCACTTAGTCTTTTGGTAAGCACGGTCCTTTGTCTGGAACCTTCTCCTGAGCAACACCTTTGCTCCCTCTAGGCTTCTGCAATCTCCTTCTCTCTCCTGAGAACACTTCAGTTGTCCTCTTTATCCAATTCCTTATTGGATTCTTCAGGTTCACTGCCACTTCTCTGCAACCATAAACTTCAATTCATAAATTTCAAATCAGAAAATAATTTTACCTCTCAAGATCTTGCATGATCTTGTCCTCCTTCTTCTTCTGCAATCCTGCTCACTTGTGTAGTTTGCATATCAGATTTAAAAATCATTCATCACTCATTCAAAGAAATATACTTTAGTTTTCAACTGCACTTATGGAAAAAAACAAACTTTCTTCAACAAAATATTCCTGCTCTGATACCACCTGATGCAGCCCAGGCCACTCCTAGGCCACAACTACCAGGATCATCCCAACTTCCATGCATACAAACCATGCATTCAACACACGTCAGTGTACCGTTAAAGATAATTTATAAAAACCCTGACCAATTCATAACTCATTCTCTCATAAACAATATCAACATGTATGTTGTTGCGCTCAATTAAAGAGTGCGCCCTTACGTTTATATTTGACCAGGGTTCAATTGCAAAATAACACAATATTGTAAATCTAATTTTACTATGACTTGCAGGCGTATATATGTGAGCGCACCGGGATTGGACATATAGATCTCTGCTCCCCAAACCTTCTTCGTAACCAGAGTTATATAGTTATGGCAGTTCCGTTTGTAAGCCAATACCGCTTCTTCGTTAATCCAACTTACAGCAGGTATAATCCTCCATACAGTTCCACCGAAGAATAACAACTCGGATAGCCACAACTGGTAATTAGAGCGCATGCACTCACAATTAAACATACATCGTTTTACATATATCAGACTCCAACTTAAGTTTCGCTATCGACCAAAAATAGACTCTATGTTGGATCGATCCTCCCATACTCACCGTTAAACTTACGACTGATCCAGCGAGTTCCAAATGCCATCAATGATCATACTTGAAGCTCTTACGCACTGCGGTTTAAGAATCAAACCAAAGAACACGGAAATTCCTGGCACTTACGAATCTGGGCAGGCAAAACTGAAAGCGGGCTTCCTTCAAAGAATTGAGTAACGCGGATTTATCCCTGGAATGCGATGTCCTGATGAAAAGATTCAATCGCCTGCTCTTGCTCTTCCACCCGAACCTTTATACACAACGACATTCAAAATGGCATCGTAATCCGGACTGGTTGATACATAGTAACAATTCAATTAACCAGCAACCACGCAGTTGTATATAGATATGGCGCAGCTCCACAGATACTCGTATTATCATTTAACAATTAAGTTCTTACAGCAATTGTGCATTCCCCATACGAAAGACCATTCAACAATTAGTACATGCATCAACAGCGCATGGACAAACGATAGCCAATAACAAATATACACATTGCGGCTCTGAATAAGAACCATTCATTTTGGATTGAACCTCTATCCATACATAAAACTAGTGAACTCAAGAACAATCCAGTCAGTACCAATTTCACGCCTTTTTCATTCAATCGATAATATATATATATATATATATATCTCTGAAGCATTATTTACATAAAACAAAAGGAGACTATTTACAAACTTATCTTTGGCCAGATATTCGATACTATGGCCTTTTACAAACTATCGAAGGCTCCCAAGGAGAAATCTTTCTCATTCACTCCTCCCACCTTTCTCCTCTTTTCTCCTTCTCACACAATGCCTAATTTATTAAACTTAGCATGATAAAAATCCCAACTAAAGCTCATGCAATGCATACACATGGAAAAGCATCTTTTTGTCTTTTTCCATCTTTTTCCTATTCTAAAATAGAAAAGCTATCCTTATCCACATCCATCACTTTTATGCCTAAAAGCTCTTTTATTTGAGAATATCTAATAAAAGCCTAAATGCATGACCCCTACTTCTATTATTTACAATAATTTCTTTTTGAGTGAGATGCTCCCGCATCAATTCCCTAAAGTGAAATGTTTTTTGTCTCCTTCTACATCAGTTTGTTTGTATCTTCCACCTTGGGAAACTAGCAGCAGAAACTCACTTTGTTATATGTAATAAGAAGATCCTATTAAGAGTAGGTGGCATAGCTTGCTGGCTGAAAAGTCATGCAGAAAATCTACCCCGTCTTTGTAACCGAATTTATGGCTTTTGGCCACCCAGTTAATGAAAGCTCATACCCGTTTATGTGAAAAAAATAATAATGGGTTAATAATGTTTTTTGCATGGTATTAATAATTATTTGGCCCATAGGCTTCACCTAAATATAGCACATTTTTTTAGTGTTCTTAAATATAATGTGACTTCTGAGTAAATATAGAAAAATGTTTTATTTATTTACCATACCTCTCGTTTATTTAAATTTTTATTAATTTACCATACCTCTTTTATAAATATGGTATTTGGCCCATAGGATTCACTTAAATAAAACCTCTTTTTTGAGCCTTCTTAAATAGAAAGATGGTTATGGACTAAATATAAAAAGAGGTTTTATTTATTTACCATACCTCTAGTTTACTTTTATTTATATTTATTTACCATACCTTTGGAGTAAGTATAAAAAGAGGTTTTATTTATTTGCCATACTCCGCTTTATTTATATTTTTATTTATTTACACGTAAATATAAGGTGACTTATGGAGTAAATATAAAAAAATGTTTTCCATTATTTTTTATATGATTATGACTAAGATGCAAACTTGGAATATGGCAAGAACATTATTCAATATTTAAATAAACATGAAAATAAGAAACTTGAATTTTTAAATAAAATGAATTATCATTTTGTGACCATTTGTTCCAAAAAATAAGGTCATTTTCTCCAAATTAACCCCAATACCACGAAATACGGGAAAATGAAAGAAAAAACCTTTTTTACACTGAATGTGGAGGGTGAAATAACTATAATAGATACCTATTCTTGAAAATTAGGGCGAATGGAAGGTTGTAACTCCTAATTTCAAGGGCTAAATTTACTTTTTTACTCTCTCCCTTAAAATAAGGTGGACTAACCTCCATACTTAATTTTTTTATAAAATAAATTTGAGGCGATTTGTAACAATGTATTGTAATACAAAATATTTGCCTAGTAAAAATATAAAACCCTTAATTTAGCCCAAGGGCGAAAATTCGCCCCTAAAATTTTCCATGAATGCTACCACGTATAATTTGACATCAACATATTAGTGGGTCCCCACTGAACTATGAACTTGTTTCCTAATAGAGATTTGTTCGTGGCTGTCCTTGCACGTATTTCGACTTCAGAGTTATTATTGACAACCTATAGGCAAGATGTCATTATTACAAAAAAATCACATTTAATTTGATTTGTATATTGATGTTATTAAAGGAATAACAAAGTGCGAAATACATGGAGTAGGTGGCTTTGGGATTTTGAGATTTGTTTCAGCATTGTCTATCGAGGCCATAATTTTGCCTGGAGAATGAATTTGTTGTCGAAAACCAATGAAAAAACAATCAAAAAGTTTGATTGTGAGAGTGTTTAAATAATTTTTTGAGACTACGTGAATTATTTCCACTACTTTTTCGTAAACGTCAGCTTTGTTGTTTTGAATTACTATTTATTGAGAGTGTCTTGTCAAACAAATTTCACACGCATAATAGTAACAAATAACATAAACAGGAAAAAATCACAAAATTACAAACTAGCGTTATAATTTTGAGATTCATTTCGACATTGTCTACCGAGTCCACAATTTCTCCCAGACAATGAATTTCTTATCACAAATTGACAATTTTTTTTTCATAAAGTTTGGCTGTGGGAGTGTTTAAATCATTTTTTATGGCAGAAATGGATTTAGCACCATCAATAATCATTGGGGTACCCAAAATCCTGAATCTTTCCAGTTGTACCCCGATTTTCAAAAATTTCTGCCGAATTTTCTAAAAATCATGCCAAAATTTCTATTGTTTTTGGGGTGAAATTGTGGCTTGTTTAGATTACATGAATTATTTCCACCACTTGTCCTAAACACTAGCTTTGTTATTTTGAATTGTTATTGAGAGTGTCTTGTAAAACATATTTCACATGCATAATAGTAACAGATGGTGATTATTTAGTATATCAATAAATTTATACTTAAAGGCATTGAAAATGTTACTGATTGACTAAATATTTTGAAAGTACAAAGCAAAAATGGCTAGCAAAGGAAGGAAAGAAGCGATTTGCATTAATGCGTTTAACTCACTTGCACTTATCAATGAGATATTTCAATGGTTGTTTGTGTATCTATAATATGTGAATCTGTCAATGAAAGAATATAATAACAATAAGGTTTGATCTAGTGGATTAACGAATGCTGCATGCATCCCATAAGTGTTTGATTTCAAAGAAATCGTTTATTTGTGCACACAAAATTTTGTTTCAAAGACGAGAAAATTATGCTAGTAGCCAAGAAGAATCCTATTCCTTTGACTTTGGAGGCATTCAGAGGCATATTCAAGTTACTGAACTCGAATATATGCTTAAAATTGTCTAAAGCAAATAGTTTTTTGGAGTCACAAGTAGGGGGCATGAACATCATTTAAGAATTCATTTCACCAACTTCTCAGGTTCCTTCTGATCTTTTCATTCGTTAGACAAATTTTAGAGACTTCTGTTAGTTTTGTGCCTGTTTGATGGGCCAAGAAACTATGACCAATGTCTCGAAATCCATCCTCTATATGCTCTATTATTCATATAAAAAAGATTGTCTATTCGACTAGGCTGATCTTATTTCAAATGAATTAGCTTTTCAGTTAGTGGATTTGTACAAAAGCAATAGATTCTTCATGATGACGTATTTGATAACAACCCTCGCCTTGAGTCATGTCTTTCATGACTTACCACATAACCCTAAGTTCAATCCTAAACAAGAATGATGTAGTTCTGGTATCTCATACTGTCAAAGCATGAAGCCACTTCAATTTTTTTTGTCTAATCCAAGATATATTTGCAAATCAAATCATTTACATGATAACTGGACAAGATCCTCATCGAATATATACCCAAGCCTAATTTTTCCTATGGGGAAAAGGGATGCATGAAGAAAGAGAAAATAATATGGTTCGAAATTATGGGTTTTGAGGTAACCCATTGTTGCTTCTAAGAATTGTTATGTACAAGCATTTTGTTATTATAGTTTGTAGACAATATTGTGATTGGAAAGTTACGTTTGAACAAAAAAAGAAGAAACATTTTATTTCTTTTTCATTTACTATTGGACAAGTAATTATGAAGAACGTAACTCACATTGTAGAGCTTGCAAAATCTTTGCATTGTTTTAATTTAAAAGAAGTTGAAGCCTGAGAAGGCTTTAATCCCAAAGGCCTATTTATTGCACATATAGGTGTTGTTAAATACGAGACCTTGTTTATAAGAGTTGCAGAGCAAAGTGAAGAGACTCACACTACTCCAAGCAATAATCAATAACCGACAATGAGTACTAGAGAAATTGTTGAAGAAGCTAGCATCAACATCGAAACAAAGTACAAGCAAAGAGGTGCAAACCATCTGCAACAATTTCCACCTCACACATCCGGAAATGGTCTGAATTCATCTTCGAGTCAAAGAAAGAGAAAAGATACTACAAGTGCAAAATTGATTCCCGGTCAGCTATCAATTGGCGAAGATGGCAAAGAGCCTCCTCAGACATTCATTCTGAACAAAACACACATCGCTGAATCGACCAAATCCAAAAGTCCCCTGAAAAAAAAGAAGCATTGAATAAGCTATGAATGTGGAAATTTAAAGTGTTATGCTACCTCATTGGGTCAGTACTTGTTTAGCAAAAAAATAAGAAAATAATGGATTAACTTGCTAAACAAACTTCTACTTTCGATGATCGTCATTGTTAGAAAAATATTATATATGACAGAGAAATGCAAGACATATAATATGCAGAAAAGCACTAACACATAAAACTAGAGAGACACAAATATATGTGGTTCACCCAGTTTGCGCTACGTCCACCCCGAACAGCTAGTCCTTCCTCTCTATTATCCAGCGAAATGAAGAGACACAACCTACAACAAATCCACTGTAATATCCTCTGTTTTCTCTCACACTCTCACCTATCTGTTTCTCACTCTGAGAATACACATATATTCAACAGCCTCAATACATTACCCTCATACAAAAAGAGGCGTTGCCTTCTAGGGCAAAAATCCCTAAACTAAACATAAATTCTACCATAAGATCATCTGCCTGATGAACGGCCCAGATTGACTAGAAATTACTATACTTTTACAAGGCAATTTTACATCTGTTTTTAGCTTCGGGGGCGCTACCCCTGAAACCACCGCTGGCCCCCGAACCCCCCAGCCGAGGGGGATGGTCCCCCCCAAACACCCGCGGGGGGGACAAGTCCCCCCCGCACCCCCCCCCGCATGGAGGGGTGTACAATCTTCCTAGGGTATACATCCGGTTGAAACAAAAAGACCTCTAAATTAGGATGATAATCATGCTCCACACCTAACAATCTCCTCACTTTGCAAGATGCAAACTATAACAAGGACAATAAAACATTGAAAATTGAAAAAGTAAAGACGAATAATAAAAAAGTTATTGATAAAGCAGACATGAATGTTGATGTGTCTGGAATTGCAGCCAATAGACTCATGAAATTCCATCAAGCTACTGGTAACGCACTTGCAATGTTTATTGACCAACGGGAAGCAGAGAGACTGACACTAAAAGCAAGAATAAAAGAGCTAGAAAAGGATCTAAATTCGAGTTCCTTTTTTATGACTCCACTCACAATATGGACACTGTCATTTATAATTTCACCCATCAGCACAACTCATGGACCTAATAAAGCTCTGAAACTCCTTAATGCAGTAAAATACCATATTCTCATTAATATATGTCAAAGACTAGAAATCATTGAACATGCATGTAAATTAACTTCTAATTTGCCACGTTTAGCACAAGAAATCAACTCAATTGTTGATTTGGTTAAAGGTAATGTTAACGAAGACAAGTATTTCATTAACAATGACTTACTCACTTTTAGTCGAAGGCTTGAATTTTTGTCTGGTCTGGACAAAAAAATAGAGAACTCCCAAATGTCAATTGAATGAAGCAAAACAAAGCTAGATGATCTAAAAGAATAAGTACACTAGGAAACATTAATTCTGAATGTGAAAGCATAAAGAATAGAATAGGTGACGCGTTTCTGGAGGTAGTGCAAATTGTTCAAGATCTAAACGATCCACGCATCATATGCGATTCTGAATTGATCAGAAAAGATACGTTAATATCTGAATTGGAAAGGCTAAAAGAGTCGATGGCAAGATAATTCGATGATATAATTAATTTTACTACAAAATAAATTAGAAAATGGCTAATAACCTTTGTTAGTATTAATGAAGAGAAGTTTGTCTTAGCTGCTCAATTACAAAAAGAGGTTATGGAGATTGAGAAGCAGATATTTAATGAACATGTTAAGCTAGAGATTATAATCGGTATAAAGAAAGATTTCATTAAATCTATGTTGAAGAAATTCATTCAAGACATCAAGGATCTGAAAGACAGTTGATAGTGAAATAATTACGGTATATGCTTTCACATACTGTAAGTGTCATTAAATCTTTGCACATTCGTTTTTTGTTTACTAGTATTTAATTATTGGGATTTGTTAATTGTGTTAATGTCACCTAGTCCAATTGCTCAATGCAATTCCTTGTTCTCTTTTGCAATTGCCTTTTTGAATATTACGGTCCATAGGAGCCTAATCCCAGTCCCCATTGGGACGAACACATTTACTTTGATGATTAGGTAGCATGATTTTGATAGCTTCTTTAGACATCAAACATAAATGTAGGTTCAGTTACATAATCTCTTCCATATGCATGTGCTTTGCTTTTACCATATATCTTTGTTTCAGAGATAAATTATGATTTATTTTGTTTACTCATTTTCCCCAGAATGCATGAGCGGATAGTTAAAGAGAAGATGTCATAATAACATAGCGAATGAGCTCATGAGCTGAGTTGTTGAACATTTTCATTATTGATATAAGTGACTTCTGCTTAAAATTAGAGTTCTTAATGTGTTGCATAAGATCTTGTATGCATCTGAATTATGTAACATTTCTAAAAAACATTAATAGAATATAAGTTTTTGAGGATATGCTTTTAACTTTATATTATATCTAATCTTCTGTTGTTGATCGCATTGAGAATGTATGGTTGAGAACAATTTTACATTTCAGATATATGTTTTGTGTATTGTATTTTTTTCTAATCATATCTATGATAACCAAAATTTGAATCTTGATATAGTTCTTGTTACTGTGATTGTGTTGCTTAATGTTTGAGACTTATGCTTTGAGCTCTTGTATTATGTCATGCATACATTTACCAAGAATACATAAGAGAAATGTAGTTAATATTTTTTTAATTTTAGTAGTTCTATTTGCTATGAAGCTCGAATAATGTTCATTGTTTTAATATTTTAAATTTGTGAAGAGTGCGGCGGTACGATAAAGGATTTTATTGTGCTTTCCCCATATCTCCCTATTGTGCATAGTGAAAGCTTTTTCCATATCTCGAAATGAAATTGATATATTAATTTTGTGCAATTTCAATTTCGAAGTATACACTTGGTTGAAATAAAATGTTTTGATCTTAAGCACAACAAGAACTTATTGGAAAACGAAGTGTTATTATTAAAAAAAAATCCTAGTGTTTGTCTTATTTCTATTATATAAATTGATTTAAGATAATGAAATAAATTATTTATGGACTTGTTCATGCATTTTGAATAATGTAGGAAGTTTTAATATTTTTAATTTGTGCGGAATGTGGAAGTGCAGGAAAGTCTTTCATTGTTCATTGCCCCTTTCGCACAATGAAAACATTAACTACCTTTCTGCACTCTTCGCACACTCTCTCTCCTTCCTCCACATATCTATTTAGCCCCCACCCCCCGATGCCTTCTAAGTATTTTTGTCCATCTTATTTAAAGAATCCATATATCTTTGCACCAAAGATCTCTTGGGCGACAAGCTTTTAAACAAAGTAGTGGTCTAATTATTGTCGACCCATCTATTTAATCATATTTTTTTCTTGAACATACTTCGATTGCAAAATGAGTATATGCAAAGATAAGGAACTCCACACAATGTAAACATTTATTGCCCCTAAAAAAATTTCACAATGAACTTGTGCAACTTACTTGAAGCGGTTGGTTTTTGAATTCAAATGAATTGTAACGTTTATTTCTCTTTCATTTCTGATTTCACATTTGTGCATTAAATACTTATTATTTTTATGCAATATTAAATCAAGTGTCTTTTTAATGTGCGTGAACAAGCTTTCTTACTGTACATTCCGCATAAGACTAATTTAATATGTAGAGTTAAGGCATGGACAAAAAAAACTAATTTTGTGATTGTGAAGGAAGTCTAATTCTGTAATTTGCAGAGGAAGGAGAAAGGTTGTAGAGGAAGTGCAAGAGAAAGAGTGTGTAAAGAAATTGAGTGTAGGAGAATTTGTTAATTGGAATCATGCTTTTTTCCTATGTAGTGTGCGTAACGTTCATTGCCCCTCCACACTCTGCATGATGAAAACGTTCGCTGCCCCTCCACATTTTACACAATGAAAACGTTCATTGCCCCTCCACAGTCCACATTTTTCTCTCACCCTTTGTTCTTCTTCTACATTGCACCTCTCCACTATCTCCATATTTTTCATAATGAAATCTTCCGCACCTCCACATTTCGTACAATGTATAAAAAATTCTTGATATTTTGTTATATTTCTAAGGTACATTGTTGGGTGCCCATATGTGCGAAGTGCGGAGGTGCCGACAAGAAGTATGTGCGTAGATAAGTAAAAGCGAAGATGTGTTTCATACAGTAAAATTTTTGACTTCATTTATGCACTCCACACAAAGAAAATGTTTACTGCACTTCTGCACCATGCACGAGAAAATATGGGCCCCACTCTAATATTAAATGAAGTCTCCTTTTATTGCGTAGATATTAATTATGTTTAATACAATGTATGAATTTGCAACTTAGCATTTCATACAATGTATCAAAAAATCTTGATATGACGTACACTAAAAGTTTCAACTCCACTTCCACACACCACACAAAGAAAAATTTCACTGCCCTTCTACCTATGCACAATTAAATTGTTTACTACCCCTCCAAATTCCGCACTTTCCGCGCTTATGCAAACACGTAAATAACAACAAATTGTGGAAATGCAGACATTTTTCAAATAACGAGAAAATGCAGGTCCTGCAAAAAGAAAGATAACCTTAGTATCTAAGACACATAGTCTAAGGGCCACATGTGCAAAGGTGTCGACAGGCGCTACGTGCGAAGATAAGCGAATTTGACTCCACTTCCACACTCTGCACAAAGAAAATGTTCACTGCCCTTCTGCACTGCAACCTTAATATCTAATATCAAATGAAATCCCCTATTAACTATTAACTATGTTCAATACTATGTATGAATCCACACCTTTGCATTTCGTACAACGTATAAAAAAATATTGGTATTCCATTATAATTCTAAGACACATTGTTGGGCGACCACATGTGTCAAGTGCGGAGGTGCCGACAAGAGCAATGTGCAGAGATAAGCGAATGTAGTTAACTTTATGATCGAAGTTTCAACTCCACTTCTGCAATCTACACAAAGAAAACGTTCACTACCCTTCTGCATTGTGCACAACTAAAATGTTTACTTTCCCTTGACACTTCGCACTTCTCGCAAATGCAGGTATTCTCGAGTAACGAGAAAATGACAAATTGCGGAAATGCAGGTATTCGCTCAAGCATACAAATCACATATTCATGCCAAAGACAAGGCCAAATAAAAGTGTCCAAATATAATACCTTTTCCTATAGATATGATGATAATATGATGCTCCAAACGATGCATTGCCTACCTACTAACCAAACCTTCCGTGACTTTATGAGTCATCATATAGTGCGGAGGAAGCTCATTGTGCGAGAGTGAGAAGAAGTGTGGAGCTTCAACACTTCTGCACAATGAGCTATGCTCAGTTTCAAGGATAGAAAGATTCAACACTGATAATGATGTCAAATTGGTGATACATCACAAGAGTCTTTTTTCGGCAAGGTTTATATGCAAACGAGTCATGTATTCATATTCATGCAAACACTATGGTACATGTATTTTAATGTAATGGCAAGAAGGCGTTCAATGCTTTGATGCAACTAAGCAATTCTTGTAATCACTCTTCCTTGATTCTCATGCAACTAGGTTGTTGCTTTGATCTTTCGTCATGCGTGTGCTTTACAACTTCTCGTCGTCGGTCGACAAGAACTATGTGCGGAGATAGGTGAAGGAAGATAAGCGTTACGTACAATAAAAGTTTTGACTCAAATTCTGCACTCTGTACAAATAAAACGTTCACTGGCCTTTTGCACTGCGCACAATTTAAACGTTTACTATCCCTCGACACTTCACACTTCTCGCAGTTATGCTAATATGTAAATAATGAGAAATTGCAAAAACATGTTACGTTTAGTCACCTTCCATTATGTACAATGCGGAATGCAAAATGCGAACACAACAATAATAATTGATATGTAATATTGCTCAGTATTTGCTTCATATGAATCTTGACACTCTGCACAAGGATTTTTTGGGCTTAGTATTCCTTAATATATGCTTAATATGAATTTTCAAAGTCCACACAATGGACAAACTTGCACTTTCGCATACGTTCCCCTCCGCACAAATAAATTGACATATAATATTGCTCACTAGAGAAGCTTATGCGGAGCTCCGCACCAACGAATTTGCTTTGCATCTTTGCGTAAAATACATTGGCTAAACTCTTTTATAAAATGTACATTGCTCGCTGCCCAATTCAAATATCATGTTTTAATATAAATTAACTTTTCTAGAGTCTTATTGCTTTTTAGCTTATGCGGAGCTCTGCATCAACTTTGTGTGGAGAGCTTTCACTGTGCGAAGAGATTTCATTGTGCAGTGCGGAGAGTTTTGTGTAGAGTTTTCTCGCACTTTGCACAAACTTTAATCAATTAATTAGCAATAGAGGCTAGGACTATGTTGCATTGCAGTTCTTATCCTTATTTTTAATTGAATCTTGTCACTCTTAACATTAAGAAGCTTGAGCAGCCTGGCAAACGACAAAGATAAATATATTCTTTTCAATTTCAACCTTGATAGTGCATCAAATTTGTCATTCAAAGCCCCATGAAAGGATATGCACACTTTCTTCTCTGGATTTTAATTTTCTAATTGAATCAAGAAGCAAAATATTTTTTTTTTGTTAGTTTACACTTACTAAGATAAGAATATTTTTTTTTAATTAAATTTTAAATAGTATAAACCATATATTTCTAATTATTAAATTATTAAATTTAAATTTCTATTTTCTTTTTAAAAATATTATTAATATTATTTTAAGAGAATATTCTATAAATGAGATAAGATAATTTTATTAATGTTGAACAAATGATTATAAAAATAGGGCAGTGTCATTGTGGGGTGCAATAATGTTAATATAATTGGATAGGACAAAGTGACTTCTAAATAAGTTAAGATGTAGAATGTAAAATGTAAAATACTAATTTAAATATTAAACATTTATAATATGAAATATATTTAAAGTGGATTTAGGATATGAAATACAAATAATGAAAGTGTATTAAGGTTTGCTAAAGTAAGCTTTCTTAAGTTCCAAAATAAACTAAGATGTATAATGTAAAATACTAATTTAAATCTCTTCTCGTGGGACAATCAAGTGGTTTGCACAATGGGATGTTACCCCTCCACCCAATTTTAAATACCAAAAGGGGACATCTTTGGCCCCTTATGATAAGGCTCAAGGAGTAGGCTCCCCCACCCTTGTAGAGTCTTGGTTCTTGTTAAGTCATAAATTTTTTGTATAATGTATAATTAAGGTATTTCTTACAACATTGCTTATTCAAACTCTTGATTAGACCTGAGCATCATGTGAGAGGTTGCATTAATGTGCCTAGAAGTTATAGTGGTAACAATTGGAATAGATTCCATGTCATGCAAGTATGAGTTGACCCTAGTTACTAATTCCACCCATTCACTTAAAAAAAATATAGATTAAATAAAAATAATAAAGAGTTAGAAAAAATTGAACTAGCATGCCCCAACTTGGAAGGAGGGTTGTAGCCATTCATGTTACAATTAATAGAAGGTGATACCATCCTGTACAACTTGATATTATGCCCCACAAAATTCTAGATATTATTAACTCCTTTGTGAAATAGAGTGTTGGAAAAGGCCAAAAGAAGTGTGGGAAGAAAGAGCATGTATTTTTTTGCTATTCTAGAAAAGTGAAAACACAAACATTTCATTTTAGATTTAAAGGCCTTCAAAGATAATGTGAAAAGTTATGCAGATATTCTGGCAGCTAACTCTTGGGATAATTTATTCCACCGAGAGATTTGTGGAGAAACTAGAAGGGTTTATTGTGAGGCTCCACAGAAAAAGCGATGAATATATGAATATAGAAATTAGATGACAAAACAATTTGTCCCATAAACTATATCTTTTGTCCCATAAATTATCTTTAGATTTAGCTTCATAGACTTTCTTATTATACTTGTTGCTCGTAGGATATAACGTACTCAATTTTTCATTCACTTGCTATTAGTTTTTCTTTGATTAAAAAATTTTAAAATCTATCCAAAGTTTAACATTATGAAATTAAATTTATTATTTTTAAATAAAATTTATTTCTATTTATCTCAAATATGATTAGTTAAAATGTCTCCCCTCTTATTGTGTAATGATGACAAGAATTGACTTTTGTGTACTTTATTATTAATTACTATGTACTATATCACTAATTACTATGGACAATAAATATAAATAATTTGAAAAATAGCATTATATATTAATTACTATGCACCATAAACACAAATGGTTTGTATTTAAATTCAAAAATTCTATTTTTTCATCCGTGTAAATTATTGAATAGACAATTTTTATGAGTTTTATTTTTTAAATTAAAAAAAAATGATTTGGAAAATATAAATTTGAAAAAAGGTAAAAATAACATGTGTACAATTTGTACAACTCTCATTATATCAATCTATACTCTAATAACATGACATGTGTACTATAATATAAACATTATATAAAAAAATTATCATCATTCAATATTAAATAAATAATTATTAACTTGTTATTATATATATATAACCTTTATTTACAAAATAAATGTTTAAATATATTAAAAAAATTAAACAAATATTCATACAATTCATTTCAATTGAAATATATACTAAATTAAACTAAAGTGCCAGGCAACACTAACTATATATCCTTGTTATGTAAAGCAATAATAAACCTACGCACCTACATCCTCTCAAGCGATTTGTGCCAACACTCACCACAGTAACATTTTTGAAGCTTACACTCTTCGAAGGCTCCAGTAAGATTCATTTAATGGTTTAAACGAAAACAGACGATGCCGGCAAAGGGGAGGGAGGAGTGGCACTTTCTTTCAAATCAAATCCTGAGATGCAAGATCGCCCCACGGGGTTAAGAAGTTGAAGCAGGAGAAGGGTTTATGGAGGTCGAGATGGAGATGGAGATGGAGGGAATTGCATCGATCGCATTATTACAATCGGGCTCCATATCAGGCCATTTCATTCCTCACACCAACGCTACTCGCTGTTTCGCGATTTATGGAACTCGTATTTACCTCACCCACCTTGAACTATTTGAGACAGTTGTTCTTTTAATTAGATAACACGAGTACATTTCTTTTCCTCTTGACGTTGTTCTTTTTATTTTGGGTAGAGGGTTCAAATTTTTCAACGGGAGCAGCCCCGTATCTTACTATGTATGGGTCTTTTTGCTGAATTTTCCGATTGTTCGGTTTTTTTGATTTTGAATCCCGGAGAAGATTGTATAATTCAACATGTTAAACTTTTCTCAGACATAGAATTGTCTTCATACTCTTCATTCATGAACGAAGGCAAGTCGTCGACCTTAATCGACACATTGTTTAGTTCTCAGGGTTTGCTCAGTTCTTAGGGATTCATTCAGCTAATACATTGGAATGTATGTAGAAAAAAGTTCGCGTTGATTATAACCAATGACGATATTCTGTTGGCTTCAAAGAAAGGGAGAAATTGCATTAGAGCAAATAAGGTCAATGGAACTCAAATGTATATCAAGTAATAATGACAATGCGCGAGTGCCCGTTGACATGGCCAAATGACCCTTGTCAACCTCATGGTGAAAGCATTCAATTAGAACTTTCTCCTTTGGGGTGAGCTCTCTGGTTTGTGGCATTGGCTGTTGTAATGTGGGTTTTTATGAGTTTGAATGAAATGTAACTGTATACACTACATACAATGCAAGAGTGCTGTGTGAAATGTATCTAACTAAATCCTGATTAAAGGAGCAAAAAATGAGATCTGGTAATGAAACCAACGACAAAGAGAATAGTTCCATTTGTTATCCAAAATGAATCTGAATCACATTATTCTGAATCCATCCCAAAGTGAAACAATTCAACTATTAAGAACACTTCCCTGTCACACAACTAGTGAGTATATGGAACAGTTGTCTCCCTCTTAATGCCAACATTTTTGTAAAAGTCATTGAATTCATTTGATTCTTATTCGGTTCCATTGTCGGTCCTTAATATCTTGATCTTCTTCCCTGTTTGATTTTCCACCAAGGCTTTGAAAGAACAAAACCATTTGAACACTTCATCCTCTTCTTCAAGAAATAGATCCATGTTTTGCGAGAGAAGTCATCCACAAAAATTGCATAGTATAAGTATCCTCCTAATGATGTCACAAGCAACATACCAAATAGATCAGAATGGACCAATTGAAGAATGTCGGTAATTTGACTTTCACTTGAAGGGAATGGTCCCCTTGTAAGTTTCCTAGTTGCACAACCCTAACAAACTCCTTCATGGTTCATGTTGGACTCAGGCATACTTGTGACCATCTTCCTTATCCCAGGTAAGGCTTTGTAATGAAGCTGAGCAAATCTTCAGTGCCATAATTAAGATTGAAGAGAAGTCTCACAAGTTAAGGCTCCTAAAGGACTTCCTCCAACTTGATAGAGACTTTCAACCCTAAATCCAAGTTTAAAAGCATCTCTAGGGTTTCTTTGCCAGATATGTACCTTTCCATCAATGAATGCTACCTTGAAGCCTTGTTTTCCGTCGCAAAAATCGACACCAGGTTCTTCTTCAAATCGGGCACATACAACACTTCTTGTAGATGAATGGTTTGACCTTGATTCAAGTGAAGAGTGACAATACCTATTCCTTTCACGGGATAGGTGGCATTATCTCCAAGTATGATTTCCAAATTAGTCTTCTTTTCAACCAAATTTGAGAGGGCCTCCTTGTACCCAGTGAAGTGCCTTGAGGCTCCACTATCAATCAACTAATGATCCAAAGTATCCAGAGGAGAGGTAGTGGATAAAGCGGAAATAAGATAAAATTCTTTTTGTTTTCCTACAACGTTACTTTCCTCATACCTGGAATTTCTTGTCCTTTTGGGAGGTCGACCATTTCCATCTCGAGCAATGGGAGCATTCCTTTTTCCTTTATTGTTGAACCTGTTGTTCCTTTGATTGCCATTGCCTTTGTAGTTGTTGTTGTCATCATCCCTTGGAGTATCCTTCTTGTGAGGACATTCTCTAGCATAGTGGCCAAACCTGTTGCAATTGTAGCACCTTCCTTTTCTTCCTTCTTTGAATCCCTGCTTGAATCCTTGACCTTGTCTCTTTGGACCAACATTGTTCTTCCTCTTAGCATGAGCGGAGAAAGCAGTAGGTTCATTTCCATTTGAAGGCTTGTCTCTCTCCATCATCCTCGTCTCTTCTTGAGTGCATCTAGCCAATAATTCATTGAAACTAGGAATCCTGTCATTGTTGAGAATGGTGGTGTTAAACACATCCCATGCTCTTGTAAGACCTCCAAGAGCGATGAGAGTGAGCTCCCTGTCAGCAACAACTTCTCCAATAGATAGAAGGTCATTCTTGATTTTTGTAATCCTCATGAAGTAGGATTGTGTTGTAGCGGCTACAACCACCCTCCAAAATTTTGCCTTAGCTTCGTTTTGGAGCCTCCCTACCAAATTTTCACAGCAGCTCACCTTGCTTCGTCAAGTTCACAAACTTCAGCGTTTTGCTTGCACAAAGGCAGTTCGTCGATCACAACTCAATGCATTCCCCTCACAGGCTGATCACTCGGACTTGGTTCAGCTGCAAGCTGAGCAGCTCCCTCAAGAATTGTGTAATTCTGGAGGGCAACCAACCTTCCCTCTAGAAATTGCACAATCTTGACTAGCAGCCTGCTGGGCTCTAGAATTGCGCAATTCTGCAAGCCAACCCTCACAGAGAAAATTGCGCAATTTTCCCTAGCAGGGTTGCTCAGCCCAGAATTTGCGCAAATCTGGGCAGCAGTCAGCTGCTCTGCCCAGAAATTGCACAAATCTCCTGGGCATCCAGCCCAACTCCCAGTGAGAAATGCACATTTTCTCCCAGCAGTCGAGTAGTCTCTTGCATGTGCAGCTGAGTTGACCGGTTCCCTCCGGGACCGAGCAAAACTGACTTGCATGCATGGGCTGCTTCTCCCAAGGCAGCATGCAAAGACATCCCTTGTTTCAGGGATCTATGTTTAACAGTTGGAGGTTACATGCAATGATCATTTCAGGAACCTCCCGCCAAGTGTTGCTTTCCCTAGATTTGTGGCATGAGCGTCATAACCTCGATATTATCAAAACTCATCAACTGGACGCTGCAGAGCTCATTCCTCACATCAACCTTGCAGCGCTGACATTCCACATCACATCTAGGAGCAGTGGGCACGGCCAACTCAACTGTTTTGGGGTAAGCCCGCTTTCCATGCCTTGTGTTTCATTTCTGACACTTTTTGTGTTTTCGCTTGTGTGAGTACTGTCTGCTTGATTTCAATGAACGCTTGCTATCGTTTTGGTACATACTAGCTTGTCCTAACACTGTTTCAGTTTTCGTTGCTATCTCACTGCTGTCGCATGCATGAAACTGTTTTTCATGAACGGTCGCCGATTCGGCGACTCGCCTCACCCACATGGATGTTGATTTGTTTACTGAATCTTTCATTCATGTTTGCATGCACTGTCAATCACTTCTACTTTCACTAAGTGTCGCCATGCATCCACTGTCATATTTGCTTTCAGTTGCCCGTCGGCGAGTCAGACCAACCTTGGTCTGGACTCTGCCTTCACTGAGATAGCATTGCGCAATTTGGGGAAGGAAGGCTCTATCTTCCTCTCCAAAATGCGCATTTCTGCCCAGGCACTGTCCTCCAGGACTGTTTTGTGCATTTCTGAGGGACAGTGACTGCTGGCCCAGAAAATTGCGCAATGCAGTCACTGAGCCTGCAACCATTGCCAGCTGAGATTGCACATTGCGCAATTCCAACAGTCAGCAGCCAGACTGGACTGTGCATTGCGCAGTTCCAGCAGTCAGCCAGTCTCCTAGCAGCCCAGACTGTGCCTTTTGCAGTCTTGGCAGTCAGTCTCCCGACCTCCTGGCTGAAATTGCGCAACCTTCATGATCAGTCACACAGGTATGTTGAAAGTTAGTTCTCAAGTTCATTTTGGTTTTCGACTGACAGATTGCTTGCCATGAGTGTTGCCATGTCTCCAGGTATTGTAGGTGTTCATCTGCCTCTCAACAGTGCAAGTACAATGGTTTCCAAGAGGGCAGAGTTGAAGACACCATTCAGAGCACACCTGGAGATGCAGTTGATCAAATGTCTATGAGCTTGCCTACTCACGAAGACATCAAGTTGTTCGTAGACAAGAACATCAAGATATCACAGCGAGCAACATCATGAACAACAACTGAAGGTAGCATACCGAATGTAGCGAATGCTGCGAACACAACGAATGCACTGAATGAAAGAGGAAGGTTATTGACAACACAGAGGCAGAACAAAGTTGCAAGATCAAGCAGATCCACTGTTAAGCAACTTTGGAGACTCAGGCTATGAGGCGACGGCACGACATGA
This sequence comes from Pinus tabuliformis, assembly GCA_031772625.1. Taxonomy (NCBI): domain Eukaryota; kingdom Viridiplantae; phylum Streptophyta; class Pinopsida; order Pinales; family Pinaceae; genus Pinus; species Pinus tabuliformis. The sequence continues at coordinate 1,247,366,580 of CM062811.1, forward strand.
AGATCACACGAAGACAGATAATGGAACAAAGAAGGAAGCAACAACTCGAGGAAGAACCTGAAGCTGCGCAGACAGATGAATGAGTTGCAGCAGGAATAGGAACAACATTGGGCGCAACATGCACTCACAGATGAAACTACGCTTGTACAAGTTAAAGATCCATCTCAGCAGCTGGCACGGAGCAGACATGGTGAGCAGTGTTGTTGATTGCATGCAAGGGATTCAGCAACATGCATGTCATTGTGTGCACGCATGCAATCCAACCCATTCAGCACACTCACCAAGGCGAAGACAAGAAGCAAGTCCAACTGGAGCTGAACATGTACTTCGACAAGTTGATGCGCATGACCACTAGGACACACTTGAAGATCAGCACGGACACTATGCATCAGTGTGTTGCCGGTTCAGCCGCACCCAAGAAGACCATGCGCATGTTAACAGATGAGTTGGATGAAGGAGCCGAACCAATGCACCGGTTGCAACAGAGGCAAGAGTTCGCTTCAGCAAGATGTCACCATGGGGTACATGCACTCCATCACAGACGACTAAGCTTGGCATCAACTCGCCACTTTCACCATCACAAGCATGTTAAAGAGTTGGTCTCATCACAACGGACCAAGTGTCAGTGATGTCTTGCATGGCTTGCTCAAGCCATTTGGTCCCACATGGGAACATGTGCATTGTAATGTAACGTCATGTCAAGTGTAAGTCAAGAGTCGATAGTTGGATGTAACAATCATATAGTAGACGAAGAGTCATGAGAGTAGATGAACTATCACAAAGGGGAATGTCAAGGGTCACCCCACCCTTTGCTATAAATAGAACCTCATAACTCATTGTATAGGCTTTTGGTCAGCCAAGCTTCTGATAAGACTATCTTGGAAAGAGTTTGGACAATATTGTAACGCGCCTTGGCTTCTCCACTGCACGGAGCTAGTTCATCTATTTGGAGGAGCAAGCGGATGTGGTTGTAATGTTCCATTGTTGGGGCTAGCAGGTTTACATGGATGTATTGTATGATTGGAACTTACACTTCTTTATATAATAAGAGCCAACACGTTTTCATGCATATGTTGTTATTGTAGTTGGACTGTTTCGGTTGCTGTAGCAATGTATGTTGTTTAACTTACGTAGTTGTGTATGAACACTTTTGTATGCAATTATATGAATCTTGTTGCAGATGTGCTGTTGGTTTAACCATCACTTTGGATTGCCGGACTGACCTGCTTTCTAGCTTGTGATGCATATTCGCTTGCGCATTCCCTTCCCAGCTGAGTACACTTACAGGTTGCCAAGGGGCGCACTCATCTCAACCCACCTGTGTTAGAAACCTCTCATACACCTTCCTTGACTCACTGCAACGGTCACACCCTTGCTACTGACAGAGTTATCTTACTTGCCTCTGTGTGACATCGCGGTCAAGGCATTGCTTTACGACCCACTGCTGGGACTCCTACACCAAACGGTTTGAGGTCTAATTGGGACTTCTTACTGGGGAGATCCCTTTACATGTTGGCAGGTCCAGCACCGTCAATGGATTGGATAGACTCCCCTTTATCCATCTTGATATCCTTCAACTTGTTCTTGATAAAGAGGATTTTATTTGCTTTGTTCACTTTGAACACCCTAACCAGCTTATCATACAATTCCTTAGATGTTTTTAAATTAGAAATATAAGCAGCCAAATGCTTTTTGAATAGAGTCTATAATAATTTTTTAAACTTTGACCTCACCTTTCTTGTATTTTGTCTTTGCAACGACAGGTGCATTTGAAGGAGGCTCTACCACTCTACCCTTGACATAGTCCATGGCATCATGCTCTTCCAAAGTCAAGTCCAAAGTCATCTTCCATGCATGATAGTCAGATTTGTCCTTGAGCTTATCCTCAGATTTGAAGTAAGATGTAGAAGCCATTGAAGCTAGATCAATAGTCTTGACCAACAGATCTCTCTTGGTGATTACTTTTCTCTCTCTTGTTTGGACTTTGTCTTCACCTGTGCTATGATTTCATGTTAATTTTAGTTAACAATGGTATGTTCTATGCTTAGCACAATTAGGTCAATGTTCCTTTAGCAACCCAATGAAAATTTCTAATAGCAATCACATTAACCATTAATCACATTGATAGTAAAAGTAGATAGAACATAAAACAATATGCAGAAGAGAAGCCAAGACAAGAGAACACCAGATTTGGCGGATGTTAGGGAAAAACTCCCAGATGGGGAAAACCCTTTGATAAAATCTTCTTATTATTATATCAAATGTTCAACAGAGGGAGAGAATACCACATTCAAAGTCAAAACAACCTTGTCAAAATCTGCAGTGAACTGCGGTCAAATTAACCCTAACTAGAAAGTCAAAGATGGTCAAAGCAACAATAGGATGTCCTCAAAATAGCTCAGTCTTCCTAGTCAATCTCGACCTGATTAGGAGGACAAAGTCAGCCCAAAACAGTGACAAAGTCAATAGTCAAACTTGGTCAAATTGCTATCCTAAAATTTGCGCCTACGGTCAACCTGCAATTTTGGTTTGTGGTCAAAGTGCTCAAAATACTTCGATTTCTATGCCAAAAGATGCAGCTTGCCCAAATAGATAATCTCCCAAAAAATCAAAGTCAAACTCTCCTTGGAAGGTTGAAGTCAACGCTGGTTAAACTGCGAAATTTTCTGAGATTTTCAGCTTTGCAATTTAGCTCTGAAATTCTTCCTCCTTGTTCCACACGTGTGAGAGAGAGAGAATGCCCAATGTTGTACGAACCAATGAGGGAAGGAGAGAGAATGTGTGGGTGATGGACATGCCAAATTAGGTGAAAGGTCACTTGTATTTATACAAGTCGTTGAGGGTGAAGTGACACATCCATTAGGCTTTCTGAGCCTACATGATGATGTGGCCGACCTTGACAATTTGCACATGTGTGGGTATAAATTCAAAATCACACTTTTGCTTGTCCAAATGAGATGATCTTTATATCAATTTGGTCCTCTTGAAAAGATGAATTTAATGCAATCACCATCTCCATGAAATGAGCTGTCCCAAGGTGGAATTTGGCTCTAGTTGCCAATTTTAACACAAATACAAGTTACAACTTTAGTGATCAATGATGATAAATGTTATATATTGAATTTTGAAAGCTTTAATCTTTAAGATTGATGAATCATGAGACTCGATATGTTGTATGTTACTAACTTGTGGACATGGTTGATGAAGTTATAACTTCTAGATGATTGATGTTATATCGTTCAATCCATTTTTTTTTTTTTTTTATATCTAGTTCATCATTCTTGTTAAGCACACACATGGCAGAAAGAGTATGAAAGATAAAACATGAGAGTACAATTTTATTAATAAATCATATACATTTATAGTACATGGTTTGACCATTGGGTTTCACATCCCAAGGTCTCTTGGACTTTCTTTTGTCTATTCGGCTTCCACACTAACCCATTGAGGATTAGGTGTCCAACATCCCCCCCCCTTAATCCGAAGGGTTATGTATGAGTCCAAGAAGAGAGCTGTAATACAAAATGTGCAAAAATCCATGGCAACACTAGGCTGAATGTGCTCTCTGAAATGTTGGTATAAAGGGTGGTGGTTTAATGATGACCACCAACACTGGAACTTTTAGTGCAGTTCCCGAAACTCTTCCAAAACTGGCAAGAAGCTGAAGTCTTCTGCTAGAGGAAGTGCTCTTGATGTTTTGAAGAGGGAAACCTTCAACCATGAAAGGGAGGTTTCACCCGGCATAAAAGGGAGAACTTCAACCTGAAAAGGGAAGTCTCAACCTGTGATGGTTTAAGGATGACCAACAACTCTGGAATGCTTAATGCAATTCCTGGAACTCTTCCGAAATTGGCAAGAAGTTGGAGTCTTCTGCTAGAGGAAGTGTCCCCAATTTTGTTCCTGGAATTCTTCCGAAATTGGCAAGAAGCTGAAGTCTTCTGCTAGAGGAAGTGTCCCAGATTCTTTGAAGAGGCATTACCAAATGAAGGCATGCTCAGGGGCATCTTTGTCTTTGGCTACAGCTCTGAAACTGGTGTGGCAGGTTGTGGCTCAGGTTCGCTTGATGTGACTTTGAAGCTTGTAGATGACCATCATTTCCCCCCTGTCAGATACAAGGTGAGATGATGGAGAAAACTCAACTACAAGACTGTTCAATACTCTGGAACAAGTTCTGACATGTGATTGGAATATCTTCTTGGTTGTTGATGCCCATTGCCAAGAAGCGATCCATCCAAGATGAATCTTTGTTCTTGCAGGACGTTTGTTTCTGAAGCATCTGTGTGAAGAATGGGTGGTTTTATGACAATGCTTACATGGATGAAGATCAAAACAGTGATCTTTCAAATGGCCAACTCGGTCACAGTGTTGGCATTTCACAATCTGTTGTTGTTGTTGTGGAAGAGGAGTAGAATCTGGAACAGTTGGAGGTGAACTGTCATGAAGGAATCCAGCACTCTGAAACTGAATGGGCTTTGAGTAGTCTGGAATATGAAAGGACAAGTCCTTTTCATATCTGAGACCAGTTCTGTGTTTGTTGTGGACAAGCTCTTCCCAAGGTCTAATGATGGGCTTGGGAAGTGCAAGCTGAACTTCTGCATCTGCATGTAACCTTGTTGCTTTATGGGATTCTGTTTCAATCTTCTGAACAGAAACAGGTTCAGAATGACTCCTCTGTTTTAATTTTTCTTGCTGTAGTTGAGATTCGAGTTGCAAACAATCAATTTTCTCTTGTGCATTTTGTAGATAGACCTGAATGTCTATGAGAGAAACTTTGCTGATTTTTAATGTATCATGAGTAGTAGACAATATCAGAGTTTTGAGGAACTCTAATACTTCATTGATTCTGACCATTTTTTTTTTAATGTCAGAATTACACCTTAAAAACTGATCACAACTACTACTCAATGCAGAAAAGTAATACCCACTCACAGTACACAACAATATCCTTTATAAATGTGCAGCAAATGATCAGTGTGCAACCAACAAGCACCAATTACAATCCATTACATAAAAAATAAGAGTTTACTCATGACCAGCACTATGTTCTGACAATACAATCGACTAAACTTTTCTCCACAAAAGATTACTTTTATTTGTCAAAACAATCATTGCCTTTATACAACCCACCAAACTCTTATGCAACAGTCGAAGTAACAAGGAATCAATGCATATATATGTAGACAGAAACTATAATGAGTTTTAAATACAATGCCACAACTGGGGCAGCAACAACTGCAAACTTGCTTGGATCCTTCAAATACTCCTTCACTTTCTCGGCCAATGGAAAAGAATAGTCAAGTTAAATGGCGACTGCTAATACATTCTTGTAACCATTGATGATAGCATGTGGAACAACTGCAATTGTGGGATTACAGATCGCCAGAGAAAGAGTCCTTTATTTTGATGGACATCTCGACTTCGACAATACTTTTACTGAAAATAAAATCAATTACTATAAGCCCAATACCAACATTGTACATATACATGTATATCAGTCCTTGAAACCTTTTCTCCTTCGACAAATGGCTAACAATAATGCACAACCACCTTCTTACAAAACCTAAAGTTTCAATAATTCTATAGAGAGCCTCCTCCTACACAATAGTGCAACAGATGAAACAATCTGCAGAAATTTCCCCTTTGTCCAGTGGAGAGATGGAAAATATTGATTCAGGTCTAATCTACAGTCGACTTTTGTATGTGGGTTCACCTCCTTTTTCCAAGACAACACTTAGTTAATACAAAGCTATGAGATCTACGGTCCCTTTGTGAGAGATTCCCTCAAAACAGATTAAAAACTAATTTTCAAATGTGCATAGAGTGTCAATGAAACTGCATTTGGTATTTTCAAAAAATTATAGATCAATCTAGGGTTGTTTTAGCAACTAACTATGCGCATTTCCCATGAGAATGCTTTGTTGGACATGTTTTCCAAGAGGACCCAAATTTGTGTGATTCTCTTTGTTATAGAACACGATTGAGCTTATCTATTGTAGATGTCGTCCAAGTTGCAGATGCATGCCATAGGAACTAGAATCAGCATATATTCTCCACTTGCACAGCCTGCCATAGGCATATTCCATCTTTGCAATGTCATTATATCGTAGTGTCATTATAGCTCGATAGGGTGTTTAGTCAATTTAGTGTTCCTAAATTGATGTCATTAATTGTCAACCCGGGGCTCGTAAGCTGATGAAGTGAAGGTGTACTATATGTACTTAAGCAACCTCTTAGAGTTTTTGTCGTTTGGGGGTGTTGTTTGTGGTTGATTTATCTTCCTAAAATGGAGTGGTGATTTATAAACAGATGAGTGATGGTGCGTGTAAAGTGAATTCTAGATGAGTGAGAGTGTGTGTAAGTGGTTTCTAACTACTTGCTGAAAAGGAAAAGCTTGAATGAAATAAACAACTTGAAATAACTTGAAAGCAAAGAACCACTTTCTAATGGCATTAGACACCATTCATGCTGCTGCAAATAAAAGATAAGAAAATCACTTAAAAGACCAATAATAAAGTTTATCTCTTCCTAACTCTCTGCCTCTAACACATAGTACTGTGTAAGACACGATTAGGAAGTAGCTAAAGATAAGTCTAGGAAATGATAAAAATGAGAAAAATCTACTTTAAAGACTAGTTATGATATTCAGCTCTCTCTAACTCTCTGCCTCTAACACATAGTACTGTGTAAGACACGATTAGAGAGTAGTTAAAGATTAGTCTAAAAAGCACCCAAAGCCAGCTGCAAGTTATTAATATTCTGATCTTTAAAAGATAGACAATTTATGATAAAAAGATCATTCATATGTTAGCAAACCACTTTGAGAAATAAAACTAAAAAATCAGCTATGAAAATAAAATAAGGGCAGCAACTTGAATCTGTCAACTAAAACTACCACTAGATATTTAAGCAAATACACAAACACAAAATCAATCCCGGGCTTAAAAACCTGCAAAAGAACAATGCTGATCAGCTAAAAAGAAAGGCTGGAAATGAAATAACAAGAAAGGAAATTACGCTGTACATGTTTCAACTAAAAGAAATGCTGAAAAGAAATAAAGAAATGCTGCACATAAAATACATAAAATACTTTACAAGGCTAACATGAACAGGGGCCCTCCATTCATATCATCCAAAGAAAACTCAGAGAATTGTAAACTTCAGAACAACACTGTTTCTATTACTCCATGTGCAGAAAAATACAGCTCAGAGTGCTAGAACAGCACTATAAAAACAGAGTTTTCAAATGCTCTAAAATAACAACAAGTTCATAAAGTGCAGCAACTAAAAAGTAACCTTCAGCGTATGCAAACGCTTAGTTTTATAGGCATCTGAAAGACGGCCTAATGCGTACAGCTAAAACTGGAAAACTAACTAACTGTCATGCGTAATTAAGGAACAAAACACGTCATAATGCTGCGTGGATGAGCTGGAGGTTCTGGTCGATATGGGCATTGAATCCAGAGTTGGATTATGTCCCCCACGGCCTGCATAAGACGGACAAGTCACCTTTTAGACTGACGTGACCTAGCAGCTTACGTATCACCGTTAAGCTACCTTTATTGACCGTAACTTGACCCTCGTTGACCGGAGGTACAGATGACGTGGATGGCTGAACGGATAGCACAGGAACCTCGAGCACCTTGATTCCTAAGTGCCCATGTGGCTCATTTGGCAAAATGACACGTGGAACCTTTAGTTTAACAAAAAGGTTGCGGGATCATCAGATGGCTGCGGAATCAGTAGATGGCTGCGGAATGCCTGTAAATACATCAAAATCTAAACAAAACAGTCACACATTAGCAAAATCCCTAAATCATGCTTAATGCCATCATATGTAATGATCTGGGTGAGTTTATGCAGCAAAATGGAGCAAAAGGGAGAGATGAATGAGGGAAAACTGTGGAAAATGATGGACAACCAAGTGTAAAGTGGAGACTCTACATACCCCCACTGCGAGGGTATTGCATGTCCTCATGCAATCAAAAACATGGTTCAGTCCACCTGCTGGGATGCCTCAGCTAGGACATCCAGCCTTCTCTTCTTTCTCTGTGTGGCCACATTGACCCTTGGTCTTTTCATCAAACACCTGAATTTCAGATTGATTAAAGCTCTGTTTAATTTTCTGCATCTCTTCTTGAGCTTTTTGTTTTCCTTCTGCCACAGACCCATATGAAGCATGGTGTTGTCTTGGACCATCTTGTCCACATTGCCCTGTATCTTCAGTTTTTCATTTTCTTGTTTTATGTGGCGATTTAGCACCTCTAGTTCAAATATTTCCTGCTTCAGTGATTGGACTTGTTGCTCCAAGGGTTGAGCAGTGCTTGGCCCAGCCACTGCTTGTTCCAGCGTCTCCAGGTAATTATAAACTTTTTGTTGATCAGGGTCAACCTCAGGTGAATGCCTTGGGCTATGCTCATACTGAAATTCAGATCCTTGTTCAAATTCAGGCTCATGCTCAAATGGACTTTCCTCACGTGGAGGACTGTTCTCTACATTCTCAGCGTGTGAAGGACTTTTCTCCAAGTCAGGACTTGTAGCACCTTTTTGAGGTGTACTCAAGTCAATAAAGAATGACTGTTTACCCTTTGTGGCCCCTACCTTTCTGTTTTGTAATCTGCTGCTCCTTCTTACAGAGGTGGTACTCTGTTTTTCTTTTGGTACTTTTTGCTTTTGTTTTTCCTCCTTTTTGGAAAGGGCAGTTTTATGGAGTTTGGCCATTCTTTGTGCTAAGGGCTGAGTATCTTCTTCACTAGAGTTCTCAGGAGTAGCGTAAGTTTCTTGAGCTACAGCTTTGCCTTTATCTTTCTTTTGTTTCATTCTGCTCTCTTTTCTCTTTTGAGCAATTTCTTGGGCAAGTTCTGAAAGGGTTTCTGTGATAATTCCTTGAGCTGTTTGAGCAGGCTCAGGATCAATATCATGTTCAGAATGATGTATATCAGTTTCTTCTACAATCTGCTCTTGAATAGTTTCCTCTTGAACAATAGTTTCCTCTTGGTCAGCAGTTTCAGGGGTGGCTTCCTTTCGTTTTCTCCTACTCTTTCTAGGCACAGAGGTTTCTCCTGCTTCCTCAAAATGGTTTCTTACAAGAAATTTCTCCCAGGTATCTCTTTTTGCTTCCAACTGTTCCTCAACCAGCATTTTAACAAGACCATGATGACATAGATGTGATTCAATGTTTGTTGGGTTCTTTTGGGCCATTGAACACATTTTCCTAAGACTTGAGAGTAGAAAATATGGAAGGTTGATATCATCTCCTAAGAAATGCATCATGACTTTAGCATGGTAAACATATAAGACTCCAAACCTTCCCTCACAAGTAAAGAATTTTTGCACTAATAACAGTAAAGTTGTCCATTCTTCCTTGACATAAGTAACAGGCTTCCCTTTGGTAAAGATGCTGGTATCCATACCTGGGTTCTTCAAGATTTGCTTCCACTGTTGGTCTTGGACTGATCGGTTTTTAAACCATCTTTCTCCAGTTTGTGGAAGGGAAGTGGCTTGTGCTATGCTGCTCTCAGTGATTGTAAACTTCAGGTCCCCTATCTCCACTTGATTATCTTTATCCCTGAAGGAACGTGCAAAGGCCTTCGTAACTTCTCTGTGGTAACCTTTAAACTTCTGGATGCATTGGAGCCAGTTTGCTTTCTGCAACGCTTCTTTAACTTGAGGATATCCCTCCAAAAATTTTGAACCCTCGGGTTCTGCCCTTAAAAGTTTACCCATGGACTCTACGGCTCTGTTCTTCAAACTTTTGGAAAAGGGAGGTTACACGGCTTCAACAGTAGCCTTAGCACAGTGAATTTACGGCTCTGTTCTAAGTCAAAAGGCTACACGGCTTCAACAGTGGCCTTAACACCATAAAATTACGACTCTAATGTAACAGCCGTAACACTGATAACCTGAATTAGCAGAGAGGAATACGTAAAACAGAGTATGACTGAGCAGCGTAGTGAGCACAGCGGAATGAGGGAAATGAGGAAATGAAACAACGTGAATGAAATGGAGTGATATGAGTGTATGAGGGTTATGAAGTGATGGGTGTAAACGATTAGATCCTTAGGTTTCGGTCACAGGTCTCCACTTGGCTGCGGGATTATGACTTGGAGAGACGTAGTACAACAGTCTACGTCATTTAGGTACGAAACCCTTAATGAAAGAGCAGCCGCAATCCAGTTTCAAAATCGTGATGAATTATGACCGATGAGTGGGGAGATACGTGGATTTTTGGTTGTATGATAAAAACGGATAATCATTACACTTAATGGCAAGAAACATAACCCCGGAACTTTAGCAAAATGCGATAACTGTAAGTTTAGGATTTTAAATCATACCTCAGGTCCGCGTTTGAATTGCTTTTGATTATTTTCCACTAACCTTTCATTGTGTTGTTGCTGTTGCATGACCCTTTTCCTCTTATTATTGATGACTTCTGACTGTAACTTTTTCAAACAGACTGTGTTTTTATGCAGGTGCAGAGAGCTGCGGAATCGTTAGATGGCTGCAGAATCTTCAGATGGCTGCGGAATCTGCAGTAGTACCCTCCGGCTGCACAAAATAACTTTAGTTGTCTAAAAAAAATGACTTTATTGATGGAGTGAAATGTAATGAATGGATGGATGATAGAAAGAAATGAGGTGGAGTGAAAGTGATGAGATGGTGAATGAGGTGGATGAAATGGTGAAATGAGATGGAAGAGAGAGATTTTTTTTTTATTGGAAAACATGAGGTGTCAGGTGACCCTGATTTTCACCTCAGGTTTTCTGTATGAGACTGCCAATCAGAGATTGGTTTTCAGGCTCATACATTTATTTATTTTTTTTTTTTTTTTTTTTTTTTTCAAAAACCAAAGATTAGGCTGATGGAGGAGAAGAATCCTTCTCCACCAACCTGATTGCAGAATCTTCTTTGAACAATTTGACAAACTCTTCTTTTGAGAATGGCTTTTGGTAGATTTTCAAGCGGTGGCCATTCACAATAAGAGGAGTATGAAATTCATCAATAGTTTTTACTCGAACTGCTCCATTGCTAAAGACTTTATCAATCTCATATGGCCCAAGCCAATGAGTTTGAAACTTTCCTTTGAAGTCTTTGAACTTTGAATCAAACAATAGAGCCCAATCTCCTCTCTGAAACTTTCTTTCTTTGATATGACGATCATGCCATTTAGATCTTTGGTGCTGAACTAGATCGGTCCTTAGAATTGCATCTTGTCTTATTTCATCTAGCTCATTTAGCTGGTCCATTCTGTCTTTGAGCTTCTGAGAGGCTCATTCCCAATTGGACTGCCATCTTGAAGGTCTTGATTTGGAACTCAATGGGGAGCAGGACTTCTTTCCCATAAACAAGTTCATAGGGAGAATGTCCTGTTGTGTTCTTCCATGTAGTCCTATAGGCCCATAAGGCTTCAGGGAGCCTTTCCGCCCAATCTCTTCTATGAAGATGAACAGTCTTGGTGATAATGCCTTCAAGAACTTTATTGGTAGATTCCACTTGGCCATTGGATTGCGGATGGTAGGGAGTAGATGTTCTGTGCTTGATCTTATATTCCTCCATCAACTTCTCCATCAATTTAGATGTAAACTGGCTGCCTTGATCTGTCACAATTTCCCTTGGGACACCAAAACGAGTGAAAATATCCTCAAAAAGAAATTGAACAACTGAATTTTCAGTGGCAGAAGGCAATGCTTTTGCTTCTACCCACTTAGTAACATAATCAGTACAAACCAGTATATACCTCTTTTGCTTTGATGGTGGATTAATTGGTCCAACGAAATCTAGAGCCCATTTCTCAAAGGGTTCGATGCATACCTGAGGCTGTAGAGGCATTTCATTTGAAGGAGTTGGTTTCCCAACTCTTTGGCAGCTGTCACACCTTCTAACATACTGCTTTGCATCTTTAAAGAGAGAAGGCCAATAATATCCTAGAGAAAGGATTTTATAGGCTGTCCTCTTGTCAGCAAAGTGCCCGCCGCAAGGTTCATCATGACATGCCTTAAGGATGTCAGGCATTTCATCTTCCCGAACACACCTTCTGATTATACAATCTGGCCCTGTTTTGAACAATTCATTAGAAATCCAAGAATAATGTGCACTCTCCTGAATGATTTTCCTTTTCTCATTAGAAAACAAGTGTAGAGGAAGCTTCCCTGTAACAAGATAATTAGCCATATCTGCATACCAAGGAGTCTTGGTAGTCACTGCAAACAAGTATTCATCTGGAAACTTATCTTCTACTGGAGAATCCTCATTAGTGTTTTGGATTCTAGACAAGAAATCAGCTACTGTGTTTTGTTTTCCAGGTCTATCTAACACAGTAATGTTGAATTCTTGTAAGAGTAAAAGCCATCTTGTAACTCTACCATTAGTGACAGGTTTGTTCATTAAATATCTTATGGCAGAGTGATCAGTATGGACAAAGGTTTCATAGCCGGTTATGTAGTGTCTAAACTTGTTGATCGCATGTACCACAGCTAAGAACTCTTTTTCTGTAACAGTGTAATTTAACTCAGTGGGAGTCAAATTCTTACTTGTGTAATAAATGGCATAAGGGATCAAATCCCTTTGTCCCAAAACAGCTCCTAGAGCTGTATCTGAAGCATCAATAGAGATGTGGAAAGGGAGTTTCCAATTTGGCCCCCTTAAGATGGGTGCTTCAGATATTCTAGACTTTAAAGCTTCAAAGGCAGATTGACACTCAGGATCCCATTTAAACTCACAGTCTTTGGTAAGCAATTTGAAAAGAGGAGATGCTATCCTAGTGAAGTTTTCAATAAATCTTCTGTAATACCCAGTAAACCCAAGAAAACTTCTAACATCCTTCTGGCAATTTGGAACAGGTAACTTAGAGATGACTTCAACTTTGGATTTATCAACCTTAATTCCATCTCCTGAAATATGATGTCCTAAAACAATCCCTTCAGTAAACATCATAAAACACTTTTCATGACTTAAAGAAAGATTTGTTTCCTTACATCTTACCAGTACTTTTTCCAAATTTTCCAAAGCTTCTTCAAATGTATTACCATAAACTGTGAAATCGTCCATGTATACCTCTACACAATCATGAATCAGATCTGAAAAGATTCCTAATACAGCCCTTTGAAATGTAGCGGGTGCATTGCACAATCCAAAAGGGAGTACTCGGTAGGCAAAAGTTCCCCAAGGACAAGTGAATGTGGTTTTGTCTTGATCTTCAGGTGCTACCTGAATTTGATTGTATCCACTAAAACCATCCAAGAATGAGAAATACTTTTTACCTGCTAAAGTGTCTAGTACCTGATCGATAAAAGGTAAAGGAAAATGATCTTTTAAGGTTGCCTTGTTCAATTCTCGATAATCAATGCAAACTCTCCATTTACCATTCTTTTTGGGTACTATAACCAAGGGAGAAACCCATTGGCTATCTGAAATGGGGTAAATGAAGTTTACCTTGAGCAATTTCTGGAGTTCTTCTTTCACGATTTCCCTAAGGTTTGGATTCATCCTTCTTTGTGGTTGTCTAATAGGTCTGCTATTTTCTTCAATGTAGATGTGATGAATACAAGTCTTAGGATCGATTCCTTTCATGTCATTGTATTCCCATGCAAAAGCGGTGGAATGTTTTTGCAACAGTTTAGTTAATTCTTCTTGTTGTGGTCTTCCCAAGTTTTTGTTAATGTTCAATGTTTTTCCTGGAAGGATTTCAACTGTAGAACTACCAAACTCTTCCATTGAGAAGAGAGACATCTGTCTAGAGGAGAGATATTCAATATCTGCATCTATCTGAAAATGTGTAGAGTCATATTCTAGAGATACTTCAAAATTTTCTAATGTATTTAGAATTTGACTGTCTTCACTAATCTCAGAGATGGTTAGAACAGGTTGAATAGTATCTTCATCCTCTACCCATTCATCTTCTCCTATTTCTGTTATAGCTTTTGCTGGGGGATACAAGTTGAACTTCTTGGTGGAATTACCATCTGATATATACATGTCTCCAGACCTACAGCTTATGAAAGCATCAGCTGTGGCCAGCCAAGGTCTTCCTAATATAAGAGGATGTCCTCCTAGATTGTTCTTGGGAGTTAAAATCATAAAATCAACTGGATATTCCCAAGAATCTAGAGAGACTGGAATATCTTCCAATACACCATCAGGTTTAATGATTGATCTATCTGCAAGCTGCAGCAAAGTAGGTGTAAAAAGAAGGTTAGGAAGCTTTAACTGATCCATGGTCTGTCTACTCATGATGTTGATCGCGGCTCCTAAGTCAATCAGAGTATTTGGGATTTCAACCCCATTAATATGAGTTTTGACAATAGGGCTACCGGGATCTACATATTTTTGCATGGTAATCTTACCCATCATAATGTCTGCAATTTTTCCAACTAGATGTATCCTTTTAGTATCTCTGGTTCTTTTTCCTGTTTTCTTCAAACTCAACTCCTTTATTGTCTTCGCTAGAATGGGAATTTCTTTAATGGCTTGTAACAAGGGGATCTTGATACATACATTCTTCAATTCATCTAGGAAGCTATAGTCAGGCACCCATATCTGCTTTTCCACCCCTTTGTCAATTTGCAATCTTTCAGGAAAGGGAGGTGTAGCTAAAGGTGTAGGTTGCTCAACTATGGGAGTTGTAGAGGTTGATTCTTTTTCTTTTTCTTTTTGGATATTTTGGTTTTGAAGTGATACTTCAGAACTTTTATTGACTTTGAGAGATTCCTCCTCAGAAATGCTTGGTTGTTGAACACTTGTAGAAGGTTGATCTAAGATTCTACCTGATCTAAGTTGTACTTCATTGAGAGGAACAACCATATAGGTAGGGAATGGTTGACCTTCCATCATGTAAGCATTTTGAGGGTTCCTATTATTTGGGTTTGGTAATGGTTGAGAGGGAAGTTGATTTGATTTCTGCTGGGATTGAAGTGCTAATTGAGAATTTTGATTTTGTGGAGGAGGTTGTTGTTGTTGAGGGTATGGCAATGATAGTTGTTGACCTTGGTTTGGAAGTTGTGGAGCTTGCTGATTCTGAAATGATGGAGGATATTGATAGAATTGTGCAAATCTCCCATAAGGATTTTGCATGCTTTGCATCCATGCTTGGAAAGCATTTTGAGGTTGAGGCCAAGGTTGTTGCCAAGGATTCCAATTTGGTTGGGATTGAGAATTCATAGAGTTGTTAAACCCTTGATTCTGTTGTCCTTGCCAAGGTCTCCTTGCAATAAAACAGAGAGATTCAAGTGTATCTGGATCCTCTTGAAAGACTGCTTTGAGGCCAGGAATTGAGGGACAATCCTTGGTCTCATGAGTTTCTGAGCAAATTACACATGTTTCTACAACGTGTGCATCTAAGGGACATTTCCTTAAAGCATGTTTCTTTCTATATTTCGGGCAAAAGATAGCCAAAGCCTCAGCTTCTGCTTTTTGTTTATTGTGAATCTTAAGGGTATCAAGTTGTTCACTAAGACTCCCTAAGATGTCAGTTTTAAATTCATCAAGCATACTGCCGATTTCAGCCCTACTCACTGATCCTGTTGCAGATTTATTTGCCTTAAGGAGAGAAGGATCTCTAGGCCCTTTTTGAGTTTTTGATTTGCCCCTTGAAAGATGGATACAAAGTTCTGCTATGTCATTGAGAGAAAGTTGAGAAATATCCCCTTTCCCCATCATGTTTAAGATGTCTATCCATTCATCCCTGATGGCTTTTAATAAGAGGGCTTTTAAGGTCTCTTCATCCAAGGTATTCATTTTTGCTCTTTTCAAGTTATATTGAAACCTTTCAAGTAAATCTTTTAGGCTCTCATCTTATTTTTGTATCATTTTAAAAACCTCGTCCTTGTGATTAGTAGGCATGCAATAGTCTAAATACCTATCCAAAAATGTCTGTTTCATCTCATCCCAAGTCCTAATGGATTGAGTGAGTAACCCCATGAACCATTTCAAGGCTTGATCCTTCAGTGTTGAAGGGAACAACTTGAGTTTCTGAGAGTCATCCAGGTAGTCATAAGTTCGACACACCACTTCAAACTCAAATAAGAATGTTTCAGGGTCCTCAGTCCTTAACCCATGGAAGTTAGGGAGGACAGATGGTGATATGTTTTTCATGGTGGCTCGGGAATCCTCATTAACAATGGGAAACCCAAATGAATTATCCCCATTTCTATTTCCTCCTCCAATGGGACCTCCATTATTGTTATTATTGTTTCCTCCTCCTCTACCTCTACCTCTACCTCCTCCTTCTTCCTCTGCCATGATGATTCTCCTAGGGATTTCAAAATCTTCTGGTTCCTCTACAAAAGGTGAATGAGAAGAGATTTCTCCTTCTTCTTCAGATGATTCCAATTCCTCAATTACAATTGGTCTTCCTGTGGGAGAAAGAGAAGAGTCTCTTCCTGGTTCAAACTCAATAGAAGGTGTAGGAGAGTCAACTCTTGGCTCTTGAATTCCAGGAATTCTAGGACTAGGAGTTTCGGTTGGAGATAAGGGGGGTGTCTCTTGTCTATCCCTTGAAGCAGATGGACTTGTAAAAATTGAACTTCGAGCTCTAGCTAAAAACCTTCCTATAGAATCTCTAGCTCTATGCATGTCATTTTTATTTTCCTTCAAGTCAAGTTAATAGTTCTTTTTCTGATCTTCCAGTTCACTCTAGGTGCAAGAAGAGAGCATACTCAAGAAACTACCAAATCAATAACTTTCTCTTTTCTGATCCTCCAGATCACCTTGCGGTGCAAGAGGAGAGCATACTTTGATAGGTTATCAACTTCTTTCCTTGAAATCTTTTTTTTTTTATGTTTTTTTTTTCTAAGAATATGGCTACTTAATTTCACTTCCCTGGCAACGGCGCCAAAATGTTTAGTCAATTTAGTGTTCCTAAATTGATGTCATTAATTGTCAACACGGGGCTCGTAAGCTGATGAAGTGAAGGTGTACTATATGTACTTAAGCAACCTCTTAGAGTTTTTGTCGTTTGGGGGTGTTGTTTGTGGTTGATTTATCTTCCTAAAATGGAGTGGTGATTTATAAACAGATGAGTGATGGTGCGTGTAAAGTGAATTCTAGATGAGTGAGAGTGTGTGTAAGTGGTTTCTAACTACTTGCTGAAAAGGAAAAGCTTGAATGAAATAAACAACTTGAAAGCAAAGAACCACTTTCTAATGGCATTAGACACCATTCATGCTGCTGCAAATAAAAGATAAGAAAATCACTTAAAAGACCAATAATAAAGTTTATCTCTTCCTAACTCTCTGCCTCTAACACATAGTACTGTGTAAGACACGATTAGGAAGTAGCTAAAGATAAGTCTAGGAAATGATAAAAATGAGAAAAATCTACTTTAAAGACTAGTTATGATATTCAGCTCTCTCTAACTCTCTGCCTCTAACACATAGTACTGTGTAAGACACGATTAGAGAGTAGTTAAAGATTAGTCTAAAAAGCACCCAAAGCCAGCTGCAAGTTATTAATATTCTGATCTTTAAAAGATAGACAATTTATGATAAAAAGATCATTCATATGTTAGCAAACCACTTTGAGAAATAAAACTAAAAAATCAGCTATGAAAATAAAATAAGGGCAACAACTTGAATCTGTCAACTAAAACTACCACTAGATATTTAAGCAAATACACAAACACAAAATCAATCCCGGGCTTAAAAACCTGCAAAAGAACAATGCTGATCAGCTAAAAAGAAAGGCTGGAAATGAAATAACAAGAAAGGAAATTACGCTGTACATGTTTCAACTAAAAGAAATGCTGAAAAGAAATAAAGAAATGCTGCACATAAAATACATGAAATACTTTACAAGGCTAACATGAACAGGGGCCCTCTATTCATATCATCCAAAGAAAACTCAAAGAATTGTAAACTTCAGAACAACACTGTTTCTATTACTCCATGTGCAGAAAAATACAGCTCAGAGTGCTAGAACAGCACTATAAAAACAGAGTTTTCAAATGCTCTAAAATAACAACAAGTTCATAAAGTGCAGCAACTAAAAAAAGTAACCTTCAGCGTATGCAAACGCTTAGTTTTATAGGCATCTGAAAGACGGCCTAATGCGTACAGCTAAAACTGGAAAACTAACTAACTGTCATGCGTAATTAAGGAACAAAACACGTCATAATGCTGCGTGGATGAGCTGGAGGTTCTGGTCGATATGGGCATTGAATCCAGAGTTGGATTATGTCCCCCACGGCCTGCATAAGACGGACAAGTCACCTTTTAGACTGACGTGACCTAGCAGCTTACGTATCACCGTTAAGCTACCTTTATTGACCGTAACTTGACCCTCGTTGACCGGAGGTACAGATGACGTGGATGGCTGAACGGATAGCACAGGAACCTCGAGCACCTTGATTCCTAAGTGCCCATGTGGCTCATTTGGCAAAATGACACGTGGAACCTTTAGTTTAACAAAAAGGCTGCGGGATCATCAGATGGCTGCGGAATCAGCAGATGGCTGCGGAATGCCTGTAAATACATCAAAATCTAAACAAAACAGTCACACATTAGCAAAATCCCTAAATCATGCTTAATGCCATCATATGTAATGATCTGGGTGAGTTTATGCAGCAAAATGGAGCAAAAGGGAGAGATGAATGAGGGAAAACTGTGGAGATGGACAACCAAGTGTAAAGTGGAGACTCTACATAGGGCTTTTAAATTCAGCGGTTGCAAGGCCATAAAAATGTACGCAGTATCGCAACCACAGTTGCAGCAGATTGCCCAGCAGCAAGCCGGTGCTGTTCAGTCGGACCAACAATTGCAGCAGAGCATTCAATGCACAGCGCAGGGAATCAAAGACATATTTTCAAGATTAACGTTTCACTTGCAGAGTTCAAAATCGTTCTCCAATGCAAAGCATATATCAGTCAACACGACCACGCAACGCCACGACTTTCAAAACTATTCAACGTAGTCAAACACACCATTGCACTACTGCATATGAAATTCAATACACAACATTACATCGTCAGGTAGCAGACCACATATAGTCGAGATGAAGGGTCTCAACCTCAACACATAACCGTTCACTGTGGCAGTGGTTTCGACCTCCACAGATTTAATGTAGCGTTCACCTCTGATACCAATTTCACCCTCGCAGCTGCTTTGAACGACATTCGGAAATTATATTACAGTCTTGGCTTCTCCATTAAGGTTGAATCCTCCTCAGACGAAGACTGGTAGCCTATAGCGGATCAAGCTCCAGAACTAGTAAGTCATTCACAAATGACTGTAGAAGTATCAAAACTCTCTCTAAACAATCTTTTTTTTAACATACCAAAATATAACAACTTGTATTCCTGTGTGCAGAGAATAAACAAACATTTTTCTTTATGCTGGATCAATTGCAGAGTCTTTTCTGGAGCTATGAGACCGATCTTGAGTGAATCAAAACATTCGAATCTCGAATAGCTTTTTGTCTTAACATGCACAATGAAGTTGTGAGGGCTTTGTGATTACCTCCTAATGAACACAAAAAGGAGATAAATATTCAAAGGCATTCAATGCATATAGAACACATAATTTGATTATAGGGTTACGACACAGTGTGATAAGAAATGGACTTCAGAATATCAACATTTCTTATTCCCGAATTTCTCTGGTTGATGTTGCTGCCAAATTGAGGCTCAACTCAGCCACTCCCGTGGCAGATGCTCGGAGCATTGTTGCAAAATCAATCTTGATGCTTTCTCCTGGAATCAAATATAAACTAAAATCAAAACGAAAATCATAGAGATCAAGGAACACATTCGTTCTTCTTGGTAGAAGCTTGTTTCTTCTTCGCTGCTCCGAGTTTCATCAGGGTATGAGATTGATTAACCGCAGGCAGCGGTAGAGAGGAAGGATGAGTCTGAAACAAAATGGCAGACAAAGAATCAAGACAGATTTTCTATCAAGGGAAAGAGGTAGAGGACAGAGAATAATGGCAGTGGAGTTACGATGCAGAAACCTACATTTGAAACCTGCGCTCTAGCTCTATACCATGTCAGTGATGTCAGTTTCTGCAATATGGGCAGAACATAGGCAGAATAGGCAAATAGGCAGAAAAGGGAGTTACAAGGGCAGGAATTCTAAAAATAGGGCTGGAGAAATGACAGAGGTTGCAACTAGAATTTAGCTGAGAAAATATTCATAAAATGCATAAGTGATAGAATGACCTGCACATAAAGGCCATAAAACAAATGGCTCAAAGTAATTATGTAGGGCAGGAATACGCCTACTCTGATACCATGTTAAGCACACACATGGCAAAAAGAGTATGAAAGATAAAACATGAGAGTACAATTTTATTAACAAATCATATACATTTTTAGTACATGGTTTGACTGTTGGGTTTCACATCCCAAGGTCTCTTGGACTTCCTTTTGTCTATTTGGCTTCCACACTAACCCATTGAGGATTAGGTGTCCAACAATTCTACATGCTTTTGTTGACATATATGCATCAAAATATATAAAAATATATATTATATAAAAATTCGCTCCCGATTCGCTCCAGAATCGGGAGCTTTTGAAAATGTCAGTCCTTGCTCCCGTTTCTGCTCCCGCTCCTGCTCCTCGCTTCCACTCCTGCTCCCAAGTAACCTTGTATGGGAGCAACCTTGATGCAGGGAGGAAGGCCCGTATGCTACCATTCATGCTAAATCTCCTAATACCGACCTAGATTTATTTTCTTGCGACAATTATTTATTCCCAAATTTTTATTTAATTATCCAAATAATTTCTGAATTGTTGAAAAATAAAATCACTAGTATTTTAACTTTCATAAATTAATATGCAACGAAAAAATAAAAAACAAAGAGAGATCAATCACACATTACAACAGATAAACACCCACAACAATTTTCCTTCACTAATTAATATCAAGAAAATCAATGTTTTGAACCATGGAGAAATTCAGGGAAATATGCATTAACTGGAACTTGTAACTCGACTCCACTGGAATATTTCAGCCCTAGGAATTTTGGCTCACCTCTCACTAGTAACTCAGCCTTGCACCTTCCCCTTGAACAACCTCTGTGCCTTGGAAAATTTGGCTATGGCAAATCAGCCTCTCCAACAATTTGACCTCCTTTCCATTTCAGTAATTCTACTTTGCAATGTCCAACAATTTGAGCTCCTGGAAATGCTCTCGAATCAACCTGCACTTTTCCTCCTCTTTGCTACAGTCTAGCTGAGCCTCGCGCTCTAGATAAAACTACTTTCTCCACTTGTGTGTCTTCACCTCTCCCTTAGGTTTATTATTTACTCTTCATTAAACCCAAATATCCCTTGTAGAAGTTATAGGAGATCAATGGTTGAGATTATTTCCAAGTCACTTAAATAATTTTATTATTTATCTTTAGAAATTGACTTAATAGTCCATAATAATTAATTGACTTTAATTATTGTACTTTTCAAGTTAGATTTGGAAAGAAAACATAAATCACTCACTCCATCAACCATGCACCTAAAGAGGAAATTAATCATCTCCTGCTTGCTAAGACACCAAGCCAATGTACCTTTTAAAGCTACCACAAGCTTCAACACTCCCACCCAACAAGGAAGGGATTCTCCACTACCCCTTGCTTGTCTTTGTACTTCACAAAATTCCCTTTCACTAGAGGCTTAATGAGAATATTTGCCACCTGCTTCTCCGTGGAAATGTATTGCTGTTAAATTATGGTATGTTCTATGCTTAGAGCAGTTTACTTCTTTTCTTCTTGTTAGCCACAGATTAGCAATCACATATACATTAAGAAAAGTGCAGATAGAACATTAAACGATCAACAGAAAACAAGCCAAGACAAGAGACACAAGATGTGGTGGCTAGCTAGCGACAAACCCCAATCCGGGGAAACCCTTTTATCAAATCTTTTTTTATCTTCAATAGTTCAGCAGAGAGAAATAGTACAAAATCAGAATTCTGTAATTTTATATCAGCAGCAGCAAACCCTAGATCAACAAAGTCAAACTTGGTCAAACGAGTTGAATTGACCTCCAATATGCATGGTCAATTTCCGGTCAAGTAGCCCTCGAACAGCTTGAAGAAACAACGCTTGAACAACCCAAAAACACAGTGAAACTGTTGTTGACTGAAGTCAACTTGCTGCTCGAAACAAGGGCAGTGAACGCTGGTCAACCTTGTGGACGGATTGCCTCGATTTTTGTGCCAAAATCTATGGCCTGCCTAGGAGAGGCAGCCACACCAAAACCGCACCCTTGATGAGTCAACGCAGGTCAAAGATACCTTCAGTTGCTTCTGCTCCTTTCAGCGTCCTCCTTGCCCTAATGCATCCTCCTTCTTCCCACGTGTGAGCTGCTATTTGTATAACCCAAAGCTAAGGAGAGAGAGAGAAGAATGAGTGAGATGATGCGATGAGAAAATGAATCAACCTCTCTTGTATTTATATGTTTCATTGGGCATGTGTGCCACACATTTAATTGTTGGCCGACCTTGACAATTAGTTAAGTAAATACAAATAAATTCATATCTCCATAAATACTTGTCGGAATCGGATGATCTTTAGATCAATCCTACACCTCTCGACAAGAGGAATCTAGGAAAAATATCAGTTGCCATAAATGAAGTGACCCACATGGAGTTTGGCCCTAGTTGCCAATTTTAACACTCTCTCTCAACTAGGGAGAACTCCATTTGCAATCCGTTTGACCGTCGCTACTATCCCAACCATCAAATGCACTGCCCTGCACTGCTTGGCCCTGCTCTACTCTGCTCTCCTCTGCTTGAACTATGAAGAAGAAGAAATGATTGAGGATGTATCATACCATCCTCCACTGACCCGAAGTCAGTCTCAGAGTGTGTCATACCACTCTCACTGATCTGAGATCAGTATCATTGATCCCAGATCAATGGAGGTCATCCTAGCATAGGGAGTACGGTAGATACAACGATGCGTCCATCGATAGTACTACTGATGGTGCCTAACCCCATTTCCCTACTCATTGATCAGATGAGAGGTACTTCCCATGAGTCCTACACTGCACGGGTAGGATGCCTCGACAGGAGAACTAATCATCTTGTCCACAGGAGAACGAATCATCCTATCCAACAATCGCCACAGGAGAACTTATCATCCTGGCCCACAGGAGAACTAATCATCCTGTTCCACAGTCGCCACGGAGAACTAATCATCCTGGGCCACAGGAGAAGTAATCATCTTGTTCCACAGTCGCCACGGAAGTAATCATCCTGGCCCACAGGAGAACTAATCATCCTGTCCTACGGTTGTCACAGAGTGTCACAGGGGAAGGTTGAACCTTTCACCCTGTACATAGTGCACCACCAGGGGATGGTGAGTCGCCCTGTGGTCACATGTCGCTCCAAGAAGTACCCCGCGCCCCCTTGGAGCTCCCAGAGCTCAATACATCATACTTGACCCTCATAAGAGGGTCTCTGAATGACACCAAGTCGTTCTCGGAAAGTCAAGAATTTGACCTTTTCCAGTGGCTTTGTCAAAATGTCAGCGACCTGTTCATCTGTACTGATATGTTGGAGCCTTATTGCTCCCCGTTGCACCATATCCCGAATATAGTGGTACTTGATATCGATATGCTTGGAGAGATCATGAAATACGAGATTCTCTGATAAACGAATTCCGCTCTGGTTGTCACACAGGATCACGGTAGTATCCAATGTAAATCCAAATAGCTCATTGAAGAGTTTTCGCAACCAGACCGCCTCACAAGAGGCCATACTAGCAGCAATGTGCTCTGCCTCGGTGGTGCTCAAAGCCACCGACTTCTGCTTCCTGCTGATCTAGGATATTGAGGCAGATCCCAAAGAAAAACAACACCTGGAAGTGCTCTTTCGGTCCACCACATTGCCTGCCCAATCAGTGTTGGTATATCCAAGTAGTCTCACATCTCCGCCAATGATCTCAACCCATGAGTGATTGTGCCACGAAGATATCTCAACAGATTCTTGGCACCAATCCAATGTGTGTGGTGAGGCTCAACCATATGTTGACTCAACGTGTTGACTGCAAAGCATATATCCGGACGGGAGTTCACCAAGAACATCAATGCTCCGACGAGTTGACGATATTCGGTAGCATTTCGTAAAACAAGTCCAACAACACTACCGCTTAATTTCTTGAAGTCAAGCTCCATCGGGGTAGTCACGGGCTTGCAGTCCACCATACCGAATCTCTCCAATATTTTCACCACGTATTTTCCTTGAGATAGGAAAATCTCCCCTGGTTTCTGCTAGACTTCCAGTCTTAGGAAATAGTGCATCAGTCCTAGGTCTTTCATCTCGAACTCGGAAGCCAAGTCCCTCTTACATTTGAGAATGAGAGGGTCTGCACCTGTTAGAAAGGGGTCGTCAACGTACAACACTAATATGAGAGGTTTGTCATCTTCAACCTTAAAGTAAAGGTTAGGGTCGGCTTCACTCCTAGTGAATCCTAGCTTCATCAGGTAGCTATCGATCCTCTCATACCACGCTCGGGGTGCCTGCTTTAGCCCATAGAGGGCTTTCTTCAACCTGCACACGTGAGATTTTCGATCATGAATCTCAAATCCTTCGGGTTGCTCCACATAGACCTCCTCTTTGATCGAACCATGCAAGAACGCGGTCTTGACATCCATCTGATGTAGGTTCCATCCTTGTGAAGCAGCAAGGGCTATGATTGAGCGAATGGTGGTATATCATGCAAGAGGTGCAAATATCTCGTCATAGTCTATACCTTCCTTTTGTGAGAAGCCATGAGCGACAAAATGAGCCTTATACTTTTCCGCACTTCCATCAACTACATGCTTTATCTTGTAAAGCCATTTCGAAGTGACAACTGCTTTGTCCTGGTGTCTGGGAACCACATCCCAGACATCGTTTTTCATGATGGACTCATATTCCTCAGTCATAGCATCCTTCCATACTTGATGCTTGACAGCTTCTGCAAATGATGAAGGCTCATTTTGGATGATCGTGCTCATGATGGTCAAGTATCCCTGATACTTGGTCGGCTTCTTACTTTCCCGGAAGGTTCCCCTGGGTGCAACGTGCCCTTCAGCATCATCAAGTGTCCCCCTTAGCCATGAAGGCCTCTTCCTAGAAGAGGAAGGCTCTTGCGGAGGGGGATCAATAGGATCCATAGGTTCTTCCACATCGGGCATTGTCTCATCTTCCTTTTCCTTTGGTTCCCTGGTGTCATCTTCTTTAGATTCCCTTTGAGTAGGAAGATTGTCAACTTTGCTAAGAGCCATATCTTCGTCAAAGGTGACATCATGGCTAATCTCGATTTCCCTTTGACCAGCCACATAGATTCTATAGCCCTTAGTGTTTTCGCTATAGCCCACGAAGATTCCTTTCTTTCCAGATGCACCCAATTTATTCCTCTTCTCCTTCGGCACATGAAAGTATACCGGACTTCCAAAAATTCTAAAATGAGATACGTCAGGTTTCTTACCAGTGAACATCTCTTCGAGAGTCTTGGAACCCAATGCTTGATGAGGGCAGTGGTTTTGCACATATACGACGGTATTTGCAGCTTCGGCCCATAGAAACTTCGGAAGTCATTGATCATGAAGCATAGCATAGACAACTTCCACAATCGTACGATTCTTCCTTTTCGCCACACCATTTTGCTCAGGAGTATATGGTGTTGTAGTCTCCCTCTTAATGCCAACTTCTTTGCAAAAGTCATGGAACTCATTGGATTCATACTCAGTCCTTAAGATCTTGATTTTCTTTTTGGTTTGATTCTCAATCAAGGCTTTGAAGTGACGAAACCAAGTGAACACTTCATCCTTCTTTTTTAAGAAGTATATCCAAGTCTTGCGAGAATAGTCATCTGTAAAAGTGAGGTAATATAAATATCCTCCCAAGGAGTTCATAGGCATCATACCAGATATGTCTGAGTGAACCAGCTGCAATATATCGGAGGTCTTGCTTTGGCTTGAGGGGAACGGTCCCCTTTTGAGCTTCCCTTTGGCACATCCCGGACATACACCTTCTTGCTATACTCAGAACTCGGGCATCCCTGTCACCATTTGTCTTCCATTGGGTAGAGCTTTATATTGAAGGTGAGCAAACCTTCGATACCATAGTTTGGACTGAAGTGATGTGTCACAAGACATGACACCCAGCGGACTTCCTCCGACCTGATATAATGAATCGACTCGAAACCCAAGAGTGAAAGCTTCTTTAAAATTCTTTTTCCATACACGTACCTTGCCATCGATGAAGGTTACCTTGTAGCCTTTGTCTTCCATTGCCGAAACGGACACCAAGTTCTTTTTGAGATCAGGTACATATAGGACTTCTTGCAAATGAATTGTATTACCCTGATTCAATTGAAGAGTGACATTCCCTATGCCTTTCACGGGATATTTTGCGTTGTCCCCAAGAACAATTTCCAGGTTGGTCTCCTTCTCTATCAGATTAGAGAGAGCTTCTTTGAAACTAGTGAAGTGCCTTGAGGCACCACTATCAATAAGCCAATTTCCCAGCGTGTCCGGGGGAGCAGTAGTAGAGAGGGCCACTGGTAGAAAATATTCATCTTGCTTATTGTTAACAACGTTGGATTCATACCTAGAGTTTCTTGCCTTCTTGGAGGGTTGTCCTCTTCCTTGATTTTCGACATTTCTTTTACCTCTGCCATTGGACCTGCCATTCCTTTGATTGCCTTGAGAGTGATTTTGGTCATTGTCATGGTGTGAGTCCCTTTTATCAGGGCACTCCCTTGCATAGTGGCCCATTTTATTGCAATTGTAACATCGTCCTTTTCTTCCACCCTTCGGTCCAACCTTTCCTTTGGATTTAGCCCCATAATTGTTTCTTCTTTTAGCATGAGAAGAAAAGGCAGAGGGATGGCCTTTAAGTGTGGGCATTTCTTTCGCTTCCATCCTTGTCTCTTCTTGAATACATCTAGCCATTAATTCCTCAAATCCTGGGATGACATTATTGTTGAGAAGAGTAGTCCTGAATATATACCATTCAGGTGGTAGTCCTCCAAGAGTTGTGATAGTCATTTCCCTGTCAGGAACTACTTCCCCAATAGATAGGAGATCATTCTTGATCTCAGTGATTCTTAAGAAATATGCTTGCATACTCTCATCTTTGCCCTTCCTAATTTCCTTCAGCGTATTGCTAAGGAACAAAACTTGATTTGCATCATTAACTTTAAATAAACTCACCAGTGTATCGTAGATTTCCTTGGAGGTTGTCAGCTCGGAAACATAGGCCACCAGGCGCTTGTCGATAGAGTCTCGGATGATCTTCCTTGCTTTGACTTCTCCCTTGGACCACTTGCTTTTGGCGGCAGTGGATGCATTTGATGGAGGCGTAACAATATTGCCTCTCACATGGTCCAACACTTCTTGATCTTCTAAAGTCAGATTGAGAGACATCTTCCATCCATGATAGTCAGACTTCTCACGGAGCTTGTTTTCGGCGGGGAAGAGTGTTGAGGACCCCATGAAGTTTTTAGGATAGCCTTGCCAACTTTCTCTTCGGTGGTTGCTCTTGCTCTTGCTCTAGTTTGGGCTTTGTCTTCACCTCAGCTCCGATACCATGTTAAATTATGGTATGTTCTATGCTTAGAGCAGTTTACTTCTTTTCTTCTTATTAGCCGCAGATTAGCAATCACATATACATTAAGTAAAGTGCATATAGAACATTAAACGATCAACAGAAAACAAGCCAAGACAAGAGACACGAGATGTGGCGGCTAGGCAGGGACAAACCCCAATGCGGGGAAACCCTTTGATCAAATCTTCTTTTATCTTCAATAGTTCAGCAGAGAGAAATAGTACAAAATCAGAATTCTGTAATTTTATATCAGCAACAGCGAATCCTAGATCAGCGAAGTCAAACTTGGTCAAATAAGTTGAAATTGACCTCCAATATGCATGGTCAATTTCTGGTCAAGTAGCTCTCGAACAACTTGAAGAAACAACCCTTGAACAGCCCCAAAAACACAGTCAAACTGCTGTTGACTGAAGTCAACCTACTGCCCAAAACTAGGGCAGTCAATGCTGGTCAAACATGTGGACGGATTGCCTTGATTTTTGTGCCAAAATCTGTGGCCTGCCTAGGAGAGGTGGCCACACCAAAACCGCACCCCTGATGAGTCAACGCTTGGTCAACGCAGGTCAAAGATACCTTTAGCTGCTTTTGCTCCTTTCAACGTCCTCCTTGCCCTAATGCGTCCTCCTTCTTCCCACATGTGAGCTGCTTCTTGTATAACCCAAAGCTATGGAGAGAGAGAGAAGAATGAGTGAGATGATATGATGAGAAAATGAATAAACCTCTCTTGTATTTATATGATTCACTGGGCATGTGTGCCACGCATTTAACTGCTGGCCAACCTTGACAATTTGTTAAGTAAATACAAATAAATTCATATCTCCATAAATACTTGTCGGAATCGGATGATCTTTAGATCAATCCTACACCTCTCGACAAGAGGAATCTAGGAAAAATATCAGCTGCCATAAATGAGGTGACCCACATGGAGTTTGGCCCTAGTTGCCAATTTTAACAATTGCAATCTCACAACACCTCTCTAGACTTTGTCTTTGATGAAGTGATATCTATTCTCAATATGCTTGGACCAATCATGAAACATATGATTCTTAGAGAGCTTAATGCAACTCAGTTTGTCATAGTGAATCTTTGGTGGCCCCATCTCTAGACCAAATAATCCCGCAAGTATCTTGCAAAGCCATATTGCTTCACAACTTGCCATACTCACTACCATGTACTCTGCCTTTCTTGAACTAAGTGCAACTGACTGCTGCTTCTTGTTGTACCACACGATCACGATTGATCCCAAGCTGAAACAACATCCAGATGTTGATTTTCTGTCCATAACACTCCCAACCCAATTAAAGTCTGTGTACCCTTGCAATTCCACTCTACCAACTACAACATATTTGAGCCCAAAGTCTACTGTACTGTGCAGGTACCTCAACACATGCTTCACTACTACCCAATGAACTTGTCTTGACTCCACCATGAACTGGCTAAGTGTGTTTGTAGCAAACCAGATATTCAACCTAGTGTTGATCAAATACATCAAAGAACCTATTAGATGCCTATATAGTGTGGGATCCATCAACTTGTCCTCAAAAGCACTCAACTTCAAGTTAGTGATTATCGGTCTATGTTGAGAAATCTAGGGGCAACTAGATTAGGTGATTTCTCTTACTTTGATAACTGCTTGTGATATATTTTTACTTATTTTGATTAGCTTCTTTTTCAACTTGATTATTATTGTGTTCTTATCATCAAACAACTACCAAACAATAAAGAACAATGAGACAAGAGGACACAAGATATAGGCGATCAGCCAGGGCCAAAACCTCTCCACTTGAGAGGAAAACCCACAAGAATTATTCTCTTCTTATAGAATCTTCAATTAACAAATTCCAAGACCTATGACCCTTGACCAAGACTCCTCCAAGACCAAGTCAACCTTCCTTCTTGATTTGCACAGCTTCCAGCAACAAACTTCGACCTTCCAACAACTTTGACCCCCAACAACAATTTCTACAACTTCAACCTAGTAGATTCACAACTTCGACCTTGATGCAACTTCACAACTTCGACCTTGTAGCTTCACAGCTTCGACTTAGAAGCAACTTTACAACTTCGACCTTGCAACTTCATAGCTTTGACCTAGAAGTAGATTTGCAGCTTCGAACTTGCAACTTCACAACTTTGACCTAGAAGCAACTTCACAACTTCGATCTTGCAGCTTCACAGCTTCGATGCAACTTTAGAATTTCGTCTTGCCCAGTAACTGTAGAAACCCTAACACAGAGAGAGAGAGAGAGAGAGAGAGAGGCCCAACACTTCGATCTTGCTCTTCTTCTTTTTCGTCCCTTTTCCAACTTCTATCTTAGGAGATCGAACTTGCTTGAGTGTGTGCCTAAATGAGGTCAAGTTCCTTCTTATATATAGGCTTTTGAGGGGTACGAATTGCTATCTTTAGGCCGACTTATCCCTTCATGTAGGCCAACTTGATTTTTGTGCCATGACGAGGTTTTGGAGGGTCTTTTGACTGTACTTTGACTCAATAAATTTTTCTTTACAATATGTAACATGCCCAAATGGGTCTTCAATACATTCCAATGACTCAATTGACTTTATGACAAACCTAGAAGCACTCAATGGGTGCTTGAGCTATAAAATAAATTTCCTTGAGCATGAAACCCATGCCTCAAGAACAACAATAATAAATTTATTTTTCCTTTTTACATTAAATACATAAAATCATGATTACATATGTCATTATGAAGACCGAACCTAGTTACATATTTCAACAGTCTAGACATAGGCTTGCAATCCTCCATCCTGAACCTCCTCAAGATCTCAATTGTGTACTTGCCCTGCCTTAGGAAAATCTCTCCTGGTTGCTGGCAGACCTCCAATCCTAAAAAGTAATGCTTTGAGCTGATGCCCTTCATCACGAACTCTAAAGCAAGATCCTCCTTGCACATCCTTATGAGTTTCTCTGATCTTGTCAAGAAAAGATCATCAACATATAGGACCAAGATGAGCGACTCACCTTTAACAAGTACATAATACTAGTTGGAGATCACCTCACTCTTGGTGAAGTCCAAACCAAGAAGATATCCATTGATCCTAGTGTACCAAGCACATGGAGCCTGCTTCAGCCCATAAAGGGCCTTTTTCAATCTGCACACATGAGATTCTTTCCCATGCACCTCAAAGCCCTGATCCTGCTCAATATACAACTCCTCCTCAATCACCCCGCCGAGGAAAGCAATCTTCACATCCATTTGATGTATCTTCTAGCCCATATTTGAAGCAATGGACATGACTGCTCTAATGGATGCATATTTGGCAACACGTGCGAATGTCTCCTCGTAGTCTACTCCTTCCTGCAGGGAGAACCCTCTCCCCATGAACCTTGTTTTGTACTTCTCGACACTGCCATCAACTGCATGTTTGATCTTCTAGATCCATTGAGAAGTGATCGTTGATTTTCTCTCAGGCCTTGGCACCATGTCCCACACATCATTCTCCATGATGGAGCTATACTCAAAAGTAGAAGGTTCGGACTCACTGATGCTGCTCGACAAGGATAGATAACTGGAAAATCTCGCTGGTGGTCTGCTTTGCCTGAAAGTGCTGCTAGGGGCCTTCAAATGCTCCTCAGCACCTCTCAAGGTCTATTTGGCCCATCTTGGCCTCCTCTTGGTAGAGCTCGAAGGAACATCTCGCTCCTCCAAATCTATAGGCTATGTCCCTACTGCTGGTGCTACTGGTCCATGCTCAACCTTAGGAGCCTCTTGCTCCTAATCCTCTACCCTTGTTGGGTCTCTCTCATGAGACCTCTAAAGGTCCAACTCTCCTCAAAACTGACATCTCGACTGACGATAACTTTCCTCTGTCCTGGAATGTAGACTCGATAGGCCTTTGAGACCTCACTGTAGCCCACAAATATGCCCCTTTCTGACAAGGGCTTAAGTTTAGTCCTTTTCTCCATTGGAGTGTGAACATAAATTGCACTACCAAAGATGTGCAGATGACTTACCTCTGTCTTCACTCCCGTGAATGACTCCTCAAGAGTAAATTCCTCCAATACTTTGTGAGGACTCCTGTTCTGTAGATACACAACTGTATTGTAGGCCTTTGCCCACAAAAACATAGGTAATTCCTGGTCATAAATCATTGCCCTCGTTGCTTCCATTATGGTCATGTTTTTCATCTGGGTAACCCCATTATGTTGAGGGTGGTAAGGTGTCGTGATCTCCTTTTTGATCCCTGCTACCCTTCAAAAATCCCAGAACTCATTGGAGGTATACTCGCCCCCATTATCTGATCTTAGCACCTTAATCCTCTTCCCCGTTTGGTTCTCCACTAAAGCTTTAAACTTCTGAAACCAACTGAAGACCACACCCTTGGTCTTCACAAAGTAGACCCATGTCTTCTTGGAAAAATCATCTATGGATGTCACAAAGTATAATGATCCTGTGATTGATTCCATTGACATAAGACCACAAATGGTTGAATGCACCAAGTCCAACACACCCTTGGATCTGGTCTCGCTCTGAGGAAATGCAATCTTGGCATGCTTGCCAAGTGCACACCCCTTGCACACTCCCTCTTGCTCCACCTTGATCTTCAGAAAACTTGTAACCATTCTTCATAACATAGGAAGAGCCCTGTAGTGTAGGTGTCCCATTCTCCGGTGCCAAAGCTCGCTTTGGGTATCACTCTCATGTACGAGAGCCTTCATCGGTTGTGCTCTCAACAGATAGAGATTCTTCTCCCTTATCCCAATTACTTGCCTCTTGCTGGGATCAATTCCTTTCATCCTAACAACTACTTCACCTCCCATGAAGCTAACCTTTAGTCTTATGTCCTCCATGGCCGAAATTGATAGGAGATTCTTCTCCAAATTCGATATAAACAACTTTTCATTCACCTCCATGATATCTCCTAAGTCCATCTAAAAAATACTATCAATGCCCTCTACTACATACTTGGCATTGTCACCAAGCTCTACATGTATATCTCTAGTCTTCTTGGTCATGTTGGTGAAAATGCCTCAAGATCTTGTCATGTGACAAGATTCTCCACTGTCCACAAACCAAACACCTCTCGTGATAGTTCCAGAAAGGCATGACACCAAGGTGAAGTTTTTCTCGAACTTTTCAGGCAACTCATTCATGTGTGCAGTGGCTACCGTCGTTGTCTTTCCCTTGCCCTTCTTTTTGTTTGGATAGTGACTGGCAAAATGTCCGAACTTGTGACATGCAAAGTGTTTGACTTTGCTCATGTCCTTCTCCTTTTTACCATATGAAGATCCACCTCCATCCTAGTTTTGCTTGGCCTTCCCTTTGCCTTTTTTTCACTTGTGCAACAAGAGCAAACTCCTTTTTCTCATCACCACTCTTTCGTTGTCCTCTAGTTAATGAATTCTCCTAGATCTCCTTTTGGATGAAATCATCCCACTACCGACCCCAATTAGGAAGCTGTTGTATATCCAAGATCCCATCCACAAAACTGGTCCAATGCTTGGCACATCCTTTCAAAGCTACTTTCACAATCTTTGAATAATTCACAATCTCCTCAACTACTACTAGCTCATCACGAGCTTGTTGGATCCTTGTGAGATAAGATGTTACGGTCTTTGATTAATTCATCTTGATGCTGTTTAATTTTTTTTGCAACACCATCTTCTTGTTTCCGTGTGTGCTTTGATAAAGACCGGTTCAGGCTACCCACATCTAACGTGCTGTGTCCTTCCCTATTATGTGAGGAATTATATGATCCCTCATGCTATCTAAAATTATACCCATCGATTTCACATCCTTCTGATTGTGCTCGACTACTTGGTTAGGATCTGAAGGAACCTAGATATCCGTGTTCACAAATTCCAGAAGCCATTCATTTTTAGAACTATGGTGATCCACTCCTTCCAGGGACTGAAGTTAATGGCCCCATCCAACTTGTCTTGATATCTCAAACTGCTTAGTGATGTCATCTCACAAATCGACCTAGTAACTTGGCCACAAAACCATAGCTGCAAAATTCAAAAATAATTTTGTTGCCATGAAAAGAATAAATTTGCTGTTGCAAACCCTAGTCTCATATCTCCCTTCAGAGTTTTCTAGAGCTCTGATACCATGTTAAATCTCCTAATACCGACTCAAATTTATTTTCTTGCAACAATTATTTATTCCCATAAATTTATTTTATTACCCAAATAATTTCTGAATTGTTGAAG
Organism: Pinus tabuliformis; assembly: GCA_031772625.1. Lineage (NCBI taxonomy): Eukaryota > Viridiplantae > Streptophyta > Pinopsida > Pinales > Pinaceae > Pinus > Pinus tabuliformis. The sequence continues at coordinate 1,247,400,273 of CM062811.1, forward strand.
AATAAAGTCATTGGTATTTTAACTTCCAAAATAAATATGCAACGGAAAAATAAAAAAATAGAGAGATATCAATCACACATTACAATGGATAAACACCCACAACAATTGTCCTTCATTAATTAATCTTAGGAAAATTAGGGTTTCGACCCATAGAGAAATCACAAGGAAATATGCATTGACTATTGGAATTTCTAAGTCTAACCTGTTAGAAACCCTTCATGTACTTTCTGATTTATTCCTACCTACTTGTTCCGTTAAGTTAACAAGTTATTCACCATGTAAATATTGGAAATAAATACAAGTGCATGCTCAACACATTACAGATCATCAACTGAAGGAAACATAAACAAGCACACAAGTGACATCGTTGTTTTTGGACTAATGTCCCCGGAAAAATCCAATGCGGGAAAATCGGTGCAGCTATTTGAGGGTTTGATTTATTAAGCAGTTCCAGAATACAATCTGGGTGCCAAATCCAGCTCACCCAACAGAGAAAAATCTCGGCAGTAGTACCTCTCTACTAAGAAGCAAATATTCCGGCTGAAACTCCGGATAAACACTCCGACAGCTTCATAGCTCCAATCTGCCCCATGAAACCCCAACGTCAACCTCTAGGGACTACGTCAACCTCTCTCTGGCCCAGTGTTAGCTCAACATCACTCTGGCTTGGCCTACGTCAGCCTCTGGAGGCATTGCGTCAGTCCTTTGGCCCTCTACGTCACCCACGCTGGCCCTTTGAGGCACTGCGCAACTCTTAGCTGCCTCTACGTGAACCCTGGCTGGCTCTGCGTGAACCCTTGGCTGCTTCTGCGTCCCTCTCTCTGGCTATTGTGCTGATCCTCCCGATGCTATCTCTGCTTCTGTATTCATTGCCCCTCAGCTGCAAATCTGATGACTCTCTCAACTTTCTCAACAAACCCAGTCCCAGAAAGTCGAAATCTTGATCTCTTGGTGTGTTCTCCAAGTGACCCTCAAGCCTCCTCTTATACTTTTTTCGTTGACAAATCAACGACCGAGATTAAGTCCCTAATCAACGGCTAAAATTAGATTTGGCTTGATCCATGTCTTTTGGACCATTCTAACACAGTTTTATGTTAATTCACATTAATATTTTATTTTCCCTAAGTTTAGACTTAGGGACTCCATTAAAAATATTAATTATTTTCATATCTCCCAAACTTCTTAGAATCTACCCAAACCCTTTCTGGGTATCAGAGATCTCATGTGCCTTAGCCTCTCCACCAATTTTCGTGGCTAGAGCACATTCGATGCTACCCCAAATCAACACTACCTCTTAGCGAAGACTGTGCTCTAGTAATACTCCTCACTCTGATCATTCGACATCAGTCCTTGTGCTGATGCTAGGTCTACTGCCCAACATCCTCTGCACTGTTGCATCTTGTACTGCTACCCATGGCCCTGCCACTGCCACTGCTGCATTTGCACTGCAACCCTCTCATCATGCTGCATCGTGCTGCCCATAGCACTACCACTGCTAACTGCTGCATTGCAACTCAGTTACTGAGAAGTAAGTAACTGATCTCCCAACTCTGACATCTACGTCAGACTAGAAACACTCTTGATGCTGAAGCTCCCTTTGTCGCTGACAATTGCTCCCTCTCTGACCTCTGCACTGCCGCAACAACTCTATGCATCTTGCATCGTTGCACACCTCTCTGTGCCATTCTGCACTGGTGCAACACTCCTGTGCCTCTCGCACTGTTGCAGCTTGCTAGCCTCACGTTGTTTTGGGAATTCTGCACTGTAGCTCCCTCTGTCGCTCCATCCGCATCCGTCTCTACTGACATTGCCAGTATTGCTACTCCTCTTCGGGGCTCCCGTAGCAAGGTCTAATCCATGAGGCTAGGTACCTTGAGGATCTTGCCCCTCATCGCCTGTAGTCTGTCTAACTACAGATCGATGTCTCCCCACTTCCGCTCAAGTGGTATGTGTGCACTCATGGCATAATCATCGTCTGTCTCCACTTCCTTCTCTGCCCTTGCTGGCGCATCCTTGGTCTCGGAGGCCTCTCCCTTGCTCTTCTTCCTTAGACACTGGGTCGCATAATGACCCAGCTCCCCACAGTGGAAGCATTTGACCTTGGAGAGGTCCTTCTTCTTCTTCCGTTTCTCCTACTTTCCCTCAGATGTTAGGGTAGCATCCACCTCCTCCTCCATGATTCTGATCCTCTTGCCGCTGCTTCCCACCTTGCTTAGCCTTCTGATCTCTTCTTGGCGAAGAGTAGCTCACATTTCCTCCCAATCTGGAAGGGTCGTCCTGCCTAGTATGCTCTTGACGAACACCTCCTAGTCTTTTGAGACTGCGTTCAGCGCTGTTCTCACCATCAACTCTGGATTCGGTGTGGCCCCTATGGAAGTCAGCTGATCCCGGATCTCTTTCAATCGACCGAGGAAGGGTCGATCTGTTCTCCCTTTTGCATCTGGTATGATCGCAGCTGATTTTCTAGTAACATCCTTCTCTGCACAGAAGTATGCTGGTACAATTTCTTTAGGGCCTCCCACATCTCATTTGTCGTTTCCTTTTTGACAATATGTGGTACTACATGGTCCTTGACCCCGTCAAGAATGATGCTCTTGGCCCTCGCCATTGCCTCCTCGTACTTGTCGTTATCAGCTGGGTCAATTGGGATAACTATTGTCCTCAAGGCGAAGTGCTTGACACGATTCTTGTCTAGAATGGATAAGATTCTGGCCTTCCAGACTATGAAGTTTGAGGCTCCGTCCAGTCTGTCCTGGTCTCTTACCTTGTTCACTGCCATCTCGCTGCTCCTCTACTTCCCTCCTGGAAGTTCTCGGTGTGACTCCCTTTGAGCCTCGATTTCCCTCCTGGAAACCCTTCTGCCAATGTCGAGATGCCCCCACTCTGATCGCTAGTGTAGTTGCACCATTGATCCAGATTTCTCGGCTAGAAATCCTCGGTAGCAACTCCCTCCTCGTTGGCCTTGCCCTGTTAGGTATTGTTCTAATTACAGTACCCCACCAACTTCACTCTGCAACTTACCCACAACCTCCTAGGCTCCAACAAACTGAAGGTTAGAGCTTCTAGGCTCTGCGCAATCCCGGCACTAGCAAAATCCGCTCCTCCTGGCCACGGGCATGAATCCTTCCTGGCTGAGAAAGATGACCGGACACTGTGTAGGTCGAGTTTGCTCCCTTCTGCCACTACGCTGATCCTCTTCTTGGCTCAACCTTGATGAAAGAGGCACTACATCACCCCTTTCTTGCTGCTTCTCTGCTAGGAACAACTTCTGTCACTCGGGATAGCTGTTTTCTTCTGTTGCTGCTGCTCTGCTCGACTGATGTCCTCAGTTCTCCTGTGATATGCAACCACGCTCTGATACCATGTTGGAATTTCTAAGTCTAACCCGTTAGAAACCCTTCATGTACTTTCTGATTTATTCCTACCTACTTGTTCCGTTAAGTTAACAAGTTATTTACCATGTAAATACTGGAAATAAATACAAGTGCATGCTCAACACATTATAGATCATCAACTGAAGGAAACAGAAACAAGCACACAAGTGACACTGTTGTTTTTGGACTAATGTCCTCGGAAAAACCCAATGCGGGAAAACCGGTGCAGCTATTTGAGGGTTTGATTTATTAAGCAGTTTCAAAATACAATCTGGGTGCCAAATTCGGCTCACCCAACAAAGAAAAATCTCGGCAATAGTACCTCTCTACTCAGAAGCAGATATTCTGGCTGAAACCTCGGATAAACACTCTGACAGCTTCACAGCTCCAATCTGCCCCACGAAACCTTAGCGTTAGCCTCTAGGGATTGCGTCAGCCTCTCTCTAGCCCAGCGTTAGCCCAACATCACTCTGGTTTGGCCTGCGTTAGCCTCTGGAGGCACTACGTCAGTCCTCTGGCCCTCTGCGTCACCCACGCTGGCCCTCTGAGGCACTGTGCAGCTCCTGGCTGCCTCTGCATGAGCCCTGGATGGCTCTGTGTGAACCCTTGGCTGCTTTTTCATCCCTCTCTCCGGCTACTGCGCTGATCCTCCCAGTGCTATCTTTGCCTCTCTGCTTCTGTATTCATTGCCCTTCAGCTGCAAATCTGATGACTCTCTCAACTTTCTCAGCAAACCCAGTCCCGGAAAGTCAAAATCTTGATCTCTTGGTGTGTTCTCCAAGTGACCTTCAAGCCTCTTCTTATACTTTTCTCGTTGACAAATCAACGGCCGAGGTTAAGTCCCTAAACAATGGCTAAGATTAGATCTTGCTTGATCCATGTCTTTTGGACCATTCTAACACAGTTTTATATCAATTCACATTAATGTTTTATTTTCCCTAAGTTTAGACTTAGGGACTCCATTAAAAATATTAATTATTTTAATATCTCCCAAACTTCTTAGAATCTGCCCAAATCCTTTCTGGGTATTGAAGATCTCATGTGCCTTAGCCTCTCCACCAATTTTCGTGGCTAGAGCACATCCAATGCTACCCCAAATCAACATTGACTGGAACCTGCAACTCGACACCACTGGAAGAATTTGGCCCTAGGAATTTTGTCCCATTGGAAATTAGTCTTTGGAAAAATTCAACCTAGAGAATTTTGGCCCACTTCTCACCAGCAACTTGGCCTTGCACCTTCCCCTTGAACAACCTCTGCGCCTTAGGAAATTCGACCCTAGAAAATCAACTTATCTAACAATTTGACCTTCTTGCTTTAGCAATTTGGCCCTGCAATCTCCAACAATTCAGCTGCCTAGAAATGTTGTCGAATTAACTTGCACTCTTCCTCCTCTGCGATACACAGTTTAGCTAAGCCTCTTGCTCTAGAGAAAATCGCTTTCTCCACATGTGTGTCTTTACCTCTCCCTCAAGCTTAATTTATAATCTTCATCAAGCCCAAATCCCCAACCCTAATCTCCCTTCTAAAAGATCTAGGAGATTAATGATTGAGATTATTTCTAATTTCACTTAAATAATTTTATTATTTATCCTTAGAAATTGACTTAATAGTCCACAATAATTAATTGAATTTAGTTATTGTACTTTTCCTAAGTTAGGAAAAAAGACATAAATCATTTAATCCACCAAGCAAGCACCTAAAGAGGCAATTAACCATCTCATGCATGCTTAGACACCAAGCCTATGCAGAAGATCTTCTGAAGCTACCACAAGCTTCAACAATTCTTAAGTGTCTCATGGGGAGGTTCTCAGCTACACTAGAAGCTCTATGTCTTGGTGCAAGATGTCAAAAAGTGGAAACATTGTCTGATGGGAAAGGAGATAATCATCCACACAGATCACTAGCCACTATAGTACTTGTAGGCCCGACATAAGTTATAATAAACCAGGTTTTAAAAGTGGATGGGGTTTTTACAATAGTCCCATTTAGTGATCTAGTACAATAAGTGCACAACACAAACAAGTTGGTTGACATGCTTTCAAGGACATAGATTTGGGAACTTTGATGCACATAGAGCCTATCACCCATGATGCATACAACGAGGCATATAGAAAGGATGAGACCTTCAAGGAGACGTATCGATAGCTACAGGGCTAGATTCATGTGGATGGTGCAGACAACAAGATTGAGCATCATCTCTAGAACGAGTTACTCTACAACCTGGACAAGCTATGTGTTCCTAAAGGTGAGTGACTACAATTGATTAGAGAGGCTCACACCTCCAAGGTTGCAGGGTATTTTAGTGTTTGGGAGACAATTGCCAATCTACAAATGTAAGTGTACTAGCCTAGGATGCAAGAAGATGTAGTTAGGTTCATTAGAGGATGTATACTTTGTTGTACTAGCAAACCTAATAAGTGGGAATAGGGTCTATGCCATCCCTTACCTATACTTGCTCGTTCTTGGGAAAACATTTCCATGGACTTTGTGAGAGGTTTACCTATAACTATGGAGAGACATGACTACCTGTTTGTGGTGGTTGACATGTTCAACAAGATGTGCGTTCTCATGTGTTGAAAAATGGCAACTCAGGGATGAATTTATAAAAATAAAAAGTCTAAAAATAGAATTTCTAAAAATAGAAAGTCTAGGAACCTTCAAAGAAAGCAAGAAACCATGTCGGTTCCAAGGATATGTTGTAGCCATGAGCAACATTATTTAAGTTGAGCCATGCACTTTTGAAGACGCTGTGAAGGCTTAAGTGTGGAAAGATGCAATGGCTGAAGAATATGAGTCCATCATTCGTAATGATGTATGGGGAGTGATTCCAAGATCCCAAGGTAAATCTGTTGCATCTTCTAAATGGCTGTAGAAAATTAAACATGGTGTTGATGACAGTATTTAAAAATAAAAAGCTAGATTTGTGGTCAGAGGGTTCTCTCAGAAAGAGGGAATAAACTATAATGAAATCTTTGCCCCTGTTGCCCGTTATACAACCATCCGATCTATTGTGGCTCTAGCTGCTAGCCAAGGATGGTCCATTCACTAAATGGATGTGAAGATTGCTTTTCTGCATGGCTTCCTCAAGGAAGAAGTATTTGCGGAGCAACCACAAGGATTTGAAGTACGTGACCGAAAAACTTATGTGTGTGTACACTGAAGAAAGCCTTCTATGTTTGAAGCAAGCTCCAAGGGCATGGTATGCCTGCATTGATAGATTTTCGATGAAGCTCGGTTTTACTAGAAGTAATGATGATCCAAATCTTTACTTCAAAACAGTCCAAGGTATGCCTTTGATTTTGGTATTATATGTTGATGATTTATTTCTAATCGGTGGTGAACCTCTTATCCTCTAGTGTAAGTGGGAGTTAGTGTTAAAATTGGCAACTAGGGCCAAATTCCACTTTGGACAGCTCCTCTGGGGAAAATAATTGTAGCATTAAATTCCTCTTTTTGAGAGGAGCAAAATCGACCTAAAGATCATCGAATTTGGTTAAGGAGAAGTGTGATTTTGAATTTATGTTTTTCTCATGTAAAATTAACAAGGTTGGCCTCACCTATATGTCGGTTCAATAAGCCCAAAATTCACGTCTCTTCCTCCCAACGACTAGTATATATAGAGGTGCTTTCAACCTCATTTGACACATCAAAAAGGTCGAATCATGTTTGAGGTAGCTGGAGCTGAGAAGGAGGATGCAGGCGTAGAGTATTTTGGGTTTTCTCTTCTATCACAGGGCCAAGAATCTTCTGTTGGGAAGGCCGTAGGTTTTTAGGGCATGTTTGGGCTAGTTGTGGTAAACCCCTTTCCCCACATCAGGCCGAGTTCCTCAGGCAGGAGGCCGAGGTTTGTATGATGTAAGTTTGGGCTTGTCTATGGTTGATTCTGGCTGCAATCATTATCTATTTCAGAACCGTGTAAGAGCAGAAAAGGAGCCAAATTGGACTAGGGTTACTGGATGGTGGTTTTTTGTGTAAGTCTCCTCTCCAACAGTAAGCCGCACTCCTTAAGGTAAATCACAACCCTTGTCATAGAAGGCTGTGAGGTTATTTGTCCTCACAGCGAGGCTGTGGGCTTTGTCTCCATATTCAAGTGGATCGAAAGGCACATGAAGAGGATGATATTAGCCCAAATCTATCAATTGATGTACCGTATCTTATGAAGGATGGCTGTTGCCCTGGAATGTGAACAGTGGGTGGTTAAGTGATCTGTAAATTGCCGTGGATATTCCACTGGACAGTTCGTCACAACATATTTGATAATATTATATTAAAAATCTGAGATTCTACACTATTACAGTTTTATTTAATTTCTAGATCTGTAAAATTAACTGTAATTAGTGCATGCATGTAAAAGTAAATCAAGCAGAAAAGTAGAGAACGACAAAATAAGCTCACACACACATAATACACAAGATATGCTCTCTGGGAAACCCTTTCAGGAGAAAACCCAGCTGGAAGGTGAGGCCGCTTCGCTCTCTTTCTCTGTCTGGAAATATGGTTGCAGATACAAAGAAGTAATGTCTGTGGCTCGTGGGCTGCTACAGTGCACAAATCCTCTGTGTGTGCTCTACCTCCTATCTCTCTTGGCTATCTTTGCTCAACTATGGAACAAAATGCTCTCAAAAGAATGGAATGCCTCTTCCTCCTAGTGGTCCGGTTATAACACAACTCGATAGTCTATTAGTGGTTAAGTTTGACTACATCAACCCTTAACTAGAGTTACAAAAATAGACTCTCCTAGAGTCTTTTACATAAAAAACACGTGGCTAGCCCCTTTTCCATGAATAATGGGGGTTGACGCGGCATCCTCCCGAACTATAGGTGTGAAAACAGAAAGGTCAACTTCTGAGTGGCATAACTTTTGCATATAGACTCTGATTGACGCGATTCTTGCGCCATTGGAAAGATTTCTATGTGTAGAATAGTATGAAAAGGTGTTGTGCCAAAACGACAAAGTTTTACCCCCAAAAAACGTCGTTTGATGCCTCAAAACGTTTCTGGAAGGTTTCAGACCCCATTTTGTTAAACTGGGTCCTGCCTCTAAAAACGGTCCCGTGAGCTGATTCCTCCACTTTTTCCACTCCAAATGCATCAAGATGGATGACAAACAATAAAATGATCCAATTAGGATCATTAAGTGGACTACATCAACATGAAGTTAAAGCTAATCAAAACTCAGACTTGCAGAGGTAGTTCTTTTGAAATTTGTGTAGTGATTCTGATCTTCATATTGGCAAGTTTATGGTTGTACTCTCTCTTCTTTTGCTGAACATTTGATAATAATAATAAGAAGAATTGATCAAGGGTTTTCCCCATCTTGGGGTTTTTCCTTGGCTTGTGGCATATCTTTGTGTCCTTGTGGCTTGGCTTGTCTTCTACATTTACATTGAATGTTCTTGCGTTAGTTACCGCCATATGTTGATGGTTTATGGTCTAATGGAAATTGATAATGAAGTAACTAATTAAGCAGAGAACATGTTAACTTGAATTTTAACATGGTATCGGAGCTAGGAGAAGTCAAGGCCAAGCAAGAGTTAGATAGATTAGTCACATAATTTCGAATGACAGATTTTTCCGAGGTTCGTATAGTAATGACATCCTCGTTTGGTTAGCTCAGAGACTATGTTTGCAAGGCTTGGTACAAGGGCTTGATGACAATGGCACACAATTTTTCCTTCACATATGGGTTCATGATTATCTCTACATCACAGTCATAAATTGTTAGGATATTCCGACACATAGGAAATAATTAAGTGTAACTTGGTCTAGTGTATGGTTAGGTAAAGTGTGTTTCTTTAGTATGTACTTTTTGTAACTTACAATCCGATGGTCACGATATGTTCTAGACATGAAGTGATCCGATGATTCATTCTCTCCTTGGTATTACCGATACTTGATCCGTGGCTTAACACCCGATTGGTCCATGATCTCTATGTAAAGAGCATGGAGGTTCATTTGTCTGCGACCGTTTACGAGAGAAGCTTATGTAAATTTTCTTTTTTTATATTAATAATATTGCCAGAAGTGGCTGCGTTGGCTCAGGCCGTGGACTGTTTCCCTCTTTGAGGGTTTTAACCACGTCAAGAATACTGGTGTACTGATTAGTGATCTGTTTGTGAGCGGTGTCTTTTGGTGTTCAATCTAAGGAACTTACCCTGTAAATTCCTATAAGGTATCAGAGCCATTTGAGGGCCGCATCCGTTGGTGATCCAAATTCAAAGCTGGTACAACTGCATCCGATTGTCGATTCCTAGATCTATTGTTTCTGACCGCTTTCGGGTCGAGAGGACTGCTCTATTGTGTCAGGAGCATCTGTTCCAGTGAGGAACCCCTTTCGTTTCACGCGAAAAGGTTTTCGGTAGCCCTGGCTACGTCATTTTTTAAGATCTGGAGGTATATAGTCTTCATTTGTAGTTATAGTTATTTATCTCTCTGTTTATTTCGGTTTATAGTCATCTATAAATTTTTTATTACCAGATCTATACCTTTCATTTCTGTGTATGCTCTTTGCCTAGCGACTCTGTGCGATCTAGGCAAACCAGAAACAGAAAGAAATGATTTTTCTCATGCGTATGCTCTTTTCTGCCACGCCTTAGTGTGATCTTGGAAAATGAGAAACTTTGATGAAAATATCTGGTTTCCGGGGGACTCACCCCAAATCTAACTTTAAACCATAAGGCTTGGATACTTTTGCTTGTTTGTTTGGTTTGTGTGGTTTTTGTTTTGTTTTGTAGGCAAAAAGGGTTTTTTTAAAGCAAGTATGCATCCCAAAATTTCGTTGAGCAAAAAAAAAAAAAAACTTCCTCCTTTCCAACAATTACTAAATCTTTTAACTAGCTCACTTGGTCTAAAGTTACTTTATGAGAATAGAGGTCTTGGATTCAAGTTTTTCTTTTTGTTGAGTTACTTTATGAGAATAGAGGTCTTGGGTTATGTAACTTTTGTTTCAAAGTTACTTTATGTAAAAATGTTCTCACCCATTATAAAAAGTGAGTCACGTATATTCTAAAGTCACTTTATCTTTTATTTAAGTTACAATTCAGTGGATACTTCATAAAGTACCATTGTAAAAGTGACTCTCACTTATTTATACAAGTGGGTCACATAAAGTAATCTTTTTTTAAGGTGAGCTAATTAGATTGAGTTTGGAAATGGGGGGGTATTTTTTTTAAAGATAACATTATCATCAACTTCCAAATATTCATGTGGTTCCTTGGCATCTTTGTTAAAATTGGAAACTAGGGCCAAACTCCATGTGGGCCATCTTATTTATGGCAGCTGATATTTTTCTTGGATTCCTCTCATTGAGAGGTGTAGGATTGATCTAAAGATCATCCAATTTCGATAAGTATTCATGGAGATATGAATTTATTTGTGTTATGGGACAATTTGTCAAGGTTGGCTAGCAACCAAATAACCCCCACTTGTGCTCAACGTTTTAGTATAAAAGGAGGTGGCTTGATAGCCATTTAGACACACTCTTGAGATCTCTCCTCTCCACTCGTCTGGGTTTTGGTGGAAGGAGACATCACCAAGAATCTACACTGCCCTAATGTAAAGATGCTCTACGCTAAAGGAGATACCCTAACCCTTAACGCTGTCATGGTGAAGAAGGCCTAAAACGCAGCTATGGTGAAGAAGGCCTAAAACACAGCTATGGAGAGGATGCCCTAGCTAAATGCAGTCATGGAGATGATGAGGATGCCCTAGCTAAACGCAGTCATGGAGATGATGCCCTATTATAGACGCAACAAAGAGGCAAAGACAGCGAGGCAGGTTGAGGACTGTTTTAGGGCTCATTGAAGGATATCCGAGCTGTTGTTAGATGGCCGAAGAGTTGGCTTGAGGGCCGAGTTTCAACAAAGGATAACGCAAGTCTGTGGGGTAGTTTTAAGGTGGGTTATCTATATGTTTGTGTGCGCTGTAGTAAGAAGGCTAAACGCTGTTGTTTTGGACAGCCACAAGTTGCGGTTGTGCTAGGCCGTAGGCCATAGCACCATAGCTGGGCTTGCGTAGGGCAGATAAGGACTCTGTTGGAGAAGTCTAAGGCTACAAACATATGCCCTAACCAGACAGTCACAAACAGCCATATGCAAACAAGGTTGGTGCAGCATGGATCAGTTTGTATTGCTACCAATGTGTGAGGGTTGGTAGGACTGTCTTGATGGCCTAAACAATCCATGATGAAGGATGTCCAATCTACCATCGTATGCAGCAAATAGAGACCCTAAACTATGAACTAATGCAGTCCATGATAAGATGTGACAGCCAGGTGCAGCATGATGTTGAATGCTGCTACATAATGATGGGCATCATGATGAAGTGTAGGGCAGCAAGATGTGTGCAACACTCTGATAATGAATGCTGTAATGAGGTGCTGCATGATGGGCACAGTCAGGTATAGCTTGATGATGCAGCTTGATGATACAACTGTAGCCTTAGCCATCTGCAATAGACTCCCAAACAGCCCTTGAAAGATTGCGGCATACTTTAGGATAGCCCCTCCTTTGCTATGTTGCTGCCTTTGGGCATATGACAGTCTTTAGCGTCCCTACGCAAGCCCAACTGTGGTGCTATGGCCTGCGGCCTAGCACAACAACAACTCGTGGCTGTCCAAAACAACAATGTTTAGCCTTCCTACTACAACCCACACAAACATATAGATAACCCACCTTAAAACTGCCCCACAGACTTGCATTATCCTTTGTTGAAACTCGGCCCTCAAGCCAGCACTTCGGCCATCTAACAATAGCTCGGATATCCTTCAGTGAGCCCTAAAACAGTCCTCAAACTGCCTTGCTGTCTTTGCCTCCTTGCTGCATCTATAATAGGGCATCCTCATCATCTCCATGACTGCGTTTAGCTAGGGCATCCTCTCCATAGTTGCGTTTTAGGCCTTCTTCACCATGACAACGTTAAGGGTTAGGGTATCTCCTTTAGCGTAGAGCATCTTTACATTAGGGCAGCGTAGATTCTTGGTGATGTCTCCTTCCACCAAAACCCAGATGAGTGGAGAGGAGAGATCTCAAGAGTGTGTCTAAATGGGTATCAAGCCACCTCCTTTTTTACTAAAACGTTGAGCACAAGTGGAGGTTATTTGGTTGCTGGCCGACCTTGACGAATTGTCCCATAACACAAATAACTTCATATCTCCATGAATACTTATAGGAATCGGATGATCTTTAGATCAATCCTACACCTCTCGATGAGAGGAATCCAAGAAAAATATCAACGGCCATAAATAAGATGGCCCACATGGATTTTGGCCCTAGTTGCCAATTTTAACACTCCCTCTCAACTCGGGAGAACTCGATCCGCTAATTCATCTGCTAGACTGTGCTATCTCTGCCATCAGTGCCCTGCACTGCTCTGCTCTGCTGAACCATGAAAAAGAAGAATTGATGGAGAATGTCTCATACCATTCTCTACTGAACCGAAGTCAGTCCCATATGAAGAGAGTGTCTCATACCACTCTTACTGATCCAAAATCAGTTCCAAAGAGAGTGTATCATACCACTCTTATTGATCCGAAATCAGTTTCAAAAGAGAGTGAGTTATATCACTCTTACTGACCCGAAGTCAATTCCAAAGGAGAGTGTCCCAAACCCTTCACACTGACTCGAAGTCAGTTTCATTGATCCCAGATCAATATTATCCTAGCATAGGGAGTACGGTAGTAACATGATGTGTCCATCGTTACTACTATGGTCGCTGTCCTCATTTCCTTACTCATTGGCCAGATGAGAGGTACTTCTCATGAGTCCCAGACTCCATGGGTAGGATGTCTCAGTAGGAGAAGGATGAACTACTCATCCTGCGTACATGTCGCCAGGGGTATCCCAGGGGAACACTGAACCAATGTTGCACAAAGCGGGGACAAAACAGGGACGTTTTTTGGAAGTGGGGACGCGGAAGCATCATTTCCCAAAATTCTAGGAAGCGAAGTGTCTACTATATATATAAATTTTTTATTTTTATTTTTATTTTTTATTTTATATTAAAAAAAACATCCAAAATACCAAATTAGTTGTAGAAGATAAGGAAGCATGCATATTTTTACATAAATCAAGATAGATATAGCATCCATTGTACATTAATGATTAATTATTCGAGTATCAACCATTTAGATGCATAAACCATCTAGAATCTAGATTCTTCTCCTTTTGTCTAGCCTATGCCTCTACCTCGGTTGTCTAGGGATATTAGTTAACATTGCCCAATTTTGATCAAACTACCTAATCCAAGACTTAAAATATGGTAGAAAAAGCTTAACATGCTTGATCGATGATTTTGACTTGATTGAAAGGTAATTTTTTGCTAACGACGTGACAAAGGAGTTCAACAATTAGCACCACCAAACACTAGGGTACATATAGGGCTTGATGCTCTTGATTAAATGCTAATTGCATACCTTCATACTTGATATAATCTAATGAAATGCTACAATCCCATTGATCTTGAATTCCTGAAAACTATTAAGTCTGCTGAATTTTGAATAGGATATGAAATTCTATTTTCTCCATATGAAGTCCAATGAGGCTGGAACCACTCTCAAACATCCTGAGTCATTTCATGGTAATGTTGAAAATTTAAGTAAAAGGATGAAAATGAAAAATAAAGGAAAATGTCACTTTTACTTTAAGAATTTAACATTACCATGAGGGAGCATCTAGGAAGCATCAAGGGAGCACGTTGGGAGCGTCCAAGAAGCCCCAACCCAACTTAAGTCAAAGAAAAAATAATAAAAAATATTTAGAACCTATGAAACCTTGTGGAGCCGCCTATCTCCCTTTGGATCTGCTTGGGATCCATGCTCGATCCGCCGTGGATCTGAGGAGGATCCGTCATCGGATCCGCGGTTCGGAAATCCCGAACCGCGGATCGGGCTGGTACAATTCTGAATTTCATGGAATTGTCTTCGCCGGCCTGATCCGCGGTTTTGAAATTCCGAAACGTGGATCCGACGGCGGATCCCCCATGGATCCATACGGGTCGCAAATCGTAGTTTGGATCCTTGGGGGGAGGAATGTTTCGTGCAACACTGGGCTAAACCACTCACCCTATGACTGTGTGTCGGCAGGAGAAGGAAGAACCACTCATCTTGCCTACATAGCAGACCACCAGGGGAAGGCTGAACCACTCACCCTATGGTTGCTCATCGCTCCACGATGTACCCCCAAGCCCCCGGAGCTCCCAGAGCTCAATGTCCATATCATACAGGACCCTTCGGAGAGAGTATCTCCAAGACTCCTAGTCGTTCTCGGAAAGTCACAAATTTGACCTTTCCAAGGGGCTTCGACAGAATGTCGGCGACTTGCACATCAGTCACAATGCGATGGAGCCTTCTTGCTCATCGATGTACCATATCCCAGATAAAGTGGTACCTGATGTCTATATGCTTGGAGCGATCATAGAATACGAGATTCCTCAACAACGAATCGCCCTCTGGTTGTCATAGAAGATCACGGTGGTATCCAACATGTGTCCAAACAGCTCACTGAAGAGCTTCCTCAACCAGACAGCTTCACCCGAAGTCATAGTCGTAGCTATGTATTTGGTCTCAACGGTGTTCAAAGCAACCGACTCCTGCTTCTTGCTCATCCAGGGATTGAAGCAGAACCCAAAGAGAGCCAACACTCAGAAGTGCTCTTGCGATCCTCCACACTACCTGCTCAGTCAGTATTCGAATAGTCATGCAGCGTCACATTTCTGGCAGTGTATCTCAATCCATTAGAGATTGTGCCCCGAATATATCTCAGAAGATTCTTGGCACCAATCTAGTGAGACTCAACCATATATGAGCTCAATATGCTATCTGCAAAACACATATCCGGACGGGAGTTCGTCGAGAACATTAATGCTAGAATGAGTTTATGAAACTCAGAGGCATTTCCCAAATCAGGTCCGGCATCATTACCACATAACTTCTGAAGGTTAAGCTCCATCGAGGTAGTCACGGGCTTGCAGTTTACCATTCCAAATTCGGAATCCAACTCTCTCTTACTTTTGCAAATGAGAGTGTCTGCACCTGTCAGAAAGAGGTCGTCCTCAGAAGCTGGATTCACTAGGAATTCAAGCAATGGTTATCATGATGAAGTGTAGGGCAGCATGATGTGTGCAGAACAAGTGTATTAAAGTGCAACACTGTGATAATGAATGCTGCAATGAGATGCAGCATGATGGGCACAGTAAGGTACAGCTTGATGATGCAACACGGGGAGGTGCAACATGATGACAAGGTACAGCTTGATGATGCAGTATAGGGAGGTGCAACATGATGATAAGCTGCAGCAGTATGATGTGTGCAACATGGTAATGAGGTCTAGCATGATGATTGAGTGTAGCACAGTGAGGTGCAACATGGTGATGGAGTCACCTTGGATCAGTGGAAGCAGTATGCCTTTAACTCAACTCAGATCAACTACCTCATATGCTATCTTCTTAAAGAAGATCTCTGCTCTTATTTAGATAAGTCAAAAGGTTGACTTCTGATGTATCTGTACTATCTCTTTCTTTGTTGAACTATTGAAGAACATATAAGAAGAATTGATCAAGGGTTTCCCCACATTGGGATTTGTCTCTGGCTAGTGCCACATCATGTGTCCTCTTGTCTTGGCTTGTCTTTTGCGATTTATGTTTATGTTCTATCTGCATTTTACTATCATGTTAATTGTGATTGCTAATCTGGAATTGATATTGAGTTAATGTGAAAAATTGAAGTAAATTGCTCTCAGCATAGAACATACTTAAATTTAACATGGTATTAGAAGTGAGGTGAAGACAAAGCCCAAGCAAGAGTGAAAGAGCAATCACCGAAGACAGTTCGAAAGAAAAAAAAGGCTCAATGGGTTCCTTATCCCTCTTCAAATTCACCAAGGGTGAAGTCGAAACAGAGAATATTATCCGAGTGGCGCAGCGGAAGCATCTGATGGCCTACCTAAAGATCACTTTAATGGGAAGTCCGGATCTAAGGGTGCAAGGAAAGGCAGATGCCTTGCTTGCAATAAGTTCGGCCATTATGCGAAGGAGTGTCCGAATGGTAGGGACACATCACTTGATGATGATATCAATCATTCTAGGGACATCTTCAATGATCGGAGGAATGACAAGTAATGCAGGTCATCAAGGAAATGGCCGACTCTTCAAAGAGAGCAAGGAACCCTAGGTATGAAGAATCAAATGTTGTTTCTGATAAGCTAAAAGAGTGTTATTCTATATTGGCCCTCTCCACTACTTCTCCTCTAGACTCTTTGGGAATCTGGCTTATTGATTGTAGTGCTTCAAGGCGCACTTCCTCGGATAGAAGGGTGCTCTCTCTAATTTGGTAGAGATGGAAACAATCGTGGGATTATACTTGGAGTCAATGCCACCTATCCTGGAAAGGGTGTAGGAAATGTTACCCCTCAATTGAATGAGGGCAACACGATTCATTAAAAGGAGTTCTTTATGTACCTAATCTCAAGAAGAACCCGGTGTCCATTTCAACAATGGAAGTCAAAGGTTTCAAGGTGGCATTCATCGATGGAAAGGTATGTGTTTGAAAATGGATTTTTCAAAGATGCTTTTATTCAGGGTTGGCAATTTGTATCAAGTTGCAGGAAGTCCATTGGGGACCATGTCAGTTGACACATCTCTTCTATAGCACTGAAGGTCTGCTTGTTATGGGGCCCTACCTGATGTGAGTCAGATGGTGATAGGGATGCCTGAATTCAAGAAGAGCATGAAGGTACATGTCTGAGATGTACCGAAAGAAAAATCTTACAAGGGGACCATTCCCCTCATGTAGCAAGTCCAAAGGTTTGGAAGAACCTGAGGGGTTTGAGATTCATGATCAGGAATCTCATGTATGCAGGTGGAAGAAAGCTCTCTATGATTTAGAGCTAACACCCTGGGCTTGATATGAAAGGATTGATAGCTGTTTGATGAAGCTGAGATTCACTAGGAGTGAAGCCGATCCAAACCTCTTTTTGATAGGTGCAGGCACTCTCATTGCAAAAGTAAGAGGGAGTTGGATTCCGGATTTGGAATGGTAAATTGCAAGTCCGTGACTCCCTCGATGGAGCTTAACTTTCAAAAGTTATGTGGTAGTGATGCCGGACCTGATTTGGGAAATGCCTCTGAGTTTCATAAACTCATTCTAGCATTGATGTTCTCGGTTAACTCCCGTCCGGATATATGTTTTGCAGATAGCATATTGAGCTCATATATGGTTGAGCCTCACTAGATTGGTGCCAAGAATCTTCTGAGATATCTTCGGGGCACAATCTCTCATGGATTGAGATACACTGCCAGAAATGTGACGCTGTATGACTATTTGAACACTGACTGGGCAGGTAGTGTGGAGGATTGCAATAGCACTTTTGAGTGTTGGTTCTCTTTGGGTTCTACTTCGATATCCTGGATGAGCAGGAAGCAGGAGTCGGTTGCTTTGAACACCGTTGAGACCGAATACATAGCTACGAGTATGACCTCGTGTGAAGCTGCTTGGTTGAGGAAGCTCTTAAGTGAGCTGTTTGGACACATGTTGGATACCACCGTGATCTTCTGTGACAACCAGAGGGGGATTCATTGTTGAGGAATCCCGTATTCTATAATCGCTCCAAGCATATAGACATCAGGTACCACTTTATCTGGGATATGGTACATCGATGAGCAAGAAGGCTCCATCGCATTGGGATTGATGTGCAGGTCACCGACATTTTGTCGAATCCCCTGGGAAAGGTCAAATTTGTGACTATTCGAGAATGACTAGGAGTCTTGGAGAGACTATCTCCTAAGGGTCCTGTATGATGTGGACATTGAGCTCTGGGAGCTCCGGGGGCTTGGGGGTACATCGTGGAGCGATGAGCAACCATAGGGTGAGTGGTTCAGCCTTCCCCTAGTGGTCTGCTATGTAGGAAGGATGAGTGGTTCTTCCTTCTCCTGCCGAGACATAGTCATAGGGTGAGTGGTTCAACCTTCCCCTAGTGATTTGTTGTGTACAAGGTGAGTGGTTCAGCCTTCTCCTGGGATACGCCTGGCGACATGTAGGCAGGATGAGTGGTTCAGCCTTCTCCTGCTGAGACATCCTACCCATGGAGTCTAGGATTCATGGGAAGTACCTCTCATCTGGCCAATGAGTAGCGAAATGAGGATAGCGACCATAGTAGTAACGATGGACGCATCGTGTTACTACCGTACTCCCTATGCTAGGATAACATTGATTTGGGATCAATGAAACTGACTTCGGGTCAGTGTGAGTGGTTTGAGACACTCTCCTCTGGAATTGACTTTGGGTCAGTGTGAGTGGTTTGAGACACTCTCCTTTGGAACTGACTTTGGGTCAATAAGAGCGATATAACTCACTCTCTTTTGGAATTGATTTTGGATCAGTAAGAGTGGTATGATACACTCTCTTTTGAAATGATTTTGGATTAGTAAGAGTGGTATGAGACACTCTCTTCTAATGGGACTGACTTCGGGTCTGTAGAGAATGGTATGATACATTTTTGATCAACTCTTCTTCTCCATGGTTTAGCAGAACAGAGTAGTGCAGGGCACTGATGGCAAAGATAGCACAGTCTGGCAGATGGATCAATGGATGGAGTTCTCCCTAGTTGAGAGGGAGTGTTAAAATTGGCAACTAGGCCCAAACTCCATGTGGGCTATCTTATTTATGGCAGCTGATATTTTTCTTGGATTCCTCTCATCGAGAGGTGTAGGATTGATCTAAAGATCATCCGATTCCGATAAGTATTCATGGAGATATGAATTTATTTGTGTTATGGGACAATTCGTCAAGGTCGGCCAGCAACCAAATAACCCCCACTTGTGCACAATGTTTTAGTAAAAAAGGAGGTGGCTTGATAGCCATTTAGACACACTCTTGAGATCTCTCCTCTCCACTCGTTGGGTTTTGGTGGAAGGAGACATTACCAAGAATCTACGCTGCCCTAATGTAAAGATTCTCTACGCTAAAGGAGATACCCTAACCCTTAACGCTGTCATGGTGAAGAAGGCCTAAAACGCAACTATGGTGAAGAAGGCCTAAAACGCAACTATGGAGAGGATGCCCTAGCTAAATGTAGTCATGGAGATGATGACGATGCCCTAGCTAAACGTAGTCATGGAGATGATGCCCTATTATAGACACAACAAAGAGGCAAAGACAACGAGGCAGTTTGAGGACTGTTTTAGGGCTCATTGAAGGATATTTGAATTGTTATTAGATGGCTGAAGCGCTGGCTTGAGGGTCGAGTTTCAACAAAGGATAATGTAGGTCTATGGGGCAGTTTTAAGGTGGGTTATCTATATGTTTGTGTGGGCTGTAGTAGGAAGGCTAAATGTTGTTGTTTTGGACAGCCACAAGTTGCTGTTGTGCCAGGCCACAGGCCATAGCACCACAACTGGGCTTGTGTAGGGAAGCTAAGGACTATCATATGCCCAAAGGCGGCAATGTAGGAGGGGCTATCGTAAAGTATGCCGCAGTCTTTCAAGGGCTGCTTGGGAGTATGTTGGAGAAGTCTAAGGCTACAACTGATCCGTTAATGAAAAAGGTATTATAGACTGTGTGAAGTTGCCTATGTTACTTAGTGAACGGATCGAAAAGATTGCGAATAACATAAACACTTAAACAATTAGAAAACACATTGAAACACATCAACACAACCAAATGTAATAAAGGAGTTCACCAGACTTCCTGGCTACGACTCCTCGCCCTTTCGCTTCTAGTGCTGACCTCTCTATTATGTCTTCGAATTGCTGTTACAGGTGTGAGCTCAGAAACAGAGTCTCAAACACGAAAATGAATCTCACCACTGTGTTCAGCTCGAGTTTTCGAGTCAAAATGAGTATACACTCGACTATACTTGGCCACCATGACCTCCAGACCCCTTGGCACGATTCAAAACTACCCACTCAACTTTTTTGGTGATATGGTATTAATATACCATGTTTAGTTACAAATTGCAATAAACGCGAAATAACACGATTACACTAAAAACAGAGGATAAACCAAAGGACCGACAGGTGTGGAGTTGACCCCGACCGTCCAGCCTTTTCCTAGTGTAGATCCCGATACCATACGATCCGAAGGCTATCGCGTCCCGCTCGTGAACTAATCCGGACGATTTGCACCATCGATCTGTCCTGCTTGATCTGACGGCTGTCGCACAATCACGCGCTCCAACTAGCACGTCGGATAATTCTCCGAAAGCATGCGAGAAAAGCTATTTCAGGATGCTACGTGTTGACCGCTGAGTGGAATCGCGTAGATTTATGAAAAACCATTTCCACCCTTTGAGGCGTGCGAGAACCTGCCGGAACTCAAAGAAGTTTAACTTCTTTTGAATATCCTCATTGCGTCTGTTTTCAAAGATAACTTGCTTGCATGTCTCGACGCGATATGCATCGATCTCCTTTGATCGAATGATCCAACGACTATGGTGTGAACCAATCACACATACACCATTCCTTCTTTGCTGACATCATCCAAAACCTGTGACTCATTCCCGGGTTGCCACGTGTCCTGTTGACGTAGGCATTGACTTTTTGACCTAAATCTTTAATTAGCTCTAATTTCTTCATCCGCTCTCGGATTTACACGCTGTTTGCACCATTGGTTTCGTATTAACGAGCACTTTGACTTGAGCCTACTTTCACTTGCATTTGAAGACTTAATCTGGAGGTAAAAATGAATCCATTTTGGATCAACAACCATATGCCCTAACCAGACAGTCACAAACAACCATATGCAAAGAAGGTTGGCGTAGCATGGATCAGTTTGGTATTGCTGCCAATGTGTGAGGGTTGGTAGGACTGTCTTGATGGCCTAAACAGTCCATGATGAAGAATGTCCAATCTACCATCCTATGCAGCAAATAGAGACCCTAAACAGTGAACTAATGCAGTCCATCATAAGATGTGACAGCCAGGTGCAGCATGATGTTGAATGCTGCTACATAATGATGGGCATCATGATGAAGTGTAGGGCAGCATGATGTGTGCAACACAAGTGTATTAAAGTGCAGCACTGTGATAATGAATGCTGCAATGAGATGCAACATGATGGGCACAGTAAGGTACAACTTGATGATGCAGCACAGGGAGGTGCAACATAATGACAAGGTACAACTTGATGATGCAGTACAGGGAGGTGCAACATGATGATAAGGTGCAGCAGTATGATGTGTGCAACATGGTAATGAGGTCCAGCATGATAATTGAGTGTAGCACAGTGAGGTGCAGCATGGTGATAGAGTCACCTTGGATTAGTGGAAGTAGTATGCCTTCAATTCAGCTCATATCAACTACCTCATATGCTAACTTCTTAGAGATCTCTGCTCTTATTTAGATAAGTCAAAAGGTTGACTTCTGATGTATATGTACTATCTCTCTCTCTGTTGAACTATTGAAGAACATATAAGAAGAATTGATCAAGGGTTTCCCCACAAATGGGGTTTGTCCCTGGCTAGTGCCACATCATGTGTCCTCTTGTTTTGATTTGTCTTTTGCGATTTATGTTTATGTTCTATCTGCATTTTACTATCATGTTAATTGTGATTGCTAATCTGGAATTGATATTGAGTTAATGTGAAAAATTGAAGTAAATTGCTCTCAGCATAGAACGTACCTAAATTTAACATGGTATCAGAGGTGAGGTGAAGACAAAGCCCATGCAAGAGTGAAAGAGCAATCACCGAAGATAGTTCGAAAGAACAAAAAGGCTCAATGGGTTCCTCATCCCTCTTCAAATTCACCAAGGGTGAAGTCGAAACAGAGAATATTATCCAAGTGGCGCAGCAGAAGCATCTGATGGCCTACCGAAAGATCACTTTAACGGGAAGTCCGGATCTAAGGGTGCAAGGAAAGGCAGATGCCTTGCTTGCAATAAGTTCGGCCATTATGCGAAGGAGTGTCCGAATGGTAGGGACACATCACTTGATGATGATATCAATCATTCCAGGGACATCTTCAATGATCGGAGGAATGACAGGTAATGCAGGTCATCAAGGAAATGGCCGACTCTTCAAAGAAAGCAAGGAACCCCAGGTATGAAGAATCAAATGTTGTTTCTGATAAGCTAAAAGAGTGTTATCCTATATTGGCCCTCTCCACTACTTCTCCTCTAGACTCTTTGGGAATCTGGCTTATTGATTGTAGTGCTTCAAGGCACTTCATTGGATAGAAGGGTGCTCTCTCTAATTTGGTAGAGATGGAAACAATCTGTGGATTATACTTGGAGTTAGTGCCACCTATCCTGGAAAGGGTGTAGGAAATGTTACCCCTCAATTGAATGAGGGCAACACGATTCATTAAAAGGAGTTCTTTATGTACCTAATCTCAAGAAGAACCTGGTGTCCATTTCAACAATGGAAGTCAAAGGTTTCAAGGTGGCATTCATCGATGGAAAGGTACGTGTTTGAAAATGGATTTTTCAAAGATGCTTTTACTCAGGGTTGGCAGTTTGTATCAAGTTGCAGGAAGTCCATTGGGGATCATGTTAGTTGACACATCTCTTCTATAGCACCGAAGGTTTGCTTGTTATGGGGCCCTACCTGATGTGAGTCAAATGGTGACAGGGATCCCTGAATTCAAGAAGGGCATGAAGGTACATGTCCTAGATGTACCGAAAGAAAAATCTTACAAGGGGACCATTCCCCTCTTGTAGCAAGTCCAAAGGTTTGGAACAACCCGAGGGGTTTGAGATTCATGATTAGGAATCTCATTTATGCAGGTTGAAGAAAGCTCTCTATGATTTAGAGCTAACACCCTGGGCTTGATATGAGAGGATTGATAGCTGTCTGATGAAGCTGAGATTCACTAGGAGTGAAGCCGATCCAAATCTCTTTCTGATAGGTGCAGACACTCTCATTTGCAAAAGTAAGAGAGAGTTGGATTCCGGATTTGGAATGGTAAACTACAAGCCCGTGACTACCTCGATGGAGCTTAACTTTCAGAAGTTATGTGGTAGTGATGTCGGACCTAATTTGGGAAATGCCTCTGAGTTTCATAAACTCATTCTAGCATTGATGTTCTCGGTGAACTCCCGTCTGGATATATGTTTTGCAGATAGCATATTGGCTCATATATGGTTGAGCCTCACTAGATTGGTGCCAAGAATCTTCTGAGATATCTTCGGGGCACAATCTTTCATGGATTGAGATACATTGCCAGAAATGTGAAGCTGCATGAATATTCGAATATTGACTGGGCAGGTAGTGTGGAGGATCGCAAGAGCGCTTTTGAGTGCTGGTTCTCTTTGGGTTCCCGCTTCGATATCCTGGATGAGCAGGAAGCAGGAGTCGGTTGCTTTGAACACCGTTGAGATCGAATACATAGCTACGAGTATGATCTCGTGTGAAGCTGCCTGGTTGAGGAAGCTCTTAAGTGAGCTGTTTGGACACATGTTGGATACCACCGTGATCTTCTGTGACAACCAGAGGGGGATTCATTGTTGAGGAATCCCATATTCTATGATCGCTCCAAGCATATAGACATCAGGTAGCACTTTATCTCGGATATGGTACATTGATGAGCAAGAAGGCTCCATCGCATTGGGATTGATGTGCAGGTCGTTGACATTCTGTCGAAGCCCCTGGGAAAGGTCAAATTTGTGACTTTCCGAGAACGACTAGGAGTCGTGGAGAGACTCTCTCGTAAGGGTCCTGTATGATATGGACATTGAGCTCTGGGAGCTCCGGGGGCTTGGGGGTACATCGTGGAGCAATGAGCAACCATAGGGTGAGTGGTTCAGCCTTCCCCTAGTGGTCTGCTATGTAGGCAGGATGAGTGGTTCTTCCTTCTCCTGCAGAGACATAGTCATAGGGTGAGTGGCTCAATTTTCCCTAGTGATTTGTTGTGTACAGGGTGAGTGGTTCAGCCTTCCTCTGGGATACCCCTGGTGACATGTAGGCAGGATGAGTGGTTCATCCTTCCCCTGCTGAGACATCCTACCCATGCAGTCTAGGACTCATGGGAAGTACCTCTCATCTGGCCAATGAGTAGGGAAATGAGGATAGCGACCATAGTAGTAACGATGGACGCATCGTGTTACTACCGTACTCCCTATGCTAGGATAATATTGATTTGGGATCAATGAAACTGACTTCGGGACAGTGTGAGTGGTTTGAGACACTCTCCTTTGGAATTGACTTCGGTTCAGTAAGAGTGATATAACTCACTCTATTTTGGAACTGATTTCGGATCAGTAAGAGTGGTATGATACACTCTCTTTGGAACTGATTTTGGATTAGTAAGAGTGGTATGAGACACTCTCTTCTAATGGGACTGACTTCGGGCTAGTAGAGAATGGTATGAGACATTTTCGATCAATTCTTCTTCTTCATGGTTCAGCAGAACAGAGCAGTGCAGGGCACTGATGGCAGAGATAGCATAGTCTGGTAGATGGATCAACGGATGGAGTTCTCCTTAGTTGAGAGGGAGTGTTAAAATTGGCAACTAGGGCCAAACTCCATGTGGGCCATCTTATTTATGGCAGCTGATATTTTTCTTGGATTCCTCTCATTGAGAGGTGTAGGATTGATCTAAAGATCATCCGATTCCGATAAGTATTCATGGAGATATGAATTTATTTGTGTTATGGGACAATTTGTCAAGGTCGGCCAGCAACCAAATAACCCTCACTTGTGCTCAACGTTTTAGTAAAAAAGGAGGTGGCTTGATAGCCATTTAGACACACTCTTGAGATCTCTCCTCTCCACTCTTCTGGGTTTTGGTGGAAGGAGACATCACCAAGAATCTACGCTGCCCTAATGTAAAGATGCTCTACGCTAAAGGAGATACCCTAACCCTTAACGCTGTCATGGTGAATAAGGCCTAAAACTTAGCTATGGTGAAGAAGGCCTAAAACGCAACTATGGAGAGGATGCCCTAGCTAAATGCAGTCATGGAGATGATGAGGATGCCCTAGCTAAACGTAGTCATGGAGATGGTGCCCTATTATAGACACAACAAAGAGGCAAAGACAACGAGGCAGTTTGAGGACTGCTTTAGGGGTCATTGAAGGATATCCGAGTTGTTGTTAGATGTCCGAAGCGCTGGTTTGAGGGTCGAGTTTCAACAAAGGATAAGGCAGGTCTGTGGGGCAGTTTTAAGGTGGGTTATCTATATGTTTGTGTGGGCTGTAGTAGGAAGGCTAAATGCTGTTGCTTTGGACAGCCACAAGTTGCTGTTGTGCTAGGCCACAAGCCATAGCACCATAACTGGGCTTGCGTAGGGAAGCTAAGGATGTCATATGCCCAAAGGTAGCAACGTAATAAAGGAGGGGCTATCCTAAAGTATGCCGTAGTCTTTCAAGGGCTGTTTGGGAGTCTGTTGGAGAAGTCTAAGGCTACAACTGATCAATTAATGAAAAAGGTATTATAGACTATGTGTGAAGTTGCCTATGTTACTTAGTGCAACGGATCGAAAAGATTGCGAATAACATAAACACTTAAACAATTAGAAAACACATTCAAACACATCAACACAACCAAATTTAATAAAGGAGTTCACCAGACTTCCTAGCTACGTCTCCTGGTCCTTTCGCTTCCAGTGTTGACCTCTCTATTATGTCTTCAAATTGCTGTTACAGGTGTGAGCTCAGAAACAGAGTCTCAAACACGAAAATGGATCTCACCATTGTGTTCAGCTCGAGTTTTCGAGTCAAAATGAGTACACTCGACCGTACTTGGCCACCATGACCTCCAGACCCCTTGGCACGGTTCAAAACTACCCACTCAACTTTTTTGGTGATATGGTATTAATATACCATGTTTAGTTACAAACTGCAATAAATGCGAAATAACATGATTACACTAAAAACAGAGGATAAACCAAAGGACCGGCGGGCGTGGAGTTGACCCCGACCATCCAGCCTTTTCCTGGTGCAGATCTCGATACCATACGATCCGACGGTTATCGCGTCCTGCTCGTCAACTAATCCGGACGATCTACACCGTCGATCTGTCCTGCTTGATCCGATGGCTGTCGTGCAATCTCGCGCTCCAACTAGCACGTCGGTTAATTCTCCGAAAGCACGCGAGAAAAGCTGTTTCGGGATGCTACGTGTCGACCGCTGAGTGGAATCGCGTAGATTTCTGAAAAACCATTTCCAACCTTTGAGGCGTGCGAGAACCTGCCGGAACTCAATGAAGTTTAACTTCTTTTGAATATCCTCATCGTGTTCGTTTTCAAAGATAACCTGCTTGCATGTCTCGACGCAATATGCGTCGATCTCCTTTGATCAGATGATCCAACGACTATGGTGTGAACCAATCACACATATGCCATTCCTTCTCTGCTGACATCATCCAGAACCTGTGACTCATTCCCAGGTTGCCACGTGTCCTGCTGATGTAGGCATTGACTTTTTGACCTAAATCTTTAATTGGCTCTAATTTCTTCATCTGCTTTCGGATTTACACGCTGTTTGCACCATTGGTTTTGTATTAACGAGCACTTTGACTTGAGCCTACTTTCACCTGCATTTGAAGACTTAATCTGGAGGTAAAAATGAATCCATTTTGGATCAACAACTATATGCCCTAACCAGACAGTCACAAACAACCATATGCAAACAAGGTTGGTGCAACATGGATCAATTTGATATTGCTGCCAATGTGTGAGGGTTGGTAGGACTGTCTTGATGGCCTAAACAGTCCATGATGAAGGATGTCCAATCTACCATCCTATGCAGCAAATAGAGACCCTAAACAGTGAACTAATCCAGTCCATGATAAGATGTGACAGCCAGGTGTAGCATGATGTTGAATGCTGTTACATAATGATGGGCATCATGATGAAGTGTAGGGCAGCATGATGTGTGCAGCACAAGTGTATCAAAGTGCAACACTGTGATAATGAATGCTGCAATGAGATGCAATGTGATGGGCATAGTAAGGTACAACTTGATGATGCAGCACATGGATGTGCAACATGATGACAAGGCACAACTTGATGATGCAGTACAGGGAGGTGCAACATGATGATAAGGTGCAACAGTATGATGTGTGCAACATGGTAATGAGGTCCAACATGATGATTGAGTGTAGCACAGTGAGGTGCAGCATGGTGATGGAGTCACCTTGGATTAGTGGAAGCAGTATGCTTTCAACTCAGCTCATATCAACTACCTCATATGCTATCTTCTTAGAGAAGATCTCTGCTGTTATTTAGATAAGTCAAAAGGTTGGCTTCTGATGTATATGTACTATCTCTCTCTCTGTTGAACTATTGAAGAACATATAAGAAGAATTGATCAAGGGTTTCCCCACATTGGGGTTTGTCCCTGGCTATCGCCACATCTTGTGTCCTCTTGTCTTGGCTTGTCTTCTGCGATTTATGTTTATGTTCTATCTGCATTTTACTATCATGTTAAATGTGATTGCTAATTTGGAATTGATATTGAGTTAATGTGAAATATTGAAGTAAATTGCTCTCAACATAGAACATACCTAAATTTAACAATCTTCAACAATTTTTATTCAGAAAGGCATAACTTTTTCATCCGGAAGCCATTTTCAGAGCTGTTTTTTTTGAATCGGCCTAATTTTTCAAGATATTTCCATTGGAACACTTAGTTTCAGCATCTACAGCTTCGGTCTTTTTTAAAATGGAAAGTCCATGCCTAGTTATTTTTAATAGCACCAACTACTTCCAATGGCTATCCTACATGGTGGATTTACTTAGAAGTAAAGGTTTTTATAGAATAGCCTCAGACCAACAGTCTAAACCTAAAGATGAAGATAAGCTAGCCAAATAGGAAAATAAGCAAGATCAAGCACATGGGTTAATAGGGATGTCTATTTCTCCAAATCTTAGATTCCATATTGCAAAAATTGATACCCCCGATGAAGCAATGAAAAAACTCAGTACTATTTTTGGAATTAAAAATGAAATTAGTGCCCATTAATTCGAAAATGAGTTGCTTACTTTGGACCCCAATAATTTTTCTTCCATTGAAGATTTTTTGTCCAAGTTCAAGACCCTTAGACTTCTCTTGGAAGGTGTTGAGGTTAAGAAGGAAGATGGTAGCCTTATCTATTCCATTTTTACTAAGTTAGGACCAACCTACTTTGTGTTTGTTTCCACCTTCCATTCCACTAGAGAAGTCTTTATTTCTCAAGAAAAAGACTACAAGTCCCCTTATTTTGATGCCTTTTTTGATTCTTTAATAAGAGAAAAAAAAAACTCTTACATCTTGGTCTTCTTAATATTGAAAACTCTTCTAAGAAAGCCTTAGCAGCCCAGTAGCAACCAAGTTCAAAGAATCCTAAGAAGCAACATCCTAAAAAGAATGGTCTTAAACCAAACAAGGGTCCTAAGCAATTTCAGTCTCAAAATGAAAAATCAACTCAACAAAATGATAAGGCAAATAAAAACAAAGGGAAGAAGATTGATAGACATTGCAACTTTTGTAATCGTGATGGCCACTTAGAATCCAAATGCTTTAAGAAGATGGAAGCTTTGGAAGCAGCAATGAAGAAGCATAACATCCATTTGGAGCACTCTTCAACTTCAACTTCATGGAATAACACTTTCTGCATGTGGTTGTCAAGCATCTCAGTCTGGTTATGCACTAAATGTATCTTCTTCTTCTCATTCTCATGAGTGGCTCATTGATTCTAAAACTTCTTATCACATGGCAAAAAACAAAGCCATGTTTTCTTCTTTAAATGATTGTAACACCAAAAATATACATGTTGGTGATGATAGATCTCTTAGTGTTGTAGGGTTTGGAACTATTCATCTAGACAATGGTAAATTTAATGATGTGTTATGTGTTCCTACCTTATCCTGCAACCTTCTATCTGTATATCAGATAACTCATTCAGGTGAAGGTAAAACCGTCGAATTTTCACCTCATGATGTTGTAATTAAGGGCCTAAGAGATCCTAGACAGATTTTAGCTACTGGCATTGCTGATGATTCTACAAGGTTGTATAAGTTTGACAACTTTGGGTCGTCAACTCTTCCCTTGGTATTTGTTGCTCATAATGATGAAGTGAGCAAACTTTGGCGTGGGCGATTTGGTCACTTAAACTATCGCTCCCTTCAAAATCTTTGTAAAGAAAATATGGTGACAGGTCTTCCTATGGTATCTTGCAGAGATGGTGTTTGTTCCGGATGTGTACTTGGAAAACATCATCGGGATAGTTTTGAAAAATGTGCCTCTTGGCACGCCTTAGCCCCTTTATAGCTCGTGCATATTGATTTATGTGGTCCACTTCCAGTTGTTTCATTCTCTGGCTACAAGTATTTCTTAACTTTAATTGATGATTTCTCCAGACGCACTTGGGTATACTTCTTAAAACTCAAGAGTGAAGTCTTTAACATGTTCTTGGCCTTTAAGGGCTTTGTTGAGAAACAATCTGGACATCAAATTCTTAAGCAAAGATCTGATGATGGTGGAGAATATGTTAACAACAAATTCATCAACTTTTGCACTGAGCATGGAATTCAATTGCAACACACTGTTCCATATACTCCATAGCAAAATGGTGTAGCTGAAAGGAAGAATCACACCTTAAAGGAAATGGCTAATTGTATGCTTCAATCTAAAGGACTTAGTCTTAATTTTTGGGTAGAAGGAATTAACTGTGCAAATTATATAGTAAATCACACTCCTACTAAGTCACTTTCGTGTTTTTGAAAGTGAAGCATGGGCCCATATTCCAGATGAGAAACATAAAGCCTTAGAACGTAAGAGTGAAAAATGTATTTTTGTTGGATATTCTGAAGATGTCAAAGGATGTAGACTTCTTTAACCTAACTCCAAAAATATAATCGTTAGAAGAGATGTAAAGTTTGATGAAAATATATCGGCCTACGAGCCTAGTTCGGCGGATGTGCCACCTCTCTCTATCTCTTCTACTTCTGAGAACATTCCTTCTTCAGATGATGACAGCGAGGATGACAATCCTCCCCCACCTTCTTGGGATCTTCCTTCAACTCCTCAGCTTTCAAAATGGGTCTGCGTTACTCGGGATGCAACAGGTGCTCTTGCAGGTGATCCTACATAGGAGCGTCGTACACATTCTCAGTTCGATAGAGCCTCCGCTTTATTGGCTCAAGTTTCAACGAATTATGATCTTGACACCTTTGCAGAGCTTCAGGCCATCCAGATTGGGACGCAGCTATGAATGAAGAATATCGTTCATTATTGGCAAATGTTATATGGGACCTTGTTCCTCTTCCCAAGGGACGAAAACTTGTTAGATGCAAATGGGTTTACACAACCATGTTTGGACCAGATGGAAAAGTTGATAAACATAAAGCTCGTTTTGTTGCTAAGGTTTTTTCACAAGTTGAAAGCATTGACTATACTGAAACCTTCTCCCCTGTTTCCAAAATGAACTCTATCCACCTTGTGCTTTCCCTTGCTGCCTCTTTCAAATGGGAAGTCCATCAGATGGATATTAAATCCGCCTTCTTGCATGGGGACTTGCATGAAGAAATCTATATGGAACAAACTGCTGGCTTTATACAAAAAGACTCTAGCCTTGTACGTCTGCTTAAGAAATCCCTTTATGGTCACAAACAAGCCCCTTGGGCTTGGTATGCCAAAATTGATAGCTTTCTTTTAGATACTGGCTTTTCTAGGTGTCATTCTGACAACACTGTGTACACCAAGAAAGTGGGTAAGTCCCTTATCATTCTTGTTCTTTATGTTGATGATCTTATCGTTACTGGTAGTGATCCCAACCTTATAAACCATGTGAAGTCTAGCCTTAAAAGGAAGTTTGAAATGACAGGGTTAGGACACTTGCATTATTTTCTTGGTCTTCAAGTCTTGCAATCCAAAGAAGGTATTTCCCTTTCTCAGTCCAAGTATGCCTGTGATCTTCTACGCCACTTTCACATGGAAGACTGTAAGCCAGCCCCTTTTCCCTTTTAGTCTGGAGTCAAACTTTCAGTCACTTGTACTTCCCCTGAAGTTGATGCTACCTTATACCGTCAACTTGTTGGAAAACCTTTGTATTTGACCCATACCCGTCCTGAACTTTCCTTTGTTGTTGGCCTTGTTGCTCGGTTTATGCACAAACCACATGAAAGTCATTAGAAAGAAGCTAAAAGAATACTTCGTTATGTTTGAGGTACAGTTCAGTTTGGGATTCATTATAGAGTAGGAGCATCTCCTCTGTTGGTTGGTTTCACTGATTTTGATTGGGCTGGTGACCCTGATGATCAGAAGTCTACTGCAGGTTATGTCTTCACTCTTGGTTCTGGACTTATTACATGGGCTTACAAGAAACAAAATGCCATTTCTCTTTCTAAGTATCGTGGCACTATTCAAGCTAGTAAGAAAGCCTTGTGGCTTCGTCAGATCCTGTTAGAGTTTGGTTTTCAGCAGCAACATCCGACTACACTTTGGTGTGATAATCAAAGTTCCATTCAACTATGCAAAGATCTAGTCCAACATCAGCGCAACTAACACATTAAACTACACATGCACTTCATCAAAAAGCTCATTCATGACCATGTCCTTGAAGTGCAATATTGTTCAACCGATGATCAAGTTGTGACATCTTTACAAAGGCTCTCACAGAGGTGAAGTTTACTAAACTTCGAGTTATGGTTGGATTTCTGGAAGTTGTCATTATGGGGGGATAGGCTCTAATGCCTCATTCCTTCTCCTATTGTGTCATCTTTGTACATCCTTCAATCCTATCCGGAGTTGTTCTTAAGGGGGGATGTTAAGATATTCCGACACTTAGGAAATAATTAAGTATAACTTGGTTTAGTGTATAGTTAGGTAAAGTGTGTTTCTTTAGTATGTACTTTTTGTAACTTACAATCCGACGGTCACGATATGTTTTAGACATGAAGTGATCTGACAGTTCATTCTCTCTTTGGTATTACCGATACTTGATCCGTGGCTTAACACCCGATTGGTCCATGATCTCTATTTAAAGAGCATGGAGGGTCATTTGTCTATGATCGTTTATGAGAGAAGCTTATGTGAATTTTCTTTCTTTTTATTAATAATATTGCTTGAAGTGGCTGTGTTGGCGCAGGCCGTGGACTGTTTCCCTCTTTGAGGGTTTTAATCACGTCAAGAATACTGGTGTACTGATCTGTGATCTGTTTGTGAGCGGTGTCCTTTGGTGTTCAATCTAAGGAACTTACCTTGTAAATTTCTACATAAATCTAAGCTCTTCCACATTATATGAATTCATCACTGGTAAGGTATGGTCACTCTCATCTATACAAACTTCTTGAATATATCACGTATACATACCTTCGCTGTCTCTTTCAATGATCTCGACCTTGTCAGGGCTTAAAGCCTCATTATTCGGTCCTTCAAGAAATTCTGTTCAACCTCTATCATTGTGGAAGTTATTAAGTTCAAGTCTTCAATCATGATTACCCAGTTCTGCAACTTAATTGCAGAAATCTTGTCCTAAGAACAGAAAAGTGCTCCTATTCAATACAGTTTTAAGGTCTAATACCTCAGTCGGAAATTTGTCTTTGATCTGCTATAATTAACCTGACATTAATAAGGTATATTGTGTGATGACTGAATCTCTGTATGCATGGGTTCGTACCAGTGTTTTTAAACCCGGTCGGCTCGGAACCAACTCGGCCGAGTTGGTCCGAGTCGGTCAAAAAAAATTTGACCCGGCCATTGAACCGGTTCGGCCGGCCGGGTTAATACCGAGCTGGCCGAGTTGTGTAACAACTCGGCTGGCTCGGTATTAACCTGGTCGGCTCGGCCGAGTCCGTATCAACCCGGCCGGGTTACAGACAGCGGCCAGTGAACCCCAAAAAACCGTTTTTATTTTTTATTTTTTTAATTTTTCTGAGTGTGGGGGACTCCCTGGGCTTCCCTGTCTGACTCATGGGTTTCCCTGTTTGACTCTGATCCCTAGTATTGATATGCTATTCATGGTAATGTTAAATTCTTAAAGTAAAAGTGACATTCTCATTTTCATCCTTTTACTTAAATTTTTAACATTACCATGAAATGACTCAGGATTTTTGAGAGTGGTTCTGGCCTCATTGGATTTCATATGGAGAAAGTAGAATTTTAGATTTCATTCAAAATCCAGCAGACTTATCAGTTTTTCAGCATTTCAGGATTGGGGGATTGCAATGTTTCCATTGAATTTTGTCATGTATTAGGGTATGGAACTCGTATTTAATCAAGAGCACCAATCCCTCTATGTACCTT
The DNA here is from genome assembly GCA_031772625.1 of Pinus tabuliformis. Classification (NCBI taxonomy): domain Eukaryota; kingdom Viridiplantae; phylum Streptophyta; class Pinopsida; order Pinales; family Pinaceae; genus Pinus; species Pinus tabuliformis. The sequence continues at coordinate 1,247,433,804 of CM062811.1, forward strand.
GATGTTAGTGACATTGGTTGTCGAACTCCTCCGGGATTTGCTCCCAAACTGGGAGCTTCTGAAAATGTCGCTCCCGCTCCCGTTTTCGCTCCCACTCCCCGCTTTCGTTCCCGCTCCCAAGTAACACTGAGCCAGATGATGTTGGCAACTCTAGCAGTAGCCAGTAGTACTGGTCACAGACTTTTGTTGTAGAGGCCATTTCTAGCTTCCTTAGTTATGTGTTTTTGTTTTGATCTCTATATCATCATCGTGTATGTGTTGGACAGTGCACTGGGTGCCATTTTGATATAATGGATATGTTCAGGAGCTTACTTTGATCATATGTTATCCTCTATCTATATTCTAATGCTGTGTGTTTGGAAACATGAATGAAAATCTTTAAAATTATGTGTTTTTATAAAAAATAAATATTTAATGTATTTTTTACAATGACCAAGTCATTGAAATCAAGCCGGCCGAGTCGATACAGAGTCGGAGTCGGAGTCGGAGTCGACCCTCGGCCAAGTCGGAGTTGGAGTCGGAGTTTTAAAACATTGGTTCGTACAAGTAGTATTTTTGTTTATGTTGACCTCAGATAATGCTACAGGATTGTATTCTCACTACAGTACAATGATGTATGGCATCATCGCTTCAGATCAAGGATATCTGATCTTACTATAAGACATTATATATATATTTGATGGCTGATCTCGACATCACTCCATAGTATATATTTGCACTGCAAGTATTGCCATCTAAGGCATCACAATAATATGGCATCGTTATGAAATATTATAGCATTCAAATCTTTCCAAATCTCACAAGGTATGATCTGCAACAACCTATGGTATGGTTTGTATCTGGGTTATTAGTACGTACACTATACTATGGTTGACACAGTTCTCTGCTGTATGCATCATAATTCTTTTCATAACCTGCTTCATGAATAGGAACACTATGAGATCTAAAGGCTGTGGATCATACAAAAATTTGATTGTTGGTTCCTCGTGTCAAATCTGGATACCTTTTGAGGGCTCGTATTAAAGAATCACATTTATTTATGTTCCGTTCTCTAAAGAATCTCTGTCTCCTTGGTTATATGACAGATCGTGTCAGCTTTTGGGTCTGCGGCTCATATTCTGGCTCGCACAATGAATAGTATCTTGCTCACACTTAGTACTGATTAACTCTGGAACTCTCATCTCTATCCAATACAGTGGTAATGTATATGCGACATATTCTTCCCATTTGACTAGTATTTTATCCACTAGTGTCATCACTACCCATTGTGATTCTATGTACTCTGGGACATCACCTTTTTAGAAGGTCCATCATCCTATAGTAACTCACACATTCTCTATAACTTGTATTAAGATAAATGAACAGTAATATGAGACCGTGATCTCTACACTAAACATTGATAACAGTATGATCTCGTTGCACTGATGATTGTGTTGGTGACAGTGATAGTGCCTTCATCACAGACTATGATACATTCAATGGAGGAAATAACCCTAATTCTGTAAGGGTTTTGTTAATATTGCAGTGACCTCTACACCTCGATGACAGTAACATAATTCTCATATGATTGACAATGCTCCTGTGACAGAATTGACAACATAAACATGACAAGGTGACAACATGATATATGTGAAGTTATATTTCTTTCTGTTTTAGATCAAGTAGAGATTTGTGAATCAATGTCTGCAGGACAAATTGTATTATAGCCCAGTCATGATCTCAGTTGAAGAAAATCTCCAGCTTCTCATCTCAAGACTAGGCATTTCCTAAGTAATAATATACATGACCTGGAAGATATTGTTGGAAGTAAACCTGCTTGTAACAATTACATGGCATGACTTCATCATCTCCATGATTCAATCTATCAACTATCGAAGAGAGGATAATTGACACCTGTATACTTTGTTCTTATATGAACCAGCTAATGCAGTACCTTCGACCTTGGCATCTTGGATAAGGGGAGAAGTACCTTAGGAGTCTTCTTTCTTGAAGAACAAGAACTTGGCATCCCATTACGGGCCTGTGACCATGAAGTACAGAAGCAGCAAGATTTCCAGTCATAAATGGGGATGTGCACTTTACTCAATCCTTGATAAACCCTTACCATCTGGTGGGTGAATCTATATCCGAATCTCTGAAGGAATTCAAAGAAAAAGGGTTGGGTCAATTAAGAAATATTTTCTTCTGTTGATATTGTTCAAGCCTTCACCATTATTTTTATATGCTCGACCAAGAAAAAGATGATTGCAGTAATCTTGTCCTTTCTTTATGTAATTAAATCGGAGCAGTAGTTGATGACAAACTTCCTTTTTTGATCACATCATCAAAATCTCTTTCGAAGAGGATCAAAGGGTATAGGAGTATTTCAAAAGTCTGGGATAAGTTATGTGACAACTCCTCATGCAGAAATGGTCAAATGGATTATATAGCTCCTCTTACCCAATGATTATGCAGATGACTCGTTGGGCTAGGTCTCAATTCAAATATTCAGAACGAGCTATGACTCAGAGGGAGTTGATTTCTTCCTTAGCTTTAAGGTCTGATATAATGGAGAAGTTGTTGATTCAGACATCTTGTAAAATTGCTGAAGCATAGTATGGTGAACAGTAAGATGCTATAATTCACCTTATTTCATGAAAGACTGAAGTCCGGGAGTTTCGTTGTGGCTGAATGCATAAAGCAGTAAGCTGGGCTTACTATGAAGACATTTGAGTTAGCACTTCTGTGAGTTATTTGAGCACACCTTTGTTGTATATTGCAAAAGAAGATTTACTTCACATACCACTTTATATGGTACAGCAAAGGACATTCCTGTTTTATGGCATGCTTGAGTGGACAGATCTCATGATGAGCAGGTTGTCTGAGGGACACTGTGCAACCTTGAAAATCAAAGTTTAGGCCGTGGTCTCCCTGAGTAAGAGGGAGTAAGATCGGTCAAATACTTTCTTCCTCAAGATGTGCAAGAAGTAGAGGATTGTTAGTTGCTGTCAAGATCTCTGCTGTAAATAAATATGTTTGCTATATATATATATATATACATCTGTATGCTGCCGAATAGGAGCTATGAGGCTCCCATTGATATAGTTTTGATTTTAAAAAAGCAACTTGACACTGTTTCCTATATGAAGGGATCCTTGGTTAAGATTAAATATTGAGCTCTGGGAGCTTCTGGGGGCTTGGGGTACTTATTGAGCTATGAGCGACCATAGGGTGAGTGGTTCACCTTCCTCTATTGGTGCGCTGTGGGTGAGTGGTTCACCTTCCCCCACTGTAGATGACATATGCATAGGATGAGTGGTTCACCTTCTCCTATGGCATATGAGCAGGATGAGTGGTTCACCTTCTCCTGCGGATACCCCAGTGATAGATGCATACAGGGATCTGTTGACATGTCGGTGGGACGTGGTTCATCCTTTCCCCACATATAGGATGTTCATTCCCTACAATTGGTGGTTGACATGTCGGTGGGACGTGGTTCATCCTTTCCCCACGTATAGGAATTGTCCTACGATTGATGATTGTGACTTGTGTTTGTAGGATGTGGTTTATCCTTTCCCTACATGTGATTGTAACTTGTGCGTGTAGGACGTGGTTCATCCTTTCCCTACTCTCGGTGATTTGCATACCTGTAGGATGTGGTTCATCCTTTCCCTACGATGGTTGTGATGTTTGATTGTAGGATGTGGTTTATCCTTTCCCTAACTGTGGTTGTGAGCAAGATGTGATATATTCTTTCCCTACTAATGTTCTTTCATCATTCTACCCATGTAGTCTGGGACACATGGGAAATACCTCTCATCTGGCCAATGAGTTGGGAAAAGTGGTTTGGGACCATAGCACTACTGATGGACGCATCGTGTACTACCTTACTCCCTATGTCTAGGATGAATGATGTTTCTTCAACTTGATCATTTGGGATTAAGTCCGATTGGAGTTCACCTTTTGGTTATGTGGACCGACTTTTGTTAGTGGAGAGTGGCAAGGTCTTTTGACTCACTCTCGATCGATTATTCTTTATTATTCACATTAGTGTTCAACAGAGATGAGATACAAAGATGGTTCACGATGAAAGGATGGCATGATGATTGATGATGGATGGAATTGGCAGGTGGACCCTAGTTGAGAGGGAGTGTTAAAATTGGCAACTAGGGCCAAATTCCACTTTAGACAGCTCCTATAGGGAAAATAATTGTAGCATTAAATTCCTCTTTTTGAGAGGACCAAAATCGACCTAAATATTATCGAATTTGGTTAAGGAGAAGTGTGACTTTGAATTTATGTTTCTCTCATGTAAAATTAACAAGGTCAGCCTCACCTATATGTTGGCTCAATAGGCCCAAATATCACGTCTCTTCCTCCCAACAACTAGTATATATAGAGGTGCTTTCAACCTCATTTGACACATCAAAAAAGGTTGAATCATGTCTGAGGTAGCCGAAGCTGAGAAGGAGGACGCAGGAATATTCTGTTTTGGGTTTTCTCTTCCATCACAGGGCTGAGAATCTTCTGTTGGGAAGGCCGCAAGTTTTTAGGGCATGTTTGGGCTAGTTGTGGTAAACCCCTTTCCCCACATCAAGCCGAGTTCCTCGGGCAGGAGGCTGAGGTTTGTATGATGTAAGTCTGGGCTTGTCTATGGTTGATTTTGACCGCAATCATTATCTATTTCAGAACCGTGTAAGAGCAGAAAAGGAGTCGAACTGGACTAGGGTTACTGGATGGTGGTTTTTCTCTGTAAGTCTCCTCTCCAACAGTAAGCCGCACTCCTTAAGGTAAATCACAACCCTTGTCACAGAAGGCTGTGAGGTTATTTATCCTCACAGCTAGGCCGTGGGCCTTGTCTCCATATTCAAGTGGACCGAAAGGCACATGAAGAGGATGATATTAGCCCAGATCTATCAATTGATGTGCAACGTATCTTATGAAGGAAGGCCGCTGCCCTGGAATGTGAACAAAGGGTGGTTAAGTGGACTACATCAGCATGAAGTTAAACCTAATCAGAACTTAGACTTGCGGAGGCAGTTCTTTTGAAATTTAAACAGTGATTATGATCTTCATATTGGCAAGTTTATGGTTGTACTCTCTCTTCCTTTGTTGAACATTCGATAATAATAATAAGAATAATTGATCAAGGGTTTTCCCCATCTTGGGGTTTTTCCCTGGCTTGTGCCATATCTTTGTGTTCTTATGGCTTGGCTTGTCTTCTACATTTACATTGAATGTTCTTTCGTTAGTCACTGTTATATGTTGATGGTTTATGGTCTTATGGAAATTGATAATGAATTAACTAATTAAGCAGAGAACATCTTAACTCGAATTTTAACATTTAGCTTCGGAATTTGAATTAAAAGATCTTCACTTGATGCACTACTTTTTGGGTCTTGAAGTATGGCAAAAACCTGGTGAGATTTCCCTTCTAAAGGAAAATATGTTGTCAAGCTTTTAGAAGGATTTGGTATGATAAAATGTAAATCGATGAATACTGCAATGGAGATGAACTTCAACAAACTATGTGGTGAAGTTGCAGGTCCTAATTTGGCAAATTCTTCTGAGTATCGACAATTGATGGGGCACTGATGTTCTTAGTGAACACTATACATGACATATCTTTTGCGGTCAATACTCTGGGCCAATATATGATTAAACCATCTCATGCACTTTGGATTACTGCAAAGCATGTGCTGAGATACCTGCATGGGACCATCAATCTTGGATTCAAATACACTGCCAGAGATGTAAGACTACTTGGGTACTTTGATGCTGATTGGGCTGGTAACTCTACTGACAAAAAACACACATTTGGGTGTTGCTTCAGTTTAAGATTTGCCATGATATCTTAGATGAGCAGGAAGCAAAAGTCTGTAGCCCTCAGCACAATTGAAGCTGAGTACATTGCTGCTAGCATCACTAGCTGTGAGGTAGTATGGCTGAGGAAGCTCTTTGGAGAACTATTTTTGCATGTTTTGGATGCAACAGTAATATACTGTGACAATAAAAGTGGGATTCAACTTGCGGAAAAGCCTGTGTTACATGACAAGTCCAAGCATATTGAGATCAAATATCACTATATCCGGGATATGGTGCAGAGAGGAGCAGTAAGACTCAATCATATAAAGATTGATGAGCAGATCGTTGACATTCTTACCAAGCCTTTGCTGAAAGGGAAGTTCTTGGTTTTTAGAGAGCAGCTTGGACTAACGAATGTGACCCTTCCTAGAGAGGGTGGTCATGGATGATGAGCCTTGGTTGTGCGAGATCTTTGTGATGTGCTAGGAAGTGGACCCCCCCAAGCAGAGATGAGACTTGGTTGTGCGAGATCCTTGTCATGTGTTGACAAGTGGATCCCCCCAAGCAAAGATGAGACTTGGTTGTGTGAGATCCTTGTCAAATGGGTTATCCCCCCAAGCAGAGATGTAACTTGGTTGTGCGAGATCCTTGACAGGTGGGTTATCCCCCCATGCAGAGATGTGACTTGGTTGTGCAGGATCCTTGACTAGTGGGTTGTCATCCCAAGCATAGATGAGACTTGGTTGTGTGAGATCCTTGTCAAGTGGGTTATCCCCACAAGTAAACATGAGACTTGGTAGTGCGAGATCCTTGTCATATGTTGGCAAGTGGCAATCCCACCAAGTGAATATAGGGTGATGGTTGAATCTCTCGTATGATGATTTTTCTGCATTAGAGTGAGACATCATTGTTCCAGATGATACAAAGCAGAGATGAGCAGAGAAAGTAGAGATCTTTGTTGCAAAACAAATTCTTCCCTATTTGAGAAGGAGTGTTGAAAATTGGCAGCTCAGGGATGAATTTTTGAAAATAGAAAGTCTAAAAATAGGATTTGTAAAGATAGAAAGTCTAAAAATGAAATTTCCGAAAATATAAAGTCTAAAATTAGAAAGTCTCAAGATAGTAAATCACCTTGCATCAATTGGTAATCAGGTATTGTTGATGAAAAATCACTTCTTATCATTAATCAACCCTAATAGTTCAATCTCGACTTAATAATTTATCATCAATATTATTATTATCCACTTTATAATAATAATAATAATATTATTATTATTATTATTATTAAAACGAATTTCAAGACACTCAATCATGGCTTTCAATAATGTTCTCTTACACTCTCATTATTGGCATGGCACATTCCTCTTACACTGTCATTAATGTTCTTACACTCTCTTACACTCATTAAAACACGTCATAAAAGATTCTCTTACACTCTTACACTCATTAAAAGCATGTCATAAAAGATTTCTCTTACGCACTCTTTAATGCATATGTTAAACTCTCTCTTAAAAGCATAAGTTACAAAGGCATGTGTACCTCCTTAATGGCATGAGTTACATTTCCTAAATGGGCATATGTTACTCTCCCTTTTGGCATGCGAGTTACTCGTCCTTTATGGCATGGATTCATTGCTCCTATATATATGTGCCTCATTCTTTCTCCCCTCACTACCTGTGCATTATGAAAGAAGAATTCAAACTTCAAAGAGAGTTGGACAGAGTTGAAGAAGATTGTGAGAGAGACTTGGAAACTAAGAGAAGAACTTGGTGAGCCAAGGTTGCTTTAGTGCTTCAGTGTTTTAGAGTTGATACAATTGAAGGGAAGGTTGGTTCAATGTGTGCATCTGTTGCTGCTACCAGTGATCTTCATGCTACAACTTGTTCAAATTTGGGTGAACTTACTCATTTTCTTGATCTTTCATTGTATTCTGTATCTTTGTTGAACAATTGATTTCTAATGGAAGAAGAATCTGGGTAGGTTTTCCCCTTGTGGGTTTTGCCCTGGTCATTGGACCTAAATTTTTTGTCTCATTTTGTTCTTGGTTGTCTTCTATTGTGCATTTGATTTATGTTCTATCTACAATTGGTTATCAAATATTGTAACATAAAGAAATTTTGTAATAAGTGTTTGTTACAACATAGAACATCATAATTTCAACATGGTATCAAAGCTTTGGTGAAGACAAGTCCAAGAAGATAAGAACTGTCACTCCTTCCTTGCTGCTGAAATCTTATTTGTTGCTCCTTAATTACTGCTGAAATTTTTTCAGCTGCATTTTCACCGTTGAATTTGATTACTGAAATCTTACTACTGAAATCTTATCGCTGGAATTTTACAATTGAAATTTTACTATTTAATTTTTACTGTTGAATTTTATTGCTGAAATTTTACTACTGAAATCATACTTCTGAAATTTTATTGCAACTGTTCTTCCAAGATTTCAAGGAACCCACAATATGATAGTAATTTTGCAGATAATGATTAAGGTGTTGCATGTGTTTAATAGTTGTGGTTTTGGTACTTGTTGATGCATGCAAAAGTAAATAGTAGTTTTACTTCTATTTATGCATGTGCAAGAAAGTGTTGTCTTGAAAAGAAGTATAATGCATAGAAGGTTATGAAAGAATAATTGATAGAAATTGAATGTTGAAGATAGGGGGATTTTGACTCTTACATTATATGAGAAAGGTCACAATCTTATGGGTTTTAGTAATTTTGATATTAGTGTTTACTAACAATAGTGCTTGTAGGTAAGAATCATGCCTTTTGCAAAAGATGGAATGAGAGTTTTCTAAACTAGCCTCTTTTGCAGTGATCAAAGATGGATTATAACTAATATCATTGCAGACAATGAAGTCAATATGTATAATTATTATTACATGCCTTCACTTTGAGATCAAGATTTGAAGATTTTTATAAAATCAATGGAAAACCTATCCATGCATTGATTCATGATAAGTAATCATCAATATAAACCGTGGCACCAAAAGTTCACTCATCTTCACCACAAAGCATTACCTCGTGTGAGAAAGATGGTTTCCATAATGCCTGAGATTAGAGTGGATCATGATGGAGTTTGCCAAGTGGTGTTCAAGAAGATGCATTTCTTCTGCCAATGACATATGACGGATGGACAACGGTAATTTATGGAGGCCAGATCAAGAGGGAGCTAACAACTTCCTTCAATTCCCTTAAAAAAAGTATTTTCAGGTCTTATGTTGTTTCTTTGTGTTACTGCGCTTGTTTAGATTGATCTTTATAGATTGTTGGTTATTCTTCCTGCGTTAGTATTTGAATGATTCTTTCACTGACTTCTTGATGAGGATGCGATCAAGAAAAACAGATCCTGAAGATCATCAGGGTGCAGAATGTGGAGGGAGAGTAAACTCTAAGAGGAAGCTGGTGTAAGGATAATGAAGGGGTCACTCTCACACCTAGAAAAGATAGAAAGACCCGCTTCATCACTAGTCCTTTGTATCGAGATTGAGGAAGATGTCAAGCCATCCCATGACTTGAGTGGACATGAAGTGGACAAGAGCTCAAGACTTCTGCAAGGAATTTGGAATCAAGAATGAGACCACCATAACATATAACCCAAATCAAAATGGGCACTTAAGGATCTTTGACTGGTCTGTCTACTTTCATGTGCCAAAGGAAAATAGTACCAAGCTGGAAGCTTCAAGTAAGAAAGGTATGATTGTTGGTTATTGTGAAAATTCTAAAGCTTACAAAATATATGTGCGTGGTAAAAAAACTATAGAGTTTGTTAGAGATATAAAATTTGATGAATATGCAACTCTTGGAAAGGCAATAGACACTCCTCTTCCTCCTGTTAATGTTGATAGCCAAGATGATGCATTTGAGTTACAAGAAAATCCTGAGCTTGAAATTGATCATGTTAATGAACCCATGGATCCTCCTCCATTTGTTCCTCCTGCTAAAAGGAGACCTTTATGGCTTCGTGTCACCCTTCAAGATGCTGATAATCAAGCTGCTCCCAGAGGAACCTTCAAAGAAAGCAAGAAACCGTGCCGATTCCAAGGCTATGTTGTAGCCATGAGCAACATTATTCAAGTTGAACCATGCACTTTTGAAGAAGCTGTGAAGGCTCAAGTGTGGAAAGATGCAATGGTTGAAGAATATGAGTCCATCATTCATAATGATGTATGGGAAGTGGTTCCAAGACCCCAAGGTAAATCTGTCGTGTCTTCTAATTGGCTATATAAAATTAAACATGGCGCTGATGGCAGTTTTGAAAAATATAAAGATAGATTTGTGGCTAGAGGGTTCACTTAGAAAGAGGGAATAAACTATGATGAAATCTTTGCACTTGTTGCCCATTATACAACCATCCGATCTATTGTGGCTCTAGCTGCTAGCCAAGGATGGTCCCTTCACCAAATGGATGTGAAGATTACTTTTTTGCATGGTTTCCTCAAGGAAGAAGTATTTGTGGAGCAACCACAAGGTTTTGAAGTACATAACTGGAAAACTTATGTGTGTAGACTGAAGAAAGCCCTCTATGGTTTGAAGCAAGCTCCAAGAGCTTGGTATGCCCACATTGATAGATTTTTGATGAAGCTTGGTTTGACTAGAAGTAATGTTGATCCAAATCTTTATTTCAAGACAGTCCAATGTATGCCTTTGATTTTGGTATTATATGTTGATGATTCATTTCTGACTGATGGTGACCCTCTTATCCTCTAGTGTAAGAGGGAGTTAGCTTCCAAATTTGAAATGAAAAATCTTCATTTGATGCATTACTTTCTGGGTCCTAAAGTATGGCAGAAACTTGGTGAGATTTTCCTTTCTCAAGGAAAATATGTTATCAATCTGCTAGGAGGATTTGGTATGACAAAATGTAAACCCATGAATACGCCAATGGAGATGAACTTCAAGAAGCTATGTGGTGAAGCTGCAGGTCCTGATTTGGCAAATCCTTTGAGTATCGACCACTGATGGGGGCACTGATGTTCTTAATGAACACTAGACAGGACATATGTTTTGCAGTCAATACTCTGAACCAATATATGATTAAACCATCTCATGCAATTTGGATTGTTGCAAAGTATGTGCTGAGATACTTGCATGGGACCATCAATCTTGGATTGAAATATATTGCCGGAGAGATGTAAGACTACTTGGGTACTCTGATGCTGATTGGTTTGATAACTCTACTGACAGAAAAAGCACATCTGGGTGCTGTTTCAACTTAAGATCTACCATGATATCTTGGATGAGCAGGAAGCAAAAGTCTGTAGCCCTCAGCATGGCTGAAGCTGAGTACATTGCTTCTAGCATGGCTAGCTGTGAGGCAGTATAGCCGAGGAAGCTCTTTGGAGAACTATTTGAGCATGTTCTGGATACAATTGTAATTAATTGCGACAATAAGAGTGGGATTCAACTTGTAGAAAATCTCGTGTTCCATGACAAGTCCAAGCATATTGAGGTCAAATATCGCTATATCCGGTACATGGTGTAGGGAGGAGTAGTAAGACTCCATCATATAACGACTGATGAGCAGATCATTGATATTCTTACCAAGCCTTCGTCGAAAGGGAAGTTCTTGGTTTTCAGAGAGCAACTTGGATTGACGGATGTCACCCTTCCTAGAGAGGGTGGTCATGGATGATGAGCCTTGGTTGTGTGAGATCCTTGTCTTGTGTTGACAAGTGGAACCCCCCAAGTAGGGATGAGACTTGGTTGTGTGAGATCCTTGTCAAGTGGGTTATCCTCGAAGTAGAGATGTGACTTGGTTGTGCAAGATCCTTGGCAAGTGGGTTATCCCTCCAAGCAAAGATGAGACTTGGTTGTGCGAGATCCTTGTCATGTGTTGACAAGTGGATCCCCCCAAGCAGAGATGAGACTTGGTTGTGTGAGATCCTTGTCAAGTGGGTTATCCCCCCAAGCAGAGATGTGACTTGGTTGTGCGAGATCCTTGACAAGTGGATTATCCCCCCAAGCAAAGATGTGATTTGATTGTGTGAGATCCTTGACAAGTGGGTTATCCTCCCAAGCAGAGATGAGACTTGGTTGTGCAAGATGCTTGTCATATGTTGGCAAGTGGCAATCCCACCAAGTGAATATAGGGTGATGGATGAATCTCCCTTATGATGCTTCTTCTTCATTAAAGTGAGACATCATTGTTCCAGATGATACATGATAGAGATGAGCAGAGAAAGCATAGATCTTTGTTGCAGAAAGAAATTCCTCCCTAGCTGAGAAATTCCTCCCTAGTGTTGAAAATTGGCAGCTCAAGGATGAATTTCTAAAAATAGAAAGTTTAAAAATAGGATTTCTAAAAATAGAAAGTCTAAAATTAGAAAGTTTAAAAATAGGATTTCTAAAAATAGAAAGTCTAAAATTAGAAAGTTTAAAAATAGGATTTCTAAAAATAGAAAGTCTAAAATTAGAAAGTTTCAAGATAGTAAATCACCTTGCATCAATTGTTAATTAAGTATTCTTGATGAAAAATCACTTCTTATCATTAATCAATCATAATAGTTCAATCTCGACTTAATATTTTATCATCAATATTATTATTATCCTCTTTATGATATTATTAGTATTATTATTAAAAGGAATTTCAAGACACTCAATCATGGTTCTCAATAATGTTCTCTTACACTCTCAGTATTGGCATGGCACATTCCTCTTGCACTCTCTTTAATGCTCTTACACTCTGTTACACTCATTAAAGCATGTCATAAAGGATTCTCTTACACTCTTACACAATAAAAGCATGTCATAAAAGATTTCTCTTATGCACTTTTAATGCATATGTTACACTCTCTCTTAAAAGCATAAGTTACAAAGGCACGAGTACCTCCTTAATGGCATGAGATCAGTGTTGTTAAAATCGCGATAAAATCGGAAAATCGCGATTTTTTCCTCTGCCCGATCAAATCGCGATTTTTATTCGTAAAAATCGCCACTTTTTTTTATACCGATTTTTATCGAAAAAATCGCGATTTTTAAGGAAAAAATCGTGGGGGCTTGGTACAGCATAGTTTTATAACTTTTTTTGGGTTTTTTCATGCAATTTTTTTGAAAGAAACAAATAATTTTTGAGTGGGGCAACTTAATGATCAAGTCTATGCCCTAGTATGGATATGCTATTCATGGTAATGTTAAATTCTTAAAGTAAAAGTGACATTCTCCTTAATCTTCATTTTCATCCTTTTACTTAAATTTTTAACATTACCATGAAATGACTCAGGATGTTTGAGAGTGGTTCCAGCCTCATTGGATTTCATATGGAGAAAGTAGAATTTTAGATTTCATTTAAAATCCAGCAGACTTATCAGTTTTTCAGGATTTTAGGATTGGGAGATTGTAATGTTTCGAGGTGACACCATCCGCCCAGCCTACCCCTGCCACCAGTAGAGGACGTGGTCTACCTCCTATAGCTCCTACTTCTAGTTCTTCAGCTTCTAGAGCACGTCAGACTCCACTGCCATTTCCACCAGCACAGGCACCAGCTTCTACATCTAGAGGGAAAGAGAAAGCTGTGCCATTTTCTCGCAAGAGGGGCAGAGGAAATCAATAGGATTAGACTTTCATTTTATTGTATATGACATTATGACATGATGAGATACATTATCATATTTTTTGTTGATATTTTGAGGCTGAGTTGGACTTGGGACTCAGGACTTACTATTCAGGACATGATTCAATGTTATGTGTGATTTTAGCGCTAGAAATGATATTAAACATCTTATATATTAGTTTTTTTATCATATTTATGTGTCAATGTATTTATTTTATGTTGTAGATGGTTTAGATATTAAAAAAATTGAAAAAAAATGAAAAAAAATGAATATTTTTGTGCCAAACGATTTTTTCCTGCTTTTTTCCGATTTTTTCCCGATTTTAACGATTTTTTCCGCTTTTTTCCCGGCGCCGATTAAATCCCGATCGCGATGTGTGCAACACTGCATGAGATACATTTCCTAAATGGGTACATGTTACTCTCCCTCTTGGCATGCAAGTTACTCCTCCTTTATGGCATGGATTCATTGCTCCTCCCATATATATGTGCCTCATTCTTTCTCCCCTCACTACCAATGCATTGTGAAAGAAGAATTTAAACTTGATAGAGAGTTGGAGAAGATTGTGAGAGAGACTTGGAAAGTAAGAGCAGAACTTGGTGAGCCAAGGTTGATTCAGTTGAAGGGAAGGTTGGTTTAGTGTGTGCATTTGCTGCTACTACCAGTGATCTTGATGCTACAACTTTTTCAGATTTGGGTGTACTTACTCATTCTCTTGATCTTTCATTGTACTCTATATCTCTGTTGAACAATTGATTTCTAATAGAAGAAGAATCTAGTTGGGTTTACCCCTTGTGGGTTTTGCCCTAGTCATTGGACCTAAATTCTCTGTCTCATTTTGTTTTTGTTTGTCTTCTATTGTGCATTTGATTTATGTTCCATCTACAATTGCTTATCTAATATTGCAACATAAAGAAGTTTTGTAATAAGGGATTGTTACAACATAGAACATCATAATTTCAACATCGTGCACTGTAAAAGGCCATAAAGGGGCAATAAGGAACAAACTTGTTCTTGAACAGGTCTAGGTGCATTTTGGGATATCAAGAAGCGTTGTTTTAGACAAGGACACCATGTTTCTCAATACATTTTGGATTACATTGTGGGAAAAGATGGACACAAAATTCAAGAGGTCTACGACATTCCATCCACAAATAGATGGGAAAACAAAAGTAGTCAACAGGACTTTGGTACAACTTTTGAGGGGTTACAATTTGAAGCATCCGAAGACCTAAGATGAAAATTTGGTTTTCATACAAACTCCTACAATAGAGCAATCCACATGTCAACTGGTAAGTCACCATTTGGGACATGTTTTTGATATTTGCCACCTTCATCTTTATATGTTAGATATGAGCATCAAGGAGGAGTCAAGGATGATCTTATAGAGGATGCTTTAAGAGCAGAAAAATTTGTCTAAAAGATTAGGTAGATTTCATTTACAGATACAGGATGCGTTGAAGAAGTCATAGAAAAAATACAAGGCTAGGCATGATTAGTGTAGGACAAAGAGGTCATTCATAGTGGGAGACAAAAATATGGTTGCAGTTGAACACGGAGAGGCTACAGGGTCTGGGTAAGAAAATCTAGGTTCTGTGAAATGGTCCTTTTGAGATACTTGATAAGATGGGAAGTAATGCTATAGACTCAATCTATCCCCAAACATATGCATTTACTTAGCAGCGAATGTGGAAAAGTTGAAGCTTTATGAGCCTTCATGTTGAATTAGGGGGAGGAGTAAGTCCCACCTTCCATAGAGGATTTAGCACCAGATGCTTAGGCAGAGTTGGCAGAGAATACAATTTTGCAAAAAGAGGTTCAAAACTACAAGATTGGAGCAAGATGACCTTTGGTACATTGCATTGAAAGGAGGTATGATCCAGATTGGGTCATTATATAATTTTTATACATCTTGATGCTTTCAGAGTAGAAAAATTGAAGGAATCAACTTATAGGAGCATTTTTATTGGCGGGATTCCGATTGGAGAATTGGGGTCTAAAACCTTCCGAGACTAGTTTGAGGCCTTAAATGATGTTTTTGGGTAAGAACTTCCTGCTTAAGCATTGGACTTTGCGATGTTGTTTCACACTTGAGGACCTTTCCAATAGTGCAAGAATTGCGTGAATCGGAGCTCGAATGCAAAAGTTATGCCTTTCGGAATTTGACTTATTGTGATTGACCATCATAAGTAAAGAGGATGCCACATCAACCCCTATTATTCATGGAAAAGGAGTTAGCCATGTGAAGACTATGAAGAAGACTCTAAAAGGGTCAAAGTTGTAACTCTAGTTGAAAGTTGAAGGCATATAACTTAACCCTTAGTTGGCTATCAAGTTGTGTTAAAACTGGGCCACTAGAAGGAAAAGGGTTTCCATTCTATTTGCTTGCATTTTGTTCCATGGTAGAGTAGAGTAGCTAGTTGTGGATAGAGGGAGAACATGACAAAGAGAGCGTGTGTCTTGTAGCAGCCCATGGGCCATAGGTCTCAGGCAACTCCATAGAGAGTGCCTTCTCCTTTGTACTTGCATCATTTACATTTCAAACAAAAGAGAGCAGAGCAACCTCTCCTTCTAGCTGGGTTTTCTGTCGTAACGGTTTACCAATGCATATCTTTGTGTTCATTGTGGTTTGTGAGCGAGTGTATTTACTTGTTCTCTATTTTCCACATATTATCTATTGCATGTATAAACAACATAGTAATAACAAATATAGAATCTAAAAGGAATTAACCCTTCATAGTATAGGTTTCAGTTTATTTTGCAAGATATGATGTGACGACTGCCTAATGGAATATCCACAACAGTTTACAGATCAAAAAAACCTTTGTGATAGTTTCCAATCTATTCGAAGCAAAATATATCGTAAGTAAAGGGTTTAAGGTAAGCGCCAAAATCCTCCCTTCCTGGGCACATCGAACTGGTAATGGTGTATATTTGTATTTCAAGCATATATTATTAAACTGGAACTATTTCTAACTTATTCTAGCAATTAGAAGTCCAATATGTAGGTTAGATTTAATTTCTTTGTTTTTACCTAGTGGGATTTGATCCTAAAACCACAGTGACAAAGTTTGTAGCTAGTTGAAAACTCATACTTGTTGCGGATCTGAATCTTAAGAAGCGCCTAAAGTGATCTAACATTGTTGTCCTAGCTTCCCCACCCCTAGATGATCAATATATATTATAGAGTGTGTAGGCACTATTGGGTGGCCCTATAAAGGTAGATTTGCTGCTGTTTTCCTACTTTTTCCTGCATATTTTCAGATCTGCAGTCACAAGACAGCAAGCAAAAACACACAAGGTTCAATTCAAGAATAACTTATAGATTTGGTAAGTACATTAAAACTTTACTCATTTGAGCCATTAGCACATTGTTTATCTTCAGTTTTGAGTAAATCATCTTGTTGGTCAGCACTGTTTTCTTGCATAATTTGCACTTCCAGATCAGTAAAACAGTAAATAATTAACATCTCTTCACCCAAGAACCCATTCAAGGCATTAGTCAATCATTTGTTGGATGAAGTTGTCTCACATAGAGAATCCTCCCATAGCCATTCAAGTAGGAGTTGTGCTAAAAAAGGGGACTCATGCTGAGGTGACAGTGGGCAGTTGTCCTATGTGTGCCATCTTGGCAGCTTCAAGGAACTTGGCAAGCCTTTGGGCGGTAACAGTACGATCTTTTGGACTTTAATCTAAAGGTGTTAGTTTGTGATATAACATGCATAAAGAGTGGCTCTCCATCTAGACTAAGGTATATGCCATAATAATGTGAAATAAACAAAAAATATACCCTCGTGAACTAGGGAGCTGTCACCAGGAGGGTGTATCCACATCAACGCACCAATGATTGCCTCTAGAAACATGTAAATGGGGTTAATAAACTAGGCACTCTAATAAAATAATATCAGCCATAGGAATGTGCCATTATCATGTGAAATAGAACCCCATGTACTAGGAAAACCACCCCAAGACAAATTTGTACCACATCATCATGTGCATCATGTCAAACCACACTAACCATCTCGGAACCATTTGATGAAGGATACCTCATACTAAAGGTACCATCATGTCAATGAAACACGTGAAGGGTACCACTGGTGCTCTGCAAGTAATGTATTATTGGTCAATTAATGGTGCTCTTGCTTGGCCGTAGAGGCATTAGCAAATCTCTCAACACTATTCACTCTCCTCTAGACATCACACACCTAATTGTTGAGGCATTTAGTCAGCAGAACCATAAGAGTAATGCTAAGGAAAGTGTGTACACCCAAAAATTAGCTCCTGTATATGTCCAATAATTAATCAATGTCATAAAAATTTCTGTCTTGTGCAACTGGATTGTGATAAAAATAACTAATTTGACCTCATACAACATGAGGGGTAGCATTATCTATGTATTTAGTGTATGCCTGCTTTCGTATGAGTGGCCGTTTTTATTTGATAATTGAAACATAAATTATTTTGTCCTCTCCATTAGATGCTTTTAGCGTCATTGGGTTTTTAAAAATCAGTTGAAGTTTTTCTTCCCTAGTATTTATGATACTTGTTGCACTTTTTAATGTCCAGTTTAGCAATGGGGTTTTGATGTGAATGCAAGTTGAAATATTGGGTTAATTGATGTGTTGAAGCATGAACTGATGTTTTCTGTTTTGAGCTAACTGTTTTGCTGTTCTTTAAAATATTTCAGAATTGCCATGTGAGAGAGAGTGTAGTAGAGGTGAAGATTATCGAATGATTAAGCTTACAATATTTGACTATTTGGTAAGTTTACTTCTAGAGCCATTCTGTGTTGGTATGCACTAGATTGTTTTCATTTCAAATTTGCATGGTTTGTGGTTTGTTCATGTAATTTTCTCCAAGTACAATCTTTAAATTGAAACAAGCTAAACTGCATGAAAATGTTCCAGACATCAGGTTTGGATTTTTTTATCATTGTAACCCCAGAACCTTTTACTGTGGGTCATTATCTGGACATCGTAATTTCTGTGTCAAGAATAATTAAACACTTGAAAGTATTCTCATATTTTAGCTTTGTTACGTTTTTGCTCTGTTGATTCTTTCCTCTGTTCAGATGACCTTTTTGTCTCTCAGGCTTTGCATTTCAGCTTTCAGTTGTCAGACAATTAGTGTACCCATGTGTACTAGATGTTTCTGCTTAAGTGTCAAGACATCAAAAATATTTTTCACATTTTCTCTTGTTGTTTTCCTAAAGCTAGGGTATTTGATAGATCATTTTGTTTGGTTTCATAATACTCTTACATTTCATACCTCATCTAAGGCAGAGCAAGAAGGAACAAGATGTCATAGTGGAGTGCAGAGGCCAAGATGCTGCTCGATTCCAGAATGCTGATCATGTCCACGGGTATTATTTTAATTTTAGATTCCAATCCAAAGTTTGTGTTTCTCATGATTACTGGATTTGCTTCTTGTAGTTTCAAATTTTTGTTAGCGTTACTATAAATGGTGGCTTAGGGGTGTACTCTAAAGGTAGCTTAGTCTCTTTGTAACATTGAGATGCACAGTGTTTTCTTAATATCATCTGATAGCTATATGGCATCCATGTTTACACCCTATCTCAGTATAAGTCCAACACATCTTCCTTAGCAGCAATCTCTAAGGAGTCATATTTTTTCTATTTGGTTTCATCCTAGCATAAAAGTCTACAGCTAATTATCTTTAAAAATATAAAACAGATCGTAATAACTTCCCCACTAAAGGTGTCTTTGCATCTTCTTATATAGACAAAAGTAATCCATTTCAGCATAATAGTACTCCATGTTCCTCTTACATGCTTCCTGATAATCCATACATCCCCTAAAACACTCCCTTCCAACATAGAGGCTTGACTAAGACGGTAGGAAACTATGATGAGATCCATGCCCACAATGCTCAAGGCACTCAACATACCTGAAAAACATGATTTGTTGTCTTCTCTTTTTGACTTATAACAGCAACACCCATTTGTTAGTCCCGAGTTATGATGCCTGTCCTTAACTGTGAAACTTGGGTTAAATACAATCCAGCTCCTATTTTGATCTATGCTGCCCATCTTGATCCCCTACCTTTTTAATAACTCTTTTTGCAATGGGTGGTGTAAACATTGTCATCTCACAAAGTTTGTTTGTTTTCTAGCAAAATAGGAGCTTGCAATAACTCCACGACCAATCTTTCTAGGTAGAACCTTGCACTTTTGATTACATTTTTAACGAGATTAGATTCTGGACTAAATTTACAGAGTTCACTGTAGGCATTTTTTGTCTACATTTAAGAGACGTTGGGCATGATTAACAGGTTTCAACTCTACCAATTAGGACCTCTATATCCCACAACACCCCACATAACCAAAAACTCAAAAGTCTCATAGAGAATCTTTTCATCATGGAATTGAATAAAAAACTGCCTGCTTGTCTTTGAACTTTGGGCAAAGTCAAAATAGAGCACACGGCCAAGCCCTGATCACTTCTTGGCCTCTCAAATTCCTAGTGCAGGTACCTTAAAATTATTTGCCAAATATGTATAATCCTTATGCTAAGGACAACCAATCTTGATAATGAATGGATTAGCTTCTCTAGTCACATCACAAATCCCAAATAGATCCCTTTACACCTACCACATTGGAGTGTTTATTCAGTGACTAACTAATATCTGCCATGGCTCATCCCTGCTCAATGCTCTTGCTGCCAAAACTGGAACATATATTCAAATATTTGTTCATCTGAGTGCCCCCTTTTCCTGTAGGAGGGTAAACATATCCCAGGTAAAAAGCAAAAAGGCTTTCCTTTGCACCTCTTGATCTCCCATTTACAGTTAAGGACCTATTACCACCCAAATTGTACTTAACGATCAAAACCCTAATCCACAAGGTACAACTCAAGTGGCAACTGTTAGGAAGGTCACCACTATCGCCTCAATAAGCTATCATCTTCATTTTAGGCCGGCTCTCCTTCAGCTCAAGGGCAGTACCACTAGTAGGATTATCAAAGCTAAGCAATGAGGAATAAGGTGAAGTGAGAATTGCCTTAGTAA
The DNA here is from genome assembly GCA_031772625.1 of Pinus tabuliformis. NCBI lineage: Eukaryota > Viridiplantae > Streptophyta > Pinopsida > Pinales > Pinaceae > Pinus > Pinus tabuliformis. Next base: position 1,247,454,167 of record CM062811.1, read on the forward strand.
ATCATAGTTTTGGGGTTTTTTAGGGTTTTTTTTTGTGACCCAAAGGAACCCAACAGCTCGCCTGACATGTAACTATTAGTAAACCTCTGGGGGTCTATGGCCTGTCCTCCTCTCAGTAAACCGGGTCGCAAACAGGGGGATTTGAACCTAGGTCTCTTGAGTTTCATTGATTTCACATATCTCGGATTACCAATTGAGTTGCCGCCCCAGAACATGGTTTCATAAGGGTCGATTGAAGGAAGTAGAGATTAGTGCCAAATCCAACAAGGGCAGTGGAGATCAAATGGCAGATGAGGTCAAGAAGAAACCATCTTAAGAATTGGCCTTTTTCTTTCAAGGATTAGGGTAAGAGATTATAACTAAATAGGAGAATAATCCCTCATCCAGTCATGATCAACAATGGAAATCAAGGCCCAACAAAAAGGGACTCTCAAGGGGACAACTTTCACCAACAAGATCATCTATGGCTTGACAATATTACTTAATACATCTTGCTATGGTTCTGTGGTCGCCCGGATTGTACAGGTACCGCGGTCCGCGACAACCACTTAGGGTGGGGGCTGTCACTCCGATCCCCGCCCACTCCATTCTAGCTGTCTCCCAATAGTAGGCTATGGGCGGTAGTCCCTATGGAATGAGGTGAAGGAAAACAAGTTGGGAACCAACTTGCTTGGGAGACAGGGATGAGTGGCCTAGCTACTCGGTAGAATTTAGTAAGATTAATGATTAGATTAAATTTTAAGTATGAGACCAGTGCCTTATGGAGTCACATTTCTTGCTTATTATAAATTGAAACCAAGTAACCGGATGGACATCCGCTGCTTGAATGATCGACTAACCTATATGATGTGCAAATCCTAGGATCTATGTGTGATGCAATCATAGTTTTAAAAACCGGAACCGGTGATCGGACCGGTCCACCTAATAAACCGGGTTTCAAACTAAAACCAGTCAAACTAGGACTAGTCAGGTCTAAATGAACCGGTCTTTAAAAAAATACATGAAATAATTAGTTTTTAATAAAAAAAGCTATTTTTAAGATTTAAAACCATGATTCCAAACCAATAGAGACAAAATATGCAAGGTTTTCTCATCTATATACCATGTAAAGGTGAATAGATCAAAATGGCATTGAGTGCAATACATATCTGCAACAAAATACATGATCAATGAGGCTGTAAATGGCCTCTAGAGTCCGAAAACAATGCTCTAAGCTCTAGGGTCACTGACCTATTACAAGTCTACATATCAGTGATCAACAACATGATCACTCCTCATCATGATCAAACTCATCACCACTACTAGACAAGAGATTATCAACATGAGCTACATGAATAATATGGCTCAAAGTTTGAGGACTCCTAAAACTCCTCTACAACTTTAGTAGTAGTAGCAAAAACATACATCAAAACTACAAATCACTGATCAACATGGTCACTCATGAAACTCATCATTGATTCAACACTACTAGAAATACATAAACATCATCAATAAGAGATACATAAACATCATCTAGCTCAAAGTCTTCGGACTTGGATTGCTCAACATTATGACATGATAGAATTTGAAAAGGTTTAACATGCCTAACCAATGATTTTGGTTTGAGTGAAGGGTTCATCTCCTCAACCTTATAATGTGGTAGAAAAAGATTAGCATGCCTAACTAGTTGTTTTCCTTTGAGTGAAGGGTGCATTCTTGTTAAGGCCATGGTAGAGGAGTTCAACAATCAATACCACCAACATCAACAAAGTTCAACAATCAATGCCACCAACATCAAGGTTCTTAAAGGGCTTCATGCTCTTGATCAAATGCCAATTTCATACCCTCACGCATGATAGAATCAAATGGAAACATTGCAAACCCCCAAACCATGAAATCCTGAAAACCATTAAGTCTGCTGAATTTTGAGTGAAATCTAAAATTCTAATTTCTCCATATGAAATCATACCCTCACTCATGATAGAATCAAATGGAAACATTGCAAACCCCCAAACCATGAATTCCTGAAAACCATTAAGTCTGCTAAATTTTGAGTGAAATCTAAAATTCTAGTTTTTCCATATGAAATCCAATGAGGTCGAAACCACTCTCAAACATCCTAAGTCATTTCATGGTAATGTTAAAAATTTAAGTAAAAGTGACATTTCGTTTAATTTTCATTTTCATTCTTTTACTTTAAGAATTTAACATTACCATTAATTGCCAACATTGCTAGGGTTGAGATGTGTCAGGAAAATGAGAGGGTAGGCATGTTTTTCATGGAGGGACTATTTTTGCAGGAAAACAACCCCAAATTTTCCTCAAAACAACTTCAAAACTCACAAAAATGCATTATGTTGGGTTTATAGCTGCCCTGGCAATAAACCGGTCGGTTTATGATGGAACCGGCCGGTTTGACCATAAATTGGCCGGTTCGACCATAAATCGGCTGATTCTGTCCTAAACCGGCCGGTTAGGACCGTTTTTTCTAATTTTTTGGCGAAGAGTGGGGTCAAATTGGGTTTTTTGGCCAGTTTGACCCTGTCGGCTAGTGAACCGATTGGTTCGACCGGTTACCGGTTCAAATCGGCTGGTTTTTAAAACATTGGATGCAATGATCTTGGTTATTTTTAATTATGTGCCTAGTCTAAGTAGAACCTCTCCCTTAACTGTTTTGAGAAACAATCTTCAGAGTAGGTTGTGAAATGGAAGCCAATGGGAAGCAGGCAGTGGCCTGATTAACGATACCTCCCCTTGTGTTCCACCCACCCAGTGCCTCCGACGCTGCAGACACTGTGGCTCTGATGACTGCAAGGTCACTGTGTTAACCACTAAGAAGAGTTGAATCCCTCAAGCTAATTGGAAAATGAGTGCCCTAAGAGTCTATCAACCTAGCTTATGCTAGGAGGTAAGTTCTTAATGCAAGCTAGATCCTAGAATGCTTATGCAAGATAGATTGAGTGAACTTATCTTGAGTTAAGATTGGTTCATGTTATTTAAGTACTTAGTGTGAATTATCTTATAGCAAGAGTACTTAACAATGATTAACTAACAATCTTAGGGCAAGACATGTGCTCAAAGATACAAGTGCCAATATTCAACAATATTCCACAAAATGCTTAGAAAATTGCCAAATGACCAATGAAACTTAAGATACCAAATGCTTAAGATAAACAACCAAGATATCAAAACCTCTTAAGATTATGATTCCTTAAGAGCAATTATCCGATGATTTCTTAACAATGCCACAATTAAATGTCAAATACAATAATGCCAATTAGATCTCAATGCTCAAACAACTTAGACCATCAATGAGATAAGAGAGTCTTGAGTGTGGGAGTGCTTTTAGTGCAAAATTCAGAATTTTTTGTAAACTTAGAATGAGATAAACAAGTGTTAGATCTCAATAATCATATCAGCAGTAACTTCAGAAAATTTAAGCACTTATTATTTATAGAACAGCAGTAAGAAGATCACTTTAAACAATGAAATTTGGCCGACACATGAAGCATGAAATTTTCCAATGACCAGCAAATGTAAATTTATGATTTTCAGACCTCTTAAGATGTTATATGTGACTGTTAGGATAACAGTAAGAAACTTGTAACAACAGCAAGGAAAACACCTTAGATCCAATAGATATCAAACCAATAGTGACTGGCAATGATTAGTAAAATGTCCAATAACTTGCCAAAGTGAAATATGAGTTTTAAACCACTTTAAGATGCAGTATTCAGTGCTAGATCAGATGTGATATATCTTATAACAACAGTAAACAAATCAGTAGATCAACAAGCTAATGATGTTTAAACCAATTCCCAATATGCCAAAAATAGTAAAAATTCACCAAATTTGAAAAATTCAATTTTTTTGAGCCTTCTTTAAATGCGTGATTCATAAATTCTAGATCTGATTCAGTAATTTATCCAGTAAATTCCAGCGATAAGACTTTTAGATCTAGGCTAGATCTGAGATGCCCAAGTGGCCAAAATTTAGGAAAATTTAGCTATTTTGACCAATTTAAATGTGATTTTAGGGCTATTATGTCACTATTATCACTGCTGTAATAAAACAGACGCAAAATGAGGGTTTAGAGATCAAACCCTAAACCCAAGGCCTTGAAGACCAACTTGCCCAAGTAACCCAAAAGTTCTCCAATGATCATGTACCTGAAAACACAAGTTTTTGAGCAAATTTCTCCTGCAAAACCACCAAGGAATCAATCTTAAAAAGTTCAGAGATGGAACTAGGGGAAAGTAGGGCAAAATAGGCCAAGGAAGGGCAACTCTAGGCCTAAAAGGACTAGCATTGAGGTAAGAGGAGGTTGGGAGAGGAGATCTCAGGGGTCATAGAGGCAAGAGGAGATCGAAAAAGGCTAACGTTGGAGGAGGAAGGCCCTTGAAGGCTAGACGTTGGGGCTTTTGGGGCAATTTAGGGCCTTAAAAGGCCATGGCTAGCCCAATGGGCAATTGTCTAGGGCAATGGAGGGGGACGAGGCTCCTTAAGCCCACGACCAGCGCTAAAAAGGGCCTAAAACACCAACGCAGGGCTAGGGAAGGGAGGTCCAGGCCTCTGAGGCTTATGACCTACCCTAAAAGGCCAAAACAAATGATGCTGAGCCTTTTTAGGATGACGCATGGAGGAGAGAGGGAAACATTGGGCTAGAGGAGGTGGATCTGGGCCCGGGAGGCCTGCAAAAGTGAAACCCTTCAAATTTTTTTCTCTTTCGGATTTGAGTTTTGCAGCAAAATTTTCTGTGGGTAGTCTTGCAAAATTTTCTAGAGACTAGATCTTACCCTCAAGGGCTTAGATCTAACTCTACTTCAGCTTGATCTCTTGATTCAATCTACAAAAAGTGAAAATAAAACACGGAAACACAAAATATATACAAAAATTCTTAAAACCCCAAACCCAAGTTAGCAAATATAATTTACAAATTATATTTACAAAATCTAAAATATACAAAGGTTATAAAAATTTAATTTTTTGAGAAAAATATTTTTATGGCTTTTTCTTTGATAAATGGCTAAAAACGCTTCAGAAACCCCATGCACACTATAGCCTTAGCGAAGATTTAATGAACCATATAAATATTCAGGATCCAAGGAAAATGATCTTTGCCCACAGTTTGTGAACTTGGAGACCAAGGACTAAAGTACCTACAAACACTATGTATTTATCTCAAAATAATCATATATTAGCACAACATAGGAAGCTCGTAGTTAGTACATACCACAAATCAATGAACAAGTACACCTCGAGTTGCACCCAAAAGTCTTTATTATGATAGAAAAAAATAGTTCCTAGCGGGACAATAGTTTACACAAATGCTTCAGTAGCAATTTCTTAGCCAGAAATCAGATGGCTAGAGACTCAAATGACTCTCTAATTTATAGATAAATTCTCCAAGTGAAAAATAACGCCTAGTTTCCTTAATCCTTGTTAAAATAATCTTGATCGTCGAAAAATACTTGATCATTTTTTAATCTTAGCCGTTGAATTTTTATTTTTGAGGAATTTTCGAATTTATTATTTAATCTCATTTTAATTAGCTTAAAATTAATTATTTTGGGTTAATTTCCTCAAAAATTTAACTTTGACTTAACCAACAAGGCCCAAGGGTCCAATTTTTCTTGAAATATTCAATATTCCCTATGTGGAGGACCTCTAAAAAATTAATTCCTTTAAGGCCCACGATCTTTTTCACTTGGAGAATTTAATTTTCCCAAGACATTTTAATTTTGACTCTAATAAATTAAATTTTTGGCTTAGGATTTTAATTTAATTTTGCTAGAAAATTTAATTAATTGACACAAGGGGATTAATTATTTTTTCTACCCTCTAATATTTTAACCATGGTGTCTAAGTATGATGGACCATGCATTAAAATATTTTTTACATAAGATTTACAATTTCAACCCTCAAAGGGGGAATACTCGTTCGGCTTAAACCCTCAAAAAACATACTCAATTTGCAACACAATATGAGCTAGTAGACCAAGTGATTAGTAATAAAATAATTTAGCCAGATAGCTTAAATTATTCCCAAATCACTTTTACATAAGACTCGACTAGAACACTAGGACTCACCTAAGACTTTGACAAAGAATTCCACCCTAGCTTTGGGGTGAGGCTGGAGGGAAAAACTCTGGAAACACAAATGAATTAGTGAGACGAGAAACCTCCTAGGATGAAACTCTCGCCAAAATAATAGGCATACCTAGGTTGTTACATACATTCATGGTCTTACTAGGATCATTTACATTACACAACTTGCAAAATGGGTTTACAATGACATATGAATTGCTGACAAATGATCTGATCTTGTTGAAAAAATTGGTACTTCTGCTTCCTTGGAACTTTGACAAATACTGTACAACAGGTTCCAAGATGGATAGACAAGACAAGGTACCAAATAATTACCAAACCAATAAAGGAGGAAGGATTAGAGATACCCCAAAATGTCATCTTTTCCAAGTGGTAGAATTTATCATTCAATGGAATGATTAGGTTAGCTTGTAGAAGACTTGAATATTTTACCATCAATCTTTATGCACCAAATAAGAACTAGGATAAAAAAGCTTCGAGAATTGACAACAATCATCCACAAAGAAAGAAACCTTTACACACCCATAGGGTCCAAAAAAAATATGTCAGTTAAGCTCCAAGAAATGGAATCTCTAAAAATCCAACCATGAGGATAATTGTCTATCAATTCAATTGTCTCAGAGTGGAGGCTTATGTGAGAAGAGCATTATGTTCTAGCATTTCCAAATTACTCACATTGAAGCTTTTATGGTCGACATTTCGAGCCATCAAGTGTGGCTCATCCTCAAGACAGAGATATGAAATCTGATCCAACGTTGATAGACAAATAGGTGAGAGATGCGGGGAGAAGAGACGTTAGGAGGTCAAAAATGAAAATGATTTTAAAAGGGAATAAACAAGTTTCAAACATTCAAATAATTAATAAGAATATGAATGCTAGCAGGGAAGTCAAAAAAGAAGAAATCCAAAGGTTATAAATGCTAAGAAAAAATAAAATAAAAAATTATTAAACTATTAAAAAATTAAAACAAACTAAGACCAAATACTATTAGTTAATTAACAAATTGATGAGTTAAGAGTCAAGACCAAATATTACTAATTAAATAAATAATATAAAAATAGAAAAAAATATTAAAGGAAAAGAGATAATGAAACATAATAACAAATGAAAAGAATGAGTAATAATATAATCAAATTATATATATATCTATATATGAAAAATAGAAAAAAGTCATTATAAAATAATATGAAGAATAAAATAGACACTGACCATATATTACTAATAAAATAGCTCAAAAACCAAAATTGACTATAAACAATAGAAAAAGGGAAAAAGTCAAAGAAAAAAATATAATGTAAAATAAAACAAAATAAAATAAAAGAATAAATAATAAATAAAATAAATGAAAATAACAATAAAAAGTAACATAAACATTTTTTTTATTTAGCACAAATATATTATAGCATATTTAAAATTGAGGTATATGTCTATAAATACTATATCTATACCAAAATGTGCGCGCACACACACATATATACATACTAGAAACCATAGCTATAATGATAAACTAATTAAAAAAATAAAATAAAAGAAAGGATAATTAAAATTAAAAGCGGAAAAGGAAGTGGGAGAGAAAGGATTCAAGAGGAAGCAAAACTGGAAGAAAGGGCAGGAATCTAGTTCGTTCTAATCTTCCAACCATCATCCTTGTTCAAATTCCCAGAGTGTTTTTCAATCTCAATGGCTTCTTTGAACTTCTTGTGATGATAGTTATCAACTTCTCTAAATTTTGCCAACAACAGGGGCTTCTCCTGGAATCCATAGATTCGAACTAGGGTGTTTTGTTCCCTTTTCTCATGTGTTCCCTTTCCTCAAAGGAAAGCCTGTGCTTTGGTTGAGATTTTGTTGGGCCCCCATCCAGTGACCATATGGTTAACTTCTCTGACAAAGGGCTCTTGCACTTGACAAAATTGGAAAGGGGCCTTATGGTTCCATAATATTGGGTACTAGAACTGCACTAGTTCTGTGTCTGGATTCAAATTATTTTTGTGAGGTAGGCTGTGTAAGGTATGGCATGAGACCAGGGCTATAGCCTATGACTAAAAGGTTGTCATGAAAAATCTATGAGTCTTAGACAAATTCTGTTGGAAATAATGAAGGGGGGGGTGGGGGGGAATCAATATATCTTTACAATGGTTAAATTATGCAAGTTAAGATCACTAGTTAAACCAGAACACAAGATGTAGAATAAGAAAAATAATTTTTATTAATAGAAACAGTAAAGACTCCACTCTACAACAATTTAGGCTTCCAACCAATACAACAAGATTCAAACTTCTTCAAGGCTTCAACCTTGATCTCAATGAGGCTCCAACCTCTTATGAGGACTCCAATCCTCAAAGACAATCCGGGCGCCACCTACAAGACGCCAACCTTGTATGAGGACTCCAATCCTCTAGGGCTCCAACCCTTCTCTACTTGCTTCAATCCTTTAAGGTAACTTCAATACTGCTTCAAGTCTTCCAAAAGTCTCTTCAACAAGGCTAGAAAGATATCTCCAACAAAGTTTCAATAATACTTCAAGGATGTCTCCAAGGGGTCTTCAAGATCAGCTTGAACTCCAGATCGGCTCCATGTCTGCAACAAGGTGTCTCCAAAACTGCTTCTACAGATGTCTCCAAGACTCCAAAAATATCTAAAATAATGATCCAAGAATGCCTTCGATAGTGCTTCCAAAACACCCTTCAATAGTGCTCCAAGTTGCTTCCAAGTCTAACTCAAATAATGCTTTCAAGGCTGTCTCCAATAGTGTTCTAAGTGTAGACAAAGATCCCTTCTCTATATCAGCTCAACCAGTCTTCAACAAATCTGCTCGAACACAGTCTTCAAGTCAACACAAAAGTTCTTCAATGAGGCTGCTTGAGATCTGCTTCAAGATTGCTTTAGATATGCCTCAAAAATGCCTTCCATAAATCTGCTTCAAGTCCTCAAGTTTGCTTCAATAGGTTTGTTCCAAGACTTCTTTAAATTTTACACAAGGTCTGATCAACATTTGCTCAGAGGACTAATCCAAAGATTCATCAAAGGCCGCTCAAAAGTGCTCCAAATAATTTACTAAAGAAGGAACTCTTCAAAAACTGGTTTGAGCTGCTTGGTCAAGGTCACAGTCATAGGACTTTATGCCAATCTTTACTTTACATCCAAGTCCAGTTTAGACTTCGCTCTTAATCCTCAAAGAGATTTCAAATATGTTTAATCCAACTCAGGTTTCAGAACTAGACCAAAACACATGTCTGAAATATAGCATGGAAAATCACAGTCAAGTGCTCTGTTCACTGTCCAAGGAGTATAGTCCGAGCTATGGGTCTGAAACAGAGGTTACAGGTCCGAGACTTCAGGCGTCAAGATTAATATGCACTCTGTCACAGGTCCAAGGAGTATAGTTCAGCTTGAATAGTTATGCTCAGGGGCCAAATAGGGGTGAGGTTCTGCTCATAAATGACTGTTCCAAGAGCTGAAGCCCAGATTCTGCTACAGGTCCGAACTCTTCAGGCTTTTGCCTCAGGGCCAAGTTACATAATAGTTATCAAGAGGCCGAGGTCTTGGTCTGTCAAGAGTCCGTGATCTAGTCTTCCACAAGGAGGCTAAATATCTTCCAAAATATGCCATAAGGTCTTGAACTTCAACAAGGAATGACTTGTAACCAGGGCAGAGAAAAGACCACCAACAACCTCTACCCAAAACAGAAATAATAAATAAAGAACCCAAAAGAACAGTCCACGTCTTGATCTCTTAATTAGCTCCAAGGTTCTTTTTATCTCATCTATCTCAGGTTCAAATTGCTTTGTGGTCTTAACCAAGTTCCTTACCTTAGATTACCCAATGACTGGTCTATATATATGATTTGGGCAAGCCTATAATGGGGCTGACCTTTGAAGAGGCACATCTATTGGTAAAGCCGACCTGTCTATATATTTTAGCTGACTTGTCATTTATATATTGAAGTTGACCGCAATGTTTTATTGATACAAAATATGGAAGCATAAACCCACAACAGCTTGAATATGGTTTAATAAATGTGAAAACACTGTTGTCATATCCCATTAGTGTGAGAAAATTGTCCTTTCAAAACATCAACCAAACACAAAGCCTTCGCTAGCTTCATGAATCGCCAACAATAATCGTTCCTTTGAAGAATACTTAGGAAGGTCTAACTGATTGAAATAGGTATGAGCTGATGGCAAATGCTCTGGTGCTTCATATGCTTTGTGAATTTGAAATTTTTGAGGATCAGATATACCTTGAAGAGCTTTAATCCCTTCTGATGGAACCTTTCATGTTCCTGTGACAAGCTGCCATGTCCTCCTTGCTAAATCCTTGCACAACTTCCCAAAACCATTGTATTAAAGGAGATGCTGCAGTGTATCCTGTGTACTCTGTACTGGCCTTCACATCATCAAGGTCAATTTCAGGTAGTCCACTAATCAAGAGTTCAAGTTCTTTGTCATTGAATATTTAGATAAGATGCCTTGGTATCAAGTTTCAACTCATTGAATCCTTCTCATTAAATTGTTTTAGGCAGCAAGGAATATCATCAACTGGCCATATAGAGATAACATTGTAGCAACAGACCTTCATATTATTGCTTTGGCCATCAATGACAATCAAGACGACATCTCAACAATCTCCCCCTTTGTCATTGATGGCAATACTCTCCTCCTTTCAGTATTCTCTCCCCCTTTGTCATCAATGGCAAATGGGGCACTCCCCCTATCTGCATCTCCCCCCATGAGTTACTCCTGCTCCTTTTGCTTCCTCTTTGTTTGGAGGCCAAAATAGACATCCAAACAATGGTTTATGGCATTTGCAGTGGTTAAGGTAGTTGAACTCCCCCTGTCATGCTTCATTCTTTGCATTTGATGAATATCACATTGACCTTGATGCTGTGGATTCACTAGTTCATGAATGTTTCCATACTTTGTTAAGGGTTTCGCCCAAAGACACTATGTTCTGCCGAAAAGCATCAATTGATTACAACCTGAGATAACCCCCAGCAGCAGTAGAGTTTAATGTCTTTCTAATTGTTGTGCTAGTTTTTGGTTAGGAAATTGCTGATACTTTCATGTCATCTAAACGTCCACCCTTACTGCAACTTCCTTCATTGGTGTTTTCTCTGTTATCTTTAAGGCCTCTTGAAACTAATTTCTGCACTTGCGCAGGATGCTGTTTTTGCTGCTGACTAGCAGCCATGAATAGTTGATGAGACTGTAAGTACATTTCTTTCTTTTGTTGTAGAGTCCCATCTTGTTTCCCTTAAAAGGCTGCCATCAGGTTAAGATCTTGATGACAAATGGATAATATAGGCATGCCAGTGGCAAGTAGAGAAGAAGACGAATTTATAGTCAGAACCTGCATAGAAGAAGGGTTTTTGCTATAGATGTTTCTCTGAGCTGTTGATGGCTTCATTTCATTTGCTGAAACAGCTTCAGCTGCTGTATTTTTCTTTCCAGTCAACTGCTGTCGTTGTTGCATTGCACTTGCGAGAAGTGTTTGAGTGCTGTAATATGGTGACCATGAGATCTGCTGAGGTGATCCTAAAAGACCAAAACTGCAAACACTTGGAAAACGTTGATATTGTTGTTTTTGAGTATCACTTGTCCCAGAAGTCAAACTAGATGCTTGTTGAGGTTGCTGTGCATTGGACTTGCTGCATCAACTGAGTGTTATAGAAAGGGTTGTTGAAATATTGTGCTGCCTATTGTGTTAGTACATGCCCACCAATGTCTATATCTGTGCAGTGGTCAAGATCAGTTGTAACCCAACATCTTGCAGATCACTTGTCAATGCTCACTATTTTGTATGCTGGCTGCCAAGAATAATGGTGTAAAGTTACCTGGACCTGTCAGATTGGGAGGAAAATGAAAAATTTATCTGCAAATTCATGTTACTTGTTGAGGGAGTATAGTGGAGGATCAAATTCAGCATTCATTTAAAAAACACGTTCAAAAGCTTCTTCAGAGGAGCACACATGTCCCTGAGAGCAGTAAGCTCTGCCCTATCTTGGAGTGTATAGACCTTTGAATTGACGGTGTCTTTCAATTTGCTAATGTGAGTATCATAGGCAGTCCCTGTACAATTTATTCCTGGCTACACAGATCAGGTCATGTATGGTGGTCATCTGCAGGAAGGAAATCCTTCACATTACCCTTCAAGACGTGCATTTTGGTGTGGATACTGATAGAAACTCTGTACCAAGTATGACAACTTGCAAAGAAGAGACTGTACATTGGCAGCTACAACAGGGTGTGATGAACAACATCTGTAAGCTTCTTCTTGCAAACTACCTGCATCCTTCTTCCTGCCTTTTGAGGTTATGAACTTGATGCCCCTGTGGCCAGGCTTGAGGATCAGCATGATTAAGAGCCTAACTGAAGCATTTGTCCTTGACGACACTTCAACAGTTTTGGATAAAATCATGTTCTTCTATTTTTGGTTCCTCTTTTTCCCTTCTCCAAATTTTCCTTGTGTTTAGTAGCTAGATTTTCTTCTTTGACCTTTTTGATGAGAAATCTAGGGCATCAATTGTATAGATCATTTCTCTACTTGTGATAATTGCTTGTGATAGTCTTTTTACTACTTGATTATGATCTTCTCTTCTTGAGTTATTATTGTGTTCTTTTCATCAAGACAATTACCAAATCATGAACAATAAAGAGACAAGAGACATAGTATATAGGCTTGTCAGCCAGGGCCAAAACCTCTCACTCTTTGAGAGGAAAACCCAAACGAAATTCTTCTTATAGATCTTCAATTGACGAATACCAAGACCATGACAAAGACCCTTGACACTAGAGTCCTCCCAAGACCAAGTCACTAGCCTCCTCTCCAACGCTGCTCTTCCTCTTCTCCTTCTCGGCTTCCTTCAAAATCTCGGTCTCTTCTTGTAGGTTTGCAACCCTACCACAGAAACCCTAGATTACTTTCGCTTCCTTGAATAGTCTCCTTAAGAGAGAGACTTATTGCACTTCTACTCGGCTCCTTCTAGTGAGGTCTTTTACCCAAACAAGATCACCTCAATGTAGCTGCAATCTTTCGACCTTCTGTTGACACCTTCGGATCTGCTACCTTCATCTGTGGGAAGACATATTAGCCCAAAACAGTCCACACCTATCTTCACTATCCTTCGTTCTTGCTGCGCTAATGTAGAGGCTTCTTCTAGTCTCTTTTTCGCACTTCTTTGTAGACTTGCTTTACCAAATTGCTTGTGTCCACATGAGGACAAGCACTTGTATATATAGTCGTTGGTCATCACTGTTTAGGCCGACATGTTCTTTGGAGAAGGCCGACTTCATCTTCTAGAATAATCTCTTCGTTGTAGGCCGACTTGATGAGGGCTAGTGACAAGGTCTTGGAGGATGACTTTACATAGACAAGTATGACTCTTTACAATGTGTAACATGTCTTCATTACATAACAATGACTCTTTAGACTTTTATGACTAGATGACAAAATTCCTAAGGGCTCTCAATGGGAGCCTATACTAAAATAAAATCTCTTGCTCATGAAACCCATAATGCAAACATTACAATAATTTTATTTTATTTCTTTACATTGTTATGAATATAATTATGTAAAAGTAAAATTAATAAATCTAGATAATAAATAATAATCACAATAATATGTAATTAAAATAATAATTAGTTAAACAAAGAGGCATGTCTAAGCAGACATGACTGTTCATAAAGGGACACCTGTCTAGGGTATATAATTAGGCCCCTCACTCTCATTTGTATCATCATTTTTACTCATACGTTTTAATATATATTTTTGTATCTCAATGGAGATCTTTGTATTCCAAGTCTTTTGGAGTATTTAACTTGAAGGTCAAACTTTGTTCGTTCCACTTTGGTATCAGAGCCAAGTTGGCTGATCCCAACCTTTGGCCATCAATCCTTTGTCAGCCTTGTTGTCATTGCAACTGAAGCATTCACTACACAAGTTGGAGTTTCTCCATTTCCGGCAAAGTTTTAAAGTATTTTTCATCAAGTATTTGAAAAAAATTATAAAAAAAAATAATGAAAAAAAGGGATTATATTTAAAAAAAAATCTAGAAAAAAAAACAAACAAAGAAAAAATTAAAAAGCGTATTAAATAAAAATAGAAAAAAAGAAAGAATAAGAAGTCACTGTGCATTCTGCCATTAGCTGCCATTGTGCTTTTTCCTTCCTAGCTGCAAAAACAACCCCAGTGTGCACAACCACCAATCCTGCAGCCAATTTCCATTTCCACACTTGTCCATCCAACAAAATTTGTGTTTGATGTGCATACCATCACCATCAAATTCTGTTTACCATCTGTACTATCACCCTAACACTGTGCAAATTGCAGTCATCTGTACTTTGCTGTCAACCCATATATTACCTGGTGCTGTGCCATTCAAACAATTAAAATTTGTGCGCTATTTAATGACAGTCCATTCAAAATCAATAAATTGACTGACCATACCAGTTAAACTTTGCTGCCCGTAAAATCAAAACGAATTGGGTGAGAAAAAAAAAAACTCACCAAATCGAACCAAAAAGAAGAAGTCAGTGCTTTCATACAGTACGTAGTTCAACATACAGAGCTCATTGTTGTCTGAACAACCACCAAATCACATGTCGCTGTCAAACATTCATTTTGAATTACATGCGCTAGAATTTTGAGTCTTTTCCTAGAAGATCCACAATAGACCACAGAAGAATAGAACAAGCCTGTAGAATCTCATCAGCTTATCAAGATCCAAGCATTATAGATACCACCTGCTCCAGTTCTGTTTTTAATCCTTGCCGCCATATTTCATTATTTGAATTTGCACAGATTGTAAATTTTTCTTCATTAGAAGTAAAATGTCCTGAGTGTCATTCATCTGTAAACTTAAGCACTCTTGCTGAATCTGCCAGACATGGGAATCATCATCCTCGGACTGGTGAAGCACCTCCCTCCACATCCATAAATCTGTGTACCAATCCGAAGTGCTCAGATATTCCATTTCCACACAAATCTGACCATGTTCTCATGATGCATGAACTGCCCACTTTAGAAGATCCAAGGCTGACAGAAATATTCGACAAAATGAGGCCAAGTAATATGCCTAAGTATGGCTTAGGATATTTGGAACAGATGAACGACCTCATCCGAGAATCAAGATTTTGCTCCTTACCACCTGACTGCAAAAAGCCCTCTGTACCAGAGATGCATAAATTTTTTACTGAATGGCTGCAGAAAGACCAAAATAGAGTCCCAATGGATGAAAGAGATGTTGAATTGGGATATCTACACACACCCTGAGGCAGAACAATTTGGCCTCAGTCATACAGTTGAGGAAAAAATCAAGCTATCCCAGGAGTGGAAAAAGTATATGGATAAAACAAGTTCCTGGATTTCTTTTTATGTCTAGAAAAGAAAGGCTCAGTCAGAAAATGTGTTGATGACTGACGCAACATCCTCCTCAGCCAAACATTCTTGGACTACTCTAGATGGTAATAAAATAGAGACACCATCTACTTTCCCTCCATATAAGGGTATCATCCTAGGAGAAAATTAGAACACTGCAAATGCCATTCCTTTGGTTCTCAAGGATGACAGTGCACTGGGTATAGATGGAAGAATACAAAAAGCCAGTGAACAAATTAATTGGACCAACACGGTAGTCCAAGGGATTGAAATGAGCACAGCAAAATCTGTTGAAATAAAAGAACAGTTTGATACTGTTCAAGTCTCTCTCAATGATGTAATTAAGTGTCTTAATGATGTACAGTATTCATCCTCTATTGTAAAAACTTATGTTAGAGAATCACTCAACAAGATTGAAGAAATAGAAGAAAAAACGATAGACCACATTGGTTCTACTAAGGGATTGTTAACAGACTTAACAGAAAAAGTTGACAAGATGAGTCTGTCAAAAATAGATAAACCAGTCCCTACTTCTTTCTTATATAAAAGAAATGTACGAATACAAAATCCTGTCAAACCTGTTGACAGATTCCCAAATTTGTTTCCAAAAGAAGTAGCTCAGACCTCCTCAGATAAATCTGAAGCTACAGAACAAATTTCAATTGCTTCCTTATTCAAGGAAGAAAAAGAATCAGAATCTCAAATTCTTCCCATCTATGAACCACTGGAAAGTCGGTTCAATAAATATTCAGCTCCTGACTTGGAAGGAAAAGACAAAATTCCAGAAACACACACATTCTTCCCTGATTCACACAGAGAATGGAACATTGATAACCTCAGTGTTGGCCAGGTCAGACAAATGGTCGACATGATGTTCACTGAGTACAAGTTAATGTGTCTCAAAGGAAAGAATGAAGTTGAAGCATGTAAGACTATCATTCAGTGTTTTACTGGAACACTTCTCAGATGGTGGGAGACTGAATCATCTCTAGCTCTAATGGTAAAAATGGAGAACGAATTACTCAAAAATGAAGCGGGAGATATTATACATAATTCAGATGGGACAACCCAGAGCAATATGATTGGGGCTCTGACTTCTATGATCTTAGAGCACTTGTGTGGCTCTAAGACGGAGATTGCTGATAAGCATAAGGTCATACTTATGAACCTCAAATGTAATAAGATGTCATAGTTTGAAGACTTTCACCGAGATTGGATGCAGAGAATCTATGAGGTGAAAGATTCTAAAAATCTGCTATGGAAACGGGTATATGTTGCAGCTTTGCCTTCTAGATTTGTTTTTTATATTAGACTGCAAGAAATATTTCAATTACCATTTGAATCATATACCTGGGGAGAAATTTATTCTCTCATCACAAAAGCATTGGTCAGTCTGTGCACTAGCTCTAAGGTAAACAGGTCCTTAGACAAATTGTCAAGGCTTCCAGATAGTAAATCTATCTGTAGTAAATATGGTCTAACCATTGATGATCCCCTGGTCAGAAGAAGAAAAGCTAAAAAGAAAGCTAAGAAGGAATATAAATAGACTACCAAATATCACAAAGGCAAAATACAGGTCTCAAATAGACCCAAAGCCTCTTCAAGGCCTAGAAAGGGATACTACAGGTATGTCCCTAGAACACATTACTACAAGCCTTCTGATATACACTTGCATACCTCCAAACAGGAGAAATGGAACAAGCTTACTTGTTGGCTTTGTGGTAAGACTGGACATACTTCCAATAAATGTCTAGTAGGAGAAGAGTCGAAGAAAAACAGAGGTAAGAAATCTCAATCTCTGTACAGATGGGGTAAAGTTGTCAAAACTGAGACCCAAATACAGTGTATGAAATGTGGGTCAATAAGTCATGCAACAGATCACTGCCCTAACGTAGTGATCAAAGAACAAATTCAGCAGCAACAACTAGAAGAATCATCTGCTGATTCATTTAGCTCCTCTTCTGATTCTTCATCTGTTGAAGAATTAAATACTCATATACAACCTTGTGATTGTTCAGATTTAGAAAATTGTAAATGCCAATTTTGTTCTGACTCTGATTCTGATGATTACAGTGAATCCTCCATTGAAGAAATTTATACAGCACCACAGAAAGAAAAGGTATTGATGGCTCAGACAGAAGAAGAGGAGATGAAAATCCTTTCATAAATCCGCGCCATGGAAGAAGGAGATATGAAGAACAGACTCACTGAAGCATTTCTGGATCAGCTCCGTTCTTCCAGTTCTTCCAAAAGTTCTGCTAAAAAACGATTGTTCGTAGATGCCTCTTTTGAGCGAAACACCAAGTCTTTCCAGAAGCACCAACTGCAGGATAAGATTCGCTCACTCACCTTGGGGGAGGTAAGCAGAGAAATACATAATCTCAAAACTGAAATTTCTGTTTTAATTTCTAAAATAGCAGAATTAGAAAAAGGAAAGCAGCTCACAATCACAGCTGCAAATGAGTGGAACGCTGCAACTACCTTCAAAGAGCTGAATGTCGAGATTATTGAAGGAAAGAAAGATCCTATTATAGGATTCAGAGAAATGAGGATTTTGGCCGTTGAATATCAGCAACATCATGTACAGGTAAACATTTGCATACAAGGTGAAATGTTTTCATTAACTGCACTACTGGATTCTGGTGCAGATGTAAATATACTAAATACTAAAGTTATTCCAGCAAAATACTGGATCTCTGCAATCAGAAAAGTAATTGGTCTAGGAAACAAAACACTCAAGTATGAAGTGCCAAAAGCTTCTATCTGTTTTGACCAACATTGTATAAACCTAAAGTTTGCAGTTGTAGACATTCCAGTAGATCGTATCTTGGGGGATATCTTTTTGGCTGCAGTAGAACCCCATGGTTCAGTAAGACTGAAAGGAAATAGAGCTAGCTATTTCATTACTGTTCCAACCTCTAAAGGAAGTTCAAAAAGAATTGAGATGCCATACATCTCAAATCCAAGAGTTTCTACCATGGTCCAGACAATCAAAGAACTGGACAAAGCTGAAGCTAAATTGACAGATTTCAAAGATCTGAAATCTACAATACAGGTAGAAAAACAGTTGGAAAAGCCTTTGATAAAAATGAAAATTGCTGATCTCAAAAAGAGGATAGAAGATGATTGTTGTTCAGAAGAGCCAAATGCCTTCTGGCACCGAATGCAGTACATAGTTGAACTGCCTTATAAAGAAGAATACATTGGAAAGCCTTGTAAAAGAAGAGCTATCCCAATGAATAAAGAATACAAAGAACTGTGTGAAAAAAACTCAAGCAGTTATTGGACAAGAAAATTATCAGAGAATCTGATAGTCCATGGAACTGCTATGGATTTTATGTGAATAAAAGGTCAGAGCAAATCAGGGGTATTCCAAGACTTGTGATGAATTATAAACTTTTAAACTCTGTCCTTGGTGATAACACCTATCCTATTCCTCACAAAGGAGATCTTATAGGAAGGATAGCAGGAGCAAAAGTATTTTCAAAATTTGATTTAAAATCAGGATTCTGGCAGGTCGCCATTTCTGAGAAAGACAAATTCAAGACAGCGTTTAGCGTACCTACAGGACATTATGAATGGAACGTAATGCCTTTTGGTTTGAAGCATGCTCCCTCCAAATTCCAAAAGGTAATGGATTCCATCTTTAAGCCATATTTTGACTGGCTTTTGGTTTATATTGATGATATTTTAATCTTTTCAAAAAATATCCAAGACCATTTTAAACATGTACAGACATTTGTACAATTAGTAAAAAGAAATGGATTGGTCTTGAGCAAGAAAAAGATAGAAGTATTTCAAACTTCTATAAAATTCCTTGGCCACACTATATTTAATGGTCAGATATCTCTGCAAAAACATGCCCTGGAATTTTCTGATAGATTTCCAGATGTCATCACTGATAAGACCCAACTTCAAAGATTTCTGGGATGTCTCAACTATGTTAGCAACTTCTACCAAGATTGTGCAAAAGACAGAAGACTGCTAAATCAGAGACTGAAGAAAGAACCACCTCAGTGGTCAGAGGCGCACACAAGAGTTGTCCAACAAATTAAGGCCAAGGTAAAGACCCTCCCTATTTTGTATGTAGTTGATAATGATTCCTTTAAAATTGTTGAGTCAGATGCCAGTGATATTGGATGGGGGGGCATCCTTAAACAAAGAAAGGACGAGATAGAACAAATTGTTCAGTTTGCCTCAGGAACTTGGAACCCTGCAGAACGAAACTATTCCACGATAGAAAAAGAAGTTAAAGTTGCGTGGAATTGTATAGACAAGTTTGAAGTGCATCTAGTAAACAAACAATTTTTGCTAAGAACTGATGCCTCAGCTTTAAAAAGGGTATTAACCAAAGACATTAAAAATCCAGGAGAAGCTAAATTCGCCAGATGGAAGGCCTTATTTGCAAACTTCGACTTTGAAGTAGAGCACATTAAGAGAACAAAAAATTGTTTACCAGATTTTCTCAGCAAGGAGTGTATCCAGTATCAAGAACATGTGATGGTGATTGTGACAGAATGGGATCAAAGTCAAAAACAGGGAATTCTGAGAACAATCCCAGAAAACAAGAGTTGGTCCGAATATAAAGAAAATTGGAAACCAACCTGGAAATTAAGAAATACTAAAGTATTAGATGCAAACCTGCAAGCACATACTGATATTTTTCACCTACTACCAGAATGAAGAGTGTACCCTAAAGGCAGCAGATGGATCCATGATATGGTCTACACAAAGACTAGGACAGACACCTCCAAGCTGAAGATGCTCTTAAAAGCGATTTCCACGACATCACTATGATCTGGTCTCATGGAGGAAATCAACGAGGGATCTATCACAGATACTTTTCTATTAATCACACTAGGAATATCTCCTGGCCAATGAGGACCCACAATGCAGCTTTATGGCCTGGAAATGATCCCAAACTTATTTTCCCTGATACAGTCTATGATTTTGCAGGCTATAAAAAATTATGGTGGGATATTCTGAATATTGATGGAAAAGATGAAACCCACTACACTAAATTAAAGTTTGGGACAACGGGAATCATGCAAAGAAACCAACAATGCGATTGGTTGCAAGCTTGGTGGGCCGATTACGGAGTTAATAGAACAACTATTGATCCGGTCTACCATGAATCCTACAACAGATTGGGATGCGACATTTGTTTTGAACATAACATCCCCGACTGCTTCCACTCTCCTTACAACACTGTCAAAGATATGCTACAGCTTGCTGATAATGAAATATTAAAGCAACATATGGTTAGACATCACGAGTGGCTTGTTCTAATGAAGATCAAGCATCAAGTTGTTTTAAATAAACCCATGATTGTTAGAAGAATATTTACTAAAGCATGGGATGAAAATTTGTACAAAAGATTTCGGTTCCCCGAAATCACTGTCTTTTGATAAAGGGTTCCCATGGGCTTGTCCTTAAAGCCTCCACTTTGTAATAATGATGCCCAGTCACAAGGACTATTTGTGACCAGCTTTCTCGTGGGATTTGCTGTACTAAAGCATCCACTGTGTAAATATTCTCCGTAAAATCATCCACAGTATACTCTAGTACAAAGATTCTTCAGTCACGAGACTCGGAGCACTTCTCCAACTTTTGGTGCGCTTTGAGCCACATCTCAATGATTGACAGAATATTAGGACGAGGTTTGTCGGCCCAATGACTAGATGTTTGTCCCCTCCTTTTCCTATATAAGAAAGGGGTGAGGCTCATTTGAAGCATTCGGGGTTTAGAGTCTTAGAGTCTTAGAGATCTGAGAAGCCTGCGTATCAGTGTGCTCGGCATTGGTAAGAATCTAAAGTGGCCGGACCTTGTAGAGTTTTAAGTCTTGAGTCTGTATATTCTGAGACAGAGTCTGTGTTTTGCCAGGAAGCCTTCGGTAACGCTCTCTCTCCTATGAGAAGCTAAAAGTCCGATAAATGCAAACACAGTCGATCTTTGGAAGGGATACATTGTAACCAATTCCATTTTCTAAAATAATATGAAAAGAGTGTTGGTGTTCATTCTGCATTTGAGTACTTGTGTGCTTGAGTAAATGTCTGTTGTGTAGTAGTTGTTTTCAATTTATCTTTGCCTTGAAGTTCGCCAAAATTTCGCCAAAGGATAGAAGGGACGCCAGACCGTTAAAAGGCGAGGGAAGCCGTGTGAAAGTTCGACACAGCGAGAAATATCCAGTATTTTGCTGGAATAACTTTAGTATTTAGTATATTTACATCTGCACCAGAATCCAGTGGTGGAGTTAATGAAAACATTTCACCTTGTATGCAAATGTTTACCTGTACATGATGCCGCTGATATTCAACGGCCAAAATCCTCATTTCTCTGAATCCTATAATAGGATCTTTCTTTCCTTCAATAATCTCGACATTCGGTTCTTTGAAGGTTGTTGCAGCGTTCCACTCATTTGCAGCTGTGACTGTGCGCTGCTTTCCTTTTTCTAATTCTGCTATTTTAGACTTTAAAACAGAAATTTCAGTTTTGAGATTATGTATTTCTCTGCTTACCTCCCCCAAGGTGAGTGAGCGAACCTTATCCTGTAGTTGGTGCTTCTGGAAAGACCTGGTGTTTCGCTCAAAAGAGGCATCTACGAACAATGGTTTTTTAGCAGAATTTTTGGAAGAACTGGAAGAACAGAGTTGATCCAGAAATGCTTCAGTGAGTCTGTTCTTCATATCTCGTTCTTCCATGGCACGGATTTATGAAAGGTTTTTCATCTCCTCTTCTTCTGTTTGAGCCATCAACCCCTTTTCTTTCTGTGGTGCTGTATAAACTTCTTCAATGGAGGATTCACTGTAATCATCAGAATCAGAGTCAGAGCAAAATTGGCATTTACAATTTTTTGAATCTGAACAATCACAAGGTTGTACATGAGTATTTAATTCTTCAACAGATGAAGAATCAGAAGAGGAGCTAAATTAATCAGCAGATGATTCTTCTAGTTGTTGCTGCTGAATTTGTTCTCTGATCACTATGTTAGGGCAGTGATCTGTTGCATGACTTCTTGACCCACATTTCATACACTGTGTTTGGGTCTCAATTTTGACAGCTTTACCCCGTCTGTACAGAGATTGAGATTTCTTACCTCTGTTTTTCTTCGACTCTTCTCCTACTGGACATTTATTGGAAGTATGTACAGTCTTACCACAAAGCCAACAAGTAAGCTTGTTCCATTTCTCCTGTTTGGAGGTATGCAAGTGTATATCAGAAGGCTTGTAGCAATGTGTTCTAGGGACATACCTGTAGTATCCCTTTCTAGGCCTTGAAGAGGCTTTGGGTCTATTTGAGACCTGTCTTTTGCCTTTGTGATATTTGGTAGTCTGTTTATATTCCTTCTTAGCTTTCTTTTTAGCTTTTCTTCTTCTAACCAGGGGATCATCAATGGTTAGACCATATTTACTACAAATAGATTTACTATCTGGAAGCCTTGACAATTTGTCTAAGGACCTGTTTACCTTAGAGCTAGTACACAGACTGACCAATGCTTTTGTGATGAGAGAATAAATTTCTCCCCAGGTATATGATTCAAATGGTAATTGAAATATTTCTTGCAGTCTAATATAATCAACAAATCTAGAAGGCAAAGCTGCAAGATATACCTATTTCCATAGCAGATTTTTAGAATCTTTCACCTCATAGATTCTCTGCATCCAATCTCAGTGAAAGTCTTCAAACTATGACATCTTATTACATTTGAGGTTCATAAGTATGACCTCATGCTTATCAGCAATCTCCGTCTCAGAGCCACACGAGTGCTCTAATATCATAGAAGTCAGAGCCCCAATCATATTGCTCTGGGTTGCCCCATCTGAATTATGTATAATATCTCCCGCTTCATCTTTGAGTAATTCGTTCTCCATTTTTACCAGTAGAGCTGGAGATGATTCAGTTTCCCACCATCTGAGAAGTGTTCTAGTAAAACACTGAATGATAGTCTTACATGCTTCAACTTCATTCTTTCCTCTGAGACACATTAACTTGTACTCAGTGAACATCATGTCGATCATTTGTCTGATCTGGCCAACACTGAGGTTATCAATGTTCCATTCTCTGTGTGAATCAGGGAAGAATGTATGTGTTTCTGGAACTTTGCCTTTTCCTTCCAAGTCAGGAGCTGAATATTTATTGAACCGACTTTCTAGTGGTTCATAGATAGGAAGAATTTGAGATTCTGATTCTTTTTCTTCCTTGAATAAGGAAGCAATTGAAATCTATTTTGTAGCTTCAGATTTATCTGAGGAAGTATGAGCTACTTCTTTTGGAAACAAATTTGGGAATCTGTCAACAGGTTTGACAGGATTCTGTATTTGTACATTTCTTTTATATAAGAAAGAAGTAGGGACTGGTTTATCTATTTTTAACAGACTCATCTTGTCAACTTTTTCTGTTAAGTCTGTTAACAATCCCTTAGTAGAACCAATGTGGTCTATCATTTTTTCTTCTACTTCTTCGATCTTGTTGAGTGATTCTCTAACACAAGTTTTTACAATAGAGGATGAACATTGTACATCATTAAGACACTTATTTACATCATTGAGAGAGACTTGAACAATATCAAACTGTTCTTTTATTTCAACAGATTTTGCGGTGCTCATTTCAAGCCCTTTGACTGCCGTGTTGGTCCAATTAATTTGTTCACTGGCTTTTTGTATTCTTCCATCTATACCCAGTGTACTGTCATCCTTGAGAACCAAAGGAATGGCCTTTGCAGTGTTCTGATTTTCTCCTAGGATCATACCCTTATATGGAGGGAAAGTAGATGGTGTCTCTACTTTATTACCATCTAGAGTAGTCCAAGAATGTTTGGCTGAGGAGGAGGATGCTGCGTCAGTCATCAACACATTTTCTGACTGAGCCTTTCTTTTCCAGACATAAAAAGAAATCTAGGAACTTGTTTTATCCATGTACTTTTTCCACTCCTGGGATAGCTTGCTTTTTTCCTCAACTGTATGACTAAGGCCAAAGTGTTCTGCCTCAGGGTGTGTGTAGAATCTAGATATCCCAATTCAACATCTCTTTCATCCATTGGGACTCTATTTTGGTCTTTCTGCAGCCATCCATTAAGGTAAAAAATTTATGCATCTCTGGTACAGAGGGCTTTTTGCAGTCAGGTGGTAAGGAGCAAAATCTTGATTCTATGATGAGGTTGTTCATCTGTTCCAAATATCCTAAGCCATACTTAGGCATATTACTTGGCCTCATTTTGCTGAACATTTCTGTCAGCCTTGGATCTTCTAAAGTGGGCAGTTCATGCATCATGAGAACATGGTCAGATTCGTGTGGAAATGGAATATTTGAGCACTTTCAGATTGGGACATGGATTTATGGATGTGGATGGAGGTGCTTCACCAGTCCGAGGATGATGATTCTCATGTATGGCAGATTCAGCAAGAGTGCTTAAGTTTACGGATGAATGACACTCAGGACATTTTACTTCTAATGAAGAAAAATTGACAATCTGTGCAAATTCAAATAATGAAATATGGCGGCAAGGATTAAAAACAAAATTGGAGCAAGCGGTATCTATAATGCTTGGATCTTGATAAGCTGATGAGCTTTTGTAGGCTTGTTCTATTCTTCTGCGGTCTATTGTGGATCTTGTAGGAAAAGATAGTACGACAGAGGATTGATTTTCTTGTATATCTGCAGAAGTTATTTTTCTTAAAATTGGAGGTTTGGGATTTAAAACGACCCAGTGTTCTGGGAAAGTGAGATCTTCCCAACGGATAGTCTGGTGTTCAATCTTTTGATTTTTTGAATCAGTCAAAACAACGACACTAGACTTAGAATCTTCACTGGGCGTATGGAGGACAGCTGGATGCAAAGTATTAGTATGCCGAAAACAACCTCTTGTCTGGATGGCAATGTTATGTCTTTTCTTATGCATGTCAAATCCGGTTGTCTGGATTTGCAGTTGTAAGATCTGGTCAATGGTTTTGTCAAAGACATAAACTGAGAAATTTGGATAACAGTCAAAATAGACTGGGCCATTAGACAAAGGAGCAACTATTCCTCCTATTAATGAATCAGTGTATTTATTATGGGTTAAATCTCTGACAGTGGCTAACACAAAAGTATTCAAGCCTTGATGGGTTAGAGGATTTATGCCGATTCTAAAACATCCCAAATGTAAATATTTAGTTTTAAGCCTTTTTGCTTCAGCTTGTAATTGCTTCGGATCAAGAAGAGGGATAGACTGTACACTATCGGAGTTTTCTTAGATGTGACTTACTGACTCTTTAACACTGATCCTAGTAGCAACTTTTAAATGAAATACAGACAGATTTGAATAGACTTCAGATGCAGAAATGCTAGGAAGCTGCCATCTTGCCGATGGCTGTGATTCTTGATATTCTAGTTCGGCTTGGTTTATCACACAACTAGAACAAGATGCAAACATAACTCGAAGGGGAATTTCGATAGCCGAGGATTCTCTTTCTTCTAGTTCACGGAAAGAAATAGACTTTCTGAAAGATTCCATCTTTAATATAGAGTGTTTTGTGAGTACTAACCTAACCAAAAACTCTTTGGCTCTGATACCAATTTTAAGCAGGGGCTTCTCACACAAGCTTGCTTGACTGTTGGCCTTGCTGGATCTTCGCTTGTCTTCAACTATCTTCCTTTACATGAACCCAACGTGAACCCATACACGAACCTACTCGGATATTTCATGCTCTGTCGACCTTTCACATGGCTTCCCTCGCCTTTTAACGGTCTGGCGTCCCTTCTATCCTTTGGCGAACTTCTGGCGAACTTTTGGCGAACTTCAAGGCAAAGATAATTTGAAAACAACTACTACACAACAAACATTTACTCAAGCGC
The DNA here is from genome assembly GCA_031772625.1 of Pinus tabuliformis. Taxonomy (NCBI): domain Eukaryota; kingdom Viridiplantae; phylum Streptophyta; class Pinopsida; order Pinales; family Pinaceae; genus Pinus; species Pinus tabuliformis. Next base: position 1,247,480,462 of record CM062811.1, read on the forward strand.
ACAAGTACTCAAATGCGGAATGAACAACAACACTCTTCTCATATTATTTCAGAAAATGGAACTGATTACAATGTATCCCTTCCAGAGATTGACTGTGTTTGCATTTATCGGACTTTTAGCTTCTCATAGGAGAGAGCATTACCGAAGGCTTCCTGGCAAGACACAGACTCTGTCTCAGAATATATAGACTCAAGACTTTAAACCTCTACTAGATCCGGCCACTTTAGGTTCTTACCAATGCCGAGCACACTGATACGCAGGCTTCTCAGATCTCTAAGACTCTAAACCTCGAATGCCTCGAATGAGCCTTACCGCTTTCTTATATAGGAAAAGGAGGGGAAAAACATCCAGTCATTGGGCCGACAAACCTCGTTCTAATATTCTGTCAGCCATTGAGATGTGGCTCAAAGCGCACCAAAAGTCGGAGAAGTGCTCCGAGTCTCGTGACTGAAGAATTTTTGTACTAGAGTATACTGTGGATGATTTTACGGAGAATATTTACATAGTGGATGCTTTAGTACAACAAAGCCCACGAGAACACTGGTCACAAATAGTCCTTGTCACTGGACATCATTATTACAAAGTGGAGGCTTTAAGGACAAGCCCACGAGAACCCTTTTTTAAAAAACAGTGATTTCGGGAAACCGAAACTTTTTGTACAAATTTTCATCCCATGCTTTGGTAAATATTCTTCTAACAATCATGGGTTTATTTAAAACAATTTGATGCTTGATCTTGGTCAAAACAAGCCACTCATAGTGTCTAGTCATATATTCTCTTAAGGTTTCATTATCTGAAATCTGTAGCATTTCTTTAACATTGTTGTAGGGAGAGTGAAAACAGTCGGGGATGTTATGCTCAAAACAAATGTTGCATCCCAATCTGCTGTAGGATTCATGGTAGACCGGATCGATAGCTGTTCTATTAACTCCGTAATCGACCCACCGAGCTTGCAACCAATCGCACTGTTGGTTTATTTGCATGATTCCCGTTGTCCCACACGTTAATTTAGCGTAGTGGGTTTCATCCTTTCCATCAATATTTAGAAAATCCCACCATAATTTTTTATAGCCTGCAAAATCATAGACTGTATCAGGGAAAATAAGTTTGGGATAATTTCTAGGCCATAAAGCTGCATTGTGGGTCCTCATTGGCTAGGAGATATTCCTAGTGCGATTAATACAAAAGTATCCGTGATATATCCCTCGTTGATTTCCTCCATGAGACCAAATCATAGTGATGTCATGGAAATCGCTTTTAAGAGCATCTTCTGCCAAGAGTGCATCTGTTCTGCTTTTTGTGTAGACCATATCATGGATCCATCTACTGCCTTTAGGGTACACTCTCCTTTCAGGTACTAGGTGCAAAATGTCAGTATGAGCTTGTAGGTTTGCATCTAATACTTTAGTATTTCTTAATTGCCAGGTTGGTTTCCAATTTTCTTTATACTCGGACCAACTCTGGTTATCAAGGATTGTTCTCAGAATTTCCTGGTTTTGACCCTGGTCCCATTCTGTAACAATCACCATCACATGTTCTTGATACTGGATATACTCCCTGCTGAGAAAATCTGGTAAACAATTTTTTGCTCCCTTAATGTGCTCAACTTCAAAGTCGAAGTTAGCAAATAAGGCCTGCCATCTGGAAAACTTAGCTTCTCCAGGCTTTTTAATATCTTTGGTTAATGCCTTTTTCAAAGCCGAGGCGTCGGTTCTTAGTAGAAACTTCTTGTTTACTAGATGAAATTCGAACTTATCTATACAATTCCACGCAGCTTTGACTTCTTTTTCTATGGTGGAATAATTTTGTACCGCAGGGTTCCAAGTCCCTGAGGTGAACTGAACAATCTGTTCAATCCCATCCTTTCTTTGCTTAAGGATGCCTCCCCATCCAATATCGCTGGCATCTAACTCAACAATTTTAAAAGCATTATCATCAGCTACATACAGAATAGGGAGTGTTTTTACCTTGGCCTTAATTTGCTGGACAACCCTTGTGTGCGCCTCTGACCACTGAGGTGGTTCTTTCTTCAGTCTCTGATTTAGCAGACTTCTGTCTTTTGCACAATCTTGGTAGAAGTTGCTAACATAGTTGAGAACTTGAGACATCCCAGAAATCTTTGAAGTTGGGTCTTATCAGTGATGACATTTGGAAATCTATCAGAAAATTCCAGGGCCTTTTTTTGCAGAGATATCTAACCATTAAATATAGTGTGGCCAAGGAATTTTATAGAAGTTTGAAATACTTCTATCTTTTTCTTGCTCAAGACTAATCCATTTCTTTTTACTTATTGTACAAATGTCTGTACTAAAATGGTCTTGGATATTTTTTGAAAAGATTAAAATATCATCAATATAAACCAAAAGCCAGTGAAAATATGGCCTGAAGATGGAATCCATTACCTTTTGGAATTTAGAGGGAGCATGCTTCAAACCAAAAGGCATTACATTCCATTCATAGTGTCCTGCAGGTACGCTGAATGCTGTCTTGAATTTGTCTTTCTCAGAAATGGCGACCTGCCAGAAGCCTAATTTTAAATCAAATTTTGAAAATACTTTTGCTCCTGCTATCCTTCCTATAAGATCTCCTTTGTGAGGAATAGGATAGGTGTTATAAGCAAGGACAACGTTTAAAGGTTTATAATTTATCACAAGTCTTGGAATACCCCTGATTTGCTCTGACCTTTTATTCACATAAAATCCATAGCAGTTCCATGGACTATCAGATTCTCTGATAAGCTTCCTGTCCAGTAACTGCTTGATTTCTTTTTCACACAGTTCTCTGTATTCTTTATTCATTGGGATAGCTCTGCTTTTACAAGGCTTTCCAATATATTATGCTTTATAAGGCAGTTCAACTATGTACTGCATTCGTTGCCAGAAAGCATTTGAATCTTCTGAACGACAATCATCTTCTATCCTCTTTTTGAGATTAGCAATTTTCTTTTTGGTCAGAGGATTTTCCAACTGTTTTTCTACCTGTATTGTAGATTTTAGATCTTTGAGATCTGTCAATTTAGCTTCAGCTTTGTCCAGTTCTTTAATTGTCTGGACCATGGTAGAAACTCTTGGATTTGAGATGTATGGCATCTCAATTCTTTTTGAACTTCCTTTAGAGGTTGGAACAGTAATGAAATAGCCAACTCTATTTCCTTTCAGTCTTACTGAACCATGGCGTTCTACTGCAGCCAAAAAGATATTCCCCAAGATACAATCTACGGGAATGTCTGCAACTGCAAACTTTAGGTTTATACAATGTTGGTCAAAACAGATAGAAGCTTTTGGCACTTCATACTCGAGTGTTTTGTTTCCTAGACCAATTACTTTTCTGTCTGCAGAGATCCAGTATTTTGCTGGAATAACTTTAGTATTTAGTATATTTACATCTGCACCAGAATCCAGTAGTGCAATTCATGAAAACATTTCACCTTGTATGCAAATGTTTACCTGTACATGATGTTGCTGATATTCAACGACCAAAATCCTCATTTCTCTGAATCCTATAATAGGATCTTTCTTTCCTTCAATAATCTCGACATTCGACTCTTTGAAGGTAGTTGCAGCGTTCAAGTCATTTGCAGCTGTGAATGTGGGCTGCTTTCCTTTTTCTATTTCTGCTATTTTAGACTTTAAAAACCCTAGCTAAATAATTACAATATTCACAGGCTACTGGCTCTTAAATAGCCAGATTTGTCAGTGTGCCATAGAAAATATTTTTTAAGATTTTGAATATAAGATGACGTGCTTCAGAAAACCCTTCATGTCGCTGCAACAAAAATTCTAATGATAAGCCCAGGATTAAAACCAGTTGGGCTCTTCAGAAAATGCAATCCGGGAGTTGGCTGGTTCAGCCGAGAACTTTCCTGAAATCCCGGTAATCTAAAAAAGGGATTTCCTGCACAACCTAATTCAACCATTAACAAAGATGGAGAAAACGATACTAAAATCTAGATTTAATGGAGATACCTGCCATCATATTCAGAAATTTAACTACCATTCAAACCCTAGCGACTAAACAAGATACCTGTGTTTAAATCACTCTTCATAAAGCTATCATCAATGGCTGAAATTAAAAATCATGCACAGAAATAAAACATCTTACAGCATTTTCGGAAGAGTAACACCAGCAAGATTTCAACCCCAAAGTCTTTCTTTATTGCACATGAAAAAATGACTACAAGAGAGCTTTCTTTAGCACACGACTCTAAGATCGAATGATCTCAAATGACCCCTGACACCCTATTTAAAGAAAAAATTCCCAACGGCTAGTTCGAGTGATCCATGTCAAAGTGATCTTGACCGTCGATGAGGATCAAAATCTCTTTTAATCTCATCCATCGAAATTTTAAATACATTTTAATATATTAAAAAATTAAAATTTTGCATTTATTTCCTCAAAACTTTGACTTATTATTATTTTATTATTTAATTTTTAAATTTTTATTTATTTATTTATTTATTTTTAATTATTTTTTAATTTAATTATTTTTTATTATTTTTATTGGACCCTCGAACTTAGCCTTTGGAAAAATCACCTAGGACCTTCTAGGACTGTTGAGGGGATAAAACTTTTTCTAACCCTCGAGACACTTTACATCATGACCTTTACAATTTTACATCTCAAGGGGAAAACCCATTTGACATAGACCCTCATAGACTACCCAGTTTTGCGACACAAGTATAATCTAGCAGATCAAGCAATTTGAAATAACCTAACCAAATAATTAGGATTATTTCCAAATTACTTTCACATAGACTCGAAGCACACTAGGATTCCCCTAAGATTCTAATGACAAAATCCATTCTGGCTTTGGGGTTAGGTTGAAGGAAAACTCTGCCGATCATGGATCGGTGAGACAAAAAACCTTTCGGAACGTAGATTATCACTAGAAAATTAGGTTTGCCTAGGCAATTTACATACATGACTTAGATCTGCTAAGATTATTTATAATTTACACATGCAGACTGGGTTTACAACATAACATGATCGGGTTGATGATGACAGTCGAATGGCACAGACACGTTGATCAAGCGCTATACCTTTTGTCGGAAAAGGGGGTGTACTGCTATGAGTAGTTGACACGTAGTGGTCAACAGTAAATTTTATTATATGCCTAGTCTAAGGTTTGACTTCCCCTCAATTCCTTTAACTTGGTAAGGACTAAGGTTGTTGCAAGAAGGCTAAGAGAGAAGGCTAATGCCTAATTAACGATACCCCCTTAGGACTTTAGTACAACCCATGTGCCTTCGTTCCTACAAGGGCTCGACCACAAGAGAACTGCGAGGTCACACGTTTTAACCTTTGCTCCAAACTCAAATTTAGGAAATTGAATGGCAGTTAGGGAAGTTTGTCTTAAATTTCTATCAACCAAACTTATGCTTGGAGGTAAATTTTAGAGAATGCAATATGCAAACTAGATGCAAATTAGATATGAAGTTAATTGCTTCACCTGAGATACAACTAAAATTAGATGCTTCAAATGTGAAAGATCTTAAGATTTATCAATAGGAAATACCATTCCATGTCTATGATCAAATAAACCCTAAACCCTAAACCTTGTCATGGTGCAAATATCAAGCCGGCCTTCACAAGTGGACAAGTCGGCCTAAAAGAAGCAATTCGACCTAGTAGGAGACCTATATATAAGGGAGACTTTGACCTCACTTAAGGCACTCACTCACTACACACAAGTTCGATCAAGAAAGAGAATGGTGCAAAGAAAAGCAGGTCAAGAAGGAAGAAAGAAGAACGAGATTTTTGGATTGTTTTGGGCTACTACTCTTCACACGTGCAAAGGAACTAGGTCAACTATTGTAGCAACTAAGACCGAGGTGCACAAGTCAAAATTAGGGCATCAAGAAGTACACTTTGCAAGCCGAGTTCTCTAGGAGAGAGAATTAACTCAAGCGAAGAGGAAAGGGGGAAGAATCTGCCATAATTCTCTCACGTGCAAGGCCTAGGGTTTCTGCAAAAGAATCTTCTGGGAGGTCGAAATTGCAGAAGAATTTGCTGGAGGTTGAAATTGCAGAAGTTGCTGAGCAATCGCTGGAAGGAAATCTTGTCAAGGAGGAAAGGCTTTTACTTGGTCTTGGAGGGTCTTGGTCAACGGTACAGGTCTTGGAATTGTCAATTGAAGTTCTATAAGAAGAGAAGAATTCTTGTGGGTTTTCCTCTCAAGTGGAGAGCTTTTGGCTCTGGTTGGTCGCCTACATCTCGTGTCGTCTTGTCTCACTATTCTTTATGATTTGGTAGTTGTTTGATGATAAGAACACTAAAAATAATCAAGAGAAAGAAGAAGTTAATTAAAATAAAAATTCATCACAAACAATTATCAAAGTAAGAGAAATCACCTAATCTAGCTGCCCTAGATTTCTCGAACAAAAACTTTCCCAAACGCCCAAGATCTGATTCAGAAAATAAAATCTCTACACACTTTCGAAAGATAATGTTAGATCCAAAAGGGATTAGATCGCACAACGACAAAGAAGACTAGGGGCTCAACCGAAAACCCACTAGCGCTTCTAGATCTAGAGTGTTTCTCTAATCCAAATATCAATGCAAGATACGTACATCAATAGATCCAAAAATGGCAAATGGAAATAACAATTTAATTAGCACAAGTAGAATATTAAGTGCAAATGAGTCAAAAAGATATTACCATAGATGTTGAAAAAAACACCACAAAGCTTTATCCCCAAAGACTTTCTTTATTATTAGCTCAGAAATTTTTCAGTACAAAGTAGAGCTTTCAGCTAAGAGCTTGATTACAACTGATGTTGATGATGTTATAATGAAGCGTTGGAATTTCTAAGTCTAACTGTTAGAGATCCTTCATGTACTCACAAATTTGTGAACATCAACACTATTCCTCTCACCATGAAGAGAAAGCCTCTCCACAAACTCAAACCTATGTTATGCGAGAAGCAAGGCAATCTCACCAATGCCTTCTCCCTTCCTCCAATCTCCCTCATTTTTCATGAGGCTTACGCTATGTTTTTTTATCACAAACACTTGTTATTTTCATCACAAAGCAGGTTTGCAAGATGATGGCCATGAGTCATCAAAATTCTCAGTAGCATGCTTCTTTGCAGTGTTGCGAACATCTCGATAACATCCCGATTTTATCTTGAAATCATGATTTTTTGGCCTAGCTGATGTTTGCCAATTTTTAAAGATATTTTTATGGTATCTTAATTAGCTGATGTTTGTCGATTTTTTTTACTGATATTTTCCCAATTTTTTGGTTTTCCTAACCCTTGCTGATTTTATCCCGATGCTGATGTTCGCAACATTGCTTCTTTGAACACTGAAATAAAACTTGGTGGAGTCTTGACCATCATTTATCCAATCAATTTTAATTCCTCTAGCTCTCCTTTTGCAAATAGTCTGAGTTGCTTCTCTGGGTCTCCAGTGGTTTTATTGTTTTCTAAATTGAAGAGGTCCTATTCCAACTCTTGTCTAGCGCACTTAAGGTATTCGCTAAGCCTGTGTTCTTTCACTTGGCGAGGTCAGAGCCGTTGACTACTGTTCTTCCCTATCCCTGTAGAGCTTTAGTTGATCTTTGGATAGCTTATCTCACCAAAGCATCGATCCTGCCTCTCCTAATGGCTGAGTACCAACATCAATACTCCTGTTGATTGCTTGACTATGCTCCTTCAACATTCATACCAGTGTATATAATATCGCCGATTTTCATAAATATCGTGATATTTTCGGGGAGACGAAATATCGCTGAGAAAATATCACGATATTTTGTCTCCCCGAAAATATCGCGATATTTCCGAAATATCGGCGATATCTCGGGGAAATATCGCGCTACGACTTAAAATATCGCCGGGAGACAGTAAAAATTGCCGCCGTAGCTATAAAAGTCCAATTTTGTTTTTTTTTTTTTCAATCATTTTCATTTCTGATTGCTGGAGAAGGAAGGGGAGAGCTATGTGCTTGCTGCCAAGGAGGGTTTGAGTGTTGAATAGCTATTATCACCACCAACAACGAAGATTTTGTTGATCTAAGCTTGAAGAACAGTGAGACAATTTCATTTCTTCCATTAATAGGTATGTTCAAATAAACCCCTATTTTAATGAATTTTTTGATAGTTTTAGGATTATTTTTGCTTGCCTATTTGCCTACAATCATTTTCCTTGTTTTTTTTTTTCCATTTGCTATGATTTTCATGCCCATGAGCAAATGCAAGGGTTTTAACTTTTCTCCATATTTGGAGAGCAAACTCCATTTTTTTTTAAAACTTTCAAATACACCCTCTTATTGTCATTTATGGTTTTTCATTGAATTCACATTGCAAATAATGTAGCAAAAAAATTATTTTGTAAAATGATGTGGTTATTACTTATTAGTTCCATTTTTTTTTGGTGCCCTAGATTTGAGTTAGCTCACTACAAAATTCAAATATGCCAACTAATTAACTTATAGGAAGTTTGTATGCAACACATGAATGCTTCCTAATTAACTTGCTGGTCATTATGGCCATATGATCCACCTTGTGACTGAAGTCAGGTTTGTTGAGGAAAATTGGCATCTACAAGGTAGCATAAATTCATCCAGTCTAGCCTGAATTGTCATATTGTGTTCTAGCCAAATTGACCATGTGTACCAGCCATCTGTAGCTAAATGTTTTTATCTCCAATTGATATCAGATGCTGTTAGTGCTGATTTTTACTGGTCCTAAGCCTGCTTCTATGATGCTCTTTCCTGCTCTTTGTACAACCTATATAAGTGAATATATTCTGAAGTAGTTCTGAAAGACCTCTCCTATTTGGGCTTCATCTCCTGTCATTAACCGTTGCTAATCATTTGGAGATCAAATTCTCGGTAGTGTGCCTCTTTGAACACACAAAATAAAATTCTGTATATTCTTGACCATAATTTATCCCATCAAGCTCCTCTAACTCTATATTCTTCAAAAACTCTGAGTTGCCTCTCCAGGGCTCAAGTCTTTTTACATTTTCTAAAATGAAGAGGTCCAACCCCTAAGCTTGCTTTCATTTGCTGGCCTAGCTCAGACTACGATTCTGCCCCAGCCCTGTAAGATCTTAGTTCATCTTTGAATAGCCAGTTCCCACTGAACTATCCTCCTGCCTCTCCGAATGGGTCGGGTACCGAATGCCAAACTCTGCTGATTTGTTGAATACATTCCTGAAAAGAGATACATTCAGGTTATAGGGAAGTTAGTGTATGGCATTTAAATCCTTCCCAATTAACATTCTAGTGGCAATGGACACGCGATTGGCATTGTCACTGACGTTATATTTGTTGAGGAAAGTAGCCATCTACGAGTGAGCATAAATCATCCAATTTGATCTGAATTCTCACATTACCTTTTGGCCAATTTAACTACATGTACCAACCATCTGTCACTAAATTTAACCATATGAACCAACCATCTTCAATTTGTATCAGATACTCCAAGTGTCAGATTGTCCGAAGACTGCTTTGCTGCACCCAATGTGGTCATGTGCAATCCAGCCCTACTCTTTTCTCATTCATCATATCAAAATCTCCCCAGAGATCCTTTCCAGTCCCAAATTTGCATTTTATCCACTGTATCATTAGGACACTGAACAAAACCTCTTACCATACCTAACAGTAATAAAAAGATCCAAGAGCAACATCTAGCGGGACTGTATTTTCCTTTTATTTTTTGAAGGTTTTCATGGAACTATTTGAAACTTTGTTGATGTTAACTAGTTCTACAGGTGGGAGGAGGATGTCATCTGCATGGTTGAAAAGAGCAAAGAGAAGCACAATAATCTGTTCATTTCCTTTGAATGTGGGACTTTGAAAGCTGATGAGCAAGCCAAGGACCATATCCATCGTTATTTGCCTCACCTGATTGGACATGAAGCTGTAGGTATGGTTTTATTCAAATTATAGATATGACATGCAATTTTGAGTACCGCACTTGTTGTTTTAGACTATGGCACTGGCTTATCTTGCCGTGTTGGGATGTGCAGTGAACATCGGAACCATGAAAATAAGAGGACTGAATTTCAACTCAGATGATCACCAGACAAGCAAGACTAGCACATTGAAGTCCAATGATATGGATGTAGAGCATTTTATCACAGGAAATGCTTCAAGTTGTCAACAAGAAAACAATGTAAAGTGTGGACTATCTCATTCTCCTGTTGAAAGTAGCTCCACAAATGATCAAAAGCTGTTGAAACTGTTGGGACACAGTAATCAAGAATCAAGCAATCCTGATGAAGCTGTAATTAGGCAATTGCTGGCAGAGGAACTGCAGGCAGATAGTAATTCTGAAATCATCCCCGAAAATAAATGGCAGCATAGCTCGTCTGGCTGGAGAATCAAGAAGTAAGTCTTATATTGTACTGAAGAATGATGGTTCCTGTCGATACTATTCGAAGGTGGTAGTCATGGTCTCACACTGTATGTAATGAATACTGTGTAAAGCACTTCTCCGGCAAGGGAAGGTTGTTTTTGCTGTTGCATGGCGATTTTCAGACATATAAAGACCTTCAGAATATGTCAAAGCACAGAAATTGGTTCTGTTTTGGGACATGCGATTTTTTTCCAGCATGGTCTAAAATATTTTTATAGAGATGTCACTGCTTTTGTCTATTAAAAATGTCCCTTTTTTTTGCCTAAAACCTTGTCCGTCCTTCCTGATTCATCTGCTACAATAAGTTCACTTTTCCTTTTTATATGAACACATGCTACTTTCCATAACTTCTCTTCAGTACAGATAATTAATCTTTAAATAGTAGATAACATCACTTTCCTTTTAAGTGCACAATCTGCTATCAAATAAGTCATGATAGGTATACATAACTTGATGGCTGACAACTCTATTGTGTACAAATCTAAAGGTAGGACAACATTGTAGTTTGAAGCGTTTTGTTATTGATTGCCCTCTCGTTTTGAAATGTGGCTAAAACACCAACAGCTGAAATAACAAGACTAAAGAAATGTACCCATATGGAAAGGCCTCAAAAAATATTTAGTTTTGATGTGACTATTGTAATTTTTGAGGATTATGTTTTGTTTTTATATATATATTGGAAATAATAGCAGTAGAAATTCCACATAAGTTCGATGTTAACATGTAAGATCATCTTTTATTTCTTAGAATCTGAGTTTTATATAGATGAAAATGCAAAGGATTTTACGATAGGTAGGGCTGCGTCTTTTATAGAGTGGAGTAGTTTTATATGGAGCTATATTTCATAGGTTGGAAAATCCATCTCGTCCTTTGCCAATAATCATTGTTAAGAATAAACTAGCAATGGCCTCAGAAGTTACAAAAAGGTTATAAATAAACTAGCAATTGTCCCAAAAGGTGCAAAGAGAGGCCGATAGGATTTTTAAATTGAAAAATTTGTACTTTAATTTTCATAATCAAGCAAATAGCAATTGAGACATTAAATATAAGTTTTTTTTTTTTTTTTTTTTTTAATGTATTTTTTTCACAAGTTTATAATATGCAAGTATATCGGAGTAACTAAAAACGTTCTCAAATGTCATGTCATTACAACAGCATGCTGAAACATTAAATACTGGACACTCAAAGTGCCAATGCCTTTTACAAATCAACCAGAGTAAATTAATTATGTCATATTTTAAAGCAGTCTAACTAATAGATGAGAAGATCTTTTTTGAGTATTTTTTTCTGGTTAATTTCGCTCAAAATTTTGTATAGATTTTTAAAATTCATAAGTTTAAGTTGTTTAATTTGTAAAAATTGAGTGTGTCAGATCCATTTATGCATACAAAAGCATTTATAAAAAACAAGAAATTATAATGTGGTTAATCGCCTTCCATTTCCCTCAATCTGTTGTCCAGTTCAAAATCAAAACTGGTTAATGCACTCACACTTTCATTGTTGAGATCAGAATTCTCCTCATTCTTAATTTTGTAAACCTATTGCTCAGGATTGTCATCTTCAGATATTTCTGAATCAGGTGCAGAACTGTCATGCACAATGATCACCTCTTGCAATCCTTCAACAACATTCTCATTAGCAACAATTCCATCCTTTGCAAAAGGTGATTCTAGGAAACTATCACACGACAAGGCATCCTAAAAGTTGACCGCTTTATACAAACGCAATATACAAACACACACAAAACTCTGATACTACAATTACAATAACTAAACCAATAATGACGCAATTTTTTTAGTATTTTTGAGTCGAATTTCTTAAAGGATGATGAAGGATTTTATTTTTTTGAAATAGACTATATGGTAATGATGGACATGAAATTCATTTTAATAGATATACGTAATTGGTTTGTCATTTTAATAAAAAATGAAACTTAAAATTAATAATCATTTTCCATCTGTCGTTATTTGTTCCAGCCTTACCCTACCAAACATGGGCTCCAAATCAAATTTGGTTTGACTTCAAATTCTACATACTAATATGATTCAATACAAGGTTTTTCCTTATTAGTCCCTACCATTCTAAGTTTATAGCAATAAAGAAGATTATCCAGATTAACCTAATGGAAGTTGTATCATGGCCTATAAAGAATAATGACTTGCATTCATCAATACTAATGCCTATATTTTTTTGATTGCCACATAATTCTTTCTTGTTGGTAATGATAGTGATTATGGATGTCATTGTCTTAACTATAATGAGGTCTTCTTGTTGTGTTGGACTCCAACCTGCATTCAATTCTAAAATTTAAGGTTTTTTAAATTCTTTTATGAAATTAGGGTTTTTTTACATTGGATAGCCATACTTGAATTCCAACATATTTGAGATCCTAGTTGAACTCATTCACATATATATTATGCATGTTTTTGTGTATGTATTTCGAATACATTGTTGATTTTGTAGCCTAGTAAAGCTAGGATGTTTCCCAAGGAAGCTCGTCCTGTTAAAAATATCCCGCATCAAGTTGTGGCACGTTAATATACCTTAAAAAATATTATGATTTTTTATATTTTAAATTTTTGTAGTTAAAATAATGCTAAATGGTCCTTTTGGGTAGCTCAATTGGCAATGGCCGTGGAAATGAAGTCTCATTGAACCAGAAACCTTGGGTTCAAATCTTGTGCAACCCCTGGATCAGAGTGAGAAGATGGACATGATGAAGATGTAGTCCTACCAAACTTACAAAAAAAAATAACACTAAATGAAAAATTAATGTGGTCAAATAAAATCAGAGTTATGATTATTAATTATTATTCATATGTGTTGGCATTATGATACAAGTGTTGTCCTTGATGGCAACTCACTCAGAGGTATGATACAGGTGATGGCAACTTAATCAGATGACAGATCTAGTGCAGTAGGTTAAGAGAAAGGTATACGCAGGTTAGACTTGATGAAAGTGTGTATACACGCGGGTGAGCAGAGCAAAAGGCGCGTATACATACACGCAAGTTCACATAAGTAAAGGCGCGTACATGTTGGAAAACTAAGTTTTGGTCCGTGGTATTTGGTCCGAAGTGTTGACCCCAGGTGTTGGGTCCAAGGTATTGGTTCAACATGGTTTTGGGCCATGGTATTAAGAGAAGCCTAAACCTATATAATGAGAAAATCACTAGGCCAAGGGGTAAGGGAGAAGGTGATGAATATCTGATGAAGTGTGAGATCTAGTATGCTGGTTATGGGTTTGTGATGCTTAGCTTGATCTGAATCAAGGATGCACCTATGCGGATGATGATGGATGATGGATCAGGATATTAAGGCTTGGAATGTTTATGATTATATGGTTTGATTATGGATAGACTAGATCTGAATTATTGACGCATGTTTATTCTGTAAATGTTATGTTCTGATGTCTGAAATAGCTGCAAAGTTATAAGTTAGAATTTGCAGATCTGTATGCGGGTTGTCTTTGGTAAAAGCGCGTATACACGCAGGTTGGGTTCATCCGAGTAGCGTATACAGTATGAAGTATGATATTTGAAGTTGCAGTTGGATCTGGTTGTTGTTGCAGAGTTATGTTGTCTGTTTTGTGTTCTGGTGACTGTGTTGTTGACAGGGTTTCAGTATTGGGTGATTCAGAGATTGATGATGCAGGTGTAGTTGATGATTGTCTTGCAGTGGTGATTATTTTGTATTTATGGATCCAATATGAAAATGTATGAAACGTGGTCCCTGGAAGATCGTAGAGTTCAGTAGGCTCGCGCATCACAAGAACCAGGGGGTTGTAGCTCCCTTCCAGGAGTAGCTAGAAAACAAGTGAAGGTTGGAGCCTTCAGTAGGCTGGCGCCTAGGTACTAGTAAATGGATCGGCTAGTACAATAGCTAAGAAGGTTGTAGCCTTCTGCAGGTAGAAGCCTGCGTACTGGTATAAGACTGCACCAGTACTATTGTAAAAAGAAGTTTCTTATTAAAGGAAGATAGAGACGAATTGCAGCAAGTGGTTTTCACCCACATTGGGTTTCCACCTTATATCATGGTGTTCATGTGTGCTCCTTATGTGTGATGTTCTGTTCTGTTTTACTGCACCTGCTTACTGTTCATGTGGTTAATGAAGTTCTGATGCACTAACTAAAGATCAACATTTAATGGATTAACTGAATCATAAGTATTCTGGATATATGCTAGTTGCATTAGACACAGTAGCGTATACATGCGGGTTCACTTAAATGAAGTAGCGTATATGTATCTAAGTATGGAGATGAAAAAGTTTTATTGATTTTATAATACTGATTCACCCCCCCCCCTCCCCCTCTCAGTATTATTTCCAACAATTGGAATCAGAGCAGGTCCTTTGGTAGAAGCTTGATCGCTTGAAGGAGATCCGTAGAACAATGGGAAAGAAAGCGCGTCAAAAGAAGAAGACAGCTCAAAGGAACAATGATAGCCTGCCGGTAAGTGGAAGCAAGGATCCAAATTTTGAATCACCCCAGAGTGAAGCTGAACAAGCAAATGAAGTATCAGATAAAATCATAGATCAACAAGATCTACTTAGCAAAAGGGAAAGTGCCCTCAAAGAAGAAGTTATCAGCTTAAAAGCTTAGCTGGAATATGCCTTCAGAGTTCGTCAAATGCTGCAAGAGCTGAATGAAGAAAAAGAAAATGAGATTCTCAAACTAAGGCAACAAGTGGAAGAAGGAAGAAATTCTGAAGAAATTTTGAAGAAGAAATGTCTTGAAAAGGAAGAAGAACATGAAGTTGAGGTAAATATCTTGAAAGATAAAATAGAAGAAAAGGATAAACTATTACGATTTCAAGATAGTACTAAGATTTTGGATGATATTCTTAGTAGTCAAAGGTCGCCTGCTATCAAAACTGGTCTTGGTTTTTATGAATTTGCTAAAGGTGAATTTAGCTCACAAGGTGAAGCAAGGAACTCTAATGAGAAATAAAAAATTGTTGACACCTAATCCGAAACGGATGAGGTGAAGTTGGACAGTCATCTAGAAGATGAACTGATCCGTTTTTGTATATGTATAAATATTAATAGTCTAATGAATAAACTCATTCAGTTGTTTTGCGCTCATTAATTTCTGAGCTAACCTGGCCTGACATGGTATCAGAGCACAGGTCCCAGAAATAGCTCCTGCCTCTGCCAGGTTTCTACTGCCTCATGAAACCTACCTCTGTCCTGAGACTGCGTGCTTCTGGCGGTGATCTGAGCGCCTCTGACCCCTGGATGCGTGGAATGCGTTGTTGAAAACTGAGGTATCGTTTTCTTTTGATTGTAAAGACTGTGGTATAGACTGCGTTACGCTGCACTGTGGTTGGTATCGCTCTATTTTTGTAAGAACTGTGGTTTAGGTCTATTGGTATTGCTGCGTTTGCATGGAATTGCTGTATGAGCAGAATACAAATGTATTTGATGCTGCGTTAATGTATTGATGCTGCTTTAATGTATTGGTGCTGCGTTAATGTATTGATGCTGCTTTAATGTATTGGTGCTGCGTTATTTACTGTGGTAAGAACAAAGTTCCGCAGCGGAAGTGTGGTATTGTACATCAGCGTTGTATTGAAACTATGTTGTATTGTATTATATGGAAATGCTGCGTTGTATTGTGTTAAAGTCTGCGGTATATTGAAGAATGGATGCAAGCATGCGTGGTATTGTTTTGAAGACTGCGACTGCGTTGATAGATTGCGGTGTATTGATGACATAAGAACTGAATAGATGACTGCGTTTTTTAAAACTTGAAATGGTTAACTGCTGTGGACTGCGTTTTTTTTTAAGACAAACATCTCATGGTATATACATTTTAATGCTGTGGACTACGTTTTTATTCAAGACCATGGATTTGAAGACTGCGTTATATTCCCATTGACCATGGTTATATACGCATTAACCTTTGTGGCTTTTGCACGTCTGGAAAGCAAACGAAGTGGAGGCTGTGGTGTGATGCCTGACAGTGTTTTGAAGGTTGTTTCTTTGAATAACCAGTTTGTAATGTCCCAGCAGCGGAGTTTATAGTATACTTGGAGCAGAGTTATAATCTTCTTAAACAAATACAAATGCCTGGACCATCTCAGAGTTTTATTACGCTGTCCTCTTGAACAGTTTTTGCATTAATATGATATATGAGATCCCTTGAGCGCCTTCCTTTTTCAAAACATAATATTGTGGTGGTGATATAAGAAATGATGTATGTTTGAAGAAAATAAGGCTATGGCATAAGGATTTTTTTTGGCAGAGAGATTTTTTTTACAGAATGCATAAGGCTATGACATAAGATTTTTTTTCCAGCAGAAGTCTTGCTGTCGCATAAGAATTTTTTTTTCTCCAGCAGAAGTCTGTTATTAACATAAGTTTTTTTTTTAGCAGAGATATTTTTACAGAATGCATTCAATCATTTCAATGGTCGGAATAGTTCTCACTGGCAAGGAGAACTATTCTGAATGGTCTCGGATGGTGAAACACACCTTCATCTACAATGAGCTGTGGAAAGGTGTGTGTGTCGGAGAAGAAGACAGAGACCCTGTGCAGCCCACATTAGACAAAGAACTCGCCATTTGGGAAAACAAGAACAGCAAAGCCTTTGCATTGATTGCAGCATCTGTCAATGAGGAAGTAAGTCGTCATATTTCTTGCTATTCCACTGCCTTTGAAGCTATACAAAAGCTGAAAGAACTCTATGATACACATTCTGCACTTGAAGTTGTGCAGCTCATGATTAAACTCTTCACTCTTGAACTGAAAAATAATGATCCTCTTGCTCTTGCATCTGAAATAAAGTCTATAATGCATGATATAAAATCCACTAAGGTTGAGTTGGATATCTCTCTTATTGCCTTTCTCAAAGCACTCTATCCTACCTACTCCAATTATCTTGAGTCTTTACAAGCAAATGGAAACCTTAAAGATATAACCTTTGACTCTCTTGTGAAAAAGTTTGTTGAAAGAGAGAAAGCCTTTGGAAAGAAAACAGTCCCTGAATCTTCTGAAGAGACTGTTTGCCTTGCTCACAAAGAAAAGCATCCTGCTCAAGATTCTGCAAGAGGAAGAGGTGGACGAAGAGGAAGAGGAAGATACTTCAGAGGCAGGGGGGCAAACATTCTCAAACAGAAAAGGCAGATCTGCATTGCATTCGCTGCAAACGAAATGGATCACATGATGCTTCTACATGCAAGCTACCATGGGACAAAGTTGAGCAGAGAAGAAATCAGCAGAAAGGTAAAACTGATGACTCAGACAAAGGTAAAGCACCCGAATCTGCACACTATATTGAGGCACAATGTAATATTGGAGTAAATGAAGATTTGTTTAATGCTTCACTTGCTTCTTCGAAAAATCACTGGTTGCTTGATTCAGGAGCAACTTGTCATATGACTCATAGGAGAGATTTCTTTGAAGATTTCACTAACAATGTTGATGGAGCAGTATAATTTGCAGATCAGTCAAAAATCAAGCCATCAGGGCTTGGCACAATCAGGCTTAAACTGCCTGGTCTTCCAGACTTTCTTCTGGATCATGTTCTATATCTCCCACAGCTGAAGAGAAACTTGCTGTCCCTGGTCCACATCCGCCAGCAAGGTCACTCCATTCACATGTTTGATGGCAAGCTTGAGGTAAGAAAGGCATCTGACCACTCACTTGTCATGAGGGGTATAGAAGAAGAAAGACTCCTTAAACTGCAAGGAACCTCTGCTCATGCACAACATTTCTCATATATTTCTCATCATGAAGAATGTACACTTCCATCAAGTTTATTATGGCATGCTAGATTTGGACATTTAAACTATGATAGTCTCCGCTTGTTGAAGAAAAATGGTGTTGCTGGTTTGCCTACAATTCCTAGAAAACATAAACAATGTGATGCTTGCATTCTAGGAAAGCATAGCAAACAGTCTTTTCATGATTCACATTCAAGAGCACATAGGAAGCTTGAACTTATTCATTCAGATTTATGTGGTCCAATGCCTGTTCCTTCTGCAAATGGAAATAAATATATCATGACATTTATTGATGATTACACCAGAATGTGTTGGGTTTACTTATTGAAGAACAAATCTGATGCTTTTCAAACATTTAAGAATTTTCATAAGTGGATTGAAAATGATGCACAATCTCATATTGGGTCTATTCGCACTGATAATGGAAAAGAATATACATCAAATGAATTTGAACACTATCTTCGCCAACATGGGATTAAACATCAAACAACTGTGCCTTATAATCCTCAACAGAATGGTGTAGCCGAAAGAATGAACAGAACAATTTTGAATATGGTACGATCCATGCTTTTCTTCAAAAATGTAAAGACAATGTTTTGGGCTGATGCTGTTCTATGTGCTGCATATATAAAGAATAGATGTCCATCTAGTGCTATAAGAAACAAGACTCCTTATGAATTGTGGTATGGACATGTTCCTTCGGTAAAACATCTCAGGATATTTGGTTCCACCTGTTATGCTTTAATACCAAAGGTACATAGAAACAAACTTGGTGCAAGAAGTCGTAAGTGTATCTTCCTGGGGTATTCAAACACATCTAAAGCATACCGCCTTTATGATGAAGTAAATAAAAAGTTTGTTTTATCTAGAGATGTCATTTTTCTTGAATCATCCAAATCTGACAGTGTTGTTGAGCGGCAACTTGATCGCTTGGATAGATTCACAAAACCGAAATCATTCCAAGAGTTTGATAATCAGATTCCACATCTTGAAGGGGGGATTCCTATACTAGATCAACATGTGGAATCTCCTTCTGAAGAACAATCTCCCTTGCATGACACTCCAACAACGGATGATGCTTTAAGTGATGTAATTGATAGAATTGGGAGACTCAATCTTGATTCAGACCCAACTCAATCAACAGAACAGCCTAGACCATCTCAGAAAGGTCCCCCAAAGTGGCTGACAAAGACACTTGAAAGTGTTCATCCTGATGAAATTGGAAAAACAGGAACCAGAAATTCAAACCGACAAGATGGAGGTGATGTAGATAACTCTAATTCACCTGTTGATATGGATGTTACTTATGATTGTGAATTGAACTTGTCTACAGATTTTGAACCAACTTCCTTCAAAGAAGCTGCTTCTCATGATGAATGGAAAGAAGCGATGCAGAAGGAGTATGATGCCCTCATAAAGAATGGCACTTGGAAGCTGGTTGATCCTCCATTTGGAACCAAACCAATTGGCTGCAAGTGGGTCTACAAGAACAAGTACAAAGCTGATGGCTCACTTGACAAGCACAAAGCTAGGCTTGTGGCAAAAGGTTTTGCACAGAAGGAAGGGGTCGATTATGAGGAAACTTTTGCTCCCACAGCAAAATGGGCCACCATCCGGACACTCTTTGCACTAGCTGCTCAGAACGGTTGGAAAGTCCATCAAATGGATGTAAAAACTGCATTCTTGAATGGAGATCTAAAAGAGAATGTTTTTATGTCCCAGCCTGAAGGATTTGCTGTGAAAGGACATGAACACAAAGTATGCAAACTTGTGAAGTCCTTGTATGGCCTCAAACAAGCACCACGAGCCTGGTATGAAAAACTAACTGAGCATCTTCTGAAACTCAACTTCAAACATTTTGATCTTGATGATGCAACTTTATTTGTCAAGAAAGTTGGCAAAACAGTTGTATATCTTGTGGTATATGTAGATGATCTTTTAATGACAGGGAACAATGAAAGCTATATTGCATCCATAAAGAAAGAATTAGGAAATTTTTTTGAAATGACTGATTTGGGCTATGTTCATTACTATCTTGGCATTGAAGTAACCCAACATCCAAAGTCCATATTTCTTTCTCAAAAGAAATACATTGGAGATTTGTTAAACAGATTTGGCATGACAGAATGCAATCCCCTTTCTACTCCAATGGAACAAAACTTGAAGCTCACATCTATTGAAGGAAAAGAATTTGAGGATGCAACAAAGTATAGACAGCTTGTAGGAAGTCTCATCTACCTCACTACTACCAGACCAGACATTTCATTTGCTGTTGGAATCCTCTCCAGGTTTATGCAAAAACCTTGTGAGGGACATTGGTCTGCTGCAAAAAGAGTTCTAAGGTACTTGAAGGGAACTCAAGACCTTGGAATCAAGTATACACAGGTGGACGACTTCAACTTGATTGGGTACTCTGATTCAGACTTCGATGGAGACAAAGAAACTGGGGTATCTACTTCAGGATATGCTATGAGTCTTGGATCAGGAGCTGTCTCCTGGAGATCACGCAAACAATCAGTACCAGCAGATTCCACAACAGAAGCAGAATACGTGGCAGCAGCTGAAGCAACGAAATAAATTGTGTGGCTCAGGAAAATTCTTGAAGATTTGCAAGTAAAACAAATACAATCTACTCCACTCATGATTGATAACACCTCTGCAATAAAGTTGGCCAAGAACCCAAAGTTCCATGATCGTACTAAGCACATCAATACTAAATATCATCTGATCCGACATCATGTTGAGGCCAAAACAATCCATCTCCGTCATTGTTCCACAAACGAGCAAATTGCAGACATCTTCACCAAAGCGCTTGGAAGAGAAAAGCTTGAAAGATTCAGAACGATGCTTGGACTCACCAACATCCCTTCAGATTAAGGGGGGGAATGTTGACACCTAATCCGAAACGGATGAGGTGAAGTTGGACAGTCATCTAGAAGATGAACTGATCCGTTTTTGTATATGTATAAATATTAATAGTCTAATGAATAAACTCATTCAGTTGTTTTGCGCTCATTAATTTCTGAGCTAACCTGGCCTGACAAAAATGATCAACAAGGAGATGAGAAGACAACTCCATCAACAACCAAGGAAAGGAATTCCTCAAAGAAAATCTTTTGCTCCTAACTTTGGAAGTGATAGACGATTATTTCCTCCAATGAATAATGTTGAATGTTATGTATGTCATAATCTTGGACATGTTGCAGCCAGATGCAGAAGTAGAATGGTTCAAGACCATTAAACAAAAAGATCATCACGTTCCAGGTACTTTAAGGGATATTGTTTTTCTTGCAATATGTTTGGTCACAAAGCCATTGACTGTTTTAGGAGGAATATGAAACATGTAAGATGTTATGCATGCAACAAGCCTGGACATATAGCGAAAGAATGCAGGAGAAGATTGTGGACACCAAACCAAAAGAAGAAAACATCATCACAGTTGAAGATATGGAAGAAAAAGGAAGTACAGCAAAAAAGATGTGGCATAGCAGAGTACACAGACATGACAGACTCAGAGGAAGCTGAAAGTGTGGAACATCAGTGTTCTAAATCTCATACGCAGGTATCATGAAGATAAGTCGCGTATATACGCGAGTTATATGCTGCATAGTCACATATATGATGAAAAGCAGTAGTACAGAAGTCTGATATGGTTCAGTCACTATTTTGATGATGGCATGGCACAGGTTCAGGGGGAGCATATACTTCAAATAATGCATTGTTGGCATTATGGTTAGAAGTCTTTGGTGATGATGCTTATTGACATATCTTGCTTGACCAAAAGAATGGATTGCAGGTTACAGGTCTGGATGCTAGATGCTTATAATGTAGATCATATGGTGTATGATAGCTGCTGATAACTATCATGGTCTTGTTTAGGTCCTTGATCTTTGTGAGTCACATGATGTATTTTGTTACCCACTATACATGGGATGGATGATGCAATGAGTCATGTATAAACATTTTGTATATCCCCACTTGGTTGGGTGGATGAATAAAAAATGGTGTATTCCCACTTGATTGGGAGATTGATGTATGTATAGAGTTATGTTATACTTTTGCAGACCTTGCATGTCCTCAGGGGGAGCATGGATGGATTAGTACATCTTGGCATATATAAAGGGGGAGCTCAATCAGAAACTTCAACATGTACTCAGGGGGAGTATGAACAATGGGAAAGAAAGCGCGTCAAAAGAAGATGATAGCTCAAAGGAATAATGATAGCCTGTCGGTAAGTGGAAGCAAGGATCCAAATTCTAAATCACCCGAGAGTGAAGCTGAACAAGCAAATGAAGTATCATATAAAATCATAGATCAACAAGATCTACTCAGCAAAAGGGAAAGTGCCCTTAAAGAAGAAGTTATCAGCTTATAAGCTTAGCTAGAATATGCCTTCAGAGTTCGTCAAATGCTGCAGGAGCTGAATGAAGAAAAAGAAAAGGAGATTCTCAAACTAAGGCAACAAGTGGAAGAAGGAAGAAAGTCTGAAGAAATTTTGAAGAAGAAATGTCTTGAAAAGGAAGAACAACATCAAGTTGAGGTAAATATCTTGAAAGGTAAAATAGAAGAAAAGGATAAACTATTACGATTTCAAGATAGTACTAAGATTTTGGATGATATTCTTAGTAGTCAAAGGTCGCCTGCTATCAAAACTGGTCTTGGTTTTTATGAATCTGCTAAAGGTGAATTTAGCTCACAAGGCGAGGCAAGGAACTCTAATGGGAAATCAAAATGATCAACAAGGAGATGAGAAGACAACCCCATCAACAACCAAGGAAAGGAATTCCTCAAAGAAAATCTTTTGCTCCTAACTTTGGAAGTGATAGACGATTATTTCCTCCAATGAATAATGTTGAATGTTATGTATGTCATAATCTTGGACATGTTGCAGCCAGATGCAGAAGTAGAATGGTTCAAGACCATCAAACAGAAAGATCATCACGTTCTAGGTACTTTAAGGGATATTGTTTTTCTTGCAATATGTTTGGTCACAAAGCCATTGACTGTTTTAGGAGGAATATGAAACATGTAAGATGTTATGCATGCAACAAGCTTGGACATATAGCGAAAGAATGCAGGAGAAGATTGTGGACACCAAACCAAAAGAAGAAAACATCATCACAGTTGAAGATATGGAAGAAAAAGGAAGTACAACCAGAAAGATGTGGCATAGCAGATTACACAGACATGACATACTCAGAGGAAGCTGAAAGTGTGGAACATCAGTGTTCTAAATCTCATACGCAGGTATCATGAAGATAAGTCGCGTATATACGCGAGTTATATGCTGCACAATCGCGTATATGATGAAAATCAGAAGTACAGAAGTCTGATATGGTTCAGTCACTGTTTTGATGATGGCATAGCACAGGTTCAGGGGGAGCATATACTTCAAATAATGCATTGTTGGCATTATGGTTAAAAGTCTTTGGTGATGTTGCTTATTGACATATCTTGCTTGACCAAAAGAATGGATTCCAGGTTACAGGTCTGGATGCTAGATGCTTATAATGTAGATCATATGGTGTATGATAGCTACTGATCACTATCATGGTCTTGATTAGGTCCTTGGTCTTTGTGAGTCACATGATGTATTTTGTTACCCCACTATGCATGGGATGGATGGTGTAATGAGTCATGTATAAACATTTGGTATATTCCCACTTGGTTGGGTGGATGAGTCAAAAATGGTGTATTCCCACTTGATTGGGAGATTGATGTATGTATAGAGTTATGTTATACTTTTGCAGACCTTGCATGTGCTCAGGGGGAGCATGGACGAATTAGTACATCTTGGCATATACAAAGGGGGAGCTCAATCAGAAACTTCAGCATGTACTCAGGGGGAGTATGGACAACGGAATGTAGATCAAAGAAGAGAATATCTTGGTTCGCCCTTTGCCCTTGATGTCAAAGGGGGAGAGTGACTTAGTGTAGTGGTTGCCATCAGGTCCAAAGGGGGAGATTGTTGGCATTATGATATAGGTGTTGTCCTTGATGGCAACTCACTCAGAGGTATGATACAGGTGATGGCAACTTAATCAGATCACAGATCTAGTGTAGTAGGTCAAAAGAAAGGTATACATAGGTTAGACTTGATGAAAGTGCGTATACACACGAGTGAGCAGAGCAAAAGGCACGCATACGTACACACGCAAGTTCACAGACGTAAATGCGCGTACATGTTGGAAAACTATGTTTTGGTCCGTGGTATTTGGTCCATGGTATTGGTCCGAGGTATTTGGTCCGAAGTGTTGACCCCAAGTATTGGGTCCAAGGTATTGGTTCAACATGATTTTTGGCCATGGTACTAAGAGAAGCCTAAACCTATATAAGGTGAAGATCATTAGGCCAAGGGGTAAGGGAGAAGGTGACAAATATCTGATGAAGTGTGAGATCTACTATGCTGGTTATGGGTTTGTGATGCTTAGCTTGATCTGAATCAAGGATGCACCTATGCGGATGATGATGGATGATGGATCAGGATATTAAGGCTTGGAATGTTTATGATTATATGGTTTGATTATGGATAGACTAGATCTGAATTATTGACGCATGTTTATTCTGTAAATGTTATGTTCTGATGTCTAAAATAACTGCAAAGTTATAAGTTAGAATTTGCAGATCTGTACGCGGGTTGTCTTTGGTAAAAGCGCATATACACGCAGGTTGGGTTCATCCGAGTAGCGTATACAGTGTGAAGTATGATATTTGAAGTTGCAGTTGGATCTGGTTGTTGTTGCAGAGTTATGTTGTCTGTTTTGTGTTCTGGTGACTCTGTTGTTGACAGGGTTTCAGTATTGGGTAATTTAGAGATTGATGATGTAGGTGTAGTTGATGATTGTCTTGCAGTGGTGATTATTTTGTATTTATGGATCCAGTATGAAAATGTATGAAACGTGGTCCCTGGAAGATCGTAGAGTTCAGTAGGTTGGCGCCTACGTACTGGTAAACATATCGGCCAGTACAAGAGCCAGGGGGTTGTAGCTCCCTTCCAGGATCAGCTAGAAAACGAGTGAAGGTTGGAGCCTTCAGTAGGCCGACGCCTACGTACTAGTAAATAGATCGGCTAGTATAAGAGCTAAGAAGGTTTTAGCCTTCTGCAGGTAGAAGCCTGCGTACTAGTATAAGACTGCACCAGTACTATTGTAAAAAGAAGTTTCTTATTAAAGGAAGATAGAGACGAATTGCAACAGGTGGTTTTCACCCACATTGGGTTTCCAACTTATATCATGGTGTTCATGTGTGCTCCTTATGTGTGATGTTCTGTTCTGTTTTACTGCACCTGCTTACTGTTCATGTGGTTAATGAAGTTTTGATGCACTAACTAAAGATCAACATTTAATGGATTAACTGAATCATAAGTATTCTGGATATACGTTAGTTGCATTAGACACAGTAGCGTATACACACGGGTTCACTTAAATGAAGTAGCGTATATGTATCTAAGTTTGGAGATGAAAAATTTTTATTGATTTTATAATACTGATTCACCTCCCAATATTATTTCCAACCATATGAACTTACTTTTTGTGACATAAATATATTTCAACTGTAGATTTAAAATATTTCGAAAAACAAAGAGATATAAACAAAGTCAAATTAGAAATTTAGGAGATCTGCACATAAGGTGTGGCCCTTAGTGTGAAATAATCCATTTTCATTAGCATAAAATATATTAAAATAAACAATAAGACATTTTCTATATTCTAAGAAATCTGAGTAATGGTTCGCGGATTTCAGTGCTTTGCACGCCATAGCCAGAGACATGTGGCGATTACCGCTGAAATTGTGCAGATTTTACCGTTATAGCAGCATTTCAATCTGAATAGCCAAGTGTCACATGGCAACTATGGCCGTGTGGCTGTGCAGATTGTACTGCTGAAGGATCGAGAGTTTGTTAATGCTCCCAAACTATAGGGCCAAGTGGCAGCCATAGAGATCCTAAAATCCTCGCAGCTTAAGATTTGTCATCTTAAAATCCTATAGAGATCCACATTTTCGATTTCGTTTCAATTTGTCATCTTTCAAAGTTAAGTTTTGGATTTTTTTATTAAAATTATGTTGTACAGGTCTATTTTTGAACGTTACAAGAGACTCGGATTATGGAGATGAAACCGTTCAAATTTATAATTAAAACAAAATTATAAGAATTCCAACCAGTTAAATTTAAATGTAACAAAAATAATTATAACTTAAAAAGACTTAATTATTTTTCTGAATAAATATTCAGAATTCTATCGTTTTCTTCAGCCCGGGTTTCTTGAATAAATATTCAATTTTTTAATAATTTTTTTTATCGAAGAAAACTTTCATCATGGAAACTCTTCTATTAAGATTTTAGTCCATTGAAATTTTCAATGATCAAAAGTGAAAAACTAAAAATAACACCCTCAAACTATTTTGAATTTTCACTTTTAGCACTCGACAAATTTTATATCTCTGAATCCTAAATTATTATGCCTTTCAATGCTATATTGCCACAAGCAACAAATGTATTGAAAATTGCATAAAATATCCATTTATGATATACCCAGAAATTAGAATTATTATAACCTAACTTTCAAAGTGAATTTCATTGTATTTCATGACATCTTTTCTTACTCCCTAGATATCATGGTTTCATTCATTGTAACATGAATCACAACTTGAACTCACATAATGGGTATATTCATTGTAACATGAATCACAATTTAAACTCACATAATGGGTAAGCAGTTCAATATCCACCATTGTCATCAAACACAATGCAGTCATATGGCTGAATCTGTAATTTCTCTAGCCAATGGCAGAACAAAAAATGATTTCAATTATTTGAGAGTAAACCAGTCAACTCTTTC
Organism: Pinus tabuliformis; assembly: GCA_031772625.1. Lineage (NCBI taxonomy): Eukaryota > Viridiplantae > Streptophyta > Pinopsida > Pinales > Pinaceae > Pinus > Pinus tabuliformis. Next base: position 1,247,507,390 of record CM062811.1, read on the forward strand.
ACTTTTCTGGCATAAGTTTCACATTAATAAGATTCACTGTCATGATTGGTTGGTTATATAAAGTCCAGTAGCCAGTTACAGAGAAAAATAAAAAAATAAAAAAAAAAAAAATTTGTGAGATTTATTACCTCAAATCATATAAAATAGAAAAAACTAGTTGCAACTCCAATCAAAATACTACTGCAGATATGTTTGTAATAGCTGCTCTGGTACGTGAGATTTTACACTTGATATACATCTTTCAATAGTTGAGGGGAGAGGAGTGGAGTGCTCTAGATACTAATCTTGTTATTATTTGTTTGAAAATGCCATTCCATTATTAATCTTGTTATTGTTTGTTTGCAAATGCCATTCTATTCACAGATTGATATTTTGGTGTTCCATTCTTCTATTGTATAGATATATAACACAGACATGCTATGGATTGATTGTCGATTCAAACAAATTATAGCGCCAATTTCCTAAATTACAAGCCTGTCTTCAGAATTACTTCACGCTCGCAACTTGTAACTTTTTTCTCTTGCTCCGTTTTAGTCTACCTTTTCGGTTTGGTTCTATGTCCTAATAGTGGAATTTCTTTGTCAAACGTTTTCACAGTAGCCACAAATGTTTCTTATTTGTTTGTGTTCTTGTAGTAAACAGTCGGATATTTATGATGTGTTGTTTGCCGTATTACTGTGTTTTTGCTGCTTTTCTTTTCCAGGAAAAATAAAAATGGCATATTTACTTAATTTCAAATAGAAATTGTATATTTACTATATGAAAGGAGGAGAAATTTGAATATACATTGCAAAAGAAAAAATGGCATATTTACTATTCCTGAAAGAGAAATTTGAATATACAATGCAATTCAGTAAAAGAAATATACATTGCAATTCAGGAAAAATTGTTTGTCAATATTAAAACATGACAATGCCCAATTACTGCATACATCAAAGAGAATCGTCATAGAGGCTCTTCTAACAAAAACTTGCATCTAGATCTTCCCTGTGGAAAAACAAAAAAAATAGAAATTGTTTTTCAATATCAAAACCTCACCCAAAGAAAAGGGGATTTTTTAGCCACTTGTTGTGGCTAGTCTCCTCATTGGATGTTAATCATATAAGCACCTGACAGTGGCTGGGGTTAATCATACAGGCATATGACAGTGAGCTTTGAGTTTTTTCATCGGCTTGGTGAGGTCTTCCATGCATTTCACATCTGCCGCCGCTGAAAAAATTTGGACAAACCCCTCCTGCAAATTACTCAAACAAACAACCAAAATCAACAAAAGATTGCAACATCCCCTGTTCGAAATGCAAACAGAGCAATTTTCTTAATCAATAAATTGTGGCTTGTCGACTTACTTGCGAGAGGGAAGGCTGTCTTTGATAGATTTCATGTGGAAGAGAGGGCTGCCATGGGGTATCAATGGAGGCGAGAAACCCCATGAAGAATTGTCGCTATCTGTCATGTCGTCTAAGGAAGCCAAGGAGGTCGTCGAATAGTCTGAAGAATTAGAAAAAGAAGTAGAAGACGAAGATAAATCTCATAATTTCGATATGAAGCGCTCTTCCACCATGGATGCTCATAAAGAAAATAGGGTTTCCAGATCCTAAATTTCTAGCGGTTTTAGTGTTCCCAGCCAACAGTCTTCAACTTGTCCTCGAAAATTCGAACATGGACAGGGACAGATGTCTTTCTCACACTCTGGCATAGATGTCATTGCCAAATGAAAAAAGTAGACAAAAATCAGAGGTCCATTGATTCAAAAGAAAGACCTATCGGCCTAAATATACATAAAATTAATATAAATAGTAATAGTCATAAATAACGATTAATTAACTAGTAATTATTATTGAAGAGGTATGTATTTTAGGACATGACCGTTTGTGAAGGGGTACCCACCTAGATATATAAGCATACCGTCATCCTCATTTGTAATCATGTTATTTATATTCAAATATTCTTATATAATAGATTATTTGTTCCATGAACATTCTTATATATCAGATATTTCGAGTATCTTTTTGAGTATACAAACTTTGTTTGTAACATTGGTATAAGAGCATGAACGAATTTTGTTTGTTACATTAGTATCAAAGTTGTTCAATCCTCTATCCGTCGTCACAATTGAAGCATGTCACTACATAGTTTGGAGGTTCTCCATTTTGCAAGGTTCATCATCAAGCCCTTGTCCATTTAAAAAAGAAAAAAGAAAAAAATATAGATCATAAAAAAAGAAGTCAAAGGAAAGAACTATTAAAAAATAAAGGATCAAAAATATACATATAAAAAAAGGAAAAAGACTAAAATTATATATATATATATATATAATTATAATGTATTAAAAAATACAAAAAAATATTTATAAAAACAAAAACAAATAAATAAATTTATTTATTTTAAAAAAATGAAATTACAATAACCGTCCTTCGAATTTTTTGTGGCCCCGCTTCTCCATCTAAGCTGCAATTCAACGGAAGTCGTCGCTGCTGACTCCTTGCACTGACGAACCACCATTCGCATCCTTCTGAGCCGCTCACATCCAAACAATACAACCACAACCACAATTTTTCCTCCAGTGCTCTGTTGCTACCATCCTTGTTGCTGCCTAAACATCGACAAACCTCACTCTAGCACCACTACCTGGTTTCTTGCACATTGCATGCCACAACCACTATCCCCGATCTGTCGTCGTTGCATGTTGGCTTACAACTATACAACCGTCCGCTGAGCCTTAAGTCTGTTGTCGTTCTTCTTGCTACAACCATCCTACACATTCCTCTTGCTATTTATTTAAATCAATCTAAACATTTTAGTTTTTTGACTATTCAATTTCTCCTTTGTTTCATATGTGTCATCAACTTCCTTCCATGTTGACCTTGGTTTTGTTATTCTCCTTTTATACCAATCTGTGTGCTCCATGCATTGTATGTGACTTTACACTTTCTTTTTGCTATTTATTTAGATGAATCTAAAATTTTGGTTTTTCAACTTCTTGATTGATTCTTCAATTTCTCCTTTGTTGCACATCTCATCAACTACCTTCCATGTTTACCTTGGTCTTGTTATTCTCCTTTTGTGCCAATCTATGTTCTCCATCCATTGTTCGATGTATTCATCCTTTGTAGACCTTATTTTTTAGCATCGTTGCATTGAACATATTGCCTTTGGCTTATGTGTGGGCGCACTTCCATTCCCCACACTTTTATTATTCTTCCTCACACATTTGTTTGGCGCACTCTCTTGAAAATTGCATATTGCTCCAACTTGTTTCCATGCATACATGTTCTATTGTACTCACACCATTCCTCTCAACATTGTGCTTTCTTCTTAACATAGTTCTTATTTGTGTACACTTCTTGTGCTCATAGTTAAACCACACCATTTCTCCTCTCAACATTGTGCTTTCTTCTTAACATAGTGCCACACCATTTCTCGTCTCAACGTTGTGTTTTCTTCTTAACATAGTGCCACACCATTTCTCCTCTCAACGTTGTGCTTTCTTCTTAACATAGTGCTTATTTGTGTAGACTTCTTGTGCTCATACTTAAAACACTTCATGGGTGTCTTTGCATCACAAAGTGGGATTTTCTAAGAGTGTAGAGAGTTGCATTAATGATCTCCATTATGAATAAAATCAAAGTTCTTAGAAAGATTATGAACAACTTTTCTTAAATCTACAAGAGAAGATATCAAGTTTTCATTAAAAAGAGGCATACTTATGAATTATTTTAGGGGATCAAACATCATTATGACGCATTTGTCAATCAATTTGATTGCTCAAACTAGATTTAATTGTAATGGATCACTATTCATTTCCTGTTTTTGGATGAAAGAATCAATATTACACATGTGATTTGACTAGGTTGTCCAATTCCTGCTATGATTATCCTCTTGGAAAAGAGATGTATAAAGCAATGTTTCCCAATGTTATATTGATGGGGTATAGAGGGTTATCAAGATGAGGTTTATGGGGACTATTCTATATTTTTCAATAGTACAATGATGTGGAGTAATAGAGTAATATTTTAAAAAATGTGGAAATTTACTTACATACACACATACACTTGGAAGTGTAAAATATATTGGAGATGACAGAAACATTTATAGTCATTTTTAAATCATTAGAAGATCTCAAAGTGTTACCTATTGTATTATTAACACTATTTATTTTATAGACATTCTTTTAAAAATCTATATACATTTTCAAAGAAGACCAAGTTACATTGCATATTTAGATTAGATATTTTCCATTATAAATACCATTTAGACATTTAACTATGAGACTTTCAAAATGCTAAAAAATGTTTGACTTGAGTGCTTGTTTATGCAAAACTACTATCATTTCTTACAATGGATTATCACATACTATTCCTTGTACTAACAACAATAAACATCTTCAAAAGAGAATCTAAAGCACTTTAGCACCCAATGTATAGTCATATAGAGACAATTCAAATTGGTGTATCTAATGTCAAAACATATGCCTTATATAATGTTTAGAACCCTTTGGGTCAAATATACTGAGAAATCTAGGGCATTAACATTAGGTGATTTCTCTTTGATTAGTAACTTCTTGTGAATGCTTTTAACTTCTTTGGATTATGATCTTCTTCTTCTTTAGATTATTAGTGTTCTTCTTCATCAAACAGTAACCAATTCATGAACATAAATAGACAAGAGACACATAATGTAATCTATGAGCCAGGGCCAAAACCTCTCACCCTTTGGGAGGAAAACCCACACAAATTCTTCTTATAAATATTCCAATTGATGGATACCAAGACCAAGATCCCTGACCTAGTAGCCACTCCAATACCAAGGCACAAGTTCTCTTGACTAACTTATCTTCTTCTTCTTGACTCTTCTTCCTCTTCGACCTTCAATGAGTTGTAGATACATTAGAGATGATACCGAGACATAACAATTTAGTGTCACCAAAATGTGACCACTGTAGCAGCACTGAAATACTTGTCTTCCGAACTCATCACTGAACTCTTTGACTGTGAGACAACATCCTGTACCCTTATCATGCTTCTTCACCAAACTTATCACTGCACTTTCTTCGACCTTGTCACTGTATCTATTTGAACTTATATTGATTGTGTTTAGCCCTAGACAGAGACCCATAGTCCCTTCCTCTTCTTATGATTGCATCCAAATATTATGACTACTACTTGAATCCGAATTAGCCTCTTCCATTGTCTATCTGAAATCAGAGGTATGTTGAAAATAGCAACAAGAAATGATAAAAATAGAATCCAAAATATTCCAATTTTAATTTGTCCTTGAATTAAAATTGTGAATTAAAATTCGAATTTAGTCTCACAAGCTGCTTGGAATTAATTATGTTGACACCTAATCATAGGGATTGGGTGAACAACTGTAATTAATGTAAATAAATAATAGAAAAGATGAAGAGTCACCGGGAGATGAAATGAATAGTCTCTCCCTCCTGTATATAATAATGAACAGCCTGAATGAATTTCATGATTTGATTTGAGGAGTTACCTCCTGGTCTGACATGGTATCAGAGCCAGCTCCCAAAATTAGCTTCTATGTAACTCCTGGTATCAGTTTCCTGCCTATGTTCTGCCTATTTTGCAGAACTCACACCTCTGCCATGCTCCTGAGGCCTGAACCCACCTTCCATACACTGTCATATGCGTTTTATATTCCCTCTGAACAGTCGGCCTTCCAACCATCCACTGGCTTGGTGGTATCTCATTGAATCATGCTCGGTGGTATCGCTGGAATCACTGGAAACGTAGTGGTATCATAGTACCCTCCCACCTGGTATCGACCTCGGCCCCTCCCCTAAACCTCGTTCCTGTACGCAGTCTGGTGGAGATGCGGTGAGCGTGGAGTCCTCGCTCCCATATGCGGTAAAAGAACCAAAAAAAAACGTTACCGCTCCCATTCCCAGCCACTCTAGAGTATTTATGGAGCACGTTTTTAGTTTTACTCCCACCTATGCGTAACAATTAAAGGTGCCTTTTGCTGGAACGAAAGAAGCTAGTGGCGAGGGAGTCTGTGTGGCTCCAAAAACACCAGTTGTTGTGCCGCCAAACATTGAACTGCCAATCTGCGCTACAAATAAACTGTCTGAATTCCAACAACTATGTAATTAGCAATGTCTGGAAGTTCTTGACATCTAAGAAGTGTTGATAGTGTGAAGGGTCGTATGTTTTTTGTATAGCGCATTCTCCTGCCTTTGGTGAGTGTTGTACGATCTTGAATTATATGAAGTGTCGTATTGAATTATGTGCGCTGCCCATGGTTGAAAAGGCAGATATGTGTTGACTGCATTTTGATATATGGTGTGAATGTTTTAAAGGTTGTGATCCATGTTGTGTTCCCAAAAGGCCTCGGGATAAATGGATTAGTATTTGTTGCAGTGTTGGTCTGCCTAAATGTTGGTTGTGCTCCAAATGGATTGGAACTTGGTTGTCTGATATTATTCATTGTGAAATCCAATATTATTCGATCTTGTTATTTTCCAAATGAAGCCTTAGAAACCCTGATCTATGCAGCTTGTTTCTTGATTTTCATAAGAATTCAGAATATTGCTACTATAGTGCAATTTTTTTTACTTCAAAAACACATTTTTTGCCAGCAGAAGTATTTTTTACAGCACAGATTTTACAATGCATTCAATCATATCTATTATGGAAGTAGTTCTCACTAGCAAGGAGAACTATCCTGAGTGGTCCCGGAAGATAAAACACACCCTCATTTTCAATGCGTTGTGGAAAGGAGTGTGTGTTGGAGATGGAGACAAAGAACCAGAACAACCTACCTCAGACAAGGAGTTCGCCATTTGGGAAAATAAGAACAAAAAGGCCTATGCATTGATTGTAGCATCAGTAAGTGAATAGGTGAGTTGTCATATTTCGCCATTTTCAAATGCTTTCGAAGCCTTACAAAAACTGAAGGAACTCTATGACTCACACTCTGCACTTGAAGTTGTTCAACTCATGATTAAACTCTTCACTCTTGAATTACAAAATAATGATCCTCTTGCTCTTGAATCTGAAGTAAAATCTATAATCCATGATATCAAAGCAATTAAGGTTGAACTGGATATTCCTCTGATCGCTTTTCTCAAGGCACTTTATCCTACTTACTCCAATTATCTTGAGTCATTGCAAGCAAATGGAAATCTCAAAGATATTACCTTTGACTCTCTTGTGAAAAAATTCGCTGAAAGAGAGAAAGCTTTTGGAAAGAAGACAACCCCTGAATCTTCTAAAGAGGTTGTGTGTCTTGCTCAAAAAGAAAAGAATCTTACTCAAGATTCTTCCAGAGGAAGAGGTGGTCGAAGAGGAAGAGGAAGATATTTCAGAGGCCGGGGGGGGGGGCAGACACTCTCAAGGAGAAAAGTCAGATTTGCACTACATACGCTGCAAAAGAAATGGATCACATGATGCCTCCACATGCAAGTTACCTTGGGACAAAATTGAGCAGCAAAGAAACCAACCCAAAGGTAAAACTAATGACACAGACAAAGGTAAAGCACCTGAATCCGCTCATTATGTTGTGGCACGCTGTAATATTGGAGTAAATGAAGACTTATTTAATGCTTCAGTTTCTTCTTGGAAAAATGATTGGTTGCTTGATTTAGGAGCAACTTACCACATGACTCATAGAAAAGATTTTTTTGAAGAATTTACTAACAATGTTGATGGAGCAGTATACTTTGCAGACCAATCAAAACTCAAGCCATCAGAGCTTGGCACAATCAGGCTTAAATTTCCTGGTCTTCCAGACTTTCTTCTGCATCATGTTCTATATCTCCCATAGCTGAGGAGAAACTTGTTGTCCTTGGTCCACATCCGCCAGCAAGGTCACTCCATTCATATGTTTGATGGCAAGCTTGATGTGAGAAAAGCATATGACCACTCACTTGTCATGACAGGGATAAAAGAAGAAAGGCTTCTCAAGCTGCAGGGTACCTCTTCTCGTGCACAACATTTCTCATACAATTCTAATTATGAAGAAGGTACACTTCCATCAAGTTTATTATGGCATGCTAGATTTGGACACTTGAACTATGACAACCTCCGCTTGTTGAAGAAAAATGGTGTTACTGGTTTGCCTACAATTCCTAGGAAACTTAAGCAATATGATGCTTGCATTCTAGGAAAGCATAGCAAATAGTCTTTTCATGATTCACATTCAAGAGCACATAGAAAACTTGAACTCATTCATTCAGATTTATGTGGTCCAATCCTGTTCCTTCTGCAAATGGAAATAAATATATGATGACATTTATTGATGACTACACCAGAATGTGCTGGGTTTATTTATTGAAGAACAAATCTGATGCTTTTCAAACATTCAAGAACTTTCATACATGGATTGAAAATGATGCACAATCTCATATTGGCTCTGTTCGCACAGATAATGGAAAATAATACACTTCAAATGAATTTGAAAACTATCTTCGCCAACATGGGATCAAACATCAAACAATTGTGCCTTATAATCCCCAACAGAACGGTGTAGTTGAAAGAATGAATAGGTCAATCTTAAATATGGTGCGCTCCATGATGTTTTTCAAAAATGTAAAATTGATGTTTTGGGCTGATGCAATTCTATGTGCTGTATATATAAAGAATAGATGTCCATATAATGCTATCAGAAACAAGACTCCTTATGAAATGTGGTATGGGCACATTCCTTTGGTAAAGCATCTCAAGGTCTTTGGCTCCACCTGTTATGCCTTGATATCAAAGGTATATAGAAACAAACTTGGTGCAAGAAGTCGTAAGTGTATCTTCCTGGGGTATTCAAACACCTCCAAAGCATACCATCTCTATGATGAAGTCAATAAAAAGTTTGTTGTATCTAGAGATGTAATCTTTCTTGAATCATCCAAAAATGACAATGTTGTTGAGCGGCAACTTGATCGCTTGGATAGATTCGCAAATGCAAAATCATTTCAAGAATTTGATAATCAGATTCCACATCTTGAAGGGGGGATTCCTATACTAGATCAACCTGTGGAATCTTCTTCTGAAGCACTCTCTCCCCGCATGAAACTCCAACAACAGATGATACCTTAAGTAATGTGATTGATAGAATTGGGAGACTCAATCTTGATTCAGTCCCAACTCAATCAACGGAGCAGCCTGGACCATCTAAGAAAGGTCCCCCAAAGTGGCTGACAAAGACACTTGAAAGTGTTCATCCTGATGAGGTTGGAAAGACAGGAACTAGAAATTCAAACCGGCAAAATGAAGGTGATGTAGATGACTCTAATTCACTTGTTGATATGGATGTTTCTTATGATTGTGAATTGAATTTTTCTATAGATTTTGAACCAACTTCCTTCAAAGAAGTTGCTTCTCATGATGAATGGAAAGAAGTGATCCAAAAGGAGTATGATGCCCTGATAAAGAATGGCACTTGGAAGCTGGTTGATCCTCCATTAGGAACCAAAACAATTGGTTGCAAGTGGGTCTACAAGAACAAGTATAAAGCTGATGGCTCACTTGACAAGCACAAAGACAGGCTTGTGGCAAAAGGTTTTGCACAGAAGGAAGGGGTCGATTATGAGGAGACCTTTTCCCCCACAACAAAATGGGCTACCATCCGGACACTCTTTACCCTAGCAGCTCAAAACGGTTGGAAAGTCCATCAAATGGATGTAAAAACTGCTTTCTTGAATGGAGATATAAAAGAAAATGTTTTTATGTCCCAGCCTGAAGGATTTGTTGTGAAAGGACATGAACATAAAGTATGCGGACTTGTGAAATCCTTGTATGGCCTCAAACAAGCACCACGAGCTTGGTATGAAAAACTGAATGAGCATCTTCTGAAACTCAATTTCAAACATTATGATCTTGATGATGCAACTTTGTTTGTCAAGAAAGTTGGCAAAACAGTTGTATATCTTGTGGTATATGTATATGATCTTTTGATGATAGGGAACAATGAAAGCTACATTACATCCATAAAGAAGTAATTGAAGAAAGGTTTTGAAATGACTGATTTGGGCTATGTTCATTACTATCTTGGTATTGAAGTAACTCAACATCCGAAGTCCATATTCCTTTCTCAAAAGAAGTACATTGGAGATTTGTTGAATAGGTTTGGCACGACTAAATGCAATCCTCTGACTAATCCAATGGAACAAAACTTAAATCTCACATCCATTGAAGGAAAAGAATTTGAGGATGCAACAAAGTATAGACAACTTGTAGGAAGTCTCAACTACCTAACTACTACCAGACCAGACATTTCGTTTGATGTAGGAATCCTCTCCAGATTTATGCAAAAGCCTTGTGAGGGACATTGGTCTGCTGCAAAAAGAGTTCTAAAGTACTTGAAGGGAACTCAAGACCTTGGAATCAAGTATACACAGGTGGGCGGCTTCAGCTTGATTGGATACTCTGATTTAGACTTCGATGGAGACAAAGAAAATTGGGTATCTATTTCAGGATATGCTATGAGTCTTGGATCAGGAGCTATCTCCTGGAGATCATGCAAACAATCAGTTCCAGCAGATTCCACAACAAAGGCAGAATATGTGGTAGCAGCTGAGGCAAAAAAATAAATTGTGTGGCTTAGGAAAATTCTTGAAGATTTGCAGGTAAAACAAGTACAATCGACTCCACTCATGATTGACAATATCTCGGCAATAAAGTTGGCCAAGAACCCAAAGTTCCATGATTGAACGAAGTACATCAATACTAAATATCATCTGATTTGACATCATGTTGAGGCCAAAACAATCGATCTCCGCCATTGTTCCACTAATGAGAAAAATGCAAACACATTCACCAAAGCGCTTGGAAGAGAAAATCTTGAAAGATTCAGAACGATGCTTGGACTCACCAACATCCCTTCAGATTAAGGGGGGGAATGTTGACAACTAATCATAGGGATTGGATGAACAACTGTAATTAATGTAAATAAATAATAGAAAAGATGAAGAGTCACCAGGAGATGAAATTAATAGTCTCTCCCTCCTGTATATAATTATGAGCAGGTTGAATGAATTTCATGATTTGATTTAAGGAGTTACCTCCTAGCCTGACAAATTAATTAATTCATTATGGATTAATTAGTTGGAGAAATTAAAGTTAGAAGTCCTTTTGAAGTCATGCAAGAGTTATCCCTTAAGTTAAGGAGATTATCCCTTAATTAAGGAGATAAGATTGAGTTATATTTGAGTTGTAATTAATTAGCTCAGTTTATTGAGTTAAGTCCAGTTAAATTAGTTCCAAACTATTTGAGGAACTAGTTGTGAGTTATCTATCAGTTGATGCATGCATCCACTCAACCAGTGTACTCCAGATAACTGAAGATTCCCTCATCAAAAACTCATGCATGTCTATTCAGAGAAAGACCCAGTTGAGCTAAATGTCAGGGACAGGTTACTATCAGTTGCATGTGTTTTCCTATAAAGGAAAATCATCCATGTAGTCAAGGCAAGGTTCCTTGAGGATTGCGTAGTTTTACAAGGTGTGAGTTCAGTGTTCCACTTAGTAACAGGAGGATCACCTAGGAGAAACTGCTCAAGGAAATAAGAGCTTGGAGGGCAGAGGAGAAGGCTTGTGAGAAGCTTTGATTTCCTGTGAGCATCCAGGAGGATTGTACTGAAAGCTAGCTAGCTGTGAGAGCTAAGGCTTCGTATAATTCTGATGTATTTCCACCTTGTATGATAATACAGATAGTGGGTTTTTATCTGAGGCTTTCCCCTGAGTATTTTCTGTGTTTCATGTGCATTGATTCTTCTTCTTATGGTTATATGTGTTCAGCTCTGATTCAGCAAGTTTGATAGTAGAAGTAGATTATAGTATTTTGCTTTGGTATATTGCATTATCGAGTTAATCTACAGTCAGATTTTCTACATAGATCTCAAACGTATATTTGTAAAGAATTTGCAGGAAATTCTACATGGTATTAGAGTTGAGTTTATCGGAGTAGTGAACAGTATACGGAGAATAGAATTCGAAGTTTGAAGTTCGAGGTTGCAGGTGAAAATCGAATTCTTATCATACTTCAAGGTTGGCCAATGGCATTCTATGGCTTGAGACTCGAGTATGCCTTGGAAGGAAACTCAAATTACATAGCATGGAAATATCACAAGGAGGATGTATTAGAAGACAACGGCTTGAAGGATTTCATTGATCAAGAAATCCCAAAACCAGGTTCAACTAATGTGCAAGAGTTGGTTGAATGGAAGAAGTGTGTGGCGAGGGTGAGACAGATCATCCTTGAGGGAGTTCGAGACCATATTGTCTGAGTCTCCATGGGAAGGATGCTCCATATTCAATGTGGAATACATTGAAGGACCTATACCAGAACAGTAGCGACCAGAGGAAATTGGCGCTCAAGGATAAGCTTCGAAGAATCAAGATGGAGAATGACGATACTATTTCCACATATTTGAACAAGCTCACCACCTGTAGAGATGAGCTTGGAAGTATGAGAATAACTACTGCCGATGATGATATGGTGAGCCTCACTCTCCTTGGACTTCCAAAGTGCTGGAATAGCTACTAGGACTCTGTGAATGCAAGGGAGAAATTGCCGGATTAGGAACAACTATGGTCGGATCTCATGCAGGAGGAGATCAGGAGGAGCACACGAGATGGTTCTTCATCCAAGGATGATGATGAAGAAAATCTAGCCTTAGCAAGTAAGGCAAGGAAAGGGAAGGGGAAGGCGTCCCATTTCGAATTGAATTCTTCTCATGGAGGGAAGAAGGGTGACAAGTCTAAAGTGAGATGTTTTAATTGTCACGAGATGGGACATTATGCGACTAATTGCCCATCGAAGAAGTCCAAGAAGGGATCCTCAAAAGGATCGGAAGGTGAGGCATTAGCCTCTTAGTTCGAAATGGACTTCACCCTCATCGCATGCATGGTGTCATCGATGATGGGTTGTGGTTGGTATCTTGACAGTGGAGCCTCATTCCACATGACTGACGATAAAAGTTTATTCAGTGCCTTGGAGGAGAAAGACCTCAAGATGTGCATAGACATGGGTGACGACGAAAGTTTTAGTGTTTCAGGAGTGGGCACGGTTGCTTTTCAGAGGGAGCATGGAGCTCCTATCACCTTGAAAGATGTGAAGTATGTGCCTGGACTGAAGAAGAACTTGGTATCGGTCGCGATGTTGGAGGAAAAAGGCTACGATGTTGTCTTTAGTAAGGGAAAGGTTTTCCTTAGACACATCACCACGAGACAGGTGAAATAGATCGGTTCACGAGTCAAGAACCTGTATGCTCTTGAGGTTTAAGATGCATGCAAAGCCTTGAGGAGCAAGGAAAATGTTAGAGACTTGGTGGTTGAGAGGGAGAGTAAATTACCTCTCAACATGCAGTCCTAGAAGAAGTCTTAGACAATTGTGGAGGAGCCACAATTAGAGTCAGCAGAGGGATCACATGCAACCATACCTCCAGGTGTGAGGTGGGGTGATGTGAAGTGATAGTCCCAAGAAGGCTGAAATTGGGCAGGGTCCATTGAGAGGTTTTATCTCATGGATCGTACCTTGCTACGTGAGCCCAAAGTACATAGTAGTGGGAGGAATCAATGGGTTTGATGTAGACAGAGATGAAAGTGACAGAGTCTAGAGTAGTCAAATACTGAAGAGCGCAGAGAAGGATTGAAAATAGTGCAGAAAGGTTGAGTCAGTAGAAGCGCAAAGTTTTCAGTTGACAGAGGCAATAGTAGTCAGCGACTATGATGACAGAGGAATCATTCTGATTCAGGTTGGATGTTTGTTTGTTTGTTTGTTTGTTTGTTTGTTTGTTTGTTTTTTTTTTTTTTTTTTTTTTTTTTTTTTTTTTTTTTTTTTTTTTTCTGGAGTTGCTGGAGCAACAATAGTCGAGAGAAGTGTTGCATGCAGAACATTCCAAATGTTCAGGATCGGGATCGAGTTGAATTCCTTTCTTTTTGAGAGGGAGTGTTGAAAATAGCAACAAGAAATGATAAAAAAAGAATCCAGAATATTACAATTTTAATTTGTCCTTGAATTAACATTCGAATTTAGTCTCACCAGCTGCTTGGAATTAATTAATTAATTCATTATGGATTAATTAGTTGGAGAAATTCAAGTTAGAAGTCCTTCTGAAGTCATGCAAGAGTTATCCCTTAAATTAAGGAGATTATCCCTTAATTAAGGAGATAAGATTGAGTTATATTTGAGTTGTAATTAGTTAGCTTAGTTTACTGAGTTAAGTCCAGTTAAATTAGTTCCAAACTGTTTAAGGAACTAATTGTGAGTTATCAATCAGTTGATGCATGCATGCGCTCAACCAGTGTACTCCAGATAACTAAAGATTCCCTCATCAAAAACTCATGCATGTCTATTCAGAGAAAGACCCAGTTGAGCTAAATGTCAAGGACAGGTTGCTATCAGTTGCATGTATTTTCCTATAAAGGAAACTCATCCATGCAGTCAAGGCAAGGTTCCTTGAGGATTGCGCAGTTTTATAGGGTGTGAGATCAGTGTGAGAGATTAGTGTTCCACTTGGTAACAGGAGGATCACCCAGGAGAAATTGCGCAAGGAAATAGGAGCTTGGAGGGCAGAGGAGAAGGCTTGTGAAAAGCTTTGATTGCTTGTGAGCATCCAGGAGGATTGTACTGAGAGCTGGCTAGCTATGAGAGCTAACGCTTTGTATAATTCTGATGTATTTCCACCTTGTATGATAATACAGATAGTGGGGTTTTTAGCTGAGGCTTTCCCCTGACTATTTTCTGTGTTTCATGTGCATTGATTCTTATTCTTATGGTTATATGTGTTCAGCTTTGATTCAGCGCGATCTTTAAGCTTCTGCAAGTTTGATAGTAGAAGTAGATTATAGTATTTTGCTTTGGTATATTGCATTATCGAGTTAATCTACAGTCAGATTTTCTACATAGATCTCAAAGGTAGATTTGTAGAGAATTTGCAGGAAATTCTACAAGATATATCTAACTTGTCCTTTGTTCTGTGATCTGAATTCTAGGAGAGGTCTGAGCTTCTCTTTAATTGTGAGCACCCTTTAAACACGTCCTTTTTGTCTCTACTCGTTGTGCCTTTTATCTGAGCTTATCTCTGAACTGTGAATTGTAACTACCCATCTGAAAACCACAGAGAGATCTGAAATTCTCATTGTCTAACGTGAAGAGCTCAGTCACATATATATAGTAGTTCGTTTATAAAATAAGTCGACGTGAGCATCGAATAGGTGTGTCTCTTAAATATGTAAGTCGATGTGATTTCCTCACGCATCTTAAGGCCGACATGAAGAAGGAGAACCGTTCTTGTCTTTGGAGGGCTATTTTACAGTCCTATAAACTAGAATATACTTGATATATGCCCAAGAAGGGATACTCCATACATGACATTGACTCTTTGACTCTAATGATAAATCCTAAGGCTCTCAATGGGAACCATCTAGATAAAAATCTTGCTCATGAAACCCATGAAGCAACACATTACAAAAAAAAATTTATTCTCTTCTTTTGATCATTTACAAAGATCATAATTACATGCCATTATGAAGACCGAACCTAGTTACATTTTACAACATTC
Organism: Pinus tabuliformis; assembly: GCA_031772625.1. Classification (NCBI taxonomy): domain Eukaryota; kingdom Viridiplantae; phylum Streptophyta; class Pinopsida; order Pinales; family Pinaceae; genus Pinus; species Pinus tabuliformis. The sequence goes on from CM062811.1 coordinate 1,247,522,910, forward strand.
CCTCTTAACTAGGGAGGTATTCATAATGGTACTTGGTCATTCTCAATCTGAAGAATTCCTCATAAGAATAATCGGATTGGTAACTCGTATGTCTAGCATCATACCAACCAGAATTGTCACTTAGTAAGGCCTTGACTAAAAACTCTATCCACATTATCAGAGAACAATGCTAGCAAGACCAATGATTCATAGACACCATAATCATTGTCTCTCAAGGTACATACTCCACCTGGGTGTTCACGTAGTATGACCTACTTTGGACTATTCTTCTCTTGGATAGCCATTCCTCAAAGAATATCGGTCCACGACTACTCCTATCTTGGATTCCCTATCCCATCCTCAAAGAGTAGCGGATGCCAGATGATTACCCAATCCTCCATTATGTCTTCCTAGGTGAAGACTAGAATCATGTGTCTATCTCTCCCTCTCAATTAGGGAGGACATATTAATTCTACTAATGGAATGTACTCATTCCTATAGAAGGAATGTACCTAAGCTCCCTCTTGTCTTCTGAATTTCCAAGTTTCTTCCAAGTAAGAAACTTGTTTTAAGGTTCCCCCTTAATTAGGGACCCACAAAAGCTCCACAACCAACTGCTTGAAGAGCTCCTTCCTTCGATGTCATGAATTTCTTTGTCAAGGAGTCTTCATCTTTTCTGCCTTCTTCATAGGGCATAGACCATCCATCACTTTCATCCATGGATTAGTCATGTCATCATTCCTTTCATCATAAAGTGATCCATTAATCTTCATCTGGTCTTGCTTCATGTCTTGTTGTCGCCTTCATGCTATATTTTCTGGCAGGATCTTACATCCTTCTATATGGCCCTCTTGGAAGTCATCCACAATTCTTCCCTTTGGTAGTCCTGCATAAGCCCATCCAGATATTTGTTCAAAGATAAGAAATGAACACTTAAATCAAAATTACCTTTGTGATGGTCTTTCATCATGACATCTTCTCGTAGGTATCAACATCCTACATACATGTTGACACATCTCCCAAAGATATCCATTGTCAAGGGTCTCCATCTTTTTTAGACTTCCATCAGAGTCTTCATATCTTTCTAGGAGATTTCTTAGTCAAAACTTCTTGGTCTTTCAGATGTTGATTGTCTTTACCATGGTTGCATATCTCACGACCTCTTCCTTCCTTTCTTCACACATTTCATTCTCAAGAGCTTCCATTCAGAGTTCCTCAATTGTAGTCAACCACCTCATACTTCATATGAGGACATATTATGTTGATTTCATCTAGTGTGACTCATGCCTTCCAACATTATTTCATATGAGATTCATTTCCTTTCATCATGCTTCTCAAAATAGATCAATGATCCAAGTTACTTGCAACCATACGACATGACTTCTTAAAAACAAATAGAAGCATACATACCTCATTTACTTTTAGGTCATATAGGCTTCTTTCAACAACTTCCTTGATTGAAAATATCTTCAACCCCTTGATCTGCTTCATCTCTTATGTCATCATATCATCATCCTATGAATTCCACATGTTGGAGTTCCTGATGAAACACTTGCGTCCACTCTAGACTGGTGAATCCTTCAATGAGGATTCCATCAGAGACTCTTTAGGGTCTTGCATATCCATATCCTACAGATGTTTCCCTTTGACTTGATGTATGATGAGACTTGTCATGGATGACTTCTTTTCTTTCTTAAGTTTCCAATGAGGTTCTCAAGAGATATATCCTTCATAGTTGATTATCAGACATCTTTCATGTTTCCTATGGTGATGTCACAAGCTCTTATTTCTAATGCTTTTCCTCTTCCCTGAACTTTTTTCTTTCAGCTTTCTCCACTTCTTCGGTGAAATGGACTTCTTCTTTATCTTTCTTGTTATTTCCCTACTTGAGCTTAGGACAATCTTTCTTGTAATGCTCATAGCATTGAATCTTATCTATGTTCTTCTTTTCCTTTTGACAAATGTATGAATACTTTTTGCCCCCAACCTGTCTTCTTCTATCTTGCATAGAAACCACAAGTTGTTGATAGCCTTCTTATCCTCACATATTTGTTACCTTGTTCATCAGTTAGATTATGAAGATTATCTCATCCCAAATCTTGCAACTTAGATCTTATGACGATAACCTTTTATCCTTTGATACCTTCAATCTGTGTAGATCAAATCTAAGTGATATGACCTACTTTATCGCATCTTCAGAGAATAGTTCTACGAGCTTATCATATACATCTTCTTTGATGTCTCCAATACTGCTATATGAGGGGACCTTTCATAAGAATCCATTTCCATGTATTCATAGGAGACCTTTTCAATGACTTCACTTTATTCGAGGACTATGTCTATCCTCCTTTTCCATGCAAGGAATTTCGATGACCCAACCAGATAATATATCTCCTTGCAAAAACAAAGTCATTTTACCAAATTTTATTATAGAATGAAAGATACTTACTTGAGAAGTGAAGATGAAATATTCAACTTGATCACTTTGATTATGGTTGAAGAATATGTATTAGTGCCTCTTTTGGATGATCTTCTTCCAAATGAAAATCCCTTCTTCAATAAAAGGAGATTGCTCCTTTTATGATGACAATGCCTTTAGATCTAGCTCTCTTTGTTGATGGTGATTGATGAGGATGTTTTGCTTCTTCCTCGGATGATCTTCTTCAAGGATAAGGAGAGGATCCTTGCTTCAATGAGAGGGAACTTGCCTTATAGATTTTGAAGATGATGACAATGCCTTCTAGCCTTCAAGATACTTTGACTTCTTCAGTGGTGAATGAGTGTAGATAATAAATGCTTCTAGGGTTTCGACTTTCTCTAAGATGATGTGATCTTAGTCCTTGAAGTCCTTCTCTTGGATGTCTATACTTTGGGCTACCTTGCATTGTAGATCTCTTCGACTTGATGAGGGTCTTTGTGGTCTTTTAATGATGACTTAGAGGATCCAAAACTTTTGTTGGTGTAGACTGCTTCTTCGATCTAGGGTTTGATTCTTCAATGTAGATCTTGAACTTTCGCTTTGATACCCTTCGACTTGCTTTGATTCCTTTCTTAAAAACTCGATCCTTGAGTGTCTCTATGATTGCATGCCCTTTTCTTAACTTTGACACCTTAGCTTTGAAACCATGTTGAGAAATCTAGGGCATTAGCATTAGGTGATTTCTCTTTGATTAGTAACTACTTGTGAATGTTTTTAACTTCTCTAGATTAGGATCTTCTTCTTCTTTAGATTATTATTGTTCTTCTTCATCAAACAATAACCAATGCATGAACATAAATAAACAAGAGACACAAAATGTAGGCTATGAGCCAGGGCCAAAACCTCTCACTCTTTGAGAGGAAAACCCCCACAAATTCTTCTTATAGAGATTCCAATTGACGAATACTAAGTTTAAGACCCTTGACCTAGTATCCACTCCAAGACCAAGACACAAGTTCTCTTGACTGACTTATCCTCTTCTTCCTCTTCAACCTTCAATAAGTTGTAGATACATTATAGATGATACCAAGACATAACAATTTAGTGTCACCAAAATGTGACCACTGTAGCATCACCAAAATACTTGTCTTCCGAACTCATCATTGAACTCTTTGACTGTAAGACAACATCTTGTACCTTTATCACGCTTCTTCACCAAAATTATCACTGCGATTTCCTCGACCTTGTCACTGTATCTATCTGAAATTATGTTGACTGTGTTTAGCCCTAGACAGAGACCCGTAATCCCTTTTTCTTCTTATGATTGCATTTGAATCTTATCACTACTACTCGAATCTGAATTAGCCTCTTCCACATCTATTCGAAATCATAGATATATCTAACTTGTCCTTTGTTATGTGATCTGAATTCTAGGAGAGGTACGATATTCTCTTTAACTGTGATCACCCTTTAAACACGTCCTTGTTGTCTCTACTTGCTGTCCCTTTTATCTGATCTTATCTCCGAACTGTGAATTATAACTACCCATTTGAAAACCACAGAGAGATCTGAAATTCTCACTGTCTAATGCGAAGAGCTCAACCGCATATATATAGTAGTTCGTCTATAAAATAAGCCGATGTGAACATCAAATAGGTGTGTCTCTTAAATAGGTAATCCAACATGATTTCCTCACACATCTTAAGGCCGACATGAAGAAGGAGAATCGTGTTTGCCTTTGGAGGGCTATTTTACAGTCCTATAGACTAGAATATATTTGACATATGCCCAAGAAGGGATACTCCATACATGACATTGACTCTTTGACTCTAATGATAAATCCTAAGGCTCTCAATGGGAGCCATCTAGATAAAACTCTTGCTCATGAAATCCATGAAGCAAGGCATTACAAAAATAATTTTATTCTCTTATTTTCATCATTTACAAAGATCATAATTACGTCATTATGAAGACCAAAACTAGTTACATTTTACAACAAAATATTGTGTGTCATTGTGTTGCAATATCTTTTTCTTTGTAGACAAAATTCTCTAATAAACAACATGCTTCTATGATTCTTTTGTTGGATGCCTTATTTTGTTTGTGACAATGGAGTTTGAGGTTAGTTAACCATCTTGAACATGTTGAGCCATAAAATCCTCAAAGACACTCATGTATGAAGTAGATTTGTAGTGTGATTATTGCTTGTAATAACAAGCACATGTGTTCATGACCTTTGTCTTCCATTGTGAGCTAGGAAATTTTCCATGAGGCGAGGCCAAAGAAAAGCAAAGAATATGGAATTGAGCAAAGAAAATAGGCATGCAAATAGACAGAGCTAGGATGTGAAGGTGAGGGCGGCCAACATTGAAACATCTAATGATTAAGTAGGAAAAAATACTTTCACTCCTATGTTGGGATGTGGCTATTTACCAAAGTGTTTGTATTGCCAACTTTACTAGAGAACTTTTTCCTTGTCTTTATTTCTTTCCATTGCGTGGTTTATTGAGTAAAAGGTGATATGATAATTGAGAGGAACCACTTATGACATATAAGTGGTCTACCTTGGAGTGGGGGATTTAAGAAATTCTCTTAGGTCCATTTTCCAATTCTCCTCAAACATTTAGGGTTTATATATATTTAACAAGATCAATCTTGAGTAATGTGGCATTGTTTATTAACTAAGCAACATGACCTAATTAGCATTATTTATGGTGAACAAATTTGTGTCCTAGTTTTTCTATTAGAATTCTTATTCAAATCAATTAACTAATAATAATTTTCCAAGATTAATTGCCATTCCTCTTATTTATGTAATCAAAGATGATCTATATCTCTCCCTCATAAACTCTTTTCCTAGGCCCTCTTTATGAACTTAATAATGGCCATACTAGAGTTTCTAGTTCCACCTAATTATTTGTTTTCCCTAAATGGGATGGTATTTCAAGTTTGTGCTTTGGAAAACCACTTATATTTTTTTATTATCTAAGATATAGAATTAACTATTGAAAAAAATAAAAAGGATTTAAACATCGTATTAATTATGTGAGTACTCATTAAACTTCTTATAAAGAAAACAAAATCAATTTCTATGTTTCTATTTTCATGGCCTTATTTGTTAAAATTGATTTGTTTACGAAATGGAACATCTTATTATTTGCATCAATGATGTGATAGAAGATCTAAACATTTGAAATGAGAGCTTGTTAGAAGAAATCAATTGTCAATATCTGGATCAAACAAGGTTGCCTTTTATTGCTTGTTATTTTTTGTATTTATATTGACAAGTTAGAGGATCACCTAGAAGGAGCATAAGGTATGGGCATGTTGTTGGTAGATTTAGTCATCCTCCTATATGCAAATGATATTGTCCTTTAACAAGGTGCCCATCTAACCTTGATAAGCAAATCAAAATTTTCAAATTTTTTTGTACTAACTTTAACATGTTTGTAAATACAAGTAAAGTCATGGTAATGATCATTAAATTAAAACAAATTGCATGCCCTCCTTTTGTTTGTGATAAAAACAAATTGGAAGAATTCCATTTTGTATAAGAATTGTGGAATTGATTTTCAACATAAGCTAAATTGGAACTATAGTGTTGGAAAATGAATTAATGGAGTTGGAAAACATACTCTGATCTTGAGAATAATTATAATATTGTGGAATTTTAGTTATTGGAAGAAATAAGGTCCTTTTTAATGACCTTGATGATCCAGGATCTTTTCTTCGTTGACGTTAAACAAAATTTCTTAAAGAGCATGGAAATATGATAAATGCAACATTCATGAAGAAGCATCACAAAATGAAGACATTATAAAACATGCACCAATATTTGTTAACAGAGTTCACTCACAATGTGTGAGCTAAGTATTCGGGCCCAACTTCAAAGTGGAGATGCCTCTATATTATCTTGGCAAAATAATGGAAAATACATGGAAAATTACATGACAATACCTCACATCCAGGGATGACCCAAAACTTGATTGCTCAAACTACAACATACACCATACCAGCAACTCCACCTCAGAATTCTACAACTGTAGAGTATAAACACTACCACCTTTTGACATATGCAAGGCTACCTCAAAGTTCATGCCAAGCATTTAATAACACATGTGGACTTTTTCCATGAGCTCTCAAATATGTTTCTCGGAAATTTCAAGAAAAATGAGTATAAACTTCATAAAGTTTGGATACTTCACCTCCTCGTCAAATTTTGTGCCACAATAGATCATAATAATCTATTAAATATGTTATAATAATATTCTAGAATTTTCCTCAGGATATGTGCCCATTCTAGACTTCCTCTCAACTTGCCACTTGTCCGAATGCATGTTTCCTTCCTCATGTGATTGCGGCCTCCCCCTTAACAAATGATATGAAGGGTTTATATATAAATGGGCAGGAAACGTTTAGAAAGTCCACATTTGGGTGTATTGGTTAGTGGGTTTATGTTAATGCATAGGTTGTTGAAGGGGTCCTAGGGTCAAACCCCACCAGTTCCATTTTCTTGGTTAAAATCCATTATATTATATCAATATATAAAACAACTCTAATGAATTAAAACAACCAAACTTTGTCATACTCCCAATTAAACTAGCCAATTAGGTGCTACCACGTGGTGTTCCTGGATTGATCCACCAATGTGTTGACTGGATTGCCACGAAAACGAGTAGAGGGTGACAAGTGGTGTGCTTTGGTGATGACATGTGGTGCACTCTGGAGGTGCCACATGGTGCATTTTTACTTGGTCTAACTCATGCCCAAAAATGCCTTATGTGCATGACATGTGGCACGTCCTTGGGATGCCATGTCATCCTGCTGACATATGTAGTACAGACTGCCACATCAACCTGCTGACATAAGTAGTGCGAACTGCCATGTCATCATTTGAATTTGACTTTTGCCTAGTTTGACCAAAAATTTGACTAGGCATAACTTTGTCATACAGGCTTGGATTGAGGTGTTGTTCATGCCATTAGAATGGTCTTGAAAATCTACACAACTTGGTGCTAGTCTTGTTGAGATTTGAGGACTTTAAATTTTGGGCCTTTTTGGATCCTCCTAGATCACTTGATACCCTAGTGAAACTTGGAAGAAAACCAAACACATTTGGAATTGATTTATAACTATAATCTTAAATTAAATGTAATACCTTCTATCCTATGTAGTGGTCCTTAACCTGTAAAATTTATCATAAACAAGGTATTCAAATAAATACTAATGTAAAAGGTAGATACAAGAGACAATGAGATGATATATGTGAATATTATTCTTGTATTGATGATTTCTAAAAGCGTAAGAAATGTTCAAAAACTTTTTTTAATAGGATAGCTTCTTAATGGATAGAGATACAAATATGGCAACAACACTTCAATAAACATTCTGTATCTTTCTAGATAAATAGATTCTTACTAGAGAAATCCTAACTACTTGTGGTTTGATCATCAATACCAACCATGTAATGGGCATCATTTGATAAATATAACCATTTTACATCAACTATACACTGACTATCTAACGGGCCTTATCCAAAGAGGATGGACTCGTACATTAATTAACTAATTCATAAGTATATTTAAATTAGGGGGTTAAGGTAGGACCTATTGGGCGCTAAATCTGCCTACCTTTTCCTTGCATTTCCACTCATCTTTTCATCCTTTTTACACCCATTAACATGTATTTATTGTGCTAAATCTATGAGGTGACCCTCCTTTCTCTATCTCTTGGAATATTTAATTAATGAAGTAAAGTCACGAGGGTTTTACCTATGCGAGCCACTAAAATGTGTTATGTCCGCAGATTCCGGAGAACAAGTGTTGATCTTCCAGCATATAGCGGCAGTTCTGCGATTCACAGCAGTCGTTCAGCAGCGCTAAAACATCATAACCAACTTGCAGCTGTTCCCAATCCATTTTGGATCATTTCTGTTCTTGCTCTCTTGGCACTAGTGCTGTTTTGAACTGATGTATATTTCTGGGCATGTAGTTGCTGGGTTTTGGGGGAAGATGTTATCACCCTTGTATTATATAAAAGATGGGTCATTCCTGTGTGGGGGGTTAGCCATACCAGGGGATGCATTGTAACAGTTTTCTTCAAATTAATAAAATATAACACTTTGTTGTTCGATCTTCGGTTGTGAGTAAACGCAGCCCTGATCAGAGAGTTGGGCCCGCTCTTCTGATCAGGTGTTGCGTGTTTCCTTTTTGTGTGTTGTTTTACTTGCTGCATTTATTTCTTTATTGTTGTTGCATATTACATAGATTGTTGTGAATTCCTTTTTAAGTTTTGCAATTATTTTTGTTACTGTTACAACGATGTTTTGATTTCTTAACCACAAACCCTTGGTTGATGTAGAGTGTAATCTTTCCCCCACATATACCTTACGTGTTACCTTGAAAAGAGTATGCACCCAGATTGATAAATTAATGTAGGAAAAGGGTTGACAAATTTGTTCATACCTGGACACCAACATTTTGGGGCCGCTGCTAGGGAAGGCCAACAAGGTGCAAGACACAATCTGTATCAACCAGAGGGTCAATCTCTTGTCCTGGGGAGAGAACGAGTTTTCTCACTTTGCACCAGGTCCTGAGTGTAGTTATTTCTTTGTTTTGTTGTTTTGTTTTTATGTATCCATTTTTAGGCCCAATCTCTTGTCCTGGGGAGGGAGTGGTCTTTTGACGCCCTGCTCTAGGCCCTGAGTTTAAATTATTTTTGCATTCTTGTTTGTTTCGATTTTTGGAAACCCAATCTCTTGTCCTGGGGAGGGAATGGTCCTTTGACACCCTGCTTCAAGTTCCGAGTGTTGGATTCCCTTGTATGTATTCTTTTCTTTTATTTGGGTTCTTGTCCTGGGGAGGGAGTGGTCTTTTGACGCCCTACTCTAGGCCCTGAATTTAAATTATTTTTGCATTCTTGTTTGTTTTGATTTTGGGAAAACCCAATCTCTTGTCCTGGGGAGGGAGTGGTCCTTTGACGCCCTGCTTCAGGTTCCGAGTGTTGGATTCCCTTGTGTGTATTCTTTTCTTTTGTTTGGGTTCTTGTCCTAGGGAGGGAAGGGTCCTTTGATGCCCTGCTCCAGGCCCTGAACCCTAGGTTTATTTTTCTTTAAGTTGTTTTCCTTTCCATTGATTTCTCGTCCTAGGGAGGGAATGGTCTTTTGACACCCTGCTCTAGGTCTTGAGCATTGTGATGATATCGACATTTTCATCACATCAACTTGTATGAATAGAGATTTGAATAAAAGGGGCAGAGGAAGAGCCCCAAAGAAGGGAGGACAAGATTTGGGAAGGAACACTTATATCCAACAAATCATCGTGAAAGCTGAATCAGAGGCATCTTCTCGTGTTGTTGTAAGGCCGGGTATACGAAAAAGATCGGAAGGACAATATGTAGATCAACCAGTGTTGTCTATAGCACCCCTTGTTGATTTCATACAACAGACCCTTCTAACAGCCGGAGAGATAAGCAACAGTACACTTGATAAAGGGGTACCATTGCTCGTAGCAGAAGAAGAAGAAGTTGCAAGTAGAACATCTGAGGAACCGGCCCATTCCAGTAGGGAAGAAGAGGTTGCAGAGAGGAGGTCTGAAGGGTCAAGCCATTGTGATAGAAGGGAAGAAATTGTAGGGATATTTCTATCACCAAAGGATAGAGGGAGTGTTGTTAAGGCAACTCAAACCCCTGTGATAAGAGCCCTTCCATCATTTTCTGCAGAGCCTGCCGAAATCCCCAGTGAGTATTGGAGGATATTCATGGCACCTACAACCTCCACTATTGACTTCCCAATTGGGGATCTTGGGACTGGCGCACCAACAAAGCCCATTCCTTTAACAGCTTTACCTAGCTTTCATGGGCTTACTTCAGAAGATCCTGACACGTTTTTGTTTGAATTTGACATTGTGTGTCGGGGATATGATTATATAACAGATGCTCAAAAATTGAAAATATTCCCTGCTACGCTAAAAGGGATAACCCTGTGATGGTTTATGGGTCTTGGGGGAAGGACTATCACAACATGGGAGGAGATGAAAACTGCTTTCCTGGAGAAGTACTAGGATTACTATAAATCACGGGACATTAAGGAAAATCTTTTCAAGTTTACACAGAAAGAGGACGAAAATATGGAAAATTGTGTGGAACACTTTAAATAGACATTGCAGAGATCAGGTCACTCTGACCTGGATAAGGACATTTTGAAAATTATCCTTCTCCGGGCCTTTTGAGAGGAGTCTCTGGAATTGTTAACTATAGTCGGAAAGGGAGATATATCAAAGGTGAACTTCGACACCATCTATGAATTGTGCATCCAATGCTCAAGGGGAGTTGCAAGGAATAAACAAGGGATTCAATCAACAAAAGTATCTAGTGGAGGTGTCACAAATGCAAAAATTGGAAATCTGCTAGACAGCCTGAGGACTGATATCCTGATTACTTTGTCTGAACAAATAGACACATTGTAGGTAAAATAGAAACAGCTAGAATTGGAAAGAACTATGGCTATATTTTGCCCAAAGTGCAGGAAGAAACACCCACAGAGGGAATGCCCATTAAACTCTATAGAGGAGTGTGCAATCTGTGAGTTGAATCATGCGACAAGTTCATGCCCATCCTTGCTAGGATTGAAAGTAGTTTTTCAAGGGACGGGCGAAGAGATGGAGTAGTTGTACTTTATGGGACCTAAAAAGCCATGGAAACCTCGGCCGTCAATGGGAAATCAAGGTATGTTTCCGAATCCATCTCAATATTTTAGTAATTTTAATATGGGTCCCTAGTCCATGCCTTATCCACCTATGTGGCCCCAGTACCAGTTTCCACCTTGGCAGCAATGGGCTCCTCAAGCTAGTTCGAGTTCCTCGTGGACTTCTAACTGGCGAGGACCTTCTCCTCCTGGGTAGTTTCCCCAGTCAATGCCACAACAGCAACTCTAGTTTCCCTCTAATGTACCCCCTGGTAATCAACCTATTCGTCCTCAACTTCCCATCCAACCCAATCCAAATCCTAACAATAAAGGGGCTCAGCAAGCTGACACCCTCAACCTACCTTCATACAACATCTCCACCGCAGAATTGTATGAGATGAATTTAAGATCTGGGCGGGTAGTAGATGCTCAACCCTCACTTGATATCACTGAACAAGTTGGCGATGAGGTAAAGGAACCAGAAATGGTTGAAGAGGAATCAAACCAAGTCAACAAAAATCATACACCTCCTCAACCGCTAGTTACTCAAAAACACCAAGCTGAACCACCCTATCCAGAAAGGTTGGCTTTGAGTAAACAGATCCCTCAAGCTGAGTTTGATTTGTTAGGGGAGTTGAAAAATTTGTTTTTTAAGATTCCCCTACTGCAAGCAATCAGGGACGTACCTATATATGCAAAAACTCTTAGGGAATATTGTGCTAAGAAGCCTAAAAAGAAATCAAGGGACCCACTCACCATTCATGTGGTGGGGAAGCTATCTGATTTTATGATGGGGAAGATCATGCCTGTGAAATATGGGGATCCAGGGAACCCAATTTTAACCGTGCAAATTAATGGAATAGAAATTCCAAACGTGCTAGTAGATTTGGGTGATGCCATAAATGTCATTACTATTGAGACTATGTAGGAATTGGGTCTTTGGAACTTGAAACCTACACCTATTGTGTTAGAGCTGGCAGATCGATCCATGGTTAAACCAGTAGGGAAGTTAGAAGATATTACAATCTCAGTTGATTCATGGTACTACCCTGTGGATTTCCTAGTGCTGCAAATGCAATCGTCGGCTGGTGGCCATCCCCTGATTTTGGAAAGACTCTGGTTGGCAACGACAGATGCTTATATTGGGTGTCGATCTGGACATATGGTTATCTCGAATGGACAGAGTACTAAGAATTTAATGTTATATCCTCCTGCAGAACCTAGTCCATCAGCAAAACCATCAGGCCGCAAGAAACCTTTACCAAAGGCAGAATCTAAATCTGAGAATGAGGAATTAAGGCCAATCCTTATTATTGGACAAGCCCTTCAATTGAAAATAGAAACAGAAGATGATACAATTACTACCTTTATTAGTGATCCTTGTTATGTTTTAGACTCAAATCAACGAATTCTAGAGTCCGTCTTGAGCTGTGAAACACAAGAGAGTATCGGAACAGCCGATGGATTCGATGAGCTACTTATAGTTGCGTCCCATGACAGCGTTTCGGTGGAAATAGAGCCAGGGAAGACCCTCAATATCAATCCAGATCTGTCAAAATCCCAGACGAAACAGCTCTTGGACGTTCTTCGAGAACACAAGGAACGGTTTTCCTAGGATTATACAGACATGAAAGGGATCCTTGCCAATTTATGCACCCATCATATATACATCAAAGAGGATTGTCATCCTGTGAGACAGCCTCAGAGAAGGATGAACCTTTCTCTGAAAAACATTTTCAAGGGAGAACTTCAAAAGCTACTGGATGTGGGCTTTATCTACCCCATTTCGCACAGTCAATGGGTTTCCTCGTTAGTGATGGTTCCTAAGAAAAATGGTAAATGGTAGATATGCGTGGATTATAGAGAATTAAATAAGGGAACATAGAAAGACCATTTTCCATTACCATTCATTGACCAAGTCTTGGATACTCTGGCTGGGAAGAAGTTCTTCTCCTTCCTAGATGGATTTAGCAGGTATAACTAGATCTAGATAGCCCCCGAAGATCAGGATAAAACCACTTTCACATGTCCTTGGGGAACTTTCGCATACCGGGTCCTCCCATTTGGTCTTTGTAATGCACCTGCAACATTCCAAAGGCAATTTTGGGGATTTTCTCTTATCTGGTAGATGACAGTGTTGAGATTTATATGGACAATTTCACTCCATACAAGGATTCATTCAAGGAGGGGTTGGAAAATCTAAGAAAAGTACTTGAAATATGTAAACGGGCACGTGTCTCTTTGAGTACGATAAAATGCCACATGATGATGGAGGAAGGAATAGTTTTGGGACATTTACTTTCAGCTGCTGGAATTCGAATGGATCCAGTTAAGATAAAGGTAATATTGCACTTCTCGATACCTAAAACACCCACACAGGTACGTAGCTTTATTGGTTGTGCTGGTTATTACAGGTGCTTTATAGAAAACATTGCCAAAGTAGCCCATCCACTTTTTCAATTGCTGACAAAAGATGCAGATTTTGTTTGGACAGATGACTGTGATGCAACCTTTGTGAAGATCAAGGAACATGTATGTAGCACTCTGATCCTTCGAGGTTCAGACTGGACATTACCATTCCATATCCATGCGAATGCTTCTCAGACAGCAGTTGGGGCAGTTTTTGGGATAATAACTGGATAAGGTACCATATGCAGTCTACTATGTTAGTAAGAACTTGGCTCCAGCTGAGTTGAACTACATAGTGACTAAAAAATAATTCCTCATTGTCATCTATGCCATCAACAAGTTCCAGAATTATATTACCGGGTACCCCACCTTTGTACATACTGATCATGCAGCAATCAGGTATCTGATGAATAAATCCATTACTTTTGGTCGTATTACAAGATGGCTTTTGTTACTTTAAGAGTTTGACATTACCATAGTAGATAAACCAGGTAAGGATAATGTGGTTGCTGATTTTCTATCTAGACTAGAAAATAATGTTGAAGGTACACCCATCGAAGATAGTTTTCCAGATGAAAATCTTTTTGCAATTTCCACTAACACTCCGTGGTATGCAGATATTGTTAACTATCTTGCTATAGGGAAGTTACCTCATCATTTGTCGAACTGGGATCAGTGGAAAATTATTCATCAAAGTACCTGATATTCGTGGATGGCAAGGTACCTATTTCATATAGGGGTTGATCAACAAATTTGGCGCTGTGTATCAGAGGATGACATCTATGAAATACTGAAGGCTACCCATGATGGCCCTTGTGGAGGACATTTCACAGATAAAAGAATAGGCCACAAGGTGCTACAAATGGGATACTACTGGCCTTCTATCTTTCGTGATGCTCGAGATTATGTCCGAAGATGTGACAGTTGTCAACGGATGGGATAGCCTGGGAAATCGGATGAGATGCCACTACAACCTCAGATAGTCCTCGAACCTTTTGAAAAGTGGGCCATTGACTTCGTTGGACCTTTCAACCCACCGTCTCACCAGAAGGTTTACATTCTAGTCTACACCGATTATGTAACTAAGTGGGTGGAAGCCAAAGCTGTGGCGAAAGCAACAGAACAGGTGGTTGCAGATTTTCTTTTTGAAGAGATTTTTGCTCGATATGGTACTCCAAGGGAGATTGTTTCAGATGGAGGAGCACAGTTCACATCCCACATGATAGGAAGGCTTATGCAGAAATACGGGGTTAAACATAGAGTGACAACTCCCTACCATCCTCAGGCGAATGGACAAGTAGAGAGTACAAACAAGGTATTGGAAAATATCTTGACAAAAACTGTAGCGAGTCATCGCTGGGATTGGTCTCAAAAACTTTTGGAAGCTCTTTGGGCGTATAGGACAACATGGAGGAATACAACCAAGTTTTCACCGTTTGAGTTAGTCTATGGGAAATCCCCCTTGTTCCCAGTAGAATTTGAGATCAGCACGCTCAGAACAGCCTTGGAAGTGGGATTAGACTTATCAGAAGCCCAGAAACACCGGTTGGAACAACTCAATGAGTTAGATGAGATCCGTTCAGTGGATGTCCAGAAAACTACTGCTATTCAGCAGTAGAGAATGAAGTGGCATGATAAATTCATCAAGAACAAGGTGTTTCATACAGGAGATTGGGCATTTCTCTATGACTCCCGATTCAAAGATTTTAAAGGGAAGCTTCGCACTCGTTGGATGGGACCCTATGAAGTGGATGCTGCATTCGACAATGGAACAATCAAACTAATTACAATAGATGGAACTCGTACTTCTTTCCTAGTGAATGGACATCGTCTGAAATTATACCATCGTCCATCTTCTAAGGATGACTTCATCAAACATCTCTCTGATAAATCTGGTTTGATGGTTGTTGGTGCAGAGAATGCTCTCTCTGCCTATTAAAAAAATAATAAAATAAATAAATAATAATAATAATAATAAAAGATTATATATATATATATATATATATATATGTTGTTACTACTTACTTGTTTGCCTTTCGTAGGGATAATGATCGAATTATGACAAGGAGCTGAAAGAAAAGTTTTCAAGGAATATTTCATGTTGTTACTCCATCGGTGTTGTTACTCCGTCATTGTTGTTACTCTGTCAGTGTTGTTACTCCATCGTTGCTATTACTCCATCGGTGTTGTTACTCTGTTGTTGTTGTTACTCTATCAATGCTATTACTCCATCGTTTCTATTACTCTGTCAGTGTTGTTACTTCGTCGTTGTTGTTACTCCATCGGTGTTGTTACTTCGTCGTTGTTGTTACTCCGTCAGTGCTGTTACTCTGCCGTTGTTGTTACTCTGTCGGTGTTGTTGCTCCGTCGTTGTTGTTACTTCGTTGGTGTTTTTACTCCACTGTTACTATTATTCCGTCAATGATGTTACTCTGCCGTTGTTGTTAATCCGTCAGTGTTGTTACTCCACCGTTTTTGTTACTCCGTTGATGTTGTTACTCCGTCGTTGTTGTTACTACATTGGTGTTGTTACTATGCCGTTGTTGTTACTCTGTCAGTGTTGTTACTCCACCGCCAGGTACACCCCGCTGACTCTTACGGATTTAATTAAAATATTCCATTAAAGAGATTATTACGTGCCACAGATGGTCGTGTTTAAGTTGGGGGGTCTCGTCATAAGCAAACGACGACGTATTATTAATTATATTCGTACCACATCATTACCAAATCCAATGTGAACGGGAATAAAAAAAAATTGTGATTTTATAATGATGATTCTAACGCATTGGGATTTGAAGTCGTACACCAAAAACCTCATCAGTCCTTTCTCTAGTACAATGCATTTAATTATTGTAATCATTCAATTACACTGCAATAACTTGCCATCATTGCTGCGCTTTCCAAGAATTCACCTGTCACTTTCACCACCTTTTTATCTCACGACCATTTGTTGTTATCATCTCCACTGTAGTGCGGATTTCGGCCACTCTTCCCCTGCCTACCAACTGTGTCCACCGTGCTGTTATCGTTCTACAGCGATGGGTGGGTTGGTTGTGCACCATGAGCCGAAGGATACAATAGTGGCTCGAAACAACAAGGAAGTATGGCAGATTTTTGTAAATGCAGGTTGGGACGTCTACCTTGACAGGTTGCAGGGGTTCAACAAAGCAGTTGCAATTGAATTTGCACTCAATTTAGGTGAGGAGAGCTCTCGGGTTTGAGGAATAGAAATCCTTGTCACAGAGGAAGTAGAGGAAGCCATCGCGGAGGTCAGCGGGCTACCACAGCAAGGACAGAGATGGTTTTCATGAAGAACCTCCCTCTCGGAGTTCCCCGAAGCATTTCTGCAAGCTGGTGAGAATGTCATCCAAAAAGGGCGAGGATATGACCGAAATTCATTACCACACCCATGGGGTGATGTAGCAGGTTTTGTAATGAAGTACATAACCTGTGAAGGGAGGTATACCACTGTATTCAAATACCATTTCAGAGTGTTGGCTCACCTCCAGTTTCCACAGTCGGAAGCCTTTTCATTAAACATGCCTTTCTTCCTGCTAAAAAGCCTCCAGCTAATGGCGCAATCTGCTCGGCATTCACGACAAGTTGCGGTAGTTATCACTAACCACAGGCTGGTTCGGCTATTGGTCATGCATGCAATTTCCTAGTTTCAAATCTTGTGGGAAACATTCTGAGAATCTACAGAGGAAGAAATAGCAACTATTATAGCCGCTAGAGAGGAAGAGCCAGAAGCAATGGGGGAAGAGCCGGAAGCCATGGAGGAAGGGCCAGTAGCAGAAGATGAGTACATAGATCAAGAAGAACTGGAGGAAATGGAGATGGAGACCGAGGAGTCAGAACAAAACAGAGAACTTGAAGCGGAAAGGACAGTCGAGGCTGTTACACAAGAACCAGCCTCAACTGTGGAACCAATGGAAGAGGAAGGGCTGCAGCAAGAGAGGGTTGATATAGAAGAAGCCATTAGCATCATGGCCGAGGTTGTCCCACAAGAACCAACCTTGACTGTGGAGCCAAGGGATAAAATTGGCAGCACCATAATGGGAGAAGAGGTACCGCGGTAGGTTGAGGTAGAATAAATTGTCGACATTACGGTCAAGGTTGTCCCACAAGAACCAGCCTCGACTGTAGAGCTAATGGAGGAAGATGGACCAGGACAAGAGGAGCCAGAGGCTAAACGAACCACGGGATAGGAAGAAGTCTCGACCCAGAGTGGAGCTGTTGCTGTTAGGTCCCTACACTACTAGTTTAACCCCTTATTGTTATTAGTAGAACCCCCTTATTATATTGTTGTGCCCATGTAGTCCCCATATTGTTATTAGTGTGCCCCATAGAAGCCCACTAATGTTATTATTGTGCCCTTACATTATTATTGTTATGTCGGCTCTGATTATATTATGACCCCTTAGACTCCTATATATAGAAAGGAGGTCTTGTCATTTGTATCATCCAAGAATTGTTCATTTGTGTAATGTAAAGGAGATTTCCCCCTCGAAGAGGCTTATTCCTAAGGCGTTGATCTATCTTTTCTATCTTTTTGTGAGCTGGTTTCATAGCATTTGGTATCAAAGCTCTGGATTCTAGGGTTTCGCTGCTCCAAACAGGACATCGTGGAATTTGCACTATAACTTTTTTTCTGCGACGTTTCAGATGCTAAAACAAAAACCCATTTGGGTTGAAATCATTCTGAAGCTCGGGTCCGAATTTCAAAGCTTTTCGTGCTATATTTACGGAGATATGATCTGAGGAATTTGGCCTTTTGCTGACTCTCAAATTACATTCCAAATAGGTGACCTGGGAAAAATCATCATAACTTTTGTTTTGAGCATCAGATTGAAATTTCGTATGCAGTTACAGAAAGAGGACAGACTGTAGTTTCCTTTGTATATTTTTCAGATCCTAAGGTTAACACAGTGACATGTGGCATTTCATACAAGTTCGCCCTTCTGAAAAGGTATATAATCAGATCATCTTGGGAGATTGTGCATAACTCTTTCTTGGAGAATCTAAATTCGATCAAACTGGTGGCATTAGAAAGAGGAAGCAGAGGGCTACTGCAAGTCGCAATTTCAGAACTGGAAGAACCAAAACTATAAAGTTATTGTGGCTTCAAGATCGAGCTCCTAAAATCAAGAATAGGCGATATGAGGAAGTTTGATGGCAAGGATCTGGTAAATTGGATACTTCAGATGGAGCAATATTTTGATCTACATGGTGTACCATTGTTACAAAAGGTATGTATTGCATCTTCATATTTAGAACTAGATCAATTTTTATGGTATAAAGGGCTTTGTTCTCGTAAACAACTTGTTACCTGGTCAATTTTCACGGAGGAAATGATAGCACATTATGAGGATACAAAGAGCAACACCTTCTTTAGAGCAACACCACAAAAATTGGAAAGAGAAAAAGGGATTTGTTACAAAGTGGAAAGTAAAATTATGGCAACAAGGAAGTCTACCCCTCACAACTATAATAATGGAAGTGTTGTTTCTCCTAGCCTTCCACAACCTACAAGGGTTACACCACAACAATTGGAAGAAAAAAGAAAAAAAGGGCTTTGTTACAATTGTGATAGCAAATGCACTAAAGGTCATAAGTGTGCTGAGAAGAAATTATTTTACATAGAGTATGAAGAGGAGGAAGAAAAGGATCAAGAAACATCAAAAGAAGAGGATATGCGCCAGGACCCAACCCTAGAGAAAGAAGAAATGAATCCGACCATATCTTGTAAAGCATTGGAAAGAATTACCACTCCTCAAACTCTCAAGATAGAAGGACATATCAAGAAGAAGAAGGTTCAAACAGTGAAATATCAGGAAGAAAAGTATCAAGAAACATCAAAAGAAAAGGATACTCACTAGGAACCAACCCCAAAGAAAGAAGAAATGAATCCAACCATATCTTGTAATGCATTCGTTGGAATTACCACTCCTCAAACTGTAAAGATAGAAGGACATATCAAGAAGAAAAAGGTAATAGTGTTGATTGATTCGGGTAGTACCCATAATTTTATTAATTGTAAGATAGCCAAGGACTTGAATTGCTTCCTAGATCCAGCACTAGAGTGTCAAGTGACGGTTGTAAGTGGAGGAACCATAAATTGCTCTGGAAAGTGCCATAATATCAAGCTATCCATGGGAGAATATGTATTGAATAGCCCAATGTTTTTCATTCCAATGGGTGGTGCTGATGTTGTACTAGGAGTCCAATGGCTACAATCCTTGGGTACAATAACTTTTAATTTTCAAGAACTTTTTATGAAATTTTCTTTGGAAGGAAAGGAAGTTGAATTAATGGGTATCACAGGGAAACTAGGAAAGATAATCAACTCTGACGAAATGACAAAGCTTCTAAAGAAAGAACAACGAGGCGTAATTGCACAATTATGTTCGCTAACTGTTTGCACATCGAAATCATGTATTTCTCCAGATCTCCAAAAAGTCTTGGACAATCATTCCAAGGTATTTGAGACTCCCAAAGGTCTCACAGGTATTTGTGATCATGATCATGCTATTCATTTTATTCCAGGATGTGTTCCTCCAAACGTCAAACCTTATAGATATCCATATGCCCAAAGGAGTGAAATTGAACATATGGTTGCAGAAATGGTAGAGGTTGGTACAATTATCCAACCAAATTTGATAAACAAAGGAAGGTATGAATGGAAGAATGGCAAAGCAGGGTGGGAACTCATTCAAAAGCTATTGAATATCCCAGTTCCAACAATATTGCCAGAACTTGACAAGGAAGGAAAAAGCATATTGGAACCTGAAGCATTTACAAAACCGAGAACCCGACAGCTACGAAATTGATCAATTTCAGAGTATCTCATCAAGTGGAAGAACTTACCCACTGAATATTCCACATGGGAGGACAAGAATTTTATACAGAAGCATCAAGAACTACTCAAGCGTTGAGGACAACACTTTTTGAAGGAGAGGGGCATGTTAGGTCCCTATACTACTAGTTTAACCCCTTGTTGTTATTAGTACGACCCCCTTATTATATTGTTGTGCCCATGTAGTCCCCATATTCTTATTAGTGTGCCTCATAGAAGCCCACTAATGTTATTATTGTGCCCTTACATTATTATTGTTATGTCGGCTCTGATTATATTATGACCCCTTAGACTCCTATATATAGAAAGGAGGTCTTGTCATTTGTATCATCCAAGAATTGTTCATTTGTGTAATGTAAAGGACGTTTCCCCCTAGAAGAGGCTTATTCCTAAGGTGTTGATCTATCTTTTCTATATTTTTGTGAGCTGGTTTCATAACAGTTGCAGATCAAGGAAAAGAGCTCGAGGTCACAACCAGGGCTGGGATAGATCAGGCAGAAAACTTCTTTCAATTCCCCTCTTATTTCTCCATTCCGAGAGGGGCGAGGGTGTCTCACTCTCCCCGACGCGCAGAGGAGGACATTTCCGTTCTGCCTATTTTGAAGTTTGATGGGTCGGTCAAGGGATCAACTGCCACAGGTCTGTTGGTCGCAGACTCCCAAAGAGACCTTTCCCAGGAACCTAGAAGAGAGGAAGAGACAGGTGTTTCTGAAACAAGGGAACCAAGAGGGGAGATGTTGGCTGAAACACCAATGGATACCCATCCAATGAGTCCACCACCTACCGAGACAGCTTCACAGCGGGTCGAGGTAGTGGTCAAGAAGGAAGCAGCTGCTTCCGAGGAAGAGGGACCAAGCAGGGCAGCCCCGTCAATTGAACCTATGGATACTCCCTCGAGTAATCCACCACCTGCTGAACCGGCTGTAGTACCAGATGAGGTGGTGGTCAAGCAGGAATGGATAGAGTTATGTGAACAACGGAGGCTTCCCATTAAGCATAAATATCAACTGCAATTCAGGGATGCGATGCGGCTAAAAACAGAGGTTAGGAGGCTGAGAAGATGGGTGCATTAGCTAAAGAAACAGGTGAAGAAATATAGGCGGTGGGCTAAGAAGCCCAAAGCCACGATGGCCGAAGCAGAAACACAGGTGGATGATGTGGTGACAACCTTTGTTGCCACTCAGACAGACCCTATCAAGTATTTGTTCGAAGGTCGTGAGTTTTCCTTGACGGCCGAAGTTCAAACCTGGAAATCCACCACAGCTCGATATCAGAATGAAGTAAGGAGAACCTAGGAACAAGCATCCAAGGCTATCTTCGAATATGTGGAGCGCATAGACATATTGTGATTGAGGCATGCAAAGCAGCAGCTCAAGGTGGAGCAGCTGGAGGGACAAGTGACAGAATTGAAGGCTAACAAAGAACAGATGTTCAACCTAGCACAAGAGGTAATGGCATGTCACCCTCCTGCTTCTAGCTATGCTTTGTTCTTGCATGAGCGATTTCTTTTCTTCTGTTTGGAGAGAATTAAGAAGGAAATTAGTCACGAGATCAAGGACGGTGTACAATTCCTTCGGATATTAAAAGCTCATGATTTGGCAACTCAACATTTGATGTGTGAGCTTTATATGCATGGATACCTTCTGTGTGTAGACAAAGAGTTTAATCTGGTACCATATGTGGGGGACATTCATTTAAGGGCTCTCACCTCTTATACTCTCAATCAGATAAGCTGGCAGAAGGCTTCTAATACGTTTGAGTCAAATCAGACCACGAAGCCTTTTATGATGAGAGGGGAGCACGAGTGGTCAGTGACTATGTACAATAAGCACAACACCTTTTTAGAAATTGGGGGAAACAGAGAACAGATGTCGAGGACACAGAAGTGGTGCATTGATCTTTGTGTCAAACAAATAGTCACGTTTCAAGATGAGGCCCTTAACAGTTGCTAGAAAAGGTGGATGATGTCACCCACGTCTATCCGAAATGGGGAACCGTTTGGAGCACCAAATTTTACACGAGCAATAAGAAGGGTGCCAAGATATGTGGCATGTATCCAAACATGTGGGGTCCGGTGGATGGGAATCCGTTTCTAGTTCCCTGTCATTTGGTTGCCGACATAACACTACACCCCAACATATAATGTACCAAACGATTGGTGGAAGGAAGTTCTTCTTTTGGAAGGGTATAAGGTTTCGGGAACAAACATGGCAAAGGAATATGACCTCGCCCAGCTTCATGAGGCCCATAGTCGATCCAATCCAGACCTACGGAGGTGGTGAGCTGCATGAGGGCATGTAGAAGGCTAGTTGGGGGGAGATGTTGGGCGCTAAATCTGCCTACCTTTTCCTTTCATTTCCACTCATCTTTTCATCCTTTTTACACCCATTAACATGTATCTATTGTGCTAAATCTATGAGGTGACCCTCATTTCTCTATCTCTTGGAATATTTAATTAATGAAGTAAAGTCACGAGGGTTTTACCTATGCGAGCCACTAAAATGTGTTATGTCCGTAGATTCTGGAGAACAGGTGTTGATCTTCCAGCATATAGTGGTAGTTCTGCGATTCACAACAGCCGTTCAGCAGCACTAAAACAGCATAACCAACTTGTAGTTGTTCCCAATCCATTTTGGATCATTTCTGTTCTCGCTCTCTCGGCACTAGTGTTGTTTTGAACTGATGTATATTTTTGGGCATGTAGTTGTCGGGTTTCGGGGGAAGATGTTATCACCCTTGTATTGTATAAAATATGGATCATTCCTGTGTGGGGGGTTAGCCATACTAGGGGATGCATTGTAATAGTTTTCTTCAAATTAATAAAATATAACACTTTGTTGTTTTATCTTCGGTTGTGAGTAAATGCAGCCTTGATGAGAGAGCTAGGCCAGCTCTTTTGAACAGGTGCTGCGTGTTTCCTTTTTGTGTGTTGTTTTACTTGCTGCATTTATTTCTTTATTGATGTTGCATATTACCTAGATTGTTGTGAATGCCTTTTTAAGTTTTGCAATTATTTCTGTTATTGTTACAACGATGTTTTGATTTCTTAACCACGAACCCTTGGTTGATGTAGAGTGTAATCTTGCCCCTGCATATACCTTGTGTGTTACCTTGAAAAGAGTACGCACCCGGATTGATGAATTAATGTAGGAAAAGGGTTGACGATTTTGTTCATACTTGGACACCAACATGACCCTAACATGCCCACTTCCTTCAACAACAACAATTTCCTAAAGGTTGGAGGTGTGAAATTGCAATAAAATCATTTTTGATTCCCATGTGGCATCTCTGGGTTTCATATATTTCCACTCAATCAATACTTCCTAGACCATGTATTGACATAGTTGATGCTATCTAATCCAATATTTCTTTTGACTATAGCCAAATGGGCCTTTCTTCATCAAGTTTCGGTAGTCTAGTTTATATCCTACAATATAATCCTGCTACCTTTTTCAAAAAAGACACAAAATATTGGATGTATCTTGGAATGGGATGGAAGAGCTAATTTGTAGGTAACTTGTTCGATGTATTGGCTGATATGATAGGGTCCATAGAACTTTGGTTAGAGATTCTTGTAGAATTCATCTTTAAGATATGTTTTTTTTTTTTTTTCTTTTAATAGGGTTGAAGGCAAAGAAACACCTAATCCTATTTTACAAAAGAATTATTTGAACAATGCTAGTTAGTTTGTTATTTTAATCTATTTTGAACCAAAATGATATTTTCCTAAGTAGTGTGTGGAGAATGGCTTATTTGGTGTGAAGAGTTCAATCCACCTCACGATCCTTGAATGTGCCTAGTAAAAATGGAGCTACTAATAGTACTTTTCGACGATAAAATGTTTCATATGGTGTCAGTTTGGTAGTGCCAATATAAGTGGTGTTATACCACCATTCTTCAAGGCATAGCCACTATTCTCATAAATGTTAAATTTTTGAAACAAAGCACCTCATAGGGGTTTCTAAGCACTTATTGACTATTTCTATTTGACCATAAGTTTGGGGATGATAAATGGTGCTCATTTGCAAGTGTGTACCTTGAAGTTTTAAAATTTATTGCCAAAATTTGTTAATGAATGTGGGATACAATGTGACACAATGAAAGTGGGCATGCCATGTAATCAAAAATATGATCCATGAAAAATCTGGTCAACTATCAAAGGTGTAATTAGGTGCAATAAGGCACAAAAATGAGCATAATTAGAAAGAGGCATCTAACTACCACCATGATGACCAATTTATTACATGATTTCAAGAGGACTACTATAAAATATATAGAGATGAAATTATAGAAAGTGATTGATATTAGTGGTGCTTGTAATGCTCCAAGAGTCTTCACCATCATACCCTTGTTTCTTTGACAAGTCTCACATGTAGCTATAAAACTTGGATGTATGTTTTCACGTCTTCCCAAAATAAAAATTGTTTAGCTCATTCATAGGTTTTTTAAAAGCCAGATTTAACCATGGTAAGATATGAATTCAACTCCTCTAAGAACCGTTGTTTTAAACTATATTTTTTTCGGAGAAAAGTGCATTGATCCAGGTGTTAAAAATATGCAACTACAGTCAAATTCCACTTTAGACTACTCATTTGATGGAGATTATGATGGCATTGTGTTCCTCTTTACGAGAGGACCAAAATCAACCTAAATATCACCTCGTTCAGACAAGCAGAAGTTGGTTTTTTATTTTGTGTACCCACTCATGGATATTGGATCAAGTTAGCTTCACCTCATGCACACTTGGACAGGTCAACTTCACCCTCATGCACACTTGGACAGGTCAGCCTCAACATCAAATGGACATTGTTGGACACCCCTAGAAGCCTATAAATACAAGTTACCTAGAATCTCATTTGGACATCACAATATCAAGCATCTTCTTCTCTTCTATCTAATTTGGTTCGACACATTGGTGAAGGAAAAGGTCGTATGGAGGTCCAAATTCTCAGATTTGAAGCTGCACAAAATTAGGGTTTCTACTTCAGATGCTGGCACAGAACTGGGAAATTTCATCCCTGGATGCACACATGCTATGGGCAAGACAACATCCAAGAAGCTCCAGATGCACGCATGCTAACTTGAAGGGAGATTCTAGGGTTTTGACTACAGTTGACCAACCTCCGAATTTTTTCTGAAGTTGTCTAAAGTTTGAATGAAGTTGTCTCTGATATATTCTACCACTGTAAATTGGTTTCTGAAGTTGATGGTTTGTATTTTTTATCATATTGTATTGGGCTCATTATACTCTTTGTTGAACATTTTATGACAATCTAATAAAATAAGAATTTCAAAGGGTTTTCCCCCTTGTGGGGTTTTTCCCTGGTCTTTGACCAAATATGGTGTCTCTTGTTGATGTGTTGATTGTCTTCTTTGTCATTGCATACATTTTTCTATCTTCAATTACTGTTGATGAATGGAAAGACTAATTGTAATTGGAAATATTGCTAATTGAAGTTTGGAATTGGGCTAAAGTAATTGATACAACATAAAACAATCTAAAAATTAACATGGTATCAGAGCTAAGGTGAAGGACAAGCCCAAAAGGAGACAAGCCTTGAAGCACTCATCTTTGGAAAGTTGAAAGAACTGATCTAGTCAAAGTTAAGATGACTTCCTTCTTCAAGAGTGATGAGAATTTGGGTGACTCGTCTAATTTCAATGCATGTAAAGTCAGGTTGGAGATCATTTTTTATGACAATGATATTTTCGACTACATTCAAGGAAAGGTACCTGAGCCTCTGGAGAATGCATTTGTTGCTTCCAAGAACAAGCACAAGAAAGGTGAGTTGAAAGCAAAACAAATTATAGCTAATGGTTTACAAGATAATCTACTTGCATATGTTGGAACCTTGAGTAGGTCTAAAGATATCTATGATAAGGTATCCGACATGTTTGATATCAACAATTTGAATGAAATCCTCACCTTGAAATATCAACTCAAAGACACCAAGATGAACAAAGGAGAGTCCATATAATCCTACATAATGAGGATCTCTTGTGTTAGAGATCAATTGCTAAGAGTTGGAGAAGTTGTGTCAGACAAGGAACTGGTGGTCGTGACTCTAAGAGGTCTCCCCTCTATTTGGGAAAAATTCATCACTACTATAAGCAACACAAATGTCCTCCCTTCATTTGATGAAATTGTTGGAAAGCTCACTCAAGAAGAGTCAAGGATGATAGGAAGAGGAAGGATTCAAAAGAACAAAGAAGGAGAACCCACTTCATATATCACTCATGACAAGAAGAATAAGAAAGGGAAAGTAGGTCCATCAAATTCAAGAAATCCTCCTCCTCGAAATTCTAGTGGAAGAAAGGAATATGTGAACATTGAATGCTACAATTGTCATAAGAAAGGGAACTATGCTAGAGATTGCACCGAGAAGAACAATGGACCATGTTATAATAATAGAAGCAACAAAAACATGTTCAATGATCAAAGAAGGAGAGATGACCGAAGGAATGACCACCATGGGAGAAATGATAGAATAAGAAGAGATGCTCCAAGTGACCATGAAGAAGATAGTCGTGCACAAAAGAAGTCAAAATTCTCTAGGTATGAAAGTAATGTTGTGAATCAATCTAAATATATTCTTATTTCCGCTCTTACTAGTTCATCTCCTCCGAATTTGTGGGATAGTTGGTTGGTAGATAGTGGGGCCACCCATCACTTCTTTGGTTACAAGGAAGTTCTCTCTAATTTGGTATAGGGGGAGTCAATTTTGAAAATGATTCTTGGAGACAACTCCACTCATCCCATTAAAGGTTTTGGATCCGTCAAATTTCATTTGAATTTTAGGGAATCTATTGTACTACATGTTGTAATGTATGTGTGTGGGATAAAGAAGAATTTGGTATCAATCTCCGCTTTGGAAGACAACGGGATGACGGTTGCCTTCATCAAGGGAAAATTTATTACTTGGCCCGTTGGATCATTTATGAAGGATGCATTCACTTTGGGAACAAGATATGAAGGACTCCACAAGGTCATTGGAAGGCCACTATTAGCATTGGTTCATAATACAAATCATCCAAGTGAACTATGGCACTGAAGGTTGGCTCATCTTCATTATGATGCTCTTATGAAATTGGATAACTTGGTCTCAGGGATTCCAAAGGTTCAAGCTCAACATGATGGAGTATGTCTAGGATGTGCTAGTGGAAAAATGACAAGGGGACTATTCCCCACTAGTGAAAAGAAGACCACTGACATCATCCATCTCATTCATTCTGAAATTTGTGGATCGATGCTCATGCACTCTATTAGTGGATATCTCTACTACATCACATTCATTTATGACTTTTCAAGGAATACATGGTGTCGGAATTTCTAAGTCTAACTGTTAGAAACCCTTCATGTACTTTATTGATTTATTCCTACCTACTTGTTCTATTAATTAACAAGTTATTTACCATGGAAATACTGGAAATAAATACAAGTACATGCTAAACACATTACAGATCATCAAATAAAGGAAGCAAAACAAGCACACAAGTGACATCGTTTTTTTTTTACCAATGTCTCCGGAAAAACCCAATTCGAGAAAACCGTGCAGCTATCTAAGGGTTTTAATTATTAAGCAGTTTCAGAATACAATCTGGGTGCCAAAACCGGCTCACCCAACAAAGAATAATCTCGGCAATAGTACCTCTCAGTTGGAGACAAATGCTCCAACTGAAACCCAAGTTAATCACTCTGACAGCTTCACAACTCCAATCTTCCCCATGAAACCCCAGCATCAACCCTTTATGGCCTAGCGTTTTCCCAGCGTCACTCTAGCTTGGCCTGCATCAGCCTCCGGAGGCACTGTGTTAGCCCTCTGCCACGCCGGACCTTTGAGGCACTATGCAGCTCCTGGCTGCCTCTACGTGAGCCCTTGCTAGCTCTGCATGAACCACTGGCTGGTTCTATGTCCCTCACTCTCGGCTACTGTGCTGATACTCCTGGTGATATCTCTGCCTCTCTGCTTCTTTATTCATTGCCGCTCAGCTACAACTCAGATCGCTCTCTCGACTTCCTCAACAAACCCAACACCAGAAAGTCGAGATCTTGATCAACTTGGTGTGTTCTCCAAGTGACCATCAAGCCTCCTCTTATACTTTTCTCGTTGACAAATCAACGGTCGAGATTAAGTCCCTAATCAACGGCTAAGATTAGATCTCGCTTGATCCATGACTTTTGGACCATTCTAACAAAGTTTTATATTAATTCACATTAATATTTTATTTTCCCTAAGTTTAGACTTAGGGACTCCATTAAAAATATTAATTATTTTAATATCTTCCAAATTGTTTAGAATTTGCCCAACCCCTTTCTGGGTATTGCATATCTCATGTGCCTTAGCCTCTCCACCAATTTTCGTGGCTAGAGAACATCTGATTCTATCTCAAATCAACACTCCCTATTAGCGAGGACTGTGCTCTATTAGTACTCCTCACTGAGTATCACCCTGATCATCTGGCATCAGTCCCTATGCTGATGCTAGGCCTGCTACCCATCATCTGTACTGCTACAGCCTGTACTGCTACCCATGGCCCTACCATTACCACTGTTGCATCTGTACGGAAACTCCCACTGCATCTGTGCTACTGTGCATGGCCCTGCCATTGCCATTGTTGCATCTGCACTACATTCCCTCTCATCATGCTGCGTTGTGCTGCCCATAGCACTACCACTAATAAATGCTACACTGCAACTCAGTTATTGAGAATTAATTAATTGATCTCCTAACTCTGACATCTCCATCAGGCTAGAGACACCCATGATGCTGAAGCTCCCTTTGTCACTGACAAGTGCTCCCTCTCTGAACTTTACGGTACTGCAACTATTCCATGCATCTCGCACCGTTGCACACCTCTCTGTGTCATCTTTCACTAGCGCAACACTCCCATGTTTCTCACACTATTGCCTCACGCTGCCCTAGGAATCCTGCACTGTAGCTCCCTCTATCGTTCCATCCACATTCGTCTCTACTGATATCTGCCAATACTGCTGCTCCTCTTCGAGGCTCATGTGGCAAGGTCTAATCGAAGAGGCTGGGTACCTCGAGGATCCTTCCCCTCATCACCTGTATTCTTTCTGACTATAGCTCGATGTCTCCCCACTTCTGCTCAAGTAGTGTGTGTGCCCTCATGGCACAGTCATCGTCTACCTCCACTTCCTTCTCTGCCCTTTCTGGTGTAGCCTTGGTCTCGGAGGCCTCTCCCTTGCTCTTCTTCCTTGGACATTGGGTCGCATAATGACCCAGCTCCCCACAGTGCAAGAATTTGACCTTGGAGAGGTCCTTCTTCTTATGTTTCTCCTGCTTTCCCTCAAATGCTAGGGAAGCATCCACCTCCTCCTCCTTCTTGATTCTGATCCGCTTGCCACTACTCCCCGCCTTGCTCAGCCTTTTGATCTCTTCTTGGCGAAGATTCGCCCGCGTTTCCCCCAATCTAGAATGGTTTCCTTGCCCAGTATGCTCTGGACAAACACCTCCTAGTCTTCTGAGACTGCATTCAGGGTTGTTCTCACCATCAATTCTTGATCCAGTGTGGCTCGTATGGAAGTCAGATGATCCCGGATCTCCTTCAATTGACTGAGGAAGGGGTCGATCTTTTCTCCCTTCTACATCTTGTATGATCTCAGTTGATTTTCTAGTAACATCCTTCTCTACACGAAAGTATGATGGTACAATTTCTTTAGGGCCTCCCACATCTCATTTGTCGTGTCCTTTTCGAAAATATGTGGTACTACATGGTCCTTGAACTCGTCAAGAATGATGCTCTTGGCCCTTGCCATTGCCTCCTCGTACTTGTTGTTATCAGCTAGGACAACTGGGATTGCTATTGTCCTCAAGGCGAAGTGCCTGACACAATTCCTGTCTAGAACGGATAAGATTCTAGCCTTCCAAACTACGAAGTTTAAGGCTCCGTCCAGTCTATCTTAGTCTCTAACCCATTCACTGCCATCTCATTGCTCCTCTACTTCCCTCCTGGAAGTTCTTGGTGTGACTCCTTCTAAGCCTCGATTTCCCTCTTGGAAACCCTTATGTCAATGTCGAGATGCCCCCACTCGGGTTGTTAGTGCAGCTGCACCACTGATCCAGATTTATCGGCTAGAAATCCTCAGTAGCAATTCCTTCCTCCTTGGCCTTGACCTGTTAGTTATTGTTCTGACTATAGTACCCCACCAGCTCCACTCTACAACTTACCCATAGCCTCCTAAACCCCAGCGAACTGAAGGTTAGAGCTCCTAGGCTCTGCACAATCAGGCACTGGCTGAAATGCTCCCCTAGCCAACTGCGTCAACCCTCCTGGTCTCTGTGTGGCTCTGCGTGAGCCTTTTCTGCCCTCCTCAGTCTCTGTGCTGGCCTCTTCCTGGCTCAATCTTGATGATGCAGGCACTTCGTCACCCATTCCTTGCTGCTACTCTGCTAGGAACAGCTTCTGTCACTCGGGACAGTTGTTTTCTGTTGTTGTTGCTCTGCTCGGCTGATGTCTTGAGTTCTCCTGTGATACTACCTCAAATCAACACATGGATATACCTTTTTGAAGCATAAGGATGAAGCCTTTAAAACATTTAAGGAGTTCAAAGAATTGGTTGAAAATCAAACAGGGAAGAAGGTCAAAATATTCAGGTCCAATAATGGTGGAGAATACATGTCAAGTGAATTCATTTACTTTTGCAAAAAGGAAGGTGTCAAGAAGGAAACAATTGTGCCATATACTCTCTAACAAAATGGTCTAGCTAAAAGGAAGAATAGGTCTATCGTAGAAGCCACGCGAGTGATGCTCCATGATCAAAAGTTTCCTAAAATTATTTGGGTTGAAGCTTCACATGTTGTCACACATGTTCAAAACAGGGTGCCTCATCACGCTTTGGAAAACAAAAATCCTGAATAAGTCTTTACAGGTGTGAATCCCGACATTAGTCATCTCCACGTATTTGGATATTTCCATGTGCCAAAGGATAAAAGGAACAAATTAGAAGCTACAGGAAGAAAAGGTACGTTTTTAGGGTATTGTGAAAATTATAAAGCAGTTAGAATATATATTCTTTGTCAAAGGAAGGCTAAAATTAGCAGGGATGTTACATTCGATGAAGATGCCACTCTTGGAAAAGCAAGAGACCTCCCTCCGCCTCCTCCTCCTAAGAAGAGTGGTGATATGGATACCTTGGATGGCGCGTCTGTGCCTGAATATGAGACTGATGTTGTTGATGATCCCATGGATCCCTTAGATTCTCCTCCTAGTAATACCCCTACTAGGAAGATACCACTTTGGCTTTGTGACACTCTTCAAGATGTTGATGGTCACGTGCCCATTTAAAGATCATTTATAGAAAGGAAGAAGCCATGAAAGTACCAAGGATATGTTGTAGCCATGAGCACTATGATTCAAGTTGAACCTTCCACATTCGAAGAAGCCGTAAAAGAACAAGTTTGGAAAGATGTTATGGCTAAGGAATATGAATCTATTATGAAGAATTATGTATGGGATGTTGTGCCAAGACCGAAGGATAAATCTGTGCTAACTTCAAAGTGGATATTCAAGATCAAGCATGTAATTAATGGAAGCAATGAAAAATACAAGGCGAGGTTCGTGGCTTGGGGATTCTTCCAGAAAGAGGGAGAAGATTATGATGATATATTTTCACCTATGGCTCGATATAAAACCATTCGTTCAATAGTTTCCCTTGTTGCAAGTCAAGGATGGACCCTTCATCAGATGGACGTAAAGACTGAATTCCTCCATGGAATGCTATAAGAACAAGTATACATTGAAAAACCATAGGAATTTGAGGTGGGAGATCATAAGAGACATGTTTTTAGATTGAAGAAGGCATTGTGTGGTTTGAAGCAAGCCCCAATAACATGGTACACCCACATAGATAGTTATTTGATGAATCTGGGATTCACAAGAAGTAATGCCAATCCCAACCTCTACTTCAAGGTAGTCCAAGGTATGCCACTGATTTTGGTTTTATATTTTGACGGTCTATTCCTAAGAGGTAGTGAACCTCTGATGGTTGAGTGTAAGAGGGAGCTATCCTATTAATTCGAAATGAAGGACCTTGGACTCATGCACCATTTTTTAGGCCTTGAGGTGTGGCAAAGGCCTAGTGAGATTTTCCTTTCACAAGAAAAATATGTTGTGAAGTTGTTGTAAATATTTGGAATGATAGAATGCAAGTCCCTACCCAAACCGATGGAAATTAACTTTAATAATTTGTGTGGAGAAGCTACAAGCCCCGATTTGGCAAATCCATCTGTGTATAGACAGTTGATTGGGGATTTGATGTTCCTTGTGAACACTCGTCTGGACATACACTATGCAGTGAACACGTTGAGTCAATTCATGACCGAGCCTCTCCATGCACATTGGACCACTGCTAAACACATTTTGAGATATTTGCAGGGGACAATAACACTAGTTCTAAGGTACTCTGCCGGAAATGTTCAACTTCATGGATACGCCGATGTTGATTGGGTGGGAAATGTTATCGACATAAAGAGTACGTTAGGATGTTTTTTTAGTCTTGGATCTGCTATGATATCCTGGAGCAGGAAGAAAAATTCTATAGCATTGAGTATGTTAGAGTCGGTCTTGTTGCCCTCCATCAGCGATCAAAGCTCTTTGCATTTGCATAAGTAGGTGTCTCATCAGTGTCAATTTTTGCATCCCATTAGGCATGCCATAACCCTGATGGAGGAGCTGGTGTCTTTGTCCCCCTCTTGGCATTGCTGGATCAAGTCATTTCAGTCCTTAGTCACTTTCAAGCTTGTCTTGTCTTGTCTTGAGGTCAAATTCCTAGGTCTAGGGTTTTGGTCAAGTTTGTTTACAAGGTCATGTCTCTGAAGGTCAATAGGTGCCCAGCAAGCCAGAGGGATGTTTTTCAAAGTGTTTCTTCGAAAATTTCTATCTTGTACAGTTAATTTTCACCTTGGATTTAAAAACCCTGTTTTTAAAGCCAAGGTCATTTTTCAAATTTTTGTAAAAAGTGATGAAATTTCAAAAAACTTCCAAAGACAGCATGTAACCCTGGCTCCCTTGCCAAGATCCCTCAGATGATATCCCTGCAAAAAGTATCGAGCAAAAGCATTAAATGAGTCAATTTCAGGACAAAGGAAACCAAAATGGTCAATTTTATAAAGTGTCAAAGAAAAACATTAGAAAGTGGGTTTGGGCATGAAATTATTTCAAATCAAAGCTATAAAGGCCCAATCTCCCTCCATCGACCCTCATTGTGCATCCAAGTTACTTGCAAGAGTGATTGAGTGAAAGTTTGAGCGAATTTGGGAGCTGGACAGGCGCGCGACCCGTCAAGCGTGTTCCGGCAGTGTAATTTTTCAACGGGCGCGACCCGTCAGTGGCGCGCGACCCGTTGGGTGAGGCGCGTGACCCGTCAGTGCCCTCCTTACCAAACTGACTGCAAATTTATCCAAGGACCCTCCGAAATCGCCAAATTGCCTAAGGTAGGCTCTCCAACTTAAGAATGGTTGCTTGTTATGGTCAATGGGAATCTTAATTGCATTTTTAAAGGATCTCCATGTGCAAGAGAAAAGCTCCATGTTGCTGCATTTTAAATTTGTAAAATATGCCTAGGGTTTTATGCTGTTTGAAAGGTATTCCCCTTGTAATCATTTTCCCCATTTCCCATGTCATTTTCCTTGTCTTTCTATATAAATTTCCCTTTTAAATTTGTAAAGAAAAATCCAAACCCTACCCCTCTTCCCTAAAAAATGAAAAATTAAGCCCTAACCCTACCTCTCATTACCCATGTAAACAATGTATATAATGATGCATATGCAATAATTTTTGCAAGGTTTTTTCCCTTGAATCCCTGTTTTATATATTTATTCCCATTTTCCCTTTAAAAGTGTCCCTCCCCTAACATTTCCCCCGTGCTCCTTGTCCCCTTGAAACAACATATAAATCAACATTTTACAAGGCAGAAACAGCAGTACATTTTGGCCACTCTGCTCCTTAAACAATGTCAGAAACCGAAACCTATGAGCAGAGTGATGACCAGGCATCAGCTTCAGAGATTGAGATACAGAGGAGACCTCATAAGGGTGGAAAGGGTGGTCATCATAGGCGAGAGGAGCCCACCTCTTTGACAGATTTACAAGCTTGTCCTATGGCAGTCTCATGTTTCCAGTACATGTCTTGCTATGAGTTTTGTGAGAGGATCTCTCGGATTCAGCACCACAGAGAGTTGGCTCGCCTATTTGTTTTACACTTGCATGATGGACATGTCAACCTTGCCGGGGTGGACTTTACATTGACACCCGAGGTGATTTCACAGGCCACAGGGATACCTAATGTCGGAGAGGTATGGAATAAGCGCAAGGTGCTGGACAGTGTTCATTTTGAGCCTTTCGTTAGACCAGCACTCATGAGACACTTGACAGGAGTGTTTCCCTTCAGATTTCTCAGGAGTGAGTATGCTCCCATGATGAGGCTCATCATGCTCTATTTTACCTGTGAGGGCAGATTTTCACAGGTATATTCGTACCATATTCGCCTATTGATGCACTTCACACGGGTACGGATGATGAACATCCCTGTTTTCTTCTATCAGAACATTGAGAGGATGGTGTCCATGATGCAGAGGAAGAGCCCAACATAGCAGTATAGGAGCCTTTACCATTATGGTTTGATTCAGCTAGTGGTATTACATCAGTTGGCTCAGCAGGGCATCTCATGGGAGGAGTTCATCTCTCGTGAGCTTTTCACAGCACCACCACCGCCACATCCTGAGGTTATTCATGAGGAGGGAGGACCATCACAACAGCATGACATCCCCGTCACTAGACATGTCAGCTCCTCACCTTTGGTTACTTATTAGAGAGGTCAGAGGGCCTTATTTGCAGCAGCTCGGCGAGTACTTTCTCCACAGCATGTGGAAGGGGTCTTGCCTTCTTCATCGGCTCAGCGAGTGTTATCTCCACATCAGGTGGAAGGGGCCTCGCTTTCTTCAGAAGCACAGGTACCAGGGAGGGGCAAACAGCCCAAGATTGATGAGGGACCATCAGGTGTTCCGGATATAGAGCTTATTGATCTTGATGTCAGTTCTCCTAGCCGAGAGTCAAAGGAGATCATTCAGCACCTTAGAGCTGAAAATGATGCCTTGCAGAGGAGATTAGAGGGGGCACAATGGACAATCTCATACCTGGAGCAGCGCAACAAGCAGTTGGAGGATGAGCAAGCTCTTGATGAGTTGTGGAGGATTCGTAGTGACCGCAACTTGAATCGAAGAAGACCCGGTGATCTATTGCCCGCTGACCGAGAGTCCATGCTTATCCAGCTCAATGCTCACTTGGAGAGGCTATTGGCTAAGGCCAACCAAGAGAAGAAATTGTTGAGAAACATGAAGAACCATTATTGGGCGAGAATGCACGTGTGCAAGGCAAAGATGAAGATGTTCCAAAGGCGGTTGGCTAAGGCACAAAAAAGGAGAAAGAGGCCCGATCCCCTCCATATCTTGGCCGAGGCTTCACTGAAGGACCAAGGCACTAAATAGCCTAGCCACAGCACAAATCCCAAAAAAATTTGAGCATTTTGGGTAAATTTTGGTTTTTTCAGGCAATTACAGGTTTTCTCCATTAACGGGTCTCACCCCCCGCGCGACCCTTCATCCTGGCAACTCCATTTTGCAAAAACTCAGCATTTCCAGATTTTTCATGAGAAGTTACATATGCTCATCAATGGACAAGAGATTTTATGAAGTTTTGGGCCTCCAGAAAGTCAAAAAAGGAGCAAAAAATGACTTTCTGCCACATTTTTGAGACACAGAAAGCAGTCTTGGGAGATTGCAATTTTGGAGGGGCAAATGACCACCAAATTTAGAAATTCCAGTTGGGTTGGAAAGTAGACTCATAGACCTTTCCAACAAGCCTACTTTTGCTCAATTTGGCCACCTGGAAGTGCCCCAAATGTGGTCCCAAAGGCGCGCGACCCGTCAGGTAGAGTTGCGCGACCCGTCAGGCAAACTTCTCCAAATTTCAGTGTACAGCTCAGAAAAACGCAGTTTGACCCTGTTTGACTTTTTGGGGTGGATTATTATCCTATTTGATATAATTAATGTACTTTTATGACACTTTTACTCTTATGTACCTCTTCTAGAAGATTCATTCATGAAAAAGGTGAAAATTAAATGAATGAATTGGTTTCCTAGCTTATAGAGGCAAGTTGTTTTGACTGCCTAGTTTGTAGTGCTTAGTTTAGAAGTGGTTGAAACAACTCCTAGGATAGTGAGCTCGACCCATGGAGGCAGGGAAAGAGGTTAGATGATCTATATTATGTACTTTCTTGCTCATTTTCATGGTTGGACTCTTGAGGGAGAAACTATCATTGTATTATTCACTGTATCTCTGCAATTTTTGGCTAAGGAAGACCAGGGTTTTGCAGTCCTTTTTGGGATTCTTGTGGTTACATGTATTGATGGTGTGTTTCTCTATGTACTTGTAAGTGTGTTATGTGAATCATTTCCTTTCTTTTCCTTCTGAACATTAAGCAAACGAAGTGTTAAAGTAAGAATTCATGACTGTCATGCTCTGCTTTTAAGTTTGTTTAATTTCAATGTTTTCTATTGTTTAAGGAGAATTCAAAGTTATTGTTTGCTCTCCTTAGCTCCTCACCTGTCATTCCTGACCATCCACCTCAATCAAAGGCATCAATACTATCTCCTACCTCGCCCCAAAGAACCCCCTGCAGAAACTGTGTCCAATCCCCGCACCCAAAATTGCCATCCCCTCAATTTGCCACCGAAAACCCTAAAAACCCCAAATCAACCTTTTTGATCAGTTTACTAGCCTAAAATCAGTGTTACCCTATTGGTCATCTCATCCATTGAAGATCTCACCGAGATAGACCGGAGAGAGCCCTCTCCCGCCCCGTAGGGCTAGCTACGAGGCGAAGTGGTTTGATGTTGCCTTGAGGTTTACCTTTCTCAGCCTGAGGTGAAATTTCAAGCGCTAACAGAGTATCGTCAAGGCAGAGTATATTGCCACTAGCATGGCTAGTTGTGAAGCAGTTTGGTTGAGGAAGCTCTTTGGAGAGCTATTTGAGCAGGTCCTAGACACTACAGTGATATATTGTGACAACAAGAGTGGGATCCATCTGGTAGAGAATCCCATGTTTCATGACAAGTCCAAGAACATAGAGATATGATACCACTTCATTTGTGATATGGTACAGAGAGGAGTTATTTGACTCCATCACATATTGATAGATGAGCAGATTGCAGATATTCTCACCAAGACTTTTCCAAAAGGAAAATTCTTGGTCTTTAGAGAGCATCTTGGACTGATGGATGTGACCCCTCCTGATAAGGGGCACCACTAATCAAGGACCATGAGCCATACACTTCCCCCCTGCTTGAGATCCCAGGGTGAGGAATTGAGATAGAGGGCCCATGGGGTTGAGGGAACTCTGGAAAATAGGGTATCACACCTATATGTTACCCATAGCATTGGAGTAGTAGCTCATCTTATCTTGGTCTTTGCAGAGTATACCCCAGTTGGCATCATACCCAAAAGCTGGGCTTGTTGGGATAATCCCTCCCTGTCTGGCCAACGGGTGAGGAGGCTTGGGGGCATGAGATCCTTATCTTGGTTAAGTCGGGTATCTCGCCCAAGCGAGAATTATGATGTAGGTGTTCTACCACATGACTCTTAAGGGTCGTTATTGGTAATATCGGTGGGCAATAGGATGGGTTGAGTAGTAGCTCCCCTACATCGCCTATTGATCGATATGGGTTGATTTGTAGCTCCCCCATGATACTTCGGGTAGTATCCTGATGACATATTTCCAAGTAGTAGCCCGATGATAAAGATTTTCGAGTAGTAGCCCGATGCCAGATATTTCTGGGTAGTATCCCATTGACAGATATTTCGGGTAGTAGCCCGATGATAGAGATTCTGGGTTGTAGCCCGGTGGACAAAGGGTGGTAGTTTTTGCTCCCCGTGATTCTTCTTCTTTCGATTCGTGAATGTTTCAGCAGATAGAGTTGAGCATATTTTTACACATGATGACAGGATGACACATTGATCAATGGACAAGTTTTACAAGTGGAATTCTCCCTAGTTGAGAGGGAGTGTTAAAAATATGCATCTGCGGTCAAGTTACACTTTGGACTTCTCATTTGATAGAGATGATGGTGGCATTGTGTTCCTCTTTTTGAGAGGACCAAAATCGACCTAAAGATCACCTCGTTTGGACAAGCAGAAGTTGGTTTTTTATTTTGTGCACCCATTCATGGATATTGGATCAGGTTGACTTCACCCTTATGCACATTTGGACAGGTCGGCCTCAACATCAAATGGACATTGTTGGACACCCCTAGAAGCCTATAAATACAAGTTACCTAGAATCTCATTTGCACATCACAACATCAAGCATCTTCTTCTCTTCTATCTGATTTTGTTCGGCACATTGGCGAAGGAAAAGGTCATACGGAGGTTTGAAGTCTCATATCCGAAACTCACACAAAATTAGGGTTTCTTCTCCGGACACTCGCACAGAACTGGGAAATTTCTTCCCTGGGCGCACGCATGCTATGGGAAAGACAACTTTCAGGAAGCTCCAAACAGATGCATGCGAACTTGAAGGGAGCGTCAAGGGGTTTAACTATAGTTGACCATCCTCTGAAGTTTTTCTGAAGCTGTCTGAAGTCTGAATCAAGTTGTCTTTGATATATTATGCCACTATAAACTAGTTTCTGAAGTTGTTGGGTTGTATTTCTGATCATATTGTATTGGGCTCATTGTACTCTCTTCTGAACATTTTATGAAAATATAATAAAATAATAATTTCAAAGGGTTTTCCCCCTTGTGGGGTTTTTCCTTGATCTTTGACCAAATCTGGTGTCCCTTGTGGACGTTTTGATTGTCTTCTTTTTCATTACATACATTCTTCTATCTTCAATTATTGTTGATGAATGGAAAGACTAATTGTAATTGGAATTTTGCTAATTGAAGTTTGGAATTGGGATAAAGTAATTGATACATCATAAAACAATCTGAAAATTAACCCCAGGTGGCTCCAAAAAGGATTTAAAAAAAGTCTTTGGATTTTAGAAAAACCATGAACGAAACATAGAGCTCATTATCTTGATTCCAACGACATAGATGATACTCAAATCTGACTTCATATGCTCAAGATACTTGCAGCCAAAGTTTTCGTCAACTTGGCCCCACTGGCTAAATTTAGCAGAGCACCAACTAAAGTTGGAGGTTCACTAAATTTGGTGGATCAACTAAATTTAATTTGGCGGCAACTAACTTAGTGACATTTTGGGACCTATTTCCTCAACAATGACGAAATTATCGCCTCTTTAATTTTGCCGGTAACCCCAAAATACAGCTAATGGGTTTTTAATATTATATTATAAAAATAAAAATAAAAATTATAAAAATATATATATGGGGTGGTGGGCCACCATCCCCGCCAACCCCTCCAACTATTATTTAAAATGGGGTTGGGCCGCCTTTGCGGACCTGCCAACCAATAATTCCCCGCCATATATAATGGCTAACCACATAAAATGCGGGGCTGATGGGGATCAAGCCCACCCAGCTAGGTGGTTGGCCTGCCCCCTCATACCCATAACCACAATGCGCCAAAAATAAAAACACGTCAACAAAAAAATAAAACTACACACCATTTTGGGGGAGGATGTGGGATTGGATCCCAGGCCTGTCCCCACCAATTTTACATGTCCACCAACAACCCAACGACCTGTCATTGTAATGGCCGGCCAACAAAACATTTAAAAACCAGCATTGCTCATTCAACCAATGGAGAGCAACGAAGGCCAAGAATAGAGCGCGTGTAGAACCAAGAGCCGAGGAGGAACCACGCCCAGGCAGGGCATGATTTTGGAGAGAGAATATTCTAGGGGAATATTCCACAGAGTATTATTATGCATAATCTTTGAGGAATCTTGGAGATTCCCTTGGGGCAGAATTTTGACAGTCTCAAAAACATGTCGAGTTTATACTCATTTGTACAGGTTTTTCGCTAGGAGTCTGATGGTTTAATCCATTTCTTCATCTAAGAATCGTATTTTTTTCCCTTGTCCACAAGAGAATCTTGTGAGGAATCTAACAAATTCCTAGGGAGCCTAGATTTTACCGAGATAGAAAGGGGTCGTGTTTATACTCAAATTTCACGGTTTTTTGTGAGGAATGCGATGATGCCAATTGTTTCTTCATCCAAGTAGCCAATTTTCTGGCCATCCTCAAACTTGGAGGTAAAGGGTGCATTTTTGTCATGTGTTCATTTGATTTTGTTGAGATGGTGATTTGATTCTAAGATCCATGTATGCCACTTTGTGAAAGGATCATTGTATGCCACTTTATATGAGAGATTGTTCCTTGTCATGCTGAAGGAGAGCATCTTATGAGTGAGATTTCTTATGGAATAACGTCTCCTGGGAGAGACATGCCACTCTAGATAAGGGGGTTCATCCTTGTATTTACAGAGATTGCATCATGTACTCATCATCTTCTTGCAACAATTAATGAAGCGACTTCACTACTCTTGACACCGGGCCTGGAGACGTAGTCCACACTAGACGAACTCCCTTATCATATTGTGCATTTATGATTGCTTCTTATTTTTTTCTTGTTTCATGTTGATGGTTTGAAGAAGGGTTGTTTAAGAATTCGAATTTCTCATGATTTCACATGTAAATATGCATTAGTAAAAAGTCGTGAATAATGGGGAATTTTTTTTGAAAGCATTCATGAAAATTTCCCAGATCAAGTGGTATCATAGAGGTTTGACCTTTTTGCCAAGGATTGCAAATGTCATCATGGGTGAAATTGAACGTGAAACAAGAAGGGAAATGGAGAAGAACTGAGATTTCTACGAGGCCTTTTATAGGATGGAAAACATAGTAGATATATTGTTTGCAGAATATGAGGAGAAAGTAGCAAAAGAGGAAAAGCAGAAAGAGAGAGCAGAGGATGATGCTCCATCTCCATCTTCAGGTGAATATTCTTCTTCTTCATCTTCTTCTCATCATTCAAATGAAGAGATTAACCAGAGCCTTCAAGAAGAGAATGTGAATTGAGGACACTTCTACAAGAAGTATAAGATTAGAAACAGAGACTGCAGCTTCAATTACGAGCCATGGAAGAGGCCTTGGAAAAGTTGAAGTGCAACGAAGGCTTAGCAAAGCCATCATGACCTGCTTCAAAATAAATAGCTGAGGTAAACAATGTTGGTAGTTCTTCAGTTTCACATTATGCTATTTCTATTGGAAGCATTAAGATACCTCTTTCGGGAACTGACATGAGACTCCTCACCAAGATGGGATACATTGAAGAAGAATGTTTGAAGGAAACAAAAGAGTCCAAGCCATTACCAAAACCAACGAGGAAAGAGGATGTTGAGATCACATAACAATCTTCCTGTGATATTGAACATCATAGAGGAAGAGCTAAGGCAATTAATTCTCACTAGGATTGCACCAAAGACAACCAAGCAAGGTATAAAAGGTCTCGATATTCCAATGTTCCTTTTGATTACAAGCAGATTGATAATGATGAGCAAAATTTGTGGCATAGAACACCATTTAATTTTTGTGTCTTATATAACCATGTTGTTTCCAAGTGTTGGAAAAGAATGGCAGTGAGAAAGTGACCAAGACATGAAGACCCTTCTCCACATCAAGAAAGGAAGAAGGTCAAGAAAGTTCTCCCTTTTGGTTGTACTTAATTCTGTAAACCCATTTGCATCCTACGGGTTTAACATTTTGACGACAATCAACAAGTTTCCAAGTGTTTTTATCAATTAATGCTCGATATTCTTCAATCATAGCTTATTGCCATTCTTTATGTTTTACTGCTTCTTTGTATGTGGAAGGTTCAGTAAAATCATTTGCTATCAAGGCAAAATTTCCTTCACTTTTGTGTGACTTCCTTGTTCCTGTTTTATTCTGCTCATCAGGCCTTACATCTTTCAAAAGTTGAACTGCCCATTTTGGTAGTTGATGCTCACTTGTTTGAGATTCTAAAAAGTCACCATCATTGTAAAGAGGATTAATGTAAACTGATGTTTGTCGATCAGTTGAAGATTCTGGAGGTGGAGAATCACTGTCAGAAGAACTGTTGCTGCTTGGAGATGCGGATGAACTACTAGAAGATCCAGATGGTGTTGTTGAAGTAGATGGACTGGATGAATCATCTTCATATGAAGGAAAATCAAGTTCATACCAATTTGGTGAATTTGGTTTACTTTGCATATGTCGTTTTCTTTTACTTCCTTTAGTTTCTAACTTTTGAAGAAGACTTTCTATTTCTTGAGCACTCTTACTCTTTGTTTCATCAAAAATTACATCCCTACTCACAATAAATTTTCAATTGGTCAAAAGACGGTACCCTCTCTTCTCATCAGAATATCCAATCATTGTTCATTTCAAACTTCTTAAGTCAAGCTTAGTTCTTTTTTCTTTCATAGCTAAGGCATAACATACTGATCCAAAAACTCTAAGATGTTTAACTCGAGGTTTGAAACCAAACCAAGCTTCATAAGGTGTGATTCTGCCTAAAGAAGCAGTTGGAGATCTGTTTCTTAAGTAGACAGCTGTATGAATTGCTTTTGCCTAATATGTTGGACTTAACTTTTTGAAAGTTAACATAGATCTCGCCATTCCTAACAAGGTGTGATTCATTCTTTCTACTACTCCATTTTGCTGTGGAGTGTAAACATTTGTAAGATGTCTTTTTATGCTATTATTGCTACAATAAGTTTTGAATTCATTTGAAGTGAATTCTCCCCCATTATCTGTCCTGAGAGTGCCTATCTTTTCTTTGACTTCATTTTCAACAAGTTGGCGAAATTTTTTTAACTTTTCAAATGCTTTTGACTTTTGCTTCAAGAAATAAACCCAAGTCATTCTACTGAAATCATCAATGAATAGTAAGAAATATTTGCAACCACCTAATGAAGTTTGTAGTGGTCCACAAACATCACTGTGAACTAGTTGTAGCAGCCTGTTTGCATGCCATGAACTTGTTGGAAAACTTTCTCGACTTTGTTTTCCATAAATGCAAGCTTCACATTTTGCATTTTCCTTTTTGAAAGTTGGAAGTCCCTTAACCATCCCTTGTTTTTGCAACTGAGAAAGACTTTCAAAATTTAAATGTCCATATCTTACATGCCACAATCTTATAGGTGAAATTCCTGTAGTCACTGCCCCTGCAAAGTCAAAATGCCTTGGAATAACTATCCCTTTCATCCTTAACAATTTTCCATCTTCATAACCTGTCATCACAATTTGCAAGCTTTGTTTGACTGAATTAATCTTAACTAAGCCATCTTCCATAATTACCTGATGTCTTGCTTGTCGAATCGTGACTAAAGATAACAAATTTTTCTTAAAGGTTGGTACATACCATACATTTGAAATCATTTTTTCTCCAATGCCAGGGAGAGAAACTTTAACTGCACCTTTTCCATAAGGAGTATGTTTTGTATCATCTACAAGAAAGATGGAATTAAGTTGGCAATCTTGAAAATTCCAAAAGAAGTCACGTCGACAAGTCATGTGCTGAGTTGCCCCTGAATCCAAGATCCAAGCATCTTCATAATCACTTTTAAGATGGGAGGAAAGTTGTAATGTCAGCAAAGAAGTAAATACATATTCTGAACCATCATCATCTTGATCATTTGAAAATTGTGCTGAGTGTTGATGAAACTTGGGTATTTTATCAATAGAAGTTCAACAATCTTCAGCATAATGTCCAACTTTGTGACATCTTCGACACACAATTTGACTTAAGTCTCTTCCTCTTTTTGGATACTATCCTCTGCCTCTGCTTTGACTTCTATTTTGAGGTTGTCCTCTACCTTGATTGTTTCCTCTTCCTTGAAAATAGCCTCTTCCTTGACTGTTTCCTCTACCTTGATTATTTCCTCTTCCTTGAAAATAGCCTCTTCC
Organism: Pinus tabuliformis; assembly: GCA_031772625.1. NCBI lineage: Eukaryota > Viridiplantae > Streptophyta > Pinopsida > Pinales > Pinaceae > Pinus > Pinus tabuliformis. The sequence goes on from CM062811.1 coordinate 1,247,567,191, forward strand.
TTGACTGTTTCCTCTGCCTTGAAAATTACTCCTGCCTAAATTGTTGCCACTGTTAAAGTTGTTTCCTCTGCTTTGGATTCGACCACAACTTTGTACATTATGTGTTGCTTGATTCTGATTGAAATTCCCTCTGCCTCTACTTCTAGAACTGTCGGTTGATGATTTACTAGTGTTGGCCTCTGTGAAAAAGACATCTTCACCAACTTTATTTTTCTTCCCAAAGGTTTTATCATGTTGGGTTAACATTTCGCAGAGCTCATCAAACTTTAGCTTCTCTAACTTTCCATTTAATTGTAGAGTTTCCAAAAATGTGTGTAGGAAGAAGGAAGTCCAGCAATTAAAATTGTGACTATAAAACTATCATCTACTGCTTGAAAACCAGCATTAATGATTTCCTGCTTAATATTCTTAAGTCTGGAGATGTATTCAAGAACATCACCTCCTTTAGTCAATTTTTGTTGCAACAATTTTAATTGTAGATCAACTTTCTTTGATTCAGGCTGAGTATCAAAGAAGTCTTTAAAAATTTGCAAAGTAGACCATGCATTTGTAGCATTTGCTATATGGACATACATTTCATCATTAACAGAAGATTTGATGAGAGCTAATGCTTTGGCATTCTTAACTTCCGATTTTGCTAGTGTAGCTACATCTGTGGGTTTATTTGGCTTAATATCACCATCACATATATCATGCCAAAGTTCATTATAAATGAGAGTGCTTTCGATGAGGCGTTGCCATGTTTTGTAAGATTTTATGCCTTCAAGCTTATCAAAATCAGAGAACAGATTAATTAACTTCGACATTGTTGTTGAAGCTTCACACCAAGAATCAGGCTCAGAAAAAATATCAAGATGGGCAACACAACATGCAACACACTATGCAAAAAAAATGATCTATCAGGGCTTGGCCTTGACCCTCGTATAGTCATTGAAACATGAGAAAAATGACTGAGCTTTGCACTTGGCTCTAGTCAATTTCTCAAATATTTACAAGGTAAATTTCGAAATTTTACTTTTACAATGCTCTTGCAAATCCTGGTAAAAAAAAATTGTCACCCCCCCTCAAAGTAAAATTACTTTGAGTTACAATGTGATGAACCCAAATTTACAAATAAAAAATCACTTCTTTGAGAAATTACCCAACTCACCTTATTTCTCCCTTACAAAAAAAAACTTTATCGCCCCATTACAAAAAAAATACTTTTCTCTCCATTAAGTTTCCTTATTACTCCAAAAAAAATTGCTACCCTTCCACATCATTTGATTAATATAAGAAAATTGAACTAAATCAACCCCTTAAGTGCTGACAAGAACCTTTATGGCTGATCTGGTGAATTTATCTCTGCGTTGAATTTCAGTTGCCAAAGTACTGCAATCATCAAACAAATTTTCACCAGAAGACCAAAAATTTTCACCCAATATTTCTTGTCGTCAATATAGAAGAGGAACATGATCACGTAGCAGAATTCTAGAATGGCCCCAGTTCCATTAACCGTGGTCAGCAGAATGTTATTAGGTGATATAAAGGGCAGGTCGTACCATGCAGCAAGAAGCAATTCATAAGTGCGGTAACATAAGGAAATCCTGAGAAGTCTTCCGTCGATTTCCTCCTAACAATAGGGGGACTAAGAAGAGTATCAGGGCTTGATACCTTGTGATAGTTTATTCAGTATCTTGATGAGCTTCTTGCTTGATTTGTACCAGAAATTTGTTTGATAGAATTCGGAATGTCGGCCTTATTTGGGTGTCCACCTTTGTGTTTGGTCGCGCCTGAGTGTCTAGATTCAGGCCTCTTTGTGTCCTCCACTACATGTTTCACAATTTCCTTGTTGTAAATAATTGACATATGACACTTCACTGCGCATAGCTAGAAAGTGCATAAACCCTTGCATCCCACTGATATCTGACTGTCAAAGAGGTTTGCAGATCTGACTGTCGAAGAGATAACTGATTTGTGGATTTCCGCACAAAATATTAGTAGCAAACTCCAGTCACACTTGAAAGCTTCTTCACTTACATTTGCAATTCAGGATGGACCTGAAGTTGGTCAGACAGTTCCTCATGTTCTTTGACATCGTCTTCAGGCGTAAAGCAATAGATCTCTCAACGCTTTGACATCGTCTTCAGGCGTAAAGCAATAGATCTCTCAAAGGCCCCAAATTAATGAGATGGGTAGCAAATTATCGTTACAAGAGTCGAACTCCGCACCTCGTCTGACTCCTGCTGTTGACAACAATGTAATTGAAAGAAACGGCAATGGCGTCCAACGCTCCAAGAGCTTCGCCTTTCGGGCTCCGCAGGAACCCTTTCGCATCAAAGATTTTGAATGCGAGAAATTGCATGGGGTCGGTTCTTACTCCAGGGTTGTCAGGGCAAAAAAGAAAGACACTGGGAAAATATATGCATTGAAGATTATGGATAAACAATTCATAGCAAAAGAAAAGTGGTACTTTACAGTACCCAAATTAATGCAGAGGTATTTTTTCGGATTAAGTGGAGCACTCAATTGCTCAAACTTATGAATGCCTACTGTGATAGGCAATCCATTGATTTCAACTCAATCTAAAATCAATGATATAATTAAATTTCTTTTCCAAATATATATATATATATATATATATATATATATATATATATATATATATATATATAAAAATTAAAATTAAAAATTAAAAAAAATAATAATAAAAAATAAATAAATAAAATAAAAATAAAAATAAAATAAATAAATAAATAATAAAAATAAACAAATAAAAAAATAAAAAATAAAAATCAATTAATTAATTAATTAATTAAATTAGATATGAAATTTAATTAATTAAATAAATAAATAAATTAGATATGAAATATTAACTGACCAAATTAATGGAGTTTTCCATGTGCCTATAGAGTTGGAATCTCCTCCTCACATCAGTTGCAGCATTACTGGAGCTCTGATACCACAATAATGGCAGAAGTGCCTTAGATACATAATTTTATTAATAAGAAAAGCAATTACATATGGAATTTTGCAAGAATTTACACCCGAACGACCAAACACTCTTGCAATAAGCTATTTATAAGCTCAATGTCCTAACTACCTCTAATTATGGATCACTTATAAAATAACAAGTGTCCATTTACAATAAAAGCTATGCAAACAATTTACTAACAATTCTCCTAAATTAGATCCTAAGATACAACACATTTGTAGAGTCATATCTTTTACAACAATATTCTAATTCTAAATGTCTACATTTAATAATTAAATATTCTAGATTAATAATTATTAATTTAATATCTTAAATTAATAATTATTTTATTCTAACTTTATAACCTATGATAATATTTTATTTTGGATCATCTAACAAAGTTTGGAGGAAGAATACTTTTTGTAGTCATTGCAACAAAGGTTGACATCAAAGAGCCACATGTTGGAGGCTACATCCAGAATTGCATCTCAAGAGGGACCATAAAGTGCTTGTGAAGGAATGAGTCGGTGCAGTTGTTCAACAAAGGAATTAGTTACAGGAAGAAGACACATTCACCTTGTTGAGTGAGAGATGGTGGTATTAGAGATAGGAGATCGTCATGGTTACATTTGTAAATCACATGTTGCAAAATGTTTGCAAATGTGATGAAGTGCTTTCCATCACTTATAAATGCAATATAGTGATATTTTTGGCCTTTTAGTTGATAGCTTGGGTATTGGTTTCTATTATGATTTTGATGTAAACTTGACCAATGAGTGTGTTATAAACTCTTGGAAAGTATGGGGTTTGTTTGGGTCATGTTTGGTCTTGTAAAAGAACATGTATTTTGCAAGTTGTACTACAAGTTTGCATAGGGTACAAGTGTTGGTTCATCACTTATGGCTCTGAAGTACAAAGGTGAAGGAGAAGGAAGTGTGGCCTGTTAGGGCACTTGTTGTGCAGATGAGGGAGTACAACATATTTCAGATTGTGTTCATGCTTTTGGAGGACCAAAAGCTCCTCAGTGGGGAGGAATGATCCAGGTGGCTCTAGAAAGGCTCAAAAATCAAAGTCTCCATATTTTTTTCAAAACTAGGACAAGATCGTAGAGCTTTTCATCCTAATTCCAACGGCATAGACGAAACTTAAATCTGACTTTGTATGCTCAATATATTCACAATCAAATTTTTGGTTAACTTGGCCCCACTAGCTAAATTTAGCAAGGCGTCAACTAAAGTTGGAGGTAGCAAATCTGGCGGATTAGCTAAATTTGGTGGAACCCACCAAATTTGGCGGCATCTAACTAAGCGACATTTTGGCACCTATCGGCATCGGAAATGACGAAATTGTCACCTCTTTAATTTTGTCGGTAACCCCCAAAATCTAGCCAATGGGGTTTTAACATTGTATTATATATATATATGTGTGTGTGTGTGTGTGTGTGTGGGGTGGTGGGTGGGCCACCATTGATGGACCCGCCACCCAACATTCCCTCGCCATATCTAATGGCTAACCACATAAAACACGAGGCTGACGGGGATTGCACTCGCCCGACCAGGTGGTCAGTTCGCCCCACGGGTAGCCCCCTCATACCCATAACCATAAAGTGCCAAAAATAAAAACGTGCCAACGAAAAAATAAAACTAAACGCAATTTTTGAGGAGGTTGCAAGGTTGGATCCCGGGCCTATCCCCACAAATTTTACATGTCTTCCAACGGCCTGTCATTGTAATCACTGCCCAACACAACATTTAAAAACCAACATTGCTCATTCGACCAATGGAGAGCAATGAAGGTCGAGAACAGAGAGCGTACGAAACCAAGAGTCGAGGAGGAATCACGTCCAGGAGGAGCACAACTTTTGAGAGAGAATATTTCTATAGAATATTCCACAAAATATTCTTATGCAGAATCTTTGAGGAATCTTAGAGATTCTCTTGGTGCAGAATTTTGACAGTGTCAGAAACATGTCGAGTTTATACTCATTTGAATCGATTTTTCACCATGAGTCTGATGGTGCAATGCATTTCTTCATCTAAGCAACAGATTCTTCTTTCGTGTCTAGAATAGAATGTTGTGAGGAATCTAAATGATGATTCTCGGGGACCCCAAATTTGACTGAGACAAAAAGGGGTCATGTTTATACTAAAATTTCACGATTTTTCATGAGGAACGTGATGGAGCAGGCTATTTCTTCATCCGAGTAGCCAAATTTTAGGTCATCCCAAGACTTGGAGGTAAAGGTGCATTGTTGTCATGTGTTCATTTGATTTTGTTGAGATGATGATTTGATTCTGAGATCCATATATGCCACTTTATGAGAGTATCATTGTATGCCACTTTATGTGTGAGATTTTTCCTTGTCATGATGAAGGAGAGCATCTTGTGAGTGAGAGTTCTTATAGCATAACGTCTCCTGCATAGAAAATTTTAGGGGCGAATGTTCGCCCTTTGGCAAAATTAAGGGGTTTTAAATTTTTAGTGGGCGAATATTTTGTATCATAGTACATTTTTACAAATCACCTCAAATAGCCCACCTTATTTTAAGGGAGAGGGTAAAAAAGGTAAATTTAGCCCCTGAAATTAGGAGTTACAACCTTCCATTTGCCCATTTTCAAGAATAGATTTTATTTAAGTGAATCCATTCGCCCATTTTCAAGAATAGGTTTTATTTAAGTGAATCCTATGGGCCAAAGGCCCAAATACCATATTTATAAAAGAGGTATGGTAAATTAATAAAAATATAAATAAATGAGAGGTATGGTAAATAAATAAAACATTTTTTATATTTACTCCATAAGTCACCTTATATACATGCAAGGGTGTAAACAAATAAAAATATAAGTAAAGTGGAGGTATGGTAAATAAATAAAATGTATTTTTATACTTACTCAAAAGGTATGGTAAATAAATAAAAATATAAATAAACTAGACGCATTGTAAATAAATAAAATCTCTTTTTATATTTAGTTCATAACCCTTGTTCTATTTATGAAGGCTCAAGAAAGAGGTTTTATTTAAGTGAATCCTATGGGCCAAACACCATATTTGTAAAAGAGGTATGGTAAATTAATAAAAATATAAATAAACGAGAGGTATGGTAAACAAATAAAACATTTTTTTATATTTATTCCATAAGTCACCTTATATTTACGAACACTCAAAAAATGCGTTATATTTAGGTGAAACCTATGGGCAAAATACTATGGGACAAATACCATGGACTAGATTGTTATTAATACCATGCAAAAAAACATTATTAACCCTAATATTAGTATTAATAAAAATAAAAATGGCACATGGTATTGACCCATGGTATTCACCAAAATGGCACATGGTATTGACCCATGGTATTCACCTGGAATGTAGCCTATTTAAATGGAGGAATTAGACCAGCATAGATCCATCTTTACTCTGGATCTACTAACCCCCGAGAGGTATCAAATATTGTGATATGCAAACTAGCATAGAGTGAAAAAATATTTGATCCGATCAAGAGTAAAAATGGATGTTGTAATTTAATGTATGTTAAACATTTTAGCTTGGTTAAAATAAAAAATAAAATAAAAATCAACTATTAATTTTATTATTTTTTATAAATTACTAATAGTAAATTTTAAGCTCCAGGTTTATGATAACCCATGGTATTCATGTGAGCATAGACTATTTAAAGGGGAAATTCTATCTTAGATCCATCTTAATTCTGGGTCTACCAAGTGCTCAGAGGGATAAATAGATTTCATCCCCCTAAGAGTGGTAGATGTGGAGTTAAGATGGATATAGGTTGGTTTTTATGATAATGAAGATATTAAATAGACTTAGGAAATTATATTGTAAAAACATCTTAACGTGAATGGTTAAAGCATAGACATTGGACACATATATTTGTATACTTCTGTTTTAAACTGAAACAAATCCAGGGCTAAAAGGAATGGATTGATTGCACTAGTCATCCTTCTATAACTTTCCAACATATGTGGAGTAAACAGATTGTAATTTGGGTAATTTTTCTAATTGCAAATAGGAAAATACTTGTGTATTGGCAGGGTGGTTACGAGGTCCCTAGAAGTGATGAATTTGAATTTTTCTTGGTTTTATATATAGTATTAGGTTTTTTCTCATGCTTTCTGTGAATGGCACGGGTGAATTTTATCCTACACCCACTAGGTTATCGATATGTAATTTCGGTAATTTTGATTTCAAAAGATATTTTAAAGAAATGCAATGATTTCATTTGTGTATTCAATAAACACAAGATTTTATAATTGAATAAAATATTCGCCATGCTTGGTGAGAGATTCGCCAAAAAATTATATATACATATCATATTATTGATAAAATCGCCTTCCATTTTTCCTATATACCATGGAGATTCGCCCATTTATTATACATGTAAATTTAGGGGGGGTTCTTAAAATTTTCCCTAGTCTCCTGGGAGATACATGCCACTCTAGATAAAGGGGTTCATCCTTGTATTGATAGAGATTGCATCATGTACTAATCATATTTTTGCAACGACTAATGAAGCGGCCTCCCTACTATTGACACCGGGCCCAAAGATGTAGTCCACATAGAGGAAATCTAGTATCATATCGTGCATTTCTGCTTGCTTCTTATTTGTTTCTTGTTTCATGTTGATGGTTTGCAAAAGTGTTGTTTAAGAATTTGAATTTCTCATGATTTCCACATGCAAATATGCATCAGTAAAGGTCTTGAATAATGGGAATTTTTGTTTGAAATCATTGATCATGCACCCTTTATACAATAAGGTATCTTGCCACTATTGTTGGGATTTTCCTAAATATTTTTAATGAGCTAAACCAAAATGTGATTTGCTAACAATTTTTGATGGATTTCAACAATCCAATCATGTATAAGTAAGGATAAGGAAATTAGGAATCCTTCCTTAGATCAACTACCAAATTCTCTTTCCTTTATTATATCATCTTATAATCAATTGTTTGTAGCTGCAACAACTCTCCTTAATTCCTCTCAGGGCCTTGTACTTGGAGAGAATTGAGGGGCCCACTTTTTCACATTAATATAGAGCTCTTCTTGTGAAGCCTATCCAACTCTTGTAAGCCATGATCAACCCTCCTAACATGAGATAATGATGGAGGATTTATGAACCTAATTGAGCTTTGATGACCAATCAAATACAGAGAGAAGCCTTGAACCGTAATCCAATAGTTGAAAGGTACCTTTCATACATTAACCTATTGAGGTAAGTCTTAGAGAGAGAATACTAACTTGAATTTCATTACAATATTGGACTTTTCAGGACTTTTGTAGCTCCATATTAGCCCTCTAGCCAATGTTACAATTCTCCCTTAGGCCATTTTTCAATGATACACTCTTTCTCTTAGCTTCTTAACTTGATTTCTCTCCCTTCCTTGACCCCTACATCACTCTTGGTTGTGTAGTCTTTCTTACCCTATTAGCATGAGAAGCATTTCAAGAGATCGTGTCATTCATTTCGTTACACTTAGCTTTGAATCTAGACTAAGATGGAATGGCCAGTGAAAACAAACATTATGGTCAACATCGAGTTTGAAACTCCTCAATTGAATCATGGTTTAGGAGGTTTCTAATAGAATTAGACATCTCATTATATTTTAAGGAAATATTTATGAGAATTATAGATTCTTTGGCATTTATCCCAAGGGATTCAAAGGTTGTTTTTGTATTAAGAGGAGCATAGAAGCTCTATTATGTTAGTTAGATTTTATTTTCAACTAGAAATATTTCTATCTTTAGTTGCAATTGAACATTGTACCTTCAATTTTATTTATTACTGAGATATTAGTCCCTATTGATTTAACTTAAAGTTTTATTTGAAGTTTTCATCAATATTCCTTGGGTCAAGGTCCACTGAAGAACGGAAATTAATGAACACCTATTTTTCATTTCATTTTTTCGTTGTAGTATGAATTTCTTCTAGCATTATTATTGTTTTTTGTTTTTATTAAGCACATACATTAATTATATCATTATGTTGATAGTATAATCTAGAATATATTAAAATTCCAACTAACAATTGAAGGAGTAACTAAAGAATTAAGATGATTGTTTTAAATTTATTATTGAATAGTTGTTGATCAATGCAATGAATATTTATGTTGATTATAACATCCATAATGAATGCTTATTTCAATAATTACATTATAGAAACATAGTATATAGTGTCAATTTTTTAGGCAACAGTGGTCGGTATTTCCTAACTACAAGTTGGTCCATAAAAAGGAGGGAAATTTAAATCTAAAATTTGAATTAAATTGATCAATTTGGCCCCTCAAGTTTAAGTCGGCCCAACATAAAGAGACGTGCCACTTGGGAATCTCATGACCATTATAAATATCAACTCGACCTCCCTCATTTTGGACAATTCAAATCAACAATACATCTGATTTTCTATTCACATGTGTGAGGTAGAGAGAGAAGTCTTCTGAAGTTTGACCAGTGTTGACCAGCTTTGTCCAAGATTTTTGAGGTCTATTTGACCTGTGTTGACTGAGAGAATTCTAGGCAAAGTCGATCCAGTTTTTGGGAAGTTGCAGGAGGCCAAATTTTGTCTTGTTTGACTAGGTTTGACTTATGCCAAATTGTTGGTCTGGGTTGACCAAGTTTGATATGAAAAATATCAAATTGTACTTTGTTGAATTGGACAATTTCCCATAAGAAAATATTTTGTGGGTTTTTCTCAAGGTTGGGTTTTCCTAGAGTAAAGTTGTGTCTCTTTTGTGCTTGGATGTCTCTTTATGATCCTACTATCATTATTGCATTATTGTTGAGATATTCTATGTATAATTGGATAATGATATATGTGACATAAGATAACTTGATGATGAAGTCATTGGAATGTAATTATCAAATTAGAAGATCAATTTCTCTTATAAGAAAATCAACATGGTATCAGAGCTAGGTGAAAGAGCATCCATTATAGAAACAATGCTAATCAATAAAGAGTAAAAGTACAAGCCTTACAAAATTTATATTGGATCATTGATCTTGATACGTTTAGCTTGGATTGGAATACCATAGAGGATATAGATAGTTTCCTTGATTGACTAATAACATGATGAAATAGGGCCGAGTCTATTTATGAGGTTTGTGCCCAAGAAGAAGTGTTAGTTGAGTTCTAGGAGGAGGATGAAATAATATGTGTCCAGTGTATTAAAGAAAGGTTGAGAATCTATTGAGGGCCAAAGCCCTGGAAACCTATATTAGGGGGCCCGAGAGGGCCTCAGTTTGACTGTAGGAAAGCCAAAAGGCCTTAGGGGTGAAATTTGGAGGGTCGAAAGGCCTTAGTGTGACAACAATAGAGGTTGAGAAGTCTCAAAAGGTGTCCATGAGGTGTGAAGTCACCTCAGGCTTGTGGGAAGGGCAACGAGGTTATGAATGAGGCTATTATATCAGTATAGGAGATTGCTTAGTGTTATTTCTTGAAGTCTGTTTGATAAAGGAGGTTCAAACAGTTCATTTTGAAGGCTGATAAGTACAATGTTTGAAGGAAGAACGTGCAGGGTTAATAAATGGTGTTATTTCCCTATGAGTTAAGGAGGCAAAGGTTTGACTGCCATTAAAGTGTCTTGAAGAAGCCAAGTATAAGAAGAGTTGGGTATGCTCTGATAGCAGAAGGAAGGTTGATGTCTAGACCAGATTACAAAGATCATTAAGGGCTTGTTTAGGCAATATTGAGGACCTTTTGTGATGCATTTTAACGAAATTTGGAGATAAAAACTCAGGAGCCAAGAAGACATTCTAAAATGGTAGAAAATCTGACAAGCATGACCAGACCTCCTTCAATTACTTTGAGCAAAACCTTACAATCAAACCCTTTTTTACTATTCATGTTAAATATGGTCATCTTGATTATTTGGAATTTGGACCAAAGGAAGTTGTTAATTTTTCTAAGTATTTTTCCACCAAGGAAGTTACTCAAGATCCAGAGGGAGCTGAGGAGAAAGGCTCTCTCATATAAAGCAAGAAAAAATCATAACACTTGTGCTAAAGTATGATCCCTTCTTGGAGTTTCTTATACAAGACTTAAAAGTCTTAAGGTTTGTAAACCCTATAAGTTTTTAAGGATATGACTTGTATTGAAGTCTTGGTCCTAAGGGTTTTTGAAAGCCTAGAATGAGACCTAGAGTGCAAAATTATAGTGGAGTTTGTATTTTGTTCATCTTCCTGAAGATGTCTTAGCTTTCAATTGAGCCTTTGGTGAGGAATAAACCCTAGCTCATACAATCTGTGCGAAGAAGAAAAGGAAATACACATGCCTTAGTAGTTGATGATTAGAATGATGAGTTTGCATATGGTTTTCAATGATTTCTACAAGAAGGCAAGGATCAAGAGGGAGTTGAAATTTTCCTATAATCCTCTAATCAAAAGATAAGTACTTCATATCTTTCCTCCTTGATTATTATTACTTTCTTGGTCAACTTCTTGTCTTTGTATCTTTTTCTTTCTTATAATCATTTCTTCCATGGCCTCCTAATGAGGTTTGTAGGTACAATGTGAAGGTTTTCAAGACTCTGGTGGCATATGGAAGCATCGGGAAGAATGAAGCAAATTTTGTGGCAAGAGGATTCTTCTAGGATTGAGCATAAACTCAACAAGAGTGATTTAGTGTTCAAGAGGGAGAAATGGTGCAGATATCTAGAACCATGTCTAAGATGACCGAAAGAGCTTCTAGTTCATAGGAAACATGCCAACAAGTTTGAAAGGATGCCATGAGGGAGGAATATTATTCCATCATGAAGAATTATGTGTGGAAAGTTGTGCCAAGACCTAAAGGAAAGTCGATGGTGACTTCCAAGTAGATATACACGATTAAGCATGTGGTAGATGGCAGGATAGAGAAGTATAAAGTGAGATTCGTGGTAAGAGGGTTCTCCCAGAATGAGGGAGAGGATTATGAAGAGACACTTTCTCTAGTTGCGATTTACACTTATATTAGAACTATTATTTCTATTATGGGTTGGAAATTGCATCAGATGGATGTGAAAACTGCTTTCCCTTATGGAGTAATTGAGGAATAAGAAGTTTACATAGATCTACCTCAGGGATTTGAGGTACATGAGAGAGAATCTCATGTTTACAAACTGAAGAAGGCTTTGTACAGACTCAAGTTGGCACCTCAAGCATGGTATTCTCGGATTGATGGATATCTTATGAGTCTTGGATTTTCCAAGTGTAATGTCAATCCCAAACTTTACTACAAGGTTGATCTTGTTATTATATGGCTTATTTCTAACAGGAGAAGAAGGACTCACGAGACAAAGGGAACAGTAGTGGCAGGAAGATTTTCTTCCAAGATAGAGGAAGCAGTTAGGATTACCTTAGGAATATATGCTTCAAAGGGAGTTGACCTCTGAGTTCGAGATGAAGGGTCTAGGTTTGACGCATTACTTCTTTGATCAAGGGAAGTATATTATTGAGATCCTTCAAATATTTGGGATGATGGAATGCAAGTCCATGGCCATGGTGACCAATCTGATGAAGTTGAGAGGTATTGATTCAAATTTGGTGGACCCCACGATGTACAAACAATCAAGCAAAGTGGAAGGACTAGTCGTCCAAGTGGATGTCATGGGATCGAAATTTCCAGAATAGATGCTTAAAGACGAGAGGTATATAAGATAAGTATACCTTCTATTAGTGGACCATGCTAGACAACAGATATGCTTTTGTGACTAAGAAGCAACAATGGTAGAGGGGGAAACCAGGGTTTCCACAACATGATATGTTTCAATGTTAGAGGTAGCACCCAGTTAGGGTGATCGGAAAGAAAGTTGTGGTGATGGATTCAGCAAAGGAAGTTGGTTATTTTATGGTTGAGTCGAGGCATGCGACATAATGCGCATTGAGGTACCGACATGGTACAGTTGGATATTGTAACACTCTCCTCCCACATTTACCCAAGTTACCCGGTCTCATAGGGTAAACATTTGATGAGAGGCTATTATGATGTGATTCAACTCGCCATGTACAATTAAGGAAGTGGAATCAGCAAAACAAAACTAATCTGACCTTCCACATGTGCTACAGAACTTTCAGCTTCCAACCAACCCTTCCAGGTGACGAACCCCTGAGGCAACTTGAGATTTCATTGATTTGGACCCCTAGTTGCTCCCATGACAAGCCATGCATGTGAATGAGACCTTTCGGTCGCTCCTTCCACAAACCAAATGACCATAGATTGGCTGAACCAAAATCTTTCTTTCAACCACTCACCCCAGTACGATATTCCAAGCTTGAATGTGGGCCTCAAAAACAAACCAAACCAGGTTTCCACAAGCTTTACCAAAATCCCCACCGGATCACTAGGACCTAAACAAGCATGGATGCCACCGGGTTTCTCCACTTACACCGTGAGGAATTTTCCTACCTCCTAGTCTCTAGGATTTACCGTATATCCCGCCATACAATGGTCAAGGAATCTTAGGCCTAATCATGGCTCCACCCTCCAGGCTTTACTGTATATCCCACCATTCATTGGTTAAGGATTTTTAGGCCTAATTGAGGGCACACGCCTCTAGGATTTACCGTATATTCCTCCATTCACCGGTCAAGGATTCCTACGCCCACCGAGGCACACAAAAATTTGATTTACTACAATCCCAGTCTGGTCCAAGGATTCCTAGGCCTTGTGTTCTTTCTTTCAGAGACCACCTCACTCAATTTCGAAACCATCCTGCAATCCAACTCAACCAAATACAAGAGAACCCATCACACCATGGCTATTTGAAAATGGAAAGGCAAGGCTAAAGAACATTGTCATACCTGGAAAAACCCATGCCAATGACAACAAGAGAACCAAATACACACATGCATGCCAAATCTAGCAAGGAAATCACACATGCAAGTCAATACCTGCAAATGATCCCGTTGTAGCTGCTTGATCCCACTCTTCCATGCTTGATCCTTGCTTTCCTTTTCCTTCCTGGTCCTTCCTTTGTTATTATTGATCTAATGCTAGAGTGCTCCAAGAAAACTTTGTGTGTCTATGAGTGTGAGAGAGAGAATAGAGAGAGAGAACTCCAAAAATGAACTGACAAAAGGTACCAGCTGATCCTCAGAAGCCTTTTTATTAATGAGGCCTCTATTTTATTCAATTTTCCATTATTTTCCTCCTCACATGCAAGCTGTGACCCTTCACCTTATTTTTCTCCTAATTTCCTTTATTTTCATAAATAAAATGCCAATTAATGCCTCATACCTTTCCAAAGCCTTTGCCATTGCCTTTGGCAATTTCCTTAGCCATAATAAACCAAATGAACACCCACACTAGGATGTTTTTCCCAACATTCAACTTGGAATATGTGTCCCATGATCTTGGTTATTATTTTTCCTTTATTAACTTTATTACATGGATTTTTTACCAGGGATGTTACAAAATCCCCCCCCTTGGGGGAACACCATCCTCAATGTTCAATGAAACCTACAACAAACAAGAATACTAAAAGGAAAACATACTGCCCATGGAGCTTTATAACCTAGCTCGATGCAGTATTTACAATGATCAACCTGTTGAGAAGCAAACCAACATGACACAACAACATAACAACCATAACAACATGACACCCATACCACTTATTGGAGCTTTATAACACAACTCGTGGTGGTATTTACATGCATGTACATATGTATATATATCAAAAAAATCACACCAAAATATATACCAAAAAAATTCGCTCAACCAACGAATAGAGAAAAATAAATAGCTCACATCTAATCCACCAATTCCCATGTAACTTCATCATGCCCAAAGTGCTTCCACTACACTTTATCCTGCACGATTGCTCGGTTCTGGAGCATTACCATATTTTTCTGTTGTTAGCTCCCTATACTACTAGTGTAACCCCTTATTGTTATTAGTACAACACCCTTATTATATTGTTGAGCCCTATAGAAGCCCACTATTGTTATTATTGTGCCCTTGCATTATTATTGTTACATCGGCTCTAATTATATTATGACCCCTTAGACTCCTATATATAGAAAGGAGGTCTTGTCATTTGTATCATCCAAGAATTGTTCATTTGTGTAATGTAAAGGAGGTTTCCCCCTCGAAGAGGCTTATTTCTAAGGCGTTGATCTATCTTTTCTATCTTTTTGTGAGTTGGTTTCATAACATTTGGTATCAAAGATTTGGATTCTAGGGTTTCGCTGCTCCAAATAGGTCATCATGGAATTTTCACTATAACCTTGTTTCTGTGACATTTCACAAGCGAAAAAAAAAAAACCCATTTGAGACGAAATCACGCTGAACCTCGGTTCTGAATTTTAGATCTTGTCTCACTACATGTTCAGAGATATGATCTAAGGAAGTTAGGGTTTTTGAAAGCTCCAGAATTTCATCTAAAACAGGACCTCGTGGAATTTTCTCTATAACATTTTCACTACAAAGTTTCCGAAGCTAAAAAAACCCATTTGAGAAGAAACCGGTCTAAACTTCGAGTTTGAATTTCAGATCTTGCCTCTCTATATGTTCGGATATATGATCTGAGGAAGTTATGGATTTTGCAGAATCCTGAATTACATCCTAAACATGTGACCTTGGGAAAATCGTCATAACTTTCTCTCTGAGCATCAGATTGACATTTCGTAAGAAGTTACAAAAGGAGGACGAACTTTATTTTGTTTGGGTATAATCATCAGAACCTAAATTTGAAACAGTGACACGTGGCACGTCGTACAATTTCACTCTGCTAAACTAGTCTATAATTAGGTCATCGCAGGAGATTGGGAATAAATAGTTCTTCAGGAATCCAATTGTGATTAGACTTGTGGAGTTAGAAAGAGGACTCAGAGTGCTATTGTAGGTTTTAACCCCATACAAAAATTACCTGCATACAAATTCTTAAACACAGAAAATAAACAATGCAAGAGCATAACACATAAAACACATATACATAGAGATTTTCCCGTGGATCCCAAAATCGGGACTACCAGCTTGATTTTTCAGTATGTTCCTTTCAATGCTACAATACATATTTATACATGCCGAAGCATCCAATACCATGGACCGAAAACCATCGCATCCAAAAACATGTGCAAAAATCATGCACAAAACCATAGGTAGGTCCGCCCAACCTAACATAGGGTCCAAAAACAAAATTTTCCGAGGCGCTGCCCCAAACCCCATAGAGTGGGGTTACCTGCACCCCTAAAACCCCTTGTGACACCCCCTGCTATGCAATTGGTGCAATGAAGGGGGGGCTCCGCACCCCTTCTAACCCCCCAGTTAACTACGTCAGCTAGTCCTGGAAAGAATATAACACAACCCAACAGCTATTACAGGCCGAAATTTTAGAACTTAAAGATCTGAAATTACAGAGTTACAGTCATTTCAAGATCGAGCTCCTAAAATCAAGAAAAATCGAGATGAGGAAGTTTGATGGCAAGGATCCAGTAAATTGGATACTACATATGGAGAAATATTTTGATCTACATGGTGTACTACCGTTAGAAAAGGTATGTATTACATCTAATTATTTAGAACCAAATCAATTTTTATGGTATAAAGGGCTTTGTTCTCGTAAACCAATTGTCACATGGTCAATTTTCACGGTGGAAATGATAGCACATTATGAGGATACCAAGAGAAACACCTTTTTTATCCAATTGATAAATCTCAAACAAAAGGGTTCAATGGCAGAGCACATTGAGCTCTTTCAAAAATTGAATATAAGGGTAAATGATATTCTAGAGAAGCAAAAGATAAATATTTTTATCTATGCCATGGAAGCTGATATCAATGGTATGAAAGCATATTGGAAGAAAGGCATGGAATATTTGAAGAAAGACATGGAAGGTTTGAAGGAAGGTGGGACAAAGCTGCTACAAGAAAGGTCTCCTAATGACGAAAAGGATCAAGAAACATCAAAAGAAGAGGATATACACTGGGAACCAACCCTAGAGAAAGAACAAATGAATCCAACCATATCTTGTATTGCAATGGAAAAAATTACCACTCCTCAAACTCTCAAGATAGAAGGACATATCAAGAAGAAGAAGGTTCAAGCAGTGAAATATCAGGAAGAAAAGTATCAAGAAACATCAAAAGAAAAGGATACTCACCAGGAACCAACCCCAGAGAAAGAAGAAATGAATCTGACCATATCTTGTAATGCATTGGTCGGAATTACCACTCCTCAAACTATAAAGATAGAAGGAAATATCAAGAAGAAAAAGGTAATAGTGTTGATTGATTCGGGTAGTACCTATAATTTTATTCATTGTAAGATAGCCAAGGAATTGAATTGCTTCCTATATCCAGCATCAGAGTGTCAAGTGATGGTTGTAAGTGGAGGAACCATAAATTGCTCTGGAAAGTGCCATAATATCAAGCTATCCATGGGAGAATATGTATTGAATAGCCCATTGTTTTTTGTTCCAATGGGTGGCACTGATGTTGTACTAGGAGTCCAATGGCTACAATCCTTGGGTACAATAGCTTTTAATTTTCAAGAACTTTTCATGAAATTTTCTTCGAAAGGAAAGGAAGTTGAATTAAGGGGTATCACAAGGAAACCAGGAGAGATAATTTGTTCTAATGGAATGACAAAGCTTCTAAAGAAAGAACAACGAGTCGTAATTGCGCAATTATGTTCGCTAATGATTCCCACATCGAAATCACTTATTTCTCCATATCTCCAAAAAGTCTTGGACAATCATTCCAAGGTATTTGAGACTGCCAAAGGTCTCCCACATATTCGTGATCATGATCATTCTATTCATTTGATTCTAGGAAGTGTTCCTCCAAACATTAGGCCTTATATATATCCATATGCCCAAAGGAGTGAAATTGAACATATGGTTGTAGAAATGGTAGAGGTTGGTATAACTATCCAACCAAATTTGACAAACAAAGCAAGGGATGTAGAAATTCTACAAATTCTCTACAAATCTCGCTCTAAGACCATGTAGAAAATATGACTGTAGATTAACCCGATAATTACATATACCAAAGAAGAATACTATAACCTACTTCTACTATCAATTTGTGAAAGCTTAAAGATAAAGCTAAATCAAAGTTGAACACATATAACCAGAAGAAGAAGAATCAAGGCACATGAAACACAGAAAATACTCAGGGGAAAACCTCAGCTAAAAACCACACTATCTGTATTATCATACAAAGTGGAAATACATCAGAATTATACAAAGCCTTAGCTCTCACAGCTAGCCATCTCTCGGTACAATCCTCCTAGATGCTCACAGGCAATCAAAGCTTCTCACAGGCCTTCTCCTCTACCCTCCAAGCTCCTATTTCCTTACGCAGTTCCTCTGGGATGATCTCCTTCACCCAGTGGAACACTGCTCTAACACACTGTCAGAACTTCACAATCCTCAAGGAACCTTCTTCCTTCTGCATGCATGAGTTTCCTTAATAGGAAAACACATGCACCTAATAGTACATTATCCTTGACATTTAGCTCAACTGGGTCTTTCTCATAATAGACATGCATGAGTTTCTGATGAGGGAATCTTCAGTTATCTGGAGTACACTGGTTGAGTGCATGCATGCATCAACTGACTGATAACTCACAATTAGTTCCTCAAACATCTTGGAACTAATTTAACTAGACTTAACTCAGTAAACTGAGCTAACTAATTGCAACTCAAATATAACTCAATCTTATCTCCTTAATTAAGGGATAATCTCCTTAATTTAAGGGATAACTCTTGCATGACTTCAGAAATACTTATAACTTGAATTTCTCCAACTAATTAATCCATAATGAATTAATTAATTATTTCCAAGCAGCTGGTGAGACTAAATTCGATTTTAATTCACAATTTTAATTCAAGGACAAATTAAAATTGGAATTTCTGGATTCTATTTTTATCATTTCTTGTTGCTATTTTGAACACTCCCTCTCAACAAAAAAGGAATTCAACTCGATCCTGATCGTGAAACTTTGGAATGTTATGCATGCAACACTTCTCTCTAGTGTTGTTGCTCTAGTAACTCCAAAAACAAAAAAAAACATCCAACCTGAATCAGTATGATGCATTTGTCATCAAAATCTCTGACTATTATTACCTTTGTTAACTGAAAACTTTGCGCTTCGGTTGACTCTGCCTTTCTGAAATGTTTTCAATCCTTCTCTGTGCTCTTCAGTATCTAACTGCTCTAGCCTCTGTCACTTTGATCTCTGACTGTGTCAATCCCACTGATTCCTCCCACTACTATGTTCTTTGGGCTCCCATAGCAAAGTACAATCCATGAGATAAAACCTCTCAATGGACCCTGCCCAATTTCAGCCTTCTTGGGACTATCACTTCAAATCACCCCACCTCACACCTGGAGGTATGGCTGCATGTGATCCCTCTGCCCACTTCTCCAATTGTGGCTCCTCCATAATTGTTTGAGACTTCTTCTGGGACTGCATGTTGAGAGGTAATTTACTCTCCCTCTCAACCACCAAGTCTCAAACATTTGCCTTGCTCCTCAAGGCTTTGCATGCATCTTGAACCTCAAGAGCATACAGGTTCTTAACTCATGAACCGATCTATTTCACATGTCTCGTGGTGATGTGTCTAAGGAACGCCTTTCCTTTACTAAAGACAACATCGTAGCCTTTGTCCTCCAACATCGTGACCAATACCAAGTTATTCTTCAGTCCAGGCACATACTTCACATCTTTCAGGGTGATAGGAGGTCCATGCTCCCTCTTAAAAGCAACCGTGCTCACTCCTGAAACACTATACCTTTCGTCGTCACCCATCTCTATGCGCATCTTGAGGTCTTTCTCCTCCAAGTTACTGAATAAACTTTTATCATCGTTCATGTGGAATGAGGCTCCATTGTCAAGATACAATACACAACCCATCA
Source organism: Pinus tabuliformis (assembly GCA_031772625.1). NCBI lineage: Eukaryota > Viridiplantae > Streptophyta > Pinopsida > Pinales > Pinaceae > Pinus > Pinus tabuliformis. Next base: position 1,247,586,990 of record CM062811.1, read on the forward strand.
TCGATGAGACCATGCATGCGATGAGGGTAAAGTCCATTTTGAACTGAGAGGCTAATGCCTCACCTTCCGATCCTTCTGAGGATCCCTTCTTGGACTTCTTCGATGGGCAATTAGTTGCATAATGACCCATCTCGTGACAATTAAAGCATCTCACTTTAGACTTGTCACCCTTCTTCCCTCCATGAGAAGGATTTGATTTGGAATGGGAATCCTTTCCCTTCCCTTTCCTTGCCTTACTCACTAAGGCCAGATTTTCTTCATCATCATCCTTGGATGAAGAACCATCTCGATTGCTCCTCCTGATCTCCTCCTGCATGAGATCTAGCCACAATCGTTGCCAATCCAACAGTTTCTCCCTTCCATTCACAGAGTCTTGGTAGCTATTCCAGCTCTTTGGAAGGCCAAGGATAGCGAGGCTCACCATATCATCATCAGCAGTAGTTATTCCCACACTACCAATCTCATATTTGCAAGTGGTGAACTTGTTCAGATATGTGGAAATAGTATTGCCGTTCTCCATCTTGATTCTTTGAAGCTTATCCTTGACCGCCAATTTCCTCTGGTCACTACTGTTCTGGTAGAGGTCCTTCAATGTCTTCCACATTGAATATGGAGTATCCTTCCCATGGATACTTGAGACAATATGGTCTCAAACTCCCTCAAAGATGATTTGTCTTGCCCTCACCACACACTTCTTCCACTCAACCAACTCTTGTGCATTAGTTGAACCTGGCTTTGGGATTTCTTGATCAATGAAATCCTTCAAGCCATTGTCTTCTAATACAGCCTCCGTGCGATCTTTCCATGCTATGTAATTCGAGCTACCTTCCAAAGCATACTAGAGTCTCAAGCCATAGAACGCCATTGGCCAACCTTGAAGTATGATAAGAATTTGATTTGCACCTGCAACCCTGAACTTCAAACTTCAAATTCTCTTCTTTGTATACTGTTCACAGCTCCGTTAAACTAGGCTTTGATACCATGTAGAAATTTCTCTATAGGTCAGCTAGCTCTGATACCATGTAGAAATTCTGTAAATTCTCTACAAATCTCGCTCTAAGACCATGTAGAAAATATGACTATAGATTAACCCGATAATGCAATATACCAAAGCAAAATACTATAACCTACTTCTACTATCAATTTGCGGAAGCTTAAAGATAGAGTTGAATCAGTGTTGAACACATATAACCAGAAGAAGAAGAATCAATGCACATGAAACACAGAAAATACTCAGGGGAAAGCCTCAGCTAAAATCCCCACTATCTGTATTATCATACAAGGTGGAAATACATCAGAATTATACAAAGCCTTAGCTCTCACAGCTAGCCAGCTCTCAGTACAATCCTCCTGGATGCTCACAAGCAATAAAAGCTTCTCACAAGCCTTATCCTCTACCCTCCAAGCTCCTGTTTCCTTGCGTAGTTCCTCTAGGATGATCTCCTTCACCCAGTGGAACACAACTCTCACACACTACTCTAGGACACTGTCAGAATTGCGCAATCCTCAAGGAACCTTGTTCCTTCTGCATGCATGAGTTTACTTAATAGGAAAACACATGCAACTGATAGTACACTGTCCTTGACATTTAGCTCAACTAGGTCTTTCTCAGAATAGACATGCATGAGTTTCTAATGAGGGAATCTTCAGTTATCTGGAGTACACTGGTTGATTGCATGCATGCATCAACTGACTGATAACTCACAATTAGTTCCTCAAATAGTTTGGAACTAATTTAACTGGACTTAACTCAGTAAACTAAGTTAACTAATTACAACACAAATATAACTCAATCTTGTCTCCTTAATTAAGGGATAATCTCCTTAATTTAAGGGATAACTCTTGCATGACTTCAGAAAGACTTCTAACTTGAATTTCTCCAACTAATTAATCCATAATGAATTAATTAATTATTTCCAAGCAACTGGTGAGACTAAATTCGATTTTAATTCACAATTTTAATTCAAGGAAAAATTAAAATTGGAATTTCTCGATTCTATTTTTATCATTTCTTGTTGCTATTTTCAACAAGGGATGAATGGAAGAATGATGAAGCAGGGTGGGAACACATTCAAAAGTTGTTGAAGATCCCGGTTCCAGCAATATTGCCAAAACTTGACAAGGAAGTAAAAATCATATTGGAACCTGAAGCATTCACGGAACCGAGAAGTCAACAGCTACGAAATCGATCAATTTCAAAGTATCTCATCAAGTGCAAGAACTTACCCGCTGAAGATTCCACATGGAAGGATGAGAATTTTATACAGAAGCATCAAGAACTAGTCAAGCATTGAGGACAACACTCTTTGAAGGAGAGGGGCATGTTAGGTCCCTATACTACTAGTGTAACCCCTTATTGTTATTAGTACAACCCCCTTATTATATTGTTGTGCCCCGTAGAAGCCCTCTATTGTTATTATTGTGCCCTTACATTATTATTGTTATGTCGGCTCTAATTATATTATGACCCTTTAGACTCCTATGTATAGAAAGGAGGTCTTGTCATTTGTATCATCCAAGAATTGTTCATTTGTGTAATGTAAAGGAGGTTTCCCCCTCGAAGAGGCTTATTTGTAAGGCCTTGATCTATCTTTTCTATATTTTTGTGAGATGGTTTCATAACATCTGCAATATACATTGAGGTTCCAGCAGGAATTCTCCATATGGCTCCACTTGCAATACAGACCAGTCAATCACATGATCAACATCTTTAAAATACTTCTTAAGTAATGACGCATCGAAAATGTCATGGAATTTCACTGTTGGAGGTAGTGCAAGTCGATAGTATATTGATTCAATCCTTTCAAGAATCTTGAAAGGTACACAAAAACGAGGTGCCAACTTGGCACATGATCCAATCCTCAAGGATCTCTTCTTCAACTTGATGCGCATATACACCTATTCCCCAACCTAGAAATCCTTAAACAACTTGTTCTGATTTGCATAACCTTTTTTTCATGTCCTGTGTTGCCTTTAGATTCTTTTTGATAACCTGCATTTCATGTTCCATCTCTGCTAGCATGTCCAATCCAATCAACACCATGTTCACTAGATCACTCCAATTTATGGGAGTATTACAACTCCGCCCATATAGTGCCTCAAACAAACTCATCCTTAGTGACTCATGATACCCATTGTTATAATCAAACTCAACCAATGGAAGGTACTCCTCCCATCTCCTCTACTGATGCATCACATACATCCTCAACATGTCCTCCAATATCCTATTGACCCTTTTTGTCTGTCCATTTGTCTGTAGATGATAAGTTGTGCTGAAGGCCAACTTTGTACCCAAACCTGAAAAATAAATCTTTCTAGAATCTAGAAGTGAACTTGGCATCCCTGTCTGACACAATCTTCCTTGGAACACCATGCAACCTCGCTACAAATATGATGAATACCTATGCCACATCACTAGTTGAGTATGTAGACTTCATTGTAATGAATTGTTTTACCTTTAATAGAGTTTAGGCTTCTGTGATCCATATCAAGTTAGAGAAAGATTCTTCGGCGAAAATCACATGGAATCTCATTTGTCGACGCGTTTCGAACCAACTAGTGTGGTTCATCGTCAGGACAAGTTGAAGAAACAGATCTAGCTCATCATGCTAAATAGTCTGAGCGGAGCCTCCAACAACTATCTTCCCTAACGGCTAGTTTGACTCAAGGATAGGGGTCAAAATTATTATAATAGTTTAATTCGTAAAAATAAATAAATTATTATTAAGGGTAAATGGTACGAGACCTAATAATTAAAAATTATAAGTTAATTAATAATTTAAAAGGAAAATTAGTCAAATAAATGACCTTGAAATGCCTAAAAAATATAAATAATTTTATTTAAAAGTATTAAAAAATAAAAGGTAATAAAGAAAATCAAAGTTAATAATTAAAAATTATAATTTAATTAATAATTTAAAAGGAAAATTAGTTAATTAAATGACCTTATAATAAATGGATAAGTGAAATAAAATATTATTATTGAGGGTATTTGGCACGAGACCTAATAATTAAAAATTATAAGTTAATTAATAATTTAAAAAGGAAAATTGGTTAAATAAATGACCTTATAATAAGGGAATAAGTTAAATGCCTAAGAAATATATGAAGAATATATAAAAATAATCTTATTTAAAAGTATTATTAAAATTGTATGTTAATTAAAAATAATAAAAGGTAATAAAGAGAATCAAAGTTAATAAAAATTATAAATTAGTTAATAATTTAAAAGGAAAATTAGTTAACTAAATGACCTTATAATAAAGGATAAGTTAAATGCCTAGATATATAGAGTAATATATAAATTAATTTTATATAAAAGTATTATTAAAAATGTATGTTAATTAATAAAAGGTAATTAAGCTATAAAAAGGACCTTAAATGGAAAATTAGTTAATTAAATGACCTTATAATAAAGGATAAGTTAAATGCCTAGATGTATAGAGTAATATATAAATTAATTTTATTTAAAAATATTATTAAAAATTGTATGTTAATTAATAAAAGGTAATTAAGCTATAAAAAGGACCTTATAAGTTCAGAATATAATAAAGAAAATCAAAGGATGATATGTTAGATCGGAAATTAGTTAAAAATATAAGTTGTAAAGAATTTGAAAGGAAAATTAGTTCTATGAAGGCCCTTAAATAAAAATAATCAATATATAAACATAATAGGAATTAAAATGGAAAAATAGGCATAAAGGACCTTGAAATATCAGAAGAAATAGGTTGCTATACATAAATAAATAAATATCACGTGAATAAAAACTAATAAATAAATAACCAAAAATTAAAAATAAAAATCGAAAAATAAATAAATCAATAAATTAAAAAAAAAAATAATAATAATAATAATAATAAAATAAATAAATAAGTAAAAATAAAGATAAAAGACACAAAAAACCAAAGAGGATGGAAAAACAACTAGGAAGAGAGGGCTGGGACCCAACACCTACTGACTTTCCAACCATCCTCTCTATTGAGATTGCTTGGTCTCTTTTCAATCTCAAGCGCTTCCCTGAATTTTCGATGATGGAAATGCGAAACCTTAGCAATAACACTGGCTTCTTCAATACAAACATGATGATTGGTTTTCTCAGCATGTTCAGCCAAAGCGGAAGACTTAGATCTCCTATGCTTCAGATCCGCTGCGTGCTCGCTAATCCTCTGATTAATGGAACGACCAGTCTCCCCAATATAGGGGGTCCCACAGGAACAAGGGATCATATAAACACCCTTCATATCTTTAGGGTCGATGGGATCCTTCACTGATCTGAGGGACGAACGAATGGTGTTCAGGGGCCTAAAGGACACAGGGATACTATGTCTCCTGAGAATCCTACCAATTCTATCAGTGGTCCCTTGAACATACGGAAGATGGACACCAGGAACTCGATCTTTTGGTTCTCTTTTAGCCAGAAAATTCTTGGAAGCTTTAAGGAAAGCCCTTTGACCCATGTATCTACTGTAACCATTCTCCACAAAGACATCCAGCAGATGGGATTTTTCCTTCTCAAAGCTCTTCTTGTCCGAGATCCTCAGGGCCCGAGTAGCAAGGGTACTGAGAACACCCATCTTTTGAGCCGGGAAATGGTGGGAACTGGCATGAAGATACTGCTCCGTATGAGTTTTCTTTCGAAAAACTTGATGGGCGAGGGAACCATCATCATTCCTAGAAATAAGAATATCAAGGAAAGGAAGGCATCCCTCAACTTCCTGCTCCTTAGTGAACTTAATGGCTGAGGATTGCCTGTTGAGATGATCAAAGAAGAGATCAAGCTCATCCTGGCCATGAGACCAGATGACATTGGTGTCATCCACATACCTCCTCCATAGTTTAGGTAGGAGTCGGGAAGAGTTCAGAGCCTTGGACTCAAAATTTTCCATAAACAGATTAGCAACAACAGGGGAAAGGGGTGATCCCATTACAACCCCACATGTTTGCTCGAAGAACTCCCCTTCAAAACTGAAGAAGGTGGAAGTGAGACAGATCTCAACCAACCTGGCCGTGTCAGGATCTGTTAGGCGGTTGATCACATCCATGGCCTCATTAATAGGGATGCAAGTGAACAGGGAGACAACATCAAAACTGACAAGAATGTCCCCAGGATCAAGCTTAATGTCCTTGAGCTCCTCAATAAAGGAAGCAGAGTCTTTTACGAAGGACTCCGTCTGACCAACAAGGGGCTTAAGCTTTAAAGCCAGGAACTTCGCAAGAAGATAGGTAGGACCTCCAATGGTGTTGACGATGGGCCTTAAGGGGGCTCCTTCCTTGTGAATCTTTGGGAGGCCATAGATTCTAGGAGTAATAGGGTTGCTTTCAATGAGCTTATGGTGCAAGGAACTCACAAGGAAGGAGCCCAAAGATTCTATGGCCTCCCAAAGATTCACAAGGAAGGAGCCCCCTTAAGGCCCATCGTCAACACCATTGGAGGTCCTACCTATCTTCTTGCGAAGTTCCTGGCTTTAAAGCTTAAGCCCCTTGTTGGTCGGACGGAGTCCTTTGTAAAAGACTCTGCTTCCTTTATTGAGGAGCTCAAGGACATTAAGCTTGATCCTGGGGACATTCTTGTCAGTTTTGATGTTGTCTCCCTGTTCACTTGCATCCCTATTAATGAGGCCATGGATGTGATCAACCGCCTAACAGATCCTGACACGGCCAGGTTGGTTGAGATCTGTCTCACTTCCACCTTCTTCAGTTTTGAAGGGGAGTTCTTCGAGCAAACATGTGGGGTTGCAATGGGATCACCCCTTTCCCCTGTTGTTGCTAATCTGTTTATGGAAGATTTTGAGTCCAAGGCTCTGAACTCTTCCCGACTCCTACCTAAACTATGGAGGAGGTATGTGGATGACACCAATGTCATCTGGTCTCATGGCCAGGATGAGCTTGATCTCTTCTTTGATCATCTCAACAGGCAATCCTCAACCATTAAGTTCACTAAGGAGCAGGAAGTTGAGGGATGTCTTCCTTTCCTTGATATTCTTATTTCTAGGAATGATGATGGTTCCCTCGCCCATCAAGTTTTTCGAAAGAAAACTCATACGGAGCAGTATCTTCATGCCAGTTCCCACCATTTCCCGGCTCAAAAGATGGGTGTTCTCAGTACCCTTGCTACTCGGGCCTTGAGGATCTCGGACAAGAAGAGCTTTGAGAAGGAAAAATCCCATTTGTTGGATGTCTTTGTGGAGAATGGTTACAGTAGATACATGGGTCAAAGGGCTTTCCTTAAAGCTTCCAAGAATTTTCTGGCTAAAAGAGAACCAAAAGATCGAGTTCCTGGTGTCCATCTTCCGTATGTTCAAGGGACCACTGATAGAATTGGTAGGATTCTCAGGAGACATAGTATCCCTGTGTCCTTTAGGCCCCTGAACACCATTCGTTCGTCCCTCAGATCAGTGAAGGATCCCATCGACCCTAAAGATATGAAGGGTGTTTATATGATCCCTTGTTCCTGTGGGACCCCATATATTGGGGAGACTGGTCGTTCCATTAATCAGAGGATTAGAGAGCACGCAGCGGATCTGAAGCATAGGAGATCTAAGTCTTCCGCTTTGGTTGAACATGCTGAGAAAACCAATCATCATGTTTGTATTGAAGAAGCCAGTGTTATTGCTAAGGTTTCGCATTTCCATCATCGAAAATTCAGGGAAGCGCTTGAGATTGAAAAGAGACCAAGCAATCTCAATAGAGAGGATGGTTGGAAAGTCAGTAGGTGTTGGGTCCCAGCCCTCTCTTCCTAGTCGTTTTTCCGTCCTCTTTGGTTTTTTGTGTCTTTTATCTTTATTTTTACTTATTTATTTATTATTATTATTATTATTTTTTTTTTTTTTTTTTTTTAATTTATTGATTTATTTATTTTTCGATTTTTATTTTTAATTTTTGGTTATTTATTTATTAGTTTTTATTCGCGTGATATTTATTTATTTATGTATAGCAACCTATTTCTTCTGATATTTCAAGGTCCTTTATGCCTATTTTTCCATTTTAATTCCTATTATTTTTATATATTGATTATTTTTATTTAAGGGCCTTCATATAACTAATTTTCCTTTCAAATTCTTTACAGCTTATATTTTTAACTAATTTCCGATCTAACATATCATCCTTTGATTTTCTTTATTATATTCTGAACTTATAAGGTCCTTTTTATAGCTTAATTACCTTTTATTAATTAACATACAATTTTTAATAATATTTTTAAATAAAATTAATTTATATATTACTCTATACATCTAGGCATTTAACTTATCCTTTATTATAAGGTCATTTAATTAACTAATTTTCCATTTAAGGTCCTTTTTATAGCTTAATTACCTTTTATTAATTAACATACATTTTTAATAATACTTTTATATAAAATTAACTTATATATTACTCTAGATCTAGGCTTTTAACTTATCCTTTATGATAAGGTCTTTTAATTAACTAATTTTCCTTTTTAATTATTAACTAACTTATAATTTTTATTACTTTGATTTTCTTTAATTAACATACAATTTTAATAATACTTTTAAATAAGATTATTTTTATATTTCTTAGGCATTTAACTTATTCCCTTATTATAAGGTCATTTATTTAACCAATTTTCCTTTTTAAATTATTAATTAACTTATAATTTTTAATTATTAGGTCTCGTGCCAAATACCCTCAATAATAATATTTTATTTCACTTATCCATTTATTATAAGGTCATTTAATTAACTAATTTTCCTTTTAAATTATTAATTAAATTATAATTTTTAATTATTAACTTTGATTTTCTTTATTACCTTTTATTTTTTAATACTTTTAAATAAAATTATTTATATTTTTTAGGCATTTCAAGGTCATTTATTTGACTAATTTTCCTTTTAAATTATTAATTAACTTATAATTTTTAATTATTAGGTCTCGTACCATTTACCCTTAATAATAATTTATTTATTTTTACGAATTAAACTATTATAATAATTTTGACCCCTGTCCTTGAGTCAAACTAGCCGTTAGGGAAGATAGCTGTTGGAGGCTCCGCTCAGACTATTTAGCATGATGAGCTAGATCTGTTTCTTCAACTTGCCCTGACGATGAACCACACTAGTTGGTTCGAAACGCGTTGACAAATGAGATTCCATGTGATTTTCGCCGAATAATCTTTCTCTAACTTGTTTTACCTTTGTCAACCTTTCTACTACAACCATCATGGAATCATGCTATCTAGATGTCCTCAACAAACCTATGATGAAATCCATGGAAATGACCTCCCACTTCCACTCTGGAATCAAAATCGGATGTAGTAGTCCACTTGGGTGCCTACACTCTACTTTCACCTTCTAACAGTCCAAACATCTAGCCACAAACTTTGTCACTTTCTTCTTCAGATTCGGCCAATAATAAAACTTCTTCACTATTGTCAATGTTTTCTAGTATCCTGGGTGACATGAATATGATTTTGCATGAAACTCTCATAAGATAGTCTTCTTGAACTCACTATCATTTGACACATATATCCTGTCCCTAAATCTAACCAAACCATTTGCTGTAAGATGATAGTCCACCTCTTGACCACCTATACCCTGCTGTAATATATGCATAAGCTCCATGTACCTGTCATCCTGTTGTTTTTCCTGTAAAATCCGATCGTCTAAGTCTATCCCATAAGAACTCATATCTACTATGTGATTCACATGTACTCTCCTGCTAAGAGCATCTGCAACCCTATTCTCCTTTCCATTGATGTACCTGATCTCAAAGTCAAACTCACTAATCATGGCCAACCATCTAGATTTTCTGGCATTCAAATTTATTTGGTCAAACAAGTATCTCAATCCACTGTGATCGCTCATCAATACAAATCTACTTCCAAGAAGATAGTGCCTCCACATCTTCAATGCATGGATGATCACTTCCAACTCAATATCATGTGTCAGATAATTATGCTCATGCTCATTCAGTTTCCATGACTCATAGCATATTGCCTATCCTTCTTTCATAAGGACTCCATCAAGTCCTCTCTTGCAAGCATATATACACACCACAAACTCTTTGTCCGAATCTGTAATCTTTAACACTGGAGAATTCATCAACAATTGCTTCAATTGCTCAAACCTTGCTACATATTCCTTTTTCCATTTAAATTTTTTACCTTGTCTCTACAGTGACTTAATAGGATATACAATGCGAGAGAATTTGTTGATGAACCTCCTATAATAACCTCATAGCCCCCTAAATGATCTTACCTCATCCACATTTCTAGGAGTTTCCCATTCCATGATAACCCTTATCTTCTCTAAATCCACTGCTATTCCTTCCTTGGAAACAACATGTCCCAAGTGATGTACCTTTATCTGAAAGAAATTGCATTTACCGAGCTTAGCATACAACTAATACTCTCTCGACAATCTCAACACTACTGCTAAGTGTTTGACATGCTCTTACTAATTCTTAGAATATATTAAGATGTCATCAATGGGTACAATAATAAACTTCTCTAGATTAGGATGCAACACAGTATTCATCAAGCACATAAAGGTAGTTGGAGCATTAGTCAAACCAAATGGAACTACAACAAACTCATAATTCCCATACATAGTCCGAAATTTGTCTTGTATACGTCCTCTTCCTTGATGCATACTAGATGATATCCTAATCTCACATCAATCTTCGAGAACATTGTTTCTCCCTTCAACTGATCGAACAAGCCATCAATCCTTGACAACACATATCGGTTCTTGATGGTCACCTTGTTCAAATGCTTGTAATCAATGCATAACCTGAGAGTGTGATCCTTCTTCTTCACAAACAACATCGATGCATACCAAGGTGATACACTTGGCCTAACATATCCTTGTCAAGCATTTTCTTCAACTATAGGTTCAGCTCTACTAACTTTGGTGTGCTCATCATGTATGGTGCCTTTGATGTTGGTGTTGCCCCTGGTACCAACTCAATGGAAAATTCCACTTCTCTTTGAGGCAGAAACTCTGAAATCTCTACTGCAAACACATCCTAAAACTATTGTAAGATCGAGTACTTACTCAATACCTCTGCATCCTCAACATCCTTACCCTTATCACTAGAAATATGTACTGCAAATAACACACACCCTTTTCTGCGACTGTGCTTTTCCTACATATTTGTCACCATTCTAACTGATGTTTCCTTCTTCTTACCTTGCAAGATCCTCTATTCTCCATTGTCATCCAAAAACTCAATATATCTGTCATAAAATTCCACCTTAGTCCTATGAAGATACAACTAGTTCATACCCAAAAGCATACTATATGATCCCAATGACAATACATTCAAATGTGTTGAGGTAGGCATACCATTCAACTCGAATGCACAAGCTCTTACCCAGTGATACACTCTCTTCTTTGTACTTGTAGCCAACTGCACTAACCAGGATTTTGCATGCACTTATTTATTCAAACCACACTTATCCACCAGGTCAGGACTAACATAACTATAATTAGATCCAGGGTCAATCAAAATGGAAACAACTTGATCACAAATCTTACCGTCCATCTCGATAACAGTTTCCTGGTGATCTTCCTGCTTGTTATCTTGTGCACTGTAAATCTGAGGCCTACCACCTTGATTCTATGGACAATCTCTCTTAAGATGCTCCTTACCACATGTCCAACACTGCAACTTGTACCATCACCTTTATTTTTCTACCCTCCATGTTGTGACCCATTAAAATTCTTGTAAGGTGCAACATTTTCTTTCTCACTTGCATCCTAAGGCCTTGTTCTTTTCAGCTTCCATTTACCTTTAGCTTTTTCTTTCCCTTTCCAACCTTGCTGAGATTTTGTCTTACGCTTTGACTGCTCATAAAAATGCTTCAATTTCCCAATAAATTCCTCAAGCGACTGAGGCTCATCATAGTCAATCCGATCTCTAAATTCTAATGGAAATCCACCAAAAAATATTTGGACTTTGGCCTTCTCATCCTTAAGATATTGCACATAATTCAATAACTCCAAGTACTTAGTCGTGTACTCCTCATCTATCATCGATCCCATATTTAGCTCATAAAACTCCTTGGCTTTGTTGTCATAGTACCTCTCTGACAAATACTTCTTCTTGAAAAGTCTCTTGAATTCATGCCAACTCAACTCCTCTGTCCTAATGTCTCTAACCCGCTTCACATATTCCCACCAGATGTTTTCTTTCCCTTTGAGGCTGAAGATAGCTATTATGGCCTTCATATTCTTTGTGTATTCATGCAACTCAAATACTTTCTTCATCCCAAGTAGTCGTGCTTTTGTATCCTCCGGTTTCTTCAAATATCCATCAAAGGTAGGTGGCTTTGATTTCTTGAACTCATCTGGCAAATATCCCTGTCAGTACTCCTGTAAGGATGATAACGATAACGATCATAGTTCCTGTCAGAACCATAACTAGAATAGAACCTATGTCCATCACCCTTCTTATCCGGAGTATCCAAAATATTTTAATCTCTGATCATGTAATCTCTATTCAACCTGTGCCCACTATGAGATCTACTTCCATATGCCCCATTTTTCCTATCCTCCTGCCCATGGCTGATCCAAAGAGGTCCCTTTTTCTACAATTCTGCCAAACTTTGTAGGATTAATGCATTAAATTCTGCTTGTTTCCCCTGTGCCTAAATTTTTTTGTCATTATATGCCTTGCAATTTCTTATTTCTGCCTTAAAACTCCTTAATGTGTCTGATAAGTCAAAAGAATTCCCAACATTGTGCTACTCATCTGATCCATAGGGAGAGTCTCGTGAACTGTAGTATATCATATTTCTAGTCATATTTGATCTCTTTCCTTCAAGTACACCATGTCAGCTAAAACCAAAACATAACTTAATCAACATACCTTAGTATAGTTCAGGGAAGGATATCTCATCTGCAAGATCAACCAAATTAGCACGATACATGTATAATCATAATCATATCAAATTATAATCAACATTTCAACCATTATCCAGTTATCAATGCATGACCATATCAACCACACAACATGACCTCATGAAAAATAACTATCACCATCTTAATGTATGCATAACAATATATAAGCACTAACATGCATAACCAATGCATAACCGACATACACTCATGACGACCACATCCAACAACTCACCATCAACTTTCACATGGAAACACCACTGCAACCATGACCACCAACATGCATACACAACAAGTACATAGAGCACAATCATAGAGAACACATGTATGCAACCGATGTGAATGCATGACCAACACACTGCCCATCCATTCTAAGGGGTGAACCATGCCCTGATACCACTCTATAACACCCTCCTCCCACATTTACCCAAGTTAACCGGTCTGCTAGGGTAAAAATGTGACAAGAGGTTATTGTGATGTGATTCAGCTCCCCATGTACAATTAAGGAAGTGGAACCGACAAAACCAAACCAATCTGGCCTTCCACACATGCCACAGAACCTTCAGGAGCCAACCAACCCTTCCAAGTGACCAACCCCTACGGTAACTTGACATTTCATTGATCTGGACCCCCAGGCGCTCCTATGACAAGCCATGCATGCGACTGAGGCCTTCCAGTCACTCCCACATCAAGGGCATGCTAGCGACTGTGGACTTTTTCATCTAGTTCTTAGCCAACAACCTCAGATTTTGTGCCACTTTTTCAGGGCCAGGACTCGGGCCACTGCCCAGAACTTCATGAAACCTTCAGAAATTATAAATGACATTAAAATAAAGGTACTAATGCAAACACTTGATCAATGACTTGACTTGACCCTTACTAGACATGACAAACATTTCTTAAAACATGTCACAAATATGTAATCTATAGGTCATAACAACATATCTGAGAATAGGGGTCTCATACTTATCTGAGATTCATAAAGAAGCATTGTTGCCATTACACAATAGTTACATTATCATCTATTAGGTCGTATATTCATTATACTTTCAATCACTAATCAAAACACGATGAGAGCCATACATCAAGTATGTCATCAAACATACTCATAACCAACATATAACCAACAGAAATAACAAGGATATAAAATCCATAAGAATCACATATAAACCAGAATAATTACACATGAAATACCAAGGAGAAAGAACTAGTATTAAGGAATGAAAAATCCAACCAGGTATGGGACTTCCATGAACCACCTGATCATAGATTGGCTGAACTAAATTTTTCTTTCGGCCAATCACCCCCGTGTCATATTCCAAGCTTGAATGTGGAAATCAAAACCAAACCAAACCAAGTTTCCACAGGCTTTACCACAATCCCCACTAGATCACTAGGCCCTAAACAAGCATGGATGCCACTGGGTTTCTCCACCTACACCGTGAGGAAATTTCCTGCCTCCTAGTCTCTAGGATTTACCGTATATCTCGCCATATAATGGTCAAGGACTCGTAGTCCTAATCAAGACTCCACCCTCTAGGATTTAGTGTATATCCCATTCACTGACTAAGGATTCCTAGGCCTGATTGAGGGCACATACTGTTGGGCATGGAATCCCCACACAGCATGTTTTAGGGCTCAAAGCCCAAGTTTTGGTCAAATGTATTGTAAGACTCTGCGAATTGCGGGCGCGGAGCGTGAAGTATAGGTTGAGTCATAAGGTTGTCCGCCCTAAGTATTGTAAAGTAATGTAAAATCATGTCAGCCTACCCATGGTCCGCGAACCATGGGATTGTATAAATAGAGCGAGGCTCTAAGTTGTAAAGGCATCGAAGAAGGGAGATAGATGAATACGAATGGTTTGAGCATAGAGTAAGAGTCTAAGTGTATTGGGTCGTAGTAGTAGGAAGAGGCTCTACAGCTGAGAGCGTAGAAGCCTAGTAGAGTCCGCAGCTGAGTGCGCAGACCCCTGCAACTGAGTGCGCAGGGCGGTGTCGAGTCTGTAATCTTGAACAAAGAATAATAAAGAGAAGTTGATTCTAATTTCTGTGCATCTGCTTGCGTATTGCCTTCTTTAATTTTATATTGCTTTGTTTATCGCACGCACTTATATGGTTACTGGATATACTGTTAATTATCACTAGTCTTACACCAATAAGTTGAGTAATCGGGTAATAACAGATTAGTTAAGCAAGGAACTTGGGTATAATATGGGTCAGGCCCCGAGTAGGGTTGTGCAGAAGCAGCATCACAGGTTGCAAGGGACCAACAGGTGCACGTAGCGACGTGCACGCAGGGTCAAACTGCGAACCCCTAGAAGCTCATCAGACATCCCCAGGGTGCGGAAACCTGGTTCTAGCACCCTCCCATACTACTTTGAGTGAGACCTCAGTCCGCACTCCATGGACTATTTCCGAAAGGGCCAGTAGTACTGGGATTTGCTTGGCTAAATCACCTCTGAACCTAGGTCAAGCCCATACAAGCCAACAAATGGTTTCATTGCTAGGATCGGGATCTGCATAAGGGATGTCTGATGTCGTGCCACTGGAATCCAACAAAGAAAGAAATTGAAGAGTGGTTGGATAAGAATATTCACGAGTTCGTGGCGTAGGAAAACAGAAATCCACAAGTATCTAAGGAACAACGGTTGGAGCGCTACTTGTATACGGAAATCCACGAAATTTTCTTTGCATCCCTTCCTTTTGAGCTATATGAGTGGATCGCGAAGCTAGCAGACATTCAGGGAAGGTGTAGGCTCGACAAACCAATCATGTGGACTCCGGAATTGGTGCGCAAACTAGAAGCGTCAGGAGATAAGATCGCGCGAGTTGTGGACCATTGGCTCGACCGAATTATAGGAGGATTTATCACTGAGTTCGATATGGACACGACCATCAGCTACAGTGAGGCAGAGCGACGTTTCCTCAAGGGACCGCGAGGTATGTATATTAAAGCTTTGAACACTTGAATTAAGATGCTATTGTGTGAAAATAGGGTTATGCAAATAAATTAATTTTTGGGACTACGCGAAGTGGGAAGATCTATAGAAGCGGAAGTAGTGAAAAATTGGAAACCAGTCCCTTAATTTCCCCCTCGCGGGAAAGCAAGGAAGAGCTCGCGAAAGTTTCTCCGAGAAGCGTGGTCAGTTTGATAAGGCAGCGCATTCCGTGTTTACCACCTCCACATACACTACCACCTGTCTCACCATCCTCACCTCCATCCCCACCCACCCCACCTCCGCCACTACCACAGTTCAGTATGGAAAGTGCGATCAAACTACCAGTATTCAGAGGAGTAGGGAATGAAGATCCAGACCAATTCTAGTTCGCGGTAAGAGCTATATGGGAGGCACAAGTCATCGCAAATGACAATATTAGGAAGGCTACGCTAGTGAGCGCATTGCAGGATCGCGCATTAACATGGTACATCAAGCATTCTAATGACCATCCAAACATAGCAATCACAAAGATCCAGGCCGCGCTGAACAAGGAATTTAGCAGGCCAAAGTCGGAAACACAATCAATCATTGGGTTTAAGGAGATCACGATGATCCTAGGTGAGACCCCCTGGGATCTGGACCAAAGACTGAAGGGTATGATTCGCGAAGCCAACATGACGCTAACGGATGGACAGCACTGCTCATGGTTTGTAGCATCACTGACACCGCACTTAAGGACGGCGTTGTCACAGCAAAAACTTTCCACCCAGGCCGAAGCTTTAGAGATGGCGATGAGATTACATTAGACCCCTATACAAGACCCTAGTCTGGGAGTCCAAAAAATCCATGCGCAACTGCATGATGAGCTAGATCTGTTTCTTCAACTTTTCCTGACGATGAACCACACTAGTTGGTTCGAAACGCGTTGACAAATGAGATTCCATGTGATTTTCGCCGAATAATCTTTCTCTAACTTGTTTTACCTTTGTCAACCTTTCTACTACAACCATCATGGAATCATGCTATATAGATGTCCTCAACAAACCTATGATGAAATCCATGGAAATGACCTCCCACTTCCACTCTGGAATCAAAATCGGATGTAGTAGTCCACTTGGGTGCCTACACTCTACTTTCACCTTCTAACAGTCCAAACATCTAGCCACAAACTTTGTCACTTTCTTCTTCAGATTCGGCCAATAATAAAACTTCTTCACTATTGTCAATGTTTTCTAGTATCCTGGGTGACATGAATATGATTTTGCATGAAACTCTCATAAGATAGTCTTCTTGAACTCACTATCATTTGACACATATATCCTGTCCCTAAATCTAACCAAACCATTTGCTGTAAGATGATAGTCCACCTCTTGACCACCTGTACCCTGCTGTAATATATGCATAAGCTCCATGTACCTGTCATCCTGTTGTTTTTCCTGTAAAATCCGATCGTCTAAGTCTATCCCATAAGAACTCATATCTACTATGTGATTCACATGTACTCTCCTGCTAAGAGCATCTGCAACCCTATTCTCCTTTCCATTGATGTACCTGATCTCAAAGTCAAACTCACTAATCATGGCCAACCATCTAGATTTTCTGGCATTCAAATTTATTTGGTCAAACAAGTATCTCAATCCACTGTGATCGCTCATCAATACAAATCTACTTCCAAGAAGATAGTGCCTCCACATCTTCAATGCATGGATGATCACTTCCAACTCAATATCATGTGTCAGATAATTATGCTCATGCTCATTCAGTTTCCATGACTCATAGCATATTGCCTATCCTTCTTTCATAAGGACTCCATCAAGTCCTCTCTTGCAAGCATATATACACACCACAAACTCTTTGTCCGAATCTGTAATCTTTAACACTGGAGAATTCATCAACAATTGCTTCAATTGCTCAAACCTTGCTACATATTCCTTTTTCCATTTAAATTTTTTACCTTGTCTCTACAGTGACTTAATAGGATATACAATGCGAGAGAATTTGTTGATGAACCTCCTATAATAACCTCATAGCCCCCTAAATGATCTTACCTCATCCACATTTCTAGGAGTTTCCCATTCCATGATAACCCTTATCTTCTCTAAATCCACTGCTATTCCTTCCTTGGAAACAACATGTCCCAAGTGATGTACCTTTATCTGAAAGAAATTGCATTTACCGAGCTTAGCATACAACTAATACTCTCTCGACAATCTCAACACTACTGCTAAGTGTTTGACATGCTCTTACTAATTCTTAGAATATATTAAGATGTCATCAATGGGTACAATAATAAACTTCTCTAGATTAGGATGCAACACAGTATTCATCAAGCACATAAAGGTAGTTGGAGCATTAGTCAAACCAAATGGAACTACAACAAACTCATAATTCCCATACATAGTCCGAAATTTGTCTTGTATACGTCCTCTTCCTTGATGCATACTAGATGATATCCTAATCTCACATCGATCTTCGAGAACATTGTTTCTCCCTTCAACTGATCGAACAAGCCATCAATCCTTGACAACACATATCGGTTCTTGATGGTCACCTTGTTCAAATGCTTGTAATCAATGCATAACCTGAGAGTGTGATCCTTCTTCTTCACAAACAACATCGATGCATACCAAGGTGATACACTTGGCCTAACATATCCTTGTCAAGCATTTTCTTCAACTATAGGTTCAGCTCTACTAACTTTGGTGTGCTCATCATGTATGATGCCTTTGATGTTGGTGTTGCCCCTGGTACCAACTCAATGGAAAATTCCACTTCTCTTTGAGGCAGAAACTCTGAAATCTCTACTGCAAACACATCCTAAAACTATTGTAAGATCGAGTACTTACTCAATACCTCTGCGTCCCCAACATCCTTACCCTTATCACTAGAAATATGTACTGCAAAGAACACACACCCTTTTCTGCAACTGTGCTTTTCCTATATATATGTCACCATTCTAACTGATGCTTCCTTCTTCTTACCTTGCAAGATCCTCTATTCTCCATTGTCATCCAAAAACTCAATATATCTGTCATAAAATTCCACCTTAGTCCTATGAAGATACAACTAGTTCATACCCAAAAGCATACTATATGATCCCAATGACAATACATTCAAATGTGTTGAGGTAGGCATACCATTCAACTCGAATGCACAAGCTCTTACCCAGTGATACACTCTCTTCTTTGTACTTGTAGCCAACTGCACTAACCAGGATTTTGCATGCACTTATTTATTCAAACCACACTTATCCACCAGGTCAGGACTAACATAACTATAATTAGATCCAGGGTCAATCAAAATGGAAACAACTTGATCACAAATCTTACCGTCCATCTCGATAACAGTTTCCTGGTGATCTTCCTGCTTGTTATCTTGTGCACTGTAAATCTGAGGCCTACCACCTTGATTCTATGGACAGTCTCTCTTAAGATGCTCCTTACCACATGTCCAACACTGCAACTTGTACCATCACCTTTATTTTTCTACCCTCCATGTTGTGACCCATTAAAATTCTTGTAAGGTGCAACATTTTCTTTCTCACTTGCATCCTAAGGCCTTGTTCTTTTCAGCTTCCATTTACCTTTAGCTTTTTCTTTCCCTTTCCAACCTTGCTGAGATTTTGTCTTACGCTTTGACTGCTCATAAAAATGCTTCAATTTCCCAATAAATTCCTCAAGCGACTGAGGCTCATCATAGTCAATCCGATCTCTAAATTCTAATGGAAATCCACCAAAAAATATTTGGACTTTGGCCTTCTCATCCTTAAGATATTGCACATAATTCAATAACTCCAAGTACTTAGTCGTGTACTCCTCATCTATCATCGATCCCATATTTAACTCATAAAACTCCTTGGCTTTGTTGTCATAGTACCTCTCTGACAAATACTTCTTCTTGAAAAGTCTCTTGAATTCATGCCAACTCAACTCCTCTGTCCTAATGTCTCTAACCCGCTTCACATATTCCCACCAGATGTTTTCTTTCCCTTTGAGGCTGAAGATAGCTATTATGGCCTTCATATTCTTTGTGTATTCATGCAACTCAAATACTTTCTTCATCCCAAGTAGTCGTGCTTTTGTATCCTCCGGTTTCTTCAAATATCCATCAAAGGTAGGTGGCTTTGATTTCTTGAACTCATCTGGCAAATATCCCTGTCAGTACTCCTGTAAGGATGATAACGATAACGATCATAGTTCCTGTCAGAACCATAACTAGAATAGAACCTATGTCCATCACCCTTCTTATCCGGAGTATCCAAAATATTTTAATCTCTGATCATGTAATCTCTATTCAACCTGTGCCCACTATGAGATCTACTTCCATATGCCCCATTTTTCCTATCCTCCTGCCCATGGCTGATCCAAAGAGGTCCCTTTTTCTACAATTCTGCCAAACTTTGTAGGATTAATGCATTAAATTCTGCTTGTTTCCCCTGTGCCTAAATTTTTTTGTCATTATATGCCTTGCAATTTCTTATTTCTGCCTTAAAACTCCTTAATGTGTCTGATAAGTCAAAAGAATTCCCAACATTGTGCTACTCATCTGATCCATAGGGAGAGTCTCGTGAACTGTAGTATATCATATTTCTAGTCATATTTGATCTCTTTCCTTCAAGTACACCATGTCAGCTAAAACCAAAACATAACTTAATCAACATACCTTAGTATAGTTCAGGGAAGGATATCTCATCTGCAAGATCAACCAAATTAGCACGATACATGTATAATCATAATCATATCAAATTATAATCAACATTTCAACCATTATCCAGTTATCAATGCATGACCATATCAACCACACAACATGACCTCATGAAAAATAACTATCACCATCTTAATGTATGCATAACAATATATAAGCACTAACATGCATAACCAATGCATAACCGACATACACTCATGACGACCACATCCAACAACTCACCATCAACTTTCACATGGAAACACCACTGCAACCATGACCACCAACATGCATACACAACAAGTACATAGAGCACAATCATAGAGAACACATGTATGCAACCGATGTGAATGCATGACCAACACACTGCCCATCCATTCTAAGGGGTGAACCATGCCCTGATACCACTCTATAACACCCTCCTCCCACATTTACCCAAGTTAACCGGTCTGCTAGGGTAAACATGTGACAAGAGGTTATTGTGATGTGATTCAGCTCCCCATGTACAATTAAGGAAGTGGAACCGACAAAACCAAACCAATCTGGCCTTCCACACATGCCACAGAACCTTCAGGAGCCAACCAACCCTTCCAAGTGACCAACCCCTACGGTAACTTGACATTTCATTGATCTGGACCCCCAGGCGCTCCTATGACAAGCCATGCATGCGACTGAGGCCTTCCAGTCACTCCCACATCAAGGGCATGCTAGCGACTGTGGACTTTTTCATCTAGTTCTTAGCCAACAACCTCAGATTTTGTGCCACTTTTTCAGGGCCAGGACTCGGGCCACTGCCCAGAACTTCATGAAACCTTCAGAAATTATAAATGACATTAAAATAAAGGTACTAATGCAAACACTTGATCAATGACTTGACTTGACCCTTACTAGACATGACAAACATTTCTTAAAACATGTCACAAATATGTAATCTATAGGTCATAACAACATATCTGAGAATAGGGGTCTCATACTTATCTGAGATTCATAAAGAAGCATTGTTGCCATTACACAATAGTTACATTATCATCTATTAGGTCGTATATTCATTATACTTTCAATCACTAATCAAAACACGATGAGAGCCATACATCAAGTATGTCATCAAACATACTCATAACCAACATATAACCAACAGAAATAACAAGGATATAAAATCCATAAGAATCACATATAAACCAGAATAATTACACATGAAATACCAAGGAGAAAGAACTAGTATTAAGGAATGAAAAATCCAACCAGGTATGGGACTTCCATGAACCACCTGATCATAGATTGGCTGAACTAAATTTTTCTTTCGGCCAATCACCCCCGTGTCATATTCCAAGCTTGAATGTGGAAATCAAAACCAAACCAAACCAAGTTTCCACAGGCTTTACCACAATCCCCACTAGATCACTAGGCCCTAAACAAGCATGGATGCCACTGGGTTTCTCCACCTACACCGTGAGGAAATTTCCTGCCTCCTAGTCTCTAGGATTTACCGTATATCTCGCCATATAATGGTCAAGGACTCGTAGTCCTAATCAAGACTCCACCCTCTAGGATTTAGTGTATATCCCATTCACTGACTAAGGATTCCTAGGCCTGATTGAGGGCACATACTGTTGGGCATGGAATCCCCACACAGCATGTTTTAGGGCTCAAAGCCCAAGTTTTGGTCAAATGTATTGTAAGACTCTGCGAATTGCGGGCGCGGAGCGTGAAGTATAGGTTGAGTCATAAGGTTGTCCGCCCTAAGTATTGTAAAGTAATGTAAAATCATGTCAGCCTACCCATGGTCCGCGAACCATGGGATTGTATAAATAGAGCGAGGCTCTAAGTTGTAAAGGCATCGAAGAAGGGAGATAGATGAATACGAATGGTTTGAGCATAGAGTAAGAGTCTAAGTGTATTGGGTCGTAGTAGTAGGAAGAGGCTCTACAGCTGAGAGCGTAGAAGCCTAGTAGAGTCCGCAGCTGAGTGCGCAGACCCCTGCAACTGAGTGCGCAGGGCGGTGTCGAGTCTGTAATCTTGAACAAAGAATAATAAAGAGAAGTTGATTCTAATTTCTGTGCATCTGCTTGCGTATTGCCTTCTTTAATTTTATATTGCTTTGTTTATCGCACGCACTTATATGGTTACTGGATATACTGTTAATTATCACTAGTCTTACACCAATAAGTTGAGTAATCGAGTAATAACAGATTAGGTAAGCAAGGAACTTGGGTATAATATGGGTCAGGCCCCGAGTAGGGTTGTGCAGAAGCAGCATCGCAGGTTGCAAGGGACCAACAGGTGCACGTAGCGACGTGCACGCAGGGTCAAACTGCGAACCCCTAGAAGCTCATCAGACATCCCCAGGGTGCGGAAACCTGGTTCTAGCACCCTCCCATACTACTTTGAGTGAGACTTCAGTCCGCACTCCATGGACTATTTCCGAAAGGGCCAGTAGTACTGGGATTTGCTTGGCTAAATCACCTCTGAACCTAGGTCAAGCCCATACAAGCCAACAAATGGTTTCATTGCTAGGATCGGGATCTGCATAAGGGATGTCTGATGTCGTGCCACTGGAATCCAACAAAGAAAGAAATTGAAGAGTGGTTGGATAAGAATATTCACAAGTTCGTGGCGTAGGAAAACAGAAATCCACAAGTATCTAAGGAACAACGGTTGGAGTGCTACTTGTATATGGAAATCCACGAAATTTTCTTTGCATCCCTTCCTTTTGAGCTATATGAGTGGATCGCGAAGCTAGCAGACATTCAGGGAAGGTGTAGGCTCGACAAACCAATCATGTGGACTCCGGAATTGGTGCGCAAACTAGCAGCGTCAGGAGATAAGATCGCGCGAGTTGTGGACCATTGGCTCGACCGAATTATAGGAGGATTTATCACTGAGTTCGATATGGACACGACCATCAGCTACAGTGAGGCAGAGCGACGTTTCCTCAAGGGACCGCGAGGTATGTATATTAAAGCTTTGAACACTTGAATTAAGATGCTATTGTGTGAAAATAGGGTTATGCAAATAAATTAATTTTTGGGACTACGCGAAGTGGGAAGATCTATAGAAGCGGAAGTAGTGAAGAATTGGAAACCAGTCCCTTAATTTCCCCCTCGCGGGAAAGCAAGGAAGAGCTCGCGAAAGTTTCTCCGAGAAGCGTGGTCAGTTTGATAAGGCAGCGCATTCCGTGTTTACCACCTCCACATACACTACCACCTGTCTCACCATCCTCACCTCCATCCCCACCCACCCCACCTCCGCCACTACCACAGTTCAGTATGGCAAGTGCGATCAAACTACCAGTATTCAGAGGAGTAGGGAATGAAGATCCAGACCAATTCTAGTTCGTGGTAAGAGCAATATGGGAGGCACAAGGCATCGCAAATGACAATATTAGGAAGGCTACGCTAGTGAGCGCATTGCAGGATCGCGCATTAACATGGTACATCAAGCATTCTAATGACCATCCAAACATAGGAATCACAAAGATCCAGGCCGCGCTGAACAAGGAATTTAGCAGGCCAAAGTCGGAAACACAATCAATCATTGGGTTTAAGGAGATCACGATGCTCCTAGGTGAGACCCCCTGGGATCTGGACCAAAGACTGAAGGGTATGATTCGCGAAGCCAACATGACGTTGACGGATGGACAGCACTGCACATGGTTTGTAGCATCACTGACACCGCACTTAAGGACGGCGTTGTCACAGCAAAAACTTTCCACCCAGGCCGAAGCTTTAGAGATGGCGATGAGATTACATTAGACCCCTATACAAGACCCTAGTCTGGGAGTCCAAAAAATCCATGCGCAACTGCATGATGAGCTAGATCTGTTTCTTCAACTTTTCCTGACGATGAACCACACTAGTTGGTTCGAAACGCGTTGACAAATGAGATTCCATGTGATTTTCGCCGAATAATCTTTCTCTAACTTGTTTTACCTTTGTCAACCTTTCTACTACAACCATCATGGAATCATGCTATATAGATGTCCTCAACAAACCTATGATGAAATCCATGGAAATGACCTCCCACTTCCACTCTGGAATCAAAATCGGATGTAGTAGTCCACTTGGGTGCCTACACTCTACTTTCACCTTCTAACAGTCCAAACATCTAGCCACAAACTTTGTCACTTTCTTCTTCAGATTCGGCCAATAATAAAACTTCTTCACTATTGTCAATGTTTTCTAGTATCCTGGGTGACATGAATATGATTTTGCATGAAACTCTCATAAGATAGTCTTCTTGAACTCACTATCATTTGACACATATATCCTGTCCCTAAATCTAACCAAACCATTTGCTGTAAGATGATAGTCCACCTCTTGACCACCTGTACCCTGCTGTAATATATGCATAAGCTCCATGTACCTGTCATCCTGTTGTTTTTCCTGTAAAATCCGATCGTCTAAGTCTATCCCATAAGAACTCATATCTACTATGTGATTCACATGTACTCTCCTGCTAAGAGCATCTGCGACCCTATTCTCCTTTCCATTGATGTACCTGATCTCAAAGTCAAACTCACTAATCATGGCCAACCATCTAGATTTTCTGGCATTCAAATTTATTTGGTCAAACAAGTATCTCAATCCACTATGATCGCTCATCAATACAAATCTACTTCCAAGAAGATAGTGCCTCCACATCTTCAATGCATGGATGATCACTTCCAACTCAATATCATGTGTCAGATAATTATGCTCATGCTCATTCAGTTTCCATGACTCATAGCATATTGCCTATCCTTCTTTCATAAGGACTCCATCAAGTCCTCTCTTGCAAGCATATATACACACCACAAACTCTTTGTCCGAATCTGTAATCTTTAACACTGGAGAATTCATCAACAATTGCTTCAATTGCTCAAACCTTGCTACATATTCCTTTTTCCATTTAAATTTTTTACCTTGTCTCTACAGTGACTTAATAGGATATACAATGCGAGAGAATTTGTTGATGAACCTCCTATAATAACCTCATAGCCCCCTAAATGATCTTACCTCATCCACATTTCTAGGAGTTTCCCATTCCATGATAACCCTTATCTTCTCTAAATCCACTGCTATTCCTTCCTTGGAAACAACATGTCCCAAGTGATGTACCTTTATCTGAAAGAAATTGCATTTACCGAGCTTAGCATACAACTAATACTCTCTCGACAATCTCAACACTACTGCTAAGTGTTTGACATGCTCTTACTAATTCTTAGAATATATTAAGATGTCATCAATGGGTACAATAATAAACTTCTCTAGATTAGGATGCAACACAGTATTCATCAAGCACATAAAGGTAGTTGGAGCATTAGTCAAACCAAATGGAACTACAACAAACTCATAATTCCCATACATAGTCCGAAATTTGTCTTGTATACGTCCTCTTCCTTGATGCATACTAGATGATATCCTAATCTCACATCAATCTTCGAGAACATTGTTTCTCCCTTCAACTGATCGAACAAGCCATCAATCCTTGACAACACATATCGGTTCTTGATGGTCACCTTGTTCAAATGCTTGTAATCAATGCATAACCTGAGAGTGTGATCCTTCTTCTTCACAAACAACATCGATGCATACCAAGGTGATACACTTGGCCTAACATATCCTTGTCAAGCATTTTCTTCAACTATAGGTTCAGCTCTACTAACTTTGGTGTGCTCATCATGTATGATGCCTTTGATGTTGGTGTTGCCCCTGGTACCAACTCAATGGAAAATTCCACTTCTCTTTGAGGCAGAAACTCTGAAATCTCTACTGCAAACACATCCTAAAACTATTGTAAGATCGAGTACTTACTCAATACCTCTGCATCCCCAACATCCTTACCCTTATCACTAGAAATATGTACTGCAAAGAACACACACCCTTTTCTGCGACTGTGCTTTTCCTATATATATGTCACCATTCTAACTGATGCTTCCTTCTTCTTACCTTGCAAGATCCTCTATTCTCCATTGTCATCCAAAAACTCAATATATCTGTCATAAAATTCCACCTTAGTCCTATGAAGATACAACTAGTTCATACCCAAAAGCATACTATATGATCCCAATGATAATACATTCAAATGTGTTGAGGTAGGCATACCATTCAACTCGAATGCACAAGCTCTTACCCAGTGATACACTCTCTTCTTTGTACTTGTAGCCAACTGCACTAACCAGGATTTTGCATGCACTTATTTATTCAAACCACACTTATCCACCAGGTCAGGACTAACATAACTATAATTAGATCCAGGGTCAATCAAAATGGAAACAACTTGATCACAAATCTTACCGTCCATCTCGATAACAGTTTCCTGGTGATCTTCCTGCTTGTTATCTTGTGCACTGTAAATCTGAGGCCTACCACCTTGATTCTATGGACAGTCTCTCTTAAGATGCTCCTTACCACATGTCCAACACTGCAACTTGTACCATCACCTTTATTTTTCTACCCTCCATGTTGTGACCCATTAAAATTCTTGTAAGGTGCAACATTTTCTTTCTCACTTGCATCCTAAGGCCTTGTTCTTTTCAGCTTCCATTTACCTTTAGCTTTTTCTTTCCCTTTCCAACCTTGCTGAGATTTTGTCTTACTCTTTGACTGCTCATAAAAATGCTTCAATTTCCCAATAAATTCCTCAATCGACTGAAGCTCATCATAGTCAATCCGATCTCTAAATTCTAATGGAAATCCACCAAAAAATATTTGGACTTTGGCCTTCTCATCCTTAAGATATTGCACATAATTCAATAACTCCAAGTACTTAGTCGTGTACTCCTCATCTATCATCGATCCCATATTTAACTCATAAAACTCCTTGGCTTTGTTGTCATAGTACCTCTCTGACAAATACTTCTTCTTGAAAAGTCTCTTGAATTCATGCCAACTCAACTCCTCTGTCCTAATGTCTCTAACCCGCTTCACATATTCCCACCAGATGTTTTCTTTCCCTTTGAGGCTGAAGATAGCTATTATGGCCTTCATATTCTTTGTGTATTCATGCAACTCAAATAATTTCTTCATCCCAAGTAGTCATGCTTTTGCATCCTCCGGTTTCTTCAAATATCCATCAAAGGTAGGTGGCTTTGATTTCTTGAACTCATCTGGAAAATATCCCTGTCACTCCTCCTGTAAGGATGATAACGATAACGATCATAGTTCCTGTCAGAACCATAACTAGAATAGAACCTATGTCCATCACCCTTCTTATCCGGAGTATCCAAAATATTTTAATCTCTGATCATGTAATCTCTATTCAACCTGTGCCCACCATGAGATCTACTTCCATATGCCCCATTTTTCCTATCCTCCTGCCCATGGCTGATCCAAAGAGGTCCCTTTTTCTACAATTCTGCCAAACTTTGTAGGATTAATGCATTAAATTCTGCTTGTTTCCCCTGTGCCTAAATTTTTTTGTCATTATATGCCTTGCAATTTCTTATTTCTGCCTTAAAACTCCTTAATGTGTCTGATAAGTCAAAAGAATTCCCAACATTGTGCTACTCATCTGATCCATAGGGAGAGTCTCGTGAACTGTAGTATATCATATTTCTAGTCATATTTGATCTCTTTCCTGCAAGTACACCATGTCAGCTAAAACCAAAACATAACATAATCAACATACCTTAGTATAGTTCAGGGAAGGATATCTCATCTGCAAGATCAACCAAATTAGCACGATACATGTATAATCATAATCATATCAACTTATAATCATCATTTCAACCATTATCCAGTTATCAATGCATGACCATATCAACCACATACCATGACCTCATGAAAAATAACTATCACCATGTTAATGTATGCATAACAATATATAAGCACTAACATGCATAACCAATGCATAACCGACATACACTCATGACGACCACATCCAACAACACACCATCAACTTTCACATGGAAACACCACTGCAACCATGACCACCACCATGCATACACAACAAGTACATAGAGCACAATCATAGAGAACACATGTATGCAACCGATGTGAATGCATGACCAACACACTGCCCATCCATTCTAAGGGGTGAACCATGCCCTGATACCACTCTATAACACCCTCCTCCCACATTTACCCAAGTTAACCGGTCTGCTAGGGTAAACATGTGACAAGAGGTTATTGTGATGTGATTCAGCTCCCCATGTACAATTAAGGAAGTGGAACCGACAAAACCAAACCAATCTGGCCTTCCACACATGCCACAGAACCTTCAGGAGCCAACCAACCCTTCCAAGTGACCAACCCCTACGGTAACTTGAAATTTCATTGATCTGGACCCCCAGGCGCTCCTATGACAAGCCATGCATGCGACTGAGGCCTTCCAGTCACTCCCACATCAAGGGCATGCTAGCGACTGTGGACTTTTTCATCTAGTTCTCAGCCAACAACCCTAGATTTTGTGCCACTTTTTCAGGGCCAGGACTCGGGCCACTGCCCAGAACTTCATGAAACCTTCAGAAATTATAAATGACATTAAAATAAAGGTACTAATGCAAACACTTGATCAATGACTTGACTTGACCCTTACTAGACATGACAAACATTTCTTAAAACATGTCACAAATATGTAATCTATAGGTCATAACAACATATCTGAGAATAGGGGTCTCATACTTATCTGAGATTCATAAAGAAGCATTGTTGCCATATCACAATAGTTACATTATCATCTATTAGGTCATATATTCATTATACTTTCAATCACTAATCAAAACACGATGAGAGCCATACATCAAGTATGTCATCAAACATACTCATAACCAACATATAACCAACAGAAATAACAAGGATATAACAGCCATAAGAATCACATATAAACCAGAATAATTACACATGAAATACCAAGGAGAAAGAACTAGTATTAAGGAATGCAAAATCCAACTAGGTATGGGACTTCCATGAACCACCTGATCATAGATTGGCTGAACTAAATTTTTCTTTCGGCCAATCACCCCCGTGTCATATTCCAAGCTTGAATGTGGAAATCAAAACCAAACCAAACCAAGTTTCCACAGGCTTTACCACAATCCCCACTAGATCACTAGGCCCTAAACAAGCATGGATGCCACTGGGTTTCTCCACCTACACCGTGAGGAAATTTCCTGCCTCCTAGTCTCTAGGATTTACCGTATATCTCGCCATATAATGGTCAAGGACTCGTAGTCCTAATCAAGACTCCACCCTCTAGGATTTAGTGTATATCCCATTCACTGACTAAGGATTCCTAGGCCTGATTGAGGGCACATACTGTTGGGCATGGAATCCCCACACAGCATGTTTTAGGGCTCAAAGCCCAAGTTTTGGTCAAATGTATTGTAAGACTCTGCGAATTGCGGGCGCGGAGCGTGAAGTATAGGTTGAGTCATAAGGTTGTCCGCCCTAAGTATTGTAAAGTAATGTAAAATCATGTCAGCCTACCCATGGTCCGCGAACCATGGGATTGTATAAATAGAGCGAGGCTCTAAGTTGTAAAGGCATCGAAGAAGGGAGATAGATGAATACGAATGGTTTGAGCATAGAGTAAGAGTCTAAGTGTATTGGGTCGTAGTAGTAGGAAGAGGCTCTACAGCTGAGAGCGTAGAAGCCTAGTAGAGTCCGCAGCTGAGTGCGCAGACCCCTGCAACTGAGTGCGCAGGGCGGTGTCGAGTCTGTAATCTTGAACAAAGAATAATAAAGAGAAGTTGATTCTAATTTCTGTGCATCTGCTTGCGTATTGCCTTCTTTACTTTTATATTGCTTTGTTTATCGCACGCACTTATATGGTTACTGGATATACTGTTAATTATCACTAGTCTTACACCAATAAGTTGAGTAATCGAGTAATAACAGATTAGGTAAGCAAGGAACTTGGGTATAATATGGATCAGGCCCCGAGTAGGGTTGTGCAGAAGCAGCATCGCAGGTTGCAAGGGACCAACAGGTGCACGTAGCGACGTGCACGCAGGGTCAAACTGCGAACCCCTAGAAGCTCATCAGACATCCCCAGGGTGCGGAAACCTGGTTCTAGCACCCTCCCATACTACTTTGAGTGAGACTTCAGTCCGCACTCCATGGACTATTTCCGAAAGGGCCAGTAGTACTGGGATTTGCTTGGCTAAATCACCTCTGAACCTAGGTCAAGCCCATACAAGCCAACAAATGGTTTCATTGCTAGGATCGGGATCTGCATAAGGGATGTCTGATGTCGTGCCACTGGAATCCAACAAAGAAAGAAATTGAAGAGTGGTTGGATAAGAATATTCACAAGTTCGTGGCGTAGGAAAACAGAAATCCACAAGTATCTAAGGAACAACGGTTGGAGTGCTACTTGTATATGGAAATCCACGAAATTTTCTTTGCATCCCTTCCTTTTGAGCTATATGAGTGGATCGCGAAGCTAGCAGACATTCAGGGAAGGTGTAGGCTCGACAAACCAATCATGTGGACTCCGGAATTGGTGCGCAAACTAGCAGCGTCAGGAGATAAGATCGCGCGAGTTGTGGACCATTGGCTCGACCGAATTATAGGAGGATTTATCACTGAGTTCGATATGGACACGACCATCAGCTACAGTGAGGCAGAGCGACGTTTCCTCAAGGGACCGCGAGGTATGTATATTAAAGCTTTGAACACTTGAATTAAGATGCTATTGTGTGAAAATAGGGTTATGCAAATAAATTAATTTTTGGGACTACGCGAAGTGGGAAGATCTATAGAAGCGGAAGTAGTGAAAAATTGGAAACCAGTCTCTTAATTTCCCCCTCGCGGGAAAGCAAGGAAGAGCTCGCGAAAGTTTCTCCAAGAAGCGTGGTCAGTTTGATAAGGCAGCGCATTCCGTGTTTACCACCTCCACATACACTACCACCTGTCTCACCATCCTCACCTCCATCCCCACCCACCCCACCTCCGCCACTACCACAGTTCAGTATGGAAAGTGCGATCAAACTACCAGTATTCAGAGGAGTAGGGAATGAAGATCCAGACCAATTCTAGTTCGTGGTAAGAGCTATATGGGAGGCACAAGTCATCGCAAATGACAATATTAGGAAGGCTACGCTAGTGAGCGCATTGCAGGATCGCGCATTAACATGGTACATCAAGCATTCTAATGACCATCCAAACATAGCAATCACAAAGATCCAGGTCGCGCTGAACAGGGAATTTAGCAGGCCAAAGTCGGAAACACAATCAATCATTGGGTTTAAGGAGATCACGATGCTCCTAGGTGAGACCCCCTGGGATCTGGACCAAAGACTGAAGGGTATGATTCGCGAAGCCAACATGACGCTAACGGATGGACAGCACTGCACATGGTTTGTAGCATCACTGACACCGCACTTAAGGACGGCGTTGTCACAGCAAAAACTTTCCACCCAGGCCGAAGCTTTAGAGATGGTGATGAGATTACATTAGACCCCTATACAAGACCCTAGTCTGGGAGTCTAAAAAATCCACGCGCAACTGCAAAATCTATGTCTGGAAATGAAGAGTTTGAAAATAGGATAGGATACCTCAGCCAGAGGCGCGCGAGCAAGTATGGTGCATAAAATTCAAAGGCCGTGGGCATTACAAAGACCATTGTCCAGTGTTCGCAAATTACTTGGCAGGAGGACGATCGATGCCGTTAAGACCTGAGGCACAGTCAAGCCCGAGCATGGTGCCTGCATTATGGTGCGCAATCTGTCAGATAGGAGGAAAACACATAATTGTCATCTATTGCATAAATATACACAGACATCCCAGCAATTGTTTTGTAACTTCTACAGGTCGGTAGGCCATGATGAGCGCACCTGCAGAAGCTATGAACTAATGATGGATCGGACTCTTGTTTATAGGGTGTAGACCAAAACACGAGCCCTTGACCCGAATGCAAGAATGGCGAGCACTGGATTTCAGGGGCGCGGTTGAGGTCCGGGTGGAATGGGACCAAGGCACTATGCCTGCGATTGTACAAACCCGACAAGGACATCATGTTTGTATTGTACTCAGTTTGATCATAAGGCAGAAGACTGCCCTACATTAATAGCGAGACTACGCGA
Organism: Pinus tabuliformis; assembly: GCA_031772625.1. Taxonomy (NCBI): domain Eukaryota; kingdom Viridiplantae; phylum Streptophyta; class Pinopsida; order Pinales; family Pinaceae; genus Pinus; species Pinus tabuliformis. The sequence continues at coordinate 1,247,619,478 of CM062811.1, forward strand.
AAAGGGGGTACTTCAGCCCCCTCTGACTCAAAATTTGCAGATGATGAGATATGAACCACGCGAAGAAGACCCGAATGTAAACATGATGCTCAGGAGTGGTGTGACCATTAGTGATGATAAAGGGAAGCAGCTAGAAGAAAGTGCGTGGGCTCACAAGGCTCCTACAAAGGAACTCGAATTTGATTTAGAACGTGCGAAGGAGACATTCATGGAAGCTAAGAAGAGCTTCATGGAGGCCTCCACTTCAGGTATTCAGGATCAATTAGAACTAGGAATGGATCCTTCAATGCTCACTACCTTTCTGGATACATGCATGAAATTGCTACGCGACAGTAAGGTAGTAAAAGGACTACAGGAACTTATCACTAGGTGCACGGGGTCAGGAGAACCGCGCATGGTCCGGAAACTTGGAAAGCATGCATTGTGCACAGGAAGGGAAATGAGATTGACTGCGCAAATCGGTGAGTATGAAATGGATCAAGTAATCCCAGATCTAGGATCGAACGTGAATGTACTGCCAAAACAAACATGGGAACGCATGGGCAGATCCGCGCTACAGTGGTCTCCTATTCAGTTATGAATGGTGAACCAACAGAAGATCTTGCCCATGGGAAGATTGCAAGGGGTAACAGTATATATTGAAGATGTGAGCATGTAAGCGGATTTTGAAGTGATAGAGATTATCGATGACAGTAATCCCTATCCCACACTACTAGGAATCAACTGGGCCACTGATATGAACGGAGTCATAAATCTGAAGAAGCGCAAAATGATCTTTGAGAAAAAGTCACTACACGTAGTAGTACCGCTAGATCCAGCCAAAGGAGCGCAATACACTAAACCGGTGCGCGACGACAATAGTGATGACGATCTCGATTGTATTTACAAGATAGCTACGCGAGAAGAGGATTGGGTGAATCCAACTGCAGATGGAAGGATTTCGTGGGAGCGCGAAAGTTCCTGCACCTCATATTCAAGCGAAGAGATAGAGTGATGGAAGAATCGGTTGCACGAAGTAACAACATGATGGTTAGATCACTACGCTGCATGACAATAGAAGCAAGGGATCTGCCAACATACGATGGGTTAACAGCAGTGGATGAATTCTTGAGCAAATTTGAAACCACAGTACCAGAACAGCAGCAGTTCAATGTGCTAAAGTGGGCATTGTGTGCGACGCCCGCACAATGGTGGGGTACGCATCAAGGAAATTTTGAGGACTGATGCGGATGCAGAAGGATGATGTGCCTACACTTTGGAAAACCCCAGCTCAGAACACGAGCCAGCTAGCAGGGGTGGAATGACTTGCGCACCCACCTTTCCCAATGGGTACGGACATATGTTGTACAGCCTGCACAAGCGCACACCACTCCCAGAATAGAGAATCGGAACAAACCGCAGCAGCAGGAAAGGCGATGCGCACTACCAATTATCCACAAAGAAGCATTCGATAGGGTGTGCGAAGTACTGAACAGGGTTCACCAGGCAAGACACACTGATTGGGACCTGCGCATACCAGCGGTTCGATGGGCCTATAGGACCATGTGCAAAACCCTAACCGCGGAAATGATTCCAAAGGTGCGAAATAGAGTAGAGACCATAATTTCTAAAGAGAATGCAAAGAGGAATTTGCACGTAATAGCTCCCGTAGTTTTAACAGTACGCAAAGACCAGGATGAAGAAATCACACAGCTACGTGAGGTCAAACACATAGACATTCAGGAAGCCATTCAACGAGGGAACCTTAGACTTCGTGAACTCGAAAAAGACCAGGTATGACTGAGGAAGAAAAGCATTTTGATGGACGCCGAGATCAAGAGGCTGGAAAACGAGGTCAAGCAAGCATGTCTCGTCGATAAACCAAGGATGACAAAGCAAGGTGCAGATGATCATACCACTGGATTAGAAGATTGTTGCCAAGAATTTATGACTCTACTGCCATGGCTACGACCACACCTCACTAAACGCAGTAACCAGGGGAGCGCACTACATATAGTAGAACGCGTAGGACCGGCTATCGTGAAGGCAATTGAGGAGTTTCCGCAGATTATACTGGAAGGTAAGGTGAAGTCTCGCACAGGTGGTGCGACCACCTAACTAGCCGTAGGGAGCACAGTCTCAGCACTCCAGGCAGTTGAAAGAGAGCACGAGACTATAAAAGAGGTTGTTTGGGAGGTGCGCGCAGAATTAGCATGTCACAAGGTTCGCGACCGTGCACGGGGGGCTGCGCTGCCGTTTGGGTAGGCTGGGAAGTGACCGTTGGTGTCACTATTCATGACGGGATGTCCGATTTAAGGCAAAAGGGAGCGGGCGGCGAGCATTTAAGACACGAATTAAGGGCAAGATTTGGGGCAATCTTCCACCAAGAAAGAATTGATGGCCCAGAATTGGGGGGAAAGATAGAATTTGAATTCAAAAGGCGCTATAAGACTCTAGGGGCTAGCCACGAGACAACATTTGTTCACTTGAGATTTAAGCAGTTGATTAGAGCACAGAGTGGTGAGCACCGAGTGACATTTGAGACCTAAAGTTTACGAACGACCACAGATAGTTCAAACAGGATGGAGGCTACCAGGAGAGGTTTGAGCTCTGCAAAAGGAACCACCAACGAGGTCGCACAAAACCCCATGGTACATGATGTTCCCAAAGATACTGGGGTCACGCCAGAAATCCTGAAATCGCCTCGGACGCCGAGGCCCAAGAAATATAAGCAGGCAGCGGGACCAATCCGCATGTCCCCGAGGAATCCGCGGTTCGGAAAGCTCTCGATGGAAGAAAAGGGCAAGGCTGTCACCATTGAGACAGATGATGAGGAGGAGGACCTACAAGCTCTCGTCGATGAGATAGAGGAAGTAGAGGACATGGAAGAGGACATCCAGCCGGTGCGCTCTGTAGTGAAATTACCCGAGTACGTCCCTCCATGGAAAGGGAAAACTAAGATACCAAAGGATCTGGATGCCACCAAGTGCACACTCCAGACCCCGCTCCTCCCTGATGGAATTGTGTTTGAGGGATTGCACCTAGGCCACGTGACCACAATGAAGTTTGAATATTGGGACCTTACAGACAGCGAGAAGTTCCCACACTTAGAGATGGAAAGCCTCATGAAGCAGAGCATGGAGGGGCCAGTCACAACATTAGAGTTGCGAAAATGGCTGCACGGTGTGGAGAAGGCTGGATTGCTTCATCTACTATGGATTCCACACTTTCACCGCGTGCCTATCACTATTTTCATCATCAAGCAACTGCTTTTCCTAGTGCACGATGGGTACTTATGGCTGGAGGAGCCTATTCCCATCACGGCGGATCTCATCCATAGAATTTCCTAGCTCCCCTGTAAGGGAAAGGACCCCGCAGCGATAGCAGGAAAAAGTAGAGATTTGGCACTCGCGGAGGCCATGAAGAAAAAATACAAGCTTGAGAAGAAAAAGAGGGGTTACGCAATCAGCAGCATCAAAGATAAAGGGGTATGCACAGCCACCCAACTCCTGGCTGGGAAGGTAATGAGAAAATGCCGCAGCGATGAGGTACTAGCGCCGATAGTTGCATTGGCCGAACAATGCGTAGAGGGGGTCCAATTCAACAGGGGCGAGTGCCTCTATGAGGAATTCTTGACCAACTGCAAGACCTTCCACTACACGTGGTTGCTCTTGTTCATTTTGCTGGTATCGGGAGAACTGCCAAAGGACAATCAGTTCCCGAGCATTGAACAGGACTTACCAGAGGCTGCAAAGTACGCGTCACTCTGGGCTACCAAGGACGCGAAGTGGATTCGTGAGATAAAGATCTTTTGGGTGCTCATGGAGGCGAGCATTCGGATGTGGATCAATAGAAGGTCGTGCATGTCCCCCACAGTGCACAACAGTTTGCGGAGCTTCGCAGACTTCAAGGCGGACATGCATAATATTTACATCAAGGTGCGTAAGGATCCGGCGCAACAATGGACCAAGCTCCCCTTCATCTCCATTGATGATACAATTTTTTCAATGTTAGAATCATGGCCTCTCGAGTGGCGCACCCCGGATCTAGTGGAGCTGGATAGGAAAGCCGCACAGAAAAGAAAGGATGAGGCCAAGTTGTGCGTCACGAAGTTGGCCGAGAAGATGCGCAATGAAAAAGTGGTCGCGAAGGTAAGGGCAGTCCGCGAGGCAGCAAAGGCAGTCGCAGAGCAGGAAAAGGTCGTCAAAGTAGCAGCAGCAACGCAGACAATAGGGGCGGCAACAACGCAGGAATAAGAGGACCCAGAATTGTCTACAGGACAGGAGGCAATGGACACAAACTTGGTAGAAGAAGGCGCAGACCTGGGCACAACTTCCACCCAACTAAAAAGGCCGCGCATCACAAAGAGATCGGGTCCACGAAAAAAGGTCAAGGCCTCCAAATTGGCCATCAACCCGATCACATTAACAGAAGGCGACCTCTACGACATCGACGACACGGTTCGCGAGGTCACCAAGGAAGCGCTCCAAGAATCCATGTTGGAGCAGTAGATTGTGTTGGGGGCCCTAAGGGCGCAGCTACAGGAACTACAGGTGTGGCCCCCACAGGAAGGAACTGTAGCCACCTACGGCACAGCAGGCACATCAGCAGCGGAGCAGCTGCTACGCGCAAAGATGGCCAACACCATAGTGCTATCGGAAGGGGTGCTAACAGCAGAGAATGAGGTCGACAGAGCCATGGTGGGCAGGATCAAGGGACTTGGCCTTAATTTGGTTGTCCTTCTATGAGACACACTGTACCAACTGCAGGATAGCATAATAGCATAGCTCCGCGCTAGGGAGGGCCACGCGATTCAGGTGATGAGTGAGCAAAAGATCAATAGCGAAAAGTTCAACCTATAGCATGACGAACTGGTGTCACAAAACCAACAGATAGTGCAGGCAATTGATGAAGCATTCCAGCGAGTCCCAGAGTTGTCCATCATTGCAGACCTACCAACACAAATGCAGATCCACTGTCTAGCAAGTGGAGTCCGAAATGCATGCGAGGAAACCACGCATTTACAGTTGGAGTTGAATCTCCAGATTGTCAAGTTGCGGCTGAAAGCGCAACCTTCCACTCCTCTAGAAGTTAGAGAGTAGCGCATTAGCGCTATTCAAACAGGACTGGAAGAAATTGGATGGGCAATGCAGGACTGTACCGGTATGTTGGACCAAGCCTTTGGCGTCCTCACATCCTTGCAAGAGGACCCCAACATACAATGCCTAGAAACAGAGGCGTGCGAGCTTCAGGAGCAATATGATAATGTATGAGGAACTACACAGATAGTCGTCCTCACTCAATGGATGGCAAAGATGTAGCAAGCAAGGGCACTAAAAGAGCATGTGATACTGCAAGACAGAAAGAGGCACTTCTCAAAGCACGCATCCAGCCATGGATTGATGAGGACTTCACCATTACAACAGATATCGAGGGAAAGCTCACACAGATGTAGGGAATCCACGTGCTAAGGCAGGCAGTTGATCCTCATAAAGAAGCATCGGAAGAGTGCATGCAGCAGGTCCAGCAAACCGTAGAACAGTGCGTCGCAGACGTCCGAGCAGTACAGGGCCAGTTGGAGGGGCTCCACACCAAGATTTCCGTGCCAACAGAGTCACTCGGGATGAGTCACGATGATTGTGTAGGGGGCCTATTGGGCATGTAATCCCCCCACAAATTGTTTTAGGGCTCAAAGCCCAAGTTTTGGTCAAATGTATTGTAAGACTCCGCGAATTGCGGGCGCGGAGCACGAAGTATAGGTTGAGTCATAGGGTTGTCCGCCCTAAGTATTATAAAGTAATGTAATGTCATGTCGGCCTACCCATGGTCCGCGGACCATGGGATTGTATAAATAAAGTGAGGCTCTAAGTTGTAAAGGCAACGAAGAAGGGAGATAGATGAATACGAATGGTTTGAGCATAGAGTAAGAGTCTAAGTGTATTGGGTCGTAGTAGTAGGAAGAGGCTTTGCAGCTGAGTGCACAGAGGCCTAGTAGAGTCTGCAACTGAGTGCGCAGACCCCTGCAGCTGAGTGCGCAGGGCGGTGTCGAGTCTGTAATCTTGAACAAAGAATAATAAAGAGAAGTTGATTCTAATTTCTGTGCATCTACTTATGTATTTCCTTCTTTACATTTGTACTATTTTTTTTATCACGCGCACTTATATGGTTACTGGATATACTGTTAATTATCACTAGTCTTACACCAATAAGTTGAGTAATCAGGTAATAACAGATTAGGTAAGCAAGGAACTTGGGTATAATGCGGGTCGCACCCCGAGTAGGGCTGCGCGAAAGCAACATCACAGGTTGCAAGGGATTAATAGGTGCGCGTAGCAATGTGCGCGTAGGGTCAAACCGCGAACCCCCAGAAGCTCATCAGACATCCGCAAGGTGCGGAAACCTGGTTCTAGCACCCTCCCATACTACTTTGGGTGAGACCTCAGTTCGCGCTTTGCAAACTGTTGCCGAAAGGGCCAGTAGTACCGGGATTTGCTTGGCTAAATCACCTCTGAACCTGTGTCAGGCCCATACAAGCCAACACATACCTCTAGGATTTATCGTATATCCCGCCATTCACCGGTCAAGGATTCCTATGCCCATCGAGGCACACAAAATTTGGCTTTACCACAATCCAAGTTCGGTCTAGGGATTCCTAGGCCTTGTGTTCTTTCTTTCAAAGACCACCTCACTCAGTTTCAAAACCATCCGGTAATCCACCTCAGTGAAATACACGAGAACCCATCACACCATGGCTATCTAAAAATGGAAAGGCAAGGCTGAAGAATACTGCCACACATGGCAAAACCCATGACAATGACAACAAGAGAACCAATACACACATGCATGTACCATGCATGCCAAATTTAACAAGGAAATCAAACATGCAAATGATCCCGATGTAGTTGCTTGATCCCACTCTTCCTTTCTTGATCCTTGTTTTACTTTTCCTTCTTGGTCCTTCCTTTGCTTTGCTATATCCAATGCCAGAGTGCTCCAAGAAAGCTCTAAGTATCCAAGAGTGTGTGAGAGAGAATAGAGATAGAGCTCCAAAACTAAACTGACAAAAGGTACCAACTGATCCTCACAAACCTCTTTATTAATGAGGACTCTATTTTCTTCAATTTTCCATTATTTTCCTTCATTTTCCTCCTCACATGCAACCTGTGACCTTTCACCTTCCTTTTCTCCTATTTTCCTTTATTTTCATAAATAAAATGTCAATTAATGCCTCATGCATTTCCAAAACCTTTGTCAATTTCCTTAACCGTAATAAACCAAATGAACACCCACACTAGGATTTTTTGCCCAACGTTCAGCTAGGAATACGTGTCCCATGACCTTGGTTATTATTTTTCATTTATTAACTTTATTACGTGGAATTTTGAGCAGGGTTGTTACAGATATGGATTGAGATATGTATCAAATAATGAAGTACAACTGCAAGGATATACAAATATAGATTTAGCAGATAATGCAGAAGACAGGAAGAGAACATATGGATGTTTCTTTAGTTTGGGTTCTGTTGTGATATCCTAGATGAGTAGGAAGCATATGTTTATCACACTTAGCACTGCAAAGGCTAAGTATATTTTAGCCAGTTTGGCAAGTTGTGAAGCAATGTGACTTCAGAAGCTACTCACAAGATTATTTGATCAGATGTTGGAGATGGCCATTATACATTGGGACAATCAAAATTTGTGTGAAGGTTTCAAAAACCCTAATTTTCCATGACAGATCGAAGCACATTAAGATCAAGTACCATTACATTCAAGACTTGGTACATAATGGAGTAGTGAATCTCCAATACCTTTCTATGGATAAGCATATTGTTGACATTCTCACAAAACCTCTATCCAAAATGAAGTTTGTCTACTTCAAGGATAAGCTTGAAGTGGTTGAGAATGCTCCCTCGGTTAGAGGGAGTGTTGATGTTGTAGCATCAAGGGAAAATATTCTCCTTAGGTCAAGGGTATTAACCAGGTGTCATGTAATTGGGCTAGGGAGATTGGCCCAAAAAGCATCATGGCTTGGATTTCTCCCCTAATCAAAAGGTTCTGACCATATTGCCAAGGGTTAAATGGGTAATGGGTATAGTGACTACCCGATAGCATCGAGCAAGTGTTTTACCATTCAAGTATCATGTGACGACATGAGGGAATGGTAAATTGGTCTAGGGTTTCACAATTGGTCAAGTATTCTGACCTGGTTCCAAGTGACAACTTGGATAATTGGTGACTCAAGACTAGTATTGTGTTTACTCTGGTCAAGGTGTGCCTAACCATGTCTCCAAAGGGTATTTGGCTAGTGGATGAATAGATCCTTTGCAAAGGATTTTTGGCTAGTGGGTAACTAGATCCTTTACAGTATGTTGATGCAAGATGATTTCTACATGGTTCTAGGATAGAGCATGAAGTGTATGGATACATTAACATTTCGGTCTCATTCAATATTTTCTTGGGATGGAGAAATTGTTCAACAAAGAGGAAATTTGAGGAAGTTAAGGTGATTAACTCCCTAACTGAGAGGGAGTGTTGATTTTTTGGGTAACTGTCGTTGTTATTCCCCAGCTACAAGTTGACCCATAAAAGGAGGGAAATTAAAATTTAAAATTTGAATTAAATTGATCAAGTCAAGTCCTCAAGTTTAGGTCAGCCTAGAAAAAGGACACGTGCCCCTTGAGCATCTCATGACCACTATAAAAAACCTCCTTCAGTTTAGACAATTCGAATCAACAATTCATTTGATTTTTTGTTCACACGTGCAAGATAAAGAGAGAAGAAACCTTGTAAAGTTTGACTAGTGTTGACCAACTTTCATTGGGTTTTATGAGGTGTGTTTAACTTGTGTTAACCAAAATAATTATGGGAAAGTTGATTGAGTTTCTAGGCAGTTGCAGGAGGCAAAATTTTGACTTTTTGAATAGGTTTGACTTGTGATAAATTGTTGTTATGGGTTGACCAAGTTTAACTTAAAAAATGTCAGATTATACTTTTATGAATTGGATCATTTCTCTTAAGAAAAGGTTGTTGGGTTTTTATTGAGGTTGGGTTCTCCTAGGGTAAATTTGTGTCTCTTTTGTGCTTGGTTGTCTCTTTATGATCCTATTGTAATTATTGCATTACTATTGATATTTTATATGTATAATTGCTTAATAATATATGTGGCATAAGACAACTTGATTAAGAAATCATTGAAAAGTAATTATCATATTAGAAGATCAATTTTCTTATAGGAAATAAACATATAATACTATTTGATATAGTCACTTCCCAATAGATTAGTTCATGTAGTTTTCATATATAGTGCATGATACCTTTAAGATCGCACAATATTAGATTGATAATTGAAGTGAGCTCATGGGGTTCAACAATATATTGTTGTAATTCTATAGCCTTTCATCCAAAATATTGAAAACTTTGTGGTTCCCACTTCCCTTATTACATCTAAGTTTCAAGTAACAATCATAAATGGTGGAACATTGCCCCATCAATGGTCCCTTCATTTAGCTATTATTCACCGAGAGATGGAGATTCCTTACAAAGTCCACATTGTTCAACTACTTACCTATAATAATAATGTGTTCATATGTGTAAAAATTATGAACCCACCATTTACTTAACACTTAGTAGTTAGGAGATTAAAAAGAATGAAAACTAAGCAATTACAGCATGAATTTCCCAAATCCTAAGGAACTTTTCTTCAAGCATAATAAAATCCCTAAGTATGAAGGACAATTATGCTCAATATTATGGAGGATTCTCGAACAACTTTGTCATTCCTACAAATAGTGCAAAAGCAACTCTTAACCTTTTCGATCTTTGTCTTGAGAAAAGCTTTAAATATTTATCATGAGCTTCTTTGTATGTCTATACTTAACCAATTTAATGGTTCAAAAATTCTCGACACTCTTGTGAACAATTAACTTTACAAAATATTATTTTAAGCCCTCTATCACTATTGTCGTTAGTTCCCTCTATGTACCACTATGCTACGATCCCTAAGTAATAACCCACCAAGCATAACAAGATTCCTATGTACCAATGGATTCACTTAAAATTCTATCGAATTTTATGAAAGTTACTCATAGTTAGAAATTTAGAGACCAAAGCAACTTGAAAAATAAATTGAATGCAAGACTATGAAAGCTTTCTCATATAAATTGAAAGTAAACCTAAAGTTTCGTGTGGTATAGGTGAGTCTTCCAAAATGCTTTCTTGAAAGCTCATTGTCAATAAAACTAACATAATTTTTAATATCTTCTTTAAAACAAAATTATAATTAATATAGCGGACACCTTTGTTGGTTACTTTAATTGCTTATTAATCCAAACAACCAAGTGCTACATAAATTGTCAACCCAGGGAAGTCTGTTTATTTCAAAGGCAACTATGCACTATATGTACTCAATCTTAAAAGCAATAAAAGTTGTAGTAAAAACTAGTCACACCTTGCTTTAAGCAAACTAAAGCTCCACTCTGAGTTACAGCAAAAACAATCTATTGCAGACAACTACCAAAGAATGCTTAATTTCATTAAAGGAGTAATCTAATGAAAAAGAATCAATCTGCAAAGGAAAGCACTAGCTATGCTGTAACAGAGAACAGGACCCTATTCCCAGAGCGGGAATCTTCAGCACCTATTTCTGATTACCAAGCTTGCCAACTCACTCTGTAAACTCAATTGCCAATGAAACACTCATGAATTAACTGTGGACAAACGAAGTAATGCAGCAATCAATTGGAAAGGAAACAGAGTTTCAGCAATAATGCAAAAACAATATTCAGTAAACAGTATTGTTAACAAGGCATGGATAAAAGACACACTTAACACACTGCAGAAATATAATGGGTGAATCTTGTGATGAAGGTGGGCCCTGTCCTTCCCACAAGATTCCCCAGGAGACAAGAACTAGAAAAAAATGTTCAAAACAAGATTTTATTCATCCATCAATATGTCATGTTACAAAAGGATTCCAATTCTGTTCCTTCAACTAGACCTTTCCCCGCAGTCTGTTCTTTCCCCTCTAATGTAGATGTCTCCTCTTTTTAAAGAGGAGACATCTATTACAACAGGTTACATTGTAAGTCCTATTTTAACCCAATATACAAAAATAGGGAAATCAGTTTTCCCATCAACAAAATGCTATTACAGTAATGTTGTCTTTGGATCATGGTCGTTACATCTAGTGTAGTAGCTCCTTCAGTGATCTTCTTCTATTGCTGTCAAATCTAGAATGCAAATCACAACTATTTTAGCCACGAGATTTGTGCGTCGTTCCTACTGTTTTAGCAACTGTAGAAGTAATCTTGCAATCTCCCGGCAGTTTCAGCAATGTGGACTGCACATCGTTCTTTAACTGTTCAGCAACTATCAATTCAATGATTAACTATGAAGATAGCATAATTATATGTAAAATAATTAAACGTATAGTGATGAGAAGAAATATTGTGTACCTTTGGAATAATTGGGTTAAAACAATAACAAGGACTTTAAATATAGGTTGAAAAGGATGACATCATAGCAAAATGTATGGTCAAAAAGAGACAATATGAGGTCCTAACATCCCCCCCAACTGAAAGGGTTGCATGTCCTCATGCAACTTTTACTCTGAGTCTGAGTCCGAGTACTGGGATGTACAGTGCAAATTACTTAGACAGTAAGTATAGAAGGTGCTATCAACCAAATCTCTGAAACCCTGGACATTCTGTAATCTCTGCCATGCTGCGAGCTCCTCCTTTTTGGACAACCTGAAGTAAGCCTTATATTGTTGTGCTGGCAGCCATAGAAGAGGGAAGTGAAAATGATATCCTAACCATTTTTCGGCACACTGTTGAATGCATTTGACATAGTTAGGTAGCCGTGAAATTGCTGTTTGAAGATTAAGAGGGTTAAAGGGATGATATTCCTTTCTCTCCTTAGGGCACTGTTCCCAAAATAGGTTGTTTGCCTGTAAGGCAAGAGCTCCCTTGGCTTTGACATAATGTTGGCAATATTTTAAGACTACTACCTGTAACTCTCTGATATGCTCGGTCATTCCTGGTTCCCTTAAAAACCGATGATATTCAGCGACGAAAACAGCAGCATTCTGTGGCTCGGATCGAATCCACAGAAGGTGATTATCTTCATTGTGTTTTGCTGAAAGGAAGGCATTTTTCCACGTGAGCTGATTGGCTAGGAAAGAGACAAAGGCTCTAATCTGAATGTCCCCAACCAGAGGGATCAGATTAAGCTTTCTATCCTCAGGCATGGCTTCATTATGGAGGTATAGTTCACAGAGTAAATTTTGTTCACTGATTGATGCCTCTGTGAATGTTTTGACAAACTGTTGAGGTGTAGATACCTCATGAGGTCGTCCATCTTTGATTTCCTTTACTTGGAAGAACGCTAAGCATTCTGCGAGAAACACAGAATAATTAAAGGATGGTTTCCTGGTGGCCAGTAGTCTTTGAACCAGATCAAACATGAGAGACAATCTAGTTTTTAACTGTTTATTTTCCTTGTTCTGTGCACGAGACTGTTCCAAAACTTCCCAATTTGCATATATATGATTTTTCCATGATAATTTGTGTTCCTGCAAGATCCTTTCTTGTGACATAACATATTCCTTCTTCCATATATCCATTTGTGCTTGAGTGCTTGTGGTCTGAGTGAAGACAGTCTTTGAACGTTGAGGTTCAGTCTGAGTAAACGCAGTCTTTGTGGGCCTTGGTATAGGACTTTTAGTTTTAACAACCAGAGTAGGCCGAGATATTTGTGGTTTAACCTCTTTTTCAAAAATCTTTGAAGGCCCTGCTGGTTCTTGTGTAACAGCAGGGCGTTCCTTTTTAATTGTAACAGAAGTAGATGCAGGAGTGGCTCCAGGCAATGGAACTTCAACTATCTTATAACCAGCTTGATGATAAATATTACCACATTGGCTGCACATGTATTCATTATATCGATCTTTCTCTACACTTTTCTCAGCTGCGGATGTTGCATGAGCTAAAGTATACAAATTAAGCTCTCTCTCATAGGCTTCCCTTGCCATTATTAATTCCTGCTTATAAACCTCGAGCTTTGATTTTAGAAACTCGTTTTCCTGTAGAAGGGAAGCCAAGGTGACTGGGCTTTGTGTAGCAGTCACAGTCTCAGTAGCTGATTCCAGTGGATGGAAGGGCTGTTGTTCCGTAGCAGCTTCATTATCTGCAGCCTTAGCAGGTGGTTTTTGTGTGACATCTGTTGAATCATCAGTTGGTTCTGTAACAGCTATATCATCCTGAGCATCCAAATTTTGCATATCAGCAGATGGTTCTTGTGTGGCAGCTGCTGACTGAGTAGCTGGTTCTTGTGTAACAGCTACAGTTTGTGCAATATCCTGGTTATCTATATTTTGTTCATCAGCAGGTGGTTCTTGTGTACCAATTGCTGAATCAGTAGCTGGTTCTTGTGGGGTAGCTACATCTTGATCATCTGTTTTATGGTCATCAGCAGGTGGTTCTTGTGTAGCAACTGCTGAGTCAGTAGCTGGTTCTTGTGGAGCAGCTACGTCTTGGTCATTTGTTTTATGGTCATCAGCAGGTGGTTCTTGTGTAGCAACTGCTGAGTCAGTAGCTGGTTCTTGTGGAGCAGCTACGTCCTGGTCATCTATTTTATGGTCATCAGCAGGTGGTTCTTGTGTAGCAACTGCTGAGTCAGTAGCTGGTTCTTGTGGAGCAGCTACGTCCTGGTCATCTATTTTATGGTCATCAGCAGGTGGTTCTTGTGTAGCAACTGCTGAGTCAGTAGCTGGTTCTTGTGGGGCAGCTACATGTTGTACATCATCTTGGGTATCTAAATTTGATGGATCAGCAGCTGGTTCTTGTGTGGCAGCTGCTGAATTAGTAGTTGGTTCTTGTGTGGCAGCTACGTTTTCTGAAAGGAATGATGTCACAAAATCCTGGGCATTTTGCATTTCAGTACCCGAGGGTGAGGTAGGTAAAGATTCAGGGCCTTGGGACTGTGGTGGGGTATGGGGTTTTAGGATAATAGGTGGGGAATTTAGGGTGGTGGTCTCAGTTGCTGCTTCAGAAGACGTCCTCATTCGTCTTCGAGGTAAAAAGGCAGGAAGAACAATGGTTTTTCTTTTATGAGTAGTTTTCTTTAGGGTAGGAGGGTCATCAGGAGTGGTAGCTTCTTTGGTTGAGGCCCTTGTTCGTCTTTTTGGTAGGGGCGCAACCTTTTCTTGCCTTTTTCTTTTTAGCTTAGCAATGGGAAGGTTGTCATCAGAATCATCACTAGGGATATGGACAGTGGGAATGGATGATTCAACTAAATTATGGGGTGGGGTCAATGTAGTGGAGGGGTCAATTGGATTGACTGCTGCGGGTGGTGGAATTTCTGGGGAATCAAAGATGCTCCCTGGTTGTTGTGCAGAAGGATTTTCAATTTGCTGAGGGATTCCAGGGGTTTGTTGAGGATTTTCAACATCTAATTGGGGAGTTTGGGCTGCTGTTTGAGGAATTTCAGTAGTTTCTTGGAGATTTTCGGCTGCTGCTTGAGGAATTTTAGTAGCTTCTTGGGGTTCTGGGGGTGGGTTGTTAAGGGGAGGGGGATTCTATTGGGCAAAACCCCTCTGAATTAAAAGTTGGACAAGACGATGATGGGTGAGGGAAAGGAGTGGGTACTTCGCATTCATGCAATAATGTGACATATTCTTCAGACACCCAAGTAGATAGTATGGCATATTTAGCAGTTGACCATGTCTCAAATGATTTAACAACACAAAATCATGCTGATAAACTACCTGGTAATGTCCTTCGCAGGTGAGGTAGTGCTTGACAAACTGTGCAACCGTCGGCCATGGAGGTGGTAATGAATGAAGTGCAACACCCCTGCCCTTAGGCTCAACCTGCTCTCCAGGTAGAAGAAAGTCATGTTGTGCGTTCAAAATGATATGTTTACGACTAAACCATCGAATGCCATCGGCCGGTAAACCTGAAACCTGTGCTATATCATCCTCTGATACTGGAATTCGGACTCCTTGAACAGTAGAGTAGCCTTCCTGTAGATTACGTGCGAATTCAAGGACTTGCTGAGGATCGAATCCCTGGAGCCTCTAAAAATAATCTACCAAGCCTGCCTACTGAAAAATCTGATATACTTCTGGGTGTAATTCCAATAGAGCTGTTGAGCTGGGTTCATTTTGAATAGCAGAACCTCCCATAGTTACTAGCTTCAGTAAAATGCACAGTGCAAAGCCGAGTTACCGCACCCGAAACAGAGTAAATTTTGCAAATGAGGTTGTGACATAATAGGACAGAGATGGGGTGACAAGACATGATCATGGTAAAAAAACGACGGTGATTGGCGTATCGTGAAATGATTGCATAATTTTGGTATTCCCCCCCAACTGCGGCTAAAATGATGAGTTTGAACGTACGGAGATTGTGGTAATCATGTCACAATCTTCTCATTAACTATAGTTTAATAATATTTACACATAACAAACGCATACCTCATGTTTACCTTTGATTGATATTCTGAAAATATAATGTCATTGCTAATAGATCACCAATGGTTATGGAAAAGGGTTTTGAAATATGAGGGTATTTATATGAAAGGCTTTTATAAACATAGGAGGAGGTAGTGAAAGAACAAAGTTATAAGGATCAATAGATGGTTCTCACAATGGAAAGTAATATGTATTCATCCTTTTGAGAAGAATTGATGTTTCAATTACGGGAAAAATGGGAAAAAAATTGGTGTTTTAGGAAAAATGGAAAAAGTTGGTGTTTCAGCAATGGAAAAATTGGTGTTTCAGCAACAGGGAAAATGGGAAAAGTTGGTGTTTCAGCAACGGGGAGAATGGGAAAAATTGGTGTTTCAGCAACGGAAAAATAAAGAGAGATGTTGTTGTAAAGAAAAATAGGAAAATGTTGCTGAGAGGTAATGTGGGGGAATGAGTTGTGAATTGAGGTGAGATGACAATGTTTCCCAAAATGAAACTTGATCCTGCTTGCAATACAATTGTTCTTTTCAACCAGCCTCCCAATCTGAGACCTACAAAATAATAAGTTGTAACATGGCAACCCTTGACAGGGATTATTAGTTAAGAAATCTAATCTAATAAAAAAAATATATAATGCAGAGATTAAATGCAATGAGGGGCAGCAGGCTCCCCCAAAAAGATATAATGTGAATTTGCCATGCAAGTGGCATTAAAATCCTCCTTAGAAATAGGTTGCTGGTATAGATGGAGCCGATACCCATTCACTAACAATGGTGTTCTAGAATCATCAATTGTTAGGAGCCTTATTGTTCCATTGGGAAAAACAGTATCTATCTCATAAGGTCCCAGCCACCTTGCTTGTAATTTTCCTTGAAAAATTTTAAATCGGGAATCATACAATAGAGCCCAATTACCTTTTTGGAACTGCTTATGCTTAATAGTTTTATCATGCCACCTGGTTCTTTGCTGTTGAATCATAGTTGTTTGATGGATGGCATCCAACCTCTTTTCATCCAATTCCTGAAGTTGCTGCAACCTAGCTGTCTATGCATCAGACAAATCAAGGTTAACAGCTAAAGTAGTTCTTAAGGTTTTAATTTCAAACTCCACAGGAAAAACAGCACTTTTACCATAAACCAATTCATAGGGTGAAAAACCTATAGTGTTCCTCCAGGTAGTTCTGTAAGCCCATAATGCTTCAGGCAGCCTTTGAGACCAATCCTTCCTATTCTCCTTCACTGTTTTTGTTAAAATGGCCTCTATGACTTTATTTGTACTTTCCACCTGACCATTAGCTTGGGGGTGGTAAGGTGTAGTCATTTTATGATTAATATGATATTTTTGAAGCGTAGACTTAAAAGCATGAGAATTGAAATGAGGTCCTCCATCTATGACTAGTTCTCTAGGCACTCCAAACCTAACAAAGATTTCTTCAAATAAAAAGGTTAAAACAGATTCTTCATTAGCTCTAGTAAGTGCCTTAGCTTCCACCCATTTAGTCATATAATCTGTACAAACCAATATGTAAACTCTTTGACTGGATGGAGGATTGATGGGTCCTATAAAGTCTAGAGCCCATCTTTCAAAGGGTTCAAGTATTACCTGGGGGTTCAGTGGCATTTCATCTCTATGATTAGGTTGACCCATTCTCTGACAGCTATCACAGGCCTTGACATATTTCTTTGCATCCTTGAAAAGTGAGGGCCAATAATAACCCATTCTGAGAATTTTATGTGTTGTTCTCTTATCAGCAAAATGCCCTCCACAAGGGCCATCATGACAAGCCTTCAGTATATCATAAACCTCATATTCTCTAATGCATCCTCAAATTTCCTAATCAAGCCCTGTATGAAAAAGACACCCACTTATCTAGCTATACCGAGCACTTTGTTGAATGATCTTTCTTTTCTCTCGATGTGATAGGTGTGATGGTAACTTCCCTGCAACCAGATAATTGGCAATGTCTGCATACCAAGGTGAGTGAGCAGATACTGCAAATAAATACTCATCAGGAAAGGAATCATCTACTGGAGTATTATCATCAGTTTTTATCCGAGAAAGGAAATTAGCAACTACATTTTCTTTACCTGGTCGATCTACAATTGTAATATCAAATTCTTGTAATAATAATAACCACCTGGTAACTCGAGCATTTGTAACAGATTTGTTCATTAAATACTTAATGGCCGAGTGATAAGTATGAACAAAAGTAGGGTAACCAGTAATGTAATGTCGAAATTTATTAATAGCATAAATGACTGCTAAAAATTCCTTTTCGGTAACTATGTAATTAAGCTCAGCAAGGGTCATATTCTTACTAATGAAATAGATAGCATAAGGAAGATTATTTTCTTCTTGCCCCAAGACAGCTCCAATTGCAGTATCCGAAGCATCAGAGGACATATGAAAGGGAAGTGCCCAATCAGGTCCCCTTAGAATAGGAGTTGTAGACAACTTATACTTAAGTTCATCAAATGCTTTCTGGCAAAGATCAGTTGTTGGGTCCCTATAATACTAGTGATTACCCCATTACTATTGTATTTATACCCCTTATTAATATTGTTGTGCCCCTATTGCCCCATATTGTTATTACTGTGCCCCATAGAATCCCTCTATTGTTATTTTTGTGGCTTTATATTATTATTGTTAGGTCGGCTGGATTATATTGTGACTCCTTAGACTCCTATATATAGAAAGGAGGTTTTGTCATTTGAATCATCCAAGAATTTTTCATTTATGTAATGTAAAGGAGGTTTCCCCCTCGAAGAGGCTGAATTCTAAGGCGTTGATCTATCTTTTCTATCTTTTCTTGAGCTGGTTTCATAACATTTGGTATCAGAGCTTTGGATTCTAGGGTTTCGCTGCTCCAAACAGGTCATCGTGGCATTTTCGCTATAACTTTTTTTCTGTGACGTTTCAGAAGTTTCAAAAAAACCCATTTGAGAAGAAATCACGCTGAACCTTGGGTCCGAATTTCAGAGCTTTTCGCGTTATATTTGCGGAGATATGATCTGAGGAAGTTGGTCTTTTTGCAGACTCCTGAATTACATTCCAAACAGGTGACCTGGGGAAAATCGTCATAACTTTCTTTCTGAGCATCGGATTGAAATTTCGTAAGAAGGTACAGAAAGAGGACGGACTGTAGTTTCTTTTATATATTTTTCAGAGTCAAAGGTCGAAACAGTGACACGTGGCACTTCATACAAGTTCGCTCTACTGAACTAGTCTATAATCAGGTCACTGTGGGAGATTTGCATAAATCTTTCTTGGAGAATCCAATTTGAATCAGACTAGTGGCATTGGAAAGAGGACACAGAAGGCTACTACAGGTCACAATTTTAGAACTGGATGATTTGAAATTACAGAGATACATCAGATTCAATATCAGGCTTCTACAAAGTGAAAAAAGGTGTGTAGTTTTTTTTTTAAATTTTTGCGTAAGCTTGGTTTGAAGGAATTCAAAGGGCATAGTAAAGCATTATTATCGGTAATTGATGCCCCAAAAAAAGAAAATGCAAACACCTAGTAAGCAACCTGAAAGCTCTAGCATGACTCATGAAGAAGAGGAAGAAATGCAACATGATATATCAAAATTACAAGACCAAGTGCAACAAATGTCACATGCACAAAAAGGAACAGAATCTAAGATGGATGGTTTAAATAAAGATGTAGAAGCTAAGATGGATGGTTTAAAGAAAGGCGTAGAAGCTAAGATGGACGATTTGAAGATAGATTTGAAGACAGACATGGAAGAATTGAAGAAGTTGCTACAAGAAAGGGTCACTAATGGTGAAAGGGTAGTAAAGGAAACTCATGATGAGAACAAAAGAAATGTTAATCATGATTCCATAGACTCTAATGTTGGATCGAAGACCCACCATATTCCAAAAATCGATATGAGGAAGTTTGATGGCAAGGATCCCGCAACATGGATATTACAGATGGAGCAATTCTTCGATCTCAATAATGTGCAAAACACACAAAAGGTACGTATGGCAACTTTATATTTGGAACCAAATCAGTTTGTATGGTATCAATGGCTTTGCTCTCGTAAACAATTATCACTTGGGCAATTTTTACGGAAGAATTGATAGCACATTATGAGGATACAAAAAGCAACACTTTTTTTAGCCAATTGATAAGTCTCAAACAAAAGGGTTCAATAATGGAGCACATTGAGGAGTTCCAAAAATTGAACATAAGGGTAAAAGATATTCCAGAGGAGCATAGGATTGATGTGTTCATAGGGTCTTTAAAGGATAATATCCAACATGATGTTCGCCTTTGGGAACCTGATTCATTAGAGAAGGCATTCAGGTTAGCAAGAAAAATGGAAAGCAAAATTATGGCAACCAGGAAGCATACCATTCACAACTATAAAGATGGAAGTGTTGTTGCCCCTAGTCTTCCACAACCTATAAGGTTGACACCACAACAATTGGAAGAAAAAAGAGCAAAAGGGCTTTGTTACAGTTGTGATAGCAAATACACTAAAGGTCATAAGTGTGCTGAGAAGAAATTATTCTACATAGATTGTGAAGAGGAAGAAGAAAAGGAGCAAGAAAGGTCAAAAGAAGAGGATATACTCCAGGAACAAAGCCTAGATGAAGAACAAATAAATCCGACCATATCTTGTAATGCATTGGCGGGAATTACCACTCCTCAAACCATCAAGATAGAAGGACAAATCAAGAAGAAAAAGGTAATAGTGTTGATTGATTCAGGAAGCACCCACAATTTTATTCATTGTAAGGTAGCAAAAGAATTGAATTGCTTCCTATATCCAGCACCAGAGTGTCAAGTGATGATTGCAAATGGAGGAACAATAAATTGCTCTGGAAAGTGCCATAATATCAAGCTATCCATGGGAGAATATGTATTGACTAGCCCAATGCTTTCCATTCCAATGGGAGGTGCTGATGTTGTACTAGGAGTCCAATGGCTACAATCCTTGGGTACAATAGCTTTTAATTTTCAAGAACTTTTCATCAAATTTTCTATGGAAGGAAAGGAAGTTGAATTAAGGGGTATTGCAGGGAAACCAGGAAAGATAATCAGCTCTAATGGTATGACAAAGCTTCTAAAAAAGGAGCAAAGAGGTGTAATTGCACAATTATGTTCGCTAGATGTTTCCACATTGGAATCATCTATTTCTCCAGATCTCCAAAAAGTCCTGGACAATCATTCCAAGGTATTTGAGACTCCCAAAGGTCTCCCACCTATGCGTGATCATGATCATGCTATTCATCTGATTCCAGGAAGTGTTCCTCCAAACATCAGGCCGTACAGATATCCCTATGTCCAAAAGAGTGAAATTGAACGTATGGTTGCAGAAATGCTAGAGGCTGGTATAATTCAACCGAGTCAAAGTTCTTTCTCTGCTCCAGTAGTATTGGTGCACAAGAAGGATGGATCATGGCGCATGTGTCCGGATTATAGGGAGCTCAACAAGCTCACTATTAAAGATAAGTTCCCCATTCCTGTCATTGATGAATTACTGGATGAATTGCATGGATCAATTTACTTCACCAAGTTGGATCTTCGTTCAGGATATCATCAAATCAGAATGAAGATTGAAGACATTCCGAAAACAGCATTTAGAACTCATGAGGGTCATTATGAATTTTTGGTCATGCCTTTTGGCCTTACCAATGCACCTTCAACATTTCAAGGTTTGATGAATTCAATTTTCAAACCATTCCTTAGAAAATTTGTGTTAGTATTTTTTGATGATATACTAATCTACAGCAAGTCTTGGAAGGATCATGTTGAACATGTTGACAGGGTGCTACAACTATTGGAGGAGAAACAATTATATGCAAAAAGATCCAAATGTTTCTTTGGAGTCCAGGAGGTGGAATATTTGGGTCATATTGTATCTCATGAAGGAGTTAAGGTAGACCCTAGCAAAATTAAAGCCATTAAGGAATGGAAAATCCCCACATCCATAAAGCATCTGCGAGGATTTCTTGGGTTGACAGGGTATTATCGCAAGTTTGTTAAGAATTATGGGAGAATAGCAGCACCTCTAACAACATTATTGAAGAAAGATGCATTTTCATGGACTCCGGAAGCAACAAAGGCCTTTGAACATCTTAAAGAGGCAATGTGCCAAGCACCGGTCTTAGCTACACCGGACTTCACAAAAACCTTTATTGTGGAATGTGATGCTTCAGGAAATGGAATTGGTGCTGTTCTAATGCAAGATGAAAGACCCATTGCTTTTGAAAGTCGTCCAATCAAGGGAAAGTTTTTAAGCAAAGCTATTTATGAGAAGGAAATGTTGGCAATACTCCATGCACTTAAGAAATGGCGACCCTACCTAATGGGAAGACACTTCAAGGTAAAAACGGATCATGATAGCCTTAAATACTTTTTAGAACAAAGATTATCCTCTGAAGAGCAACAAAAGTGGGTCACAAAGATGTTGGGTTATGACTTTGAAATCATCTACAAAAAAGGGAAGCAAAATGTGGTGGCAGATGCACTCTCAAGAAAGGATGAGGATGTGGAAGCATTGTTGTGCGCCATTTCTATTATCCAACCAGATTGGATAAACGAAGCAAGGGAGGAATGGAAGAATGACGAAGAAGTGTGGGCACTTATTCGAAAGTTACAACAAGATTCCAGTACGTCTGATACATTTAGCTGGCAAAATGATTCGTTATGGTACAAAGATCGCTTATACCTCTGTAAGAATTCCCAGCTAAAACAAAAGATTCTTATGGAATTGCACACTTCTCCCTTAGGAGGGCACTCAGGATTTTTAAAAACTTACCACAGGGTTAAGAAGGAATTTTTTTGGGATGGCCTTAAATCAGATATTCAAAAGTTTGTGGCGGAATGTTTGGTTTGCCAACAAAATAAAGTTGAAACAATTAAGACACCGGGTCTATTACAACCTTTATCCATTCCAAGCCAACGTTGGGAGGAGGTTTCAATGGATTTTATCACAGGTTTACCCAAGTCTGAGGGAAAGAGTGTCATCATGGTGGTAGTTGACAGACTTACCAAGTATGCACACTTTTGTGCATTATCACATCCATTTAAAGCCAGTACAGTTTCTACTGCATTTATGGAAACAATTCAAAAGCTACATGGAAACCCAAAGATTATTGTAAGTGACAGAGATCCCATTTTCACTGGAAATTTTTGGACAGAATTATTTTCTTGTCTTGGTACTCAGTTAGCTCATAGCTCATCTTATCATCCTCAATCTGATGGGCAAACTGAGATAGTAAACAAATGTTTGGAAGGATATCTTCGTTGCTTTGTATCTGATAAACAGACACAATGGGTCAAATGGTTGCCTCTGGCTGAATGGTGGTATAACACTTCCTTCCATACAGCAACAAAAATGACCCCATTTATGGCACTTTATGGGTATCAACCACCATCCATCACATCATATTTAAGAGAAAATTCTAAGGTTCAGGCAGTGGAACATCACATCGAACATCAACAACAAGTCCTCCAACTCTTAAAGGATAACCTCGTGTTGGCACAAAATAGAATGAAACAACAGGCAGATCAACATCGCAGTGAAAGAAGTTTTGATGTAGGTGATTGGGTATTCCTACGGCTACAACCATATAAGCAAATGTCCCTCAAGCAAGCTAAGAAGGATAATAAATTATCACCAAAGTATTATGGTCCGTACAAGGTGTTGCAAAAGATTGGTACTATGGCATACAAATTGGAGCTTCCTGCAGCTTCTCGATTGCACCCAGTTTTCCATGTTTCATGTTTAAAGAAGGTTATAGGTGACAAGCTCCCAGTTCAAACAATATTGCCAGAACTTGACGAGGAAGGAAAAATTATATTGGAACCGGAAGCAGTCACAGAAACAAGAACTCGACAGCTACGAAATCGATCAATTTCAGAGTATCTTATCAAGTGGAAGAACTTATCCGCTGAAGATTCCACATGGGAGGATGAGAATTTTATGCAGAAGTATCCAGAACTACTCAAGCGTTGAGGACAACACTTTTTTGAAGGAGAGGGGCATGTTGGGTCCCTATAATACTAGTGATTACCCCATTACTATTGTAGTTATACCCCTTATTAATATTGTTGTGCCCCTATTGCCCCCATATTGTTATTACTGTGCCCCATAGAATCCCTCTATTGTTATTTTTGTGGCTTTATATTATTATTGTTAGGTCGGCTGGATTATATTGTGACTCCTTAGACTCCTATATATAGAAAGGAGGTTTTGTCATTTGAATCATCCAAGAATTGTTCATTTATGTAATGTAAAGGAGGTTTCCCCCTCGAAGAGGCTGAATTCTAAGGCGTTGATCTATCTTTTCTATCTTTTCTTGAGCTGGTTTCATAACATCAGTCCACTTAAATTCAGCATTTTTCATAAGTAACACAAACAAAGGAGAAGCTATTTTAGAGAAATTTTTGATAAATCTCCTGTAATATCCAGCATGTCCTAAAAAACTTCTTACATCAGTTTGTGTTTTAGGAATAGGAAGGGTCTAAATTACCTGTACTTTGGATGGATCTACTTGAATCCCTAGGAATGAAATGGAGTGTCCCAGTACAATTCCTTTGTTCATCATCATATGACATTTTTCAGTACTCAAGGAAAGATGAGCTTGTATACAACGTTTAAGTACTTTCTCAAGGTTTTGTAATGCATCTTCAAAAGTCACACCATAAGGAGTAAAGTCATCCATAAATATCTCCATAGAGTCATTAAGCATATCAGAAAAGATTCCTATTACTACTCTTTGAAACGTTGCTAGAGCACTACATAGTCCAAATGGGAGAACTCTATAGGCAAAAGTTCCCCAAGGACTAGTAAAAGTGGTCTTGTCTTGGTCTTGGGGTGCAATTTTGATTTGGTTATATCCGCTAAAACCATCTAAAAAGGAAAAGAATCTCTTTCCTGACAAGCTGTCTAGCACCTGATCAATAAATGGCAAGGGGAAATGATCTTTTTGAGTGGCTTTGTTTAAGGCTCTATAATCTACACATACTCTCCATTTCCCATTTTTCTTAGGTACTATCACCAATGGAGAAACCCATTCACTATCAGATATGGGGTATATAAACCCTGCATTAAGCAATTTTTGAAGTTCTTCTTTAACAATTTCCCTCAGATTGGGATTCATTCGCCGCTGGGGTTGACAGACTGGTCGGCATCCTTCCTTAATATAGATACGATGAGTACATAATTCAGGGGAGATCCCCTTCATATCTGTGTAGTCCCATGCGAATGCTTCCTTATTTTCACGAAGTAACTTCATTAGCTGTTGTGTTTCAACATCTGACAAATTAGGGTTTATGTTCAATGTTTTGCCAGGTTCGATTTCTACTGTTATGCTTTTAGAGGAGATAGCAGTTGATGTTTGAGGTAAATTTTCAGATTTAAGCTTTTCCTGGGTTTCAGGTTCCAAAATTGCAGTTAACTGATTATATGTTTCAGAAGTGACCGAGGAGGGTTCAGAAATAAAATTACTAATTACTTCATCTTCCGTGGTGTCTTTAAGAGTTAAGGCTTGTCCAATGGTCAAAATGGGTTGAGTGTCATTATCCTCATAGTCTAACCATACAGAATCATCATTGTTAATCATAGGTGTAGCATGAGGGTAAAGAGTAAGCTACTTAGTTTCACATCCATTAGAAATTGTCATTGAACCTAATCTACAGCTGATAAAGGCATCTGTTGTAGCCAGCCAGGGTCTCCCCAAAATCAGAGGATGTCCCCCCAACTTTGTTTTAGTCTGTAATACAACAAAGTCAGCTGGGTAGTTCCAGGATTCAACTGAAATGATCAGGTCTTCAATAACCCCTTCTAGTTTGATTGTGGAACAGTCAGCTAACTCTAAGATAGTTGGTGTCTCTCTAATTACATTTTTCAGCTGTAACAGTTGTGCAGTTTCAAGGGTCA
Organism: Pinus tabuliformis; assembly: GCA_031772625.1. Lineage (NCBI taxonomy): Eukaryota > Viridiplantae > Streptophyta > Pinopsida > Pinales > Pinaceae > Pinus > Pinus tabuliformis. The sequence continues at coordinate 1,247,644,826 of CM062811.1, forward strand.
TAATATTTATAACAGCACCTAAGTCTACCAGAACTCGTGAAACAATAGTTTTTCCAACCTGTACTGTGACCGTAGGATGATCGGGATCACCATATTTTACAGGAGGAGTTTTTCTCGACATTAAAGCATCTAGATCACCCATCACATGAACTGTAAGGGGATCTTTAGCTTTCCTACCAGGTTTCTTGATGCAAATGTCTCTTACGGTTCTTGCATAAATTGGTACATCTCTGAGTGCTTGTAAAAGTGGAATTTTAACATAAAGATTCTACAATTCCCCTAGAAGATTAAAAGCAGGCAGCTCAGGTGTCTTAGTGAGAGCTAGACGCTCAAGGAATGGTGGCTCTACTGTTTCAGCAGTTTTATTAGAGGGTGGCTTGATTGTTTCAGCAATTTTATTAGAGGGTGGCTCGACTGTTTCAGCACCCTTATTAGGTAAATTATTCTTTTCTGTTTCTTCTTTGTCAGAGTCAGAAGAGGTAATATCATCAATAATCTACGCAACTACTCTCTCGGATCGTAAATGAATATCATTACACTACACAGGGTAAACAAGAGATGTAGGCAGGTTCTGAATATTGATGACTTGCACAGCTTTATTATTATTAGGGTTAGGGTTCAGTTGTACAGGCAGCTGGGGTCTTATTGTCTGATTGTTTGGTGGAGCACCTGACGGCAGAGAGAGTGGTTGCTGAAACTGAGGAAATTGGTTTGGGAACGGGATTTGTTGAGCTCTCCAGTTTGGGTTCCATTGATTAAAATAAGACTGTTGTGGAGGCCAAGGAGTCCACATTGCAGGGTCTACAAAGGGAGGGTTTGTTTGTTGCATGGGTGGGAAATTCATTTGATTAAAGGGTGGGTATTGCATTTGGTTGAAGGGCGGGTAGTTTGCTTGATTAAAAGAAGGATAATTATTCCAACGATTAAATGGCATACTAGAGTTCGTACCTTGTCCTCGTGGTTGCCATTGCCTCCTTTGTGTCAGCAGATAAACTGCTTCAGCTTCCTCCTCAGTTGGTTGCAACGCTGCTTTTATCCCTGGTAAAGAAGGGCATTGTTGAGTTTCATGGTCCTTCTCACAAATGGTGCAAATTGGTACCTTGTCCAATGGGCATTCCCTTAGTGGATGTTTTTCTCTGCATTTAGGATAGAAGACAGCCAAAGCAGCTTCTGCCTCTGCTTGTTTCCTCTTAACCTGCAAGGTATCAATCTGTGAAGCAAAAGAACTTAACATTTCAGTTTTGAATTCCTCAAGTAGATTACCTATTTCAGCTCTTGTTGCTCCTCCACTAACTAATTTTTGGACTCTTGAATAAGTATTATCCCTTCTTTTTTATCTATTTGCAGCTCCTCCTGAACATCTCTTGCAGAGGTTGACGATTTCATCATACAATTATTTAGATATGTCCCCTTTACCAAGCATATTTAGCATGTCTAAACAATCATCCCTTACCCCTTTCAATAATATTGTCTTAAGAATATCTTTACTTACATTGGGGTGATCGGATCTCTGCAGATTATACTGGAGTCTTTCCACAAAGTCCCCCAGATTTTTGTCCTCCTTCTGAATCATCTTGAATAGTTCCTCCCTTTTCTCTCTCGTCCGGCAATAGTCTTGATATTTGGCCAAAAACTTCTCCTTCATCTGCTCCCATGTTGTGATCACATGACCTCCCAGGCTCATAAACCATCTTAGTGCATTTCCTTTTAATGTTGCTGGAAATAAATTCAACTTTTGAGCATTAGTAACATAATCATAACTTCTACACAATATATCAAACTCAAAAAGAAACTCATCAGGGTCTTCAGAGGATAAACCATGGAAGTTAGGTAAGGCTGAGAGTGGGATGTTCTTCATAGGAGTTGCTCCTCTGGGAAGATCCCCAATAGGGAATTCCAAGGTGGAGAGAGAATTCTCGCCTCTTCCTTCTCCTCCTCCATGTCCCCCACCAAAGAGTCCTTCATTGTTTCCATCCATTGGTTGTTCCCCTGTTGCACTTGCCCGATCTTCAGCGCTTTCCGTTGGACCCTCAATGTCCTGAACTGGTTCCTCAACTTCTATTGGTCCCTCAATATCTTCTATTGGTTCTTCAATGTCCTCTACTGGTTCCTCAGTATGTTCTACTATCTCTTCAACCCTTTCAGGTCCCACTACTTCCTCCGTTTCGTAGTTCGTTTGGAGAGAGTGCTGAGTTTGTGGCCTCCGAGAGCTTAACCTCTGAGAAGTTTTAGCTTTTGAGATAATCTCATCAATAAAAAAATTTCTTCCTCCTCTTCCTTTGCCCTTGCCACCTGTAGGATTAGTTTTCTTGCGTCCTCTCATGCATCCTGCACATCTAAAAGAAAATCATTAATGCTTTTAAAATCTATGATTGCCTTCCCCGGCAACGGTGCCAAAATGTTGGTCACTTTAATTGCTTATTAATTCAAACAACCAAGTGCTACATAAATTGTCAACCCAGGGAAGTCTGTTTATTTCAAAGGCAACTACGCACTATATGTACTCAATCTTAAAAGCAATAAAAGTTGTAGTAAAAACTAGTCACACCTTGCTTTAAGCAAATTGAAGCTCCACTCTGAGTTACAGCAAAAACAATCTATTGCAGACAGCTACCAAAGAATGCTTAATTTCATTAAAGGAGTAATCTAATGAAAAAGAATCAATCTGCAAAGGAAAGCACTAGCTATGCTATAACAGAGAACAAGACCCTATTCCCAGAGCGGGAATCTTCAGCACCTGTTTTTTATTACCAAGCTTGCCAACTCACTCTGTAAACTCAATTGCCAATGAAACACTCATGAATTAACTGTGGATAAACTAAGTAATGCAGCAATCAATTGGAAAGGAAACAGAGTTTCAGCAATAATGCAAAAACAATATTCAGTAAACAGTACTGTTAACAAGGCATGAATAAAAGACACATTTAACACACTGCAGAAATATAATGGGTGAATCTTGTGATGAAGGTGGGCCCTGTCCTTCCCACAAGATTCCCCGGGAGACAAGAACTAGAAAAAAATGTTCAAAACAAGATTTTATTCATCCATCAATATGTCATGTTACAAAAGGATTCCAGTTCTGTTCCTTCAACTAGACCTTTCCCCCGCAGTTTGTTCTTTCCCTTCTACTGTAGATGTCTCCTCTTTTTAAAGAGGAGACATCTATTACAACAGATTACATTGTAAGTCCTATTTTAACCCAATATACAAAAATAGGGAAATCAGTTTTCCCATCAACAAAATGTTGTTACAGTAATGCTGTCTTTGGATCATGGTCGTTACATCCAGTGTAGCAGCTCCTTCGGTGATCTTCTTCTGTTGCTGTCAAATCTAGAATGCAAATCACAACTGTTTCAGCCACGAGATTTGCGCATCGTTCCTACTGTTTCAGCAACTGTAGAAGTAATCTTGCAATCTCCAGGCAGTTTCAGCAACGTGGACTGCACATCGTTCTTTAACTGTTCAGCAACTATCAATTCAATGATTAACTATGAAGATAGCGTAATTATATGTAAAATAATTAAACGTATAGTGATGAGAAGAAATATTGTGTACCTTTGGAATAATTGGGTTAAAACAATAACAAGGACTTTAAATATAGGTTGAAAAGGATGACATCATAGCAAAATGTATGGTCAAAAAGAGACAATATGAGGTCCTAACAACCTTTTGAAAAAAAAAAACTAAGAACACCTTTTTAAAAAAAACCAATAAAGAGACAATAATATCAAGTACCACATAATCTTTTGAACACCACTACACATATTTTAAAAATAATTTTTAATTTCACTTTTTTATGAAAGGTTTTAATTTTTTAACAAATCACAATTACTATAAGGCTTTATCATGATTCATAAAATATCTAGTATTTTCTGGTAAGGAAAATGTATGTGTCATATTAATGACAGTCTTTTTTGGTAAGAAAAATGTATGTGCCATATTAATGACAGTCTCGATTTCAAATCTATTGAGGAATGAGGGTGTGTGCAACTAGTGTTTCCTAAGCATCGTCACTACTTGTAGAGTTCCCCCCTCTCGCTGCCATCATGTTACAAAATGTGCCATTAGGTTGTTGTGTCTTCATGTGGATCTTGTTTTCTTGTGCCATTATTCCAGCTCATTTGCAAACCTTGCAGAGGCGTCGTCAAGTTGTAGTGTTCAAGATGAGATCTCAATTTGTAGTTTGCTTTTGGTAGTTTTTCTTGTAGTTCAGAGTTTACTTTCTATGCATTTATGATTATAATGACCGCCTTTTCTCCTGTGCTACAAATTTAATAAGCTCCTCACTTTTTTCAATGGGGGATCTATCCAATCTAGTTGTTGGAGGTCATGTCTCTTCTGGTCTTGTGGTTTTGAATCTAGTCATTGCTTTAGGTAATGATATCTCCTTCCAGCATGCGATACTTCAACAATCTCTTGCATTTCCTACCTAATTTTTGGTTTGTGAAGCTCCAACCATTTCCATCCCTATTGGCTCAAAGGCTTATGAGGAAGTTGAGTTCCTCCGATTTGGTAACTTGGTTTCCCATTTTTTTGGGTTTTGGCCTCAACTTGCAAATCTTTAGTCTTGGATTGCAAAACATTGGTTTCTAGTGATCAAGCATGAGGTCTTCGTACACTCATGTTCTAAGGGGTTTATTGTTGCTGAGTTTGATGATGTTGAAGATAGGGATTTGATATTTAATTCTAGTCCATGATTTGGGCAATGTCAATTTCTGTTTGAAACCTTAGTCTCCCTCCCTTAATTGAGAGATTGATGTCCTAACTTCTACTCCTGTTTGGGCGCGTCTTCTAAATCTACTGTTGCATCTACGAGGTTTTCCCACTCTTCAAGCTATTGGATTTTCCTTAAGAAAGTTCCATTTTTCCTCTCGAGAATATCATAGGAGAAGAATTGGTGCCTTTTCCAAAATCTATGGAAATGGATTTTAGTCTTGGGTTTCAAGTTGAAATTAATATGGCTGGGAAATATTTTTCCTAGACTCAAAAAATTGATTATGAGCGAGTTTCATTAAGATGTAGGGGTTTTTTTAATAGAATCTGTACAGTTGCTCATTGTCCTTTTGGGTTAAATAATGGTAAAAAGAGGAAACAAAAAATTTCTTGGTGGGTTGGTTCCAAAAAGGACCATTAGATAGTCCTTCAAGACAAATCTCCTTTAACTCCTCCTCCTCAGCATACTCATGTTTCCAAATAGAAGCAACAAAAACACGCCCCCCAAATGAATATGTCAAAAGAAGATCCTGATCCTCTAGACTTTGGTATTGAATCACATGGTAAGATTGTCCCTTTGACATTAGAAAGTTGGGTAGATAAGGGAGATGCAACTGAATCTCAAGAACAAGAAGAATCCCCAACACAAGATAGTCCCAATCCAATTAATTCAACGAATGCCTCCTCCTCCTCATATTAGAAATGTTGGATTATAATTCCTTTAAATATTTTGCAATTTAAGTCAATCATGTTATTTCTAGGCATATTGATAATGTTTGAATTAGATCTTCTTGCCTTAAAATTTAGCAAACTAGAGTCTGTTGATACATCTTGATGTAATAATTGTAGTCTAAATTTTCAATCAATTAAAAAAAAAAAAAAAAATTCTAATTTTTTTATTATTTTTTGACTAAATCATAACTTATTAATATGATAAACCATAAAACTATATAAAACACTTTTTATTAGCAAGTGAGAGTGAAAATGAGCACTAGGGTTCTTTCTTTTTCTTGCAATGAAAAATACATCGACGCTGAGTTTTTGCTTGCCTCGGGTGCTCGCAACGATCAACATCTTGGGGAGTTTATGCTTCAATGTGTGTTAGCAAATGGTCATGGATGCTCTAGGATAATATTGGTGGGGATCCAACCAGATCAATCTAGTTCGATACCAAAGGTTTGCGTAGACAATTGGGGCTTGGCTCATGTGGATATTTCCTCTGTCAGGACCATTCCCATGAAGGATTATTTTCCCGCAAACCTAGATCTACAACTTTTCTTTTTCCTTCATTTAGATCCTTAAGTGGATAGGGATGAGGGGTTTTTGTGGATCGTGAAATTATGGTGACCAGATATTCTTTCTCTCGCATATTTGAGTGCGGATAGGTTGTCGGGGCTTTGTGGACTGTGAAGTCATGGTGTTTTGATCCTTTTACTCTTGAATACCTAGCCATGGATCAAACCAAGAGGATTAATCCTTAGATGCATTCATATCTGATCCAAAGGTTTATGAAGAGGGAAAAGGGATATTTTCAAATCTTTCTAAAGAATATCAAGGGAAAAACCAGCAATCTCTTGACCAGGGGCGCAAATCTCATTGAATACCTGAAATAAAGAATTTAAAAAACCCTTGGAATAACAACTCCTCAAAATTTGTTATATGAAGGTAAAATTTTATAGAACTATTTGAAAATGAAGGAATATGGCATTGTACAAGATTCCATCGTTATTTTAAATCTGAGGTTGGGAGGCAGAGTGTGGAGTTTCAGAAACCCGAGTGGATCAACATCATATAAGGAGGTCGTTTGATAAAATATCCTTAGTGGATCAGGCTTTACCTAAGATGCAACGCAAGGGACGATACACAATTAATTTGTGCAAATCCAAAATATCCCAAGTCCTTACATTGTTGAACAAATGGAGCAAGCTCTAGCTATGGTAGTTAATCTTCTAGAGCTTAATGATCTTTTCAATTTCCTCCAATCTCGAGCAATTATTTGTAAATTCAATGGGTTTTGGCCCAAATCAGAGGATCTACATTAGTGGGTATTGTCCACCTAGACACCCAACTGCGATGTTCACTTATGCTCCAAGGGATTTTTTATTGTATAATTTGATACACAGAAGGATCTTGACTTTGCCTTCAACAAGGGGCCATGGTTTTGGGGCAAAGCAGGTCATTTTATAACCGCATGGTTTTCGGGCTTCGACGCTAACAGAATGGTGTCAAAAATGTTGGTTTGGGTGAGATTACATGTCCTCCCTCTTCCTTTTTGCACCACTATGTATTAAAGGGAAAAGTTCATAAAGGCATATATGAAAAGACCTGATAAAAAAAAAAAACAAACAAACAAACAAACAAAACAAAAACAAAAACAAAAACAAAAACACAAAAAAAAAACAAACAAAAAAAAACAAAAACAAAAAACAAAACAAAAAAAACAAAAAAACAAAAAAACAAAAACAAAAGCAAAAACAAAAACAAAAAAACAAAAACAAAAACAAAAAAAACAAAAACAAAACAAAAAACAAAACAAAAAAACAAAAACAAAAAAACAAAACAAAACAAAACAAAAAACAAAAAACAAAACAAAACAAAACAAAAACAACAAAAAACAAAAAAACAAAAAACAAAAACAAAAAAAACAAAACAAAAAAACAAAACAAAACAAAAAAACAAAACAAAACAAAACAAAAACAAAAACAAAACAAAACGAAACAAAAAAAATAAAACAAAACAAAAACAAAAAAACAAAACAACAACAAAAAACAAAAAAAAAACAAAACAATTTTCATCTTTGCCAGAATCTATGTAGAGGTAGACCATATCAAAGATTTACCTAACCGCATTCACTTGATTCATAATAGTTTTTAGTGCTCCTAACCATTTTATTTTGAAAACACAACATTCAGGTGTTGTATATTTTTTCAAACAAGGCATTTAAAAAACACATGTCCACACGCAAAGAAAGCTCCAAAAGTGCAAAAGAAACAACCTCAAAAGTGAAAGGGATGGAAGGTTTCAAATATGCACCTCTTAAAAGAAGAGGTCAAAGAAACAATGGAGAATCATACAATCACGGTGGATGAAGGGCTAGAGTAGGTAGGAAAAATGGTTCAAAGTCAAAGGGGTACTAAAAAAAAAATAGAGATTATAGTGTAGTAGAAAGTGAAAACATGAAAAGGAGTTGTGAGGCACAAACAAATCCCATGTATTTGAGAGCTCAGACTCAGATAAAGAAGTCCCACTAAAGGTAGATGATAATCAACTAGAAATTGTAACCGCCACTCCCAACCATGGAGTTTGGCAAAAATTTGAGCAAAAGAAACACAAAAGGGGGTAGTTAAGTTCCTTTTATCACACTTAGCCCCGAAATATGTATTTTCTTTTATAGTTTATTTATTTTATTTGGGCATCAACCATAGCATGGAATGACCGAATTCTTATCAACATTTGTGGAATGTCCTCAAACCAAACGAAGATGCCCCCCAACTCACATGGGCCTCCCCCCAAGTGACATCAATGAACCATAAATTCTTCATTGAGTGAACTATGGCCCCGTACCCAAGTCCTTTTCTCTCCCTATCATACCTGGCAACATAGATCCAATCACCATGTTTTCTGTAACACCCCCTCCCCACATTTACCCGCTTTTACAAGCACATCAGGTAAATGTGAAGTGAAGTGTTATGAACTAGCTCACAAAAAGATAGAAAAGATAGATCAACGACTTCAAAATCAGCCTCTTCAAGGGGGAAACCTCCTTTACATTACACAAATGAACAATTCTTGGATGATACAAATGACAAGACCTCCTTTCTATATATAGGAGTCTAAGGGGTCCCAATACAATCAGAGCCTACATAACAATAATATTGTAGGGGCACAACAATAACAATAGTGGGCTTCTATGGGGCATAATAATAACAACATGGGGACTATATGGGCATAATAATATAATAAGGGGGTTTCACTAATAACAATAAGGGGTTACACTAGTATTATAGGGACCTAACATGCCCCTCTCCTTCAAAAATTGTTGTCCTCAACGCTTGAGTAGTTTTGGATGCTTCTATATAAAATTCTCATCCTCCCATGTGGAATATTCAGCGAGTAAGTTCTTCCACTTGATGAGATACTCTGAAATTGATCGATTTCGTAGCTGTCGGGTTCTTGTTTCCGTGACTTCTTCAGGTTCAAATATGATTTTTCCTTCCTCGTCAAGTTCCGACAATATTGTTTGAACTAGGACCTTGTCACCTATAACCTTCTTTAAGCATGAAACATGGAAAACTGGGGGCCCTTGGGAAGATGCAGGAAGCTCCAATTTGTATGCCATAGTACCAATATTTTGTAGCACTTTATAAGGATCATAGTACTTTGGTGATAATTTATGATCCTTCTTAGCTTGCTTGAGGGACATTTGTTTGTATGGTTGTAGTCGTAAAAATACCCAATCGCCTACATCAAAACTTCTTTCACTGCGATGTTGATCTACCTGTGGTTTCATTCGATTATGCACCAAAGCGGGGTTATCATTTAAAAGTTGGAGAACTTCTTGTTGATGCTCGATGTGATCTTTCACTGCTTGAACCTTTTTCTTCTTGAGAAGTCCTTCTACCTTGAGATTTTGAGGAGTGGTAATTCTTGCCAATGCATTACAAGATATGGTCGAATTCAATTCTTGATGCTTGATGTGATCTTTCATTTCTTGAACCTTTTTCTTCTTGATATGTCCTTCTATATTGAGAGTTTGAGGAGTGGTAATTCTTGCTAATGCTTTACAAGATATGGTCAGATTCATTTCTTCTTTCTCTGGGGTTGGTTCGTGGTGTATATCCTCTTCTTTTGATGTTTTTTTATCCTTTTATTCCTCCTCTTCACAATCTATGTAAAATAATATCTTCTCAACACACTTATGACCTTTAGTGTAATTGCTATCACAATTGTAACAAAGGTCATTTTCTCTTTTTTCTTCCAATTGTTGTGGTGTCAACCTTGTAGGTTGTGGAAGGCAGAAGCAACAACACTTCCATCTTTATAATTGTGAGTGGTAGGATTTCTTGTTGCCATAATTTTTCTTTCAATTTTTCTTGCCAACCTAAATGCCTTCTCCAAGGAATTAGGTTCCCAAAGATGAACCTCATGTTGAATGTTATCCTTTAAAGTCCCTGTGAAGACATCAATCCTTTGCTTCTCTGGAATATCATTTACCCTTATATTCAATTTTCGGAAGTCCTCAATGTGATTTGCCATTGAACCCTTTTGTTTGAGATTTATCAATTGGCTAAAGAAGGTGTTGCTCTTTGTATCCTCATAATGTGTTATCATTTCCTCCATGAAAATTGACCAGGTGACAAGTAGTTTACAAGAAAAAATCCCTTTATACCATAAAACTTGATTTGGTTCTAAATATAAATATGCAATACGTACCTTTTGTAACAGTTGCACATCATGTAGATCAAAAGATTTCTCCATCTGTAGTATGCATGTTATGGGATCCTTACCATCAAACTTCCTCATACTGATCTTTGAAATATGGTGGGTCTTCAATCCAATTTTAGATTCTATGAAATCATGATTAACTTTTATTTTTTTCTCGTCATGAGTTTCCTCTACTATCTTTTCGCCATTAGGAGGCCTTTCTTGTAGCAACTTTGTCCCACCTTCCTTCAAACCATCTATGTCTTTCTTCAAATCTTCCATGCTTTTTTTCAAATCTGCTTCCCTACCATCGATATTACCTTCCATGGCACATATAAAACTATTTATCTTAGCTTTGATCGCAATCTTCAAATCATCCATCTAATTTTTCTTACTGGGTGTTTCTATTTTCTTGATTCGAGTCATTCTTTTTCTTGCTTTTAGAAGCTCGATCTTGAAAATGTTGTATCTCTGAAATTTTGGATCTCCAATGTTTTAAATTGTGACCTGCAGTAGCCCTCTATGTCCTCTTTCCAATTCCACCAGTCTGATTGAAATTGGATTCTCCTAGAAAGAGTTATACTCAATCTCCCACGATGACCTGATTATATACTTTTTCAGTAGAGCAAACTTGTACGAAGTGCCACGTGTCACTATTTCGACCTTTGGACCTGAAAACCATACACAAAAATGTACATTTCATCCTCTTTCTGTAAATTCTAGTGAAATTTCAATAAGATGCTCATAGAGAATGTTATGACCATTTTCCCAAGGTCACCCGTTTGGGATGTAATTCGAGAGCCTACAGAAACCCTAAATGTCTTGGATCGTATCTCCGAAAATATAGCAAAACAAGATCTAAAATTTAGGCTCAAGCTTCTTCAAAATTTCATCTCAAATGGGTTTTGATTTCAGAGTCTGAACCTTCATAGAACAATAATTATAGCAAAAATTCCAAGATGACCTGTTTGAGATGGAATTCTGGAGCTTGGAAAAACCCTAAATTCCTCAGATCATATCGCCGAAAATATAGCGAGGCAAGATCTGAAATTCGGACCTGAGGTTCAGAAAGATTTCGGCTCACATGGGTTTTTGTTTTAGATTCTAAAACGTCGTAGCCAAAATGGTATAGCGAAAATTACACGATGACATGTTTCGAGCAGCGAAACCCTAGAATCCAAACCTCTGATACCAAATGTTATGAACCAGCTCGCAAAAAAATAGAAAGATAGATCAACGACTTCAAAATCAGCATCTTCGAGGGGGAAACCTCCTTTACATTACACAAATGAACAATTCTTGGATGATACAAATGTCAAGGCCTCCTTTCTATATAGGAGTCTAAGGGGTCCCAATACAATCAGAGCCTACATAACAATAATATTGTAGGGGCACAACAATAACAATAGTGAGCTTCTATGGGGCATAATAATAACAATATGGGGACTATATGGGCACAATAATACAATAAGGGGGTTGCATTAATAATAATAAGGGGTTACATGTTGGGTGTGGAGCCTGATTATCTTCTTTATTCAGAGGTATCGCGGCACTGGACCCCAGTTCATAATGTGGCGGCAACACCGCCCGTAAAATGTATGCCGCCAGGGGGGGGAGGGCCCTTGTAAAATGTTGTAATTTCGTAGTCAATCTGGGCCATTCATTAGGCAGAGATCTGACGATAGAAGTTATGTTTAATTTAGGGTTTTTTTTCCCTCAACCCCTCGCTATATATGAGGGAATTGTATTACGGCTATGTAGATATGTATTCTGAGCGAGAAAGAGAGAGGATATTGTGTGAGAGTGAAGAGGGAATTACAGTGGATAATATAAAAGGAAGGACTGGTTGTTTCTCCGTGGACGTAGCCCAAACTGGGTGAACCAAGTATATCTGTGTCTCTCTTGTTTTATGTGTTTTTTCTGTGTTTATATTTCTGCAATATATTTTATGTGTTCCATTTCTCTGTAATATATAATTTCCTAACATTACACTAGTATTATAGGGACCTACCATGAATTGCCACTATGACATGACCCGACCTCCTAGCTCCAGTTAAGGAAGTGGAGTCTACAACCAAGATTTATTGACCACAAATTAATATCCTACAGGGCTTATAGGGCACTCAGGGGCCAAAGAACCACCCCAAGTGACCAAACCTTGATTTGGATAGCTTTTTCATTGACCTAGACTCCAAACTGCATGCACAAGCCTGCAAGGGTGCAGTTATAGGGCTCCAACCGCATGCATGACACTGCTTCCATGCAGTTATAGCCGAAATTTACTAGTTAAGAGGGTGCGATCCCGAGATTTGAGCCACAATTCCAGGCTAGCCTCTAGACCACTACCCAGAAATTCCTGAGACTTTCCAAAATCATAAATGACTTAATGATAGTGTTATTCATACAAAACTTGAACAATAAATTGACCTAATCAGGCCTAACCATGACAGTCATTTCGTCAAACATATGGTGAACATGTAAGCTACAGGTCATGAATGCATATCTGATCATAGGAGTCTGAAACTTATCTGAGAATCACCAAGAAGGTCTAATTCCCTCTCATAATAGCTACAATAACACTTGTTAGCCCATGCATTCATTAACCATGAAATACTTATCAAATCCTAAATAAGTCATAACTAAGGAACATTACATATCCATGCTTATAACTAACATATGACCATATTATTAACCATGATATAACAACCATCAAATCACCATAATAAAAAGTACAAGTGCTCATATATTACAATAGGAAAATAAATCTTATTAACTTATGCAAAATCCAACCAAGTTAGGGACTTCCACGTACCACTTGAACCAAATATTTCTTTCATCCAATCACCCCCATGCCATATTCCAAGAATGAATGTGGGATCTCGAGACATACAAAACTAGTACTTCCCAGAGATTAAACTGCCTCCACCCTCACGCTACCGCGATCTTGCCAAAATCGGTCAAGAGATCACAAAGCCCAAAACAATATTGGATGCCTCAAAGTTTCTTCAATGATACCTTGAGGAATTTTCCTATCTCCACCCACTTATCGAGGGATTCCTGGAGATTAAACCACCTCCACCCCCAACCCTCGTGAATTTTCCTGAGACCACCTCACCTGGTTCCAAAACCTTCGGGCAATCCTCAATCAAGAAAAGAATACCATCACACCATGGATATCCAATAAATTGAAAGGCAAGGTTGAAACCACTATCAAACCAGGCAAATCCCATGTCAATGAGAACAAGTGAACCAAATGAACAAATGCATGTACCATGCATTCACAGATCAACTATGAAATCACTCATGCAACCTGTTACTTGCAAAATCCCCCTATTGAAGCTGCTTGATCCAACATTCCTTGCTTTGCCTTTTCTTTCCTTGTCCCTCCTTTGCTTTCCTTTGCTTGCTTGCTTCGTTTCTCCTCTTGGTGTTCTTTTCTCTTTGAAACTAACTCCAAAGCCAAATTGATAAAAAATTGTGAACTGATCCTCATAAGCCTTTTCTCCTCCTTTCCTTTATTTTCATAAATAAATGCCAATTAATGCCTCTTTGTCTTTACCAATTTCCTTACCCATTAATAAACCAAAGTGACACCCAATGGGATGTTTTTCCCAACATTCAGCTTGGAACACATGTCCCATGACCTTGGTCTTATTTTTCCTTTATTATCTTTTATTACATGAGCTTTTAACCTAGGGTTGTTACAAACCCTCCCCCTTAGGGGAACACTATCCTCGGTGTTCTATGACACCGATAACAAAAAAACCACTAAAAACAAAACATATTGCCTATGGAGCTTTATAACTTGGCTCAATGTTGTATTTACAATAAACAATTGTTGAAAACCATGACCAACATGACTAACATGACAATCATTTCGCTTATTGGAGCTTTATAACACAACTCATTGTGGTATTTACAACAACAACCATACATAGATATGTACATATACCAAAAATCCTTTGCCTCAACTGACAAAAAATGAAGGATACAAAGCTCGCATTTGATCTGCCATCTCCCATGTAGCTTCATCAGGTCCAAAGTAATTCCACTGCACTTTAAATTGCTCGATTGCTCTGTTCTGGAGCATGAGTCATTTCTGCTGCAATATGCATTGAGGTTCCAGCTAGAATTCTCCTTCGGGTTCTACCTGCAATACAGACCAATCAATCACATGATCAACATCCTTCACATATCTCTTAAGAAATGAAACATGGAAAACATCACGGACTTTAACAATTAGTGGCAGTGAAACTTTGTAGGCCACTGGTCAAATCCTGTAAAGGATCTCAAAAGGCCTACAATACCGAGGTCCCAACTTGGCACATGATCCAATCCTCAAGGATATCCTCTTGGGCTTGCTGCGCAAGTACACATGCTCCCAAACATGAAACTCCTTAAATGCCCTGTGTTGATCTGCATAACTCTTTTGCCCGTCCTATGTTGCCTTTAGATTCTTCTTGATAAATTCCATTTCTTGTTCCATCTCTACCAACATGTCTGGTCCAATCAATACCTTGTTCACTAGATCACTCCCATTGGTGGGAGTATTATAAATCCACTCATAAAGTGCCTCAAATGGACTCATCCTCAAGGGCTCCTGATACCCACTATTGTACGCAAACTTTACCAATGGAAGATACTCTCCCCACTTCCGTTGTTGATGCATGACATATATCCTCAGCGTGTCCTCGCGAATCTTGTTAACCCTCTCTGTTTGTGCATCTGTCTATGCATCTACTTGTGGATGATAAGTTGTACTAAAAGCCAACATTGCACCCAAACCTACAAACAACTCCTTCAAGAACCCAGAAGTGAACTTGGCATCTCTGTCAAATACAATTTTCTTAGGAATACCATGCAATTTCACTATCTCCCTGATGAAGACCTAAGCTACCTCACTAGTTGTGTTAAACACATACATGGCGAAGGTAGAATATGAAGGATAAGCATTTAATTTCCTCTATTATTCACATGATATACTTTTATAATACATTCTAATGACCCTTGGTTTACATATACCAAGTGTTCTCTTGGACTCCCTTTGATTGTTTACATTCCACACCAACCCTTAAAAATTAGGTGTCCAACATTCCCCTCCTAATCCGAAGGGGTATGTATGAGTCCAAGAAGAGAGTTGTAATACAAAATGTTCAAAAATGAATGACAGCACTGGGTTGAATGTGCTCTTTGAAAATTTGGCATAAGATGGTGGTTTAAGGATGACCACCAACACTGAAACGCTTAGTGGAGTTCCTGAAACTCTTCCAAATTTGGAATTAAGTTGAAGTCTTCTGCTAGAGGAAGTGATCCTAACGTTTTGAAGAGGGAGACCTTCAACCTGGAAAGGGAGGTCTCAACTTGTTGTCGTTTAAGGATGACCACCAACTCTGGAATTTTTAATGCAATTCCTAGAAATCTTCCAAAACTGGCAAGACGCTGAAGTCTTCTGCTAGAGGAAGTGTCCCCAATTATTTGAAGGGAGGTCTCAACCCTACATATATGGTTTAAGGCTAACCATCAACCTAAGGCATGCTTAGGGGCATCTTTGTAACTGGCTACAACTCTGAATCTAGTATGGCAGGTTGTGTCTTAGGCTCGCTTGATTTGGCTTTGAAGCTTGTATATGACCATCACTTCCCCCCTGTTAGATACAAGTTGAGAAGATAATGAAAACTCAACTGTAAGATTTTTCAATATTCGAGAACAAACCATGTTGTATGAGCAAAATATCTTCTTGGTTGTTGAAGACCATTGCCAAGAAGTGATCCATCCAAGATGAATCTTTGTTCTTGTAGGAGGCTTGTTTCTAAAGCATTTATTTGAATGATGAGTGGTTTTATGACAATGCTCACATGGATGAATATCAAAACAGTGATCTTTCTTATGGCCAACTCGGTCACAATGTTGCCATTTAACAACTTTTGGTTGTTATGGAAGAGGAGGATGATCTAAAAGAGGTGAAGATAAACCATCATGAAGAAATCTAGCACTTTGAAAATTTATTGGCTTGGTATAGTCTGGAATATTAAAGGAGACATCCTTGTCATATCCAAGACCTGTTCTTTGTTTATTGCTGACAAGAACTTCCCAAGGTCTGATGATGGGCTTGGGAAGTGGGACCTGAACTTCTGCATCTTTTTGTACATCTGCTCCTGAAATGGGTACTACATTTGAATTAACCTCAGGTTTACTGATTTGATGCAGCTTCTTGGATTCTGTCTCAATCTTACAAAGAGAATTGTTTTGAACAAAAACAAGTTCAGAATGATGCTTATGTTGTTGTAGCTCATCTTGTTGTAGTTGAGATTCAAGCTGCAAAAAATCAATCTTTTCTTGTGCATCTTGCAGACAGATCTGAATGTTCGTGAGAGAAACTTTGTTGACTTTTAATGTATCATGAGTAGTAGACAATATAAGAGTCTTTAGGAACTCTAATACTTCATTAATTTTGGCCATTTTTATTGAACAAATCATGTGAATCTCACAAATAATTTCTCACCCATGAGTAGCATACGGCCTGTAAACAACGCAACTCTATAAACAATGGCAATGAAGCTCTATAAACAATCACACCATGTCTTACTTTCAACATACAACCTCATTTAATTTCCACTCATCGCAAGAATTAGTGCAAGACTTTAATCAAGATTTGAAAAACTTTGATACCAATGTGCTCTGATACCAGCACATTGTGTTCTTCAACTTCCAACTCTAGCTATGACGTTATTCCTTACACTTGTCCTCCAACTCCAACAATATGTGATACTGCACTCGACCTTCTGATGGGGACTTTGATTGTTATTCCTGCTCTAGTGGAGATTGCACCCTTTCCCAATGGGGATTGGTAAGACTTGGTCTCGGTCTTGAGGAAGAAGTGGATATTACACAAGTGTGTTGAAGGGGATTTCCCTTACTATTATAAAAGGAAGAATGTCAGACTGCAACTCTATGTACAATAAAATCGATTCACAATTCTGCAATATGATATGATACACAGAATTTGCAAACCCCACCACAACTCTATGAAATCATCTCCTCTAGGAAATACATTGTTAAAACCTGACAATACCAGAATAAGGAATAACCTCATGGTAATCTCTTCAAGGAGTACATGTCAGCCCGCTTTCTTCAGATGATTACAATGACAATTGTGGATGGTGAAATGATGATGACTATTCAAATCCCTTGATGGCTCTTTGTATCCATCCTATTGGGTTGTGTTATATTCTTTCGATGACTAGCCCCAGTAGTTAAATCGGGGGGTTAGAGGGGGGGTGGAGCCCCCCCCCTTTGTTGCGCCGATGTGTAGCAGGGGGGTGGGAGCCCCCCTGTATGGGGGATTTGAGGGGGGCAATTAGCCCCCCTCTACGAGGTCTAGGACAACGCCCTAGGGAATTTTTTTTTTGGACCCATGGTTTTGTCCACGATTTTGTGCATGGTTTTCGCACATGGTTTTGGGCACGATGGTTTTCGGTCCATGGTATTGGATGATTCGGCATGTATATATATTTATTGTAACATTGAAATGAACATAATGAAAAATCAATCTGGTAGTCCCGGTTTTGGAATCCAGGGCAAAATCTCTGTGTATATTTGTTTAATGTGTTATGCTCTCGCTATTGTTTATTTTCTGTTTTTAGAATTCGTATGCAGGTAATTTCTGTACGGGGTTAAAACCTACACATCCCAATTGTTGAACTATTTCCCTTCAAACCCGTTGTTTCATATCAATTACTAGGTTGTGTGGTAATCAAATATGCTTCTTCAATGCTAAGACAATACCAACAAAGCAAACACAAAAGAGAAGATATATGGAGTCGATAGTAGGGTATTTGTGTATAATTCACACTTGGATCAATAACAGAGAATGAACATCCACATTGTGCACGACCTTCAACACATCACATGGGTCATATTTATAACCACATTCCACAGTCTAAGGCATATGTTGCATATTTAAATATGGACCAACGCATCTGGCTAAATAAGACCAACACATTTGGCTCACATTATTTCAATGCTTTCCATACACCACATTGTGGTATTCATTCAATGCACCAAAAATTATACATATGCCCAACACAAATATATACAATGAATTCAATCATATATAAATATTTAGAACAACACATATATAGAGTTTTAATTAGGAGAGGGCATATAAAATTCAAAATGCATACCACTATTTCAATGCTCTATTCCCAGTAAGGATTCAACACCAGTGCAGGAATTACACATGGAAATCATTGTGCACAGGGACGTTCAAAACGTTTTGAATTCCTTTGACCAATGTACGGAGACACAATGCAAGGAAAATCAACTGTCCATTCCAGCACACGGAGATATATGCATTCAAACGCCATGAAATACGCTCAGACTTCAAGCTCAACACCAACATATCAATCAATGAGCAATATGACTGCACCCAGACTTCATGACGCACATAAATTAATGGTCAGAGTAGGTAGCTTGAACAAAAATGAGCCAATGCGCCAAGAGTTTTAACTCTCAACATTATCCCTTCTGCAATATATTTGAATAGTTAAACACTTCACAACGCTATTGAAGCTCTCAGATCATAGTTAAGAATTCATTTCTTCGCTCAGTAATAGAGAGTTTGCAAGTGCGCTTCTAGGCAAGGAGAAGGAAGGTTTGAGTGTTTTTTTTGTTTTGTACTAGAGAGAAAAATTCACGAGTAAATAGATAGATTTAGGTTTTGAGTTCTCATCGCTGCAGTTTTGGAAGAGTCTGGACAACGCATAGGTCTAGTGATAGAAATACAACAAAAGGCCATAAGAAAACAGTGACTCAAACATGAGCAGGGCAAGAGATCGCCCCCTCTGATACCATGTTAAACACATAAATGGCGAAGGCAGAATATGAACGATAAGCATTGAACTGCCTCTATTATTCACATGATATACTTTTATAATAAATTCTGATGACCCTTGGTTTCCATATACCAAGTGGTCTCTTGGACTCCCTTTGACTATTTACATTCCACACCAACCCTTAAAGGATTAGGTGTCCAACAAGCTAAATTAGTAGACTTCACTTGAATGAAGTGAGCCGCCTTGGTCAACATGTCAACCACAACCGTAATGGAATCATGTTGTCTAGCTGTTCTCAACAAACCTATGATGAAATCCATGGAAATGACCTCCCATTTCTATTTTGGAATTAGAATCGGCAACAATAAACTAGTTGGATGCTTGCACTCTGCTTTTACCCATTGACAATCCAAACATCTAGCCACAAACTCGGTTACCTCTTTCTTCAGATTCGGCCAATATTAAAACATATTCACAATTGTTATAATCTTCTGATATCTCAGATGGCATGAATACGAATTAACATGAAATTCCCTCAAGATAAGCTTCTTGAGTTCATTGTTATCTGGAACATAGATCTTTTCCCTAAATCTCACCAAACCATCTATCGTGAGATGATAAACCACATCTTGATCACATGTACACTATTGTTGTAACATGTGCTTAAGCTATTGGTACCTATCATCTTGTTGCCCTGCCTGCAAGATTAGCTCCTACAAGTCTGTCCCATATGAACTCATAGTTGCAATGTGATTTACCTACATTATTTTACTAAGAGCATCTGCAACCTTGTTCTCCTTTCACTTGATGTACCTGATCTCGAAGTCAAACTCAATGAGCATGGCCAACCATCTGGCTTGTCTAGATCTCAGATTAGATTGGTCAAACAAGTATCTCAACCCACTGTGATCACTCATCAAAACAAACCTCTTGCCAAGAAGATAGTGCCTCCACATCTTCAATGCATGAATGATCACTGCCAACTCAAGATCATGAGTTCATGAGTCACATAATTTTTCTTGTGTTCATTCCATTTCCTTGACTCATAGCATACCACATGTCCCTCTTGCATCAGGACTCCACAAAATCCTCTCTTGCAAGCATCTGTACACACCACAAACTCTTTATCTGGATCTGCAATCTTTATAACTTGATCATATGTAATAAACTACTTCAACTGCTCAATACTAGTTATACATTTCTCTGTCCATTCAAATTTATTTCCTTTTCTTTTCAATGATGCGATAGGATATGCAATCCGTGAGAAGTTCCTGATAAACCGCCTGTAATAACCTATTAATCCCATGAATTACCTAACCTCATCCAAATTCATAAGAGTTTCCCTTTCTTGGAATCAACATGTCCCAAGTAATGAACTTCTAAAATAAACTACACTTACTAATCTTGGCATGAAACTGATGCTCTCTCAACAGTCTTAACATTGTTTCCAGGTGTTCTACATGCTCTTCCTCATTCTTAGAATATATCAATATGTCATCAATGAATACTATCACAGACTTATCTAGATAAGGACGCAACACACTATTCAATAAACACATGAAAATAGTTGGTGCGTTAGTCAAACCAAAAGGAACCACAACAAACTCATAATGCCCATACATGGTCTGGAAAGAAGTCTTGTAAATGACCTCTTCTTTGATGTGTACCTGATGATATCTTGATCTCAAATCAGTCTTCAAGAACATTGTTTCTCCCTT
This sequence comes from Pinus tabuliformis, assembly GCA_031772625.1. Taxonomy (NCBI): domain Eukaryota; kingdom Viridiplantae; phylum Streptophyta; class Pinopsida; order Pinales; family Pinaceae; genus Pinus; species Pinus tabuliformis. The sequence goes on from CM062811.1 coordinate 1,247,665,515, forward strand.
CAACTGATCAAACAAGTCATCAATTCGAGGCAATGTGTACCTGTTCTTGATCGTCACCTTGTTCAACTATATGTAATCGATGCACAACCCAAGAGAATCGTCCTTATTCTTCACAAACAACATTGGTGGACCCCAAGGCAATACACTTGGCCTAAGTATCCCTTGTCAAGCATTTCCTTCAACTTGCAGCTTCAGTTCCACTAACTCTACAGTGCTCATCTTGTAAGGTGCCTTTGATGTTGGTGTTGCTCCTGGTACCAACACAATAGAGAAATCTGCTTCTCATGAGGCAGTAACTCTAAAATATCTAATGGAAATACATCTTGGAACTACTGAAAAACAAAATAAATCTTCAAGACTTCTGCATCCTCAACATCCTTACCTTTGTCTCTGGAAATATACACTGCGAATAATACACATCCTTTCCTACAACTGTGATTTTCCTAGATAGTCGTAACCATTCTCATCGATGTAGGATTCTTCTTCCCTTGCAAGATTCTTTTATACCCATCATCATCCAAGCCCTCAATAACCTTCTTGTAACAATCCACCTTAGTCCTGCGAAGGTACAACCATCCATACCCAAAAGCATATTGTAAGATCCCAATGGAAGAACATTTAGATGCATTGATGTAGACATACCATTCAACTCAAATGCACAAGCTCTTACCCAATGATGAACTCTTTTCTTAGTACCTATAGCCAACTACACCAACCAAGACTCTGCATGAACTTCTTTTCTCAAACCACACTTATCCACCAGGTTGGGATTAACATAACTATAATTAGATCTAAGCTCAATCAAAATGGAAACACCTCGATCACAGAGCTTACTTTCCATCTCAATAATGGATGTCTGGTGATCCGCCTACTTTTTTTCAAATGTTGCATAGATCCGAGGAATTCTCTAGCCCACGTCCCCAATTGTTTGTGCCTCCTGAGAACTGTAGATCTGAGGTATGCCACCCTGATACAATGGAAAAACCTTCTTGCGATGATCTTTGCCACAAATCCAACACTACAATGGTTTCCCTGCCACTACTCTTATTCTACTACTCTCCAGATTAAGGTCCATGTCCCTTCTCTACCGCATTAAACTTCTTGTAAGGAGAAACATTTTCCTTCTCACATGCATCCCGAGGAGTGGCCACTTTCCTTTATTCTTATCATTCCCTTTCTAACCCTGCAAAGACTCGGACTTACGCTTCGATTGCTCATAATAGTGCTTCAACTTTCTAATGACTTCCTCCAGCGATCGAGGGTCATCGTACTCAATCCAATCCTTGAATGCTAATGGTATTCCATTGATGAACCTTTGAACTTTTGTCTTCTCATCCTTGAGGTAAGGAAAACACCTCAACAACTCTAGGAACTTAGTCGTGTACTCGTCATCTGTCATAGATCCGATCTTCAACTCATAGAACTCCTTAGCCTTACCATCATAGTACCTCTCTAACAAGTAATGCTTCCTTAAGAGTCTTTTAAACTCATGCCAAGTCAAATCCTCTGTTCTAATACCTCTGACACACTTTACATTTTCCCATCAAATGTATGCTTTCCCTTTTAGGTTGAAAATAACTATAATGGATTTCATGTTCTCTGTATAATCATACAGCTCAAAGAACTTCTTCATCCCAAGAAACCATGCCTCTACATCCTCTGGTTTCTTCAACTATCCATCAAATGTAGGTGGCTTGGATTTCTCGAACTCATCTGGGAAGTATCCCCTCTCACTCCTCCTGTAAGGATGACAATGATAATGACCATGATACTTGTATGAACTAGAGCTAGAGTAGAACCCATAACCACTACCTCTCCTATCAGGTATATCCAAGAACCTACCATCTCTTAATGTTTCATCCTTGTCTGACTTGTACCCTCCATGAGACCTACTACCGTATATGTCATTAGTTATGTCCTCCTATCCACAACTGATTTGTGGATGTCCATGTCTCTGCAAATTTGATAAATGCTAAAGGATAATTGCATTGACTTCTGCTTGTTTTTCCTATGCCCTGGCAAGTCTCTCCTATGACTAAATGATCCTATCATTATCCACCTTGCAACTTCTTATATCTTCCTTTAGATTTCTCAAGGTATCTTCTATGTCAGGAGAGTATTGATCTCTTGGTTGCTCATATGATTTGTAAGGAGAGTCTCATGAATTGTAATCCACCATTTTACTAGTCATCTCTGATCTTCTTCTTTATGTAAACATACCATGTCACATAAACCAAATATAAACATAATCAACATACCTCAATGAAGTTTAGGGGAGGCTATCTCATCTGTAAAATCACTTTGAATTAGCACAATACATATATATACATAATCATATCAATACATCGACATCGTGCATGATAACACTAACTACATACAATGACCTAATGCATGAAAACCATAACCATGACAATGCATACATGATGACATGCATCTAGCTCACCCAACCCAAGTATTTGAACCATGCTCTAATATCAATATGTTGTATCATATATCAACCAAAAAGAACAAAAATAGCTTTAATACCAATTTGTAACACCCCATCCCCCCATTTACTCTCTTTTACAATCCCTCTGGGTAAATGTGAAGTAAAGTGCCACTATGACATGACCCAACTTCCTAGCTCTAGTTAGGGAAGTGGGATCTACAACCGAGACTTAATGACCACAAATTAACATCCTACAGGGTTTACAGGACACTCATGGGCCAAAGAATCACCCCAGGTGACCAAACCTTGAGCTGGATAGCTTTTCCACTGACCTACACCAAGGCTTATAGGACACTCACGGGCCAAAGAATCACCCCAGGTGACCAAACCTTGAACCGGATAGCCTGCAAGGGTGTAGTTATAGGGCTCCAACTACATGCATGACACTGCTTCCATGTGGTAATATCCCAAATTTTCAAATTTGGAGGGTGTGGTCTCGAGATCTAAGACAGAATTCTAGGCCAGCCTCCAAACCACTACCCAAAACTCCTAATACTTTCAAAGTTGATCAATGAATTAATTAAAATGTTATTCATACAAAACTTAAACAAGAACCTGACCTAACCAGGCCTAACCATGACAAACATTTCGTCAAAGGTGTTAGGGTCTTATGATTTTTTACATCAAATGTATTTGCCTTATTCATTCTTTTCAGTTGTTAAGCAACAGTTTAGCCTATGACTAGTGTTGTTATCATAGCCCCAAAGTTATTGTCTGACATCATTGGAGTTGTGAAGGGTCTCAGTCAGTGGGAGTCATGAGGTCACCCATGTTTATATAGCCAGTCAGAGTTGAAAGGGGTTTTGTGTCAGTCTTTATTGATCAGAATCGTCCAAAATGAGTTTGTTTCAGTCAAGGTTTTGTTGGTCACGAGGTCTAGCCTTTAAATTTTCCACCGCCTATAATCTATACTTTTATTCCCTATTTCTATCTACCCCATGCTTCCCTATTTCATACCCTATTTCCCTTTATACATACCCCTTCATATATCATTTACATACATCGTTTTAAATCTATTCTCATAATACTACTACCACTTTCCTACATTCACCACCATGGTACACCCTCATTCCTAATGGCTCACATCATTCACATCATACCCTAAACCTTAATCATTTCCCATACTCCCTACACTCATGCCAAGCATGGAGGTCATTTACACTCTGCAATGCAATTTCCTCTGAAATTGACTGTTTTAGTCAGCATTTTTTAGAACGTTTTTTTACCACATGGAGAAGGATTTTGGAAAACAGATATATGTTTTTCTCAATCACAGACCAAAGCACAATAACGTCTTCTCGATTTTGTACAGGTTTCACAGATCAGGAGATTTGATTGCATCTTCAAAGCCTATTTTTCGGACTGCACAAATACTCTGTTTTAGTCATGGTTTTGCAAAGCAGTTTCTGAGGCTCTGGGGAAGAATTTGAAGAAAATGAGAGAGGTTTTTCTTCAAAACAATCTCATATACAAAAACATATCTCATATTTTACACAGGTTCTATATTTTGGGAGTTACATGCGTCAATTGGTGGCCTATTTTCGCAGTTTCTGCTGACAGAATTAGGCAATTTTTGGAAAGAATGGCAAGGAAGGTTCAATATGAAACAAAGCCTACTCCACCAGTACCCACTGAGCACAAAGAGATCACACCTCAAGCTTAAAAATTTTAGAGTCTTAGACCTCCGCTAGCAAAACCTCCAGCAAAAGAAAAAGGAGGTAAATTGTTCTTTGCTCAGAATTTTGAAGTTTTTTTTTTGTCTAAAAATACCTACATTGCACAGCAGGGGTTCTTCTTTTGGTTTTAAGTTGTAGTTGATGTATTTGGAGCGGCCTATATGTCTATGGTTTTCTTTTGATAAGACCTGAAGCTGTAAAGGAAGGCATTCTTGGAAATTTCGCTACGTGGTTGTTGCGTAGGCCTTGCCTATCAATTTGTACAAACATTTTGAAGAAGCTAGCTGTCAGGGTTTAAAGGGGTGAACATGTGGAAGATGTGCTAGACAACTCAGGCCGTCAGTCGCCAACCATGTTTCAATTTTTAAAGGAAAGAGCACCAACACAATCGCTACTCAGTCATCAACCAGTTATCCCTGCTTTTACTATTTTATTTGGCTCACGAAGATATGGTCTTCGAAGATAAACTTGTTTTACATAGATATTTAGTTTTTTTTTTTTTTTTTTTAGATAAAGTCATGAATACTTTATGGTTTTTGTCTTTTATCATAATAGGGAAAGGAATTAAAACAACAAAAAATCTTTCCTCTTTTTGAATTTTGATTTGATCCATTGTTGGATCAGTGATGCAGTGAACCTAGACACTTATTATATTTTGTTTATGGTCTATTTAAGCTGGTTAATACATATGAAACAAGTTGTTGTTGGTTTCAAGATTGCTTCTGAGCTATTGTAGTCATATGTTGTGATCTATATTAATGAGTATGCTTTGATGCTGAAGAGATTCCAGTTATATTGCAGAGATATTTGTGGTATGAATGCTTCGAAATTGTTGTTCTTTAGTTTATGTGTAATCTTCTTTATGTTGTCTTCTTAATCTGCTTTAAAGGTGTATGGAACAGCTATGCTTGAATTCATTTCACATGCTCTTGTCTAGCTGCACCAAAATATTTTAGTTGCAAATGGAATGTTTATACCTTTGAATGCTTTGTCTTTTTCCTCTTGATATTCATTCATCCAAGTTGCAGTAATGAAATGTCATTTGTTCTGCCATTGTAGATGAGTGCCTTGATGTTCCTATTCTGCTATACTACAAATTGTTTTCTCATTTCGAAGTTGTACTAGTCAAGCCTCTGTATATGAAACTGGTTGGGAAATGCATAGGCATGATGGACCAGGGAGGTCATGATCACATGCATTAGTTTTCCTAGAATTCTCTACCACCTCCAAATCAAAAAATTAAACACTTTTCAAATCTAGTCTCTGCTAAAGATTGTGTTTCAAAGTTTTATCTCTGAGTTTGCTCAATGAGGGAGCCCCCTCAGGTTGAAGAAGACCAGTTTGTCAACCAAAAGAGGTATGTGGTTACCTCTGTGATCCTTTTCCTTTAGCCTAAAAGGAAATCATGGAGTGTTAACATATTGGCGTTGTTGTCGGGGACCGAAAGGTTTCATCTTCCCCAAGAAATATTTTCAAAGTTTCAGATTTGGATGTTGATGGTGGACAACAACATAAGAAGGCTGAACCTTTCACCCGGTGACTCCAATCAAGCAGAACCTAGATTTTCAAGTTCCACTAGTGTCTCCACATTTTTAGAATGAATTCAACTGTGAGGTATGCACCTATGAATCGAGATCACATTCCAGGTTTCCTAACTGCGTGCCTTGTGTAGATTGGAAAACTTATTTGCCAAAATTCAAGGATCAGAAAGGAGATGATGTTGCTATTCATTTGGTCAAGTTTCACATGCATGTGCATAGACTTAAGGTTCAATTTCATGAATATTTGAATTTCTGATCGGAGAACCCACAGTAATGGAGTTTTTACACCAACGTTTCGAATCCCAAATGGGATCCATCATCAGGGAAAAGAGAAAGATGAAGAGAAAGATGATAAAAGAAGAGCCAGATGGAGGAAATAAATACTCATGAGGGTAGAATAATAGAGGCAAAGCACAGGTCGGCTGGAAATAAATAATGAAACCTAATTTTAATTTTAATTTTAATTTTATTTATTGATTTTAATTTTAATAAATTAATCTTATTTATTTAATAACTTTAAAACAAAATCTTAAAACTAAACATTTTAAAATAATCTTAAAATAATATAATTATCTAGATACTAATATATATAATGATAATAATATCAACAACAAAAAAAAAAAAAAAATTTAAAAACCTGAAACCCTAATGGTAATAATATCTAAAAACTAGAATATATATTTTAATATTTTAATATTTAAATCATAAACCTAATAACATTAATATTTATATAACCTAAAGATATAACTAAATATTTATCTAACCTAAGGTCTATACAAATTCATATATATATATTAGAATTAATAACAATCAAGCCTACAACTTCATATATATATATTAGAACTAATAACAATCAAGCCTAAAGCCTATATCAATACCTAAAAACTAAAATACATATTTTAATATCATAAACCTTTATATGACATAAACTTTATATAAAATTATTCTCTAAAACTAATGTAAATATATTAATATTAATAAATATGATTCTATAAGTTAATGACTCTATATGACAAAATAATATTAATGTATAAGACATATAACTTAATAATAATAATATATATGGCTATATAACTTTAATATTAATATAAATATGACTATATAACCTAATAATTTTATAAACCTGATCACTATATGACTTAAAATTTTTATTTATATAACCTAAAGTCTAAATAGCTTAATATATGAAATATTAATAAAAACCTAACCACTATCTAAATAAATTCAAATTAATACAAATTAATAAAACCTAAATTCTATATTAATTCAATATTAAAGACTAGACTATATTTAGAACATGCATTAATGCCTAAATTTTATTAAAATCAAACATTGAGGTTATATTAATAATTAGGGTTTTAATATAATATAAATAACCTAAAGACAATATTACTATGAAAATCAAAACACTGCTAATGTCTATAATATTATTTATATTTACTATGAAAACTTATATTAATATCTATCTTGATAACTATCTTACCTGTTAGACAACTTACCTGGGGTCGGGCTGACGTTTCTTGATTTCACTGATCAGGGGAAGCCAACTTCCGCTAATCTCCAAACCACTGTCTCTGTTCAAATTACAAGGATGCTTCAAGATTTCGAGGGCTTCTCTGATTTTCCGTTTCGGATGCTGCTCTTCTCTTGCGATGATTGAGGCGTTTTCTAAGCAGATGTGGTGTTTAGTCTTCGAGGAGTGTTCTGCCAAGGCTGAGGTACGAGATCTTCCATTCCTGATATCAGCGCCATGTTCTTTCAGTCTTGTCTGGAGGGAGCGACCAGTTTCACCTATGTAGCTTTTCCCACACGAACAGTCTATTTTATAGACTCCTTTGAGCTGCAGTTTATCAATATCATCCTTAACAGATTTTAAACTTTGTCTGATGGTACCGGGAGCTGAGAATTGCGTTAGAATGTTTCTCTTTCTTAGGATCTTTGCCATTTTATCTGTGACCCCATGGATATAAGGTAGAAAAACCCTACCATCATGAGGTTGATCCTCCTCTTTAGGTTTGGGAGAGGACAACCTTTTTTCGGCTTTCTTTATGGCTTTTTTAATCTCATGATCCTTGTAGCCTATATTTTTGAAGGTTGAGATTAAATGCCTCTTCTCTTCATTTATATGTTCTGAGTCAGAAATTCGGAGGGCTCTAATGGCAAGAGTGTTCAGAACGCCAAGTTTTTGGGCTGGGTGATGGTGGGAATCCGCATGAAGGTAGCTTTCCGTGTGAGTTGATTTCCTGAAAACCTTATGGCCCAACGAGCCATCCTCTTTTCTGATGATAAGAATGTCCAAGAAAGGGATGCTCATATTTTCTTCAAGCTCCATAGTGAATTTTATATCAGGGGAAATGGAGTTAAGGTGATTGAAAAACTTGTTGAGTTCTATTTTACCATGGGTCCATTTTATATTGGTGTCATCGACAAAACGCTTCCACCAAGCTGGTTTTAAAGGATAGGATTCCAAGGCCTTCTTCTCAAAATATTCCATGTACAAGTTGGCCACAATTGGCGAGAGGGGTGATCCCATTGCTACACCAGATGTCTGTTCATAAAATGTTCCTTGGAATGTGAATACAGTTGACCTTAAGCAGACTTCAGCCAGCTTTGCGGTTTCTGGATCGGTGACACTTCTTATGACCTGAATGGCTTCATCAAGAGGAATCTTCGTGAATAAGGAAACCACGTCAAAGCTTACAAGGATGTCATCCTTTTCCATTCTTTCATTTTTAATAAGATTCACAAAGTCATGTGAGTCTTTAATGAAGGAGTCAGTATTTCCAACCAGGGGCTTCAGAATCTTGGCTACATATTTAGCAAGCTCATAGGTTGGGGAGCCAATGGTATTAACTATCGGTCTCAGGGGGACACCCTCCTTATGGATCTTGGGTAATCCATAGATTCTAGGAATGGTTTCACAAGAGGGGGTTAATTTCTTCTTCAATTTTTCGTCAAGGTTGGAATCTGATATAATCTTTTTTACATCCTTCATAATCTTGGCCATGGGATTACTGCTTAGCTTCTTATAACTGCCACAATTTAGGTGATCATTCATTTTCTTAACGTAGTCTTCTTTATCAAGGATAACCGCTGCTCCTCCTTTATCTACTTTAAGAACAACTATTTTGTCATTATTTCGTAAGGAAGTGAAAGCCTTTTGCTCTTCCTTACTCAAGTTACTTTTGGGAGCCTTGGCTTTCCTCATGATGAGAGAAAACTCTTGCCTTAATGCCTCCTTGTCTTCAAGAGGGAGGTTGCTAATCCCATCTTCAATGCAACAGATCATCTTTTCAATAGGGAGGCTTTTAGGGGCCATTGCAAATCCCATCCCCTTGCTGAGAACATTGACTGCTAACTGGTCGAGAATCTCGGAAGACAGGTTAACTACTTTTCTTTTTGATGTTGATGCTGATCCATAAGAGTTTTCTCCAGTCTCCTTGTCACCCTTGCTCAGTTCATTGCATTTTACCACATCTTTTTGGAAACTGGCATTATTAGTGTTTAATTCTAGCCTTTTTACACCCTCATAGAATTTTCTGTCATGCGCATCATTTCTGGAGACGTGCACCCTTTCGAAACTATCCACATTGTTTTTATTCTCGGCCTTGCCCAGGGAATAATCATTATCTATGATGATCCTATTCGATGCTTCTGGATTAGGTTCACCACAAAACACCTCTGCGCTTATAATGTCATACTCATTATTCTTATTGGAATTACCAATTAAATTATTATTAGAATTTCCATCTGTCTCACCTGCGCTTTCAATATTAATACCTGAAATGCTGGTCGAATTAAACCTTCTGTTCTCGATATTTCTCTCCAACATTTCTATGCTACCGGTTTGTTTCTTATTAATGTCTTTGCCACCGCCATTTTCACCACCAAACAACTCTGCGCTTATAATGTCACACTTATTCTTTTTCTTCAAATTACCATTTAAATTTTTAATAGAATTTCCATTTATCTCACCTGCGCTTTCTCCTGAAATGCTTGTTGAATTAAACCTGCTGATTTCGATGTTTCTCATCAACATTTCTATGCTATCGGTTTGTTTGTTATTAATGTCTTTGCTTCCGCCATTTTCACCATAAAACAACTCTGCGCTTATAGTGTCACACTCAATCTTTTTATTCGAATTACCATTTAGATTTTTAATAGAATTTCCATCTATCTCACCTGCGCTTACACCTGAAATGCTGGTCGAATTAAACCTACGGATTTCGATGTTACTCACCATCATTTCTCTGCTACCGGTTTGTTTGTCATCGCTTCCCCCATTATTATCAGAATAACATTGCCGCAAATCAATTGTTTTGCCTCTGAATAAATCGAAACTTGGAGCATCTGAACCATTGCTGACCGAATGAGAATTTTCTATGTCTAAAACGGAACTTGGAGCGTCTGCGCTCGAACCATTGCTGACATTTTCGATGTCTAAATCGAAACTTAGAGCATCTGCGTTCAAACCATTGTTAATCGACTGATTTTTAAGGGAATTTTCGATGTCTTCAGTGGTGTGCAATCGGTTTGGAACTGCATTATCGAATTTACCTCCGCTGCTATTTGAACAAGGGCAGACATTACCTGCGCAGTTACCAGGATTAGAATCTGCGTTACCAGGATTAGAATCTGCGTTTTTAGCCTTTAGAAGCTTGGTTAGCTTATTGTGCTGCCTAGCCTGCGCAGTCTGCCATTCCTTTTCTGCTTTCAGTGCGGTTCTGCCATCTATAATGGCCCACAGGTTTTCATCAATGCTGCTGGCAAGTTTAAGGTGGGAAGAGAGGGCCAAACGACCAAGTTGCTCCAGGGAAGCTCTGATTCTTCTGATTTCAGACCGAATTAGAGAGAAACTAAGATGGATGAACGCTTTACTGTTGTATTTATTATGTAACTTATGTTTAACCTGTGCAAAAGGAGGAATGAGATTGAAGTCCCTACAATTTTTGAGGAAATGTAGATCTGAAGCTCTTCTTTTTATTCTAACTCTAACACTTTCAAGTGCAAGGATTTCACTCCAAGTATCCCCTCCGTACCGGGATAAGATATTGGATTTCAGAGATCTGTGGTTTGTGTTATTTGAATTTCTGATCGGAGAACCCACAGTAATGGAGTTTTTACACCAACGTTTCGAATCCCAAATGGGATCCATCATCAGGGAAAAGAGAAAGATGAAGAGAAAGATGATAAAAGAAGAGCCAGATGGAGGAAATAAATACTCATGAGGGTAGAATAATAGAGGCAAAGCACAGGTCGGCTGGAAATAAATAATGAAACCTAATTTTAATTTTAATTTTATTTATTGATTTTAATTTTAATAAATTAATCTTATTTATTTAATAACTTTAAAACAAAATCTTAAAACTAAACATTTTAAAATAATCTTAAAATAATATAATTATCTAGATACTAATATATATAATGATAATAATATCAAAAAAAAATAAAAATAAAAAATTTAAAAACCTGAAACCCTAATGGTAATAATATCTAAAAACTAGAATATATATTTTAATATTTTAATATTTAAATCATAAACCTAATAACATTAATATTTATATAACCTAAAGATATAACTAAATATTTATCTAAATATTTATCTAACCTAAGGTCTATACAAATTCATATATATATATTAGAATTAATAACAATCAAGCCTACAACTTCATATATATATATTAGAACTAATAACAATCAAGCCTAAAGCCTATATCAATACCTAAAAACTAAAATACATATTTTAATATCATAAACCTTTATATGACATAAACTTTATATAAAATTATTCTCTAAAACTAATGTAAATATATTAATATTAATAAATATGATTCTATAAGTTAATGACTCTATATGACAAAATAATATTAATGTATAAGACATATAACTTAATAATAATAATATATATGGCTATATAACTTTAATATTAATATAAATATGACTATATAACCTAATAATTTTATAAACCTGATCACTATATGACTTAAAATTTTTATTTATATAACCTAAAGTCTAAATAGCTTAATATATGAAATATTAATAAAAACCTAACCACTATCTAAATAAATTCAAATTAATACAAATTAATAAAACCTAAATTCTATATTAATTCAATATTAAAGACTAGACTATATTTAGAACATGCATTAATGCCTAAATTTTATTAAAATCAAACATTGAGGTTATATTAATAATTAGGGTTTTAATATAATATAAATAACCTAAAGACAATATTACTATGAAAATCAAAACACTGCTAATGTCTATAATATTATTTATATTTACTATGAAAACTTATATTAATATCTATCTTGATAACTATCTTACCTGTTAGACAACTTACCTGGGGCCGGGCTGACGTTTCTTGATTTCACTGATCAGGGGAAGCCAGCTTCCGCTAATCTCCAAACCGCTGTCTCTGTTCAAATTACAAGGATGCTTCAAGATTTCGAGGGCTTCTCTGATTTTCCGTTTCTGATGCTGCTCTTCTCTTGCGATGATTGAGGCGTTTTCTAAGCAGATGTGGTGTTTAGTCTTCGAGGAGTGTTCTGCCAAGGCTGAGGTACGAGATCTTCCATTCCTGATATCAGCGCCATGTTCTTTCAGTCTTGTCTGGAGGGAGCGACCAGTTTCACCTATGTAGCTTTTCCCACACGAACAGTCTATTTTATAGACTCCTTTGAGCTGCAGTTTATCAATATCATCCTTAACAGATTTTAAACTTTGTCTGATGGTACCGGGAGCTGAGAATTGCGTTAGAATGTTTCTCTTTCTTAGGATCTTTGCCATTTTATCTGTGACCCCATGGATATAAGGTAGAAAAACCCTACCACCATGAGGTTGATCCTCCTCTTTAGGTTTGGGAGAGGACAACCTTTTTTCGGCTTTCTTTATGGCTTTTTTAATCTCATGATCCTTGTAGCCTATATTTCTGAAAGTTGAGATTAAATGCCTCTTCTCTTCATTTATATGTTCTGAGTCAGAAATTCGGAGGGCTCTAATGGCAAGAGTGTTCAGAACGCCAAGCTTTTGGGCTGGGTGATGGTGGGAATCCGCATGAAGGTAGCTTTCCGTGTGAGTTGATTTCCTGAAAACCTTATGGCCCAACGAGCCATCCTCTTTTCTGATGATAAGAATGTCCAAGAAAGGGATGCTCATATTTTCTTCAAGCTCCATAGTGAATTTTATATCAGGGGAAATGGAGTTAAGGTGATTGAAAAACTTGTCGAGTTCTGTTTTACCATGGGTCCATTTTATATTGGTGTCATCGACAAAACGCTTCCACCATGCTGGTTTTAAAGGATAAGATTCCAAGGCCTTCTTCTCAAAATATTCCATGTACAAGTTGGCCACAATTGGCGAGAGGGGTGATCCCATTGCTACACCAGATGTCTGTTCATAAAATGTTCCTTGGAATGTGAATACAATTGACCTTAAGCAGACTTCAGCCCGCTTTGCGGTTTCTGGATCGGTGACACTTCTTATGACCTGAATGGCTTCATCAAGAGGAATCTTCGTGAATAAGGAAACCACATCAAAGCTTACAAGGATGTCATCCTTTTCCATTCTTTCATTTTTAATAAGATTCACAAAGTCATGTGAGTCTTTAATGAAGGAGTCAGTATTCCCAACCAGGGGCTTCAGAATCTTGGCTACATATTTAGCAAGCTCATAGGTTGGGGAGCCAATGGTATTAACTATCGGTCTCAGGGGGACACCCTCCTTATGGATCTTGGGTAATCCATAGATTCTAGGAATGGTTTCACAAGAGGGGGTTAATTTCTTCTTCAATTTTTCGTCAAGGTTGGAATCTGATATAATCTTTTTTACATCCTTCATAATCTTGGCCATGGGATTACTGCTTAGCTTCTTATAACTGCCACAATTTAGGTGATCATTCATTTTCTTAACGTAGTCTTCTTTATCAAGGATAACCGCTGCTCCTCCTTTATCTGCTTTAAGAACAACTATTTTGTCATTATTTCGTAAGGAAGTGAAAGCCTTTTGCTCTTCCTTACTCAAGTTACTTTTGGGAGCCTTGGCTTTCCTCATGATGAGAGAAAACTCTTGCCTTAATGCCTCCTTGTCTTCAAGAGGGAGGTTGCTAATCCCATCTTCAATGCAACAGATCATCTTTTCAATAGGGAGGCTTTTAGGGGCCATTGCAAATCCCATCCCCTTGCTGAGAACATTGACTGCTAACTGGTCGAGAATCTCGGAAGACAGGTTAACTACTTTTCTTTTTGATGTTGATGCTGATCCATAAGAGTTTTCGCCAGTCTCCTTGTCACCCTTGCTCAGTTCATTGCATTTTACCACATCTTTTTGGAAACTGGCATTATTAGTGTTTAATTCTAGCCTTTTTACACCCTCATAGAATTTTCTGTCATGCGCATCATTTCTGGAGACGTGCACCCTTTCGAAACTATCCACATTGTTTTTATTCTCGACCCTGCCCAGGTAATAATCATTATCTATGATGATCCTATTTGATGCTTCTGGATTAGGTTCACCACAAAACACCTCTGCGCTTATAATGTCATACTCATTATTCTTATTGGAATTACCAATTAAATTATTATTAGAATTTCCATCTGTCTCACATGCGCTGTCACTATTAATACCTGCAATGCTGGTCGAATTAAACGTTCTGTTCTCGATATTTCTCTCCAACATTTCTATGCTACCGGTTTGTTTCTTATTAATGTCTTTGCCACCGCCATTTTCACCACCAAACAACTCTGCGCTTATAATGTCACACTTATTCTTTTTCTTCAAATTACCATTTAAATTTTTAATAGAATTTCCATTTATCTCACCTGCGCTTTCTCCTGAAATGCTTGTTGAATTAAACCTGCTGATTTCGATGTTTCTCATCAACATTTCTATGCTATCGGTTTGTTTCTTATTAATGTCTTTGCTTCCGCCATTTTCACCACAAAACAACTCTGCGCTGATAGTGTCACACTCAATCTTTTTATTCGAATTACCATTTAGATTTTTAATAGAATTTCCATCTGTCTCACCTGCGCTTACACCTGAAATGCTGGTCGAATTAAACCTACGGATTTCGATGTTACTCACCATCATTTCTCTGCTGCCGGTTTGTTTGTCATCGCTTCCCGCATTATTATCAGAATAACATTGCCGCAAATCAATTGTTTTGCCTCTGAATAAATCGAAACTTGGAGCATCTGAACCATTGCTGACCGAATGAGAATTTTCTATGTCTAAAACGGAACTTGGAGCGTCTGCGCTCGAACCATTGCTGACATTTTCGATGTCTAAATCGAAACTTAGAGCATCTGCGTTCAAACCATTGTTAATCGACTGATTATTAAGGGAATTTTCGATGTCTTCAGTGGTGTGCAATCGAGGAATTGATTCTGCGTTTTTATTAAACCGGTTTGGAACTGCATTATCGAATTTACCTCCGCTGCTATTTGAACAAGGGCAGACATTACCTGCGCAGTTACCAGGATTAGAATCTGCGTTTTTAGCCTTTAGAAGCTTGGTTAGCTTATTGTGCTGCCTAGCTTGCGCAGTCTGCCATTCCTTTTCTGCTTTCAGTGCGGTTCTGCCATCTATAATGGCCCATAGGTTTTCATCAATGCTGCTGGCAAGTTTAAGGTGGGAAGAGAGGGCCAAATGACCAAGTTGCTCCAGGGAAGCTCTAATTCTTCTGATTTCAGACCGAATTAGAGAGAAACTAAGATGGATGAACGCTTTACTGTTGTATTTATTATGTAACTTATGTTTAACCTGTGCAAAAGGAGGAATGAGATTGAATCCCTACAATTTTTGAGGAAATGTAGATCTGAAGCTCTTCTTTTTATTCTAACTCTAACACTTTCAAGTGCAAGGATTTCACTCCAAGTATCCCCTCCGTAACGGGATAAGATATTGGATTTCAGAGATCTGTGGTTTGTGTTATTTGAATTTCTTATCGGAGAACCCACAGTAATGGAGTTTTTACACCAACGTTTCGAATCCCAAATGGGATCCATCATCAGGGAAAAGAGAAAGATGAAGAGAAAGATGATAAAAGAAGAGCCAGATGGGGGAAATAAATACTCATGAGGGTAGAATAATAGAGGCAAAGCACAGGTCGGCTGGAAATAAATAATGAAACCTAATTTTAATTTTAATTTTATTTATTGATTTTAATTTTAATAAATTAATCTTATTTATTTAATAACTTTAAAACAAAATCTTAAAACTAAACATTTTAAAATAATCTTAAAATAATATAATTATCTAGATACTAATATATATAATGATAATAATATCTAAAAAAAAAAAAAAAAATTAAAAACCTGAAACCCTAATGGTAATAATATCTAAAAACTAGAATATATATTTTAATATTTTAATATTTAAATCATAAACCTAATAACATTAATATTTATATAACCTAAAGATATAACTAAATATTTATCTAAATATTTATCTAACCTAAGGTCTATACAAATTCATATATATATATTAGAATTAATAACAATCAAGCCTACAACTTCATATATATATATTAGAACTAATAACAATCAAGCCTAAAGCCTATATCAATATCTAAAAACTAAAATACATATTTTAATATCATAAACCTTTATATGACATAAACTTTATATAAAATTATTCTCTAAAACTAATGTAAATATATTAATATTAATAAATATGATTCTATAAGTTAATGACTCTATATGACAAAATAATATTAATGTATAAGACATATAACTTAATAATAATAATATATATGGCTATATAACTTTAATATTAATATAAATATGACTATATAACCTAATAATTTTATAAACCTGATCACTATATGACTTAAAATTTTTATTTATATAACCTAAAGTCTAAATAGCTTAATATATGAAATATTAATAAAAACCTAACCACTATCTAAATAAATTCAAATTAATACAAATTAATAAAACCTAAATTCTATATTAATTCAATATTAAAGACTAGACTATATTTAGAACATGCATTAATGCCTAAATTTTATTAAAATCAAACATTGAGGTTATATTAATAATTAGGGTTTTAATATAATATAAATAACCTAAAGACAATATTACTATGAAAATCAAAACACTGCTAATGTCTATAATATTATTTATATTTACTATGAAAACTTATATTAATATCTATCTTGATAACTATCTTACCTGTTAGACAACTTACCTGGGGTCGGGCTGACGTTTCTTGATTTCACTGATCAGGGGAAGCCAGCTTCCGCTAATCTCCAAACCACTGTCTCTGTTCAAATTACAAGGATGCTTCAAGATTTCGAGGGCTTCTCTGATTTTCCGTTTCTGATGCTGCTCTTCTCTTGCGATGATTGAGGCGTTTTCTAAGCAGATGTGGTGTTTAGTCTTCGATGAGTGTTCTGCCAAGGCTGAGGTACGAGATCTTCCATTCCTGATATCAGCGCCATGTTCTTTCAGTCTTGTCTGGAGGGAGCGACCAGTTTCACCTATGTAGCTTTTTCCACACGAACAGTCTATTTTATAGACTCCTTTGAGCTGCTGTTTATCAATATCATCCTTAACAGATTTTAAACTTTGTCTGATGGTACTGGGAGCTGAGAATTGCGTTAGAATGTTTCTCTTTCTTAGGATCTTTGCCATTTTATCTGTGACCCCATGGATATAAGGTAGAAAAACCCTACCACCATGAGGTTGATCCTCCTCTTTAGGTTTGGGAGAGGACAACCTTCTTTCAGCTTTCTTTATGGCTTTTTTAATCTCATGATCCTTGTAGCCTATATTTCTGAAAGTTGAAATTAAATGCCTCTTCTCTTCATTTATATGTTCTGAGTCAGAAATTCGGAGGGCTCTAATGGCAAGAGTGTTCAGAACGCCAAGCTTTTGGGCTGGGTGATGGTGGGAATCCGCATGAAGGTAGCTTTCCGTGTGAGTTGATTTCCTGAAAACCTTATGGCCCAACGAGCCATCCTCTTTTCTGATGATAAGAATGTCCAAGAAAGGGATGCTCATATTTTCTTCAAGCTCCATAGTGAATTTTATATCAGGGGAAATGGAGTTAAGGTGATTGAAAAACTTGTCGAGTTCTGTTTTACCATGGGTCCATTTTATATTGGTGTCATCGACAAAACGCTTCCACCATGCTGGTTTTAAAGGATAAGATTCCAAGGCCTTCTTCTCAAAATATTCCATGTACAAGTTGGCCACAATTGGCGAGAGGGGTGATCCCATTGCTACACCAGATGTCTGTTCATAAAATGTTCCTTGGAATGTGAATACAGTTGACCTTAAGCAGACTTCAGCCAGCTTTGCGGTTTCTGGATCGGTGACACTTCTTATGACCTGAATGGCTTCATCAAGAGGAATCTTCGTGAATAAGGAAACCACGTCAAAGCTTACAAGGATGTCATCCTTTTCCATTCTTTCATTTTTAATAAGATTCACAAAGTCATGTGAGTCTTTAATGAAGGAGTCAGTATTTCCAACCAGGGGCTTCAGAATCTTGGCTACATATTTAGCAAGCTCATAGGTTGGGGAGCCAATGGTATTAACTATCGGTCTCAGGGGGACACCCTCCTTATGGATCTTGGGTAATCCATAGATTCTAGGAATGGATTCCATCTGGCTCTTCTTTTATCATCTTTCTCTTCATCTTTCTCTTTTCCCTGATGATGGATCCCATTTGGGATTCGAAACGTTGGTGTAAAAACTCCATTACTGTGGGTTCTCCGATCAGAAATTCAAATAACACAAACCACAGATCTCTGAAATTCATGAATATTGTCTGATGAAAATGTTCATGGCTACCTTGGAGGAAAAAGTGAGATATTGGTATGAAAGTATGTCATCTACTAGTACTTATTTTCTTAAAGATTTTCATTTAGTATTTTTTTGAAAAATATAGAGAATCTCGTCCTTCTTTATCTTTGGTTGAGATTTTGTGAACGCTTTGAGGGTTTTATCCAAAATATGGAAAATACATATGGTGAGGAAGAATTCATGGATGAATAGATTCTGGAAGCTTTGAACGAAAAACCTTTCCAATAATAAGAAGAAATGGTGGTTGATATATTGGATGAAAAGGAAACTAAGAAGGATTTAAATGATGACAATCAAGCTCTATTTTTTGAAATTGATGAAAATTTGCAGCAACCTTGTAAGTCTTTGTATGATCAAAGTTATGAATATAACCATTCATTTTTTTTTCAAATTGTTCTTTTTCTGGGTTTTTATTTCAAGACCAAGATGAGGTTTCTGATGAAATGCATGAACAAGGATCTATGGACATTCATCACTCATATGTCTCTCCAGCTCATCCATTTTCTGAAGTGTTATTTCAAGAGCAGATTTGTGTAAATCAGAATTTCAAATTGGCATGTGTGGAAGTTTCAGACAATGTAATTATGGCAGAAAATAATTATCAAACATTGCAAGCAGATAATGAAGAAGAGCAGGTTGTTCTAGACCCCGTGGATGTAGACACTTTTTTTATTCAAGATGTGGTTGCCTCATTTGAAGATTTGAAAGAACATATAAGCCTTGTCTCTCATCTGGATGATAGGAAAGAACAAATTGTTGCATTGCAATTTGAGAAGGATCAACCGAATCAAGGACTTCATGATCTCCAAGATCCTTTGGCCGATATGTTGCAGCCATCAAGGAAAATGGTTGTTCTTACATTTGTGGATTGTAGTCAACAATTTCAGTGGCAGTTTGGGTTGCCAGTCTTACATTTTTTATGCTTGTTCAAGGCAACTGTGAGCGGCACTAAGTCAAGTAGCCTTCTGCTTGACTGGCTACATTGGAAAGAGGTGATTACCAAGCGTACATACTTTCAACATATACAAGATACCATTGTACATATCGTGTTACTTTCAATATTTCAATTGTGGGTGGGTGGCACTAAGATTTGAAGCCCAAGGTGAAGGCCATACATCTCAGTGTTCTACTGCCATAAGTTTAGCCAGCCAATAGTTAAATTTTCAATCTTGTCGGTCAGATGAATTTTCAGTTTTTCATGTTTGACTCCATTGCCCAATGGTCTAATTAGGCTACTATTCTGCAATTTTTTCTTAGCACCTCATAGGGAGGTTTCCATCCCCATTGGAGCCAATGTTACGGTCTTATGATATTTGACATCAAATGTATTTGCCTAATTCATTCATTTTCAATTTTTGAGCAGCAATTTAGCATATGACAATTGTTGTTGTCGTAGCCTCAAAGTTATTGACTGAAATCATTGGAGTTGTGAAGGGTCCCATTCAATGGGAGTCATGAGATCACACATGTTTATACAGTTAGTCAGAGTTGAAAGGGGTTTTGTGTCAGTCTTCATTGATCAGAATTGTCCAAAATGAGTTTGTTTCAGTCAAGGTTTTGTTGGTCATGAGGTCTAGTCTTTAAATTTTCCACCGCCTATAATCTATACTTTTATTCCCTATTTCTATCTACCCCATGCTTCCCTATTTCATACCCTATTTCCCCATTTCCCTTTATACATACCCCTTCATATATCATTTACATACATCATTTTAAATCTATTCTCATAATACTACTACCACTTTCCTACATTCACCACCATGGTACACCCTCATGCCTAATGGCTCACATCATTAACATCATACTCCTAACTCTTAATAATTTCCCAATACTCCCTACACTCATGCCAAGCATGGAGGTCTTCTACACTCTGCAATGCAATTTCCTCTGAAATTGACTGTTTTAGCCACCATTTTTCATAACAATTTCTGACCACATGGAGGAGGATTTTGGAAAATGGAAAGAGGTTTTTCTCAAGAACAGACCAAAGAACAATAACCTCTTCTATGGCTTTCACAGGTGTCACAGATCAGGATATTTGATTGCATCTTCAAATCCTATTTTTCGGATTGCACAAATAGTCTGTTTTAGTCATGATTTTGTAGAGAATTTTTTGAGGCTCTGGGAAGAATTTGAAGAAATTGAGAAGGGTTTTTCTTCAAAAAAAGATCATATACAAAAAAATATCTCATATTTTACACAGGTGCTATATTTTTGGAGTTACACGTGTCAATTGGTGGCCTATTTTTGCAGTTTCTGCTGACAGAATTAGGAAATTTTTGGAAAGAATGGCAAGGAAGTTTCAATATGAAACAAAGCCTACTCCACTAGTACCCACTGAGCACAAAGAGCTCACACCTCAAGCTTCAAAAGTTCATACCTCCACTAGAAAAACCTCCAGCAAAAGAAAAAGGAGGTAAACTATTCTTTGCTCAGAATTTTGAAGTTTTGTTTTTGTCTAAAAATACCTACATTGCACAACAAGGGTTCTTCCTTTTGGTTTTAAGTTGCAATTGATGTATTTGGAGCGGCCTATATGTATATGGTTTTGTTTTGATAAGACCTGAAGCTATAAAGGAAGGCAGTCTTGGAAAGTTCGCTACGCAACTGTTGCACAGGCCCTGCCTACAGATTTGTACAAGCATTTTGAAGAAGCTAGTTGTCAGGGTTTAAAGGGGTGAACATGTGGTAGATGTGGTAGCCAACTCAGACCGTCAGTCACCAGCCACGTGTCAATTTTGAAAGGAAAGAGCGCCAACACAGTCGTTGCCCAATCGTTGCTCAGTCAATGACCAACTGTCCCTGCTTTTACTATTTTATTTGGCTCATGAAGATATGGTCTTCGAAGATAAACTTGTTTTACATAGATATTTAGTTTTTTTTATTTAGATAAAGTCATGAATGCTTTATGGTTTTTGTTTTTTATCATAAGAGGGAAAGGACTTAAAACAACAACAAAAACTTTCCTCTTTTTAAATTTTGATTCGATCCACTATTGGATTAGTGATGCAGCGAACCTAGACACTTATTATATTTTGTTTATGGTCTATTTAAGTTGGTTAATACATATGAAATAGGTTGTTGTTGGTTTCAATATTTCTTCTGAGCTATTGTAGTCATATGTTGTGATTTGTATTAATGAGTATGCTTTGATGCTGAAGAGATTCCAATTATATTGCAGAGATATTTGTGGTATGAATGCTTCGAAATTGTTGTTCTTTAGTTTATGTGTAATCTTCTTTATGTTATCTTCTTAATCTGCTTTAAAGGTGTATGGAACAACTATGCTTGAAGTTATTTCACATGATCTTGTTTAGCTGCAGCAAAATATTTTAGTTTCAAATGGAATGTTTATACCTTTGAATGATTTGTCTTTTTCCTCTTGATATTCATTCATCCAAGTTGCAGTAATGAAATGTCATTTTTTCTACCATTGTAGATGAGTGTCTTGATGTTCCTATTCTGCTATACTACAAATTGTTTTCTCATTTCGAAGTTGTACTAGTCAAGCCTCTGTATATGAAACTGGTTGGGAAATGCATAGGCATGATGGACTAGGGAGGTCATGATCACATGCATTAGTTTTCCTAGAATCCTCTACCACCCCCAAATCAAAAAATTAAACACTTTTCAGATTTGGTCTCTGCTAAATATTGTGTTTCAAAGTTTTTATCTCTAAGTTTGCTCAGTGAGGGAGCCCCCTCAGGTTGAAGAAGACCAGTCTGTCAACCAAAAGAGGTTTGTGGTTACCTCTATGATCCTTTTCCTTTAGCCTAAAAGGAAATCATGGAGTGCTAACAAAAGGTATGGTGAACATGTAAGCTACATGTCATGAATGCATATGTAATCATAGGAGTCATAAACTTATCTGAGAATCACCAAGAAGGTCTAATTCCCTCTCATAATAGCTACAATAACACGTGCTAGCCCATGCATTCATTAACCATCAAATAATTATCAAATTCTAAACAAGTCATAACTAGATCACATTATAAATCCATGCTTATAACCAACATATAACCAAATTATTAACCATGATATAACATCCATCAAATCACCGTAATAACAAGTAAGAGTACTCATAGATTACAATATGAAAATAACTCTTATTAACTTATGCAAAAGCCAACAAATTCGGGGACGTCCACATACCACCTGACCATAGATTGGGTTGAACCAAATATTTCTTTCATCCAATCACCCTCGTGCCATATTCCAAGCATGAATGTGGGATCTCAAGACATAAAAAACCAAGGCTTCCTGGAGATTAAACCACCTCCACCCTCAGGCTACCACAATCTCGCCAAAACCAATCAAGAGATCACAAAGCCCAAAACAAGCTTGGATGCCTCAGAGTTTCTTCACCAATACCTTGAGGAATTTTCCTGTCTCCACCCACCTGTTGAGGGCTTCAAGGAGATTAAATCAACTCCACCTGCAATCCTTGGGAATTCTCCTAAGACCACCTCACTCAGTTCTAAAACATTCCAGCAATCAAAAGATCAACCAAGAAAAGGATCTCGTCACACCATGACTATCGAGGAAATGACAAGTTTTATAGACATTTTTGGGCACTGCAACCCCAATCATAAATGTCCATAAACCAAGGGCTCTTAAGTCCCTAAAAGTGTTGTTCCAACCCCTAAAAGAACAAGGTCAGCTGATTACATCATCTCCCAGAAGTTCTCCATGAAAACCTACTCAGAACTGGTCAAAATTGGACCATCTCACCTACTCCATGGTCAAAGTGCGCTGCATCCCACCTAAATGCACACGGGAGGTGCGATGCATACTGAAAAGCCCTTCTATGGGGTGCGATGGGCGAGAGTGGACAAATGGCAAGGTCAATCTGCAAGGTGGAGGATCATGGAATCTTCTAGAAACTTCTCCTGTGACACTTGCCTCTTTGCATTTGCCCAGGGATGAGTAAGAGATCATCAATCTCCAAGTGGAATCAAGAACTATCAGAGAGAGGACACTAATCAAATCTCAAAAGCTGACTCACCCCCCTTGCAAACATCTATATATGGATCCCTCATCCCATAGATCCAGAGGCTGGAATTTTGTATCTTGTAAGGAAGTGCTGCTGGTTTTTTGGTGTAACATCATAGTGTTGGGTGATCTAAGCTTTTCATGAGGTGAAGAAGGGCTTTCTTGCTGAGAGGATGACGCTAGGTCAGAACAATTGGTTGTAATCCTCTTTGCTATTCTTGATTATTAATAAAGCTATTCAAGTTTTCCTCCACATTCTTGTATGATTGATGATATATGCATTTGTGTGGTCAATATATATCTGGTCCTATACTGTTTATGATAGTAGATCTCTGTTCTTGGATAGTGTTATGCTGCTTTGATTCTACAGGTACTCTTTGAAGCTGGGCAAACAAGGAAGCAAGTGGCAAAGGTCTATCAGAAGGGAGAGGAATCAAGCAAGGAACCAAGCGCAAGACAGAGGTTGGTCTCCTTCTTTCCCCTCTTATCTACTTCTCATAAAGGAAAACGAAAGTGGTTTTAGTTTGTTTGTTTCTAAGGTAGCTACCAGCCTTAGTGAGACTAGCAGCTCTGCATAGACACTAGATTTCCCGATAACAAAATGGCGACTCCGCTGGGGAGTGAATAGATTGTTTGTTTGTCTATATTTGTTTGATTTATAAACTTACAGACGGAGCCTGAAGTCAAGCCAGCTAGCCTTCGAATTGCATTTGCTATGCAAGTGCAAAGTAGATCAATGCTACTTCAGTCTATCTCCGGGTTTTGTTTATGAACTGAACAATTGATTTACAAACTCTCTAATTGCCCTTGTGGTGGCTCTAGTAACCTCCTTAGATCTACCCCTATGATTTATTTACTGATTACCACTTGCTCGGCCTAAATCCCTGAACTGAGCTGCAAACTGTGACCCGGAACCCAGTTGAAGTCTCATCCCTGGACCATCGCACTATCTCTTCTTTGGAATCTGGATGCATCGCACTTCCCGTGTGTAGTAGGTGCGCTGCATCTCACTTTCCCTGTGTTACAGGTGCACTGATCAGACAAGACCTCTTCTGCTCTTAGATTTTGGTTTCTGTGTTCACTCTTTTCAGCTCTATTCAGGAGTTTTGCTGTCTGTAGTCAGTATACCTCTGTTGGAACCCCCTTCCTTACCATTATTCCACCTCCATTGTGCAAAGAACTGTAAATTTTTTTATGTATTGTGATCCATTTTCAGTTCTCTTTTACAAAGAAGTAGCGTAATTGAACTGTCGTTTCTTGATTTGAAAGTGTCGTTTTCAGTCATAGAAGAGAATCTGATTGTTCTTGATAGTCGATTACACTGTTACTCTTGTATTTGATTTGAATTAGTAGTTTTTCAAGTGTCGAAAGCAAGTTTTCAATTCCAAATCACAAAGTGTCGTCATTGTCTTCATTTTGTCTTGAAAAGAAACTTGTTAGTAATGTCGCTTTGAAAAATAATTCAGATTTGCGCTTAGATTTCTTTTTATCATTCACACATTAAGAAGGCTGAAAACAAATACATGCATGTGCATTTGCATTTAGACTGTTTGTTGGTTTGATTTAGGACAGTGCATATAGTGTGTGCTCTCTGCTCTATGTTGAAAGAATATCATCTCTCTTTCCTTAGTAGCTAGGATTTTCATTGCAAAAAGAAGATTAAACGATTGTTTATCATCTTAGATTGCATTTTAGGAATTGTACATCTACATCACGTGGTGAACCTGAAAGGAAAATTTCTTAAGCAAGATCAACTGTAAAATAAATTTAATGAATCTAAAAACGCTTTGGAACCTAACGCACAACATTTAGAAGTCTAGGCTAGAGACGTATTCCGGCGTCGTAAAGCCTGGTAACTGTTGATTTCGTTGCTGGTTAGGTGATTCCTCCACTTTGAGACGATAAGTGCCAGTACGGACTTGTGCTCCCACGTACCGTATAGTACATATTGGGAGACCACAATAGGCTTTATCCTTTATCCATAGGAAGTTGTATCTGCCGCCCTATCGATCGCAATGCACTGAACACAGCATTCGGGAAGATTGACTGTCGTACCATAAAAAGTATTCTGTAGTTTTGCGATTGGTTTGGTAATCCCTCTGTCTAGATTTCCAGAGCAGTCTCTTTCGTTCCTTTTCAGACTCCTTAAAGGAAAAGGTCCATCTGAGCACTTGTCACTTCAAGCTCATTAAAAATCGAAGGCGACTCGAGTCATTTTTTGTTTTTCTTGACTCTTAAAAATTGAAAAAGCAAGTTGTGTCAAAGCGTCTAAAATTCATTTAATTCGGAAACATATTTCCCCTTGATTTTTAGTTGATCGAGTAATCCACAATCGTGGAAGAAAGTCAATTGAAACCCCATCGTTCGCGGAGGCTTACAAGTCAACCGTCTTTGTCTCCAGAATCAAAACTGTTACGGACGAAGCGAACTCGTTTAACCGGTTCCAAATCCCCTGGTAAAGTTAGAACAAGTGTTCCAACACCATCGGAAACTCTGGTTACTCCAACCATTTCTGGTATCCCTACCTTTACAGAAGAAGTTCCACAGCCACCAAAGGACAGTAGAGTTGATCCTAGTGTGAAGGTAAACACTTGTATTACTGAACCAGCTCCATCTACAGCTGATTCAGAAGGTGTTATTCCCCAAACATCTGTCGCTGCAGATTCTATACCTTCTTCGGCACCAGAAATATTTTACGGACCTGACGATCTTCCTCTTCCACCTGGTCTGATTGCTATAGAAGAGATTGTTGAGGATCCTCCATCTAGTACTCCATCGCAATTTGGAGTCGGGATCACTCTATACCCTTCTTCATCAAAAATTAGTCTACCGTTATCGGAAGCTCCTCTAGAATCACTAGGAAATCTTTTGGATAGACTAGAAATGTCTGAACAACCGTCGACATCTAGGACTGTGTCATCCGACACAGCAACGGCAGAACTTCCTGTTGTCACTCCAACAATGTTCATCAGCATACCATCTGTCCCAACTAGCTCTCAATCGCTAGATGGGGCCCACTCAGGGGCTATTTCGACAGTATGGTTCGTTCCCGTTTGTTCATCCGGAATAATATCCAGGAACTCTTATGTTGAGTCTCAGCAAATTGATCCTTCACAGTGTCAATTTGGGTAGTTCGGTCCTCAAGGACAAATAATTCATTTGAGTACTGGATTACCGCCGTATGGGGGGAAATATACCATTTCATTGTCTCCTCCGGGAGGACAACCATACGAGAGTTCACAACAAAATTCAGGCTATGTTGGAATTACATCTAGCGGTTGGGTGCCAATACTGCCTCAACAACCAAGAGTTGTATATTCGATGCAACAATGTTTACCTATGTCAAATATACCAACTGCGCCGGCTATTGTGATGGTGTCGCAAGTACAAGCGTTGCCTGTTGTATGCCAACCTTAGGTTTCTCATGTTGTAATGCAACAGCCTCTTGTCCTTCCAACTCAACCACAATCGCCAACTAGAGGAATGACACAGGCCCAAACGGGTACAATTACCCCTCATCTTGGTCAAACGGCCAGTATTAGACAATAGCACATGGCTTCACAACCATGGCTGGTGCAATACCAACACCCGCAATTCCAACAAGTATACCAAGGATCTGAGCAACAAATCTTTGCAAATAATGGGTAGCCGTATATTCAAAACGGTCAAAATCAACCATTCTACAATGGTTATGCCCATCAACCTTACCAAAGTTACCAGCATCAAACGCATTATGCTGGTATGCAAAGACCAACTGCTCAGGCAATTCCATCATATCCTCGGTATGCTTCGCCAAACCTGAATCAACAGTTACCCTTCGTGGCAACTTTAGAGTTACCGGATCTAAATCGGCTAATGAACGATCCAATTGCTCACGCCCCTTGGTGGCTAGCGATTCCGCATAAACTTTCGTCAGATATTCCTAAATTTAATGGAAATCCGGGTGAAGACCTGTCGAATCATGTGATGACCTTTCACCTGTGGTGTTCATCAAACACCCTAAACGATGATTCGATTAGGCTTCGCCTTTTTCAGAGAACGTTAATTGGTCCGGCAGCGAAATGGTATATCGAATTACCAAGAGCTTCGTTTGATAACTTCAGTGCCCTAGCCACAACCTTTTTAACCCATTTTCAGTTACCCATAAGGTACGAAATGGGAACAGAACTTCTTACCAATTTCAAGCAAACGACGGCCACTCACATATCCGATCATATTCATGAGTGGCGACGTCGTCGTAGAATGGTAAAAATGTATGTTCCTGATCAGCTTTTAGCTGAATGGTTTATTAAGTCATTATTACCTTCCATTACAGAAGATGTGGAAAAGGGAGGAGTCGTCACTGAAGAGCAAGTTATTGCTCGTGCGCAATATTTAGACTTGATTTATACTCAGTCTGGCACGCTCTACGATAAAATCCCTGACGCTCCCAGGCCGGAATTTTCTGTTCCTCCTCCTCCTAAATCGAACAATGACTCTCATGTCGGCGATGGCGTGATTGGTACGAAAGACACGAAATCGACAAAGGCCACATCTAAAAAGGCCCGTAAGATTTCTAGTCAAAATGCAAAAGAAGAACTTCTCGCCTCGGAAGTAAATGTCGTCTCAACTGATAAAGGCAAAGAAACCAAGCAACCAGGAGGCAAGAATAAAAACAAAGGGAAGAAGAAGAAACAGGAGGGATCATCACCTGAAAAATCTTCTGCAAATCCTTCCAGAGATAAGAAACCAAATCATCCATGTCTTATATGTGATGAGGATCATTGGACAAGAGATTGTCCATATAAAGCTAAGCTTAGAAAGTTCTTCAAGAATTCGAAAACCTCGGCGGTATTAACTGATCCGTTTCCAAATTCGGGAACAAATCTGGTTGCCAGTGATAATGCTTCCCCGTCCCAAGTGCTGACGTTGTCGGTTTTGAAACAGCAGAATGATGCTTTGATAATGACAAGGAATAAAGATTACGAGAATCCATAGCTGTCGAACAACAAGGATAAAGATCAACCTAGTAGTTCGACAACAACTTCGATAGAAGTTGCGCCGCCCATCATTCCAGAGATAACAATAAAACCGCCAAAGGGAGTAGTACACAAGTCGACATTTAATCCTCGTGCCAGAGCAGTGCAGCATTATAATATAGTGGAAGATCTGGCCCAATCGCCATCCGCTATGTCGACACTTGAGGTACTGCAAAATTGCCCCTCCCAAAAGCAGGCTTTATTATCAGCAATAGGTGGGATTGACCCAAAGGATTCTAATCTTGTGTCCTTTAATCACAAAGGATATGATCCTAAGTTACCAGCTCAACTAGCTTTCCTCATTCAAGTGAAAGCCCTCAACAAAATTGTTCATCGAACAATTATTGATGAGGGGGCATCTACATGTATTATGTCGATGAGTTGCTGGAAAACTTTAGGATCTCCAACCTTGTCGCGATCTTCGACAACATTAAAAGCATTTGATGGACGAACATATACCCCATATGGGATTCTAAGTAACTTTCAAGTTGAACTGGGAGGGAAAACAGTAGAAATAGATGTTGAAGTAATCAACGGAAACCTCGATTACAACATCCTACTGGGAAGGCCCTGGATATATGCTATGGCTGCGGTTGTGTCGACCTACTTTAGGAAGATTACATTTCCTTTTCAAGGAGGAATTACAATCGTCGACCAACAAACATTTCTCCCCAATAGTTCCCAAGTTACGGGAAGCATTTCGATGATCCATGGAAGCCCCCATTCGCTTCAAAATATCGGAGTAGGCCTACTAAAAGACCCTATATTAATGGGAACTTTTGCTCTCCCGCCTCCAATCAATCTGGCGGAAGTGGCGACGGTAGGAACCTGCAATATGATATCTTCCATTCAAAAGATCTCAGAAAACGATATTAACATGGATCATCTGCAGGTATTGCCTCCAAGCCCAATAGAAATATTGTAGCAATCAATGTTTTTGGCATGGGAGGCAAACCCAAATCAACGCTCATCAAGCGTTTGGATAGATAGGTCTAAGGAATATGGCACCCCTTCGGATCCTTGGTCGCAAGTGCATTACACCGACGAAGGAATTGTTCAGTCAATGATAAATGATGGGGCGCCATGGGAAGATTACCACCATCGTTCCCATCTTCCGGATTGTCAAGAAGATACTCCTGATGACCTTCATCATCCTTCAGTTTTTGATTTCCTATCAAATACTGTAAACACGGTGGATTCCGAGTGAAACTTGTCCAATATTGAAGAGACTATCGCCATAAATATCTCGACCAAAACAGATGTTGTAGAGAATATTTATGTCAGAAAATGTTGTTCTCCTTCAGAACTGGAAATATATAACGCTCTTTTTCGCGAATTTAGAGATGTCTTTGCTTGGTCATATGATGAAATGCCAGGCATTGACTCGAATATCGTTGAACATGAAATCAAGATGTATCCAGATGTCAAACCGGTACGACAACGGCTACGGCAGGTGCACCCCAAGAAAGCCACTGCCATCAAGGCAGAAGTTGAAAAACTTCTCCATGCTGGTTTTATTTACCCGGTTCCTCTAACCGATTGGGTATCAAACATTGTTCCTGTGATGAAAAAACAAGGAACGATTAGAGTGTGCGTCGATTATAGGGATGTAAATCAAGCTTGTCCAAAAGACAACTATCCTACACCCTTTATTGACCAGATAATTGATGAATGCGTCAGATGTGAAATCTTTTCATTTATGGATGGATTCTCCGGGTATAATCAAATAAATATCCGCCCACAGGACCAGTCCAAGACTGCATTTATTTGTCCGTGGGGCACATTTGCATATCGCAAATTACCCTTTGGTTTAAAGAACGCAGGAAAAACATTTCAGAGGGCAATGAATTATGCCTTCCATGACATCAAAAACATCGTTCAACCATATCTCGACAACCTTCCGGCTCATTCGTGAAAGCGGACCGATCATCCGCAGCATTTGAGAGTGATATTTCTACGTTGTCGACACTACAAGATACGACTCAATCCGCACAAATGTGTGTTCTGTGTCAGTTCTAGTCGTTTGCTTGGCTTTGTAGTCTCGAAGGACGGGATCCGTCTCGACCCATGTAAGGTTCAGGCAATCATAAATTTGCCTCCACCTTCAAATTTGCTTCAGATTCAGAAACTCCAATGGAAAGCAAACTTTCTGAGGAGGTTCATTCCAAATTATGCCGAACTTGCTAAAGGTTATACACATATATTGAAAAAAGAAGTACCCTTCGTCTGGGATCAGGTCGCGCAAGCTTCCTTTGATGCTTTAAAAGAATCCCTAATGAAAGCATCATTAATGTACGCTCCTGATTATCAAAAAGACTTTAACCTATATCTGGCTGCAGCAGATACAACCATTGCAATGGTTTTAGTTCAAGAAGACAACGGAATTGAACATCCTATATATTATTTGAGTAGAAACTTAAATGATACAGAAAGCAAGTATTCCTATGTTGAAAAGCTGGCTCTCGCAGCTGTTCAAGCAATACAGAGATTTCGACACTATGTCCTCTTTCGAAAAACTACCATTTTGTCAGATTGCAACCCCATGACTTATATATTGTCGCAACAGTTGCTGGGGGGAAAATATTCAAAATGGATAGCAATTCTTCAAGAGTTTGATCTGGAATTCGTAAAATCCAAATCAAAGAAATCCCTGGTTTTCGCGGAATTACTATGCGATCTCCCATCGTCGTCCAACGATGAAACATCTGAAGAAACCATCGTGGATGAATCTTTGTTTCTGATATCTTCAAGCAATCCATGGTATGGAGATATAATCATCTATCTCCAAACCCAAAAATATAGGTCTAATACCTCTCGCTCGGAACAAAAACGTATTCGATACCAATCAAAAGACTACATGATCGTCGGTGATACACTTTACCATCGTGGTGTCGATACAGTTCTAAGGAGGTGCCTCACCCATGAGGAGGCTGAAAAAGTCCTGAATGATTGCCATTCAGGCGCGTGTGGGGGGCATCAATCTGGTTACGCTAAGGCGCAAAATGGGGCATTCGCCAAAATGGGGCCATTCACCAAATGGGGCATTGATTTCATGACATGTAACCCCACCTCGACCGGGGGGCATGGGTATATCATAGTCGCAGTAGACTATTTTACCAAATGGGCCGAGGCGATGCCTACATTAGATAACACCGGTGAAACAGCTGCCCTTTTCTTTTTCAATCATGTAGTCGCCAGATTCAGCGTTCCACAGGCTATAGTCACAGATCATGGATCGCATTTTCGCAATCACATGATGGTCAAATTGGCTGCCAAATTGGGTTGTCCCATGACAGCTCTACTCCATATTACCCGCAGGCCAATGGACAAGTTGAAGCAATCAACAAAGTCCTGAAGCGGATGCTGCAAAGGATGATTGGAGTCCACAAAAGGAGTTGGCACCTGATCCTATACTCAGCCTTATGGGCATACCGAACATCGGTAAGGAATGCAACCGAGTTTACACCTTTTCAACTGGTGTATGGCCTAGAAGCAATCTTACCAATTCAGTGTGAAATCTCGTCCCTCAAACTCGCAGTCGATCTTCTCCCCGGAACTTCAGAAGAGGAGGCTCGTTTCTTGGAACTAATCCAATTGGATGAAACCCGTCGTGATGCCACTTTGGCTAACGAAGCCCATAAGAAACGAGTCAAGGCGCAGTTCGACAAAAATGTCAAACCCCGTGTCTTCTCAGAAGGTGACTTGGTCTTACTTTACGAACAGGAATCCGATAAATTGGGAGCAGGTAAGTTCAAGTCTTTATGGATGGGCCCCTATATTGTTAAGCATGTATTAGAAAAAGGAGCCTACGAGTTAATGGATTATGACGGGATTCCACTGGTGCAACCCCGTAACGGGTTGTACCTTAAGCGTTACTACGCATGATTCAGTGTGGTAACCCATATGCTTTTGTTACATTTTTTTTCGCTAAGGGTAATTTTTTTGGTCAAGTAATCCACTTTTTACATTTGTCGTAGATGTCGAACCTATTGGAATCTTTTGTTGGATATGCCGACGGAGCGAGTCGTAGTTCGCAGAACCTATCTTCTGCGGCCTGGGCCATTTTTGATCCAAGCGGCGAGTTAGTAAGTTTCAGAGGGGTATGTATTGGTCGGTCAACAAATAACATCGCTGAATATAGCGCGTTGATAGAACTTCTCTCTGATGCCATCACACATGGCATAAGCCGACTTGTCGTCAGGCTAGACTCACAGCTCGTCATACTACAACTCACTGGTATCTACTCCGTCCGAAATCCAGCTATCTATCGCATGTTCCTAAGGGTCAAGATTTTGGAGAGGCAATTTGATTTTATTCAATATCAGCATATTTCCAGAAACTTAAACACATTAACATATTCATTGGCAAATTATGTGTTAGATAGACATTTGCAACATTTATAAAAAAGAAGCATTTCATCAGTATTTGCATCAGGATCATGTAACTTAACCAAAATAAAGCTCCGAAAATCAAAAATATATACATATAACTGTTTATGGTTTACACATAATGTTCTATAACCAAGACAAAATTGGTCAGATGACCCACAACTCAAAATCTAGGGGGCACCCTAGCCTAATGATGCTGGTGATAACAAGTCACCGCCTGTGCAATCATGCGTAAAAGCCTAGTCCATCGACTCGGCACGCTAGTAGTATGTCGCTGCAACCTCAGAGGCAGCTCATCAGTCCTCACGTCCGGAATACCAAGAGTGAGGCCTTCGACCTGGTCCTGCAATGCTGAAAGAGTCTCGACCACATCAAGGTCGCGAAGGATAGCCCTTCCCACAGCCTCTCCTGCTGGAGCGGCAGCTGGCACTCTCAGGCGTACTACTAGCCGAACTGGTCCAACATCTGCATGAGCACATGAGTTTTGATTAGTCCTGATAGAAGAAAGCACAAGAACATTATAAAAGAAATGATAAACAGAGATATGGTCAGAGGATTTACCGATGACACCCCACTACTCGCCAGCCGGCAGTACCAAATCTGGATCACCCGGAAATCCATACCGGCATATGGATACTCGGAAAAAACCATCTCCTGACGGTTGAACCACTCGAAAAAGGTATCAGAAAAGGAAACCTAGGACTGACCAGCATGTCTGGCCATAAGGTCAACCCATCTCTGCATCCGTGGCTCAGTCGGTGGAGGTAAACCAAGTGAAACATACTGCGGTTACATCAGCGGGATCTTTTCCAAGGCGAAAGCGGTCAAGATAGAACCATATCCAAAGTTCTTTAATCTTCCATTTTTCACCTTGGTCAGTTGTTCCTTCATCACAGAGAGTACTGCATCACACCAGTTGAACACTCCAAGGCGTATTGCATATAAGACCTGTTGGCCACATGAAGAGCCGCACTACCAGCCAGTCTAGCAAAAGTGAACAGAATGGTCCTCAAGGACTTGTCAGTGACATCTCGGATATTGATCTTGCCATCCTTACTCGGCTGAGATCCCTCTCTGCAATACCTGCAAATGTAATCTCTCACAGATTCACCCCCACGAGCCAAACCTGATAATGAGATAGGGGCACCCTGCCTCGATAAGACGGTCAAAAAATAGATGTCCACGACAGTCAAGGGGATGGACTTGCCCCTAATCTGGAACACCTGGGTGGTAGGATCCCATGCATCGAGAAAATATTGCAACAAGTTGATTTGTTGCCTCATGCTAGAGATGCGGAAAAACTTGAACAGGCCACAGTTCCGCAGTGCATTTACCGTAACTGGATCATGTAAAGCAAGCATGTCCTCTTCTTCATGCTCACATTCTCGCCATGTAACAGGCATTTTGCTCCAATGAATCTTTGAAACAAACAAGAGAAGAGTCAGGATCCTGATTTGGTGAAAAACAGGCAAAAATTTCCATGAGAAACTGTGCATAAATTTCCCTCTTTGCGCCCATCGCACCCCCAGCAGTGTTCTAGGTGGGATGCATGCTGATTGGCCAATGGCCAAGCCAGCATGCATCGCACCTTTCGATATAGAAGAGGTGCGATGGAGCCAGGGCGAGTTTTTCAAACCCCAGAGGCTCAGAAAAACCAGAAAACATGCTCAGAATTCAAAAAGGAAAAGATGAAACTGAAGAGCTCAGGTTTAGCTCCTACCTGGTCCAGACGGCGCCGAGAATCGTCCACAGAATCTCCCGGAATCAGCTAGTGAAAATCAAGGGGGAAAGCACCTCCAAAGCTCCAACAAACCAAAGTTCAAATGAAATGGTAAAATGAGAGGTAAAAAACCACTTTTAAATTACTTTTCACGTAATTCAAGTAAAATATTAGTGTTTTGACTCATTTTTCAAACATAAATTGTTCATTTCTAACTAGTTTGATGAAGCAATTGAGCAGGCAGTACAACCTTTGAAGGAACAAAGTTGTCAATGGTAAAATCAAAGTAATCAATGACCATTAGATCGAGCAGTTTTAACGCGGAATTCAAGCTCGTTAAAAAATAAACATAAGCAATGAGCAAATGTTCCCCCAGAGTTTAAGCTCACTAAAAAATGAACCAATTTCCGGTAAATAACCATCGTGAATGTATTATCATCAGCCTTTGAAGCCTTGGTCGTGTTCTCATCATCACCTCCACTCTGTATTGGCCGATCATTCACCTCCATTTGATTGTTTACCCTTTTTGAGGAACAGCTGCGAAGAGTGATCCTGTTAGCCATCCTTGTGACACTGCCGTGATTGGAAAATTCCAAACCGTACCTGGAATTAGCTGCTACCCAAATTTATCACTCGTTCCTCAAAAAACGAGTCTCCTTTAAGCTCTTTTCAACTTACTCGTAAAATATGAAAAGATTGTCGAGCAATTGGCCTCTCCAGCTCGTTAAAGTGACCAGAAGTGCTATCCCTCCTCTAGATTTTAATCTTTTTGGACTTGAGGGATTATTACACAAAAAGATCGAGCGCTTGTTTTGTTCGGCTCGTTAAAAGTACCGAAAATTCATCCCTTTTGTATTGTTTTATACTTTTTCGGACTCAAGGGATTATATGATGAAAAAGGATTACTAGAGTTTTCTTTACGTCCCTTTTCAGACTCTCTAAAATTGAAAAGGACCAAGTTATCTTTGTTGTTAAACTCGTTAAAACCGAATAGCGACAAACTTGTCCATACAGACAAGAACGAGTTTCACTATCGCTAGGCTCGTTAAAACATAGCGATGGGTTTGCCCGAAGGGCAAATTATAGAACAAGCATATGTTATCCTCCTCAAGCTTGACAAAAATAAAGAGGTACTGGTCAGCAATGACTGGGGAAAAATTGGGAATAAAACTTGAAGAAACTTTATTGGTAGCAAGTCGCCTCTGGAACATGACACTTTCACTCCACATCCGAGTCGGGTTGGGTTGTTTCGTTCACTGGTCATATCACCATGGTTCCATCACACCATCCATATTTGGGGTTAATGCTACCAATCCATCATGTCAGTGTCGCTGGTATGTTCAAGAGAAGTCGCTTAGATAATTCACTTGTGTCTCATCCACTGCAATACATTTACGCTCCATTTTTTCATGACCGCCACCCTGAACCTTATGTCATCAGATTGTTTTCACCTCCATTAAAATCATTTGCTCCATTCCGTGTCATTGATGTGGGATTCACTAAGGCCCTCCTATGACGGATCGCTTCTTGTCGACATTAGCTCATTATCCAAGAAGTCGATCTAGGAACACACCTTTCAGTACTTTGAAGCTTGCATGCCTCAATGGCAAGTTTCTCACTTCCAGCGATAGGTTTACATCAATGGCCTTCGACCGAAAGATTTTGCGTGGTATTCGACACCAAGTCCCTTATTCACACCACGTGAATTGTACTGTAGTACCTTGAGGGTCATCATCATTATCGGTAATTCCTCTCGCGCCTGTTAACAGCTTACATCATTGGCTGGTAATCAAGCGATGTCTTTCCATGTTCGACTCCAGAACATCTCTCACATGGATCGACTTGTACTTTGAGTGAAGATCGAATGAGATTGAAGACCCCGGATCTAGTTTCATCCATCCGGGCTGCGATATATATTCAGGAAAATAAAGACATCAAATGTACATCATTACTGCACAGATAATCATCCAATCCAAGGGATGATGGCTCTACCAGAATCATCAGTCTGCACCCAGACGATTGTCTGTCTTATGTACATGAAAATGAATTTATAAAGTTGAGCATAGGAATGCCCGCCTCAGCTAGATCATGAAAATATTATGAAGATAATGTATTGTATTGTATCTTATTACAGGTCGCCTTCCAGCTTGAAAAAACTTCGGATCCTCATGATAAAGCATTTCACCTGACATCAAAAGATTAACGACCTCATGCTTTAGGGGGCAACTTTTATAGACATTTTTGGGCACTGCAAACCCAATCATAAATGTCCATAAACCAAGGGCTCTTAAGTCCCTAAAAGTGTTGTTCCAACCCCTAAAATAACAAGGTCAGCTGATTACATCATCTCCCAGAAGTTCTCCATGAAAAACTACTCAGAACTAGTCAAAATTGGACCATCTCACCTGCTCCATGGTCAAAGTGCGTTGCATCCCACCTAAATGCACACGGGAGGTGCAATGCATACTGAAAATCCCTTCTATGGGGTGCGATGGGCAAGAGTGGACAAATGGCAAGGTCAATCTGCAAGGTGGAGGATCATGGAATCTTCCAGAAACTTCTCCTGTGACACTTGCCTCTCTGCATTCGCCCAGGGATGAGTAAGAGATCATCAATCTCCAAGTGGAATCAAGAACTATCAGAGAGAGGACACTAATCAAATCTCAAAAGCTGACTCACCCCCCTTGCAAACATCTATATATGGATCCCTCATCCCAGAGATCCAGAGGCTGAAATTTTGTATCTTGTAAGGAAGTGTTGTTGGTTTCTTGGTGTAACATCATAGTGTTGGGTGATCTAAGCTTTTCATGAGGTGAAGAAGGGATTTCTTGCTGAGAGGATGACGATGGGTCAGAACAATTGATTGTAATCCTCTTTGCTATTCTTGATTATTAATAAAGCTATTCAAGTTTTCCTCCACATTCTTGTATGATTGATGATATATGCATTTGTGTGGTCAATATATATCTGGTCCTATATTGTTTATGATAGTAGATCTCTGTTCTTGGATAGTGTTATGCTGCTTTGATTCTACAGGTACTCTTTGAAGCTGGGTAAACGAGGAAGCAAGTGGCAAAGGTCTATCAGAAGGGAGAGGAATCAAGCAAGGAACCAAGCGCAAGACAGAGGTTGGTCTCCTTCTTTCCCCTCTTATCTACTTCTCATAAAGGAAAACAAAAGTGGTTTTAGTTTGTTTGTTTCTAAGGTAGCTACCAGCCTTAGTGGGACTAGCAGCTCTGCATAGACACTAGATTTCCCGATAACAACAAGGCAAGGTTGAAACCACTATCAAATTAGGAAAATCCCATGCCAATGATAGCAAGTGAACCAAATGAACAAATGCATGTACCATGCATTCACAAATCAGCTAGGAAATCACACATGTAGCTTGTTACCTACAAAATCCTCCTATTGAATTTGCTTCATCCAACCTTCCTTGCTTGTCCTTTTCTTTCCTTGTCCATCCTTTGCCTTCCTTTGTGTTATGCAACCAGATCACAAAAAATATAAATCAACAACTTCAAAATTAACCTCTTCGAGGGGGCAACCTCCTTAACGTCACATAAATAAACAATTATTGGATGATATAAATGATTAGACCTCCTTGCTATATATAGAAGTCTAAGGGGTCACAATATAATTTGAGCCTACATAACAATAATAATGTAAAGACACAACAATAACAATAATGGGCTTCTATGGGGCATAATAACAAAATTGGGGCTACATAGGCACAACAATAACAATGGGGAGCTACACTAACAATAACAATAAAGGGGCTACACTAGTATTATAGTGATTCGGATGGATATTGGTGGCCACCCACCTTTTCTACCTAGACCTCTAATCGGTTTCATTTGTTTCCTTGTTTATTGCAGTATTTACTATTTTTAGCAGTTTTTCGGGTCATGAACTTCTGGAGTAGTTTTGACCCCCTAAACGACGTTTTTTGGAGGTCTACAGTAGGTCCGCGGCCATAGGTAGGGGCCTGCCTCAAAACCTGTAGTACTTGGAGAGATATTTCCAACAAGGTATCGTACGTGCCAAATAGAGATAATATGACCAAGTTACAACCCCGGGAAGTTGGCTGCCCAACTAACCCCAACAGGGCCCACAAACTCTTGGTGTTCCATCTCTTGGGGTTAGGGTTTTGGTTGTTTAGGGTTTTCCCTTGTTGTTCAATAATAAATAGGCCCTTGAGCCTCATTGTAACACAGTTCAAAGGCATGTAGCCACCACATATCTTCTCAGAGATAAGTTACCATCGCCTGAGCTAGTTTATTTCCATTCTATTTGTAAGCATATTTCAGTATTTGATATTAATGAAATCAAGTGTTATTTTGGCTACATATTTGTATTTATGGTTATATCTGTAATTTCTTGCGTTCATGTTTAAGTTCGGATCATATAGGGACCTAACATGCCCCTCTTCTTCAACAAAATGGTGTCCTCGACGCTTGAGTATTTTTTGATGCCTATGTATAAAATTCTCATCCTCCCACGTGGAATATTCAAAAGGTAAGTTCTTCCACTTAATGAGATACTCTGAAACTAATTGATTTTGTAGTTGTCAAGGTCTTTTTTTCGTGACTACTTCAGGCTCCAATATGATTTTTCCTTCTTTGTCAAGTTTTGGCAATATTATTTGACTTGGGAGCTTGTCACTGATAACCTTCTTTAAGCATGAAACATGGAAAACTGGGTGTACTCAGGAAGATGTAGGCAACTGTATGCCATAGTACCAATATTTTGCAACACCTTGTAAGGACCATAATACTTGGGTGATAATTTATTATCCTTCTTAGCTTACTTGAGGGACAATTGTTTATATGGTTGCAGCCATAGAAATACCCAGTCGCATATATCAAAACTTCTTTCACTACGTTGTTGATTGGCCTGTTGTTTCATTTGATTATGTGCCAGAGTGAGGTTATCATTTAATAGTTGGAGAACTCATTGTTGATGCTCGATGTGATCTTCCACTTCTTGAACCTTAGAATTTTCCCTTAAAGATGATGTGATGGATGGTGGATGATCTCCATAAAGTGCCATAAATGGGGTCATTTTTGTTGCAGTATGGAAGGAAGTGTTATACCACCATTCAACCAAAGGTAACCACTTGACCCATTATGTTTTTTATCAGATACAAAGCAACGAAGATATCCTTCCAAACATTTGTTTACTATCTTAATTTTCCCATTAGATTGAGGATGATAAGATGAGCTCTGAGCTAATTGAGTACCCAGACAAAGAAATTATTCCGTTCAAAAATTTCCAGTGAAAATGGAGTCTCTGTCGCTTACAATAATCTTTGGGTTTCCATGTAGCTTTTGAATCTTTTCCATAAGTGTACTAGCAACTGTATTGGCTTTAAATGTATGAGATACTGCACAAAAGTGTGCATACTTGGTAAGTCTATTAATTACCACCATGATGACACTATTTCCTTCAGACTTGGGTAGACCTATGATAAAATCCATTGAGACCTCCTACCAACATTGACTTGGAATGGATGAAGGTTTTAATAGACAAGGGGTCTTAATTGTCTCAACTTTATTTTGTTGGCAAACCACACATTCCACCACAAAATTTTGAATATAAGATTTAAGGTCATCCCAATAAAAAATCCTTCGTGACCCTATGGTAAGTTTTTAAAAATCCTGAGTTCTCTCCTCTTGGGGAGGTGTGCAATTCCAAAGAATCTTTTGTTTGAGTTAGGAATTGTTACAGAGATATAAGCGATCTTTATACCATAATGAATCATTTTTCCAGATAAATGTATGAGATGTATTGGGATCTTGCTATAACTTTTGAATGAGTATCCACACCTCTTTGTCTTTATTCCATTCATCCCTTACTTCAATTATCCAGTCAGGTTGGATAATGGAAATGGCACAGAGCAATGCTTCCACATCCTCACCCTTTCTTGAGAGTGCATTTGCAACAACATTTTGTGTCCCTTTTTTGTAGATGATTTGAAAGTCATAACCCAACATCTTAGTGACCCATTTTTGTTTCTCCTCTAAATATAATCTTTGAAAAAGTATTTAAGACTATCTTGATATGTTTTTACCTTGAAGTGTCTTCCCATTAGGTAAGGTCATCATTTCTTTAGTGCATGTAGTATTGCCAACATTTCCTTCTCATAAATAGGCTTGTGTAAATAGTTTCCTTTGATTGGACTACTTTCAAAAGCAGTGGGTCTTCCTTCTTGCATTAAAACAACACCAATTCCATTTCCTGAGGCATCACATTTCATAATAAAGGTTTTTATGAAATCTGGTGTAGCTAACGCTTAATATGTTCAAAGGCCTTAATTGCTTATGGAGTCCACGAAAATGCATCTTTCTTTAGTAATGTTGTTAGAGGCACTATTATTCTCCCATAACTCTTAACAAACTTCCGATAATACCTAGTTAACCCAAGAAATCCTTGAATATTCTTTAGGGTTGTGGGAATTTTCCATTCCTTAATGGATTTAATTTTTTTAGGATCTACGTTAACACCCTCATGAGATACAATATGACCCAAATATTCCACCTCCTGTACTCCAAAGAAGAATTTGGAGGTTTTTGCATATAATTGTTTCTCCTCCAATAGTTTAAGCACCCTATCAACGTGTTGAACATGAGCCTTCCAAGACTTGTTGTAGATCAGTATAGCATCAAAAAATACTAACACAAACTTTCTAAGGAAGGGTTTCAAAAATGGAATTAATCATACCTTGAAATGTGGAAGGCGCATTAGTAAGGCCAAAAGGCATGACCAAAAATTCATAATGACCTTCATGAGTTATGAATGTTGTTTTTGGAATGTATTCAATCTTCATTCTAATTTGATGGTATCGTGAACGAAGATCCAGCTTGGTGAAGTAAATTGCTCCATGTAATTCATCTAACAATTCACCAATGACAGGAATGGGAAATTTATCTTTAATAGTGAACTTGTTGATCTCCCTATATCTCTACACATGCACCATGATCCATCCTTCTTGTGCGCCAATACTACTAGAGAAGAGAAACAACTTTGACTAGGTTGAAATATATTGACCTCTAGCATTTCTACAACCATACGTTCAATTTCACTCTTTTGGGCATAGGGATATCTATAAGGCCTGATGTTTGGAGGAACACTTCCTGGAATCAAGTGAATAACATGATCATAATCATGAATTGGTGGGAGGCCTTTGGAAGTCTCAAATACCTTGGAATGATTGTCTAATACTTTTTGGAGATATGGAGAAATAGATGATTTCGATGTTGGAACCTCTAGTACACATAATTGTGCAATTATTCCCTGTTTCTCTTTCTTCAAAATATTTTTCACGCCATTACATCTAATTATCTTCCTTGGATTTGTTGCATTACCCCTTAATTTAATTTCCTTTCCTTCCTAAAAAAATTCATGAAAAAATCTTGAAAATTAAAAGCTATCATCCCCAAAGAGTGTAACCATTGGACTCCTAGTACAACATCAACACCACCCATTGGAATGGAAAGCATTGAACTATTCAATACATATTCCCCCATGGTTAGCTTGATATTATGACACTTTCTAGAGCAATTTATAGTTCCTTATTTGCAACCATCACTTGACACTATGGTGCTAGATATAGAAAGTAATTTAATTCCTTGGCTATCTTACAATAAATAAAATTATGGGTATTGCCAAAATAAATCAATATTGTTACCTTTTTCTTCTTGATATATCCTTCTATCTTGAGAGTTTGGGAAGTGATAATTCCTACCAATGCATTACAAGATATGGTCGGATTCCTTTCTTCTTTCTCTGGGGATGGTTCATGGCGTATATCCTCTTCTTTTTATGTTTCTTATTCCTTTTATTTCTCCTCTTCACAATCTATGTAAAAAAATTTATTCTCAACACACTTGTGACATTTAATGTATTTTCTATTACAATTATAACAAATCCCTTTGCTCTTTCTTCTCAGCACACTTATGACCTTTAGTGTATTTTCTATCACAACTATAACAAAGCCCTTTTGCTCTTTTTTCCTCCAATTGTTGTAGTGCCAACCTTGTAGGTTGTGGAAGGTTAGAAGCAACAACACTTCCCTCTTTCTAGTTGTGAGAGGTAGACTTCCTTATTGCCATAATTTTTCTTTCAACCTTTCTTGCTACCTTGTATGCCTTCTCCAATGAAACAGGTTCCCAAAGGCAAACCTCATGTTGGATGTTATCCTTTAAAGTTCCTATGAAGACATCAATCCTATGATCCTCTAGAATATCATTTACCTCGATATTAAATCTTTGGAAGTCCTCAATGTGCTCTGCCATTGAACCCTTTTGTTTGATATTTATCAATTGGCTAAAGAAGGTATTGCTCTTTGTATCCTCATAATGTGTTACCAATTCTTTTGCAAAATTGTCCAAGTGACAATTGATTTACGAGAACAAAGCCATCGATACCACACAAATTGATTTTGTTCTAAATATAAAGATGCAATGCGTACCTTTTGTGTGTTCAACACATTATGTAGATCAAATAATTGCTCCATCTATAGTATCCATGTTACCGGATCCTTGCCATCAAACTTCCTCATATCAATCTTTGGAATGTGGCTAGTCTTCAACCCACTATTGGAGTCTCTAAAATCAAAATTCATATTCCTTTTATCCTCATCATGATTTTCATGGAGTACCTTGTCACCACTAGGAAGCATTTCTTGTAGCAACTTTGTCAAACCTTCCTTCAAATCTTCTAGGTCCATTTTCATTTCTGTTTTTAAACCATCCTTCAAACCTTCCATCTTA
This sequence comes from Pinus tabuliformis, assembly GCA_031772625.1. NCBI lineage: Eukaryota > Viridiplantae > Streptophyta > Pinopsida > Pinales > Pinaceae > Pinus > Pinus tabuliformis. The sequence continues at coordinate 1,247,708,924 of CM062811.1, forward strand.
ACATTTATGTCATCCTTCAAATCTTCCATGTTTGCTTTTAAACCATTATTCAAGCCATCCATCTTAGCTTCCATGTTTGCTTTTAAACCATTCTTCAATCCATCCATCTTAGCTTCCATTTCATTTTTGGTTACTCTTTGCGAGACTCAAAGTTTGTTGCACTTGGTCTCGTAATTTTGATATATCATGTTGCATTTATTTCTCTTCTTCATGTGTCATAATATAGCCTTTTGGTTGCTTACTAAGTGTGTATATTTTTTTTGTCAAGGCATTTTGGAATCAAATAATGATATTTATGCTTCACTGTGCCCTTTAAATGACTTTAAACTGATTTTTCAAACAAAAGTTATGCAATTTTTTTAAAAAATACACACTTTTTTCTTTCTTTTTAGGAGCTCAATATTGAAGTTGTTGTAGCTTCATTATTTCGGCTCTTCAAGGTGTGAAATTTCGTCTTTTGATAGCCCTATAAGTCTTCTTTCCAATGCCACAAATCAGACCAAAATTGGATTCTTCAAGATGAAGTTATTCCAAATCTCCCATGATGGCCTCATTATGGACTACTTCAGGAGAGCGAACCTGTACAGAATGCCACATGTCACTGTTTCAAATTTCGTCCCAGACATTGATACAAGAGAAACTACAGTCTGTGTAATTTCTTTCACTTTTTACGAAATTCAAATCTGATGCTTGAATAGAAATCTATGATGATTTTCCCTAGGTCAGGTGTTTAATATTGAATTTTGGAGCATGCAGAAACCCTAACTCTGACCCATATCTCATAAAATATAGCAAACCAAGATCTGAAATTCCTGCACGGATTTCACCAATATTTTGGCTCCAAGGGTTGCAATTTTAAATTTTGAAGCTTCGTAGAGAAAAAGTTATATCGAAAATTCCAAGATGACGTGTTTGAGGTAGTGAAACCCTAGAATCCAAAACTCTGATACCCAATGTTATGCAACCAAATCACAAAAAATATGGATCAAAGACTTCAAAATTAGCCTCTTCAAGGGGGAAACCTCCTTTACATCACATAAATGAACAATTCTTAGATGATACAAATGATTATACTTCCTTTCTATATATAGCAGTCTAAGGGGTCATAATATAATTAGAGCCTACATAACAATAATAACATAAACACACAATAATAACAATAGTGGGCTTCTATGGGGCATAATAACAATATGGGGGTTACATATGCACAACAATAACAATACGGGGCTACACTAGTATTATAGGGACCTAACACTTTGCTTGTTTGTTTGATTTCTCCTCTTGGTGCTCTTCTCTTTTTGAAACTAACTCCAAAGCCAAACTAAAGAAAAAAAGAAAAAAAAGATATGAACTGATCGTCAAAAGCCTTTTTATCATTGAGGCCTCTATTTTCTTTATTTTCCTCTATTTTCCTTCTCATTTAAATCTATGACCCTTCATCTCCCTTTTCTCCTATTTTCCTTTATTTTCATAAATAAATGGTAATTAATGCCTCTTTGCCTTTGCCAATTTCTTTAGCCATTAATAAACCGAAATGACACCAACTAGGTTGTTTTTTTCAACATTTATCTTATAATACATGTCCCATGACCTTGGTCTTATTTTTCCTTTATTATCGTTTATTACATGAGCTTTTAACCCGAGGCTGTTACATCCTCCTGACAGTTTATTCCTCTGGTTGTCTTATTTAGGGCCTCCTCTACTTCCTTCGACTCCCGCTTTACTTCCTCTAACCTATGTCATCCTATCATAAACCATGACAGAGGTTGTGGATGACATATCGATAGAGGAAGGGGTTATGGACGTCCCTCCATAACCTTCAATGAAGCCTACATCACAACTCTTTTTTATTATGGCATTCCATTTCACATCAGGCGTCAAGTGCTTGCTCTTAAGGAGGAAGTGACGAGCATAGGCCACCCAACGCTCCAGGCTCTCCACAACCTCCTTGCTCGCTAGCTTAAGCAGAGGGAGCAGAAGAAATCGAGAGCTACAGGGTGGATTTTTGAACTCTCTGCCTTTCATAGCCACTACACCACCTCCCTCAAATGCCTGGCCAGAGATCAAAAAAATTATTTTCCTCCAAACGTGTCATACCCCTCTTCTCCCACTCTATCACCTTAACACTCCCCTCCAGTTGGCTTGTCTTTGCCTCTCGTCAATCGTGCTCTAATGGCTCATACCCCTTCCTTGCACGTTCCATCTCTAGTTCCTCACCTCCCCATCTCAGTCCCTATGGATGTTATATTCTTGAAGAAATTTATGCGGACTCTGGTAGTGCACAGGCTCAACGCAGTGCATAGGTGCAGGGAATCTCCAACATGGCCTGATCCAAAATCTTTTGCTTATAGATGTGTTAAAGAATTACATGCATAAATTGTAGCTTAACAAAGAAAATTTAATGTGCACATGAGACAAGAGGAGAAACACATAAAGCATGAAAGAAGACAACAAGACTTGATATCGGAGTTCGTCCGTCTTGGACTACGTCTTCGGGCCCTGCTCGATCAATGGGGAGGCCTTCATTCATTAAGTGGCATGAAAAAGAAGAGTACAAGCATCACAAAAAGGAATCTTATACCTCCATACTGAAAAATGCAGAACTCTGATGGAGAAATGGACAGCGCCATTGCGTTCATGGCGTCGAGAAGTGCTGAAATCATATAAAATTTGTCAAATTCTGACAAAATGAAAATTCAACCCACCTGCAAAATTCTGCCTCGAACTACATGCATTGTCTCCTCTGCCTAAGCGCACTAAGCAAAGAGGTTCATATAATGTTTGTTCGGCGGATTGACCAAGAAAGTGGTTTGGTGTGTTGGTTGTGATCTGATTTAACAGGGAGGAGGTTGGGAGGTCAAACCCCGCCTCCTCCTTTTTTAATACCCACAAACCAAACTGTTTTTTTTTAAATTAAAAAACAAGTGGTTGGGTCGAGCCCGCCCACTGTACCTTCCTTTTCAATGGTCGCACCTCCTCCATAAATGGTTAACGGTTTGTTGGTTTTGGGTTGGGTCTGCGCCCCAAGGGCCGGCCCACCCACTCTGCTCCCATTTAAGCGTTGTTCCAACAGTCCATGGGAGGCGTCGGGGGTCATGGCTCGCCCCTCCACTAATTTTAATATATCATGTGGATAGACTTGGGGTGGCGGGGTTGGTGGCCCGCCACTCCCTTTTTTATATTTTTTTTATTACATATATATATATATAACTATGCATTTTTGGAAATTTGGTTTTGGACCGAAGGGGTCATTTTAATGAGGCCATGATTTTGCTCGGAATCTGGCTAGAGTTGGAAGGATTCTATCCATCCGAAAATGCCAAATTATGCCTTCATTAATCATGCCCAGTCATCAAAAGTCAACCCAACTTTGACTGCCTCTATCTTCTTCATCCAGACTCGAATTGGAGTGTCGTTCACACCATTGGAATCAGGGCGACGAGCACTTCGATCTGATGTCAAGTTCATCGTCTTTCTGCCACTTTGAATTTTGAGCTTTTTCCATGCCACTGTGTCTGAAGATCCACCTGGATCAATCCTCCCCATTGAGGAGCTTTTGGACCACCAAAAGCTTTATCAGTCAATTGGCAAGTGAGGGAATTGTTCCCTCACTCTTTCTTTTTCCAGCGATTTTTCCTTGCTAGGGTGCATCCCTTGAAACCAAATCGAAGGTATTCCACATCTCCCCGTTGTGAAGTCCTGGTTCTTCTATCAAGGATGATTTCCTCAGGTAACTCATCGAGATACTCTGGTGCAAAGTAATCAACTGTAGGAACTGTGCCCACCTCTTCGGTGTCCATAATCAATGGTGGCTCATACAGCTTTAAGTTCTCCACATTCACTATGAGTGCATTTGCATGTATATCGGCAAATCGAGATGAAAGGCATTGTTTCCAATCTTCTCCAAGATGGTGAATGGACCATACCGGATTGGTCGCAACTTATTCCCTTCTCTCTTCATCTTGTCCTCGCTGATGTGGAACCACACTTTGTCGCCCACTTGAAATTGATGGTCGACTCAGTGTTTGTCATGTCGAGCCTTGTATCGGGCTTGACTTTTCTCCAACTGCTCCTGTATTGCTTGGTGAATCAACTAGATCCACTGAATGAACTACTGTGCTTTGTCCCTGTCATTACGTCCACTGGAGTCATCTTCCCTTCCAAAGACCATATCAAAAGGGTCCTTTGGTAGGTAACCAAAACATGTCTCAAATGGTGAACGTTGCGTAGATGAGTGCACTGCTCGGTTGTAGGAATGCTACACATATGGAAGATGCTCATCCCACAACTTAGGATGTTTCCCACAATAGCCTCATAACAAGTGTACCACAGTGTGGTTTACAACCTATATCTATCCTTCAGTCTGTGGATGGAATGTCATGCTTCTTTTCAACTTGGTGTCCATCATCTTCCACAAGCTGGTCCAAAACTCTCTGAGAAAGCAAGAGTCTCGATCTGACACAATCGATGTGGGTAGCCCAAAATGGACCCAAACATGCTAAAAGAAAAGATAAGCAGTGTGCTCTGCAATGATCTGCTTTTTACAAGGCATTAAAATACACATCTTACTAAAATGGTCAATGACGACATACAAATAGTCGTGACTTTTCCTAGACAAAGGCAAACCTCCTACAAAATCCATCAACACACTTTCCCATGGATGACTCGGAATAGGGAGTGGTGTGTAGAGCCCGAGTTTTCTATTAGAGGGCTTTGAAACAAAACACATCACACAACCCTTTACATAGCGAGTCACAATGTTCTTCATATGAGGCCAAAAACAAAATCTTTGTACATGACACAAAGTTTTTTCAATGCCAAAATGACCAAACACAAGGGAGGTGTGGGCCTCCCGGATTACATGTACCCCTTCTCCTGTGGGTATGCATAATTTGCCAAGGTGATACAACAGTTTCCCCTGCAAGTGATATTTTTCCACCTGTGAACCATGGGTTAGTTTTGCATAAATATCCTTAAAGTCAACATCGTTAGCATATTGTTCAACATAACTTTCAAAAGATAACGAAGCATTATGCAAAATAACAGAAGTAGAAATGGGAGGGCGAGATAGCATATCGGCCACTTTGTTGCTAGTGCCCTTCTTATACTTTATTACCAGATGAAACTGTTGAAGAAATCCCATCCACCTGAAATGACAAGATTGCTACAACTTGGTCTGTGACTGAAGATACTGCAAGGGCTGATGATCCTTATGGATGATGGTCTCCTTACCGATCAGGTAGTGTTTCCACTTTTTCACACTATGGACCAAGGCATGTAATTCCTTGTCATAAGTGGGATAGTTTATCACAGCTTGAGAGAACTTCTCGAAATGGTAACATATCGACTTCCTTTGTTGTATCAGTACAACTCCCATGGCATATTTATTGGCATCTGTCTTGATCTCGAATGGCTGTTGGAGATCTAGTAAGGCCAAGACCGATGCGGTGCTGATCTTTTCTTTCAATGTTTCGAAGGACTTCTGTTGCTTTCCTCCCCACTGAAAGGCTTGCTTTACACTTGTCAATGCATGTAAAGGTGCTGCAATAATAGGGAAATTGGCAATAAATCTCCTCCAATACTAGACTGCACCCAAAAAGCTGTGAACCTCAGTTACACTAGTAGGCTTAGGCCAATTTACAATTGCTTCAACTTTAGAAGGATCAATTTTTAGCTGACCATGACCAACAATATGACCTAGGTAAACCAAAGAGGTTTTCCCAAACTCACACTTGGACAATTTTACATAGAGTTTTTCATTTTTCAATACATCAAACACTTTCTTCACATGACATACATGTTCATTCCAACTTTTACTAAAGACAAGAATATCATCAAGATATACAAGAACAAATTCATCAATGAAAGGACTAAAGAGATCATTCATGACCCTCATGAAAGTGGCTAGAGAGTTGAAAAGTCCAAATGGCATCACCATCCATTCGAACAACTCCTGTTTGGTCTTGAAGGAGGTTTTCCACACATCCTGCTCTGCAATTTGGACCTGGTGATAACCACTACGCAAATCCAATTTGGTGAAATAGATAGCATTCTTTAACTGATCTAATAAGTCATCGATGTGGGGAAGAGGGTAACGATTTTTCACCGTGATTTTGTTTATTGCTTGATAATCCACGCACATCCTCCATGTGCCATCTTTCTTCAGCACTAAGACAATCGGCAAGCCGCATGAAGAAGTACTCAGTCTGATGACCCCTTGGTTCAATAGTTCCTGCACCTGCTTTTTGATCTCCTCCATCTTAATTGTCGACATCCTATATATGCCAATATTTGGTAATGGAGCGTCATGCTACAAATGGATCTCATGTTGGATTTCCCTCTTCGGAGGTAATCCCTTTGGTTCCTGAAACATCTCACCATAGTTAGAAATTAATTCACATAATTCCTTTTTATGCACATGATCACAACCCTAGAGAGCAAGAGATAATTATGCATCTATCCCCTTACAATCATAAGCATGCAACCCTTACTGGAATTCACCAACCTTTTCATTTGTCCTGCACTTACAATATATTCTACCCCATCTTTTGTGATTTGGTATTTGTTTTCATGACGGAAGAAGATTGCCTTTCTATCATATAGATATGGACTCCCTAACACCATGCCACAGATATCTGATGGTATCACATCAAGTTTTACCTCATCCACTAACTTAGAAGCGATCACAAATTTAACCTTATGTTGCTTGGTTACATTCAGTTTTGCTTTATCATGTATCCATCCAAGTGGGTAAGGTTTTGGATGTGGTTTGGTTTCCAAGCCTAGCTTCTTTACCAAGGACTCTAAAATTAAGTTTGCTTGGGATCCGGTATCAAATAGAGTTTCCACTTTTGTATGATTTATGATAACTCTAATATGAAATAGCTCAATTCTCTTTCGTTCATTAGGAAGAGACTCATCTATTGAACTAGTGCCTTCATGTGATTCAGAATTAACATGAGGTGTAAGAGTACCTTTTGTTCCTGCTGTTGTGATCAATGCTTCATCTCCGGAATCAGATCCAAGGTCTTGCTGCATAGTTGCCACTGTCTTCTACTTGCCTTTTCCTCCATACTTCTTTGGTCTCTTTTCTGGGTACTGTTTCCAACAATGATCATCGTCATGACCTTCCTTTTTGCAGTGATTGCAATAAGGTCTTTCTCCTTCATCTTTCTTGGTTGATGTTGTCCTCTTCTCCTTTCCTTTTCCTTTCACTTTGGGTTTTCCATTTGGAGGTTTGAAAGGTGGTTTCTTGAAATGATCATCTCTTTCATTTTTGCCCCTGTTCTCAAGATGAATTACCTTGGCACTGGCGGAGTCAATAGTAGTTGGTTCAAACGATAATAATGAATGTCTAAGGCAACTATGTAATGATCCAATATACTTAGTTACTACTTCAGGTGAGTCAAGTGCAATGTCCAAATTGAGTGCCTGTTTTCTAAATTCCTCTGTAAAGCTTTGAACATCCTAACCTTTGCCTTGCCTTAAATATCTCCAATCCATTAAGGCTTTTTGTTTATAACCCAAGGGATAGAATTGTTCCTTTAATGCAGAAATGAAACTAGGCCATGAGGAAAGAAGATTATCCACACTCTTACTGCTTCACAATTTTCTCTCCCACCAAATGAGAGCGATGCTACTCAGCCAAAGAGAGGCTAGCAGAATTTTTGCCTTGTCCTCATCGATCTGCTGAATCCTGCAGTAGATTTCAATCTGCCTAATCCAATTGTTAAGATTTTATGCATTACTTTCACCGTTAAACATGGGAAGATCAAATTTGACATCTAATTTAAAGAAAGGTTTCTTAGATGCATCCCTTGAATTTCTATGATGATGGTGATGAGAGGAAGAAGAACTTTCACTCGTGGAAGGAGAAGGAGGGGGTCCTTATCCACCATTTCCATGCACTAAACCTTGTTCTTCTGGATTTCTCTCTTCTGCTTTCTCCAGCCTTGAAAGAAACTGACCGACATTCTATGCCATTGTATAGAAGGTTTTGCAGAAATTGCACTCCTCTTCATGACGAGCCTCTTCATTTGCCATGTTTCTCCTTTGATGTGCACACCCCGCTTCGGGATCGAAAGACTTTAGTTTCCCTTCGCCTCTTCGGAGCCTATTTCTTGTTAGCATACAAACATGCAATTCACATCTAAAAAGACTTGCTCTGATACCACTTGATCCAAACTCTTTTGCATATAGATGTGTTATATAATTACATGCATAAATTGTAATTTAACAGAGAAAACTTAATGTGCACATGAGACAAGAGGAGAAACACATAAAGCATGAAAGAAGACAACAAGACTTGATAACGGAGTTCGTCCATCTTGGACTACGTCTCCAAGCCCTGCTCGATCAATGGGGAGGCCTTCATTCATTAAGTGGCATGAAAAAGAAGAGTACAAGCATCAGTTACAAAAAGGAGTCTTATACCTCCATACTAAAAAATGGCCGAAAAATGCAAAACTCTGATGGAGAAACGAACAGCGCCATTGCGGTCATGGCTCTGAGAAGTGCTGAAACCATATAAAAATTTTCAAATTCTAACAAAATGAAAATTCGGCCCTCCTGCAAAATTCTGCCTCGAACTATGTGCACTGCCTCCTCTGCCTAAGCGCACTGAGAAAATAGGTTCATATAACGTTTTTTGGGTGGATTGACCAAGAAAGTGGTTTGGTGTGTTGGTTGTGATCCAGTTTAATAGGGAGGAGGTCGGGAGGTCAAACCCCGCCTCCTCCTTTTTTTATACCCACAAACCAATCTGTTTTTTTTTTAATTAAAAAAAAAGTGGTTGGGTCGGGCCTGCCTTGGGCGGCCCGCCCACCGTACCTTCCTTTTCAATGGCTGCACCTCCTCCATAAATGGTTAACGGGTTGTTGGTTTTGGGTTGGGTCCACGCCCCAAGGGCCGGCCCACCCACTCCGCTCCCATTTAAGTGTTGTTCCAACAGTCCGTGGGAGGGGCCAGGGGTCGTGGCCCGCCCCTCCACTAATTTTAATATATCATGTGGATAGAGTTGGGGTGGCGGGGTTGGTGGCCCGCCACCCCCTTTTTTTTATATTTTTTTATTATATATATAACAAACTATGCATTTTTGGAAATTCGGTTTTGGACCGAAGGGGTCATTTTAACAAGGCCACGATTTTGCCTGGAATCTAGCTAGAGTTGGCCGGATTTCATCCGCCGGAGAATGCCAAATTGCACCTTCGTTAATCCTGCCTAGTCATCAAAAGTCAAACCAACTTTAACTGCCTCTATCTTCTTCATCCGGACTTGGATTGGAGTGTTGTTCGCACCGTTGGAATCAGGGCGACAAGCACTTCGATCTGATGTCAAGTTCATTGTCTTTCCACCACTTTGAATTTTGAGCTTTTTCCATGCCACTGTGTCTGAAGATCCACCTGGATCATGGCCTCAATGTATCTCTAGTGTGGCCCCTTCACAGGCAAGCGTTAACCTCTCGGACCGCTGATGCACCATAGGTCGATTAATTTTAGCATTTTGGTTTGGTTCGTAGACAAATGGCACATATCCATGTTATTTTTTGTAGCATCATATGTGTTCTAGCCTTGAAATTTTGTGGAGAGGCTAGAATACATGAGATCTCCAAAACCCAAAAATTGTTTCTAGAAATTCTGCCTAGAAATTATTTATTTAGATTATTAGTCAGTTTTTAAATATTTCTTAAGTCTAAACTTAGGGAATATGACTAATTAATTAGAAATAATTAATTTATGGTGTGAATGTTCTAGAAACTTAGACAGATCAACTTCAAGTTAATCCTAGCCATTGATTAAGATCTAATCTTGGGCGTTGAAGTCTTAACAAAGGATTATAAGAAGAAGTCGATGGGGCTTGGAGAAATCACTTGTGCAGTTCGATTTCATGAGCAAATCAATTTCTTGAGTAGAAACATTCAGTTGCCGGAGAGAGATCTAGAGAATCGAAGCAGTGAAAGAGGGGCAGGGACAGCGAAGCTGAAGGAAGGATTCAAGTTCCAGTGAGTGCATTTGCAAAGAGGCATAGAAGCCATAGTGAGGCTGACGCAGAGAAGCACAGTAGCCTCTAGAGGCAAAGTCGAATTGTTGGGTAGAAGCAACATTTCAGTGCCAGAAGTTGGGCAGAGGTTCCAGAGTCCAGGAGAGACATTTTCCCATACAACAATTGATCAGACCCTTAAGGAGAAGATGTTCTCAGCTGAGTGTAATAACAACTGCGCTAGGGTGACGTAGTGACTACGCAGAGGAAGTTTGGACGACTCTCTTTGAGTTGAGGTCAGTGCCTGGATTTGCCTGTGGAGTGAGGAATTTCTCCTCACTATATTTTATTGCTAGTATTTCTCTGTAGGATTTCCAGTTTCGGCATCCAGTTGTACTCAGATTATTTCACTGTTGCATAATAATAAAACCCTCAGTTGCTACACCAATTTTCCCAATTTGGGTTTTTCCGGGGACATAGGTTCAAAAATAACTGTGCCATTTTATGTGTGTGTGCTAGTATTTCTTCCAACGTTTATGTCTTCTGCAATTTATTTGGGTAGTTTGATGCGTGATTGATTCAGTATTTGTTGTAGCAAACAGTAAATAAATTGTTAAAAAATAATTTAACAATTAGGAGAATTATTTCTAGTTACTACAATAGGATTCGAGTTTCCGAATTTTCACATGGTATCAGAGCACAGATGATTAGTCGGAGAGCTCAGTAGCGAAGGAAAATGGAGTTTCGTTGTTCATTGAGGGGAAGCAAATCAAAAACCTAGAGGCAGCGCAGTCACCTTGGCCAAGAGGTGAATTTCTTGAGGAGAATATATTTTTTCTAAGAGAGGGACATAAAATTCGATCTCTCTAGATTGAGGGATTCTAGAGGCAAAGGGATGATGAGGACTCTCGAGCCACAATGAAGAACATCTCACCATCTGTCCTCCCAAACTTTCATGGGTTAAGAAACGAGGACCCTGAAACATTTCTATTTGAGTTTGAGGTCGTGTGTCGAACTTATGATTATCTGGAAGACTCTCAAAAACTCAAACTGTTTCCTTCAACATTGAAAGGAGCAGCTTTGAAATGGTTCATGGGGTTACTCACTCAATCCATTAGGACTTGGAATGATATGAAACAAACATTTTTGGATAGGTACCTGGACTATTGTATGCCCACCAATCACAAGGATGAGGTATTCAAAATGGTACAAAAAGAAGATGAAAACTTGGAAGATTTACTTGAAAGATTCCAATATAATCTGAAAAGAGCAAAAATGAGTAACTTAGATGAGGAGACCTTGAAAGCCCTTCTATTAAAATCCATTAGAGATGAATGGATAGATATTTTGAACATGATGGGGGAAGGAGACATATCTCAACTTCCACTTCATGATATAGCAGAACTGTGTGTCCATCTCTCAAGGGGGAAATTTAAAACTCAAAAAGGGCCTAGAGATCCTTCTCTCATCAGAGCAAACAAATCTGCAACTGGATCAGTAAGTAGGGCTGAGATTGGCAACATGCTTGATGAATTCAAGACTGACATCTTAGGGGGTCTTAGTGAGCAACTAGACACTCTTAAGATTCACAATAAGCAAAAAGCAGAAGCTGAGGCTTTGGCCATCTTTTGCCCAAAGTGTAGAAAGAAACATGCTCTAAGGGAATGTCCCTTGGATGCAAAAGTTGTAGAAACATGTGTAATCTGTTCAGAGAATCATGAGACCAAGGATTGTCCTTCAATTCCTGGGCTCAAAGCTGTCTTTCAAGAAGACCCAAATACAATTGAGTCTCTCTGTTTTGTTGCGAGGAGACCTTGGCAGGGGCAACAAAATCAAGGGTTTAACAACTCTATGAATTTTCAACCCCCACGAAATTGGAATCCTTGGCAACAACCTTGGTCCCAACCTCAAAATCCTTTTCAATCATGGGTACAAGGTATGCAAAATCCTTATGGGAGATTTGCTCAATTTTATCAATATCCTCCATCTTTTCAAAATCAACAAGCTCCACAACTTCCAAATCAAAATCCACAATTATCATTGCCATTTCAACAACAACAACCTTCTCAACAGAATCCAAATTCTCAACTCTTGCTCCCATTCCAACAGAAGTCAAATCAACTTCCTTCTCAGCCATTGTCAAACCCCAATAATAAAAACCCTCAAAATGCTTACATGATAGAAGGTCAACAATTTCCTGCCTATATGATTGTTCCTCTCAATGATGTACAACTTAGATCTGGTAGAATTTTAGATAAACCTTCTATAGATGTCCAAAATCAAAGCATTTCTGAGGAAGAATCTCTTGAATCCAATAAGGGTTCTGAAGCATCTCTTCAAAACCCAAACACTCAGAAAGAAAAAGAAAAAGAGTTAACCCCCACAACTCCTATAGTTGAGCAACCTGCATCTTCATCCACACCTCCTTTTCCTGAAAGATTACAAATTGACAAAGGAGTGGAAAAACAAATCTTGTTGCCTGACTATGATTTTCTAGATGAATTGAAGAATGTCTGTATCAAGATTCCCTTGTTACAAGCCATTAAAGAGATTCCTATTCTAGCGAAAACAATAAAGGAGTTGAGTCTTAAAAGACCAGGAAGGAAACCAAGAGATACAAGAAGAATCCACCTGGTAGGAAAAATTGCAGATATCATGATGGGAAAAATTACTATGCAGAAGTATGTAGATCCCGGTAGTCCAATTGTCAAAACACATATCAATGGGGTAGAAATTCCAAATACTTTGATTGATTTGGGGGCTGCTATCAACATCATGAGTAGACAGACTATGGAACAGCTGAAACTTCCTAACCTTCTCTTTACACCTACTTTACTGCAACTTGCAGATCGATCAATTATCAAACCAGATGGTGTATTAGAAGACATTTCAGTCTCCTTAGACTCTTGGGAATATCTAGTGGATTTCATGATTTTAACTCCCACGAGTAATCTAGGAGGACATCCTCTCATCTTAGGAAGACCTTGGCTAGCCACAGCTGACGCTTTTATTAGTTGTAGGTCTGGGGATATGTATATTTCTGATGGTAATTCGACAAAGAAATTCAATCTGTATCCTCCAGCAAAAGCAATTACATAAATAGGAGATAATGAATGGATTGATGATGAAGGTACTATACAACCTGTCTTTACCATTTCTGAGATCAGTGAAGATAGTCAAATTATGAACACATTAGAAAACTTTGAAACATCTTTAGAATATGACCACACACAATTTCAGTTGGATTCTGACATTGAGTATCTATCATCTAGACAAATGTCTCTTTTCTCTATGGAAGAGTCTGGTAGTTCCGCCATTGAGATCTTTCCAGGTAAAACATTGAATATCAACAAAAACTTGGAAAGATCACAACAGGAAGAGCTAACCAAAATCTTGCAAAAACATTCTACTGCATTTGCATGGTAGTATACCGATATGAAAGGTATTGACCCTAAGACTTGCATTCACCACATCTACATTGAGGAAAACAGTAGACCAATCAGACAACCTCAGAGAAGGATGAATCCAAACCTTAGGGAGATAGTGAAAGAAGAGCTCCAAAAGTTACTTAATGTGAACTTCATTTATCCAATTTCAGATATCCGATGGGTTTCTCCTTTGGTTATAGTACCCAAAAAGAATGGTAAATGGAGGGTTTGCATTGATTATAGAGAATTGAACAAAGCTACCTTGAAGGATCACTTTCCTTTACCCTTTATCGATCAGGTATTAGATACTTTAGCAGGCAAAAAGTATTTTTCATTTTTGGATGGTTTTAGTTGTTACAATCAGATTCAGGTAGCACCTGAAGATCAGGACAAGACCACATTTACCTGTCCATGGGGAACTTTTGCTTACCGAGTACTTCCTTTTGGATTATGTAATGCACCCGCAACATTTCAAAGGGCAGTACTAGGAATCTTTTCTGATCTAATCCATGATTGTGTAGAGGTTTATATGGATGATTTTACAGTTTATGGTAATTCGTTTGAAGAAGCATTAGAGGATTTGGAAAAAGTCCTTATAAGATGTAAAGAAACAAACCTATCATTAAGTCATGAAAAATGCTTTATGATGTTTACTGAAGGGATTGTTTTAGGACATCATATTTCAGGAGATGGGATTAAAGTTGATAGATCAAAAGTTGAAGTCATCTCCAAGTTGCCTATTCCAAATTGTCAAAAAGATGTTAGAAGTTTTCTTGGATTTACTGGATACTATAGAAGATTTATTGAAAACTTCACCAAAATAGCATCTCCACTCTTCAAATTACTTACAAAAGACTGTGAATTCAAATGGGATCCTGATTTTCGATCTGCATTTGAAACTTTGAAAACAAGAATATCTGAAGCACCCATTTTGAGAGGACCAAATTGGAAACTTCCTTTCCATATTTCTACAGATGCTTCAGATACAGCTCTAGGAGCTGTGTTGGGTCAAAAGGATTTATTTCCTTATGCCATTTACTACACCAGTAAAAATTTGACTCCCACTGAGTTAAACTATACTGTGACTGAGAAAGAGTTCTTAGCTGTTGTTCATGCAATCAACAAGTTTAGACATTATATAACAGGCTATGAAACTTTTGTCCATACTGATCATTCTGCAATTAGATATCTCATGAACAAACCTGTTACTAATGGCAAAGTTACAAGATGGCTTTTACTTTTACAAGAATTCAATATTACTGTGTTAGATAGACCAGGGAAACAAAATACAGTAGCTGATTTCTTGTCTAGAATCCAAAATACTAACGAAGATTCTCCTGTAGAGGATAAGTTTCCAGATGAATATTTGTTTGCAGTAACTACTAAGACTCCTTGGTATGCAGATATTGCTAACTATTTGGTTACAGGGAAGCTACCTCCACACTTATTCCCTAATGAGAAAAAGAAAATTATTCAGGAGAGTTCAAATTATTCATGGATTTCTAATGAATTGTTTAAGACAGGGCTAGATTGTGTGATCAGAATATGTGTTCGGGACGATGAAATGCCTGACATCCTCAAGGCATGTCATGATGAACCATGCGGTGGGCACGTTGCTGACAAGAGGACGGCCTATAAAATCCTTTCTTTAGGATATTATTGGCCTTCTCTCTTCAAAGATGCAAAACAATATGTCAGAAGGTGTGACAGCTGCCAAAGAGTTGGGAGACCGACTCTCTCAAATGAAATGCCATTACAACCACAGGTACTCATCGAACCCTTTGAAAAATGGGCTTTAGATTTCATTGGACCCATTAATCCACCATCTAGACAAAAGAAGTATATATTGGTTTGTACTGATTATGTCACTAAATGGGTAGAAGCCAAAGCATTGCCTTCTGCCACTGAAAATTTAGTTATTCAATTTCTTTTTGAGGATATTTTTACTCGTTTTGGTGTCCCAAGAGAAATTGTGACAGATCAGGGAAGTCAATTTACATCTAACTTGATGGAGAAGCTGATGGAAGAATACAAAATCAAGCACAGAAAATCTACTCCTTACCATCCGCAAGCAAATGGCCAAGTGGAATCTACAAACAAAGTTCTTGAGAGCATCATCACCAAAACTGTTCATCTCCACATAAGAGATTGGGCAGAAAGGCTCCCTAAAGCCTTATGGGCCTACAGAACTACATGGAGGAACACAATAGGAAATTCTCCCTATGAACTTGTTTACGAGAAAGAAGTCCTGCTCCCCATTGAGTTTCAAGTCAAAACTTTCAAGATGGCAGTTCAGTTGGGGATGAATCTATCAGAAGCCCAAAAGCACAGAATGGAGCAGCTGAATGAGCTAGATGAGATCAGACAAGATGCAATTTTAAGGACTGATCTAGTTCAACATCAAAGAGCTAAGTGGCATGACAGATATATCAAAGAGAGAAAGTTTCAAGAGGGAGATTGGGCTTTACTGTTTGATTCCAAGTTTAAAGACTTCAAAGGGAAGTTTCAGACTCATTGGCTTGGGCCATATGAGATTGATAAAGTCTTTAACATTGGAGCGGTAAGAATCAAAACCATTGATGAATTTCAGACTCCTCTTATTGTGAATGGCCATCGATTGAAAATTTGTCATAAACCACTCTCAAAAGAGGAATTTGTCAAAATGTTTCAAGAGAATTCTGCAATAAGGCTAGTGGAGAAGAATTCTTCTCCCCCATCAACCTAATCTTTGTTTCCTTCAGTTTTTGAAAAAAAAAAAGAAGAAGAAAAAATGTGTATAAGCCTGAAAACCAATCACAGATTGGCGGTCTTATGCAGAAAATGTAGAGTGAAAATCATGGACACCTGACACTCTATATTTTCCCAAAAAAAAAAAAAAAATCTCCTCTCCTTCTCTTTCCATCTTCACTTCATCTCACTTGTCATTTCACTTCACCTCCATCTCATTTCCATTTTACTTCACTCCACTTCACTCCCACCTCATTTCACTCATTCCATTTCACTCCATCAATAAAAGTCCCCTTCAGGACTATTTTCATTCAGTTGGTTTTCCTCTAACTATCTTTGTGCAGTTAAGGGGGTGCTGTCTCAGTTTCCGCAGCTGGGAACCGTTTCCGCAGCCAGAAGCAGTTTCCATAGCCAGAAACGATTTCCGCAGCCGTCATCACTCTGTTTTCAAAATTTACAGTCAACTGTTAGTGCAATCATCATGAAATGTAGGTGTAATTGAGCTAAAGACATGGGGCATCTCCAAGATAACAAAGAAGAGCAATTGGTTAGAAGCCTTGAGCAAGAAATGACAAAGGTATGATCAAAAATCTTTATCAAATAACAATTCAAGTCATAATTACGCATAGTCATTAAACCATAACAAGTTCTACTATGAGCAATGATTTGATACGATAGCTCCACTACCACTCTTATTCCACTAATCCTCGTTAATGGCTTGTTAATCCACACACCTCGCATTCATTGCCCTAACGGTCTCATGATTATCCCGAGTTTAAACTCAAGACTGACTGCACTTCCATTTATTACCCGTACTCTTGAGACGTGACCTATTGTGTTACGGCTCTTCTTAGCCGTAATTTCCGCAGCCGTCTGTTGAGACGTGTAAAATTTCATATGCAGTCATTTGATTCGAAAGAGTTCCGCCGTTACTCCACTCGCTTATTACTCCACTTACACTCCACTTATACCATACTCCTCGCATGCATCCGCATTTCATTTCATGAACTCGTTTACTGCTGCTCACCCACTGTTCCTCCTGTAATTCGGGTATTTCCATTCACTGTTCTCCATTTCTAACTGCAGCCACTACAGTTCGTTCTAAACCCTGACTGCAGTCACTACAGTCTATCCTAAACCCTGTAACAGAGTTATTTTTTCCCCTTAAACCCTCACACACAGAAGAACTCTCAGTGGAATTTAAAACAGAGGATGGGAAAATTATTGAGAGCTGAGCCGGAAGGACCGAAATACTTGGAGGGTTATCCTCAAGTTAAGGAATTGCTGAAGAAAGTCAGATGGCTACGATTTATCCAGAAGTTTAAAGGCTATAACAAGGAGGTGACCAAAGCTTTTGCACGGTCTTTTAATGGACAAACAGTGGAGGTTGGAGACTTAAATTTCACAGTGACCGAGGCCACAGTAGCAGCTGCCACGGGCCTACCTCAAGAAGGTGAAAGGTGGTTTAAAAATAGAAGTGTGGACGATCAAATATGGAGAATCATGCTACAAAATCAAGGTATGGATACCACCGTTTTTACAAGAGGCATCCCTGTTCATGTACTAAAAGAGGAATGGTCTAGTCTACTGTTAGTCATCCAGAAATTTATCACGTGTGAAGGTCGTTTTGGCTCTATGTACATGTATCATGTTAGATTGATGATGAATTTCATAGACGGTCACACTCTTAATTTGCCTCATTTTCTGCTATCAAGTTTGAAAAAGATGAGTTTTACAGTTCAAAAACACGTAGGCAACATTGAACCTCATCTCTACCATCATGGGCTCATAAAAATTCTTATTGAGGATCAGTTGAAGAAAACTAAGGATACTTGGGAGCAATTCTTGACAAGAAACTACTTCCAAGAGCCGTCTGAGGCCTCTGGAAGCAGTCCACCAAAGATTCCAAGGAAAAGTAGGAGGAAAGAAAAGAACATTAAAATTCAAGACTCCCCTACAATAGAAATTCAAGAAACAGTCCAAAAAGAAGAAGAAGATAGAGCTAAAAGTAAGAAACAGAGAAAAGAAAAAGGCAAAAGAACCATCCAAGAAGTTTATCCATCCCCTGAGCAATCCATAGAAGAGGATTATCAACCTCTGTCAGAAAGATTAATAGATCTTCAAGCTGCTGCCTTAGCCAAGAAAAAGCAAAAAGGAAAACAGAGTGCACCAGAGAAGAGTACTAGTTCATACTTAAGAAGGAGCGCTAGGCTAAAAGGGAAGGGGAATAAAACCAAAGAAAAACAGTCTCACTTTATTGATTTAGATGAAGAGACACTTGAGAAATCTCCAACTCAGCCAAGCATTGAGTCAAGTCCTCCACGTGAGGAAAGCCCTTTTCGGACGGAAAGAGAGAGCAGTCTTCCTCATCCACCAGATTTTGAGCCTAGTCCGAGAAAGACACCTGAGGTAGATCCTAATCAACAAGAGGCATACAATTACCTGGAAACCTTAGAACAATCAACTGCAGGACCAAGTACCTCTCTGCCACTTGATGCACAAGTTCAGTCTTTGAAACAGGAAGTATTTGAGTTAGAAGTCCTAAATAGGCATATCATACAGGAAAATGAAGCACTCAAAGAGCAGAGTAAAGTAGACAAGATTGTCCATGATAACACTATGCTCCATTTAGGACTGTGGCAAAAGAAAAACAGAAAATTGAAGAAGAAGTGCAAAAAGTTAAGCAGAGCATTGATTAACCTCAAGTTCAAATGTCTAGTCAGGAAGCCAAGGATGATGTTAGCATCAAAGAAGAAGAAAAGAGGGCTAGATGTCCTTGCAGAAGCCTCAGAACATGTGGATTAGAGGGAAATAACTCAATTTTGGTTGCATGAGGACATGCAACACCTTCACAGTGGGGGTATGTTGAGCCTCAAACCTGCACCTTCCTATACAACCTCTTAGCCTTCCTTTTCCACTTATTTCATCCACCCAGCTGTTAAATCATTGCATTGTAGTTTAAAAAGAGTTTTTTACATGGTTTTCTGACTATGCTTATGACTTTTGTTTGGTTTAGTTTTTTTTGTTCATGCAGCTGCGGAAACTTGTCAGTTTCCGCAGCCAGCATAGGTTTCCGCAGCCAGCACAGGATTCCGCAGCTATTTTGTTAAAAGCTGTGCTACAGGTGTCCTATGAAGAAACGAGCCACATGGGCAAGCTCCAGGTGACGGATACATGGAACGTGTCCCTTCAAATCAGCCAAATCATCCATGGAAGGTCACGGTCAACGAGGGTCAAAGGCAAAGCCAACTAAGGAGTTCAGCGGTGGCACGTCTCTGTTTTGAGCATGTGAGCATTTACGTGGCACAGTCCTCAGCCCACGAAGACACCGGCACACCTGGAGATCATTCCCGTAATCCAACAGCTACCACTCCGGAGATTTAATAGACATGATGACAGTTACGCTAGATCTCGGCTGAAGCGATCTACGTGTCTTTGGCAACGCAGTTAATAGCGTAGGATTCAGTTAGTTAGTTCAACACTTTTTCATTATAAATAACGCGTCGATGAACGCTGTAAAGAAGCTTTTTGGATATATAATTTCTGAACTGTTGTTGTTATCACCCCACTATTATATATGTTGCTACTTTAATACATGAGAAGACTTTTCTGAGTTCATTCGTGTGATTACTCGTTGACTGGCTGAAGTGGCAGAGGGCCCCTACGCGCTGAAGCCTTGTAAAGTTTTCATTTGGTTTTATTATGTTTCTGCTTTCATAATCTTTAGCTTGTACATAACACGCTGTTTTAATGTTTCTTAACTCACTGCTGTTTATATTTTCACCTCTATTTTCTTATAGTCGTCAGCTGATCAGTGCTTTTCTGCAGGTTTTCTTAGACAGCCCGGGCAAATTTTCATCTTTTTGATAACTATTGACACATGAGATCATCTTGTCCTTCCTGCTAACTTTCATTTTCTGAAGTTTAATTTCAGTATTGTCTTTTTCAAGTTGTGATTTGCTTATTTATTTTTGTTATTTAGATATCATACTGCTCATCAATTTATGGTTTCTTTCTATAGTGAAGTGACTCTATTAGCAAGAAATCAGAATATTACTAACTGTAGTGTGATTTAGTTATCATATTGCTTAAACTTATTCATGATTGCTTCCCACAAGGTAGATTGAGCTGAAGGGTAAAGGATCAGAAGAGTTGAAGTAGTGTGATTAGTTTCCTTTCTGCAATTTAATTTCTTGCAATTTAGTTATCATATTGCTTAAACTTATTCATGGTTGCTTCCCACAAGGTAGATTGAGCTGAAGGGTAAAGGACCAGAAGAGTTAAAGTAGTGTGACTAGTTTCTTTTATGCAATTTAATTTCTTGCCATTTAGATAGCATATTGCTTGACTTATTCATGATTGCTTCCCACAAGGTAGATTGAGCTGAAGGGTAAAGGATCTGAAGAGTTTAAGTAGTGTGAATTAGTTGCTTTGTTTTTGGTTTGAGTTGCTTTAAGTTCAGTTTTTACTTTCTTTTCATTCAGCAGCAAGGATACTGGGCCATTGTCATTAGTTCACTGTTTGATGCATTTACTTCCTCTTAAGAATTGATTTCAGTTTAGTTGTTTTAAAGCTTTCTTCTTGAGCACTTTCAAGTTTGAGAAAATCACTGTAGAAACCACCATCACCATCCATACTTCATATTTCACTTTCATTTTCACCATCACACATTAGGGAAAGATAAATCCAAAAATAAACTAAAAACTCAAAAACGACAAAAGATTAAGGAAATGGTTATCTAGTACATATAGTACACTTCACTTCGTCAGCTTACGAATCCCGGATTGACATTTTAAATAGCAATTTAGATCACACTGAATTGACCAAACAACGGCCCAGATCTAACGGCAAATCGCATATCGGCCGAGCAGAGGTGACAAACTTAAAGCAGGCGCATGACACCGTGATCAGCGATTGCGATCGGATTGGCGTGTCGCATAGGCGGGGAGCTATGTTATATATATATATATATATATATATATATATATATATATATATATATATATATATATATATATATATATATATATATATATATATATATATATATATATATATATATATATATATATATATATATATAGGCCCGAGGAATGAGCGATCAGGGATTCCAATCAGGTCGCATCGCTGTATCACATCGGCATACTACCATGGGGCAGGACCTCCGCACATACGTACAGGTGACCCAATGAGCCGGACCCGACGACACTACAAATGATTGCTTATAAAATTTCAAATCCGTGCCCACGCTGTTTTCATTGTTTTATTGTATTTTCGTTATATAACGAAAATACAAAGGAAGCCTGAGGTAGTGCGGTAGCAATGGAACCCGGACCCGATGGGTTTCCGGAATTAAAATATATCATATTTGAAATCCACATAATGCCCATTTTAAATGTTTTTCACAGTTTTTTATGTATTTACAAAATACACAGGCCAGGCCAAATGCGACTTGCGATGGTGACAAGGCCGGATCCAATGGATAATTAAATCATATTTTAGGACTTTGGAAGTCCGGAATGGACAGTAAGGGGTGGGAATTCTCAGAATTTCTATGCTTTCTATTCATAATAGAAAGCAGTCACTATCTGCGTTTTAAAGAGATTTCTTAGGCCCGAAGAGCCATTTCACCATAGAGCAAGGGCCGAATCCACGACAAAGCGGTCATGGAGCCACAGCATGCCACACAGCCAAATCAAACAAGATCAGGGAACGCCAGCAGCACAGACAGCGCAACAGCCATCCTAACAAACATTATGGGGCATCTCTGGCACGAGAGAGCTCCCAGGCATCACAACAAGCTGCCCAAAATATCTGAATATGGTTAGTCTTCTATCAGAAGAAGAAATCGCTGAACCATGCTTGCCTTCAGGGAATCAAAGCAGTTAACAATGCAGATCGAATAGATTAAGACTTCGAGCCTTCTAGAGAGCTCAGGAGCATTGTAAAGGGCCTATAAAAGGCAGAAAACTAAATGTAATAAGGGTTCAACTTTTGGAGATTATTTCTCCTCTGTTCCTTCAAGCTTCTCGTCTGCATTCTTTAGTAATACAAGCTTCTTTTGTTGTTATGTGTTTAATGTCCATTTCTCTTCTGTTCTATGCTTGCACTTGAACAATTTGTTCAGGTTTTCTTTATGTTTAAGGCCATATAATTGTCATCTTATCTCTGCTTTGATATATTAGATTTGCAAGCTTTCATATGTGTTATTATATATGCATTTGCCAGTATAGTCAGTAAGCTCATTTGCTGCCTGTAGCCAGCCATTCATATAGGTTCATGGATGCAATCTACTGGTACTATCAATATTCTCCATCTATCGATTAAATCTACAAATTATTGAGCATTAGTGGTCTAAAGCCTTGTGTTGTTGAGGGTGTTCATGCATGTCTTGATTGAGAATAGAGTTGAAATGGTTATCTAAATTGATCCAAACCATCATCCATTCCATAGTTCTGAGAACAATATTGAAGATTATATGTTACCAGGCATCTCTGAGCTGCAACCTAGGAGAGTTTTCTGGAGTGCTAACAGGATCAACCTGTTTTTTATTAGATTTATGCTTTTTTCACGTTTCACCCTTCTTCTCCTGGCCACGTCTTTTAAAAATAAATGGGGTGCTCTGCCCCTGATCACCCCTGTCGCCTTGTCCTGAAATCTCTTCTTCCTCTGTCTCCGATGAAGGTGACTTATCACCTTTCTGTGACTCGCATTGTTCTTGTTCCGCCTGCTCCTTAGCAGCTCATTCTTTCTCTATGCGAGCCTTTTCTGCAGCTTCCCTCCTTTTTTTTTCTGCTAGGGTACGTGCAGCTTTCTTAGCGCAACTTCATAGGTTTCATCTTCATCAATTTCTGCGTAGCCTGCTCGCTGCATTGTCGTCCAAGACGGGCAGTGTAGTTAATAGTCCCGCTACCATATAGTCATTGTGCAGGGTCTCATGTATACAACTTCAACCTTCTCCCATTCACTCTTCCCGGGAAGGGTTCCCATTCAACTTCGCGAGCTGAACTGCACCTCCATCTGCAATTTCTTTAACAATATATGGCCCTAACCAATGCATCTGGAATTTACCTGGAAATTTAGTGAATTTACTATCACATAATAGGACAAGATCGTTTACCTTGAATGTGTGAAGCTTGATGTGGCGATCATGCCATGATTTTTCGCGTTCCTTCTGCACTTGTTGATGGAATCCTGCCAAAAATGGATTTTCTTCGAGTTCCATCAACTGTGCGAGTCGTTCCTCCAAGGCCTCATGATCCGCCATATCCGTCAAAGCTGCTATGCGCAAACTAGGCACAATGTACTCCATTGGCATTACGGCTTTGACCCCATATACTAATCTGAATGGTGTTTTCCTTGTTAGCTTCTTACAAGTAGTCCTATAAGCCCATAGTACTGCAGGTACGTGCACATCTCAGTGATTTCACTACGCATTACGGATCTTTGTCAGCACATTCTCCAAAATCTTGTTAAAGGCTTCAACAGTTTTGTTTGCCTGTGGGTGATACGGTGTACTCTTCTGATCGTAGACTTGGAATTCTTTAGTCAACGCATTGATCGTTTCGTTCAGAAAGTGTGTACCCCTGTCACTCATCAACACCTTTGGACAGCCGAATCTGGTTAAGACATACTCAAATAAGAATTTTGTTGTCGTAGCTCCTGTACAATATTCAACCGGCTGTGCTTCCACCCATCTAGCTAGATATTCCATCGCAGTGATAATATAGCGCGCACCTGTTTTCTTTCCAGGGGCTAAATTGGACCACCAAAATCAATCTCCCACTTCTTAAAGTGCTACAAAGATACTTGAGGATGTAGTGCTAACTCATATCGTCATGATGGTTTGTCAGTTCTTTAACATGCATCGCATGCCTGAGAATCCTTGTGCAATGTTGGCCACCATAGACCTGCGTGCAAAATCTTATGCACAGTTTCCTTGTTTGCATAAGTGCCTCCTGCAGCTCCCCCATGATCTTCAGCGAGAATGCTATCCCGCTCAAAGTCCGGCACATATCTTCGCAATATTTCATCTGCACCCATTTTATATAGATGTCTCGTAATAAATGAAAAATTAGTCGCATGCACTACTAATTCCTTCTTCTACTAACTTGTATATCCTTTCAGTGCCATCCCCATAGTCAAGAAGTGAATAATGTCTGCAAATGGTCATCCGCTACACGCACCGCAAAGAGCTGCGCATCTAGAAACCCTTCCTCCAGATTATTAGGCTCCTCTCCTATTTCGATCCGCGACAGATGGTTAGGTCATCCATTTAACCTCCCTGGCTTCACAATGACTTTAAATTCATACTCCTGAAATAATAGCAATCATCTGCAGATCTTCCCCCCCAACACAGGATTATTGACCAAGTATTTCAAGGCAGAATGATCTGTGTACATCTTGAAATGCCCTCCTAACAGATAATGCCTGAATTTTTATAGTGCATGCACCATGGCCAATTTTTCATGCTCAGTCCTTGAATAATTTTTCTCAGCCTTCGATAACTTTCTACTTGCGAAGGCTATAGGATGGTCCATTTCTCCTTCACTGACCTGTGTTAGCACTGCACCCAACGCAATGCAAGAGGCATACACATGAACATGAAACTCCATTTTCCAATCAGGGAATATCAAGATCAGCGCAGTGACCATCTTTTCTTTCAATACATCTAAGTTGCGCTGACATTCTTCGTCCCAGCAGAATGTTGCATCCTTCTTTAACAGTTTCTCCATGGGCACAGTAATTTGAGCATAAGCTTTGATAAATTTTCTATAGTATCCCATACTTCCCAGCGTCACGCGCAACTGCTTGACGTTCCTAGGGGCCTCCAACTTTACAATGACTGCAATTTTTGCAAGGTCCACCATCAATCCTTGCTTGCACACAACATGACCTAGCAAGATCCCAAAAGAAACACAGAATATGCATTTTTTTAAAATTCAGTGCAATCTGGTATCTGCAACATATATCCAACATCAGGCGCAGACTTGCTACATGGCACTTCACTAATCCAAACACCATCCAATAATCAAAGTATACTTCTAGAAACTTATGAATGAACTCTTTGAACGCTGCTATGACTACGCGAGAAAATATCACAGGTGCATTCTTGAGTCTAAATGACATCTCAGTGTACTGAAAACAACCCCAATCTATTGTGAAGGTCATTTTTCTCCTATCCTCTGGCCCGATCTTGATCTGATGATACCCGGAAAACCCATCAGTAAAGGAATAGGCCTCCTGCCCTCCAACATTATCTAATACTTTGTTTATAAATGGCGTTGGGAATGGGTCGTGAACACACACATCATTAAGCTTCCGCAGATCTACGCAAATCCTTATTTCACCCTTTTGTTTCTTCTCTTGAACCACCATCGGGCTCACCTAGTCAGATTCTTCAACAGGTTCTATGATGCCTACCTCCAACATCTTCCCAGCTCTTGGTGAACCTTTTCCTTGTATTTAAGATTAAGGTGATATGACCTCTGTTTAATAGACTTTGCGTCTAGCTTCAAAGTGATCTTCATAACGCCCAAATCGCCAACTATGCCCTTTAAATTCGAAAACTTAGTGGGGAAGAGACCTTGGTATTCGCGGAGTAACTCAACAACTTTATCCACTGTAGCATCGTCCTAATAATATACAATTTCCACGAGCTTTGGTTCTTATTTAGTGCCAATGTTTACTTGCTTTGTCTTTAAAGGTGCGGAGATGTCCATATTTTCTATTTGTGGGCCTTCAACTTCGCGATGCCCTTCTGCCTCTGGACTATTAATGTTCCTCGGATCTTCATCTTCCTCTTCAGCAGTTACATTATAACACTCCAACACATGGCGCAACTGGCTGCTCCAGTCTGGTTGAATCCATTCCATAGGTTCCTTCGACATTCTAAAGATAACTGCCTTAATCTCTTGTAGCACTTCATTAATTCTTGCAAAGCCATCTTCAAAGCTGAAGGTCAATAAGAACCCTTCCTTCAATACATCCCATTCTGCAGTGTCGTGGCAAAGCTCTGTTTCTAGATACCAGTTCATGGGAATTGTGTCCAAGGTATGAAAAAATATGTTTACCCACTCTGGCTATGGTTTCATTCCCCATGCTTTATTCCACTTCACTAGGTGATTGCACGGAAATCCCTTCCATTGTACTTCTCAGTCACTCTGGTATTAGTGTGCCCAAACCGTAACCTCATCATTCTTCGGTAATCTCGCCATCTAGCAAAATTATTCTTATGCGTACCCCACCATCGTGTGGGTGTAGTGCGCAACGCCAATTCTAATGCTTGGAAGTGGTTGTCTTATGGGACTCCACGCTCAAATTCATCCAGAAACAGATCTACATCAATTAAACCATCATAATAGGGTAATTTCCTTACCTCCGACAAAACACAGCGTAGTGACTTCATCATCATATTGCATCGCAATGTAGACACTTCATGTAATCGATTCTACCAATGCTCTAACTCCTCATTTGAATCAAAGGTGCAGGAACTCTCTCGATCCCATGCAATCCTCCCATATACTATCGGATTGATCCAGTCCTGATCTCGCACTGTTATTTTGTAGATTTGATCCAGTTCATCATCACTTTCTTCATAATCGCAGACTAGCTCAGTATATCGCGTCCCTTCTGCGGGATCTAGTGGCACTATAACCCGCAACGAATTTCTCTCAAATGACATTGTTCTTTTCTTCAATTTAATGACCCCATTCATGTTAATAGCCCAGTCAATTCCCAAGAGCGCAGGGTAGGGATTACTATCATCAACAATTTATATAACTTCAAAGTCGTCCATCATGCTCGCACCTTCTATATCAACTGTTACTCCATATAACCGTCCCATGGGGATGATTTTCTGTTGATTCGCCATCCTAAGTTGAATCGAAGACCACTGCAGTGCAGGTCTCCCCATCCTTTCCCATGTTTGTTTCGGTAATACATTCGCATCAGACCCTAGATCCAAAATGACCTGGTCCATCTCATAATCACCTATCTACGCGGTGAGCCTCATCTTGCACCCTATTCATGCCTTATGTTTGCCAATTTTTCTAACCACCCAGTGTCCATCAGGGACTTTCTCTTTGCTGGCGCATTTATTTATTAATTCCTATAGGCCTTCCACAACTTTTCTATCGTGCAATAATTTTATGCAGGTCTCTAAAAATGTAGTGAGTACAAAAGGATCAACCTCTATAGGTACACTGATTTCTTGCATCTTGTTCTGGCTCCCTAAGGTGGAGGCCTCAACGAAGCTCTTCTTGGCTTCCATAAACGTTTCCTTAACGCGATCTAGATCAAAGTTGGCTTCTTTCTCTAGTGCTTTGCGGACCCATCCTTCTTCTTTAGGTTGTTTACCCTTATTAGCGCCAGTCGTCATTCCACTTCTTAGCACAATGTTAATGCTTTGATCTTCTTCGCGGGGCTTAGCCCTCATCATCTGTAGATTCTGTGTAGGCTGTTGAGGTTGTGTTTTCTTCTCTTGCATTTTATCTATTAGTACCGGGCATTCTTCTATAGT
This sequence comes from Pinus tabuliformis, assembly GCA_031772625.1. NCBI lineage: Eukaryota > Viridiplantae > Streptophyta > Pinopsida > Pinales > Pinaceae > Pinus > Pinus tabuliformis. Next base: position 1,247,736,578 of record CM062811.1, read on the forward strand.
ATGGTCAAAATGTCTGCAGTATTGACATGATGAGTGTGTAGGATTCTGGCACTCTCGCGTGTAGTGCCCTGGTTGTCCACAGTTGTAGCAGATAATCTGACCGCAACCTATACTAGGTCCTCCTCCTCCTCGACCCTAATAACCTTCATGCACTCCCTCGGTGCCTTGATCTGGAGGCTGAGTTTCTGCTTGCATATGGTACGTAGGTGTTCTTTTCACCATCAGTTAATAGCTTCGACAGTGGCACTCATCATGGCCCATAGATTTGCATAAGTTACAGAACAACTGTTGGGGTGTTTGGACGAACTTTTGAAGTAAATGGAAATTATTCGTCGCATGTTGTCCAACAACTTGACAAATAACACACCATAGTGCAGCCCCCACACTTGGCCCTGTTGGGGCTTCTAGCTTCAGGGGAATTGGCCCCCCTCCTGTAATATAATTCGTGTACACTAGACAATGGTCTTTATCATGCCCATGGCCCTTTCACTTCAAACACTAGACTTTTGCGCACACTTCTGGTTTAGTCTCCTTGTCTTTTTTCAAACTCTGTAATTCTAGGTGTAAGCTTACTAATTGTGAGTGGATCTATTGTACTCCTAGGTTCGTATCCTGAATAGGTGATGCCTACAGCCTCATTGTGATCTCTAAGGCTTCTGCCTGTGTTTCTATCTTCTGTTGTGACAGAGCAATTCTCAAGTGGGGCAAAAGCGACATGATAAACCATTCGTGATGCTGGCTATCTGTGATCTGCATGTTAGCCTCTTTGATTTGACACTTCAACCTCTTATGAAATTCCAAAGTCATCTCATCGACCCTCGTCATGATCACTTTAAATCCAATTATTGACTGGGAGTCAGACATAGGCTTACTAAATTCTTTGTTTAAAGTCGTATTAGTCTCTGCTAGCGATGCACGCAGATTATCAGAACAATACTTAATGTACCAAGTTAGTGCGCGATCCTGCAAAGTGGTAACTAATTGTGCCTTGTTTATATTGTCATCAGTAATCTGTTTCATTTTCCATACATCATTCTCAACAAACCAAAACTTCTCTGGATCTTCACTTCCTATGCTTTTGAAGATTGGCATCTTCATTGTGTTCGCTATGTTTAATGGTGGTAGTGGAGGTGTAGGTGTGGGCAAAGGTGTATACGATGGAGGTGGGAGTGGAGGTGGAGTGGAAGGATGATTGGCTCGAGGAATCCCCTGAGTGATTAGTTGAATAGCACTTCGCAGCATAGTCTGCCCCGTCCCTTCGACGTCACTTGAAGGAGATCCAATCAATGGACTATACTCCAGTCCCGATCCTTCGCGATTTCTAAAGAATCATCGACTTTGTGTAGCTCCAAACATCAAGGTAATGGCATCACTCGTTTTTCACATAACAACATTTTAATCCAAGTATTCAATGATCTTAAATACTTACCTCGCGGTCCTTTGAACAATCGCTGCTCTGCTTCTCTATAGATGATTGAGGTATCAACTGCAAATTCTGTAACAAATCCTCCTAGAATTTGATCAAGCCAATGATCGACAGCCCGCTTGATCTTGTTTTCAGATGTTTCTAGTCGTTGCACTAATTCTGGAGTCCACACTGTAGGATTATCAAGATTCCACCTTCCTTGGCTATCTGTCAATTTAACCAACCACTCATATAGCTCAATGGGGAAGGTGCAGAAGAATGTAATGCCCTACTTAATCTTATCATGCAAATTTTGTTAGTGTTTAAATTACCTGTAAATATTGACTTATAATTATCAAAAAATATTGGTACCTACCTACATTGGTGAAACCATAAATTTATTATTGATATAAATTTTATTATTTTTATTACTGAATTCCCAACTTGTCTTCTCAAATTTAAATTTGATAGGATATGGTCTCCTTCCATTTATTCCAATTTAAATATCCATATCCCCAAAATGTCCTCTCAAATTTACTTGGGAGAAGATATGGTCATCTCCAATTAATTACCAAATTATATATCCATATCTTATCCCCAAAATGTCCTCTCAAATTTACTTAGGAGAAGATATGGTAGGAAAAGTCAAATGAAAGGATGAGGGGGTAGTTATGACATTAATGATAGGTGGTTGAGGTGGATGGGAGAAAGAGGCATAAAAGGGGGAGGATGATGAGAGGAGAGGGGGATCCTTGGTATCTGTTTTGGTTTTGGTTTTGGTTGTGGTTTTTTGGAGGATTTTGATTTGGGAGGAAGGTGGAGAAAAGAGAAGGGAGAGAAGGAGAGTATTTGTTTAACTTAGACACACTATATCTGGTTGGACTTGGGCTCGGAGGGCTAGGGAACTTGTGGAGGTTTCCTGGGCTAGGAAATACTTCTTAGTTGGTTGGGGATTAAATCCAGTCGGGTAGTAAAGAGGATCATCCCAACAGAGTCAAGAGCTCAGGAGCATCTCAACTAAGTTATTAGAACAGGTATTCCTCTGTTTATTGATTACTTATGTAAGTGGTTGCAATGAAATTCTTACTTATTTAATTTGTGGGAAATAAATTTTAATGGTAAATTTTCATCAATTAAATGTTTAAATAGAAATAAGTTATTTCCCATTTTATTGTATTTAAAATTAAAGGAATTTAGTTTTTAGTTAAAGGACCCTAAGATGAAGCCTCATAAAGAAGATCTTGTGTATCTCCGTATACAGATACATGTTCAACCACTCTTCCTTCGACAAACGCAGATTCTTGTTTTCTAGCACCGCGAACTCGTGAATCTTTCGCTCCAACCTCTTTTCAATTTCTTTCTTGGTCGGATTCCCATGATTCGACATCACACATCTCTTTCAAGTAGATCTCGGTCCCGACAAGGGAACCATTTGTTGGCTTAGGGGATCCTGACTGTTACACAGTAATTTGTCACCGTTGGTCACCGTCCCTATCGCCCCGATTCCAGTACATTGGAGGATGCATTTCGGGACCTGTGAGCAGTGACATAGCCTAAAAACACTTGCACTATGTTCCCCTGAGTATGTACTTCATGTTCCCTCAAGACACCTTCTGCAAATTATCCCTGAAAAGTGCCCTTTTCCCATTGGCGCAGGTACCCAATGTCTGACCCACGCCAATAACTCAGATCCTCAAAAAGGGGCGCGCCCATTGGCGCTCTGTCTTAGAACAATGCCCGCGCCAGTCAAGTTTAGTAATGTTTTTTGCCAAAAGCACAACTGTATGATTTTTCCTCCCAGATCATGAAGTCCTTTGAGGGAAAAATCCATTTGATAAAGCTCGAGAGTCATCATATCTATCCACAGTAGCTTTTCATGGATGTTGCCATTCCACAATGGGTGTCCTGGTGCATTGAATCTTTCTCCCTTCATCTATAAAAGCCTGTCCTCATGCATTAGACAAGCTAGTTCCAAGTTTATGAGTTTCGAAGTGCTAGTTGTTGAGTTCTTGAGTTCTTGGAGGAATGCTAGTTGTGATTATCATGAGTGATAATGAAGCATAGAGAGGTTATGCTGCCGGAGAGGAGATACATTGCAAGACACATATAGTTGCTCGCCCAGCCAGAGGAGAGGTTCAACGTCAGAACCTTGGTTGTAACTTTTCCTGTCTATTATTAATTAATGAGCGACTGCTATTATAGTTCCAATCTCATTGTCTATTATAGTGATGTGTTGATTTATTTCCTTTCTGACTGAAATATAGTTGTGCCTTGGTAGATTTTATGTTGGTATCTGTTTCTTCCTTTGCATGTGCAGGTGTCCGTTTATGATCTGCTGGAGCGAGGGAGCGGGAATATCAACTCTGCTTCAACCATAGCGTTGGATTCCAGGTTGGTCTTCTTAATTCACCTTTGATGCATAACTAGGAACTTGCGTGGCAGTGTGATTTGATTGTGGCTAGTTCTGTTTTAGGCTAGTGGGATCGCCTCTGTCCGCAGAGGGGATTTACCTATCCAACAATTTGGCGACTCCGCTGGGGAGTAGCTATTTGGAGTTTGTCTTGCATGTTAATTTTCTCTTGCTTGCTTGCGTAAATGAGCTTTCTGGGTCAGTTTTAAAGTTGTTATTTGCTGTTTGATCTGTCTGAGTATTGTCGGCCAGACCCTGGATTGCTTTATTTATTTTTTAGGCCAGCAAACTTTGTTGGCGCGTTTTTTTGCATGACAGTTGCGCCAATTGGCGCCACCTGCCAGTGTATAGCCCGCGCCAACCCTCAATTAGCACAGTTTTCTTCCTGACAGTCGCGCCAACCTTGTGAACTCGTTCATTTTGCTTGTTTACAGCCTCCCAAGCTTGGGTTTCTCATTTTGTTCAATCATCTGCATGTATCAGAGTCTTTTTTGACTGGTTTTGAGTCTTTTTCTGGCAAATTATTAATTTTATTTCCTTTGATCATTACTTGGAGGTTTGTCTCGATCTTTTCACAATTTTGCATCTTTTTGCTTTTGTTTTTGCTAAATTGCGTATGAGTGTTAATCGCCTTTGAGTATTTTTAGTTTATGATCTTTGGAACTCTCACCCGTTTTCTTGGTTTGCACTTGATTGGTTCTTAGATTACATTAGAATCATCGTGTGTTTGAGAATTCTCTTGCATAGATCACACTTGCATAATTATAATTCTCATTTTCAGGATATGAATGAAAAGTGTGCATAGATTACATTTGCATACTTTGGGTGTTTGCCAGTTTCTGTTTCGGTCTTCTCTTGATCCAGTCAACTTTTTGAATACTCTTTTGCATCCGTTTGGTGGTTGTTAAAGCTTGGTCTTCTATGCTTTGAGTAATTCACTTCTAGCTTGTTGGATTTTACTTGACTTCATTTGAACTTAGATTACATGGTTCATTGAAAGTCTTTGTGTTTTTCCTTGCTTGCATAGTTCATTTTGGTGTTTCAGAATTGGTTCTATTTCATTGAGAGAACTTGGATTGTGCATATCTCTTAAGATTTGTTTAAATGCATCATGCCATCTTAAAGGAGAGAAAAACAAAATATCTTTTGCATCATATTAGTTAGCGTTTATTGTTATTTGTTGCTATTAAAAAGAAAAAGAAAAAATTTCATTTCTTGTTATTAGCCGCATTAGGATCTTTGTTGTTTGCTGAGTGATCATTTCGTTTGTGTAAAGATCTCAACCCTCCTGTATATAGAATTCATCGAATCAAATGATATAGTTTTGGCATATAGTTTGCATTTAAGAAGTTTTTGAGATATCACATACGGTAGGACCAAAAAACTGAAACATAATCGAAGATAAACTTTAAAATAAACTCAATGAACATAACAACGCATTGGAACATAACGCAAATACTCTAGAGGTCTAGGTTAGAGACGTGTTCCGGCGTCTTTAAACCTGGTAGTTTATCGTCGAGTGGTTGGGTGATTCCTCCACGGTGAAACGATAGGTGCCAATACGGACTGAGCTCCCACGTACCGTCGCGTATATACGGGAGACCCCATTAGGCTATTATCCTTTATCCATAGGAAGCCGAGTCTGCCGCCTTACAAGCCGTAATGCACTGAACACAGCATTCGGGAAGATTGACTGCAGTACGGGAAGTCCTTGGTTTTCATCTGATTGCCAAGGTGTATAAGCAGTTTTACGGATTGTTTGGTAAACCTTTTACCTAGAGTCTCCAGAGTAGTCACTTTTGATCCTTTTCGGACTCCCTAAAAGAAAAGGTGCCTGTGAGCGTCTTGTCACTTCATGCTCATTAAATATTCGAAGGAGACTAGAGTCATCTTTTATCCTTTTCTCGACTCTTAAAATATGAAAAGGTCAAGTTCAGTGTCTTAAAATTTATTTGGCCACGATAACATTTACCCAATTAGATTTTGTTTGTGTTAGCTTGAGTAGGATTCTTTCTCGTTCAATGGCGTCCTTCCCTGAGCCCACCGGCCAAGGTGTTCCCCCTGATGGAAACCCTAATCCATTTCCTGCTGTTGGAAATGTCGGTGTTCAGTGTATCGCAACTTTGTCTTTGCCTGGGTTAACCATCGGTTTGCCCATATGGTTGTTTTCAAACTCGGTGGTCTCAAGTGTGATAACTTCTGCTCCGAATGAACCCACCTCCCAGGTAATACCCACTTCGAATGTTACTTCCGAGGTCAATGCCGTCCAAACCACCACGGCAAACAAAGCCTCGAAAGCAAAGAAGAAACGGAAACCGAAGAATAAGCCAGATCAACCCAAGCAGGAAGCCCCTAACCCTCTGCCCGAGGATGGTGCCAAACGCAAACCCAAGTATCCTTGTCTTATCTGTGATGAGGATCACTATACAAAGGACTGCCCCAGGCGGTCCGAAGTTCGTCGTTTGTTGAAAGGCACTCCCGATACTCCTCCGGTGCTTAAAGAACCCTATCCCTCACAGCAAACTCAAAAACTCAAATGGTGGCTGACCCATCTCAGCCTCCCTCTTCCTTTGGTTCTCAAGTGTTTATGGCTGGAACGATACCCATCAATATCAGTACTCGAACAAAAGATTACCCGCCATCTACCGGGAAGGAGCCTGAGATACCCTCTAGTGCTCCTCCGTTCAGTTCGGGTCCACCATCACCTCCTCCACCCGAACAACATCATGTTGCTTCCAAGGTGGACCCCTCCCCTTCTTCGCCTGTTTCTGCGTCCTCATCTTCTACTTCGCCTGGCGAAAGTCTGGTTTCAAGTAACCAGGTGGCTAAGAAGAAGAAGACTCCTCAGCGAGAGGTTAAAGGTATAACTCAAGTCGAGCCACCTTATGCTCCTCCGCGGAAGGTCAAGTTTCCTTGTAAATTGTGCAAGGAAGACCATCTTCTTCGCGACTGTCCTGGCATTCCCAGGGTTTTAGAAGTATGGTCTCACGATCCGGACCGCCCTGCATCGTCCTCTGGAGATCATGGCGATGTTACCTTATCACCTGGAAATGCTAAGGGAAAAGGGAAGATTCGAATCCCCTGTAAACTTTGTGAAGGCAATCATCCCCTTCACCTTTGTCCATTCATGGATAGAGCCTCCATTGTCTTGGGAAGTCTTACAGCTCCCTCACCCCAGTTTCCCGTTGGTTATCAACGTCTTTCTGCACCCGCAGAACGTTCCCCTGCTGACAAAGAAATCAACCAAGATTCCTCTCTTGTCCAGCCTCCTCTTCCTGAACCTGGCTCTGCTAAGCCTGTTCCCGACCAACCATTGGTCGGAAAGAGTGTCGATTCGAGTTCACCACCCGATCACTCTGTTTCGGAAGAGCATCATGTTCTTCTCGTCTCCTCAGATTCTCCTGAGTCCGGAAATGACTCTCCTATCCCAGCTCTTTCCGAGAGTCCTACTTCGATCTCTTTAGAGCAGGGGGGCAATCATACGATTCCCCCACCAAGTAGTTCAGTCGTTTCCTTCGACTGGAGACGTTTGACTACCTTCCGCCTCCCATCCTATGTGCCTTTCTGGGTCACGGTACACGCCTATGACAAGGCAATACCTGGCACTGTTTTGGATGAAGGTGCATCTGTTAGTCTTATGTCTGCCACTACTTGGCAAGCTTTGGGTTCCCCACAGCTTGTGCCAGTCACATCGAATCTGACGGCTTTTGACGGAGGAACTAGCCAACCATTAGGGATCCTTCCAAAGTTACCTGTTACTTTGGGAGGTAAAACCGTCTATATAGACGTAATGGTTACCCAAGGTGCTTTAGATTTCAGTCTTCTCCTTGGCCGCGACTATGTTTATGCCATGGGGGCCCTTATTTCTTCACTTTTCCGTGTGGTTTGCTTTCCACACGATGGAAGAATTGTGACTATCGATCAATTATCGTTCGTTCGTCCACGGGTCCCCCCTGCGCAGTCGTCATCCCCTCTTGGTTTACATCCACCAGTTGCATCTGCCCCACCGCAGGTCAACTATGTGGGCACCCATCCCGTGCCTGTAACCAGCGATGCCGCCGTCGTGCATAGTGTCCTGGGGGCATTGGGCGCTGATTTCCAAGATGTTGGCCTTCCCTCCGGAGCGGCCCTCTTGGGAGCCTCCACTTCCCATTCATTATGATGAAGTCGGGACGGAGCATAGTTCCTTTTCCTGTGTCAAGCTCCTTAAAAAATGAAACTGGTACTGGTCGGAGCATAGTTCCTTGTCTTGTGTCAAGCTCGTTAAAAAATGAAACAAGGGTTATGAGGATAGTTCTTTTACTGTGTCAACCTCATTAAAAAATGAAACAACTCCCTTTCCAAATTGAGTCTTTTGATTAAGATCTCGTAAAATACAAGTCGAGTCTTTCACAGATCTCGAGAGTGAACTTTCATTCCATCCACCTCGTTGAATGCAATGAAGCTTGGGGGGCATGTACCTCGATTTGCGTTATTATGCTGGGGGCATGCAAATTTATAACAAGCATAGTTTTTTTTTCGTTTCAAGCTTGTGTAAACATGAAACCGAATCCAAGCAGAGTTCTCCATGGTTCAAGCTTGTGTAAAAATGAACCCATACCTGATTTACATCCCGTGATTGCCTTTTATCTGCTAAATTCTGCTAGATGAGCCTTGGTTGTTTCATTCCATCGCCACCATCTCTTTGGCCGATCATATGCTTTCACTTGGTTGTTTATCCTTTCCTAAGGAACCGCAGCGATGAGTGGTTTGTATTAGCCAGCCTCTTGACCATTACGTGTTTTGAGCAGTTCCACCATTACCGGAACCAGTTGCTACCCTTTATACCACTCGTTCCTCTAGGACGAGTCACCTTTAAGCTCTTTTCTAACTCGTAAAATATGAAAAGATTGCCGAGTATTTTTTCCTTTTTGACTCGTTAAAGAGAATAAAAATGGAGGTCCGCTTTCAGCTCTTTTTCTGACCATTTAAAGAGGAAAAGATTGCCGAGTTACTCCCCTTGACTCGTTAAAAGTAAATAAGGGGCGGTCGTTTTAAGTTCTTTTTGTCGACCGTTAAAACTTAAAAAGATTACCGGGTTTTTGTCGTTTCAAACTCGTTAATGGTTACAAAACGACGTGGTTTTGATCACTTTTTTACTTTTTCAGGTCGAAATCACTATTTATGAAAAGTACTCCTCGATCGTAACGATCGGGCGGTTCTTTCGGGCATTATTTTATACTTTTTCGGGCCCGAGAGACACAACTTTACGAAAAAGGACACCCCTGGAGTTTCCTTTTCTGCTGTCTTTTCAAACTCTCTAAACATGAAAAGACGCCGAGTTCTTCCTTTGTCAGACTCGTTAAAACTTGATGACATCGGATTTTGTCGAAATGACGCACCACAAGCATATGCTATCCCCATCAAGCTTGTTAAAAATAACTGGGGTACTCACCAGAAATGGTGGGGGAAAAGAAAATTTTGGAACCATAATTATTATCGTGTCGGCAGTATGTCGCTCTTGAACATGGCACTTTTCTGCTTTCGTGTCCAGGGTGGGGACATCTCATCTTATTTTTCACTGGCCTCCGTGGATTTGGGTAATCCTATTTGACCTCTCATCTGCTCATTGCCTCATCATCATGACCTTTGATACATTGATGTCAAATACTGCCAATTCCATTAATGTGCCGCTGATATGTTCAAGAGAAGTTGACCTCTGCAAAGAAACAACCTCCCTCTGATAGTTCACATAATCTTGATTCACAACATTATCTCTCTGTCTCGTGTCGATGATGTGGGAAACATTATGGCCCACCTTCGATCAAGGTCACTTCCTGTCGACTTCAGCTCATTATCCAGGAAGCTGATCTAGAGACTCCTTTCCGGTGCCTTGGAGCCTGCATGCCTTAATGGCAGGTTCTTCGTGTTCGACGCGAGGTTTTCATCATTGGCCTCCGATCGAATGATTCTACGGGCGTTCGACTTCAGATCATTAATTCACACGCCGTAGATTGTACCTATAGTACCTTGAGGGCCATTGTCATTATTGGTGGTACCTCTCGCGTCTGTTAACAGTTTCCACTATTGACTGGTAATCAGACGATGTTCATGCGTGTTTGACTTCAGCTCATATATTCACATGCTTGAACTTGTACTGTTGTTCAGGTCGAGATGGAGCGCAAGACCCTGGATTGTGTCTGTTGTAATCCAGGCGTGATTCTTGATACTTGACTCATTCACTAGATGGCTGTGTCCATACTATGGATCTAAATTATCATGTACTCTCTTATGGATGGCTGCGACCATACCACGTACATCATGTATTTGAGCTATCAATAGTATCTCTCAATGCGGGTTCTCGGCAACAGCTATATGTATTCTTGCAAAGCATTTCACCCCTCTCTCTCGCTCGGGCCTCATGCTTTGGGGGGCATCTGTTACACAGTAATTTGTCACCGTTGGTCACCGTCCCTATCGCCCCGATTCCAGTACATTGGAGGATGCATTTCGGGACCTGTGAGCAGTGACATAGCCTAAAAACACTTGCACTATGTTCCCCTGAGTATGTACTTCATGTTCCCTCAAGACACCTTCTGCAAATTATCCCTGAAAAGTGCCCTTTTCCCATTGGCGCAGGTACCCAATGTCTGACCCGCGCCAATAACTCAGATCCTCAAAAAGGGGCGCGCCCATTGGCGCTCTGTCTTAGAACAATGCCCGCGCCAGTCAAGTTTAGTAATGTTTTTTGCCAAAAGCACGACTGTATGATTTTTCCTCCCAGATCATGAAGTCCTTTGAGGGAAAAATCCATCTGATAAAGCTCGAGAGTCATCATATCTATCCGCAGTAGCTTTTCATGGATGTTGCCATTCCACAATGGGTGTCCTGGTGCATTGAATCTTTCTCCCTTCTTCATCTATAAAAGCCTGTCCTCATGCATTAGACAAGCTAGTTCCAAGTTTATGAGTTCCGAAGTGCTAGTTGTTGAGTTCTTGAGTTCTTGGAGGAATGCTAGTTGTGATTATCATGAGTGATAATGAAGCATAGAGAGGTTATGCTGCCGGAGAGGAGATACATTGCAAGACACATATAGTTGCTTGCCCAGCCAGAGGAGAGGTTCAACGTCAGAACCTTGGTTGTAACTTTTCCTGTCTATTATTAATTAATGAGCGACTGCTATTATAGTTCCAATCTCATTGTCTATTATAGTGATGTGTTGATTTATTTCCTTTCTGACTGAAATATAGTTATGCCTTGGTAGATTTTATGTTGGTATCTGTTTCTTCCTTTGCATGTGCAGGTGTCCGTTTATGATCTGCTGGAGCGAGGGAGCGGGAATATCAACTCTGCTTCAACCATAGCGTTGGATTCCAGGTTGGTCTTCTTAATTCACCTTTGATGCATAACTAGGAACTTGCGTGGCAGCGTGATTTGATTGTGGCTAGTTCTGTTTTAGGCTAGTGGGATCGCCTCTGTCCGCAGAGGGGATTTACCTATCCAACACTGACCTAGGTTCAGAGTTAGTTGCGCCAACCAACAAAACCCTACACTATTGGCCTTTTCAGTAACAACCCGCATAGCGCAGGCTGCAGTCTCACCCGAAGCAGTATGGGGGGATGCAAGAACTAAGTTTCTGCATCTAGATACTAGTGTGATGTCTTCCAGTGCCTCAGATATGCCTTCTGCACAGATCAATAAACCCTTAGGGCTCGTTGTTGCACTCTGTTAGAACAACCTTCTAACCTTCGCGAAGGTCTACGATCAGTCCTTGCGGACCTTTAAGAATCAATTTACCTACCTACACGCATCAGAGAGCAGTCCTAAATTAGTGTTCGTGTAGATTTACTTAAGTCATTAGTAAACATAAGAGAAATTACCAGAGTCTTTGTGAAAGTATTTAACCATACATTGTGTACATTACTAAAACTTATTAAAGAGAATCGTGTAACATTCCATCAGTATTTCATAAAACAAATCATTCATCCACAGCATATAAAATTAACAGAGATAAACAAAAATACTCAGGAATTCTTTGAAAAATTGTCTTTATTGATCTTCAATTCAAGATTACAAACTCAAAATGCCCTACGCACACAGCTGCAAGGGTTTGCGCACTGAGCTATAGACTCTACTTGGGCCTCCGCGCACTCAGTTGCGGAGCCTATCTAAGCGCAAGAAGCAGAGACTTCCTGCCCTGGCTCCTATCCTAGACTCTTTTCTCAACCCAATTCTCTATCTTCACTCCATATAGTTCTACTTGTCACTTCACTAAAACTCATTGTTTATAGCCTTTTTCATACAATGTCATGGTCCGTGAACCATGGGTGAATCTCAAAACCGACTCAAAACTTATCCAAAACAAGGGGCTAAGCCCCTTTGACTCATATTCACCTACATGCTCTACATCCACAAATCACAGAGACTTTACATTATTTACAAAATTGTGCCAAAATTTGGGTTATCTTAACCCCAAACTAACCTAGGGGACCATCTCCCAACACTAGCAGTAGTTAGAGACTTGGGCGACAGATGTATCATACAGATCATAGTCCATCAACAATGATCAGAGTAATGTCGCTACAGAACTCAGAAAGAAAGAGCATATAGCCAAATTTTGGATACAAAACTCAGTCGATGACTCTATCTTCGACAAGATAACCGACGCCTTTTCAGTTGCTGATGTCGCAGTTGCAACAACAACATATGGAGAGGGAGTTGCAGTGTTGGCAATAGTTCAATAGAGTGGGCAGAAACATAGATGCAACACATATCATAGTTTCGTAGTAGTTTGTGGGTAGCAACAACCAGACATCAGCAGCGTGACAGGAGATAATGCAAAGACAGGGGGTTGCTACAAGATGCAGCGACTCTAGAACACATTACTTTCTAAGAGGGAGTGTTATTTTTTGTAGCATCGAATGTGTTCTAGCCTTGAAATGTTGTGGAGAGGCTAGAATACATGAGATCTCCAAAACCTAGAAATCGTTTTTGGAAATTCCACCTAGAAATGACTTAATTAGATTATTAGTGAGTTTTTAAATATTTCCTAAGTCTAAACTTAGGGAATATGACTAATTAATAAAAATTAATTAAGTTGTTGTGTGAATGTTCTAGAAAATCACACAGATCGACTTCAAGTTAATCCTAGCCATCGATTAAGATTTAATATTGGTCATTGAAGTCTCAACAGAGGATTATAAGAAGAAGTCGATGGGGCTTGGAGAAATCACTTGTGCCGTTCGATTTCTTGAGTAGCAGCATTCAGTTGTCGGACAGAGAGCCAGAGAAATTGAAGCATTAAGAGAAGGGTAGGGATAGTGAAGCTGGAGGAAGGATTCCAGTTCTGGTGAGTGCATCTGTAGAGAGGCAAAGAAGCCACAGTGAGGTTGACGCAGAGCAATGCAGTAGCCTCTAGAGGCAAAATCGAATTACTAGGGAGAAGCAGAATTTCAGTGCCAGAAGGTGGGCAGAGGTTCTAGAGGCTAGGAGAGACATTTTCCCATACAACAACTAATCAGACAGCTTAAGGAGAATTTGTTCTGATCTAAGTGCAGTAGAGACTACGTTAGGGTGACTGCGCAAAGGCAATTTGGACAAATCTTTTTGAGCTGAGCTCAGTTCCCGGATTTGCCTGTGGAGTGAGGAATTTATCCTCACTATATTTTCTTGCTTGTATTTCTTTGTAGGATTTCCAGTTTCGATATCCAGTTATACTCAAATTATTTCACTACTACATAATAATAAAACCCTCAGTTGTTGTACCAGTTTTCCCAAGTTGGGTTTTTGTTGGGTTTTGTTATATTCTTTCCACGACCAGCCCATGCACGGAGGGGTTACAGGGGGGGCAACAGCCCCCCTATACGTTGTGCGAGGCGCTATGGGGGGTGGCTACCCCCTTGCACGGGGTCAGGGGCAGCGCCCTGGGAAAAAACAATTTAGACCCTATATCAAGTGGGCGAATCTACCTATGGTTTTGTGCATTGAATTCAGACATGGTTTTGGGCATGTTGGTTTACTGTCTAAGGTATTTTGTTGATCCGGTCAAAGGAATTATGGTTATGTTCTAATCCAGGGTTAATGGATTAGGGTTTATGGATGCTTCGTCATGTATATATATGTATTGTAACATTGAAAGGAAAATAATGAAAAATCAATTTGGTAGCCTTGGTTTTGGGATCCAGGGGAAAATCTCTATGTATGTCTATTTTATGTTTTATGCTCTCTCCATTGTTTATCCTCTGTTTTTTAGAATTCGTATGTAGGTAATTTTTGTACTGGGTTGACTTTATGGACAAGGTCAGAGATTGCTGGAAAGACCCAGTCAAGGGTTCTGCCTTCTTTGTGTGGGAGGAAAAACTCAGAAGAGTTAAAGCCATGCTAAAAAATTGGGCCAAGACCCTGCCCAACCCAGCTGCGGAAAGGAAAAAATCTCAAATAGAACTAGAAAACCAACATCTTCATCTTGAAACGGCTGAAATCACCAAAGAGGAATTAGAAAAGGAGGCCAAGCTTCAGCAAAACTTCCACAAGGCATGCCTGGCAGAAGAGGAGTACTGGAGGATCAAGTCTAGAAGTCTTTGGCTCAAATTTGGCGACAAAAACTCCTCTTTCTTTCACAAACAAGCACAAGCTAGGAAAGGACGGAACTCCATCACTGAAATAAAAGAAGAAAACAACGTTCTGAAGGACTTTGCAAGCATAAAAAAGGCAGCTTCAGAGCATTTTGAGAAGCTGTACAGGAAAGAAATAGGAGCTGAGAAAAATGATAGACTCCTGGACGTTGTCCCTAAACTCATCACCTCCAAGATGAATTAGGTCCTAGAAAGCAAAATCACACACAAGGAAACCAAGGAGGCCCTCTTCGCTATGGATCCCGATAAAGCCCCGGGACCGGACGGTTTCACACCGAGATTTTTACAAACCTGTTGGCAGATTATTGAGAAGGAATTCCTCAAAATGATTCAGAAATCCCAGGACTGTCAGAAGATTGGGGGCTGCACAAATTCGGCATTTCTCGCCCTCATCCCCAAGGAAAAAGGTGCAAACTCTTTCAACAGATTTCGTCCAATTTCACTATGTAATATTGGGTATAAAGTGATCACCAAAGTGATAGCAAACAAGTTGAAAAGATTTCTCCCTAAAATCATCCCGGACAATCAAGGGGGATTCATTCAGGGCAGGCAGCTGGTGGACAACTTCGTGCTGGTGCAAGAGGCAATCCATTCCAGCCAACACCAAAAGGAAAAAGGTATGGTTATTAAATTAGATCTAGCTAATGCCTTTGACCGTGTTAGACATAGGTTTTTGTTTGATGTAATGTATAAATTGGGATTCGGGCAAAGCCTCATAAAGTGGATAAAAGCTTGCATACCGAAGCCTTGGATTGCCCCCCTGGTGAATGGAAGGGCCGCTGAATTCTTCAAAGCCTCTAGAGGGCTGAGGCAGGGGTGTCCTCTCTCACCTCTCCTATTCGTCATTCAGGCTTCTGTTCTCAGTTTCTATCTGAATAAAAAGCAGCAAGAACAAGACATTGCTGGACTGTGCATTGCAAGAGGGGTGAAACGCATCAATCATGCCCTCTTTGCCGATGATACCCTACTACTGGGAGCTGCTTCACCGCATTCAACTATTAAATTCAAAGCAGTTCTGGACGACTTCTGTAAGATCTCAGGCAGCGTGTTAAACAAGGGTAAATGTCAGATATACTGTTGGAACATTCCTGCTTCTACTGCAAACTCCATAGCCAGATGCCTTGGTTTTGCATCCTCCTCTACCTGGTCCTCATTCAAATATCTTGGTTTGCCAATCTTCAATAAGAAGGCATCAAGCAAAGACTGGTCTCCTCAGCTAGACAAATTTAAAGCAAAGATGCAAGCCTGGGGATCCTCTTGGCTCAACATCGCTGGCAAAACAGTGCTCATCAAGGCAGTCCTCAGCAGTCTTCCGATTTTCAAATTCTCTGTCCTCCTGGCACCTGTGGGAATCATCAGAAAGATGGAGGAATTAATCAGGCAATTCTTCTGGAAAGGAGGCAAACAAAATGATAAGAGATTTTCCCTAATCAATTGGGAAATAGTCACTAAACCAATTTTTGAAGGGGGATTGAATTTTAAAGATCTCAGAGCTCAAAATCTAGCCATGGGTGCCAAATTAATTTGGAAAATCATTGCTCCTAATCCAAATTGGGCACAGATTGCATTGTGGAAAAAATACTTCAGAGGAATGAGGCTCAGATGTTTGGACCAGCCTAAAAACATTCTCAGAACTCACTTCAACACGTTCATTAACAGAATTGGTCCGATGATAAAAAATTACTCTCACTGGATTCCTGGAAATGGCAAACGAATTCAGTTGTGGAGTGACAGAATCCTGGATCGACCTCCATTGGAAGAATTGGGAGATTTTACAGAGTTAAAAAATTGGCTTGCTGGAGCAAACGTCCACACTCTGTGGGACATATCGCTGTGGACGGAGGATACCTGGGCAGGTTGGAAACACCTCCCTGTGCCCATCGCCTTGCAACTTGAGTTGGCATCGCTCAGAATTATTTTGCACGGGCTAGCCCCTATCCACGCACGCAGGCTGGACGTGAGAGGCTGGGGGAAAAATCGAGCATGTTATATAGTCTCGCAGGGATACTCTAAGTATCTTGAGCGACCCCACGTTCCTCCCAACCCTGCCCCTTGGGTAGGCATATGGAATTTCCCCTCAATTCCAAAAATAGATCATTTTTGTTGGATTCTCTGTCACCAAAAAATTCTCACTGAGGACAGACTCCAGAAAAGAGGCTTCAATGGGCCTTCCAGATGCATTCTTTGCAAGGCAAACTCAGAAACTGCCCTCCATCTCATGATTGAATGCAAATTTACAATATCTATTTGGCAGGAGCTGCTGGATCCTTGGAATTATGATTTCATTTTTCCTACTTCTGTTCAAGATTTGTTCGCAGGCTGGATGGCCAGATATCCAGGCACACAACCAAAAAACAAAACGATCAGGACAGCTTGGAGTGCATTGCCAAAATTCATTTGTTGGCAGGTGTGGTTGGAAAGGAACAGGAGGATATTCCGGAGCAAGGATCAAGATCATAGAATAGTAGCCAACTCAGTGAAATGCCAGATAATCGAGTGGCTGGAAGACAAAGGAGACGACTCAAATCTCAGCCAGCAAGACAGAGACCTGGGAGCTATCCTTAAGCTTAATTTTCACAAGTCAAGAAACTCTCCTCCAACTCTAGAAGACTGGAAAATTAGGAAAAAGGAAGAAGATTTTCAGGAATGGTTGTCCAATCAACTAATCCCCTCCCTATTCTTTGATGGGGTAGCAAAAGGGAATCCAGGAAAGGTCGGTGCTGGAGGACACATTATTATGCCAGACAACACAGCTCCACACAATTTCGCTTGGGGACTAGGCCATTCATCTAGCATCCAAGCCGAGGCGTTGGCCCTCTTACAAGGTGTAAGCTTCCTCAAAGAGCTGGGAATTCGGGAAGCAAATGTCTTTGGAGACTCCCAAGTAATCATAAGAGCAGTGGCGACCAACTCCAACCCAGCAGATCTGCAGCTAGCAAGGTTAATTACAAGGATCAAAAACATGTCAAAGTCCCTACACCTGAATTATTTCCATGTACTGAGATCAAATAATAAAGCAGCAGACATTGAGGCAAACAAGGCAGTACACTTAGAGGCTGGAACTATTCTTAAAAATAAGGAAATTCTGTGGGCACCCATCCCGTAAAGAGCCATGTTTTACTGCTTTCTTTTACATCAGTTCGTTTGTATCTTTCAGCTTGGACAATTAGCAGCAAAAGAGTACTTTAACAATTGTAAAAAGAGGAAGTTGATAAGAGCAGGAGCCATTTCCCACTTGGTAGAAAGGCATGCTGAAAATTGCTCCTTCCTTTGTAACCGAATGTGTGGCCTTTAGCCAAGCAGTTAATGAAATCCTATAACCGTTCTTGTAAAAAAAAAAAAAATTGTACTGGGTTAAAACCTACCTTTGATATCAAATTTGTTTTGGCTTCAAGGGGACGCCTTTGCTGCTGAGGGGTTTTTTTTCTCAGGCCTGTGGTAGATCCTGTTCAGTGGGAGATCTGCAAGATCGATTCTTGTGGTGAAAGAAGATGGCGAGCAATGGAAAGATAGAGATCGAGAAATTCAATGGTCAGAGTTTTGAGTTTTCGAAACTCAAGATGGAGGATCTGCTGGTGGATAAAGATCAATGGATCGCGGTAGATCTAGGTACTAAACCAACAACAATGTCAGCTGAAGACTGGGCGAAGTTGGATTGGAAGGAAAAGAGCACAATACGATTGTGTGTCTCAGATTCAGTATTGTTGAATGTATCAGGGGAAACTTTGATGAAGGATTTGTGGGAAAAGTTAGGGACTTTGTACCAATCTAAGTCTCTCATGAATAAATTATTCGTATGAAAAAAGTTGTATAACCTGAGGATGAAAGATGGAGACTCAGTGGCAGAGTATCTGAACACATTTAATACTATGGTAAGCCAATTATTATCTACTGATATTAAAAATTTAGATGAAGATAAGTGCATCAGTTTGTTTTGTTCTCTACCATATTCGTGGTATGTTCTGGTTGTTGCAATAGGTAGCAATGCAACTGCCTTGCAGTTTGATGAAATAGTCTCATCCTTGCTGTCGAAGGAGATGAGACGGAAAAATATGGAGGGTCAGAATGGTGATGCCTTGTCTGTATGAGGACAGTCTCAGAATAGAAACAAAAATAAGTCCTCGAGTGGGAGATCTAAATCTAGAGGGAAATCTAAATATCCAGGAAAACCTGTAAAGGTGTGCTAGAAATACGAAAATGGATGGGACTACAAAAGGGACTGTAAATCTAAAGCCCTTGAGAAAGGAAAGGGATATGATTATGCTCCTTCTACAGATGTGAAAACCACCTTAGATGAAGGTGGGGATGTGTACTTGGCTTCTTCTTCAAGTACACATGTAGATCATGAGGCATGGTTGATTGACTCAGGTGCATCCTTTCACTTCACTCCCCATAGAGAGTGGCTTTGCGAGCATGACAAATATGATGGTGGTGATGTCCTCTTAGGGGATGAAAGGAAGGCTAGAATCGTTGATCGTGGAAATTTCAAGTTGAATTTGCAAGGTGGAAGGATTAGAACACTTCCAGGTGTTCTGCATATTCCTGCATTGGCCAGAAATTTGATTTCTATAAGCAAGCTGGATAATGCAGGTGTAAAAACAGTGTTCGAGAAAGATACCTGCAAGATGGTTTGAGGAGCACTGGTATTGATGCAGGGAGTTCGGATTAGTACTCTGTGCAAGCTTTAAGGTAGCATTGTTATTGATGGGTGCAACAATTATGTGGTTCCTGAAAGTGGAACATAAAATCTAGTGGTCTCTGGAGAAAAGACCATGCTATGGCATCAAAGGCTTGGACATATCGGAGAGAAGGGCCTTCAAATACTTCATGGTAAAGGTATGATAGAAGGTATGTCTAATAGCTCTCTTGATTTTGACTTTTGTGAAAATTGTGTGTATGGGAAGCAGAATCGGGTGAGTTTCCCCTCTGGTGGTAAGAGGGCAAAATAGATATTAGAGCTTATGCAAAGTGATGTGCTTGGACCTGTGTCGGTTTCGTCAATGGGAAAGTCTATGTACTATGTATCATTTATAGATGACTTCTCAAGGAATACATGAATATATTTCCTCAAGAAGAAATTTGAAATCTTTGACAGGTTTAATGAATTTAAGGCTCTGGTGGAAAACCAGACAGAGAAGAAGATAAAGGTGCTGAGGACAGATAACAGTGGAGAATTTTGCAAGAATGAATATGAAGAGTTCTGTAAGAAGTTTGGTATAGCGCGACAGAAGACTACTGCATACAAACCTAAGAAAAATGGAGTTGCAGAACGAATGAACAAAATGTTGATGGAAAGGGCAAGAATCATGCTCAGTGGTGCCGGGTTAGGACAGGAATTTTGGGCAGAGGCGGTGGAGACTGCATGTTACATGGTCAATAGATCACCTTCATCAGCATTGGAGGATAAGACTCCACAAGAGGTATGGACTGGTAAGAAACCTTATCTTTCACATCTGAGGGTATTTGGATGTGATGCATATGTACATGTTCCAAAGGAGAAAAGAACAAAGTTGGATAGTAAATTTGAAAAGTGCATCTTTATTGGGTATAAGGATGGTTTAAAAGGTTATAAGATTTGGAACCCAGAAACAAGGAAGGTTGTGTACAACCGAGATGTGGTGTTTCGAGAGGTGAAATATGTTAGTAAACATGAAGTCCTACCAAAGGAACCTGAGAAGCTAGAGTTTGAGCTGAAGGAGGAAGAATCAAACTCTACATTAGAAGAGGAACCAGAAGATGAAGACCCACAAACTCCGACTGTGAGAAGGTTAGTTTGAGAAAGAAGGTAGCCATAAAGGTATAGTCCATCTACTTTCTGTTCAAATTTTGCTTTATGTATTATTGATGACGATCCCAGAACTGTGAGGGAAGCAGTAGATTCAGAGGATGGAAAACTCTAGAAAGAGGCCATGGTTGATGAAATGGCATCTTTGCACAAAAATGAGGCTTGGGATCTGGTGGAGTTGTCAGCTGGAAGGAAACCCATTGGCAGCAAATGGGTGTTTAAGAAGAAGATGAATGCAGAAGGAAAGTTGGAGAAATACAAAGCTCAGTTGGTAGCAAAAGGTTATTCTTAGGTGCTGGGAATTGATTTTGGTGATATTTTTCTCTTGTTTCCAAGATAACTTCTATAATATTACTTTTATATGTTGTTGCTACTTTTGATTTTGAGGTATAGCAGATGGATGTGAAGACAACATTTCTTCATAGGGATCTGGAAGAAGAGATCTACATGAAGCAAGTTGAAGGATTTGCGTTGAAGGGTAAGAAAGAACTAGTATGCAAGTTAAAAAAGTCTTTGTATGGGTTAAAAGAATCACCAAGGATGTGGTATCAGAAATTTGATACATTTATATGGGGACTTGGCTTCACCAGAAGCAAAGCAGATCATTGTGTGTATTTTAAATTAATTGGTGATCATGTTATTTATCTGGTCTTTTATGTAGATGATATGTTGCTGGTTGGAAATGACAAACAAATTATCTAGGATTTGAAGACCCAATTGTACTCCAAATTCGACATGAAAGATCTCAGTGCTGCAAACTATATTTTGGGCATGGAAATTAAACAAGATCGGGCAAAGAAGAAGCCCTAGTTAAACTAGAGGAAGTATGTCAAGACAATACTGCAGAGGTTTAATATGTAGGATAGTAAACCGGTGAAGGTTCCTATTCCTGTAGGTGTAAATTTATCTACTAAATAGTGTCCCAAGACACAAGAAGAGGAAGAGGACATCTCCCATATTCCATATGCAAGTGCAGTTGGTAGCCTGATGTATGTAATGGTC
Organism: Pinus tabuliformis; assembly: GCA_031772625.1. Lineage (NCBI taxonomy): Eukaryota > Viridiplantae > Streptophyta > Pinopsida > Pinales > Pinaceae > Pinus > Pinus tabuliformis. The sequence goes on from CM062811.1 coordinate 1,247,757,793, forward strand.
TGTACTAGACCAAACATTGCACATGCAGTGGGTGTACTGAGCAGGTTTATGTCAAAACCAGGTAAGTAGCATTGGACAACACTAAAGTGGGTTTTCAGGTATTTGCGTGGCACTAGTGATTATGGTTTGTGCTACAAAGGAAGACCGGGATTGGACAGAGTTTTGGACATCCATGGCTTTGTTGATGCAGACTGGGCTAGAGATCTGGATCAGAGAAGATCTACAAGTAGGTATGTGTTTAACCTATTTGGAGGTGCAGTTAGTTGGATGAGTAAGAGACAATTTGTAGTGCCACTTTCAACTACAGAGGCAAAATACATGGCAGGCACTCATGCAAGCAAGGAAGCAGTTTGGTTGCAGAGATTGTGTTCAAGTATGGGGTTAGTACAATGAGCTATAAGGATATACTGTGATAGCCAAAGTGCAATTTTCTTAACAAAGAACACTGCTTATCATTCAAAGACAAAGCACATTGATGTTCAGTATCACTGTGTGAGGGGTATGGTTGATGACAAAAAGGTGTTGTTGGTAAAGGTGGACACTTTGAAGAATATTGCAGATGCATTGACAAAGTCTTTGAGCACTGAGAAGTTCTCTAGGTGTAGAGAAACAATGGGCGTTGCGGGCTAGATCAATGACTAAGCTCTCTTGTGGAAAGAAAACAACAAGTGGGAGAATGTCAGGTTGTGTTATATTCTTTCCATAACTAGCCCATGCGTGGGGGGGTTACAAGGGGGCGGCACCATCTCTATACATTGCGTCGGGGGGTCACAGGGGGGGGTGGCTACCCCTTGCACAGGGTCCGGGACAGCGCCTTGGGAAAAAAAAATTTGGACCCTATATTAGGTGGGCGAACCTACCTATGGTTTTGTGCATGGATTTTGCACATGATTTTGGGCATGTTGGTTTACTGTCCATGGTATTTTGTAGATCCGGTCAAGGGAACTACGATTATGTTCTAATCCAGGGTTAATGGATTGGGGCTTATGGATGCTTTGGCATGTATATATATATATATATATATGTGTGTGTGTGTGTGTGTGTGTGTGTGTGTGTGTGTGTGTGTATTGTAACATTGAAAGGAAAATAATGAAAAATCAATCTGGTAGTCCCGGTTTTTGGATCCAGGGGAAAATCTTTGTGTATATCTATTTTATGTTTTATGCTCTTGCCATTGTTTATTCTCTATTTTTTAGAATTCCTATGCAAGTAATTTTTGTACAGGGTTAAAACCTACAGTTTTTACGGGGACATAGGTCCAAAAATAATTGTGTCATTTTATGTGTGTGTGCTAGTATTTCTTCTGCAATTTATTTGTGTAGGTTGCAGTGTGATTGATTCAGTATTTGTTGTAGCAAATAGTAAATGAATTGTTAACAATTAGGAGAATTATTTACAGTTGTTGCAATAGGATTCAAGTTTCCAAATTTTCATAAGCCGCTAAGCTCACTGTTTCAAATTTTGGTTATTGTAGACTCTCTTTTAGATGTAAATTGTTTCAAATACTTGGGCTCTGGTTTCCCCTTCCAAGGGAAAAGAGTTTTTGGATTGTCTCTCTAGTTTCCTTGCGCAAAGGCAGAGGTTTCTCTCAAGACTATAAACTTTGTATTTTTGCCATGTTAATATAATGTAAATATATTTGCTTACTATATATATATATATATATATAAACTTTTATTTTCTATAAAATTTTGGGTAACTTATTTTTTTTAATTGTAAATTGTGATAAATGTTTACAAATTTAAAAGTATGGAGTAAGTGATTCAAATTTGACTAAGAAAATAATTGAAAAAGTTCCATTTTTACTCTAGATCTTCCAAAGGGATCAAATTTGTTTTCACCCTAAAAAAGGTTTGCATATCAAGAGATTGGATCCCTCTTGACACTTGGTAGATCCAAAATTAAGGTGGATCTAAACTAGTTTAATTATTGGCCTAGATTAATCTTAACTCTAGATCTACCAAACGTCGAGAGGGATCAAACCTCTTGATGTGCAAACCTCTTTTAGAGTGAAAATAGATTTGATACCTCTCGGGGCTTGTAGATCCAGAGTTAAGATGGATCTAGGTTGGTTTATATTTTTATTTATTTTTTATAAATAGAGTTAGGTTTACGTTTAGTTTTAATTATCGTAAATTTGTAACTCTAATTGCTTTTAATTATTCTTATGGTTTTGTGTTTGCGTCCATACATTTTTAATTTGCAACCTTTGCTTATTTCCAACTATTACCATGGTTTTATTTTTTGCTTTCAACAATTGCTAATTTGAAACCCTGCTTTCCATTGTTGTCAATTTACAAGTTGAAAATTCTTTATAAGACATTATTAACAATTTAAGTGTTTTTTTGTTTGTTTGTCAAGTTGTCTGTGTGTTGAAAATAGCAACAAGAAATGCTAAAAATAGCATTGCTATAAATAGCATTTCAGGATGTATTCCAATTTTAATTTGTCCTTGAATTAAAACTGAGAATTAAAATTCGAATTTAGTCTCACCAATTGTTTGAAAAATAATTAATTAATTCATCTTGAGTTAATTAGTTGGAGAAATTCAAACATGAAGTCTTTGTGAAGTCATGCAACAGTTATCCCTTTAATTAAGGAGATTTTCCCTTAATTAAGGAGACAAGGATGAGTTGTATTTGAGTTGTAATTAGTTAGCTTAGTTAACTGAGTTATGTCTAGTTAGATTATTTCCAAACAGATTGTGGAACTGATTGTGAGTTCAGTCAGTTAATGCATGCATGCATGCAACTAGTGTACTCCAGATAACTGAATATTCTCTCATAAATAACTCATGCATGTCAATTCAGACAAAGACCCAGTTGAGATTAAATACAAGGACATTGTACTATCAGTTGGAGGAATTTTCCTATAAAGCAAACTCATCCATGCAAAAGGAATAAGGTTCCTTGAGGATTGCGCAGTTTTACAGTATGTAAGAGCAGTGTTCCACTTGGTTGAAGGTGAATCATCCCAGAGGAACAGCGCAAGTAAATAGGAGGCTTGGAGGGCAGAGGAGAAGGCTTGTGAGAAACTTTGTTTGCCTGTGAACATCCAGGAGGATTGTACTGAGAGTTGGCTAGCTGTGAGAGCTAAGGCTTTGTGTAATCTTGATGTATTTCCACCTTGCATGATAAAATAGATAGCGGGGTTTTTAATTGAAGCTTTCCCCAGAGTATTCTTTTGTGTTTCATGTGTATGATTTCTTCTTCTCTGTTATATGTGTTCTGTTTGATCTTGCTCAAATCGATTAAGCTTCTGCAAAGTTTGATTGTAGAAGTAGATCAAGTATTTTGCTTTAGTTACATTGCATTATTAGGTGATCTACAGTGAGAATTTCTACATGGTATCGGAGCCAAGTTGATTAGAGCTATGAACAGCATAACTGAGAAGGGAAAAGTTCAAATTTTGAAGTTCTTGATTGCAAGTACAAAATCAAATTCGTATCACACCTCAAAGTTCGCCAATGGCGTTCAATGGCTTGAGACTCAAGTATGCCCTGGATGGCATCTCAAATTACACAACATGGAAGGATCACATGGAAGCTGTATTAGAAGACAATGGTTTGAAGGATTTCATTGATCAAGAAATCCCCAAGCCAGCAGCATCTAATGCCCAAGAATTGGTGGAATGGAAGAAGTGTGTGGCGAAAGGAGGATTCTTCTGGAGGGAGTTCGAGACCATATTGTCTCGAGTCTCCATGGGAAGGAGACTCCATTTTCAATGTGGAATACATTGAAGGACCTATATCAGAGCAGCAGCGACCAGAGGAAACTGGCGCTGAAGGACAAGCTTCGGAAAATCAAGTGTGAAAAGGGCAACGCGATTTCTACATATCTGAACAAGCTCACCACCTACAGAGATGAGCTTGGAAGTGTAGGAATAACGACAACCGATGATGATATGGTGAGTCTTGCTCTCCTTAGTCTTCCTAAGAGTTGGCATAGCTACCAAGACTCAGTGAATGGAAGAGAGAAACTGTCGAATTAGGAACGACTGTGGTCGGATCTCATGTAGGAGGAGATCAGGAGGAGCACACGAGATGGTTCTTCATCCAAGGAGGATGAAGAAAATCTGGCCTTAGCGAGTAAGGCAAGGAAAGGGAAGGAGAAGGATTCTCATCCCAAATCGAGTTCTTCTCATGGAGGGGAGAAGGGTGACAAATCTAAAGTGAGATGCTTTGATTGTCACGAGATGGGTCATTATGCGACTAATTTCCCATCGAAGAAATCCAAGAAGGGATACTCGAAAGGATCTAAAGGTGAGGCATTGGCCTCTCAGTTCGAGATGGACTTCACCCTCATCACATGCATGGTTTCATCGATGATGGGTTATGGTTGGTTTCTTCACAGTGGAGCCTCATTCCACATGACCAGCGATAAAATTTTATTCAGTACCTTGGAGGAGAAAGACCTCAAGATACTCATAGAGATGGGTGACAATGGAAGATATAGTGTTTCAGGAGTGGGCACGATTGCTTTTCAGAGGGAGCATGGAGCTTCGATCACCTTGACAGATGTGAAGTATGTGTCTGGACTGAAGAAGAACTTGGTATCGATTGCGATGTTGGAGGACAAAGGCTACGATGTTTTCTTCAGTAAGGGAAAGGTTTTCCTTAGACACATCACCACAGGACAGGTGAAATAGATCGGTTCACGAGTACAAAACCTGTATGCTCTTGAGGTTCAAAATGCATGCAAAGCCTTGAGAAGTAAGGCCAATATTAGAGACTTGGTGGTTGAGAGGGAGAGTAAATTACCTCTCAACATGCAGTCCCAAAAGAAGTCTTAGAAAATTGTGGAGGAGCCACAATTGGAGATGCTGAAAGGAGATGGAGATGCTGAAAGGAGACCGAGTGGAGGCATCCACTCATGCAGAGACCTCCAGTAGGGGGAAATTTCGAGCCAAGTCAATAGAGGGATCACATGCAGCCATACCTCCAGGTGTGAGGTGGGGCGATGTGAAGTGATAGTCCCATGAAGGCTGAAATAGGGGCAAGATCCTTGAGGTACCCAACCTCTTTGATTAGACCTTGCTACGGGAGCCCCGACGAGGAGTAGCAAGACTGGCTGAGTGGGTAGAGACAAATGCGGATGGAGCGACAGAGGGAGCTTCAGCATCAGAGGGTGTTTCTAGCCCAACAGGGAGGTCAGTTGGGAGATCAATTACTTACTTCTCAGTAACTGAGTTGTAGTGCAGCATTAGGAAACACGATGCAACATGATGAGAGGAGGTGCAGTGCGGATGCAGTGCTGGGAGATAGGACCACCAGCAACACAAATGTAGTAGGAGGAATTAGTGTCATTGATGCAGACATAGATCAAAGTGACAGAGGTTAGAGCAGTCAGATACTGAAGAGCACAGAGGTGCATAGTTTTCAGTCGACAGAGGCAATAGTAGTCAAAGACTTTGATGAAAGAGGCATCATTATGATTCAGGTTGGATATTTTTTGTTTCTAGAGTTGCTAGAGCAACAACACTTGAGGGAAGTGTTGCATGCAGAACATTCCAAAGGTTCAGGATCGGGATCGAGTTGAATTCCTTTCTTGTTGAGAGGGAGTGTTGAAAATAGAAACAAGAAATGCTAAAAATATAAATGCTAAAAATAGCATTGCTATAGATAGCATTTGAGGATATATTCCAATTTTAATTTGTCCTTAAATTAAAATTGAGAATTAAAATTCGAATTTAGTCTGACCAGCTATTTGAAAAATAATTAATTAATTCATCTTGAGTTAATTAGTTGGAGAAATTCAAACATGAAGTCTTTGTGAAGTCATGCAACAATTATCCCTTTAATTAAGGAGATTATCCCTTAATTAAGGAGATAAGGATGAGTTGTATTTGATTTGTAATTAGTTAGCTTAGTTAACTGAGTTAAGTCTAGTTAGATTAGTTCCAAACAGTTTGTGGAACTGATTGTGAGTTTAGTCAGTTAATGCATGCATGCATGCAACTAGTGTACTCCAGATAACTGAATATTCTCTCATAAATAACTCATGCATATCAGTTCAAACAAAGACCCAGTTGAGATTAAAGATAGGGACATTGTACTATCAGTTGGAGGAATTTTCCTATAAAGCAAACTCATCCATGCAGAAGGAATAAGGTTCCTTGAGGATTGCGCAATTTTACAATGTGTAAGAGCAGTGTTCCACTTGGTTGAAGGTGAATCATCCCAGAGCAACAACGCAAGGAAATAGGAGGCTTGGAGGGCAGAGGAGAAGGCTTGTGAGAAGCTTTGTTTGCCTGTGAGCATCCAGGAGGATTGTACTGAGGGCTAGCTAGCTGTGAGAGCTAAGGCTTTGTGTAATCTTGATGTATTTCTACCTTGTATGATAATACATATAACGGGGTTTTTAGCTGAGGCTTTCCCCAGAGTATTCTTCTGTGTTTCATGTGTATGATTTCTTCTTCTCTATTACATGTGTTCTGTTTGATCTTGCTCAAATCAATTAAGCTTCCGCAAACTTTGATTGTAGAAGTAGATCAAGTATTTTGCTTTAGTTACATTACATTATCAGGTGATCTACAGTGAGAATTTCTACACTGTGATCCTCCTTACTTGACTTGTGGCTTAAGGAGTCGTGACCCAGGGGCATCTAATCTGTTAAAGTCACCCGGGGATCGCACTCAGCCTGTGTCACACTAGCCCTAAGCTGACTGGATTTTTAGCATGTCTCCTCCACCTCACATATTGCACAACCATTCACCTTGCTAACGAGGCCCATCCTCAACTGGTTGTGCTAGTGGGACTTGACACAATTTAAGTGTTTTTAAAACAACATATTTTTTCCATAACATTAAACCATTACAATGAAGTCTCAATCTTGATACTTTGTAAAATTGGAAAAAAAATATTTTTTTATTATATTAATTTTATTATACAAATAAAAACTTTCAACCCACATAGATATCTAAAATTACAATATTGCATGGAAGTAGTAGTCACGAATCTCCAATGAACCACATAGAAGAAGAAACTTTACAACAATATAATACCACACACTATCAAGAATTGGATGCTTATGAAAAGATAAAACTTTGACTTCACATACTTAGAATTTATTTTTTAGGTTTTTTATCAAAAAAATTTAATTGAGAAAATAATTAATATAAAATGTTGGATGTATATAATCTCACTGTATATAACCTAGTTAGATGATACTAAACATAATACTTTGCTGAAACAATGTGACATAACTTTGAATCAAAGTTTTAGTTTGATTCCACTGCTTACGTTTATAAGTAATAGTTGAAGCCTAAGCAATGTTGCACAATGGATTTGGAAATATCGTCTTATGGGCATTGCAAGCTCTGAGTTGATTTATAGGTTTCCCTATAAACAATTTCACGCAACTACTTACCTATACCAATAATTGTTGGAGACTATTAAGAAAACAAATGGCAAGAGAATGAAAATCTTTTCTCTATCCCAAATTCCAGAGTCACCCATTGACATATGGATCAAATGGTTGGTTATTTTTATTGGTGGAATTGGATTTTTATGTTTTTAAGTAGACTACATTAGAGAAGAATACCATTGGAAAAACCATGGGTTGTCAAAACCTAGAGTCAAAATGTTTACATAACACAAAAATTGCCAACGGCAAATTGACTATTTTACCTCAATTTTATTTTAATTAATAAATTTTTGTATTTTATTTTATTTAGTTTTATAACCCCAAGTCAAAATGTTTGCTTAGCACAAAAGATTCAATGGTAAATTCACTAATTTATCTCAATTTTATTACAATAAATTGATTATTTTACTATAATTTAACTATTTCACTACAATTATATTTTAATTAATAATTCTATGTATTTTATTCTATGTTTTTTTAGTTTCATTTTATAACCTAGAGTCAAAATGTTTACCTAACACAAAAACTCCCAACGGTAAATTCACTATTTTATCTCGATTTTATTTTAATTAATAATTTTATTATTTTATTTTATTTTAGAATTTAATTTTAATTTAATTTTTTATTTGTATATCAAAATGTTTATAGGACATGACATTACGACTTCTCTTCCATATTGGGCTAGAGAACACCTCTCGGCACAATTAATTATAACCAACCTAGATCCATCTTAACTCTACATCTACCAAGTGCCGACAGAGATCAAATCTCTTGAGATACAAACCACTTTTAGAATGAAAAAAGGTTTCATCCCTCTCAGCGCTTGGTAGATCCAGAATTAAGATGGATTTAGGCTCGTTTAATTATTACATTTAAATAAGATATATTCCACATGAATACCATGGGTTCTATTGAAAAGTAGCGAAGGAAGCGATTCCTTATTTGTGCCTTAATTCAAGGAATTGATTTAGTGATCTTCTTAATCATGCATGAGTTCAAGTGATGAGGATGAGTTCAAGAAGCAATTTGACTAGTGCGAGTTTGTGGAGGACTGAGTCATCTGTCGTCTAGTGTGAGTTAAATTGGGAACTGAATGTTCAAGTGGAGTTAGCCTCCTAAATTTTATGAGGATCTGGTTAACTATTTGTATTGAATTTTGTTAACTAGAAAAGTTCTTGTTCGACTTCCTAATTTAGAAATTCACTAACAATAACCAAATCGAAGTGCTTATAAGGAGATCGAAGGCACACTTTGTATTCATTATTCTTGAGCACAAGTTTCTGAGCAAGAGAGCTTGTGGAGGAACGAGCCAAGGGTTTTCTTCTTGTGTGGATTATTATGGAGAGCAATTCTTCTTGAAGTGCACATAAAAATAGGGAAATTCCCTATTTAATAGGATCTCGAGCTATGCTAGGAAATAAGAGGTTATTTCCTTAGGAATTGCGCAAAGGAATTGGAGCCTCTAGTGTGCATAGGAGGAAGAAGATCAAGGACCAAGGAGGGGTTCAAGCCTGGGACAGACAGGAGAATCATTGTATTTTAAGATCAAAACAAGCTTGTATTTGTATAAGATCTATTGTTAAATTTACCTTAAAAAAGTTCTAAAGCAAGCAAGGGTTTTCCCAATTGTGTTCCATAGAAAATTGTTGTGTTTTATTGTGTGATTTTATGCAATTATTTCTGTCCTATTCCATTGCTATTTGGTAGAGAATTTTTTTGTCTATGTGAAAAGAAAAATTGTTTTCAGATTGTCCATATTAGCAGATCAGAATTTCGTGGATTTTCTACATGGTATCAGAGTTGTGAACAAGAATCGATCAGCACAAAGTCTTCAAGATGACAACTCACACAGGATTAGGATTGTGAGAGCGGGATATACTCGATGGCTCTTCAAAATTTGGTGTTTGGAAGGTTTGAATATTGTTATTGTTGGACGAGTTTGGGCTGAAGGAATTCGTTGAGAAAGGTGTTGCAGAACCTTCAAATCTAGATAAGTTGAGGCTCTTCCAAAGGCAGATGGTCAAGGCCAAGATGATGATCCTAGATGGACTTTAGGATCATGTAGTCCCTCATGTTGCAGGTAAATATATGAGTAAGGACATGTGGGATGCCTTAGTCAAGCTCTACTCGAATTCTTCCAAGAATAGGAAGATGGTCCTCAAAGAGAAGTTGAGGACAGCCAAGATGCAGAAGGATGAGCTTGTAACTTCCTTTCTCACCAGGATTTAGGAATTTCGTGATGAGCTAGCAGCTGTTGGAGAGAAACCCATGGACATAAAGCTAGCGTGTGTGGCTTTGATTAGGTTTACTAAAGTTTGGCATACTTTTGTTCAAAGAATTACTAGATAAAATAAGTTGTCGGATTGGGAACGATTATGGAGTGACTTCATTCAAGAGGAGCTAAGGCTCAAACTAGTTGACAGTTCTAGAAACAATGGAAAAGGTTCCAAGGTTGAGAAGGAGGAGGAAATTCTTGCTCTTGCAAGAAAATTCAAAGGCAAGAAAGGCAAAGGGAAGAGCAAGAATAACCAAAAGGGTGACAAGACGAAGACAGATATAAGTATATATCAAATGCTTCCATTGCCCATTTTTTGAACACTATGCTTCAAGTGTTCTAATAGGAAGAAGAAGGGGTCAAATAAGGAGCATGTAGCTGCATCAACTGAGGTAGATGAGTTTGCCTCTTAGTTTGAGAAGGACTTCTCATTGATAGCTTGCATGGCAAGCTCAGTAGGGAGTAGTACGTGGTATATTAATTCAAGTGCCTCTTTCCATATGATTGGGAACAATGAGTATTTCAGTTAACTAGATGAGAAGGATATGCATGTGAATATCGAGCTTGGAGATAATGGCAAGTATGTTGCCAAGTGGAGTTGGTATTGTCAACTTTTAGAGGGAGTCAGGTAATCCTCTTCATCTCAAAGATGTTCTACATATTCGAGGATTGAAGAAGAACCTAGTTTCAGTATTTGTCCTTGAGGACAAAGGATATGATGTCATCTTCAATAGAGGTAAGGCTTACCTCAAACATCTAGCTTCAAGAGCAATGAAGTAGATAAGAACGAGGGTGAAGAATCTCTACAAGTTGCATGTAGAGAAAGATGCAACCTTGAGCGGCAAGGAAGGTGGTGCATATGTTGGTGAACTTTAGCACAGGTGCATGGGACACTTTCATCATGGGGCGCTAAAGATTGTTTAGCAAATTTCCATAGGATTACCAACAAGCGGCCTTGACAAGAGTGGAGTGTGCAAGGGGTGCACACTTGGCAAGTATGCCAAGTCTTCCTTCCATGGTCAGGACAACAGAGCCAAAGGGATTTTGGAGCTGGTTCATTTAGATGTGTGTGGACCCTTCTCTTATCCATCACTTATGAGACAAAGGTATTATGTTACTTTCATCGATGATTTTTATCAGAAAACTTGGATTTATTTTATGAAAAAGAAAGATGAGGTCTTAGACAGGTTCATGGAGTTTAAGGCCTTGGTAGAGAAGCAGACCGGGAAGAAAATCAAGGCAGTGAGAAGTGACAATGGTGGAGAATATATCTCTAATGCCTTCAAGGAGTTTTGTGCAAAGGAAACTATTAGGAGAGAGTTGACAACACCTCATAACCCTCAACATAATGGGGTGGCTGAGAGGAAGAATAAGAGTATTGTTGGAGTAGCTAGGGCTATGTTGCATGATTAGGATCCACCTAGGTTCTTGGGGGCAGAAGCATGCAACATTGCATTGTTTTTGCAGAATAAGAGTCCACACAGGGTGCTTGGATGAGTCACACTAGAGGAGGCTTTCACAGGCAAGAAGCCTGATGTTTCGCACTTCTGGATCTTTGGTACAAAGGTCTACTATCATGTGTCTAAAGATAACATGAAGAAGTTGGATGCCACACCAGAGAAGGGTATATTTGTGGGGTATAGTGAGACATCTCAGGCATACATGGTGTATCTTCTAGGACTTAGGAAGACAGTTCTTAGGTGAGATGTGAGATTCCAAAAGGATAAGGCTATGAGAGTTTCCTTAAAGCATGAGCAGATTGCAATACCTGAGGAGGAGCTACTTGCTCCCAAACAGGAGTCACATGCAATGCCTCAAATTCAACAACAACCACAATTTAGTGGCAAGAGGGTAGTGCAATAGGATTTGCGGTAGGATGAGGAGGACAAGCCAGGCCGAGAGCAGACATATCATCCAAAGCCACCCACCACAGGGAAGAAGAAGGCCAAGTGGGCCGAGAGGTTGATCCAGGAGGCTTAGGAACAGGTCGAGGCTCCTAGCACCATGTTTAGGCAGAGTAAACAACCACAAAGGTACATAGGTTATATGGCACTGATAATAGAGTTGGTGGACACTAAGCCTTCTTCTTATAAGGATGCAACTTCTCAGTAGGTGTGGCAGGATGCCATGGTGGAGTAGTATTCCTCCATCATGAAGAATGATGTCTGGGAGGTTGTTCCACTACCTGAGGGGAAATTAGTAGTTGGATCCATATGGGTGTACAAGCTGAAGCATGGATTAGATTTCAAGGCTAGGTTTGTGGCCAAGGGCTTCTCACAGATTTAGGGAATAGACTTTGAGGAGACTTTTCCCTTAGTAGCACGATATTCATCTATCAAGACTATTCTGGCACTTGCAGCACAAATGGGGTGGAAGATCCACCAGATGGACATGAAGACGACATTCCTTAATGGAGTTGTTGAGTAGGAGATTTATATAGAGCAACTAGAGGGGTTCGAGCAATTCAACAGAGACACACATGTGTGCAAGCTGAAGAGAGCTCTTTATGGGCTCAAGCGGGCTTCGAGAGCATGATACACTTAGATTAACAACTACCTTAGCAGATTGGGCTTCACTAAGGGTGAGGCGGATGCCAACCGATACTATATCATGGTTGGAGGGCTTCCACTCATTCTAGTTCTCTATGTTTATGACCTTATAATTATTGGAGATGAGAGCTTGATCCAGGATTGCAAGGAGGACCTTGCAAGGGAGTTTGAGATGAAGGATATGGGGCTTATGCACCATTTCCTTGGCTTCGAGGTTTGGTAGGGTGATGGTGAGATCTTCGTGGGACAAGGAAAGTATACAACAAAGACTCTCCAGATATTTCATATGCAGGATTGCAAGCCCATGGCCACACCTCTAGTCACAAACTGGAGGAAGGTGGATGCTGATAGAGGAGAGCGAGTGGATCCTACAATATACAAGCAACTCATTGGGTTGTTGATGTACTTGGTTAACACATGACTTGATATTTGTTTTGTAGTTAACCAATTGAGTCAGTTCATGGTGGAACCAACCAAAGTGCATTGAGTTGCTGCAAAAGCATGTATTGAGATATCTTAGAGGCAGAACAAAGTATGGATTTTGGTACAAACATGTTGATGGAGTGAGGCTTGAGGGCTTCACATAAGCATATTGGCTAGGGAGCTCCATAGATAGGAAGAGCACTTCAGGTGGCATCTTTAGCATTGGGTCAACAATAGTTTCTTGGTAAAGTAGGAAGCATAAATAAGTTACACTCAGTTCAACAAAGGTCGAGTACATGGCTCCTATTCCAGTAGCTTATCAGGCTATTTCGATGAGGAAGTTACTTGTGGGACTTTTCAAACAAAGGATGGAACCTACCATGATACATTGTGATAATCAGAGTTGCATTAAACTCTCTAAGAACCCAATGTTTCATGATCACTCAAAGAATATCGAGATCTAGTATCACCATCTTAGAGATTATGTGTAGAAGGGGATAATCAAGCTACCGTACATTCCAACACGGGAGCAAACAACAAACATCTTGACTAAGGCATTGGCAATAAGAAATTTTGTTCATCACAAAGATAAGTTGGGAGTTGTACAAAATCGATTCCTCACTAAGATGGAGTGTTGAAAAGTAATGAAGGAACAGATTCCTTGATTTTTGCCTTAATTCAAGGAATCAATTTAGTGATCTTCTTAATCATGAATGAGTTCCGGTGATGAGGATAAGTTCAAGAAGCAGTTTGAATAATGCAAGTTTGTGGAAGACCGAGTCATCTGTCCTCTAGTGTGAGTTAAATTGGGAATTGAATGTTCAAGTGGAATTAGCCTCCTAATTTTTAGGAGGATCTAGTTAATTTGTTGTATTGAATTTTGCTAACTAGAAAAGCTCCCGTTCAACTTCCTAATTTAGAAATTCACTAACAATAGCCAAATCAAAGTGCTTATAAGGAAATTGAAGGCACACTTTGTATTCATTATTCTTGAGTAGGAGTTTGTGAGCAAGAGAGATTGTGGAGGAATGAGCCAAGAGTTTTCTTCTTGTGCAAATTATTGTGGAGAGAAATTCTTCTTGAACTGCACATAGAAATAGGGAATTCCCTATTTAATAGGAGCTCGAGTTGCACTAGGAAGTAGGAGGCTATTTCCTTGGGAATTGTGCAAGGGAATTGGAGCCTCTAGTGCACATAGAAGGAGGAAGAAGATTAGGGATCAAGCAGGGTTTAGCTCTAGGACAGGTAGGAGAATCATTGTATTTTCAGATTGAAACAACCTTGTATTTGTATCAAATCTATTGCTAAGTTCTCCTCAACAAAATTCTGAAGCAAGCGAGGGTTTTCCTAGTTGGATTCCCTAGAAAATCATTGTGTTCTATTGTGTGATTTTGTGCAATTATTTCTATTTTATTCTGCTATTATTTGGTAGAAAAATTCTATGTCTATGTGAAAATAAAATTTGTTTTTAGATTGTTCATATTAGCGGATCATAATTTCGTGGATTTTCTACCTGTTCTCATAGCATGGGTGAATACTACTAGTCAATACCATGAAGTTACTTTTATTTTAATGTTATTTTTTTATTACTTTTATTTTATGTTGAGCGAGTAAAAATGTTTTCACCTAGGGTTATTTTATTTTTTAATTTCTTAAATGAATAATTTTATTAAAAAAAAAAATTATATTATTTTTAAAAATATTGACTATTTTATTCTTACTTTAATGTTTTTTTGCTTGTTTGTTAAGTTGTTTGTGCTCTGGGCATCTAATTAGCATGTCTCCTCCCCCTAGCACAGAGCACAACCATCCCTTGTGAGGTTTGATTATGAGTCGCCTTGTTGATGAGGCCCATCCTCAACTAGTTGTGCTAGTGAGACATGCAATCTTATTTTACTTTTTAATTTAATTTAATTTTTATTTTTTATTTATTTTTTATCTAATGTGACTAAGTCAAAATGTTAAACAGACAAGACAAGATAAGACATGACAAGATATTACAACATCTCTACCATATTGATGCAATTATAAATATAATTATTAATTTTATGTTTTTATTTTATTTTTAATTTTATTGTTACATAAATTAATCAATTTAAAATGTTTTATTGGTAATTATAATTATATTTTTTTTGACCAAAATTAAAATATTTACAAAATCTGACAACATCAATACCATACTTAATTAGATAAAATTTCTTAACCCAATTAAAAAACATTAATAAAATAAACTTTCAAATTATTACTGGAGTACTTTTTTTTTTGACAAATTCGGTTGCTATTATAAATCTGAAAAAAGAGGGAGACTGAGCTCCTGAAATACATGCTGAGGTGCCAAGAAGAGCTAGGGAAGAAGGAGTTACAACTTAAACAAAATTCCTCCTTAATCCTGCCTTTTGGGCTTCTAAAAACCAAAGACCAAAGGTAAATCCTAACAAACTGCAGTAATAAATAACAACATTTACAAAGCATATCAATCTATATTACTGTGGCTGATGTGTCAAGTAGTGGACTCTTCAAGTTTGTCGTCGGCGCCGACTTGCTTCAAGCTTGACGAACTTGTTGAAGCTGCGTTTTTCTTTTCTGCTGTTTCATTTTTTCTGTTGTTCCTTTTCTGTTGTTCCTTCGGGAAAAAGGAACAACAGAAACCAAAGGTGTTGTTCCTTTAGATCGACAGAAGAAAAAACCAATGGGAGGAAAGCTCTGGAAGACCTGAGGACAGAATGAGAAGGGGAAGAGAGGAGTGCGAATAAATAAGATGGGAGGCGCAAAGGATTAAGTAGGGAGGAGGAGTCACAGAGGGAGACAGCGAGTGTGGAACGGGAGTCATGAAATGAGATAAGCCGACGGGTTTCATGTTTGCAAAAGAGGGGAATGTATTTTCTGAAAGAAGGTAGATCATCGAGCAGATAGAATCTTGGACATGGATCATGAGGATCTTGAACGAGTTCCAAGTGTCAGGGATTTCTGATTTGAGGGCTTGGAAAGAACAGAGGAGGTTCAGTGTCATGGCAGATATTGATGAGATTCCTCATTATTGCAACGTAGGCTGCCCAGTGCTCTATTGCATGCCCTGTTGGCAAGAAGGTCGACATCCTTGTTGAATGTACGAAAGACGTGATGGAAGGTCAGAGTGATGAAGGACTGGCTCAAATTTTTGCACCTGCTGATGGATTGATGGAGAAGGATGTTGAGTGAATCTTTGTTTTGGGCCATGAGGCCAATAACAACTGTTGAATCTCCAAAGATGTGAGCTGTGTCTATACCGAGCTTGCTGAGCTGAATGAGGCCTTGATACAGGGCTAAAGCCTCAGCCCTGTTGTTGGAAAGGTGCCCGAGCCCCCATTCATATGAGACCATACAATCTCCATTGGCATTGCAAATCACTCCACCTGCTCCAGCAATCCCAGGATTCGATTTCGAGGCACCGTCGAAAAAAAGATAATAAGTGTTGCAGTTTTTAAGCCATGTAGCAAATTCTTCCTCCTTAAGACGGATTTTCCAACTGTAATACATTTTACTTTGCCTGCTGCTGGTGGTGGCCTCAACCTGATTACTATTATTTCTGTTCAGTATATAGCCAATGAAAATTCGCTCTTCCACATTAAGATCGGTGATGTCTATGCTTCTGCAGTTTTTGACTGAAATAGTTTCCAAAGCAAGACTCCTTGCTTTGTTGCATAGATTCCTAGTGATTGTGTCCTTGTCCTTAAAAACTTTACGGTTTCTGGCGAGCCAGATAGACCATAAAATAGTGAGGGGTAGGGCGTCCCAGACCCTTTTTACTGTGTTGTGTTTTCTTTGTTTCCAAGGGTAATTTTTCCTCCATTGTTGAATAACCTCTCCTACGGAGTCCTGATCACTCCAAGGGATGTGATTGTTATGGGATATACTTCTCCAGCAGACTTTAGCAAAAGGGCAGGCAATAAAAAGATGTTGTATAGATTCTTCGTCAGATTGACAGTTAGGACAACGTGAAGGACCAATAATACCCCGCTTCCGAAGGTTATCAGCAGTGAGTATTTTCCCTTTCAGAAGGGTCCACAGAAAGAATTTAATTTTGGGCAGAGCTTCAGATTTCCAAACCATTTTCCAACGGTTCCAAGTGGACATGGGGTAATGGCTGTTGCAAATGTACTGGTGAGCAAATTGAACAGTATACTTTGAGCCTGACAGGTCCCAGCGAAAGCCATCAGGTTCATTCTTTTTAATTGGAGCTATACCGTGCAAATGGTATTGAAGAGCTTGAAGACTGGCCATGAGATGAACAGGAATGGCTGGGAATGTCCATCCTGACCATAAATTGGAGTGGTTGTCCCACAGAGAGATCTGGTCTAGGTGGTGAATTCCTATACTATTAAAATAGGTGAGAATGGGAATGACTCCAGCATGGCTGTTTAATGGCTGCCTGCCCATTATTTTGTCTGATCCAATATTGATATTAGCACCTCCTTTGGGAACTTTGGAGATATTCTGGATCATGAGAGGAATTGCTTTTTTACATAGACGCCAAATTTTGGAAGAGTCTCTGATAGGGATATCCTGATCAAGGAGCCGCTGCCTTGGGAAATTTAGGTATTTGACCTCCAACACTCATTTCCACCAAGCCGAGAGACCAGTGATAAGCCTCCAGACAATCTTGCCTCCAAAGGCAAGGTTAAGAAATTTGGGGGATCTAATCCCAAGACCACCTCTGTCTTGAGATTGGATGACCTACTTCCAGCTAACTAAATTGAATTTCTTTTTGTCATTTTTCCCTCCTTGCCAAAGGAATTGGCGGAGGATGACTTCCATTTTGTAGTGCAAAGAGGCTGGAGCTTGAAGAAGAGAAAATTGATATAGAGGTAGGGAGGATATACCTGATTTGAGAAGGATGAGGCGGCTAGCTGGGTTGACCCAGATGGAACCCCAACGCTACACCTTTCTCTTCATCTTGTCAATAATTGTGTCCCAAACTTCAGCCTTCAAGGGACCTATACTTATTGGCAGGCCCAGGTAAGTGAAATGTGACCATTCATAATTGCAGGAGACCCCAAGGATAGTGGCTATGCTGTGCAGAACCTGTGCTAAAGTGTTCCATCCATAAATACAACTTTTCCGCTGATTGACTTGACCACCCGAATACCTCATGTATTTGTCCAGCAGAAACTTAAATCGCCGGGCTATTATCGTGGATGCTCCTCCAAGTAAAAGGGTGTCATCAACGAATTGAGAGTGGTTAATGTTCTTTACACCATTCCCAAATTTTATTCCAGTGATGAGACCAACTCTCCGCTTGAAGTCCAGCGCTTTGCTGAAGGATTCAACCATCAGAATGAAGAGGTAAGGTGAAAGAGGGCAACCTTGCCTAAGACCCTGCGAAGATTGAAAAGCAGTTCCAGGTCGTCCATTAACAAGAGGAGAGATCCAGGGCCCAGAGATGCAAGCTTTGATGAGATTTAAAAAGGCTGCATCAAATCCCATATTTTTTAAAACAGCTAAAAGATAGGTGTGCCTTACTCTATCAAAGGCATTGGCTAAATCAAGTTTAAGGACAAATCCTTTCTCATTCCTAATTTGGCTTGAATGAACAACTTCTTGGACGAGGAGGATAGAGTCTGTAATTTGTCTATTGGCCAAAAAACCCCCTTGGTTTTCAGAAATGAGAGAAGGGAGAAAGGATTTGAGGCGAGAAGCAAGAATTTTTGTTAGAATCTTGTAGGACGAGTTGCAAAGGGAGATGGGACGGAATCGACTAAAAGAAGAAGGTCGGTTTTCTTTGGGAATGAGGGCTAAATGAGTGGCATTGGTGTAACCACCGATTTTGGCTTTCCGCTGGACCCATTTGAGCATTTTAATAAGATCTCTTTTTATAATTCCCTAGAAAGCACAATAAAAGCAAATGGGGAAGCCATTAGGTCCTGGTGCTTTATCCGGCTGAAGAGCCCATATGGTTTTTCTAACTTCCTCCTCATCAATTTCCTTATTCAAGGTATCATTCATTTCCTTACTGATGCTTTTGGGAAGGAATTGTAGCAGGTCATCGTAATCCTCTTCATCTGTTGTTTCAGTTAGAAGGTCCCGATAGTGGTTGGTAGCAGCCTGTCTGATGGCTTCTTGGGCGGTTTGAAGGTTACCTTCAGCATCCAAGATTGAGCTGACGGTATTGCTTACTCTCCGCACAGTAGTCTGTTTGTGAAAGAAAGCTGTATTATGGTCCCCTCCTTGCAGCCAGAGTTGCCTCGATTTAATCCTCCGTTTAGATTCCTCCTCTATGTTTACATGGCAAAGCTGAGAATATAGTTTGCTTTCTAGCATTTTGCTCTCTTGGGTGAGGCCCTGCTCTTTTATTTCCTTTTGGACGCTGTTTAGTGTATTTTTGATCTCCTTTTTTATCCTTTCAAGCTCCTTATAATTGATTTTCGCCCATTCTTTTATCGCCCTGGAGTACTTCTTAAGCCAATTAAAAAGAAACATTAATAAAAAACCTTTCAAATTATTACTTCACTAAGCGCAGGGTGAATTGTATATAAAATTGATAAACATTAATTAATTGACAGGAGGATGAATTGTATATAAATTTGTTTTATTAATTAAAAAACCTTTTATTTTATGAATAACAAAATTTTGAATCATTTACTTTTGATTTTCTAATTTATAATTTTTTTAGGTTAGGATAAAGCTTAAAAAAATTATTTGTTGAATTTTTTATTTGAAATTTAATAATATTATTTTGATAATTTCATAATTTTTAGTCCTTTAAATTATATTTTAATATAAAATAAATTCAACACTTTATCCATAAAATACTAAAATTGTATATAATCTCTGCATTACAATTCCAAAATTATATAAAAATAAACCACTTAAAACCACACTACATCCTTGAAATTACAATTCCAAAATTATATAAATATAACCAGTTAAAAAATTCGAACCATTTCCATCCGATTTCTAATAAAATAAAATCGAAAAGGCATTGAAGCCCAAACTGCTCAAAACTAACAAAATAGTATTTACAAACTTAAAATGTTAGCCATACACTTTTTCTGGAGGTCCATCTGTAGGCATTGTTATCGTCAGGTCCCCGTGTTGCTCGACATGTATATGTTGTTTTGAAGGCCATATTATGCCAATCGCTGGTATGGAAGAGCTTGTTCCACTCAACTGAACACAGAGCCATATTCGTTTGGTCTGCTAAAGAATGAAAGCCAGAGGTCATTGCAAACGCCATAAATTCTTATTTCCTGCAGAACAAAAACGAGAATGCTAGAAAGATGTCCTGTAAATTCTTGTCAGGCAGTGACTGATATCAGACTTGGTTTCTCAATGTTGAGTGTCCTGAATTTATAGAATGATGGGTGGGGTTAAATTGTTTATCTATTATTAATGCAGACTGTAATCTATGGGGGACTTCAAAGAGAATCTACAACGCCATTATCTATGGCAGGACTTATGATAATACCCTGTTCTCCAGTGAATTTTAAAGTCCGGTGTTTTGTTAGTCAAGAAATAGCGCAACATAAGAGCTGCAAAATAGTGGAAAAGTTTAATTACAATACGAGAAAAGAATGTTCGGAGAAAACCCCATCTGTGAAAGAGCCTAAATTGCGTCCCAACGTAGTTGAATTGACTGAAAGAAATTTGAAATTTAATGATAAGGTATTGGGTCATGGAGATAAGGGTACAGGGTTTTCAGGGTTTAAGGGTGATAAGGGTACCTACGTTGAAAATGAAGGCAAATGTAGTTCCCTTGCAATTGTAGGAGATGAAGCAAGAATGTCGATGATGCTCATCAGTCTCAGCAGAGCCAACAAGGTCTCCAGTGCTTCGAGTTTGTATAAAAGGATGGCAGATTCAGGTCTGCAACCCACCTTGCATGCTTGCAATTCCCTTATTGCTTGTTTTCTGAGAAGGGGCTTCATCGATGATGCATTAAGTGCTTTTGAAAGTATGAAGAAGATGACTATTAAGCCTTCGGAATATACATATAGTTTGGTTATAAAAGCAGTAGGGCACTCTCAAGGTTGGCAATATGCTCTCCATTTGTTGAACGAAATGGAAACACAGGATAGTTTGAGACTGGATACAGTTGCTTACAACACGCTGATATCTGTTTGTGGGAGAGCAGACAAATGGAAGGAAGTACATCAACTGTGGGGAAAATTGAAGCAGAAAGGTTGCAAAGAGACAATGGTGACCTATCGCCTTTTAGTGAGTACCTTTGTGCAAAGTGATCAAGTTGAGCTTGCATTGGAGGCATATCATGATATGATTAATAATGGATGGAAGCCCAATGAGGATGTTCTTAAAGGTCTTACCTGTGTTTGTGCGAAAGGAGGACAATGGGTATTGGCTCTGGACTTTTTCCAGAACATGGTTGATTTGGGTACTAAACCAAATAAGATCACCTACAACACACTTATCAATTCTCTTGGTAAAGCACGAGAGGTGGATCTGGCTTTCAAAATTTATGAGCATATGCAAGCTGTAGGTCATAAGGCTGATGCTTATACAATAAGGGCTTTGCTTAATTGCTTGAAAAGGACAGGTCAATTTGCAAGGTCTGTTAGCCTTTTCGACAGCGTGAAAGCATCAAGAAGCTTTGAAATGAACACGGAGATTTACAATATGGCGTTATTGTCCTGTCAGCGGCTTGGGCTTTGGGAAAAAGCTTTGCAGTATGTTTGGGAAATGGAAAAGAGTGGCCTCAAACCTGGAACTTTGTCATATAATATTCTCATAAGTACTTGTGAGGTTGCCAGGCAGCCAAAAGTTGCACTGCAAGTTTATGAGCATATGCTATGTGTCGATTGTAGTCCTAACACATTTACCTATCTGCCATTGATTAGAGCATGTGGAAGGGGAGACCTGTGGTGTGAATTGCAGCAAGTTCTCAAGGTAGGCCAGTTTCTTTTCTAACATTTAATCTGTTACAGTTGGTCGTGCATAGAGGCTCAGTCTCATAGTAGAGCTATTACTGGTGCTGGTTGTTCTTGATTGATGACTTCTATCCTTTCTCCTCTGTTTTCTGTGTGTTATTTCTATGTTGTATAACAAAGAAGGCATGTCAAAACAGATTGTATATTTCAAGTACTAAGGAAGGTAACTGTTTTCATGAACACGTTGACAAGTTTGGCTGTATCTGCTGTTGTCAGTATACCCAATTTGAATTTTTCTTTTCCTTTTTTGACATTTATATATAATGTGCAGAGCCTTACATAAAAGTAAGATCTACCTCTGTACCAATGACTCTGGTCAGAATAATTTTTTCTCTTCAACTCCATTCCTTCTTTCTTAGCATTTGTAGGCTTTCTAAATCATTTTCTTCCTGGGTCTTGAAGCATGTCTTATGTAGTGTTGTTTCCTGCATAGGCTGTCCATTGTCGATCTCACTCTTTCTCTTCAGTGAGTGATTGATTAATTCATCACTAGGTAGACACATCAACATTTCAATTTAAGTATCTTGGGAACAAGTCTCTATGCTTATTACTATTTATGTTGATTCCAAGAACTATAGTGAGAGTAGATAGTTACTTTTGTACTTCTTTCTCAGTATTTTTAGGCTTCTTAGATCTTTGTTGCCCCAACTCGTAAAGAATGTTTTGGGTAGTGTTGCGGACAGTTGTCCAACAGAGGCAACTAGATCTTACTTTTTGTTTTCAAAGGTGATATACTCTCCATCAGTTTGTCCTATTGCCCTCTCCATCTTAGTGATGGTAGGCTTTTTCAGAATTTACCTTACCACTTGCATGGCAGACTGATTGTGTAGCTTCATTCTCAATTCCTATGTGTGGTGATCTGGAGGCCATGTTTTCAAGTCCAATTTATATATATGTCGGTATGTCACCTACTTCCAGAGTATTCACATTGTGTTTTGGAAGTTCTTTTTGCTTGATTTAAACAGTTTATCTTGTTCAATTTATAAAAAAGTAAAGTTCGTTATTTGTTTTGAACTGAGGCAATTTTCTGATCAATTGCCAGTTACCCTCTTGATAGTCTGGTTTGAAGATTCGTTCCTGCTCAAACTTAAAGCCAGGTTTCTTTCTGCTTTCTTGATGTCTCCTGCTTGGGCATGTCTCTAACAACTTCCTATCCACCAGAAACCAATGAAAAATTTCGATTTCCATCTGATTGGTTTATGGAAATGAACCAAGTAGGCAATCAGAGGGAGTTAATCTCCGTCTTTGTGGGGAATCATGTCCATATGCGAGAGGTGTCAAAAGTCCAAAGACTAAATTATTTGTTGATTGATATATGAATGCTGATTGTTAGGATAGGATGATGTATTAGTATATTGTTATTATAACTCATCTATGTTGCAGGAAACGCCCCCCAACCCAGTGTATCCATTCCAAATGGAAAAACACCTTGAAAGCCCGAAACACTATCAAAATATGGCCAAAATTCCAAAACACTACTGAAATGTGGTCCAAATACCGTTAAAATGCCTGTAAGCATTTCCTGATTTGGAAGTGCCATACAGTATGGCTGGCGGCATTTCGATGCCAATCCATCTTGTTTCTACGGCTGTTTTTGCTTGTGTGGGCTCACTCAAACATTAAAGTATGGTGTGGGGCCCTTCTATGGTCAATTTTTTTTTAATCTACCACTAAAATTTATATCTAATCACTCAACAAACTAATTTATCTCTAATCAATCCATGCTCTAGCTCTGTTGAACAAGCACTTTGTTCTATTTTTGTTGATGAGGATGAGGATTATTAGGATATGTAATTGTACTTGTCTTTAGCTCATGTTTTATTTCATTTTAGCACATATAGCCATGTATAAAGGTTGATTTTGGAATCTTGGATGTAGAGCCTCATCTATTAGGGCTAAATTTGGATTTTGCATCATCTAGTCATTTATGAGAAGTTAATATAAACATGGTTTTCCTTCTAAAATGTCATTTATGTGTATCGTTTTTTTTCTTACAAGATAATGTGTTATATATATATATAACCATTTTGGCGGCGTCATGTCCAGGCATTTCAATTTTAGAAACTTCCACACGTTTCCACATTTTGTGCAACATAGTACCTCATTGTCAAATAATTATGTAGTAACAAATACAATAATAACATCACTAATGATAATACTAATACCAATAATTTAGTTTTTGCAATTTTACCTATATTATAGTTATTCTATTTAAGCTTTTATAACACTTATTACTACTTTGTATATAGTTATCTTTTTTATACCTATTTAGTTATGTTGTATGCCATTCGCTCTTAGCATGCTTTGACCTCCAAGCATGCGAAGAGATGACGGTTCCCCTTGACATGTTTTGGCTTCAATGCATAGGTATGATGTTTTCTCTTGCCATTAATAGTGTGTGGTGTGTATATTTGTCCATGTGGAGGGTGTAAAATCTTGATGTCTTTCATCTTGACCTTGAAATTTTGATGTATATTTGTCGTTGTGGAGGGTATAAAATCTTGATGTCTTTCATCTTGACCTTGAAATTTTGATGTATATTTGTCCTTGTGGAGGGTGTAAAATCTTGACGTCTTTCATCTTGACCTTGAAATTTTGATGTGTATTTGTCCTCATATAGTTTTAGCAAAGTATCTCTCTAGTATTCAGGTGCCAATGCCCTATGGGGAGTTGAACCCTTGAATTCTAAGTGGTAAGAGCTCATGAGGTGAAATGAAGAAACTTTTACTAATGGTGATAAAGGATGACATGCATGATGCAGAGCAAACTAAGTGATAAACCAAGGAAGGACTTGTAGGAAAATTGAGATGATAATAAATCATTACAAGCAATCCCACTCGGAATTCCATGAAGTGAAAGGATTACCATGAATGATGATTGTTATAATAAAATCTAGCACCCTTGTGCAAAGCCTCACTAGGCAACCTAGATCAAGTGTAACAATGGGAGTGTCACCACTGTCATCTTAGCAACAAATCCCCTTGTTTTAGTGATGGACATAATCCAACACAAGGGAGGCTTCCCTAGTGGATCTTAAGAATTAAATAACCAAATTACCTCAAGGTAAGTGTCCCCCAAGGGTTCTACAATGATTTCCGCCCAAGAATAAACATAGGAAACTAGGGTTTAGAGTGGATTATGAAATAATTTTCAGATTTGAGTTCAAATGTTCCTATTGCTCAATCTATAGGCTTAGATCAACCAATAGAGGCTCAAGATAGGTTCCGAAGCACACACAATCAAGAAATTACACTTGGCTATCGTAAACTAGGTTGAAAACCAGAAGTTGTAGTAATATAATAATTTATAATAGCATCAAGTTTAGCACCACAAACTATGATAATAAAGTGTAAAATAAGGGCTAAAACTATGAGCAAAGCAGAGAATAAAATACAAAAAGATTTATGATTAAAAAGTTAAAATAACAACACTTAAACCTAGATGTCAACCCTAATTAATGGCTAGAAAATGGACATAAAATGTCACCTTTACTCTTTCAATGTATTTCAAACAAATTTTGACCCTAGTGTTGATTTTTGAGTAGATTGGGGGGTACTCCAAGCCCTAGGGTTTGGGGATTGGTGGACAAAGCACCACAAGAGTCACTTGTGGGCTTGGAACCCAAGGTAGGGGTTTTTCACCCATCGGGATTTGGGCCAAAACCATGAGCACATTTCGACATGTGATGGATGAGGATGATAGCTCTCGGCGAGATGAATCTAATGCAATGAGAATCATCCGATTTCGAGTTGTAGAAATGGAGATATGAATTTTTGAAGTTAATGGTTAGGTTTGCACATGAGGAGTCTAGGTCGGCTTGTTGTTAAGAAGACATATGACCACTGTTCAAGCCCTATTATGATGTTTTAAGGAGCCTCCTTATGTGTATATATAGGAGGTGGAGTGGAGGACATTTCCTCATCCAATTGTGCAACACATAACTTGAAGACAAGCTCGTTGGAGGATAGATTATCTCTGTTTTGGGCCGCAACTAGGAGAGGCAGATCAACGAAGAAGGAGAGGGCTATTTTTGCCCTAGTTCAGGGATCCGAACTGCTGGAGGGAGGCCGAGTACCTTGCTAGAGGGGCCGAGGAGAAGAGGAGCTGTTTGCGGACTATTTGAGGGTTCGTTGCGGATGAAATAGTCTAGGGTTGTGGGGGAGCGCCCCCCCCTCTTGCTCTTGCTCCCAATTCACGCTTTGAGCGGGAGCGCGCTCCCTAAAAAAAACGCTCCCTGCCTTTTCGGGAGCATTTAGCCTTTTTTGCAATTTTTTTTTGCAGTAATGTTCCAAATGCAATTTTTTTTCAAAGAATCAAATAAGTTTTGAGTGGGGCAGCTTAATGATCAAGCCTATGGCCTTAGATTTGATATGCGATTCTTGATAATGTTAAATTCTTAAAGTAAAAGTGATATTCTCCTTAATTTTACTTAAATTTTTAACAATACCATGAAATGACTCAGGATGTTTGAGAGTGGTTTCAACCTCATTGGATTTCATATGGAGAAAATAGAATTTTAGATTTCATTCAAAATCCAGTAGACTTATCAGTTTTTCAGGATTTCAAGATTGGGGGATTGCAATGTTTCCATTGAATTTTGTCATGTATTAGGGTATGGAATTTGTATTTAATCAAGAGCACCAATCCCTCTATGTACCTTGATGTTAGTGACATTGGTTGTCGAACTCCTCTATCATGACCCTCCTAAAAATGTACGCATCACTCAAACAAAATCTTGACTTGACATGCTATGCTTTTTCTATCTTATGTTAATGCTTAGAGGGTGATATTAATGACAAAGATCCCTATACAGATCCAGAGGTAATGACAAAGATACCTCTGGATATTAATGCTTAGAGGGTGATATTAATGACAAAGATCCTGATTTTCCAACAAGACTAAAAAATTAGACATTTCTCGTGGTGGCAAGAGGCCCAAGCATAAGCAATAGATAATAGATTTACTTGTCTTTTCTAGTTTCTAGTAGTTTTTATAACTATTGACTCTTTCATATTTATTATGATATTTTTTTAAACAATATATGACAATTTAAGTTTGAAGTTTGAAGTTGGCAATTATAACTCATTAGTAATGAATTATGAATATGATGCTTCATGAAAGTTGAAAGTTGTTTCATTTCATTTCATTTTATAACATTTCATTTCATGTTAGATATTATTTGTTGTAATGGTTACACTTAGCTTACAAGTACAACTTTGGTGATCAATGATGATAAATGCTATATATTGAATTTTGAAATCTTGAAACTTTAAGATTCATGAATCATAAGACTCAATATGTTGTATGTTACTAACTTGTGGACGTGGTTGATGAAGCTTATAACTTCTAGATGATTGTTGTTATATGGTTCAATCTATGTTTTTAATGTTTTTTATATCTAATTCATCATTCTACATGTTTTTGTTGACATATATGCATCAAAATATATATATATATATATATATTATATAAAAAACGCTCCGGGATTCGCTCCCAAACCGGGAGCTTCTGAAAATGTCGCTCCCGCTCCCAAGTAACCTTGGTCCTCTAGAAGGGCTGCCACATGCCTGTTCTAAGGGCTGTAGTATGCTGCTGTGATAAGAGGCGGGTAGAGCCCTTGTTAAGGGCTAGAAGGCTGCCCAAAATTACAGCATAGGGGACAGCCTTCCATTGGAGGACAACCGCACCCATTTAAGGCAAATCTGGGCAGTTTGTAGGGCTGTTAGGGACTGTGTTTTTGTGCCCTAATCAGGCCCAGATTGCAGCATGTGAGCAGACCTCATACAGTGAGTTTATGACAACGTTCTTGTAGGTGTTGGGTCAAAGATTTGACCAGATTTGGATCAGTTTATTGAGCAGCCTGTGGGAGCCAAGTTGGAGGCTTGATTGGGTGATCGAGAGCCTCCATAGGTGCAGATCTTGCAGTGATTGGATTGGGTGCCATTGGTCTGGTGGAGGGCAGCGTGTTGGCTACCCAAAGTAGCCCTAGACAAGCTATCTTGAAGTGATGAAGAAGAGTTGAAGGTTGGGTGAAGATTGGTGCCGAAAGTGCAGCACTTTGATGGACAAAAGTGACTGCTAGCCTGGCAGATTGGAGCTCGGGAATTGGCCAGCCTAGAGAGCAGATTGGATCAGCCCGTGTACATGCAGCAGAAGTGACTTGCAGCAGTGTTAGGTGGCAGCCCTCCTGGAGTCTTGATGTGTTGTCCTTTGAAGGACTAAGGGGCAGCTAGTGAGTAGTACGGGAGCGAAAGACAAGATACAACATAAAAGCTGCAGCGAAGATTGTCATTGTATCTTGTATACCATAGATTGTTGTATTATTCAGATTTGGTTTAATATAATGAAGATTGGGTTGTACATTATTATACAATATTTGTTAAAAAATGTGTATACTTGTGCATATGTGATTTACTGCTTTATATTTTCCATTGTGCAAAGTAGTTCTTGTTCAGATTCTTGGTTTGGTAGTGTCAAAGATTTTAAGATTCTAACTTGGACCCAAGATCGTGGAAATTCAACATGGCATCAGAGCGTGTCTGAGCTACTTCGGAAGTCGGTGAATCAGATTTGTGCACAACGAAGTACAACTTAAGAGGGAGTTGGTCACATTGTAGGTGACAATGTTGAAGTTGTAGGCTGGTATCCGGTATGAGGACAGGTTGGAGGGGTTGTCCAACTATAGTCCATGGAAGGAAAGGATCAAGTTGGTCTTGCAGGTCAACAGGATCTAGGAGTTCGCCGAGAAAGCCATCAAGAAGCCAACTGACCTAAAGGAGCTGGAGGTGTACGAGGATTTGGATATGAGGGCGTGATCGATGGTGTGAAGGATGACCTAATACCTCATTTGTCCGGGAAGAACACCGCACATGAGATGTGGATGGCTCTTCAAAATTTGTTCCAGAATAAGAACGAGAACCGGGTATTGGTATTGGAGGATAAGTTGAAGTCCACCAAGATGATAAAGGGTGAAGGCATGACTTCGTATCTGACGAGATTGTCTTAGGTCAAAGATGAGCTTGCTGCCATCGGTGTGACTATTTCAGATGGAGATATGGTGAGGATTGCCTTGAAAGGGTTCACCGAGGAATGGAAGCCCTTCATCAAAGGAATCATTGCTAGACTGGAATAGGCTATGGGATGACTTCATTCAGGAAGAGTTGCGAGACGAGGATCTTCATCCAAAGAAGAAGACTTTCGATGATGACGTGGCACTTGCAGCACGAATGAAGGGTAAGCAGAAGAAGGACTTGAGTAAGGTCAAGTGTTTCAATTGTGGCGAGATGGGTCATTTTTCGTCGAGATGTCCGATGAAGAAGAAAGGAAAGCAGGTCGCCGGTGTTGCCACTTCTGCTGAGATAGATGATCTTACCAGGAGATTGGAGGAGGAGGACTTTGCTATGATCTCTCATTTCTCACAGGGTACTATCGATGAGGATGGATGGTACGTGGATAGTGGTGCGACGAAACATATGACAGGGTCACAGGAGGTTTTTGAGACTCTAGCTGAATGGGACTCGAAGTTGCACATGGTGTTGGGCAACAAGAGTTAGAAGGAGATCTGAGGATCGGGAGTTGTGCCATTCAGGATGGAGACAGGACGAGTGATGCGGGTCCAGGATGTATTGTTTGTACCAAGACTCAGATATAGCGTGATTTTTGTCTCGATGATCGAGAAGAAGGGGTTTGAGGTCTTGTTCCAGGATGGGAAGGCAAGACTCAGGCCTAGAGGCTCTAGCTCCATGGGTATCGTGCTTGGAGTTAGAGAGCATGGTTTATATAGGTTGACGGGCAAGCCTATGGATCATGAGAAGCAGGTGGAGCAGGTGCAGGTGCAGGCTTCAGAGGAGTAGGTATAGGTTCCCGAGAAGAAGGTCCAGGTTCTAGAGACTCAGAGGGAGTCGAGTTCGAGAGGGAGCTTGCAGGTTCAGAGGGAGACTTTGCAACCCAAGAAGAGCACGTGGTCAGTGGGGAACAAGAGTGCTCCTACAACTGCCAAGAAGGAATCATGGAAGGATTGGAAAGCGATACAGGAAAAGAAGAAGAAGCAAGGTGCTTCCAGCAGTGACAGTGACACTTTTGAGAGAGGCGTAGTTCACAGAACAGGGATTGCTGCAATTGTGAGCGCCAAGAGTTGGGTAAGTGTTGCAAGTAGTGATGATGATGATGAGTTACTTCCTAGTCTTGGAAGTACCTCCCTCGCTAAGAGGGAGTGTTGATTTTTGAGTAGCTTGGGAGGTACTCCAAGCCCTAGGGTTCGGGGTTGGAGGACAAAGCGCCACAAGAGTCACTTGTGGGCTTGGAACCCAAGGTAGGGGTTTTGCACCCATCGGGATTTGGGCCAAAACCATGAGCACATTTCGACATGTGATGGATGAGGATGATAGCTCTCGGCGAGACGAATCTAATGCAATGAGAATCATCTGATTCTGAGTTGTAGAAATGGAGATATGAATTTTTGAAGTTAATGGTTGGGTTTGCACATGAGGAGTCTAGGTCGGCTTGGTGTTAAGAAGACATATGACAGCCGTTCAAGCCCTATTATGACGTTTTAAGGAGCCCTCCTTATGTGTATATATAAGAGGTGGAGTGGAGGACATTTCCTCATCCAATTGTGCAACACATAACTTGAAGACAAGCTCGTTGGAGTAGAGATTATCTCTGTTTTGGGCCGCAACTAGGAGAGGCAGACCAACGAAGAAGGAGAGGGCTATTTCTGCCCTAGTTTAGGGATCTGAACTGCTGGAGGGAGGCCGAGTACCTTGCTGGAGGGAGGCTGAGTACCTTGCTAGAGGGGCTGAGGAGAAGAGGAGTTGTTTGCGGACTGTTTGAGGGTTCGTTGAGGGTGAAACAATCCTCTAGAAGGGTTGCCGTAGGCTTGTTCTAAGGGCTGTAGGGTGCCGCTGTGATAAGAGGAGGGCAAAGCCCTTGTTAAGGGCTAGAAGGTTGCCCAAAATTACAGCGAAGGGGACAACCTTCCATTGGAGGACAACCGCACCCATTTAAGGCAAATCTGGGCAGTTTGTAGGGCTGTTAGGGACTGTGTTTTTGTGCCCTAATCAAGCCCAGATTGCAGCATGTGAGCAGACATCGTACAACAAGTTTTTGACAACATTCTTGTAGGTGTTGGGTCAAATATTTGACCTGATTTGGATCAGTTAATTGAGCAGCCTGTGGGAGCCAAATTGGAGACTTGATTGCGTGATTGAGAGCCTCCGTAGGTGCATATCTTGCAGTGATTGGATTGGGTGCCATTGGTCTGGTGGAGGGCAGCGTGTTGGCTACCCAAATTAGTCCTAGACAAGCTATCTTGAAGTGATGAAGAAGAGCTGAATGTTGGGTGAAAATTGGTGCCAAAAGTGCAACACTTTGATGGACAAAAGTGACTGCTAGCCTGGCAGATTGGAGCTCGGGAATTAGCCAGCCTAGAGAGCAGATTGGATCAGCCCGTGTACATGCACAAGAAGTGACTTGCAACTGTGTTAGGTGGCAGCCCTTCTGGAGTCTCGATGTGTTGTCCAGCTAGAGAGCAGTGTGGGAACGAAGGACTAGCAGGACAAGATTCGACATAGAAGCTGCAACGAAGATTGTCATTGTATCTTGTATACCATAGACTGTTGTATTATTCATATTTGGTTTAATATAACGAAGATCGGGTTGTACATTATTGTACAATATTTGTTAAAAATTGTGTATACTTGTGCATATGTGATGTACTGCTTTATATTTTCCGCTGTGGAATGTAGTTCTTGTTCAGATTCTTGGTTTGGTAGCATCAAAGATTTCAAGATTCTAACCTAGACCCAAGATCGTGGAAATTCAACACCTAGGACATTAATGTCAAAGTCAATAAAAGCTGAAAATATGTGATTTTGCCTCAATATACCCTAATTTACCCCCTAAAATAAATAAAAAATGATTTTAGGGATTTAAGGATTGTCACAAGAGATAAATCATAAGACTAGTTCCTTATCAATTCTATGGCTAATGGAGCCTAGGAGCAATGCTTTTTTCCCTTATGTGGTTCACAAGCCCTAGAGATTGATGACCACTACATCCACGAAATATTTATACTAGGCAGATCCACTTGAAATGATCACTTCCTGTCGGCTCAACCATAGAGCCTGACTGCGAGAGTGTCAAGAGAATTGAACCCGTAACCTCGCAATAGCAAAGGTGCTTTAATGACAGGGACTCAACCAATTGAGCTAACCCTCAGGGCTACCTAGGAGCAATGTTACATCTATCATTATCGACAATTGTCGCTGGGGGTTCAAAATTTAAATTATCGACAATATGAAGGAAAATATCGAAAATTATTAAGAAACATAAAAAATACAAAAATAATCATTTTTTCCCAATTATTTAAAACTTCTAAAGCAACATTAACATCAAACAAACACATTGTCACATAAATGAGGATAAAACTGCAATATAAAATGTATAAGAAGTCAAATGACACATCAAACATCGATACTAAAATATGATATTCGTCTTGAGTCATAAGTCCTGATTGGATAATATAAAATCACATCAAAACAAAAATAAATGTATCTCATTAGATGATTATTGTAAGGAATCTAAACACTACAAGGCTAACCATGATGCACTAAGATATCAACAATTCCCTCTACCCCTTTTATGGGTAAATGTCACAAGTGTCATTCATTCTCTAGAAGTAGTAGATGGATGTGTGAGGCTAAGCTTGAGGTGGGAGGTGCAACTCTTGGGGAAAAGGTGGAAAATAAAGTGGGATGTCTTCTGCCTCTTCCCCTAGTTTCCAGTTTGTGTGGAGGTGGTGGCATTGGCTGCGATACAATTTCAATGTCCTCCCCCTGCTCCAAATTTCTCTCCCCTAGAAGTGGAACATCTTCCTACTCCTCCTCCAACTCCTCAAAATCTTACTCCAACTACACAAGTGCCTCCTCCATGATAGGCATCTCGTTCTCCACAATCCATGGATTGGTGGTGTCAAGTGCATCCAACGAAATGGCATTCTTGTTGGGTATTTTGTTTATCTTCCTCACCCACAACTTGAGATTGTAGTAGACACAAACTATGTCATTGAGATGGTGGATATCTGTTAAAATTGGCAACTAGGGCCAAACTCCATATGGGTCTTCTTATTCATGGTAGTTGATATTTTTCTTGGATTCCTCTCATCGAGAGGTGTAGGATTCATCTAAAGATCATCCGATTCCGATAAGTATTCATGGAGGTATGAATTTATTTGTGTTATGGCACAATTCGTCAAGGTCGGCGAGCGACCAAATTGCCCCCACTTGTGCTCAACGTTTTAGTATAAAAGGAGGTGGCTTGTTAGTCATTTGAGTAACATACATTTTCTCTTGTGATCTCTTCCTCTCCACTCGTTTGGGTCTTAGTGGAAGGAAGAGTCACTAAGAGTATACGCTGCCATAGAATGAGTGCCCTAAGCATCTACGCTGTCCTAATAGAGAATCCTATACACTGTCATGAAATGAGCCTAACTCCTATACGCTGTTATGGAACCTAAATCCTATATGCTATCATGAAATGAGCCTAAATCCTATATGTTGTCATGGAAGGGATGCCTAAACTATACGTTGTCATCCTTATGTTAAACGCTGTCCAAATGAAGCCTATACGCTGTCCTAAAATAGAGAGCCACAGAAGGGTATTGACTGCACCAATGTCTTGGGTTTAGGTGCAGTCATGACCATGTGTAAGGACGCAGCACTAGGTTGATATTCTTGACATATCTATCTCAGTATAACAATAATATAGCAACAGTCATGTCATACATTGGTCATGGTGAAGACTAGACAGTGAACAACAAACTACGTATATGTATATGTATTACAGCCTTGCCATAACTCTAAAGGTGTAATAGGTCTCGGAGATGTACAAGAGATCTTAGGCATACCTATGAATGGAAACAGACAGTCTCAAGAGGTATCATTCGGATCTAGTATGATGCAGTCTTGATGTACTTCCAAGAATAGTAACAACCTTAGCCTTGATACAATACATTGTCTCACTCTACAGTAAGGCACAGGGACAAGATATGATCTTGGAGTTGAAGATCAGGATCTCAATGAAGGTTACTTCAGTGGTGCAACGCAGTGATGCATAGTGCCGCACAGTGCAGCATAGTGCACAGTGACGGTGGTGCAACACAGTGATGATGGACATGGTGATGGTGCAGCATGGTGCAACATAGTGATGCATAATGCAACATGGTGCGGCATAGTGCACAGTGATGGTGGTGCAACACAGTGATGCATGGTGCAACACAGTGATGCATAGTGCAGCATAGTGCACAGTGACGGTGGTGCAACACAGTGATGCATAGTGCAGCATGGTGCAACCAGTGTTTTTAGAAACGGCCGGCTCGGAACCGACTCGGCCAAGTTGGTCCGAGCCAGAGCCTCCCCAAGCAACCCAGCCTATGAAACGGTTCGGCTGGCCGGGTTAGTACCGAGTCGGCCAGGTTGTCTAACAACTCGGCCGGCTCGGTATTAACCTGGCCGGCTTGGCCGAGTCTGAGCCTACTCGGCCGGGTTGGAAACTGCGGCCCGTTAACTGTTTCAAAGAGGTCCTTCAGGTTGTCGTCTTTGCTTTTTGCATTTCATTACTTCTCCAAGTCCCAACTTAATGTGCTATTAGTTCATAATTCAATCTTCAACTAGACTTTGACTCTTAAGTTATGAAACGAATCAAATTTGGTTCTCACTAGTTGTGGAATGAGGTAGACAGTCATATACCTAAAGAGAACTACATCTACAACCTTTGTTCTTTCAAGATTGAGACACAATTTATCTTTTGATATACAGTCTACTATGAGATTCAAGTTTTCAACCTAGATATTATCGTTTGTTCCAGTAATCAGGCAGGTCTCTAGAACCTTCTCCAACACAGATAAGATTAATTATACCTAGCCCTATTTATGATGGGGTTTTTCACTCATACCTGATCCTTTCTATGAAATAAGCATAGGTTATTTACACCCTTGTTTATTACCTGCTTTCAACCATCTACTTCTATCATTGGTTAAAGGATATGGGAAATACACATATGACACTACCTCTTAAGTTCTAGTATAGAGTCTTGTTCTCTTGACTCTTGAGTGAATAATAAATATATGACCAGAAGCTTCTGCATATGGAGCTTCAGTATGTTCCTTGATAGAATCATTACCTCGTGCCAATAGATGTTATAGCTACCTCCATGTTTGGAAACATGAATGAAAATCTTTAAAATTATGTTTTTTTTTTTTAATAAAAAAATTAAATATTTAATGTATTTTTTACAACGACCGAGTCGATACCAAGTCGGAGTTGACCCTCGGCCGAGTCGGAGTTGGAGTCGGAGTTTTAAAACATTGGGCGCAACACAGTGATGATGGACATGGTGATGGTGCAACATAGTCCACAGTGACAGTGGTGCAGCACAGTGATGCATAGTGCATTACAATGATGATGGACATGGTGATGGTGCAACATAGTGATGCATAGTGCATCACAATGATGATGGACATGGTGATGGTGCAGCACAATGATGATGGACATCGTGATGGTGCAGCATAGTGCAAAGTGATGGTGGTGCAGCACAGTGATGCATAGTGCAACATGGTGCAACACAGTGATGATGGACATGGTGATGGTGCAGCACAATGATGATGGACATGGTGATGGTGCAGCACAATGATGATGGACATGATATGATGGTGCAGCACAATGATAGGTACAGCAAGGTGATGGAATCACGTGAGTCCAGATCAGCGACCTCATGTGACATCTTCTTAGAAAAGATCTCTGCTCTTAATTTTGACAAGTCAAAATGTTGACTTCTGATGTATATTTACTCTCTCTCTCTGCTGAACTATTGAAGAACATAAGAAGAATTGGTCAAGGGTTTCCCCACATTGGGGTTTGTCCCTAGATAGCGCCACATCTTGTGTCCTCTTGTCTTGGCTTGTCTTCTGTGATTTATGTTTATGTTCTATCTGCAGTTTACTTTAATGTTGATGTGATTGCTAATCTGGAAAAGATATTGAGCTAACTGTGAAAATTGAAATAAATTTCTCTAAGCATAGAACATACCTAAACTTAACATGGTTTCAGAGCTGAGATGAAGACAAAGCCCAAGCAAGAGTGAAAGAGCAATAGGACAAAAGGAACAATGGATTCCTCATCCCTCTTCAAATTCACCGAGGGTGAAATCGAAGCAGAGAATATTATCAGAATGGCGCAGCGAAAGCTTCTGATGGCCTACCTAAAGATCACTTCAATGGTAAGTCCGGATCTAAGGGTGGAAGGAAAGGCAGATGCCTTGGTTGTAATAAATCCAGCCATTATGCGAAGGAGTGTCCGAATGGCAGGGACACATCTCTTGATGAAGATAACAGTCATTCCAGGGACATCTTCAATGATCGGAGGAATGACAGCTAATGCAGGTCATCAAGGAAACAATTGACTCTTCAAAGAAAGCAAGGAACCCCAAATATGAGGAATCAAATGTTGTTTCTGATAAGGTAAAGAAGCGTTATCTTGTATTGGCCCTCCTTTAGATTCTGTGGGAATCTGGCTTATTGATTGTAGTGCTTCAAGGCACTTTATCGGATAGAAGGGTGATCTTTCTAATTTAGTGGAGATGGAAACAATCGTGGGATTATACTTGGAGCCGATGCCACCTATCCCAGAAAGGGTGTAGGGAATGTTACCCCTTAATTGAATGAGGGTAATTCGATTCATTTACGAGAATCTCTTTATGTACCTGATCGCAAGAAGAACCTGGTATCCATTTCGACAATGGAAGTCAAAGGTTTGAGGGTGGCATTCATTGATGGAAAGGTACGTGTTTGAAAATAGAATTTTCAAAGATGCTTTTACTTATGGGTTCAGGGTTGGCAATTGGTATCAAGTTGCAGGAAGTCCATTTGGGACCATGTCAGTTGACACATCTCATCTATAGCACCAGAGGTCTGCTTATTATGGGGCCTCACCCGATATGAGTCAGTTGGTGACAGGGATGCCTGAATTCAAGAAGAGCATGAAGGTACATGTTCGAGATGTACCGAAGGAAATCTTTTACAAGGGGACCATTCCCCTCATGCAGCAGGTCCACAGGTTTGGAACAACCTGAGGGGGTTGAGATTCATGATCAGGAATCTCATGTATGCAGGTGGAAGAAAACCCTGTATGGCTTGAAGCAAAACTCCCTGGGCTTGATATGAGAGGATTGATAGCTGTTTGATGAAGCTGAGATTCACTAGGAGTGAAGCCGATCCAAACCATTGCTCGAAGGTTGTGGATGATAGACCTCTCATACTAGCACCTTCTGAGGACGACCTATTTCTGACAACTGCAGACCCTTTCATTTGCAGAAGTAAGAAGGAGTTGGATTCCGGATGTGAAATGGTAAACTGCAAGCTCGTGACTACCTCAAAGATCTTAATTTTCAGAAGTTATATGGTAGTGATGCCGAACTAGATTTGGGAAATACCTCTGAGTTTCATAAACTCATTCGCGTTGATGTTCTTGGTGAACTTCCGTCTGGACATATGATTTGCAGTTAGTATGATGAGCTCATATATGGTTGAGCCTCACTGGATTGGTGCCAAGAATCTTCTGAGATATCTTAAGGGCACAATCTCTCATGGATTGAGATACACTGCCAGAAATGTGAAGCTGCATGATTATTCGAATGTTGACTGGGTAGGCAGTGTGGAGGATCGCAAGAGAACTTTTGAGTGCTAGTTCTCTTTGGGTTCTGCTTCGATATCCTGGATGAGTAGGAAGCAGAAGTCGGTTGCTATAAACACCGTTGAGACCTAATACATAGCTACGAGTATGACCTCGTATGAAGCTGCCTGGTTGTGGAAGCTCCTCAGTGAGCTGTTTGACACATGATGGATACCACCGTGATTTTCTGTGACAACTAGAGGGGGATTCGATTGTTGAGGAATCCCGTATTCTAT
Source organism: Pinus tabuliformis (assembly GCA_031772625.1). Taxonomy (NCBI): domain Eukaryota; kingdom Viridiplantae; phylum Streptophyta; class Pinopsida; order Pinales; family Pinaceae; genus Pinus; species Pinus tabuliformis. The sequence goes on from CM062811.1 coordinate 1,247,795,286, forward strand.
GATTGCTCCAGCATATAGACATTAGATACTACCTTATCTGGGATATGGTACATCAATGAGCGAGGAGGCTCTATCGCATTGAGATTGATGTACAGGTCGCAGACATTTTGTCGAAGCCTCGGGGAAAGGTCAAATTTGTGACTTTCCCGAACAACTTGGAGTCGTTGAGAGACCCTCTTATGAGGGTCCTACATGATGCATGCATTGAGCTCTAGGAGCTCCGGGGGGCTTGGGGTGCTGCTTGGAGCAACAAGCGACCATAGGGTGACTCACCCTCCCCTAATGGTGCGCTGTGTACAGGGTGAATGGTTCAGCCTTCCCCTGTGATACCCCATGGCGACTTAGGGACAGGATGATTGGTTCTCCTGTCGAGGCATCCTACCCATGCAATCTGGGACTCATAGGAAGTACCTCTCATCTGGCCAATGAGAAAGGAAATGGGGTTAGGGACGATAGTAGTACTATCGATGGACGCATCATTGTATCTACCGTACTCCTTATGCTAGGATGACCTCCATTGATCTAGGATCAATGAAACTGGTCTGGGATCAGTATGAGTGGTTTGAGACACTCTCTTTTGATATTGATCTCGGATCAATGAAATTGATTTTGGGTCAGTAAGAGTGGTATGACACACTCTCTTCATATGGAACTGACTTCGGGTCAGTAGAGAATGGTATGAGACATTCTCGATCAATTCTTCTTTTTCATGGTTCAGCAAAGCAGAGTAGAGCAGTGCAGGGCACTGATGGCAGAGATAGTACAGTCGGACAGATGGAGTTCTCCTTAGTTGAGAGGGAGTGTTAAAATTGGCAACTAGGGCCAAACTCCATGTGGGTCTTCTTATTCATGGCAGCTGATATTTTTCTTGGATTCCTCTCATCGAGAGGTGTAGGATTGATCTAAAGATCATCCGATTCCGATAAGTATTCATGGAGATATGAATTTATTTGTGTTATGGGACAATTCGTCAAGGTCGGCCAGCAACCAAATTGCCCCCACTTGTGCTCAACGTTTTAGTATAAAAGGAGGTGGCTTGTTAGTCATTTGAGTAACATACATTTTCTCTTGTGATCTCTTCCTCTCCACTTGTTTGGGTCTTAGTGGAAGGAAGAGTCACTAAGAGTATACGCTGCCATAGAATGAGTGCCCTAAGCATCTACGCTATCCTAATAGAGAATCCTATATGCTGTCATGAAATGAGCCTAACTCCTATATGCTGTTATGGAACCTAAATCCTATATGCTGTCATGAAATGAGCCTAAATCCTATACGTTGTCATGGAAGGGATGCCTAAACTATACGCTGTCATCCTTATGTTAAACGCTGTCCAAATGAAGCCTATACGCTGTCCTAAAACAAAGAGATGCAAAAGGGTATTGATTGCACTAATGTCTTGGGTTTAGGTGCAGTCATGACCATGTGTAAGGACGCAACAATAGGTTGATATTCTCGACATATCTATCTCAGTATAACAATGATATAGCAGCAGTCATGACATACGTTGATCATGGTGAAGACTAGACAGTGAACAACAGACTATGTATATGTATATGTATTACAACCTTGCCATAACTCTAAAGGTGTAATAGGTCTCGGAGATGTACAAGAGATCTTAGGCATACCTATGAATGGAGACAGATAGTCTCAAGAGGTATCATTCAGATCTAGTATGATGCAGTCTTGATGTACTTCCAAGAATAGTAACAACCTTAGCCTTGATACAATACGTCGTCTCACTCTACAGTAAGGCATAGGCACAAGATATGATCTTGGAGTTGAAGATCAGGATCTCAATGAAGGGTACATCAGTGGTGCAACACAGTGATGCATAGTGCAGCATGGTGCAACACAGTGATGATGGACATGGTGATGGTGCAGCATGGTGCAACACAATGATGCATAATGCAACATGGTGCAACATAGTGCACACTGACGGTGGTGCAGCACAATGATGCATAATGCAACATAGTGCACAGTGACGGTGGTGCAACACAGTGATGCATAGTGCAGCACAGTGATGATGGACATGGTGATGGTGCAGCGTAGTGCACAATGATGCATAGTGCAGCATGGTGCAGCACAATGATGATGGACATGGTGATGGTGCAACACAGTGATGATGGACATGGTGATGGTGCATCATGTTGTAGCACAGTAATGATGGACATGGTGATGGTGCAACATAGTGCACAGTGACGTTGGTGCAGCACAGTGATGCATGGTGCATCATGGTGCAACACAGTGATGATGGACATGGTATGATGGTGCAGCACAGTGATGCATAGTGCATCATGGTGCAACACAGTGATGATGGACATGGTATGATGGTGTAGCACAGTGATAGGTACAACAAGGTGATGGTGCAGATCAGCTACCTCATATGACATCTTCTTAGAGAAGATCTTTGCTCTTAATTTTGACAAGTCAAAATGTTGACTTCTGATGTATATGTACTCTCTCTCTCTGCTAAACTATTGAAGAACATATAAGAAGAATTGATCAAGGGTTTCCCCACATTGGGGTTTGTCCCTAGCTAGCGCCACATCTTGTGTCCTCTTGTCTTGGCTTGTCTTCTGCGATTTATGTTTATGTTCTATCCGCAGTTTACTTTAATGCTGATGTGATTGCTAATCTGGAAAAGATATTGAGCTAACTGTGAAAATTGATATAAATTGCTCTAAGCATAGAACATACCTAAACTTAACAATATCTAACTTGCATGAGGGCCATTTTCTTATTAGAGGATGATGTCCCATAGGCATTGTTACCCCTTGTTGAGATTTGTAGCTTGGGAGGTACTCCAATGTTAATTTTGAGTTAACATGTTCTTTGCTTAGGATAGTTACTTCAATGAACCATATTAGCCCAATTCACAATTTTATTGCAATCACATAAACCATTATTATGTTGACAGTAATTGAGGAAAGAACATAAACCATAAACGCAGAGGACAAGCCAAGACAAGAGAACACAAAATTGGCTCAAGCCAGGGAAAAACCCCAAGATGGGGAAACCCTTGATCGAATCTTCTTATTATTAAAATCAAATGTTCAACAGAGAGAGAGAAAGTACAATGATTTAGAGTCAGAATGACTTGCCAATATGAAGATCACAAAGGACGAATTATATTACTGTAGAAGATTGGTCTGGCTAGGGCAACTGCATATCACTGCTTTCTTGGTCCAAAATTACTTCTTTCTACTGTGGCCTTCCTAATCCTCCATGATGCTACCTCTCGCTGGGACTAGTAGCTGGTCTATGACCATATTAAGGCCATTGTTTACTTTATCTCTGAGGATCTGGGTTAGGGCTTTAGTGGCATGTTGCTTCAGCCCTTCTTCAATACTTGTAGACCTTCAAACAATGTGGCCTGCTTTCCAAACAAGGGCTCTGTACTTCATTGTTGTTCAGGCCTCCTTTTAGGTCTCCAAACCACCTCCAACAACCACCAGTTTACCAATATTTTATGTCTGTGGTTTGCTACAACACCTTGGCCTCCTGAGCAGATGATACTAGGCCTGCGACCTAGCTGTAAGAGAGTCTCCTAGCTGCGGTCTGCTTGCAGAGAGAAAAACCACGCAAAACTAACCTTAACCCATACACAAATATGCTCTTAACCATAGCATAGTTCTGCTCCTAAACTCGGACCTGTTGAGACAAAGCCCCAAAACCCTAACCAAATAGCGCCATTATGTTAAAATTGGCAACTAGGGCCAAACTCCATATGGTTCTTCTTATTTATGGCAGTTGATATTTTTCTTGGATTCCTCTCGTCGAGAGGTGTAGAATTGATCTAAAGATCATTCAATTCCGATATGTATTCATGAAGATATGAATTTATTTGTGTTATGTGACAATTCGTCAAGGTCGGCCAACAACCAAATTAACCCCATCTATACTCAACGTTTTACTATAAATAGAGGTGGCTTGCAAGTCATTTGTGACACACTCTCACACCTATTGTGATCTCTTCCTCTCCACTTGTTTGGGCTTTAGTGGAAGGAAGAGTCCCTAAGAGTATACGTTGACCTAGATCTAGATGCAGTCATGGGAGAGAAGGCTCTATGCTGCCCTAATGAAGATCAAACCACGCTGTCATGGAGAAGCCTAATGCAACCATGGAAGAAGCCTTAACGTCGCTGTCCTAAAAGGCTCCCATACGCAATCCTAAAGGAAGGGATCCATCCTTACCCTGGCCGCAGTAAGGAAGAGTCCTAAACACAGAGATCTGGCTACTGCCCTAACCCTAAACGTAGTCTCCTAGCCGCAACACTTAAGGTTTCCCTAGGCCGTAATCCACGAGGGTATATACGCAGCAAGAAGGGATACACAACAAAGAAAGCTACTTTAACGCAGGCAAGGAGGCACCCTTATCTTAACCCTAAAATCAATTTAACTACAACTATACCTTAGCCCTAATACGCTGTTCTGGGCCGCATTCATTAAGGGTTTGGATGCAGCAAGGGGAGGCCCTTAACAAGCCCTAACCGCAGTGCAAACAAGTGTTTTATGCTGTTGTTCTAAAGCCCTTATCACAGGTCCAGTAATGACACTAATCCGTTGTCCTAAGAAGACTAGCCGCAGGTCTAAAAGGGAGTTTTAGACTCAGTTTAGTAGCCCTATACACAGCAGTAAGGAGGCCTAGAAGAGGCCCTAATCTCAGGCTTGAAGAAGCCCTAATTCACTGCCTCAAATATTGCTATCATTGCAAAGGAAGCCTAGCAGTGACAGTGTTAAAGACTGCTGTTCTAAAGCATGGGTTAGGTACGTTTCGAGCAACTGTCTCTATATTAGAGGACTGAGGGAAAAGCTGTTTGTTTGGACTTGATGATGAGGTGCAACACAATGATGGGTGCAGGTTGATGATGAGGTGCAGCACAGTGATGGGTGCAACATGATGATGAGGTGCAACACAGTGATGGGTGCAGCTTGATGATGAGGTGCAGCACAGTGATGGGTGCAACATGATGATGAGGTGCAACACAGTGATGAGTGCAACATGATGATGAGGTGCAACTCAGTGATGGATGCAACATGGGTGCAACACACTGATGGGTGCAGCACAATGATGGGTACAGGATGGTGATGGAATCACCTGAGTTCAGATCTGCTACCTCATGTGTCATCTTCTTAAAGAAGATCTTTGCTCTTATTTTGACAAGTCAAAATGTTGACTTCTGTTGTATATGTACTATCTCTCTCTCTCTCTGCTGAACTATTGAAGAATATAAGAAGAATTGATCAAGGGTTTCCCCACATTGGGGTTTGTCCCTGGCTGGCGCCACATCTTGTGTCCTCTTGTCTTGGCTTGTTTTTTGCGATTTATGTTTATGTTCTATCTGCACTTTACTATCATGTTGATGTGATTGCTAATCTGAATGTTGTCATTGGGCTAATATGGAAAAATTGAAGTAAATTGCGCTAAGCATAGAACATACCTAAAATTAACACATTCACACTCAAATTCATCCTCCTTAGGCTTCGCTGCCTCAGAGATATACTTGCCAAGGTGCCCATGAGATTTTCGATGTATCAAATGAGATTGGAGAATGCCCTTATATATAATTAGACATGACGTTTTGTCCTTATGAAAGGGAAGCCGACCTTGACATTTGGAGGCAAATTCAAATTTCAAATTTTCAATTTTTCATGCCTTAATAAAATCATGACTTATAGAATTTCTTTTGAATAAATAAATATTTTTCCTTATCCAAATTTGGTGATCTATAGGTCGATTTTGGTCCTCTCAAAAAGAGGAATTCAATGCAATGATCATCTCCAACAAGTGAGCTGTCAAATAGTGGAATTTGGCCCTAGTTGCCAATTTTAACACTCCCTCTCAACTAGGGAGAATTCCACCTGCCAATCTATCTTGCCATTCGATCATCATGAATTATCCTATCGTCATGTACCATCTTCGTATCTCGTCTCATTTCTATGCTGTTGAACACTAATATGAATAATGAAGAAGAATCGATTGAGAGTGAGTTAGAAAACCTTACCACTCTACATTGACAAAAGTCAGTCCAGAGGTAGAACCTCAATCAGACTTGATCCCATATCAAGTTGTTGAACATCATGCATCCTAGACATTGGGATTACGACAGTACACAATGTGTCCATCAGTAGTGCTATGGTCCCAAACCACTTTTCCCAACTCATTGGCCAGATGAGAGGTACTTCCCATGTGTCCCAGACTACATGGGTAGGATGATGTAGGAACACTAGCAAGGAAAGAATATATCACATCCTGCTCACAACCACACGTAAGGAAAGGAGAAACCACATCCTACAAACACATGTCACAACCATACGTAGGGAAAGGATAAACCACATCCCACAAACGCATGTCACAACCATACATAGGGAAATGATAAACCACATCCTACAAATGCATGTCACAACCATACGTAGGGAAAGGATAAACCACATCCTACACGCATGCAAACCAAGAGTAGGGAAAGGATGAACCACGTCCTGCATGCATGCCAATCAGTAATCATAGGAAGGATCCGACATGTGGGGAAGGATGAACCACGTCCCACCGACATGTCCACAAGCAGATGCCTAAAGGCATCTATCACTGGGGTGTCCACAGGAGAAGGTGAACGACTCATCCTGTTGCCATATAGAAGGTGAACCACTCATCCTATGCATATCTCATCAATCGTAGGGGAAGGTGAACCACTCATCCTATGCATATCTCATCAATCTTAGGGGAAGGTGAACCACTTACCCTACACACATGTTATCAATCGTAGGGGAAGGTGAACCACTCACCCTACACACATGTCATCCGTTACAGGGGAAGGTGAACCACTCAACCTGTACATCGCGCACCTATAGGGGAAGGTGAACCACTCACCCTATGATTGCTCATAGCTCAATAAGTACCCCAAGCCTTCAGGAGCTCCCAGAGCTCAATGTTCCATCTTAACCAAAGATCCCTTCATATAGGGGATAGAGCCAGACTAATCAAGACTAGATCTAGGTGATGATATTGCTAATCGAATCGTCAATAGCTCCAGCCAGCAACATATATATTCATACATTAGCCATTTTTGACAGTGTTACTGCTCAAACTAGCAGGGGTCCTAGGAGGGGATCCTTGAAGGGCAACTACTAGGTCAAGGGCAACAATGGAGAGATAGACCACTGTCACCTCAGCTAAGGCTACCTACTCTTTACGAATTTTCACCGATGGAAGAAGACCTAGTATAATAAGGATCACGATAATGAGTGTATCAATGATAGGATGAAAGGTGATCCTAACAGACTATTCATAAGAGAGGCTCAAATATATGGCTTACTTGCTTAAGAAGCAAGGTGATAAGCTCTCTAGGAAGGGCTAAGAGGACACTTGAGCCTAGGTTTAGAGGATATGCCTTGACAAGGGGCTTCCTAGACTTAAGGATCCTTATGGAGAAATGGCTTAGATGTAATCCTTGTAGAATATGAGTTGCAAAGTTGTGGGACCACAAAGAAGCCAAGCGGACCCAAACTAGGTCAAGGGTATGGAGTTGATCACTCAAAGAGGGGCTTGACCTAATTGGGGAGGGGAAAGGGATCAATGAATGAATTTTCAATGAAAGGCAATGCAAGGATCCTAGTGAGGTTTCTAGTTGAAGGGAAACCATGGGCAAGAATTGGTCTTCGAGCTAGGGCTTGCGATATCTCAAGATCCCACTGTCTAAATCTCATGAAATTTGGAGGGCTTCTTGAAGATACACCAATGCAGTTGTGGACCAAAAATCTATGTATTTGGATGGTAAGATCGTGAAATAATTGATGCCCTAGGTGACCTAGAGGACTAGACCTAGAGAAGAGGAAGGGAGAATGAAAATAGGTTTAAGGTGATCACCATTGGGTGGACCAGTGCCTAATCCTTTGGGGAGATTGGAGTTAGGTAGAATTATGACTATAAACCTTTGAATATTCTAGGTCAAGGAGGACTCAAAGACAACTTCGCTTGGCACTAGGGCAACAATAAAAGCAACTTCAAAGACTTTATACTTCGTTTTGCAAGGTAAACGACTTGTCAAGATGAATTTCAGTAATGAAACATCCCTAGGAACATTCATTCATTATACATGTTCCATACATGAAGCATTCACTATCCATAAACAAAATTTCCACAACTTCGCATAAGAGATGCAACAAATAAGCTCTAGTATGGCGAAATTCTAGTAACAATGTATGTGACAAAATTAAAAAGAAAGAATATCATTAAAATGTACTTACATGTATAAGAATATATCCAACCATCCAAAAAAACTTGCCATTAAGAAGCTCCAAGACATATGAAAACTATCCAAACATCATAATTCATTCCATGCTCCAAAACTTCGTCCTCCAAGAAGGATAGCGAAAATCTCTAAAGAGATACTAGTTCCAAATCCAAGTGATGATGTTAAAATGAATCGTCATCACTTCTATTTATACACTTCTAATGAGTTTGATTTAGCTACGCGGGCTTACATTACCCCCTAAAATAAAATAATGTGCAAAACAACTAACTTTTGGTGACAAGCCCACAAAATTAGCTCATAAACAAAAGAATAAGCCTCTCAAGAGGTTGAATGATCAATAATACATGTTGCTGGGCCTTCTAAGAAGCCTGATGAAGTCCATTAGTTCCACAATGATGAATAGGACTCCCGAAAGTAGTGGATAAGGGGTTGGCCCCTTGTTCTCCAAATAATAAACTTGTGGTGCTCCCAATGGGCGAGAGGGCACACAAGTATCCTCATGGGCCTCCAAGTAGGTTGAAGATGCTTGTAGTAGACCATCTGTAAGGGCTCAGATGATGGTGTAAGTGATGCCACATCAACATACAAATCCTAGGTCATCTGCGAAGTGTATGGTACAACTGTGGGGCCGGTTGGGCATGGTGAACCAGGTGCATCTTCCTCGTCCAATAGGTGAATCTCGAGCAATCTTTGAACATCTCTGGGGATCCATGGAGTGTTGTCTACTGCTGTGGAGGTCCATCGCTCTCAACACACACCTTACATGTGCCCATGTAGCCCTCGGGAGGGTTAGAACCTCGTATAGGGAGACCAAACCCAAAATGGAAATCATCTGCAAACCTGCATAAGATCCAATGCGTCCCCTAGCCTTCCATTACAACAAGACATCAAAGGAAATCGAGTTAAAGAGCTTACAAACCATGGAAAACAGGTGAGCACTTCATAATGTCATGCCCTTCCATAGTGGGCTTTGGCATGTGCTAATGTCTCCAAGCTCCAAATGGGTTAACCAAGTATCCTATTAGGTGGCTTCTACCTTTAAAGAGGATAGTATGTCCAAGGTACATCCTTTAAAGGGTGGCGGCATGTGATAAAGAGATGAATGGAGTAGGGAATGAAAAGGGACAGCCCTGGGCCACATGCTAGGGTACTAGGGTAGCTAGAAAAAGGGAAGCCCACACTTGGGTATATAATGTATAGGAGGGAGCAATTGTGGTACATGAGGTGCTCCGACCTTGATTTTTCCACCCTTCTTTATATGCCTTTTAGTGTTTATGATTTTTCTTTGATTAATTGCTCGGGGCTCAAGGGATAAGAGCATGATGTGTAAGGAATAACAATGCATACCCCCTTTAAGGTAGGGTGGTTCATTGTCCACCAGGGGTTGGAACAATCATAGGTTCCTGAATGATAAAGGAGGCTCACCTAGGGCCTGTAGGAACCAGGGTGATGGGCATGGTAATGGAGTAGAGCTCATGTATTGGCTTTTGCCCATGTGCTAAATGTGTTTGTCCTGACCATCTTTTTCATTTTGTGGTACATTTTCTTGTTGAATGTGGCCAATGATGCTTTTACTTTTTCTTTTCAGCTGCATCAACCTTCGGGGCATCGTTCCAGGCCCGACCCAAGGTGTGGGCAAGGGGAAGGGGAAGGGGAAGGCTAACCTTATGTGGACCCAATGGAAGAATGTGGACCCAGGTGGGAGGAATGATGAATGGGGTTATAATGAGCGGAAGGGGAATGATATATGTGGATGAAGGAACAAGACCACGCAACCAAAATCAGGGTTTCCCATGAAGTAACTTCCCTAAAGCCCAAAGGTCAGTAAAAGAGATCCCATGGACTAGGGTCGAAGATTAACATCCAAAAGAGGTCTCGGGGACAAGAGCACAGACCTAGCCCACTCTTTCCGCCGAATCCCCACATTAATCCATGCCAAAAGTTTCCATGATAAGTAAACTACAATACTCAATTACCAAATGACAAGGCATACCTTCAAGTTTGGGAGGCCCACCTTAGAAAATACGACCATGACAGCCGGGTGAGGGACCACATGGCTGGTTCAGGTGGCGGAGAAATGGCACAACGAGCTAGTTGGTGGCTGCAAGGGGCTGCTAGTAGCCGACTAAGGACCATCTTCTAATTTTTTTTTTCTAGGGATATCACCCACAAAATGGTGGGTAACATCTGGCTCCAACTGGGACGTGATCTATTGAACAATGGGCGAAGCTACACGAACGGGAGGTCACGAGAATACCATAAATCTCTTGGTACACAACAAACCTGTTACCTGCACATAAATGAAAAACACGGGGCAACATGCTTTCGCGGCATCTCATGATCGCACATGCTTGGATTAGACCCATAAAATCAACTCATAAAAATAATCTTTCAAATGTAGTTTTAAATCTAATTGCAACTAATCTATCATGAGAGATATCATATGACATTAGTTCTAATGCGAAAACTAGTATGCAGTGCATCCTACCCTAACATGCATATGGTACAAAACTAATACTAAGTGTAATCATAAAGCCAGTGCAACCAACATATCATCAAATCAATATAAATATGCCAACCTATATGATTACTCATGTAGCAAATGCCAAAGCGAATGTGGACAAAATCATATGGATGATAAGGCTGATGGGAGGTAGGAAAATAGAATGCCCACACATGGATGATCATTGTTGAATTTCCACAACCTTAGGTCTAGGTTAGAGTCTTAAAATCACTGATGCTACCAAACCAAGAATCTCAACCATAAACTACTTTGCATAGCAGAAATATAAAGCAGTAAATCACACGCACAAATATACACAATTTTTAACAAATTGTACGATATGTACAACCCCCTTCTTTGTTATATTAAACCAAATCTGAAAATACAACAGTCTATGGTATACAAGATACAATGACAAGCATCACTGCAACTTCTATGTCATATCTTGTCCTGCCGGTCCTTCGCTCCTGTACTACTCACTAGCTGCCCCTTAGTCCTTCAAAGGACAACACATCAAGACTCCAGCGGGGATGCCACCTAACACCGCTGCAAGTCACTTTTGTAGCATGTACACGGGCTCATTCAATTTGCTCTCTGGGTAGGCCTAATTCTCGAGCTCAATCTGCCAGGCTAGCAGTCACCTTAGTCCATCAAGGTGCTGCACTTCAACACCAATCTTCACCCAACCTTCAGCTCCTCTTCGTCACTTCAACATAGCTCGTCTAAGGCTACTTTGGGCTATCAACACACTGCGCTCCACCAGACCAATGATGCCCAATACTTCATTGCAGAATATGCTCCTAATTGAAGTCTTCACGACACCCAAGTCAACTTCAATACACGGCTTCCAGAGGCTACAATATCTATCATCCAAAACTGGTCAAATCTTTGACCCAACACAAGGCAAACTCAGCTTTAGTTTTGATATATCTCTGCTGTCCCTGGTTAGGGCTCTTGCACGCTACAACAACCCTAAATACACCACCCAAACAACCTCCAATTCATTGCGGCCTAACCATGGGAGTATGCCCTCCTCACATGCTACTGTTCTGGGCATATACCACCCTTAAACAACCTTGCGTAGATGCCTTTCTGTGGTGGTATGGCATGCAACCTACCACAATTAACTTCCAGCTCCTACGACCCACTCAAAACAGGGTTTACTCACCACTTTGTTGCCATATCAGTCCCGTGTCTTACCTCTCCTATCTTAGCCTTCCTGCAGGTGTAAACAACCCTTCAAACAGTCACAAGAAACCTCCAGAACAACCTCTCTCCTTCGCTGAAGTGCCCTCGTTCCTATGGCCCAAACAGAGGTGTCAATCTTCCTAAGCCGAGTTTCTTATGCTTCCTTTCTGCCTTGCGTTGCCCAAGATGGATGAGGAATAAGTCCTCCACTTCACCTTTATATATACACATAAAGAGGGCTCCACAAATTCATTTGAAGAGACATGTCTCTTGGACCAAGCCTACATGACTTGACTGTCCATAATTAATTGTCAACTTCAAAAATTCATAACTTCATTTCTAGAGCTCTGATTTGAGTGATCTTTGGAGCATTGGAATTGGAACGCCAAGCTCTATCACCTCAAATTTTCTCATGCTCAAATTCTTCATGGTTTTGGCCCAAATACCGATGGGTGAAAAACCCCTACCTTGGGTTCCAAGCCCACAAGTGACCCTTGTGGTGCTTTGCCCTCCAAACCCTGAACCTTAGGGCTTGGAGTACTTCCCAAGCTACATAAATCAACACTCCCTCTTAGCGAGGGAGGTACTTCCAAGACTAGCAAGTATCTCGTCATCATCATCACTGCTCGCAACACTTGCCCAACTCTTGGCGCTCACAATCACAAAAATCCTTGTACGGTGAACTATGCCCTTCTCGGAAGTGTAGCTGTCACTGGAAGCACCCTGCTTCTTCTTCTTCTCCTGTATCGCTTTCCAATCTCTCCAGGATTCCTTCTTGGCAGTTGTAGGAGCACCTTTGCTCCCCACTGACCATGCGTTCTTCTTGGGCTACAAATAATTTTTCTTCCATTGAAGATTTTTTGTCCAAGTTTAAGACCCTTAGACTTCTCTTGGAAGGTGTTAAGGTTAAGAAAGAAGATACTAGCCTTATCTATTCCATTCTTACTAAGTTGGAACCAGCCTACTCTGTGTTTTTTTCCACCTTCCATTCTACTAGAGAAGCCTTTATTTCTCAAGGACAAGACTACAAGTCCCCCTCTTTTGATGCCTTTTGTGATTCTTTAATAAGAGAACAAGAAAAACTCTTACATCTTAGTCTTCTTAATCTTGGAAACTCTTCTAAGAAAGCCTTAGCTGCCCAACAACAACCAAATTCAAAGAATCCTAAGAAGCAGTATCTTAAAAAGAATGGTCCTAAACCAAACAAGGGTCCTAAGCAATTTCAGTCTCAAAATGAAAAATCAATTCAACAAAATGATAAGGCAAATAAAAGCAAAGGGAAGAAGACTGATAGACATTGCAACTTTTGTAATCGAGATGGCCACTTAGAATCCAAATGCTTTAAGAAGATGGAAGCCTTGGAAGCAGCAATGAAGAAGCATAACATCCATTTGGAGCATTCTTCAACTTCAACTTCATCTTCAGGAATAACACTTTCTACATGTGGTTGTCAAGCATCTCGGTTTGGTTATGCACTAAATGTATTTTCTTTTTCTCATTCTCATGAGTGGCTCATTGATTCTAGAGCTTCTTATCACATGGCCAAAAACAAAGCCATGTTTTCTTCTTTAAATGATTGTAACACCAAAAATATATATGTTGGTGATGATAGATCTCTTAGTGTTGTAGGGACTGGAACTATTCATCTAGACAATGGTCAATTTAATGATGTATTATGTATTCCAACCTTATCCTGCAACCTTCTATCTGTATATCAGATAACTCATTCAGGTGAAGGTAAAATCGTTGAATTTTCACCTCATGATGTTGTAATTAAGGACCTAAGAGATCCTAGATAGATTTTAGCTACTGGCATTACTGATGATTCTACAAGGTTGTATAAGTTTAACAACTTTGGGTCATCAACTCTTCCCTCGGTATTTGTTGCTCACTCTGAAACCGGATTCGTCCAAAACAGGCCACGTGTCCAAATCCCACGAATCCGACATGATTCGATGGGAATTCGAATCCAAAAATGGGACATAATGTGTCCTAACGGGACACGATCGAATCCCAGTCATGTCCCGTTAGGATACATCGTGTCCCGATTTTGGGATTCGAATCCCAAAAAAGTGAAACCTGCAGCATAAAAACAACGTTGTTCTTTTCATTATTTACCATTTCTCTCATTTGTTTTTGCAAATAGTGAGCTATGGGCATGGAGATAAGGGTTTGGAGTGTTCAGCAAGGAGATTCAAGCACCAGGTAAGTGCATTTCATCTCTATTTTTTTGCATTTCTATTACAATAGTTTGTATATGATTTTTTTTACAAATTTGTGCATGTTTTGTTTATTTTTTTTACAGTATTCATGGCTCAATCAAGGGCAACAGGTAGGGGGCAAAGGAAGGGGAAGAATGTCTCCATTGGAGATGCCCCTCCTTCCCCAATATCATTAGAGTCTGCTGCAAGTAATGTTCAGGGAAGACTTCCTCCTAAAGACAACATTGAGAAATATCCCTTGTGGAAATATGTCACAAGAGAGGATGGGACAAGCACCAAGGGGAAGGGAGGAGGCAATGTGCAATGGAGATGCAACTTTTGCCACAGTTCTTTCAAAAGCACATATTACTGTGTGAAAGGCCATTTGTTGGCTTTACCAGGTTGTGGAGTTGGAGCTTGTAAAACTGTTCCTTTACAAAAGAGGAAAGAAATGGAAAAAGAGTTCATTGTTGGTATGGCAAATGTGGCTGCAAAATCAAGAAAAACCAAGAATGAATTCCCCCTTCCATTTTTGAGGAAAGGCACCACCAAATTTCTATTTGAGAGTTCTATTGGGGGACAAGCAACAAAAAGAAAAACAATTTCACTTGGTCCAATGGACAAGATTTTTCAAAAAGAGAAACGGGAAGAGTTTGATTTCACCATTGCCTTCTTTTTCTATCAAAACTTCATATCATTTAATGTTACACGCTCACCTCTATTTATTGAGATGTGTCGAGCTCTAACTCACGGGTCTCCATCATGGTGTGTGCCTCCTGGTTCAGAGAAGTTTAGAACCACATTGTCGACGAAGGCAAAACAAGAGGTGCAAAAAATGCTTGAGCCTATTAAAGCATCATGGCCAACATCTGGGGTTAGCATTGTTTCTGATGGATAGACAGATCCAACACGACACCCACTCATCAACTTCATGGTGTCTTCCTTGAATGGTCCAATTTTCTTGAAAGTAGTGGATACACTTGGAGAATACAAGGATGCACAATTTATGGGTGAGTTATTTATTAAAGTTATTGAAGATGTAGGTGTTGATTCTTGTGTGCAAATCATTACAGATAATGCCTCTGTGTGCAACGCTGCTGGCATGATTGTGGAAGCTAAATATCCACAAGTGTTTTGGACACCTTGCATTGTCCATTCATTGAACTTAGCACTGAAATCCATTGCTTCTGATGTGCTTTGGATTGGTAACATTATTGAGGATGCACGACATATCCGTAACTTTGTGCAAAATCATACAAATGCTCTCACTATCTACAAGGAGTACAACAATCTACCATTGTTGAAGATTGCTGATACACGGTTTGCCTCTTCATTCATCACGTTGAAGAGGTTGAGGGAGGTCAAGACCGCTCTTGGGGCCATGGTTATTTCTGAGTTTTGGTCTTTTTGGAGAAAGACAGATCAAGTAGCCTCTAAAAGAGTGAAGGACACAGTGTTAGATGATGCTTGGTGGGAGAGGGTAGATCTAATTATTCAGATCATGGACCCTATCATTTCTTTGCTTCGATTTGCAGATACAAACAAACCCATCCTAGGAGAGGTTTATGAGGGATGGGATTCCATGATTGAGTCTGTGAGGAGCATTATTCTACAGAGTGAGTGCCCTGAGTATGAGACATCACCAGAGGCCTTCTGTGGTATTATACATGATATTCTTGTCAGTAGATGGGACAAGAATTGCACACCTTTACATTGTTTGGCTCACTCATTGAACCCAAAATACTACAGCCATGAGTGGTTGAATGGTGGACCTCCCCGCAGATTCCCTCCTCACATGGATGGTGAAATCTCACAGGGGAGGAAAGATGCATTCAGGCGGGTTTTCCAGGATAGAGCATTGCTTGATGAGGTGGAGGAAGCCTTTGCAGAGTTTTCCACTGGCACTGGTTGATTTGCAGGATATGATGTGATTAGAGATAGGGGGCTAAGAAGCCCTATTCTTGGTGGGCAAATCATGGGACAACAAGCCCTCCTCTTCAGTAGTTCGCCATGAGGCTCCTCTCTCAGGTGACTTCATCCTGTTGTTGCGAGAGGAATTGGAGCACATATGGGAATTTGTATAGTGTGAAGAAGAGCAGGCTTGAGTAGTCCAGGGCAGAGACAATGGTGTATGTGCACACCAACCTTCGTCTTATTTACAGGCAGAGGGAAGAGTGGTTGAGGGGAAAGACAAAGATGTGGGATGTCTTTCCTGATGATATGGGTCTGGACAACAGTGTTGAGTTGGCATTGGCCAACATGGATCTCAATGATCCAGTGCTAGAGCCTGTTAGATTTGATGACGGTGATATTTTAGAGGGGTCATCCTCCACACCAGCAGATGCAAAGGCGACTATGGATACAGGGGAGGAGGAGGATGCAGAGGAGAGCAGTGGTGACCATGATGATGAGGACATTGATGCTGATTCTGATGATGACTATGAGGATTGATGACTCATGAGTCATGGGCTACCTATTGCCTTGAGGCTTGTATACCTGTAGTTGTTTACTATTTTCTATTTCTATTTGCTATTGGCATTGCACTACCTATGTAACACATTTTGATTTAATGACTTAATGAGAAAACTACCACTGTCAGTGTCTTTATCTTACTATCTTGTAAGTTGTCTTTCATTTATGAATCATGATTTATGTGACATGTATTTGAATTTTGTATGTACATAATGTTACTAACTTACTTTGTAAACAATAAAACTAACATCTAGATGAAGATCTATGTTTGAAATCAATGAATTTGTATCATTAATGAGAATTTGTGTAAGAAATATCTAATTTTTAATATATATATATATATATATATATATATATTTAAATATATATATATATATATATATATATATATATATATTTAATAAAATAATATATAATGAATCCTACATGTCCTGTTCCGGGGGGTCAACGTGTTCGAATCCGACACTCGAATCCCCATATCCTACGAATCTCGAATCCCTGTGTCAGGTTACTTAGGTTGCTCATAATGATGAAGTGAACAAACTTTGGCATGAGCGATTTGGTCACTTAAACTATTGCTCCCTTCAAAATCAATGTAAAGAAAATATGGTGACAGGTCTTCCTATGGTATCTTGCAGAGATGGTGTTTGTTCCGGATGTGTACTCGAAATCGTGATAGTTTTGAAAAACGTGCTTCTTGGCACGCCTCAGCCCCTTTACAGCTTGTGCATAGTGATTTATGTGGTCCACTTCCAGTTGTTTCATTCTCTGGCTACAAGTATTTCTTAACTTTCATTAATGATTTCTCTAGACGCACTTGGGTATACTTCTTAAAACTCAAGAGTGAAGTATTTAACATGTTCTTGGCCTTTAAGGCCTTTGTTGAGAAATAATCTGGACATCAAATTCTTAAGCTAAGATCTGATAATGGCGGAGAATATGTTAACAACAAATTCATCAACTTTTGCACTGAGCATGGAATTCAAATGCAACATACTGTTCCATATACTCCACAACAAAATGGTGTCGCTGAAAGGAAGAATCGCACCTTAAAGGAAATGGCTAATTGTATGCTTCAATCTAAAGGACTTAGTCTTAATTTTTGGGCAAAAGCAATTAACTGTGCAAATTACATAGTAAATCGCACTCCTACTAAGGTTTTAAAGAATATCACTCCAGAAGAAGCATGGAGCTCAATTAAACCAGATGTAAGTCACTTTCATGTTTTTGGAAGTGAAGCATGGGCCCATATTCCAGATGAGAAACATAAAGCTTTAGAACCTAAGAGTGAAAAATGTATTTTTGTTGGATATTCTGAAGATGTCAAAGGATATAGACTTATTCCACTTAAGTCCAAAAATGTTATCATTAGAAGAGATGTAAAGTTTGCTGAAAATATATCGGCCTATGAGCCTAGTTCGGTGGATGTGCTGCCTCTCTCTATCCTTTCTACTTCTGAAAATATTTCTTCTTCAGATGATGACAATCCTCTGCCACCTTCTCAGGATCCTCCTTTAGCTCCTCAGCTTCCAAAATGGGTCCGTGCTACTCGGGATGCAGCAGGTGCTCTTGCAGGTGATCCTACAGATTAGTGACGTACATGTTCTCAGTTCGATAGAGCCTCTTCTTTACTGGCTCAAGCTTCAACGAATTATGATCCTGACACCTTTGCAGAAGCTTCAGGCCATCCAAATTGGGACACAGCTATGAATGAAGAATATCGTTCATTATTGGCAAATGATACATGGGATCTTGTTCCTCTTCCAAAGGGACGAAAACTTGTTAGATGCAAATGGGTTTACAGAATCAAGTATGGATCAAATGGAAAAGTTGATAAACATAAAGCTCGTCTTGTTGCTAAGGGTTTTTCACAAGTTGAAGGCATTGACTATACTGAAACCTTCTTCCCTGTTGCCAAAATGAACTCTATCCGCCTTGTTCTTTTCCTTGCTGCCTCTTTCAAATGGGAAGTCCATCAGATGAATGTTAAATCTGCCTTTTTGCATGGGGACTTGCATGAAGAAATCTATATGGAACAACCTACTGGCTTTATACAAACAGACTCCAGCCTTGTATGTCGGCTTAAGAAATCCCTTTATAGTCTCAAGCAAGCCCCTAGGGCTTGGTATGCCAAAATGGATAGCTTTCTTTTAGATATTGGCTTTTCTAGGTGTCATTCTGACAATACTGTCTACACCAAGAAAGTGGGTAAGTCTTTTATCATTCTTGTTCTTTATGTTGATGATCTTATCCTTACTGGTAGTGATTCCAACCTTATAAACCATGTGAAGTCCAGCCTTAAAAAGCAGTTTGAAATGACAGACTTAGGGAACTTGCATTATTTTCTTGGTCTTCAAGTCTTGCAATCCAAGGAAGGTATTTCCCTTTCCCAGTCCAAGTATGTCTGTGATCTTCTACGCCACTTTCACATGGAAGACTGTAAGCCAGCCCCTTCTCCCTTTCAGTCTGGAGCCAAACTTTCAGTCACTTGTACTTCCCCTGAAGTTGATGCTACCTTATACTGTCAGCTTGTAGGAAAACTTTTGTATCTGACCCATACCCGTCCCGACCTTTCCTTTGTTGTTGGCCTTATTGCTCGGTTTATGCAAAACTCACATGAAAGTCATTGGAAAGCAGCTAAAAGAATACTTCGTTATGTTCGAGGTACAGTTCAATTTGGGATTCATTACAGTGCAGAAGCATCTCCTCTATTGGTTGGTTTCACTGATTCCAATTGGGCTGGTGACCCTGATGATCGGAAGTCTACTGCAGGTTATGTCTTCACTCTTGGTTCTGGACCTATTACATGGGCTTGCAAGAAACAAAGTGCCATTTCTCTTTCTTTAGTAGAAGCAGAGTATCGTGGCGCTGTAGAAGCTAGTAAGGAAGCCCTGTGGCTTCGTCAGATCCTGTCAGAGTTTGGCTTTCAGCAGCAACATCCGACTACACTTTGGTGTGATAATCAAAGTGCCATTCAACTATGCAAAGATCTAGTCCAACATCAGCGCAACAAACACATTGAACTACACATGCACTTCATCAGAAAGCTCATTCATGACCATGTTCTTGAAGTGAAATATTGTTCAACTGATGATCAAGTTGCAAACATCTTTACAAAGGCTCTCATAGAGGCGAAGTTTACTAAACTTCGATTTATGGTTGGAGTTCAGGAAGTTGTCACTAAGGGGGGATAGGCTCTAATGCCTCCTTCCTTCTCCTATTGTGTCATATTTGTACATCCTTCAATCCTATCCCAAGTTGTTCTTAAGGGGGGATGTTAGGATATTCCGACACATAGGAAATAGTTAAGTATAACTTGGTCTAGTGTAGAGTTAGGTAAAGTGTGTTTCTTTACTATGTATATTTGTAACTTACAATCCGATGGTCACGATATGTTCTAGACATGAAGTGATTTGACGGTTCATTCTCTCCTCGGTATTACCGACACTTGATCCGTGGCTTAACACCCGATTGGTCCATGATCTCTATTTAAAGAGCATGGAGGGTCATTTGTAGGGTGACCGTTCATGAGAGAAGCTTATGTAAATTTTCATTCTTTTATTAATAAATTGCTTGAAGTGGCCGCGTTGGCTTAGGCCGTGGACTGTTTCCCTCTTTGAGGGTTTTAACCACGTCAAGAATACTGGTGTATTGATCTGTGATCTGTTTGTGAGCGGTGTCCTTTGGTGTTCTATCTGAGGAACTTACCTTGTAAATTCCTACAAGAAGTGAATGTAATTTCCTATCTTTCTCAAAACTGTAAGTGTTTTGGTTCCCATTATGTGTTACATCTGTTGTATTGCCAACGCCTTCTTAGCAGAATATGGCAGACGTCCATTGGCAAGACATCACACACAATTTCATCTTTATAACTTCCAATTTGAAATTCTACCTTACATTGATTAATAACCAAAACTTGATGACCCTTTTGTAACCAAGAGACCTTATAAGGTGTAGGATGTGGTGTCTTCTTTAAGTTTAAATTTTCTACCATTTCATCAGACTAGATTATCCATGCTACCACTATTAATCACAAGTTTGTAGCACTTACCTTTGGACTTACACATAGTTCTAAACAAACTCCTCCTTTGAGCTGGTTCTTTGGTCTCTTTTTCTGCTTGGATCAACACTCTTTTTAATAGCAAAGATTCACCTTCCTTAGGAGCATTTACAATTGCAACTTGATCTCTATCCTCCTCCTTTGCCTCTGTCACATGAGCACCTTGTTGGCTTGTTGATCTATGCTCAGGACATTCCCAAGACATGTGTCCTAATTGTCCACAATTGAAACATCTAGGTTGATAATCTCTTCCTTGACCTCTGCCTCTAGAAAATGATCTCCTCCCTCTAAAATCACTTTCTCTTGGTGTTTGACTACTAGAACTTCCTTCTTCTTCCTTTGGAGACTGAACTCCTTGTTTGCTGGTTTGTCCTTTATCCTTTACAGGACTTCTTCCTCTACTCCTCAGTTTTTGTTTCCGGGCAATCTTCTCTTCTGCTGTCAAAGTTGCCTGATATGCATCTTCCATAGTTTTCAAAGGCAACAAGCTAATTTCATCTTGAATTTCAAACCTTAAACCAGTAATGTACCTTGCAATTTTTTCA
The DNA here is from genome assembly GCA_031772625.1 of Pinus tabuliformis. Lineage (NCBI taxonomy): Eukaryota > Viridiplantae > Streptophyta > Pinopsida > Pinales > Pinaceae > Pinus > Pinus tabuliformis. The sequence continues at coordinate 1,247,816,507 of CM062811.1, forward strand.
TCATTCTCTTCTACATGTCCAACCCTAATGTTTAATTTGTAAAATTCCTCAGTGTATTCTTTAACAATCATATTCCTTTGTTTAAGGTTCTGCAATTGCTTAAAAATATTAATACGATAATCTCTAGGTAAAAATTTACCTTTAAGTTTCGCCACCATCCTGTCCCAATCTTTAATTTTGGCTTTCCCTTTCCTCTTTCGTTCAACTTGTACCTCGTCCCACCATAGGGCTGCATGTCCTTTAAGTCTAGTCACTGCATACTTGACTTGATTATCCTTGTCAACATCCTCATAATCAAAGTATTTATCTAATGCATGTATCCAATCCATTAACTCATCAACATTCAAGTTACCTTCATATAATGGTACTTCCATTTTTGGCCTGGTAGACATCTTGGTAAATGTCTTCAACATTTTTTCCTTTGGTGTCTTCTCTGCTTCTTCCTCACTAGAAGCCTCTTCTTCAACATCACTGACATCTCCCATGTCAGTTCCTCTTTTTTGTGCAACTTCCATGGCTGCCATCCTCTCATGAAGTCTCCGCAATTCTACTTGCAAAGCCACATTTGTTGCAGGCCTTCCCACTCGTGCTCCTTGAGCTGCTCTTCTTACCGGTCCTCTTCGATCTGCCATAACTATTGTTGCTGCTCTGATACCAAAAATGATGCAAGTTGCAACTGCCTGCAAATTCTAATCCACAAACTTAAAGAACCTACACAACAATTACACTCAAAACTCAAATATAATTTATTTAAGATCAAAATATTTACAATATAATATTGGCTTCATTATCATTGGGCCATTTACTCATACTCCACACTTCTCCCACACAGACATTTTACAGAGCATCAAAATGGTTGCTTGGAATATGCATCAAATCAACAAATATGCTGCCTGTACATTCATTTGCAATACTCCACCAAAACCAAAATAATATCATATCTTGAAAAATATATTACAGCAAGATAGTTTTTTCCTTCAATGAATCAAGAGAGGATTCATAATGGAAAGAATTAGCTTTCTCCTCCTCTTACACTCATACTTCCAATCCTTCTCTAGTTCTCCACATACTTACTAATTTATAAAAAACATTCTAAATTTAAAATAGGATCAAGATCCGTAATAAATGGATAAGACCCATTATTTTAATAACTAATTTGGAAAAATCAAAACTAAGACTACTTTTTAATTTTATTTTTTTCTCTCTCTAGCCTAATCCATAATATTCGATGATAATGGCTGGGGTCAGAACAAAGCTCTAATAAGAGCATGGCCAAATGTTGGGTGAGAAGCAAAGCCCTGATACCAAATGTGATAACCAAAGGTGGCTCATGAACTGATAATCCAAAATATTTGGAATATAAAGATACTCATTTGGATAAATAATAATATATGTAATAATGTATGAGAGAATGATATTATGATGAGAGTACAATAGGGCCCTGTATATATGTCTAGTGAGGGACCACATCAATGACCATTTTTTCTTGATTCTAGTCCATTTACAATTAAACGGTGATAAACTAGGTAGTTTGTTAGGCAACAAATACCAAAATAGTCTGAATGTATAATGAGAAGAAGCTCCACATCCTGAGAAATAGATATAAGAATGAAAGATAAGCCTCTTCGAGGGGCAACCTTTTTTTACAATAAAACAAATGTACAAGAATGAGATGAGATGCTTCTAAAACCAGGTCTCCTTCCTATATATATAGGAGAGAAAGGGTACAATTATAATTAAAGGGCCTAACTGACAACACTAATATGACAATAGAATCATTACTCACTATCTAAGGCTTTACATGGAGCTTTATGCTTAACATGGGCTTTGTCTAAGGCTTAACATAGTTGAAATTAAGTACAGATGTAAAATTAGTCTTGTTTTATTACCCGCTTCTTGATTAAATGAAAGAACTATTCATGTTACCGCTATCATCTTGTAATTTAAGTCACAATGTGAAACAATTTCAAACTTGGTTCTGTTCTTGCAATTAGCTTTTTTCTTCCCAACATTCATCCGGATAGTTAATCCAATATCTGTATTTGGTGGTCATATTTAAGCTTTTGAAGCTCCATTGGAATTTATATTCAACACATGCTTATTAGAATCTTATAAATTCATTCTTTTTTGGCAGAGCTTATCACATATCGGTGTATCACCAAATGCATCGATATACAATACTTTAATTCAGACTTTATGCTGTCATGGTCAAATCAAGTTGGCAAAAGAATTCTATCTGAAGATGCTTAGGAATGGGCATCGTCCTGATTCTAGAACTAGCTGCCAGATGCTGGAATACGTCCCAAAGCATTTCGTGCAAAACAGTAAAAAAAGTGGTGGTTGTATCAACTGAGATATTTTCATCAATTTCTGGGTTATTCAATTCCAACTGAGGCTGATTGTTTAGACTTGTAAAAATTAATCAGGTCAGTTATGCATGATTAATCACCTCAATTAAGCACAATGTACTTGACAATTGATTGCTTGAAACAATTGATACTCCAACATTGGCCCTTGAAAATTTCAAAAACCAACCTCTCATTCAGCGCTTGCATGTAAAGAACCAGAGAATATCAGTCCTGGAGGAGGCTCCAGCTACAAGGGTTTTAACTATTCCTAAACAGAGCAGTATTGTTGGAATTTTCTTAAGTCAGCTGCCAAGGTGAGAGATTGTTTGAAGCTGGGTAAAACAATTCTGAGGTAGGAAATGATCTTGGAATCTGGTTGTGTACTGATTCTAGTTAAGCTCTTCAAAACCTGGGGAATTATTTTGCTGCTTCTACCTTAGATATACTTCAGTAGGAATTTATAGATCTTATATTGAATTGTGATCTGTTTAAGAGAAATCAGCTATGTTACATATCTCATTTTCCTGTAGAAATGAAGTCTTGGAATGTACTCAAAGAGACATGCATTTGCTACTGTTCAGTATCAACTCAGGTTTGAGCGAATGGGGGAGTATTCATTTTGAATCTCTTATGTGAAAACAAAATCGCATTTGGACTGAATATGTCATGGAGATAAGTTTTGAGCGAAACCATCCAAAGAATCTACTATGATGCAGAGTTATGTGCCTTTCTAGTCGCATGTGCTCCATGTTCCAGAAACGTGCTGAGTATGGTGAGATCAACTGCCTTTTTGCAATGGAAATGAGGGAAATTTTAAATTGTATCATAGACATTACTGTTATTAAGATTTGACAAGCTACAATTGTCAAATGTCGTCTTCATGCTTAATTTAGACTATATAACTGACGCTTCTGTAGAGGGTGATGTGTACCGTCAACATTACCCTGTAGTGAGAAGGTATTACTTGGTGTATTTTTTGCATTTCCTGCATTCTTTTTCTCTATCTTCTCATTTTATGGCTTTTTACATGATTATTTTTATTCTTACACAGCTATATGGCAAGGCTTCTGATTCATCTTGAAATTAGTATTTCCATTTTTTTCATTGTTTTGAAGATTCGAATTTCACAGAAAGCGCTATGTCAGTTTTACTTATGTATAAATCCTAGTGGATCTATGCTTTTCGTATCACTAATAAATCATGGAGGTTGTTCTCATATGCATCTTTTTTATATTGTGATATAGATTTTGAATATGCTTTTGCCTAGCTATTTGGCCACCAAACTGTTGTGTTTTCTTCAAAAGTTGTACAGTTTTTGTCTCCCCTCTTTGAGTTTAGACCTCTTACTTATTGCCTTTCCCTCCTAACTTAGTCTTCACTATGTGCCCGATGGATTTTCTTTTCACTATCTGTTAGGTTTATTCCCCAATTATGTGTATAGGGATGATGTGTGTGTGGCAGTGTAGTATGTGGCATGCACAACTCCTCCATGAGCAGTAGCACGTTGTCCTTGGAGCCACAGCCCTTCCAAGTGCCAATTCCTTTTGCAAACATTGACCTAGGAATGCTCACTTTTCCATGTCTACATGCAATATAGATTCCTTTCCTTTTCATTTTCTTTATAATGATAGAAGTAGGAAAAGGAGAAAAAGAAAGCATCCCAAACAAAGTCAAGCAAAAAAAACTTGTTATGCTTCATATTATATGAGCTTCCACATTGTAAATTTCATCACATTGATGGAGATTAGCATTTGGTATCTTGGAGCATCGGGTCAACTTGAGGGATACATCTCCATAGAGCCCTTTTTCTTCTTGGCCTTAAATAAGTTGAAGGAGTTATTTGGTTGGGGGAGTCTCCTTTCACTTTGGTTGGATGATTATGCTTTCTGGTTTGGTGGCCTTCTCACATGTGCTTGCCTTGTTGATCACCCCTTGGTTGCATATTTGATGGTTATGAAACATGCTATCTCATATGTGGTTTTGGTATACTTGTTTATCTTGGATGTACTACATCTTGTTCATGGATAATGGTTCTAGTCCCTCAATGGTTTAGATGATGATGTTAGCAGGTAGATGTTTCATGATGTTGTTGGAGTTTCCTAGTGACTATTACCCACCACTTCGTGGGTGATATCCCTAGGAGTATTTTTTCTCCATGATGAGCCTCAACTAGCAGCCCCTTGCAGCCTCCTACTAGCTTGTTGTGCCATTTATCTGCCACCTGAGCCAGCCATGTGGTTCCTCACCCACTTGTATTGATCGTATGTTTGAAAGTGGGCCTCCCGAATCTAAAGGTATGTTTTGTCATTTGGTAATTGAATATTGGGTTTACTTATCATGGATACTTTTGGGTATGGATTGATGGGGGGATTTGGCTGAAAGAGTGGGCTTAGTTTGTGCTCTTGCCCCTTGATCTCTTTTGGATGTTACCCTTGGATCTTTAGCCCCGTGGAATCTCTTTTATTGACCATTTGGTTCTAGAGTGGTACTACTTGGGAAACCCCGACTTTGGGTGCATGGTCCCGCTCCTTTATCCACATATATTATTCCCTTTCTACTCACTATACCCCATTTATCATTTCTCCCACCTAGGTCCACTTTTCCATTCTAGTTCCACATAGGGCCAACCTCTCTATCCCCTTGCCCCCACCTTGGGTTAGGCCTGGAATGATGCCCTAGAGGTTGAAGTAGCTAAAAGAAAAAAGAAAAAAGCATAATTGGCCACATTTAACAAGAAATTGTACCACAAAATGCAAAAGATGTCCGGGACAAAATAATTAGCATGTGGGCAAAAGCCAATACATGAGCTCTACCCCAACCAATGGTCATCACCCTAGTTCCATAGGCCCTAGATGAGCCTCCTTTATCATTCAGGAACACATGATTGTCCCAACCCCTGGAGGGCAATGAACTGCCCTACCTTAAAGGGGTAATCACTGCTATATCTTACACATCATACTCTTGTCCTTGAGCCTCGAGCAATTAATTAAAGTAAATTCATAAAAGGCAAAAGGCATATAAAGAAGGGTGGAAAAATCAAGGTTGGGGCTCCTCATGTACTACTATTGCTCCCTCCTACACATTACATACCTAGTTGTGGGCTTCCCCTTATCTAGCTACCCCTATGCCCCAATATGTGGCCTAGGATTGCCCCTCTCATTCCCTACTCCATTCCACTTATTTATCACTTGCTACCCCCCTTAGAGGGATGTACCTTGGACATACTATCCCCTTTAAGGGCTGAAACCACCTAATAAGGTACTTGGTTAACCCCCTTTGGAGCTTGGAGACACTAGCACATGCCAAATCCCACTACAGAAGGGCATGCGATTATGAAGTGCCCACTTGGTTATCCATGAGTTGTAAACTCTTTTACTTGATTATTTTAATGACTGGTTGTACTAGAAGCCTAGGGGACATAGTGAATCTTATGCAGGATTACAGATGATTTCCATTTGGGTTTGGTCTCCCTATATGGGATCCCAACCCCCAGAGGCCTACATTGGCACATATAGGGTGTTTATAGAGAGCCATTGGCCTCCACAACAATAGACAACACTCCACGGGTCTTCATCGATGTTCAAAGACTACTAGCGATCCACCTTTGGGATGATGGTGATATGCTTGGTACATTATGCGCAACAAGCCCCCACAGGAGCCTCACACTCTTGGCAGGTGTCTTAGGACTTGTACGATGTCATGGTAGCATTCATTCCACCACTCAAACCCTTGCAGAGGATCTACAAGCATCTCCGATTCATATGGAGACCCATGGGGTCATTTATGTGCCCTTAGACCCATTGGGAGCACCACAGGTCTACTACTTGGAGAACAAGGGGCCACCCCCTTGTCCATCATATTCCGAGGAATTTATTCCTCAGTATGGCACTTCAGGACATTATTAGGCCTTTGGAGGGCCCCACGACATGTACATATTATTATTTGGCCCCTTGTGAGGCTTATTTTTACACTTGTGAGCTAGTTTGGTGGGCTTGTCACCAATAGGGGTTTTATTTGCACATTATTTTATCATTAGGGGCTAATGTAGGCCCATAGGCTAATTCAAACTCCTTAGGAGGCTATATATTGATGTTAGATACATTCATTTGGATCATCACTTGACTTGGGATCTCTCTAATCATAGAGAACTTCACATTTTTTCCTTGGAGGATATTTTTTGGAGATGGATGAATTTTGACATATGGATTTGGGCTATTTATCTTGTCTTGGAGCTTTGTCTTGTAAACGAAATTCTGGTTGGATATACTCTATAACGTTGTAAGTAAATTTTGATGTTATTATTCTTGTTGCTGCATAGTGCTAAAATTAGGGCTAGTTGCTGCATGATTGAAATGTGGAGTTAAGCGTGTTCTAGCTAATTTAATGTATGGGCCAATGTTATATGAATGAAATGTCATAGAGCTTATTTGTCTCGATAAGCTTGCATCGTTTCCTTTGAAGTATAAATGCTTGAAGGTCACTTTTTTTTTTTTTTTTCACTCAACATTGGATGCAATTGACTTTCTGGGCCTCCTTGATCAAGAAACCAAGTTCTTACTCATCATCATCCTTGAATCCATATCTCCAAGTGAATTAGGCATTGATCCCTAAAGAGGGTGGTTATCCCCTTCACCTTTTAGACCTTTTATCACTTTTTCCTAGGTCTAGCCCTCAAAGGTCACCTAGTGCATCAATTTCCCGGAAATTGACCCAAGGAAAAACTTTGATCTCCTACAGGCTACTACGCTGGTGGGTCCCCTCCCTCTCCTCCAAATTTGAGGCAATTCTAACGGTGGAATCTTCGGGAATCCCAAGCCCTAGCTCTAGGATCGAATTTTGCCTAGGCATCCCCAAGGCTAGACCTCAACAGGATCAATTCAACCTTTTGAAGTAAATATTCTTGTTTGGTCCTTTCCCTTCACCTTGTCCAGGATAGGAACATCATTGGTTGCTGCATTCCATCCCCAAACCTGGGCTGGGTCCACTTGGCCCCGTGTGGTCCCACTTCTCAATAAAGATTATTTGTCAAGGACCATTTGGGAATCCAAGTTTCCCAAGGATTATAGGGATTGAGAACCTCGTCTGTAAGTCTATTTCTTCTCCCTCAACCCTCTAATCCTCTCCCCTTACCCTTGTAAGACTAAGTCCCTTGCTTAAAGAGCAAGCGAGTTCCATTATTCACTCCATCCTCGGGAAAGGGTTTCTAGGGTCACCTTCCACCTATTCATTGACATATACTTTACAAGTGATCCTTACACTACCGGGACCCTTCCCATCTGTGAAAGTCCGTAAAGAGCAGGGAGACTTAGCTGTGGTGACAGTGGGCTAAGCCTCCACCGTTGCCCTGAACCTAGCAGCTGCCCTCTTAGGAACCCCTTTAGGTCCCCTGCTAGTTTGAGCGGTAACAATGACTATACATGGTGATGTTATATTATTTGTATTACTAAGAGGTGGTGTTCTACATGGTCCTCTTGCGTTAGATGTCTGGTGGGGACATAGTTGATGATTTGATGGCTAGTATTTTCTATTGTCCCCTCCTTATGATGCTGTTGTGGTTGGATGATGTGTGTTGTGCTAGTGCACTTTGCTTTGGTGGAATATCACCTAGGTAGAAATGTGTTTGATGATGTTAATACCCTTGTTGATGTACTTTTTCCTAAGTTTGAGTTAGGAAAGGGGGTATTAATGATTTGATGATGATCAAGATTTTTTGTAAAGTTCGATGAGGTATTAATTATGTTATAGTCCTTGGGTGGTGCACCCTAAGTTCGAATGTAGGTGGAGCTTTTATTGTGTTGTTATGATGGTGGGGTTTTGCTATGAGATATATCTTATGTGCATGGTTCAACACTTGTTGGAAGGCACCCCCCTTTGTTGGCACACATGTTCATGTTGATTTTATAGTTGGTGATTTTTGGGAGGTTGGACTATGGTTTTATTAGATCATTAACCTTTATGCACAGATGTTGAGGTTGATTTAATCATTTAGTGGCTAATTTAATCAATTTTATCCAAATTGGGGTTAGTTGCCTAAGCACCCTACTTCACCTAGCAGTTATCCACGTTTGGAGGGGTTATTTCAAGGAGACCCAAGGGTTCGGATGGAGTGCTCCTCTCTTGGGCATAGTGGTCAAGGTTTGCATGCATTATTTTATCAGTCTTAGAGAGGTTGCAACATTTATCTAGGGTGCAACTTCTTTGGTCAATTGGTCGTTTATATGAAATGAGCCATGGAGTAGTTTAAGTTATTGATGAATGTCACTGCCTTGGCACACTTCTCTAAGTTTCTTTCCTATTGTGCACACAATTTAGGGAAATTAGTTGAAGGTATCGAAAAACAACACATGGTTTGGCACATGTTTTGATGGAGGATAGCCACTTTGGCACTTCTTTCTAGAACACATTTCATATGGAGATTATTTTATTGATTATGGGTGGTTGAGGTAGTTACATGGCATAGTTTTCTAGGGTGCACTTGTTCTAGGTGCTCTCTCATCATTATTGCATGAGTATTTCAAATAAACTTGGCATCTTTTGACCTCTATTGGAGAGCGCCCTCACCCTTGACTTGGCACATATATTATTTTATTGGAGGTGGTTACGGAGTAGTTTTATTGGGGAGCATGTGGCATATTTGGAGGTCCACTCATGTATCACTACGCATGCTCTTGTTTGGTCTCCTTTCTATTTTCAGAGCGTTATCTTGGAGGGTGCACTTGTGGAGATATTCCAATTGTTATTTTGGGCTTTGACCACATAGCACCCCATCTAGTTGGCACTTTGCACATTCATCCATAAAGTTGGATGCGTTTGGATTCACACGTGTGTTGGTAGCATGCACCTTGTGGACCACTTGTTATTTTTGATGGTTTTTATGGAGCATTCTCCTGAGAGGATCACTTTATTGTTTTATGCTTCATGCGTCTTGGAGGGTGCATTCAGTGAGATCTTCTAGGTGGATCTTAGAGCGCATCCTCTTATGTGGAAGTTATTTTGTTATATTTTTGCATGCATGCATCTTGGAGGGAACATCCTATGTAGACCTTTAGCATGTTCACTTGGTTATTATGATTTATTTTGGTAGCATGCCCTCTCTTGGAGATTTTTGATGTAATTTCCTTCTTATTTTTGGATGAGAATGAGTCCTCTTGGAAAGGGTAATATCCAAATAGTTTGACATTGTCAATTGTTTAGAGAGGGGGGGGGGGGGGGGGGGGGCAGCGGGGGGAAGAGGATAGAGGTGAATCAGTATAAACAATTTTTAACTTCAAAAGCCTGTAAAAGCACATCAATATACAAAACACAACGATTTTTATGTGAAAACCATGTAATGGTTTTATTAATAGATATAAACCGTACGTTTAAATTTATCAACACCATTTGAAAGGAAGCACCAACTTCCTAGTTTATTAACACTAACTAAAATGAAGCACTAACTCCCTAGTTTATGAACACCGTCCGAAAGGAAGCACCAATTACCTGGTTTATCAACACTAACTAAAATGAAGCACTAACTCCCTAGTTTATCAACATCAACTAAAAGGAAGCACCAACTCCTTGATTTATCAACAACAAAGCTTGTACACCAGTTAATATTAGTCGAAGAAAGTTTGCCTTCCTGGTAGCTGCTCCTCTGTCCTTCACACAAACACTCAATTTCCAAAACACAACTTTCTTAGCAACAAAAGTTCCCTCAACAAATGATCATTGAACTCGACCTCCTTATCAGCAAAGCCTAGCCTCAATGGCCCCAAACCATAATGGAATTTGGACTTTAATGCACCTAAACTCGACCCTCAAGTAATCAAAACTTAGCTTCTAAAACTCTGCCTCCTCCACAAGCTTCGACCTCCTCAATAGTGTTGAAAATTGGACCAACTATGGTCCAGATTTCACCTTCAAATCATTTGTAAACCTTGGGAAAAAGTCACATTGGTAAGTTTAACAAGTCGGCTTCATGTCCCTTCAAGTTGGCCCCATAAGTGATAATTGGTCCTCTTAGCACATGTATAAATAGACCTTTGTTGGAGGTCATTTTGGCATCCATCCATCACGTCTTCTCCTTTTAAATTTGCAGATCGGATTCACACGTGCGAGGAAGGAAGAAGGACGATTTTTGTTTTAACCGAAGTTGACTTTCTGTTCTGATTTGGGACTGTGTTGACCAACGTTGACTCTATTTGACTTGGGCTGATTTAACTTGGTTTGATCGAATTTCTTTTTGTTTTGGGAGGCTGCATTGACTGAGGCTTTGACCAAGATTTTATGGGCATGTTGATTGAGGTTGACTAGGGTTTGATCACAAGTCTACCCTGAGATTTTCTTTCTCCTTTGGCCAAAATTTCACTACCGTTTTCACTTGGTTTGATTGAGGAAGGAAGGCCAAATTGATTGCTGGTTTGGCTGAAGTTTTTTGAGTAGCTGGATCATTGACTTTGATTGGTTAGGGCAGTTTGTTGACCAACGTTGACTGTTCTTTCACAAGGTCGAAAATCGCACACTGGTACCTTTGACTAGATTTGACTTCTCTCTTTGTCGACTTATATTGGATTGGTTGATTTGATAGGTTTAAGGCTTTGACCTTGAATGAATGTTGCATGTACTATTTGGACTATGTATCTCATACTAAACATTGATTGACTAATAGAAGAAGAATTGATCAAAGGGTTTTCCCCCTTGTGGGGTTTTTCCTTGGTCTTTGACCAAATATCCATGTCCCATTGTGCTTGGCTATCTTCTATTGTGCATTTATTGGTTACTGTTCTATCTGTAATTTCTTAACTGTTAGTGGGGTGTGTTACTGCTCAAACTAGCGGGGGTCTTAGGAGGGGATCCTATGGATCCACTACTAGGTCAAGTGTCAACAATGGAGCAATAGCCCACTGTCCTCTCAGCTATAGCTCCCTTCTCTTTACAGACTTTCATCGTTGGGAGGAGACTTGATATAAGAAGAATCTCAAAGATGAATAGACCAATGAATGGGTGGAGGGTGATTCCTAGAGCCTATTCACAAGAGAGACTCAATTAAATGGTTTACTTGCTTAAGAAGCAAGGTGATGGGCTCTCTAGGGAGGGATAAGAGGATACTTAAGCCTAGGTTTGGACAATATCCCTTGACAAGAGGTGTCCTAGGCCTAAGTATCCTTAAGGAGAAGTGGCTTCTATGTGATCCTTGTAGAATTTTAGTTTCGAGGTTGTGGGACCACAAAGAACCCAAGTGGACCCAAACTAGGTCAAGGGTGTGGGGTTGATCAACAAAAGAGGGGCTTGACCTGGTTAGAGAAGAGAATCAGATCAAATGACTAATTTTCCTTTGAAATTTAAATGCAATGATCCAAATGAGGACACTAACCTAAATCAACCTAGGGAGAGAAATGATCCTCAAGCTAGGGCTTGCGATATCTCGGGATTTCGCCGTCAGATTGTGCTCAAACTTGGAAGACCCCTTTAAGAATACCCCAACACAGTTGTGGATCAATTTTCAAGGTGTTTGGATGGCTACAAAATATTTCGCTTGATGCCCTAGGTGACCTATGACCACCAAAGGGATGCCAGGATCAATGCCTTGCTTCTTGGGCTTAATGGAGTCAAGATACAGCGAGATCGAGGATTTTCATACGCTAATGAGCCCTAGATGACTTTCACTATCCTTTCAAGGTGCAACGACAAGGTCATTAGGGTTTTATACTTCAAATTTGCAAAGGAGATGGAGTTTCAGGGTCTTTCAACCTATGAGGTGCTTTTAGGAACATTCACCCACTCCCTCAAAGAGCAACGCATGCATTAAATCACTTATTCAAGGTTTCCAGAAGAATTTCACATTACTTGAACCCATACAAGAATATTGATAACAACACCATGCATTAGACAAGTAAGATAACAAGAATAGCATTAAAATTTCACTTACATGAGAGAGTATATCCATTCATCAACTTCGCATTAGAAAGAATCTCCAAAGACAACAACGAAAATCCAAACATCATAGTGCATCAAGAAACTCCAAAAAAGTCGTCCCAGAAACAAGTGCAAAAATCTCTCGAGATACTAATCCAATCCAGGTGATTTATACAATCTATAGGGGATTCGATTTGCGTAATTGGCCTAATTTAACCCCAAACAATCAAATAATATACAATAATGACATGACTTGGTGACAAGCCCACCAAGATAGCTCAATAATACAAAGAAAAATTCTCTCAAGAGGGAAAAATAATGAACATTATGAGTCGTTGGGCCATTGAGAAGGCCTAGTGGAGTCCAAAGCGTGCCAAGGTGAGAGAATATACTCAAAGCATAGTGAATAAGGGGTTGGCCCCTATTGGAAAAAGTAACTATGTTCGGTCTTCAATAATGTACTTGAGTCATTATGTAATGCACTTGCCAAAAGAATAAAGAATTTTTTTTTGTTATTGTAACAATGACTTATTAAAGCATGGGTTTCATGCTTTGGTCATTATTATATTGGTCAAAGTCCCCATTGTGGACTCCTAGGATTAATATTGAGTTTATAGAGTCATTGTATATTCGAAGAGACCCTTCTTGGGCTTTCGGATCATGTAAAAAGGTTTTGTATCAAGTCAAATATGAATTATGTGTCCTCCACATCATGTTGGCCTAAGGAAGATCAAGTCGGCCTAAGGACCCTCATTCGACCCACAAAAAGCCTATATATTGAAGGAGGTCGAAGTCATTTAGTGCACTCACTCTCAAGCAAGTTCGATATCTCAAGAAGAGTTGGTGAAGTGCGAAGTCTGTTGCCGGGAGGATAAAAGAAGTGCGAGTTTGGGGGAGTCTCTAGAGAAGAGGAAAATCGAACTTTTGGTGCCTCTCTCTCTGTTTCGTGGTCTGAGTTGGGAGATCAAAGTCTCCTAAGATTTCGCTGTTGTCGTAAGTTGCATGTTGTTGGAAACTGCTGCCTAAAAGAAGTTGTTGGAAGGGGTCGAAGATCTTGGAGGCTAACATGGTGTGGAAGGAAAGTTTGGTCTTGGTCTAGGGTAAAGAGTCTCAAAGAATACTATTGAAAGGAAGAATTATCTTGATTGGGTTTTCCCCTCAAGGGGGTTTTTGCCCTGGCATGTGCCTATATCTTGTGTCTTTTGTTTTGTGATCTTCATGTATGTATAATTGCTTGATGAAAAATAAGATAATAAAGAAGTAAAAGAAGCCAACACACTCACAAATAGTTATCAAGAAAGGAGAATCAAACCCTAATATAATATCCTTGATTTTCCAACATGGTATCAGAGCTAAGGTCAAGAGAAGTCGAAGATCACTTTGTTGGCATGGATTCTCCCTCTATGGTGAACTACATAAGTTTGGGTTTCAACTCTGCTGGAAGATGGATCAAGAAGATCATCTACTACCTATTCAACAAAGTCAAGAGTCATGGATTCTTGGCTGCCCTTACAGGATCTCTTACTGATGACAATGCATGGATCATTGATAGTGGAGCATCGAGACACATGACAGGTGAAAGTAGGCAACTACACACACTATCAAAGGAGTCATCCTCTCATGCAGTGGAATTGGGTGACAACAAAAGCTATGCTATTAGAGGCCTGGGATCTACATCATTAAAGCTGGACAATGGATCAAAGCTGCATCTCAACAACATTCTCTATGTTCCAGGTTTGAAAAAGAATTTACTTTCTATTTCTTGTTTAGAAGATAAAGGGGAAAGAATTGCTTTTGTTGATGGAAAAGTATTGGTTTAGGGAAAGAACTCTAGTATTGACAAAGCTAGGGTTATTGGAGTTCGTGAAGGAAGTCTTTATCGGGTTATCACTCCATCTCCTCAAGCTTTGGTTCATATGGAAATAAGTCCCATTGAACTATGGCATCGAAGGTATGGCCATCTTCATTATAGAGTCATCCCTACACTTAGTCAATTGGTTCATGGTATTCCTGATATGAAGTTAGACCATGAAGGTGTGTGCAAAGGATGTTCTTTGGGGAAGCATACTAGAAAGCCATTTCATCATAGTGAATCTAGATCTAAAGAAATATTAGATCTCATCCATTCCGATGTGTGCGGGCCCATGTTTGATAAGACACTTGGAGGTCATCTCTACTATGTAACATTCATTGATGACCATTCAAGGAAGACATGGCTCTACCTACTCAAAACTAAAGATGAAGTATTTGATAAGTTCAAGGAGTTTAGGGTTGAGGTAGAAACCCTAACCGAAAAGAAGATAAAGACTCTAAGGTCTGACAATGGTGGGGAATACACCTCTAAAGAGCTTATTGCATATTGTAAGGATGCAGGTATTAAGAGGGAGCTCATTGTTCCCTACTATCCCGAACAAAATGGATTGGCCGAAAGGAAGAATAGGTCAATCGAAGAAGGCATTCGAACTATGCTCCTTGATCAAGATCTATCGAAGTTCTTATGGGGTGAAGCAGCGATGACTATTGTGTATGTTCAAAATAGAAGTCCTCATAAGAGTCTTGAGAATACTACACCCGAAGAAGTATTCATAGGAAAGAAGCTGAGTGTGGATCATTTCTGCATATTTGGAAGTCCAGCGTGTCTCCATGTTCTAAAAGACAAGCGGAAGAGGTTGGACTCAACAAGCATCAAGGGAATATTCGTTGGTTATAGTCTTTCCCCAAAATCATATAGAATATACATAAAGGAGAGATGATATATTGAAGTAAGCAGGGATGTCATATTTGATGAGAATCAAGCTTACAAGAAATCAAAGGATATTCCTATTGATTCTGATGACGAAGAAGTTCCCGTATTTGAAGAAGATGAAGTTCATGAGAACTCTATTGCAAATGATGAAGAAGGACCAAGTGATCCTATTCAATCGGTGGTTGTCCCAACCACAAGGAAGAGGCCAAATTGGTTGAAAGCTACATTAGAAGATGCTGAAGGACATGAAGCTGCGAAAGGGTCCTCCAGGGAAAGTAAGAAACCAAAAAGGTATTCTAGTTATGCTGCATATATGACAAAATTGATTGAAGCCGAACCATCTACATTCAAGGAAGCTGAGCATGAAGAGGTTTGGAAGAAAGCTATGCAGGAAGAATATCAATCCATCATGAAGAATGGGGTTTGGGAAATCATTCCTAGACCTAGTGACAAATTGGTTGTCACATCGAAGTGGATCTATAAGATCAAACATGCTATTGATGGAAGTATAGACAAGTACAAAGCAAGGTTCGTTGCAAGGGGTTTCTCTCAAAAGGAAGGCATTGACTATGAAGAAACATTTGCACCTACTGCAAGGTACACTTCCATTAGATCGTTGGTTTCACTGGCCACTACAATGGGGTGGAATATCCATCAAATGGATGTTAAGACTGCATTTCTGAATGGGATCATTGATGAGGAAGTGTACATTGAGCAACCTGAAAAATTTGAAGTGAATATTAGGGATTCTCATGTCTGCAAACTCAAGAAGGTTCTATATGGCTTGAAGCAATCACCAAGGGCATGGTATGCAAGAATGGATGCATATCTTCTCAGAATTGGGTTCGTGAAGAGTACTGCTGATCCAAATCTATATATCAAGGTCGTGCATAATGAGCCAACCATTATTCTACTATATGTGGATGATCTATTCATCACCAGTGTAGAACGAAGAATTCAAGAATGCAAGAAGTTTTAATCTAGGTTGTCATTGATGTCAATCATGGCAATGGCCGGGATGACAAATATTATTGAAGATGCTAGAGGATGACTACAACTCTTGTTTAAGTTGTCAAGACACAAATGAAGTGTCAATCATGTATCTTGATGATCACAATGAAAGACTACCATATCACTGTACTTGATGAAAGTCTAGAAGACATGCACTGGATGATTGGACTATGATGGCATGTCTATGATAAAAGACTACATGATGACTTATGTGGACCACACTTAATGATTTGATGACAAACCTCCAATGATGTGAAGTTTGATGTCCTTACCTCTGGTGATCCTAATAATGAAGGCTACATAATGATGGTGACCCTATGTTGAAGAAGATAAGGTGATGAAGAAGGCAATCAAGGACATGATGATGGTGACTCTATGTTGAAGAAGGCAAGTACATGATTATGAAGACAATCAATGAAGAAATCAAACCATGAAGAAGCCCAACACTCAGGCATTCTGCCCTACCTCCATTTCTGCACTAATAAATAATCAATGAAATTTAAAAAATATTTTTTGCTACCTTAGAGGCAAAATTCCTTTATAACATCTACACCATCTTGAAGAGCATAATTTTTCCTTTTCAACAAGCTATTACTCAGTTCGAAACTCCAAGCGGTTTAAAAGTTATTGATTTTACAAGTTAATGGTGTAATTCTGGTCAGTGAGCCGACCTTATCCATCAAGGACATGTCGGCCTCATTTAGGGACACATCCATTTGTTTCTACACCTAAAGAAGGGTATATATATATATATGCACAAGAAGCTCAACATTTTCATCAACTCTTGCAATTTCGGACTGTGGAAAAGAACAAGGACGAAAAGTTCACATCTTGTGAACTTGCACCAAGGTTAAGGGCAGTACGAGGAGAAAAGAATATTGCATGTCGAAGCTTACCCACAATAGAGATTGCAGACTTCTGGTTAAAAACTCTATAGCAACAAGAGTGCGGTTTAGGGCTGAGTTGTAGCAAAAATTTGCGGGCTTGTGACAACGTTTATTTGCGGGCTTGTGACAACGTTTATTTGCGAGCTTGTGACAATGTTTATTGTGGACTAGTGACAATGATATCTGAAGGGTTGTGATAGCATTATTGGAGACTTGTTACAGTGCTGATTGGAGGCTAGTAACAGCAGCATAAGTGCGAGCTAGTGTGATGAAAATCCTTGACAATGCTACCTTAACAAGACTGCGGACAAGTGCCCTTGACTGCGTTTTTGCTGGACAATGCTACCTTGGCTTGGGTGTCCTCTTCTGCTGTTCTATTCATTGAATTGTGGGAATAATAAGGACAACAAGGATTGTGGGCTACAACAGAGTTGAATTGGCAAGGTGACCTCATGGATAAAAGGGATACCTCATGTATATCTCTTGTATAAGCAAGTGGCCTACTCACACTTGGAAGAAGTTCTTTGGAGGATGGTTATCTTTGAGCCTTGTGACTAAGAGTTTATTGAAATAGCCTATTTGAAACTTGAAGACATCTTGGAATTGTCCCTTGAATAATTCTCAAGCACACTTGATCACCTTAGAAGCAGATATGAAGACTCTGACCTTGGAGAAGGACACTTAAATAATTGTTTAGTGCAGAACTTGGTGTAGTTCATTGAAGTCACATTGAAGTGTTGTATTGAAGATTATAATGCAGTGTTGATGTCATGATGAGGTAACTTGAAGAGATTGGTTGGGTATTATGAAGAACAACGGTGACACTTTTGTACGACAAGGTTGTCATTGATGATGTGACGATTAAGTGAAGGGATAGCTGAAGATTAATAGGGCTTGGTGAAGAAGTTTTTGGGAGCTGTGAAGTACAACCAAACATACCTTGACAAAGTGAAGCTATAGGGTTAGAGCCCTTGGGGTTGATGCCTCAGAATTGACAAGGTTAGTGCCTTGGAAAGTCCAAGTTGGTGCTTGGTAAATATAAGCTTGGTGTCCTTGGAGTTGGTGCTCCTAAACTCAAGGTTGGTGCCTTGGATAAGACAGGGTTGGAGCCCTAGAGGACCGGAGTCCTCAAGAACCCAGATCGGAGTCTGTACCAGAGAAAGGGTTGGTGCCTTAGGGGTTGGAGTCTCTAAACGCAAGGTCGGTGCCTCACAGGTCGGAGCCTCACAAAAGTCCAAGTTGGTGCTTGGAAATAGGTTGGAGCCTGGGAGATTGAAAGTCAATGTCTTCATCTAGGGTTGGAGCCCTATATACATTGTACTTGATTTATTGTGAAAAAGAAATTAATAAAAGCATTTATTCTTATACTTCATTTTGTGTTCTAAATATAAATGATCTAATTGGTAAAAGTAACAATTGAAAATAAATAATGATTCACCCTCCTCTCAGTATTTCCAACAATTGGTATCGGAGCCAGTACCTTCACTGAAAGCCTAACAGCTTGAAGGTTAATCATTAGAACACAAATGGCGAAGCCAAGAAAAAGAGTCTCCAATCCTCCTAAAGGTGTGTCTCCCTCAGCCACCGAAATTGAAGTCAATCAATTTGTGAAGGCTCCATTGCTCAATGGAAACTTTGATATATGGGAGGCAAGAATGAGGAATTTCTTAAAGACTCAAGGCATTGAAGTATGGAAATTGGTGATCGCTGATAGCATGATGGATGGAGAATCCAAGGAACATAATACAAGAGCAATGGAAGAAATCTTGAATGGGCTACCTGATTCTATGAAGGCCAATTTTGAAAAATGTTTGTCAGCAAAAGGCATATGGGATAAACTTCATGATCTTCACTCAAAAGGAGTGTTTACAATGATCTCTAGTCAAGAAAATGATGGAAAACAAGAAGGAAATCCAGAGCCCATCAAGGAAGCTAAAGATAAGAGTGATAACATCACGGCTAAAGAAGACCTAGAAGATGAAGAGAAAGCTAAAGATAAGAGTGATAACATCACGACTAAAGAAGACCTAGAAGATGAAGAGAAAGCTGAAGATAAGAGTGATAACATCAAGGCTAAAGAAGACCTAGAAGATGAAGAGAATGAAGAAGATTTTGAAGAAGATCTCCTCACTAAACTTATGGTTGCCATAGAAGAGATTAACAATTTGAAAAACGAAAATGAGGAACTTAAGAAGAAAGCGCAAGTTGGTGACCAGGACAAGACAAGGAAGGAAGTTGACCTTGTCAAGCTTCAAGTACAAGAAAGAGATGAGGAGCTCGCCAAGATTAAGGAAGAATTTCATCAAAACAAGAGAAAGCATCATGAAGAAGTCATATCCATGACAAATCAATTGGATAAGGCAAAGAAACGAGAAGATACCTTGTCAAGCCACCTTGAACAAAGGCACAAGAGCTTGAACAAACTTGAAGCAAAGATTGGTCAATATAAGGAAGAGGTCTCCTCCCTTAGATCTCAACTAGAAGAAGCAAGGAAACAAGCACAAGGAGCTAAGAAGGAAATGGAAGCTTTGGCATTCATAGAAGGACAAGTTGATGAAGCATAAAAAGAAAGAAATGCTATGACATGTCAACTAAAAGAAAAAGATGAAGAGATTTTCCTACTAAAATCAAATGTCATCTCTCTAAAAATCGAAACACATGAAGTAACAAGGATGATGGAAGAAATGAAGACGCAACTAGTTATGAAAGATAAAGATTGTGAAAAGTTGAAACGAGAAATTGTCTTTCTTAAAAAGGAAGTTGACTTGCTAAATAAGAACTTGAAAAGCTCTCAAACCCTAGATGACATCCTAAGTCATCAAAGGTATCCCCTTGATAAACTAGGTCTTGGCTATGCAGGTTAATCCTCAAGCAAGAATGATAATGCTTCAATCAACAAGGATGTGAAGAACCTTGGAAGAAATGTTGATGCTCCTAGCAAAGGCAAGAGTCAAGTTGACATTGGAAGATTCCTACTCCCAGAAGAAATACAGATGGTGTCAAGGATGCAAGAAGCAATGGTTATCATCAAAGGATCCAAGGCAAAAAGACTTTAGAAGTACATCAAGGAAACCTTCTTCTCCCAGGTACCAAAGTATATTTCTTGGTTATTGCTATTCTTGTACAAACTTCGGGCATATAACAAAGATAAATATAATGGTCCCCGTCAATCTCTGAGAATCTATTTTGCAAGAAGTCATGAATTCTTATTCATGAACAACACAGAGTGCTTCAAGTGTCATAACATTGGACATATGTCACGTGATTGTAACTTGACTTGGGCCCCTATACAAGGAAGAACCATGCTGGAGAAGAAAGTTATACAAGTATGGAGAAGGAAGCAAATTGAATCTAGAAGTCCCTTGAACACTCTAGCTAACAACACATGTCCTTGGGGGAATTTTGAGGTCTAAAATGGCCCTCCTAAGAACAATGTACAACCAAAATAAACTTTATAAGAATCAATAAGATTCAATATGATGATGTCAACCATGGGGGATGATTCACCATTTTTGGAGTAAAAAAGTAAAAAGATTTAAAAATAATAAAATAGTAAAACTATTTTTTCAACTCGTATTTTCAACTTGTCTCCCTCAGGTTTTACTCAAATTTTGAGCGGGAGTACTCGTTGGATGCAAAGTTTAATTACTCATCCAAAGAGTACCCATGTTGCATACTTTCGATGAACTCTGCTACACGAAAAATGAGAAATACATAAAAAGCAGGGTGGATCGAAGTATGCAACATGGGTACTCCTTGGATGAGGAATCAAATTATGCATCCAATGAGTGTTTCCACTCGAAATTTGAGTAAACCTATAGGGAAATAAGTTGAAAATACGAGTTGAAAAATAGTTTTTTATTTTTTCCCTCTAAAATTTCATGATGTAATCTAATATTATTTTATTATTTCCACTATTATTTTATAATTTCCTTAGGAGGTCCATTTTAGATCTCAAAACTCCCCTAATTTGTTGACTTGATGAAGTCATCCTTGATATTCCAAGTATTTGATGGGGAGACTCTGCCAAAAGGAAGACCATGCATATAGTTAGGGGGAGCTTATGATGATTAAGCATTCTTGCAGAAGCTATCCGTGAATGGGCCCTATGAAATCCTTGATGAGCCACATGGACAATCATCCTTTGATAGATCGTCTCTCGGGAGCATTTCCATTGAAGAACATGATCCCTTATTCATCCATGAACTACTATTGAAGATCTCTTCCACTTGATCACTAAGCAAGTAATATTTCATGAGTTAGAGGAGGTTGTGCAGACAGGGGGAGTTGGTTCATCACATGAAGGAATTTAAGCACATCTATCATGGACCACATTGCCAGAAATAAGAGAACCATGACAGGGGGAGTAACATACCTATGAAGAACTACTAGTCATGAAGAAAATAAGAAGCTTGACAGGGGGAGTACTCGGGCACCCCATTTTCCATTGATGTCAAAGGGGGAGAGAATGTTGAAGGGAAAGAATATTGCCATCAATGACAAAGGGGGAGATTGCTAATCTAGGTTGTCATTGACGTCAATAGTTGATGTCAATCATGGCAATGGCCGGGATGATAAATATTCTTGAAGATGCCAGAGGATGACTACAACTCTTGTTTAAGTTGTCAAGACACAAATGAAGTGTCAATCATGTATCTTTATGATCATAATGAAAGACTACCATATCACTGTACTTGATGAAGGTCTAGAAGACATGCACTTGATGACTGGACTATGATGACATGTCTATGATAAAAGACTACATGACGACTTATGTGGACCACACTTGATGATTTGATGACAAACCTCCAATGATGTGAAGTTTGATGTCCTTATCTCAGTGATCCAAATAATGAAGACTACATAATGATGGTGACCCTATGTTGAAGAAGATAAGGTGATGAAGAAGGCAGTCAAGGACATGATGATGGTGACTGTATGTTGAAGAAGGCAAGTACATGATTATGAAGACAATCAATGAAGAAATCAAACCATGAAGAAGCCCAACACTCAAAGGCATTCTGCCCTACCTCCATTTCTGCACTAATAAATAATCAATCACATTAAAAAAAATATTTTTTGCTACTTTAGAGGCAAAATTCCTTTATGACACCTACACCATTTTGAAGAGCATAATTTTTCCTTTCCAACAAGCTATTACTTAGTCTGAAAATCCAAGCGGTTTAAAAGTTATTGATTTTACAAGTTAATGGTGTAAATATGGTTAGTGAGCCGACCTTATCCATCAAGGACTTGTCGGCCTCATTTAGGGACACATCCATTTGTTTCTACACCTAAAGAAGGGTATAGATATGCACAAGAAGCTCGGCGTTTTCATCAACTCTTGCAATTTTGGACTGTGGAAAACAACAAGGACGAAAAGTTCACATCTTGTGAGCTTGCACCAAAGTTAAGGGCAATATGAGGAGAAAAGGATAGTGCAAGACAGAACTTACCCACAATAGATATTGCAGACTTCTGGTTCAAAACTCTGTAGCAACAGGAGTGCGATTTAGGGCTAAGTTGTAGCAAAAATTTGCGGGCTTGTGACGACGTTTATTTGCAGGCTTGTGACAGTGTTTATTACGGACTAGTTACAGTGCTAACTGAAGGGTTGTGATAGTGTTATTGGAGACTAGTTACAATGCTGATTGGAGGCTAGTAACAACAACATAAGTGCGGGCTAGTGTGATGAAAATCCTTGACAATGCTACCTTAACAAGACTGCGGACAAGTGCCCTTGACTATGTTTTTGCTAGACAGTGCTACCTTGGCTTGGGTGTCCTCTTATGCTGTTCTATTCATTGAATTGTGTGCAGGATAAGGACAACAAGGACTGTGGGCTACAACAAAGGTGAATTGGCAAGGTGACCTCATGGATAAAATGGATACCTCATGTATATCTCTTGTATAAGCAAGTGGCCTACTCACACTTAGAAGAAGTTCTTTGGAGGATGGTTATATTTGAGCATTGTGACTAAGAGTTTGTTGAAGTAGCCTATTTGAAAGTAATCTTGAAGACATCTTGGAATTTTCCCTTGAATAATTCTCAAGCACACTTGATCACCTTAGAAGCAGATATGAAGAGTCCGACCTTGGAGAAGGACACTTAAATAATTGTTTGGTGCAGAACTTGGTGTAATTCATTGAAGTCACATTGAAGTGTTGTATTGAAGATTATAATGTAGTGTTGATGTCATGATGAGGTAACTTGAAGAGATTGGTTGGGTATTATGAAGAACAGTGGTGACACCTTCTGTATGACAAGGTTGTCATTGATGATGTGACGATTAAGTGAAGGGATAGCTGAAGATTAATAGGGCTCAGTGAAGAAGTTTTTGGGAGCCGTGAAGTACATCCAAACATACCTTGAAAAAGTGAAGCTATAGGGTTGGAGCCCTTGGGGTTGGTGCCTCAAAATTGACAAGGTTGGTGCCTTGGAAAGTCCAAGTTGGTGCTTGGAAAATATAAGATTGGTGTCCTTGGAGTTGGTGCTCCTAAACTCAAGGTTGGTGCCTTGGATAAGTTTGGGTTGGAGCCAGAGGACTAGAGTCCTCAAGAAACCAGCTCGGAGTCTGTACCAGAGAAAGAGTTGGTGCCTCACAAAAGTCCAAGTTGGTTCTTGGCAACAGGTTGGAGCTTGGGAGATTGAAGATCGATGTCTTCATCTAGGGTTGGAGCCCTATATACATTGTATTTGATTTATTGTGAAAAAGAAATTCATAAAATCATTTATTCTTATTGTTCATTTTGAGTTCTAAATATAAATGATCTAACTGGTAAAAGTAACAATTGAAAAGAAATACTGAATCACCCCCCTCTCAGTGCTTCCAACAAGAAGATGTTGGCAGTCGAATTTGAGATGAAGGACCTACAATTGATGCATTACTACCTAGGTCTAGAAGTATGGCAAAGACCTTGGGAGATATATTTGGGGCAAGGAAAGTACATCATCAAGTTATTGCAAAAACTTGGGATGATGGACACCACGTCGATGGTTACTCCTATGATCACCAACCTCAAGAAGTTGAGGAGCTCCAACTCAAGTCTTGTGGATCCTACCTCATACCGTCAGTTGGTGGGTTCCTTGATGTATCTGGTAAGTACTAGGCGAGATATATGTTTTGCAGTAAACATTCTTAGTCACTTTTAGTTAGAGCCCTGTCATGATCACTGGATAGCTTCCAAACATATATTGGGGTACATTTGTGGCACTATACATAACTGCCTAAAGTATGATAGTAATAAAGTCAAGCTAATTGGCTTCACAGACTCTAATTGGGGTGGCAGTGAGACCGATGGAAGGAGCACTATTGGAGGATGCTTTAGTTTGGGAGTTGCTATGATCTCATGGATGAGTAGGAAGCAAGATCCCATTGAATTGAGTAGTGCTGAGGCAGAATATGTGGTTGCATGTGAAGTAGGAAAAGAGACTGTTTGGTAAAGGAAGCTTCTGACAGATTTGTTCGAAAAGTCTCTAGGTCCTACTGTGATTAACTGTGATAATCAAAGTTGTATCAAGATGTTTGGAGATCCTGTGTTTCATTCGAGAATGAAACATATCAAGAACAAGTTCCACTTTATTAGGAATTTGGTGTAGGATGGGATCGTGAAGTTAGAATTTGTTCCGACAGACGAACATGTAGCAGACAAAGTCTCTTCCTAATAAGAAGTTCAAATATTTAAGGAACCTGCTTTGGTAGATATTGGTGATTGTATTGATGATAAAGGAATGGAAGAGATTTGTTGAGGCTTTGCGAGTGAAGCATTGCCTGGGGAGACATCAGGTCGACACTCTGTGTTGATGTCAAGAATCCTAGAATTGAAAAGGTGGTGTTGTTTATTGAGCTCGGTTTTGGATACACACCTGTATGTTTGGGTTGGTGATTAGCAAGTAAGCCTGATGGTACCTAAAGGGGCTGAAAGCTTGAGTTCACCTGAGTCCCACTTGGATAGATTGCCCTGGGCAGGAATCTAGTCCATGGCATTGCGGTGCCTAAATTATTGAGTGACTGGTTGGATAGATTGCCCTGGTCAGGAATCTAGTCCATGGCATTGCGGTGCCTAAAGGTTCTTCATGTTTTCATATAGTTTGAGATCTTCCATTGTATTTGTACATTATGAATACCTCCCTAGTTAAGAGGGAGTGTTGGAAAAAGTAACTATGTTCGGTTTTCAATAATGTTCATGAGTCATTATATAATGTACTTTTCAAAAAAATAAATAAAAGAATTTTTATTATTGTAACAATGACTTATTAAAGCATGGGTTTCATGCTTGGGTCATCATTATATTAGTCAAAGTCCCCATTGTGGACTCCTAGGATTAATATTGAGTTTATAGAGTCATTGTACATTTGAAGAGACCCTTCTTGGGCTTTCGGATCATGTAAAAAGGTTTTGTATCAAGTCAAATATGAATTATGTGTCCTCCATATCATGTCGGCCTAAGGAAGATCAAGTCGGCCTAAGGACCCCCATTTGACCCACAAGAAGCCTATATATTGAAGGAGGTCGAAGTCATTTGGAGCACTCACTCTCAAGCAAGTTCGATATCTCAAGAAGAGCTGGTGAAGTGTGAAGTTTGTTGCCGGGAGGACAAAAGAAGTGCGAGTTTGGGGGAGTCTCTAGAGAAGAGGAAAATCGAACTTTTGGTGCCTCTCTCTCTGTTTTGTGGTTTGGGTTGGGAGATCAAAGTCTCCTAAGATTTCGTTGTTGTCGTAAGCTGCATGTTGCTGGAAGCTGCTGCCTAGTCGAAGTTGCTGGAAGGGGTCAAAGATCTTGGAGGCTGACATGGTGTGGAGGGAAAGTCTGGTCTTGGTCTAGGGTAAAGAGTCTCAAAGAATACTATTGAAAGGAAGAATTATCTTGACTGGGTTTTCCCCTTGAGGGGGGTTTTTCCCTGGCATGTGCCTATATCTTGTGTCTCTTGTTTTGTGATCTTCATGTATGTATAATTGCTTGATGAAAGATAAGATAATAAAGAAGTAAAAGAAGGCAACACACTCACAAGTAATTATCGAGAAAGGAGAATCAAACCCTAATATAAAATCCTTGAATTTTCAACAACCCCTTGATATCCAAGTAAGTCACATATGGTGTCTCCAACTGGGTATGGCGACAAAATGACATCCTCATGGGTCTCCAAGTGGATTAATAATGCTTGTAAACCATCTACAAGGGCTAGGATGATGACATAAGCCCTCCCTTTGTCTCCCATGGTGAGACACATCTTCATCTGGACCCTAAAACATCTGCCAAGTGTGTGGTACAAGTGTCAAGCAAGCTGGGCATGGTGATATAGGTGCATCATCCTAATCCAAAAGGTGGAACACGAGCAATCACTGAATGATGTTGGGGATCCATGAAGTGTTCTCTACTATGGTGGAGGCCCATGGCTATCTACGCTCACCCTACACGTGCCACTGTGACCTTCTAGAGGGCTTGGACCTCGTATAGGGAGACCAAATCCCAAATGGAGACCCACCTGCAATCCTACATAAGATCCAATGTGTCCCCTTGCCCTCCAGTACAGAAAATCATTAGAGTAATCAAGTAAAATAACTTACAAATCATGGAATCAAATGGACACTTCATAGTGGCATGTCCTTCCATAGTGGGCTTTAGCATGTACAGGTATCTCCAAGCTCAGTAAGGGGGTTAACCAAGGACCCTATTAGGTGGCTTCAACCTTTAAAGGGGGTGACATGTCCATGGTACATCCATCAAGTGTTAGGTGGCATGCGATATAATGGAGTGGAGTGGGGATCCGAGGAAGGCTCCAAGCCACATGCCATGGTACAAGGGTAGCTAATATTGGGAAGTCCACACTTGAGTATATGAGTGTAAGAGGGAGTAATTGTGGTACATGAGTTACCTCGAACTTTGTTTTTCCACCATTCTTCATATGCATTTTGCCTTTTGTTATCACTTAGAGAAAACCTTGGCTGTGGGAAAAACTCTAAGGTAACCTCTAACCATTCCCTTGAATTGAAAGAGAGCCCTTTCAATCCGAAGGGGGATCCCTTCTATAAATCAGTCGAAATGACTGGTTATGTACTTAACACAATGACTAGATCTGCTGTAATAAGGCTTCAAATTGTGGAAGGGTTTGATAGATTTCCATTGGGCATGGAGTCAAATATTTGGCTTAACAAGGAAGCAAACTAAAACCTTCACAGAGGCAGGGTAGCTGAGATACTCTGAGATTTAAAACTGTTGAGATGGAATGCAAAATAAGAAGGCAATGGTATACTTATAAGAGCACCACAAGGATGAATTCTACAAAGCATAAGTCAGAAATTTGTGAAAGACTAATCATATAAACAAATCATAGTAAATATGATTTCTATTTATTTACTCTTATTAGTCATGGAAGAACATACATATGACAACATAGAAGGAAAACAAAAACAGGGAAACACATATCCAAAATCTCTCAACACAAGAATCTCTGCTACAGAATTAGTCTTCCTTCATTAAACTTCAGAAAATATATAAAGCACAATAAGTTTTTGATAAAAAAACCCAACCCTTCTTCATTCTAAAGACTTTGCATTTATAGAAAAATTACGAACTGTTCAAGATCCAAAAATAATGGATATCAAACCTCTTCATCTATCTATAGCTTACTAAATCAAATAATAAAGGAGATAAGATTTAACCCCAAGTCGAATTGATGAGGTGGCTCTCCAACTGATTGGGTGTTTTTTCTTCTTCTAAAAATAGAACAAATTAATTCTGGCGAATTCCTGAAAAATAGGCTTCAAAGATCCATTCGAAACTCTCAAACTGTGATAGTTGTGCAAAATATGATATAAATTTTTGTTAATGGGCCCATTCTCGACAAAAACCTCTTTGATTTTTCAAAAATTCATCCCCATTTGTTCGGAAATTGATTTTTAAAACAATGTCTAAAGCAAGAAAAAACTTAATTATAAAATCCTGAAAAATAGGCTTCAAATATCCTTTTGAATCTCTCAAACCATGACACCTGTGTAAAAAATGAGAGAGGTTTTTGTTAATGGGTCTGTTTTCAACAAAAATCTCTGTGTTATCAAAAATTCATTTACAGATGTTCAGAAACCGCGCCAAACTTACTACCTTTTACAGGACAAAACAAAGGTTTAACTGACCATTTTTACAAAAATGTGCTGCTACTCTGGTTGTCAGCGCTTTAGCCCTGTTGTTTCTACAA
This sequence comes from Pinus tabuliformis, assembly GCA_031772625.1. Lineage (NCBI taxonomy): Eukaryota > Viridiplantae > Streptophyta > Pinopsida > Pinales > Pinaceae > Pinus > Pinus tabuliformis. The sequence goes on from CM062811.1 coordinate 1,247,844,589, forward strand.
ATCGGCGATGACACTCTTGTTGTCAATGCTTTTAAAAATTATTGACTAAAATTGTGATAACAACTGGCTCCACGGGAATGCTGTCAATCATAGATGGCAGCAAGAACCCCATAGACCAGAGGCCTAATCCATTGGATACTCTCAACCCTTTACCTGAAACCAACAACCTTACTTGCAACCAATAACTCTAAACACTGCAAACCACAATGATAATACAATCTAAAAACCCATGTTCAACTACTCAAATCGAAACCATTCTTGCACACCAAATAAATCCAACTGCTGTACAAACTGAAAACAAGCTGAAAATAACACTGAAACCCACTGGAAAGTAATGAAATGCTTGGGAAAAATGAGCTTATTTTATGTATAGACTTCCTAATGCTAACTATCAAATTAATTTGTCTTATTAGGTAAAATCATGCTTCCAGTGAAACCAAGTAAGCACCTGGCTACTTGATTGAATTTTGCTTTCACCTTCTTCAAGCAGAAAGAAAAAATTGAAATTGGATAAATCATGAAATCTGAATCTGTTTCTAAGATCCATGGAAACTGCGAATCTCATTTCCTCCAATGACTCTAACAAGACTGCAAAAGGGTCTTCAAAAATATGGAATGTTACCTCCTGTTGATGGGAAAAAATAATAGGGTATTCTTCATCTTTAGATGTTGCTCCTTGTTGTGTTTCGTCAAGATTTTCATTATAAACTTCATGATCACTCTCAATTAAAGATGAAACCATCTGTTTATCTTCCTTTGGCCTGAACTCATATTGCTTTTGGAGGTCAACTACTGCATCCTCATATCCTCCTCTATACTTCTATGAATCAGTCAACAAGGTTTCATCTTTTTTTTGACTCATACTCTTCATGTTGTTGGTAATAAGGATCTTCAAAAGAAATGGTCTGATGATACAAATATTGGGACATTCTTTACGCTTCTTGTTCTATCTCAAGTTCCATAACGAGCTTATTTAAACAACTGAACTTATCTTCTTAACTAAAGATGTTGTATGAGTCTAACTAAGAAAATAAAGCTGAACGAATATCATGATACCATTCATTATTAGAAAATATACTAGTCCTTTCGTTAAAATCTTGAAGATAAACAAGGAGAAGGGATGAGATAACATGCCTCTGGCTATCCGTAAAAGTAGAAGGGATGAGATAACATGGGACTGTCCTCCCATGCCTGAATCTAGCTTTCGGTGATTTGATCAGATTTGATCAACATCTTGCCTCTGAGTCATCAGCTTTGTACATTCTGTTTTTGGCTTCTCACGGATGATTGTCCCCCTTTGCTAGTTCTATAAATATGACGAACTGCAAGGTAAGGCTCATTCGGGAATGGAGAGTTTGAGAGTTTAGACGTCTGGGTCACTGCATTCACAATCTCTGCAGTCAGTGCAGTAAGGGTCTCTGCATATTTCTTCTTCTGATGATGAAGAATCATCTGCATAATTCACTTCATTTTCTGAGTCAGACTCAGAACTAATTAGTTCATCACAACTGCTTGGAAGATCAAAGAAATTGACCTTTCCTTTTTTATTCCTATATGTAATCTTCTTCTTAGAAGACTCTTTTTTCTTCTCAGGACACTTATTTGCAGTATGTCCTTTTTTGTTGCAGTTGTAACAGATTATTTCTTTTTCTTTAGAGAACATTTCTGTATGTTTGTATGGCTTTTTTTTGAAATGTCTCTTTGGTTTGTTTTTGGAATGCTGGGGATTCTTTTTAGAATGGAATTTTTTCCTTCGCTTCTGCCCCTCAGAATTGCCAGCTTTCCCAAGGTGCCATTGTTTGCAGAGCTGCTGATAACCATGTGGCTTTCTTGGGTTTGTAGCAGCACGTGCAATTTTCATTTGTGAACAAAGCTCAACAATTACAGCTTTGACTGCTTGCCGGATCACACCAAATTTATAGTCTCCTACTTTCCCTGGAAGCTTATTAACAATTGCTGAAGATACCCATTGTGGAAGAGAGGCAACAAAAATTTCTTTCCATTTTGGCTCTAAAATCAAGTCAGGAGACAAAGTATGGAGTCTGTGCAGAAACTCATTAAAGTATTCATCAAAATGTTGCATATTATGCAACTTCATAGCAAGCAGTGTTATGGTTGTGATCTCATTTGTGATCTGAGGAAAACCAACAAAATTTACAGTGATCCCATAGAGTAGTTTTCCTATCATATTGTTTACGGGAAGATGGGTAACAGGATCCATATATGTGGTTCCATCTTCATTCAGCATAACTGATTGTTCCCAAGAGGGAAGAAGGTTTGGTTCTTTTAATGTTTCTGCTCTCAACCATGCATCCAAAGTACCTTCAAAACCTCCAATTATTCTTCTGCAGGCATTTATGGGGCCAATGTCATCTGCAAGATATGTCCTGTAACATACTAGCATGGAATGCAAGACTGACATGACCTCTGCCTCAGTACAGTTATCAATATTCCATGAATAGGTGGAATTTGCAGACCAATCCTTATGATATTCAGATTTCATTAAATTTTGTCGGTCAGGGGCTGGATTCCAAGTAGAATTCCACTTGGATCTAGAGGAAGTAGCATTTACCTGATGTTCTGTATCTTGCTCAATCTCTGTTATACCAAATTGTTCTTTTTCTTCTGCAGAGAACTTATTAATGCAAGCCTCAAGATCTTCTAGTCCTGGAGCTACTTCAATCTTATGGAGACTTGTATCTACATCGCCCTTGTCTTGAGAAGATTCACCAAATGTGAATTCAAAAATACTGCCTTTAAACTCATCAGATTTTTCTGCATGAGGCAATTCTGACAAGGAAAGAACTTTGCTGAAAACACTAGGATTAGCAAATAGGGAATAAGGATGAGTAGATGTTGGTGGTGGAAAGTTTATAGAGCTGGGGGCTTTAATGAGACTTTCCACAGAAGGAGTAATCGAGTATGGGACTGACGTTTTAGGCTCAGAGAATAGGGCAGTGGATTTGTAGGCTTCTGTACTAGGCTTCTTCTTTAATGATTCCACTTCGGTAGATACAACCCATACTTGATGTTTTACTATATCAAGGCTTTTGTTTACCTTGATAATCTCTTTTCCATGAGCCATTGCTGCTTCATGGATTTTCTTATCTGTCTGAATTGATAGTCTGTCCAGGCTCTGGGCGATGGTCTGATCATTTTCTGCCAGAGTCTTCACACTATCATTTAGGCAAACTGTATTGTAATCTTGTTTCTGTAGAACTCTTTCCAACATTAGTTTCATTTCTTCACAAGCAGTTTCTACAGAGTTAAATTTACTTCTGACAAACTTTTCTAGACTTGATATGGCTAAGTTTGTCCAATTAGTTGCTGCAATTGCTTCTCTTGCAGACAAAGAAGAATCATCAGGATGAGAGGGAAGAAGTTTATACATTTTCCCATCCTGCTGTCGGATTACAAAATTCTTCCATGGCGGGAATTCTGTATCTGTCTCTTGGATAGAGCCATCTAGAAGTTCCCACTTATGCTTCCCTGGGGTTCCTGATCTGATCATGTTAACATGAAACTGGGAGCATACAGACTTTATTAATTCTTCTCCTTTTTCTCTAACTGCAATCAAATGTTTTGGCAGATTAGGCTTTGAGAGCATATTTTGGATCTTTGGAGAGAATTCAGGAGTGCGGAGAGGAGAAGGAATGATGACACGGTTCTCCTCTAATTTCCTTTCTACATATTGTTCAGGTGCTTTGATTCTTTTCTGTTTGGCCTCATTCCTGAACTGTTTTATTAGAGATTCCTCTATTTGACTTGCAGAGGGATAATACCATTCATAGAATGATATCCAAAGGTCTTGAGCTTTCATATATTCTTTCCATCTCTCACTGTTTTTCTGGTTGAAAGCTTTTCTGTCCTTCTTTTCTAGAAGGAGCATTTCTTGCATATACAAATGTTCTTTCTCATGAGTATAAATATCCCAATTAAACATTTTCTTTTTCCAGACATTCTCTGGATCATAGGGTCCAATTCCTTTGAAGATTTTCAAAAATGCAATTATTTCTTCATCTGAAGGAATTTCTATTGAACTAGGAATTTTATTAATAGGATTTCTTCGGTACGCTGGGATGGCAGACTCATGTACAAATTTCAAGGCTCTAGAAGAAGTAGGATTAACAGAATTTACAAGAAGATCTTCATGGATATTGAAGAAAGATAGTTGTTTATAACTCTGTTCAGAAGGATCTTCATCAGAAGGCGGCACAAACTTGATCATATTTACACGATGATTATTGGATGATTCTCCATGAGAAGTAGGAGGATCAGATGAGAATTGACAAAATGTTTTCGAGCAGTGTGGATGGTCACAGACTGAACTGAAAAGCTGAGATGGGCCTGGCTGTGAGAAAAGTCTTCTTATTGAGTCATACACTGCTTGGTCAATGACAAACTGCGGTGGCGCTGTGGTTTGAGCAGGATGTAATTGATTGACAGAAACTATTGTAGGTACTGAAGTGATAGAAGGTCCACCATGCTGAGCTGTGTTTACTCTGGGGAATCTGGTGATAACCTTTCCATCTGTCTTTGTAATAATACACTGGGCTGCAGCAACAATTTTCTTGTTGGTTTTCCCCAATTGGTAACCCAATCATCGGGCGGACAAAGATCTTTACGGGAGACATATACAGGGGCGACTGGATTACATCCAGAGTCATACTGTACAAGGGTCACTCTGCCAGAATCTTTGCCAGGGGAACGTAGAACTGCAGGAATAGTTGTATTATAAAATCGGACACAGGTAATATAAAAAACTGTCAAATTTTTTGATTTTGCATGGAAGTTCTCATAACCTTTGGTCTGGATACCAAGGGTCAAACATTTTAAAATATTTGGGTCGTCAAGGGCAACAGAGAAATCAGGGAAAACATCATATTGAATCGGACCTTCAGAAAGACTAGTCTCGATTCCTCCAATCATAGCTTGTGTAAAAGTACTCCATCGATTATCAAACAGGGCTGAAAAGACAAAGGCTTGCTGGCCTTTTCTGTGCAAAGCATTCAGACCTATTCTTACCATCCCGAGATGGGCGTACTGGTATCTCGATTTCAAGGCTGCTTGAATATGTTTTTGTTCGAGAAGAGGGATTGTCATCATAACATTGAGGCTTAACTCTGTTTTGATGGACTTCTCTTTTATTTTTATCTGGCTAAGAGCTCTAAAATTAAAAGCAGAAAGACCTCTATATACATCATACGGAGAAACTGAAGGAAGTTTCCAATTTATAGTGGGATTATCTTCTTCTTCATTTATACATGCTTCATTTCCAGAAGTTTCTTCAGATTTACATAAATCATCTAGTCTAGATCTTAATTCTTGTTCATTTTGAATTGCATCAAAATACTTAGAACCAAATTTTCCCATAGATTCAAACGAACTTGTAGAGTCCATTTTCTTCAGTTTAAAGAAAGATAAATACCCGGTATTGTATTGCAGTATAGTAACAGGAAGAGATTGCGGCTTCCCCTTGCAGGGTAAATTGCGGCTTCCTCAATTTGAATTTTCAGTCGAACGTCTTCAACACCCTTCAAACGCCAACTCCAGCAACAACGGGCTACAAACGCTATTCACGACTTCAGGCAAATTCACGATCCACTCAAACAATATAGCACTAGCAAGATCCACTCAAACAATAACTTGGCTCTGATACCATTTCAACACATCAACATACGAGTTTGCGGAAATTTTCTTTCTTTATTGAATATGTAAATAGAAGATTACAACAATGGACACTTGCAAGACTGAGTTTCTTCCTCAGATTGACTGTAGCAGCGTTTAATGAATATATCTTAGCCAAAAGCTTAAGAAATTCGTAGGCTACCTGGCATGCGTGCAGGCTGAGTCTCAAAACTTATAGACTTACAGACTCATAGAACAACAATATGATTCGGCCACTTTAGGTTCACATTAGCGTCAAGCACTAATGCGCAGGCTTCTCAAATCATTTACAGACTAGAACCCTTCTCGTGGTGCAAGCAGTTCAGACTAAAAGTCCGTAGATGCAGAGGCACTAAATGCGCAGGCTTCTCAAATCATTTACAGACTAGAACCCTTCTCGTGGTGCAAGTAGTTCAGACTAAAAGTCCGCAGATGCAGAGCAGGAGAAAGTTCGACTCAGACCTCTAAACTCTCAAACTCTCCATTCCCGAATGAGCCTTACCTTGCAGTTCGGCATATTTATAGAACTAGTAAAGGGGGACAATCATCCGTAAGAAGTCGAAAGCAGAATGTACAAAGCTGATGACTCAAAAGCAAGATGCTGATCAAATCTGATCAGATCACTGAAAGCTAGATTCGGGCATGGGAGGACTGTCCCATGTTATCTCATCCCTTTTCCTTTTACAGATAGCCAGAGGCATGTGGGGACCGAATCTAAGACTCTTGTTTATTCACACAGTGGAAGTTCAAGAAATGAGTGAACCCACGAAAGCTCGAAAAGACATAAAGCAGAGATATGCAAATCTCATTTGTACAAAAATTACAAAGTGGAGATTCCAGGACAAGGGAACCCACGAAAGCTTGTCCAACACCATCGTCGGTTGGAAAGACAACACTAATCCATTGTGTAGTAATCTATCTGAGGGTATGTATAATGCTGGTACCGGAATCTTTCAACCAGATAATTATTGAAGTACTGGACCCTCACTTCTTTTTCTGATTCCCAGGTCTGCGAACTGTGGCTGTCAGGTGGCTCCAGGAAATTGATGTACTGGAAAGGATTTGATGCAATATCAACTTGATTGTGAAAATCTTCATAATTGGTACTGGAAGATATTGTCCTTGCCTTGTAATGATTCGTGACGAACCATCTGATATGACCACAACGTCGGATTCCTTGCAAAAATGAAAGATCTTCAATATCAGCAATATCTTCAACAGATTTGTACAATATTCCACTCATATGGGCTCTTGGTTCACTAAAGCCAGGAATCTTTAACATGTGAAGAGTATATGGCTTTATGACCAAGGCTGAGAGTCCATATATTTGCCACCATTCAATGAACCATTCTGGTGTGGGGTCTTCTTGTTCTAGTGCTTCAACTGTCATTCCTTCAAACAAAAATGAAAACTGTACAGAATAAAATAAATTGGCTGAACAATTTTGGAGATTCATGGCTGTAAAGAAAGCTTCTTTTTGTCTGTCAGGATCATAATTATTTCGATGAAGATGGTTATTAAACCTTCTTAATGTAATATGGCAACTTGTCATTCTGTCATCATCTTCATCATCTCTTTCAAGAGTATAAAATATGCTGCCAATATGTTCTAAATATTCCAGAGCTTCAATTGATTCTTCATTCATCTCATCTTGCATTGTCTCTGTCCAGAGATATGGAATATCTTCTCTGTATCTGATTTCTTTAAGCGGATACCAGGCTTCATCATGGACAAGTAATGGAGTTTCAAGATCATAACTTACCCATCCAGTTGGGGTTTCTATCTCAACAGTATCTTCATATCTTCTTAAGAAATTACAATTCAAAGCAAGGATGGAGTGTTCTGATAGAAATTCCCTGCTTAACATATCTGCAAAACTATTCTTTTCCCCTGGAACAAATTCTATATCAAAAGAATATTGGCTTAGTTCCATGATCCACCTGACCATTGCTGCATCTTCAAATTGACATTTGTGAATGGCATATTTTAAAGCTTGGCAATCTGTTCTTACTGTGAATTTAGTGTATATGACAAAGTCTTTGAATTTAGCTATGCCAAGGCAAACTGCTCTTAATTCTTTCTTCAAACTGGACCAATTCAATTGGTTTTTGGCCCAAAGTCCAGAGGCATACTGGCATACCTCTATTTCTTTCTTTCCGCTAGATTTATCTGGATTTTCTTGGCACAAAACTGCTCCCCATCCAGCTTGACTGGCATCTGTCATGATTATCTTCTTCCATTCTTCTCTTATTGGAGACAAAGGCTGGATACTCTTTACTCTTTCCTTTATTCTTCTTACTGCTTGGGTGCAATTTTCATCCCATGGAATTGGGATCTTCTGGAGTCTCTTATTCAATAATTTTCTATCTTGGGCACAATGACTCAAAAACTTTGAAATATAATTAAGACTCCCTAGGAATCTTTGTAACTGATTCTTATCAGTTATTTCATCTGGGAAATGATCAACAAAATTAAGACTTCTTTGGATCACAGTGTATGAGCCATACTGGATGTTGTACCCTAGAAAATCGATCATAGTCTTGAAAAGTTTCATCTTAGATGCAGATAATACCATGCCCATTTCTTTGACTCTTTTTAAAAATATTTTTAAGTGCTTGATATGATCTGGTATATTATTAGAGTGTATCAACAAATCATCAATATATTTTTTCAAAAACTCATCCATACCTTCGAAGGTTTCATCCATAATCCTCTGAAAAGCTGAAGGCGCATTGATAAGACCAAAAGGCATGATGTTCCATTCATAATGCCCTTGTGGAACAGAGAAAGCTGTTTTCCATTTGTCTGCTTCTTTGATACCAACCTGCCAAAATCCTGATTTTAAGTCGAACTTAGAAAATACTTTGGATTTTGATATTTGGGCTAGAATAGTAGATGGTTTTGGCAAGGGATAAGCATCATAGTTGAGAATGCTATTTGGAGGTTTATAGTTAACCACCAACCTGGGCTTGCCTCTAGCAATCTCTGCATGCTTATTGACATAAAATGCAAAGCAAGCAATAGGGCTCTTGCTTTTCCTTATTAATCCTTTCTTCAGAAGATCTTTGATTTCTTCCTTACACAATTTCATCTATTCTTCATTCATTGGAACTGCTTTGGATCTCCTGAGTTTACCACTGAAATCTTCCTTTAATGGAAGTTCAACCTCATGCTTATGGATGTGCCAAAAGGCATTAGGGTCATCAGAACAACATTCTTTAAACTTGGCAGTGAGGTCTGCTATTTCTTTTGCATACTTTCCATTATCTAAAAGCTCATCTGTTTTTAGAGATTCTTTCTTTATTTCCATCTTGGCCAATAGACTCTCTAATCTTTCTATTCTCCTTAGTCTATTTGGTGCATTTGAATTAATGAAAGGAAAGAATATCTCTTTATCATTCAAGCTGACAAAATAACCATACCTTTGAGTAGCAACGTCAAGCTTGGCTCCATGCTTGGTGAAATTTTGGAAAAATGGAGTTCCTAAATACATAGCACAATCCATGTTAGGAACTATAGGGCACACCACTCTTACTCCAGTGTCTTTTGTCAGAAATATTTCAATTTCTGCTTCTGTTTTTGTTTCAATTTCACCACTGGCAGTGATTACCCTGGGACATGCAGTGGGTCGTCATAAATGTGTACTGACTACTGCATCGCTCACAATGTTTAACCTTGAACTAGTATCCATCAAAACCTTCCAGTCTTCATACTGGTTCCCAATCCTTACTCTCATCTTGATACAATACATGACATCTCTATTCATAATATTGCATCCGAGTGATATTCTGTCATTTTCATTTTTCTCTTATGGTGGCTCTTGCATATGAATCTGTCCAGAGATAGGATTGACAACACAAGTCCAGTTTTCTGATTTACCTGAGAGAGTGGGATTCTTTGAAGTAGAAGCTTCTTGAGATCCCATCATTTTTACTGATAGATCTCTATGGTTTTCAATGCATAATTTCTTATTTTCTTTCACAGTCTTCCTTAGTTCTTTAATAGCCTGATGAATCGCTAGAAGAGTCTGTGGAAGATCTTCTCCAAAGTCTTATGTTCTGAATTGTCTTGTTAATGCTTCTACTGAAAATAATGTTGCAGGAGGTACATACCCTTTATGTGGCTGATTTTTTAGACTTGAGGGTACTTGCTTCAAATGATCCATCAATAGTGTTTTATACATATCTTTTAACTGAGGATCTGTTGTAGCCATCATCTGTGCGAAGAGATTCCTGCTAGTCTCTTCATAATCTGTCTTCATCATTCTTACTGCAACAACCACAAACCCTGTTTTCTTGATCGATGATGGCACTGGATTAGTTGATGAGCTCACCATTCTAGAATCAATGAAGTCACTAGTGAATTTTACGTGCTATAAATCTAGTGGAGTCGCCATTGAAGTTTTGAGCTCTAGATTCAGTTGAGAATGGAGTCACCAGGTGAAAAATGTACAATCACTTTGTGTTTGACCTCTGTTCACCACCAGAAGTCAAATCTGATCATTGTCGTTCTTTTATGATATTTGCTTGAAGCTTTTGTCTCTCCGGCAATGACGCCAAAATGTTATCACTTAGAAAATTTCCCTAGATGTGGGAAAAACTCTAAGTTAACCTCTAACCAATCTCTTGAATTGAAAGCTAGCCCTTTCAATCTGAAGGGGGATCTTTGTTGAATTCCCACGATCTTGGGTCTAGAATAGAATCTTAGAATCTTTGACGCTACCAAACCAAGAATCTCCACAGAACTACTTTGCACAAGGGAATATAAACAACAGTAAATCACACATGCAGAAAATATAGACAACTTTTTACATTTTTCAACCCAACTTCATTATATTAATCAACATATAATACAATAGTCTAGGGCTCCTGTACCAAGGATAATGGCCCTCATATATCCACTAGTACAAGAATACAAACTGGGGCTTGGTGTTGGTCCATCGACAATTAATCTACCCTCAATAAGATACTCTGACTATCTAGCTGATGTAGAGCTCCTCACAACTGGCTTGGTCGTACCCTGTACCTGCACGGTCCTTTGGCCCCCGATCTACAACTTTGCCTCTATCAATGATCCAAGTCCATCTGACCATTGAACCTCGATTGCCAATCTTCTCACTAATTGTGTCTTAGTCCATCAAGGGCACAACACATCGAGACTCCTATCGAGTTGTTCACAACTCCACTTGTGAACAACTCTCAATTTGCCCACTGTTGCTCCTCAACTACATAGGGACTTCAACCCACTATGGTCTTCTTGCACTACTTTGATGAAGACCGACATAGGGCACGAAGGGCTGCTACCTATCACTACAAGATGTCCATCTCCCAGATTGAACACGGGCTAGGAGGATTGCCCATCATATGTTTTAGAAGTCCTCCACACACAAGTCTCAAGCTCCACAAACTACCCTTGGTTGATTATACCTTGAGCTCAACAAATGCCACTCTAGAAGCTAATTTTTTCCATCAAAGTGTTGCACACTAGGCCCCAACTTGGGCACTATCACGCTGTCCTCCAGCAGACCATAAATTCCCAATAACGTCCACACTTGGTCCACTCTCACATTTCCCTCCAACAAACCATGAGTGACCAATCCTGTTGTAGCATCTGCTCCTAGTTAGGGCATCCAACACCTAGGAAACCCTTCCACATGGCTGCTAACAGACTTCTCCAATCAATCCTCTCCTAGCACACCATCCACCTCCATTAGTCAAGAAGACATCTACAATATACTGTTGTTGCCTCCTTGCCCTTGATTTTCATGCATGTATATGACTCGTTAGGGCACACACAAAAGCCCTAAACCACAACTCCAAAACCACTGTTTCCTTGTCCAACCTTGCCCCTCTGCTTCACTGCCTTTCTAGTCTTCTTCTAGCGTTATAGTAGGTCTTGGAAACCTCACAAAACCACCCAGATGTGTACAAAATTGCTACAACAACCTAGGGCTGCCTCAAGGCACAAGAAAAACCACTTGTTGAAGCTATCAGGACCCCTGTCCATTTGCGCTAGCCATGGAGATGGATGTGGCCTAGTGAGATCCCTCTCCACAAGTCTTTACTGCCCTTCAACCTCCTTCAAACCCCTGTTGTCTACTACAACACTCCGAGGCCACATGTAGTAGGGATTCATCACACAATTATGCACAAGAAACCTTATTCAACCATACCTTGCTCACTGTTTGTTCTAATCATAGAAAATTTTAGGGGCGAATGTTCGCCCTTTGGCGAAATTAAGGGGTTTTAAATTTTTAGTGGGCGAATATTTTGTATCATAGCACATTTTTACAAATCACCTCAAATAGCCCACCTTATTTTAAGGGAGAGGGTAAAAAAGGTAAATTTAACCCTTGAAACTAGGAGTTACAACCTTCCATTCGCCCATTTTCAAGAATAGGTTTTATTTAAGTGAATCCTATGGGCCAAATACCATATTTGTAAAAGAGGTATGGTAAATTAATAAAAATATAAATAAATGAGAGGTATGGTAAATAAATAAAACATTTTTTATATTTACTCCATAAGTCACCTGATATACATGCAAGGGTGTAAACAAATAAAAATATAAGTAAAGTGGAGGTATGGTAAATAAATAAAACGTCTTTTTATACTTACTCAAAAGGTATGGTAAATAAATAAAAATATAAATAAACTAGACGTATGGTAAATAAATAAAACCTCTTTTTATATTTACTCCATAAGTCACCTTATATTTACGAACACTCAAAAAATGCGTTATATTTAGGTGAAACCTATGGGCAAAATACTATGGGACAACTACCATGGACTAGATTGTTATTAATACCATGCAAAAAAACATTATTAACCCTAATATTAGTATTAATAAAAATAAAAATTGCACATGGTATTGACCCATGGTATTCACCAAAATGGCACATGGTATTGACCCATGGTATTCACCTGGAATGTAGCCTATTTAAATGGGGGAATTAAACCAGCATAGATCCATGTTTACTCTGGATCTACTAACCCCGAGAGGTATCAAATATCGTGATATGCAAACTAGCATAGAGTGAAAAAATATTTGATCCCTCTTGGGGTTTGGTGGATCAAGTAAAAATGGATGTTGTAATTTAATGTATGTTAAACATTTTAGCTTGGTTAAAATAAAAAATAAAATAAAATTCAACTATTAATTTTATTAATTTTTATAAATTACTAATAGTAATTTTTAAGCTCCAGGTTTATGATAACCCATGGTATTGACTACCATGGTATTCATGTGAGCATAGACTATTTAAAGGGGAAATTCTATCATCTGAGATCCATCTTAATTCTGGGTCTACCAAGTGCTCAGAGGGATAAATAGATTTCATCCCCCTAAGAGTGGTAGATGTGGAGTTAAGATGGATCTATGTTGGTTTTTATGATAATGAAGATATTAAATAGACTTAGGAAATTATATTGTAAAAACATCTTAAGGTGAATGGTTAAAGCATAGACATTGGACAAGTATATTTGTATACTTCTGTTTTAAACTGAAACAAATCCAGGGCTAAAAGGAATGGATTGATTGCACTAGTCATCCTTTTATAACTTTCCAACATATGCTGGAGTAAACAGATTGTAATTTGGGTAATTTTTCTAACTGCAAATAGGAACATACTTGTGTATTGGCAAGGTGGTTACGAGGTCCCTAGAAGTGATGAATTTGAATTTTTCTTGGTTTTATATATAGTATTAGGTTTTTTCTCATGCTTTCTGTGAATGACATGGGTGAATTTTATCCTACACCCACTAGGTTATCGATATGTAATTTCAGTAATTATGATTTCAAAAGATATTTTAAAGAAATGCAATGATTTCATTTGTGTATTCAATAAACACAATATTCTAATGGAATTCTGATTTGTGGTTTACCTATATAGATTCCATGGAGAAGTGTTAGTGGTGAGACATCAATTGTCCTAAAGTAGAGGCTTTAGTTTTACTCCTTTTGGAAGCAAATACTTTCTTCCAACATTTTTGAGTTGCATGAAAAATTTGAAAGTCCTAATAATATTCAATTATGGGTTTAAGAGAGACATAGTATTCAATTATGGGTTAAAGAGATCCACACTGAATGATCTATCGGCCTTATCTTCACTTAGTTTAAGACTATTTACTTGGAGAGCCTGCATGTGCCCCCACTTCAAGAGCATAGTAAAGTCATGTAGAACTTAGAGAAGCTATCTTTAAGCTTTTAGTGAAGAATGGAAAAATGTCTGGGTTCAATAACAACCAGTCGAGCATTAAGCTTCCAATAATGCTAGATTTTAACCTGGAGCACTTTTGTGATTTGGAGGAGATGCCCCCTCGTATTTGTGACACATCTTCAATTGTGAATTGGACTATTACTAACTGTCATTTCCTTCGAAAGTTACCTGATGACTTGGGAACCTCAACTCTTTAAGAATGTTAAGGAAGGAAAGAAATTACATTATGCTAAGTTCTCTTATGCTTTTCAAGTTTTTCTTAGATATCTACAACGTTTCAGGTAGGAAAGTACATTCTGTTAATGAAAATTTGTCTTGATAGAAAGGCCCAATTTCAAATTCTAATGCTTTCAAAAAACATTGTATAACTGTAATGTTTCTAAAAGGAAAGCATATTTTTTCAATTTAAGTATCATGATCCCATATTCCAACTTATTTTTCAGTAACCCATTAGGCTTTGTAGCTTTGAATAAATCCATGTATTTTGATAAGATCCTCTTCCAAATTAGAACGCAGTTTCCTTTTGGAAATAACCACATACAATGTCTTGATTTTGTTATTGAGAAAATAGAGGTTGTGAAACAAGCTTGTGCCATACAAGGACTTGATTCATTGATTATGTATCAATTATGGCTCTTGAGTCTTGATGTAACAATGTCTTGATTTTGTTGCTTGAAAATAGAGGTTACGCTTTACTATTTCACAGAATTTCTTACAATCTTTCCATAAGTATTGATTTGTAATCTCAGTGAGGGATGACAGTAATGAAAAAGGTAATATTCCATGGTTTGAAGTTACCCTCTTACTAAATATTTAAATATATCACCACAATTTCACTGTTAGTTAAAGGAATTGTATTTGATTTGTAAACAATTCATTGCTTGATTTATAGATTTTGATTTTTTCCCTTTTTTATTTTTTTCTCAGATTTGGTATGAGATATCTTCCAATATTTGGGTTCCCTAGTTTCCCCACCATAGCTATGAGGTTCAGATGCTATCATTAAATATTCTTAGAAAGTTACAACTTTTCTAGTAAGTGTACTTTGAAACATTTTTGTTGCTTTTCCATGGTGTTAATGCAAATAAGCACTACAACTAGTGCCATTATTTAGATTAAGTGCCGAAATCTAGGTGGTCTTGTAATGATGGAGTGATTGTTTTCTAGCTACTAAGGCCATATGCATTTTTATCTCTTATTTTGTCCTGAGATATTCAAATTCAGAATAAGAATTGAGGTCTCGTTTCCACTGTAGATTGCAGTCAGTTTCTTGAACATAATATATAGTAGATTATATTTTACTAATCAACTGTGGATGTGATCCCTCGCAGGAAAGGAAATTCAAAGTGACTTTGATTTCACATTGATTTGTCAAAACATCCACACAGGAAAGGAGATTCAAAGTGACACTGATTTGTCAAAATGGAGGCAAGAGAAAAGGAAACTTTGTATTCAACAATGCTCTTAATTTCATATGTACATGCACAGACATATTAGTAGAAAATATTGAAGGGTTGCCTAAGTAATATTTTCCATTCCACTACATTCTTTACAGCTTGTAAATAAATAACTCGGAACAATTCATTACACTACTTGTTATTCTTTATTAATCAGTGGTTAAGATTTTGATATTGAACTGGCTAAGATTTTTCTTCCTTCTGTGAAATTGTGTGTTCTATAATGCTTCTTTTCCATTCACTATGTATAGCATATAAAGTGTGTCTAATGGAGTAGGAAGATTGGAAATTCTTGTGATCCTTGAACTATGTTACAAGGTAGAAACCCAACGGGGCAAGGTAGGTGCATCCCCACAAAGGGGTCACAAATACCAAAGTTGGTATTGGCTAGTGCCTTGAGCTAGAAAATTTCCTTTACCCTTGTATTAACAGTGAATCTGAAGAGGATTCTAATATTATCTTTATAAGATTTATATTAGTTAAGATTGATGAATAAAATTCATGAGACATGAGCTAGGATGTCCTTGCAAGGTGGTTGTTGATTATTGAAAGCTATGATGGCCATTATGTCAGGCTAGGTGGTCGCACTCCCTTGATCGTGAGCACGATTGTGATCAAGATGGAAGACTTCATAGTCTGGATTGATTGTTTAGCAGTGATAATTAGTGGGCTCATTCACAAAAGCTTCTATTTCACTAATCCTTTTTATAGAGTTGTCAGATTCAATTTCCAAAGGTTTTAATTACACTATAGAGTTGAGTTCTGAGAGAGTTGTGATTCACAGTGTTAAGTATAGCAGCTATTGAATGAAGACAAGCATAGTAGATGTATCAGACTCTGTTATAAGCTTACTTGCATATTATAAGGGACTTGGTTGGATTTTTTATAATTTTATAAACAAGTTCTATTTCGTGGAAATGTGAAAAAAACAGTGATATTGCCACCATGTGGCTCTTGTCATATATGGTTTTATACTTTTTCAAAAAATTCTCTAAGAGTTCATAATGCTAAGATTCACTAGGACCTTACAAAGTTTTATTATTTAGTGAAAGACTCACCAAGATCTTACAAGATTTTATAATTGAGTAAAATATTCGCCATGCCTGGTGAGAGATTCGCCAAAAAATTATATATACATATTATATTATTGATAAAATCGCCTTCCATTTTTCCTATATACCATGGAGATTCGCCCATTTATTATACATATAAATTTAGGGGGGGTTCTTAAAATTTTCCCTGGTTCTAATCCTCTGCTGTTGACTTTGGCCTGGTTAGAACTAGTTACCAGTCCATTCCAACACTAAACTCTTGCTCATAAATCCTTCTACAACTGTGGGTTTCAACACTTGTATGACTGCTCATACACGCTGAAGATATGGGCTATTTCTAGCCCTATTTTCTGCCTAATAGACCTCAATTAGGGATGCGACTCTCCTTCAGAAATCTATACTGAATGCGACCCTCCTACATAGAGCTACCCACACACAAACACATGCCAAAACAGACCCAAACAACCTCAGAAAACTTCCTAAGGAACTCGACCTTCCTGCAAGGTTACTGTAGCATCCAAACAGTCACAAAGAGGCCCCAATTAAGCATCTTCTCCTTCGTTGGAATCATCCCTAACCTGTGGCCCCGAAACAAAAGTCTTCTCCTCCTCTTTTCCCTAATGCGAGTTCCTCTCTTGTGCTCCAAGATGCTCACAAAATGAATCACATCACTCTCCTTTTATAGGATACACAAGGGCTCCAACAGATTCTTCCAAAAGGGATTGTCAACTATCATAAGGTTACTAAAACACCAAGCCGACCTTAACTTTGTGTCACAATCCCACACAATGTATTCTAAAATTCATAACTCAACAACGACAACTCGGAATTGGACGATTCTCAATGCGTTGGATTCATCTTGACATCTATTATCATCCTCATCCATCACATGTTGCAATCTTGTCACGACTTTGGCCCAAACACTGATGGGTGCAAAACCCCAAGCTTGGAATTCAAGTCCACAAGGCCACTTGTGGAGCTCCTTCCTCCAAACCTTCAATCCTCAAGGCTTGGAGTACCTCCCAAGCTACAATAATCAAGACTCCCTCTTAGTGAGGGAGGTACTTCCAAGACTAGGAAGTAACAATCATCCGGCGACACTAGACCATATGGCATCCATCACTGCATCATACCGTATAGAATGAATCTGGTAATATCTGTAGTGCCTTTGCCTCATCACATCTAAACCTGAATATCCCAAACCTCCATAGGGCTTCTCCCTCTGAGACTAGAATCCCTCTGAGCCTACACGATCTCCACTAGCTCAGTCCTGCAAGCACTCATCCTCCTGGATCAAATACCACTCGTGCAAATCCCTACAATCTCGGATATGCAACATCACGATTCGATGAAGGCTCTAGCCTTCCAATATGTAGTCCATCACACGAAGCCATTTCGATCAACCTGCTTTCGAGCAAGCCAAAGAAACCCTCGAGCTGTCCCAACCATCCATTACAAATCAACGGAAGTCCATGATCAACAATATGCCCTATAACAAACTATTGTTCACCAGACTCACCATCAATCCACCAGAACTCCCAACCAATCTCGTTGCCAAGCCAGTCAAGAGCACATCTCCATGTCTTCAGCTGAACCCTCTGCTCCATGACCTAAACACCCACAACTCCCTCTGAGTTGCTTTGCTGTGCACACTCTGATTCACTGTCCGTCAAAGTAGCTTAGATACGCTTGGATACCATGTTGAATTTCCACGATCTTAGGTATAGGATAGAATCTTAAAATATATGACGCTACTAAACCAAGAATCTCAACAAAACTACTTTGCACAACATAATATAAACAACAATAAATCACACGTGCACAAAAGATAGATAGCTTTTTACATTTTTCAACCCATCTTCATTATATTAATTAACATATAATACAACAATCTAGGGATCCCATACCAGGGATAATCGCCCTCATACATCCACTAGTACAAGAATACAAACTGGGGCCTGGTGTCGGTCCATCGACAGCCAATCTACCCTCAACAAGATACTTTGACCGTCTACATGTAGCAGGGACTCATCACACAATTATGCCCTGATCTGCAGCTTCTGCCTCTATCAATGATCCAAGTCCATCTGACCACTGAACCTCGGCTTTCAATCTGCTCACTAGTTGCGCCTTAGTCCATCAAGGGCACAACACATCGAGACTCCTGTCGAGTTGTTCACAGCTCCACTTGTGAACAACTCTCAATCTCCCTCCTGCTACTCCTCAGCTACTCAAGGACTTCAACCCACTATGGTCTTCCTGCACTGCTTCGATGAAGACCGACATAGGGCACGGAGGGCTGCCACCTATCACTGCAAGATGTCCATCTCCCAAAATGAACACGGGGTAGGAGGACTGCCCATCATCTGTTGTATAAGTACTTCTCCACACACAAGTCTCGGGCTCCACAAACTGCTCATGGTTGATTAGACCCTTGAGCTCAACAAATGCCACTCTAGCAACTACTTTTGTCCATCAATGTGTTGCACACCGGGCTCCAACTTGGGCACTATCACGCTGTCCTCTAGCAAACCATAAATGCCCAATCATGTCCACACTTGGTCCACTCTCACGCTGCCCTCCAACAAACTAGTAGTGACCAATCCTATTGTAGCATCTGCTCCTAGTTAGGGCATCCAACACCTAGGAAACGCTTCCACATGGCTGTTGCTAGACATCTCCAATCAGTTATCTCCTATGGCACCATGCACCTCCATCAGTGAAGAGGACATCTGCAATACACTGTTGCTGACTCCTTGCCCTCGATTTCTGTGCATCTTTATTACTGGTTAGGGCACACACAAAAGCCCTAAACCACACCTCCAAAACCACTGTTTCCTTGCCCCTCTCCTTCACTACCTTTCTACTCTTCTTCCAACATTATAGTAGGTCTTGGAAACCTCACAAAACCACCCAGCTATGTACAAACTTGCTACAACAACCTAGGGCTACCTCAAGGCACAAGAAAAACCACTTGTTGAAGATGTCAGGACCCCTATAGATCTGCCCTAGCCATGGAGATGAATTTGGCCTAGTGAGAGTCCTCTCCACTAGGCCTTACTGCCCTTCAACCTCCTTCAAACACCTACTGTCTACTACAACACTCTGAGGCCACCTGTACCAGGGATTCATCACACAATTATGCATAAGAAACCTTATTCAACCATAGCTTACTTGCTCTTTGTTTGGTTTGCTCGTTTGCTGTTGACTTCTGCCTGGTTAGGGCTAGTTACCAGTGCATTCCAGCCCTAAACTCTTGCTTAGAAATCCTTCTACAACTGCGGGTTTAAGCACTTGTAGGGCTTCTTATATACGTTGATGATCTAGGCTATTTCTAGCCCTCTTTTATGCATAACAGACCTCAATTATGGCGGCGACTCTCCTTCAAAAATCTGTACTGAGTGAGGCCCTCCTAGATAGAGCTACCCACACACAAACACATGCCAAAATAGACCCAAAGAACCTCAGAAAACTTTTTATGGAACTCGAACTTCCTGCAAGGTTACTCTAGCATCCAAACAGTCACAAAGAGGCCTGAACTAAGCCTCTTCTCCTTCGCTGGAATCAGCCCTAACCTGCGGCAACAAAACAAAAGTCTTCTCCTCCTCTTTTCCCTAATGTGGGTTCCTCTCTTGTGCTCCAAGATGCTCACAAAATGACTCACATCACTCTCCTTTTATAGGATACACAAGGGATGCAAAAAATTCTTCCAAGAGGGCTGTCCAACTGTCATAAGGTTATTAAAACACCAAGTCGACCTTAACTTTGTGTCACAAGCCCACAAAATATCTTCAAAAATTCATAACTCAACAACGACAACTTGGAATTGGACGATTCTCGATGCGTTGGATTCGTCTCGACATCTACTATTATCCTCATCCATTACATGCCACAATATCATCATGGTTCTAGCCCAAACATCGATGGATGCAATACCCAAAGCTTGGATTTCATGTCCACAAGGCCACTTGTGGAGCTCCTTCCTCCAAACCTTCGATCCTTAAGGCTTGGAGTACCTCCCAAGCTTTAGAAATCAACACTCTCTCTTAGCGAGGGAGGTGCTTCCAAGACTAGGAAGTAACAATCATTCGGCGACACTAGACCATATGGCATCCATCACTGCATCATACCCTATAGAATGAATTCGGTAATATCGGTAGTGCCTCTGCCTCATCACATCTAAACTTGAAGATCCCAAACCTCCATAGGGTTGCTCCCTCTGAGGCTAGACTCCCTCTGAGCCTACACGCTCCACTGGTACAGTCCTGCATGCACTCATCCTCTTGGATCAAATGCCAATTGTGAAAGTCCCTCCAATCTCGGATATGCAACATCATGATACGATGAAGACTCTAGCCTGCCAATTTGTAGTCCATCACACGAAGCCATATCGATCAACCTGATCTCATCCAAGCCAAAGAAACCCTCGAGCTGTCCCAACCATCCTTGACAAATCAACGGAAATCCATGATCAACAATCTTCCCTACAACAAACTGTTGTTCACTAGGGTCACCACCAATCTATCGTAACTCCCATCCAATCTTGTTGCCAAGCCAGTCAAGACCACATCTCCATGTCTTTAGCTGAACCCTCTGCTCCATGATCTAGACACCAACAACTCCCTCTAAGTTGCTTCGCTATTCACACTTTGATTCACTGCCCCTCAAAGTAGATCAGATACGCTCTGATACCGTGTTGAATTTCCACGATCTTGGGTCTAGGATAGAATCATAGAATCTCTGACGCTACCAAACCAAGAATCTCAACAAAACTACTTTGCACAGCAGAATATAAACAACAGTAAATCACACATGCACAAAAAATAGACAACTTTTTCAAATTTTTAACCTAACATCGTTATATTAATCAACATATAATACAACAGTCTAGGGCTCCCGTACTAGGGATAATGACCCTCATACATCCAATAGTACAAGAATACAAATTGGGGCTTGGTGTCGGTCCATTGACAACCAATCTACCCTCAACAATATACTATGGACGTCTAGCTAATGTAGAGCTCCTCGCAGCTGCCTTGGTCGTACCTTATACCTGCTCGGTCCTTCGGCCCTCGATCTGCAACTTTTGCCTCTATCAACGATCCAAGTCCATCTGACCATTGAACCTCGACTGTCAATTTTCTCACTAGTTGTGCCTTAGTCCATCAAGGGCACAACACATCGAGACTCCTATCAAGTTGTTCACAGATCCACTTGTGAAGAACTCTCAATCTGCCCACTGCTACTCCTCAGCTACTCAAGGACTTCAACCCACTATGGTCTTCCTGCGCTGCTTTGATGAAGACCAACATAGGGCACAAAGGGATTCCACCTATCATTGCAAGTTGTCCATTGCCCACAATGAACACGAGCTAGGAGTGTTGATTTGTGTAGCTTGGGAGGTACTCCAAGCCCTATGGTTCAGGGTTTGGAGGAGAAAGTGCCACAAGGGTAGCTTGTGGACTTGGAACCCAAGTATGGGGTTTTAGCACCCATCATGATTTGGGACAAAACAATAATGGATTTACGACATGTGATGGATGAGGATGATAGTGCTTGAAATGACGATTCCAATGCAATGAAAATTGTCCGAATCCGAATTATAATTAAAGAGATATGAATTTTTGAAGTTGACTAGTAATTATTGGTTATCAAGTAGGTCGATTTGAAGAGCCAATCGATGTGTCACTTCAAATGTGACGTTGAACCCTTCTTTATGGTATATATAGAAGGTGATATGAGGGTGATAAAAGCATCCATCTTGTGCAACATTCATCCAAGATAGCTCTGAAATTCGGATGCCCTAGTTGTAGCAAGAAATGGGTCAAGGGACAATGTGAGAATGAGTCTAAATTGAAGGCCAAGGAGCAGCATGGGAGAGGCCTGTTTGGAGGCCGAGTTCTAGGCAAGATTATGGACCTTCTAAGGACTATTTGAGAGCTAAAAAGGCAACTGTTCTAGGGTCGATATGTTAGGTTGCTAGGTCGAGGAGCAGAGGACATTACACTATTGTTTAGGAGTTGTTTGGGCATTGTTTGAAGGGTTTTTCACTACAGGACTGCTATGTGTTAGGCCGCAGGCCATAACACCACAACAGGGGCTTGCATAGGGCATGTTAAGGGGCTAGTGTATGCCCTAGATAACAACGCATCAAGGAGGAGTCCTTCAAGGGTATGCCGCAGTTGATTGAAGGGTTGTTTGGGGGTTGTCAAAGCAGTCAAGGGCTGCAACAAGTGCCCTAACCAACACTGTCACAAATAGAAGTATGCAAAAATAAAGGACAACAATGTTTTGTGGAGGAACGTTGGGTCAAGAAGTGACCAGTTTGGATCAGATTTTTGTGCAGCCTGTTGGTGCCATGTAGATGACATTCCATGGTGGTGAAGTGTCATCTTAGGAGTAGAATCAACAGTGACGAGATTGGGTGTCATAGCGCTGGTTGGAGGGTAGCGAGTTGGCTACCCAAAGTAGCCCTAGACGAGCTATCTTGAAGGAGGAAGAGCAGTTAAAGGTTGGGTGAAGATCAGTGCCGAAGTGTAACAATTTGATGGATGAAAGTTGTTAGCTTGGCAGATTGAAGTTCAGGAATTAGGCCTACCTAGAGAGCAATTGATGAGGCCGTGTTCATTGCAATAGACGTGACTTGTAGCAGTGATAGGAGACATCCCTTTTGGAGTCTCGATGTGTAGATTACTTGATGGACTAAGGCACTACTAGTGAGCAATATGGAAGCAAAGGACCGACAGGACAAGATACGACAAAGAAGCTGCAATGAAGATTGCCATTGTATCTTGTAACCATAGACTGTTGTATTATTCAGATTTGGATTTAATATAATGAAGATTGGTGATTGTACATTATTGTACAATTTTGTTTAAAACTATGTATATTGTGCATACGTGATTTACTGCTTTAGAATTTTCCGCTATGCGAAGTAGTTTATGGTTGAGATTCTTGGTTTGGTAGCGTCAATGATTTTAAGGCTCTAACCTAGACCCAAGGTAGTTGAAATTCAACATGGTATCAGAGCGTGTCTGAGCTACTTTGGAAGTATGTAAATCACAGTTGTGCGCAATGAAGTGCAACGTGAGAGGGAGTTGGTCACATTGTGAGTGAAGGGTTCACTACAATGTCGAAGTTGCAGGCAGGTATCTGTTATGAGGACAGGTTGGAGTAGTTGTCCAACTATAATCCATGGAAGGGAAGGATCAAGTTGATCTTGCAAGTCAATAGGATCTCAGATTATGCCGAGAAAGAGATCAAGAAGCCAACCGACCCTAATGAGTTGGAAATATGGGAAGATTTGGATGCGAGGGCAAGAATGATCATCCTAGATGGTGTGAGGGATGCCCTGATACCTCATTTGTCCAGGAAGAACACCGCACATGAGATGTGGGTATCTCTTTAGAATTTGTTCCAGAATAAGAATGAAAGCCGTGTATTGGTATTGGAGGATAAGCTAAAGTCCACCAAGATGTTAAAGGGTGAAAGCGTGACCTTATATCTGACGAGATTGTCTCAGGTCAAAGATGAGCTTGCTTCCATCAGTGTGACTGTCTCAAATGGAGATATGGTAAGGATTACCTTCAAAGGGTTCACCGAGGAATGGAAGTCCTTCATCAAAGGAATCGTTGTCAGGGAGAAGTTACTAGATTGGGATAGGCTATGGGATGCCTTCATTCAGGAAGAGTTGCAAGACGAGGATCTTCAGCCAAAGCAGAAAGCTTTAGATGATGACGTGGCACTTGCATCACGAATGAAGGGTAAAAATAAGGACTTGAGTAAAGTCAAGTGTTTCAACTGTGGCGAGATGGGTCATTTTTTGTCGAGATGTCTGATGAAGAAGAAGGGAAATGATGAGAGGAAGAAAGGACAATAGGCCTCTGGTGTTGCCGCTTCAGTAGAGATGGACGATCTCTCTAAGAGATTGGAAGAGGAGGACTTTCCTATGATTTCTCATTTCTCGTAGAGTATTATCACTGAGGATGGATGGTACGTGGACAATGGTGCGATGAAGCATATGACAGGGCCATATGATGTTTTTGAGACTCTAGCTGGATGGGACTCGAAGTTTCACATGGTGTTGGGTGAAAAGAGTCAATTGGAGA
Source organism: Pinus tabuliformis (assembly GCA_031772625.1). Lineage (NCBI taxonomy): Eukaryota > Viridiplantae > Streptophyta > Pinopsida > Pinales > Pinaceae > Pinus > Pinus tabuliformis. Next base: position 1,247,869,091 of record CM062811.1, read on the forward strand.
TCCAAGGATCGAGTGTGGTTGATCCAGGAGGATCTTGGAGAATTGATCCAGTTGGATCTTCAGAAAAGTACCAGTGGCATGGAAAGAGGCTTAAAGCTCAAAGTTGAAGAATTTGGATAAACTTAGCATTGGATCGAAGTGCTCGTCATTCTGATTCCAATGGTGCAAACGTCACTCAAATCCGAGTCCAGATGAAGATGTTAGAGCAAGTCAAATTTCAAGTGTGACTTGTCTAGGTGGCAGAGGGAGATGACATGGAAAAGGTCCCAACAAATGGGGAAGTGCCAAGTGGTAGGCTGCCACTTGGTCTCACATATTGTATATCAGGGAAAAACAGAGGTCGCAGGTTAAGAATCGGCCCCCAACAGTTCCGATTTGCGATTGCGATATCACATATCGCATATCGGAGGTGGATGAGTATTAAAGATCGGCCCGGAAAAGCCTGCATGCGATGCGAAGCAGTCCGGCGGTAATCACCGATTGTGATTTGCAGGGAGGATCCAGACACGATATTTTTATATGTTGTGTTCTATAAGTCCAGCAGGTCTGTGTATCACAGAGTCCCTGTTGCTTTGGCTTTGGAATGTCCGTCGATAGTTGGAAACGCCGATAGACATGCTGCCAAGCCTTATGGGTAGTTGAATGGGTTTTCCATGTTTGAATGGGGTTTCACCATTATTGTAAGGTTGTTGCTGTGTATCATTCCGACCAGATCCCACCTGTTTAACTTGGTTTTTTATGTTAAAACTGCCCGGGTTTTGAGGAATTGCTGCCATGCTATATATATGACTATTTGTGTAGGGAAAGCGAGAGAGGACATGCCGAATAACTCAGAAGCTATTTCAAACAAAAGACCCTAACCCTGGAAGTAGGTCGAGACCTCACCTTGAGTAGTAGGGAGGTTTCGAGAAGTTGCATAAGGCCCAATTATCGAAATTGGGTGTTTGGATAGGTGTTTTTGCACGATTTTTCGCCAAGAGTTCAATAGTACTGTCTGTTTTTGAAGCTGGGTTCTCCATTCTTTGTCCATCTTCCAGCTTGGAGGTATAAGAATTTTAAAGCATGTTTCTTGTACTTTTATCTCTTTTATGCCACTAATTGAATGAAGGCCTCCCCACTATTGAGCAGGGCCCAGAGACGTAGTCCAAATTGGACGAACTCCGTAATCAAATCATTGTGTCATGGTTTTTTGTGTTCTTCTGTTTATTTTCTGCATTGTTAATGAGTTTTTAAGTTCCACGGTTAATTAGCTCTGTTATATGTAATTTCGATGCATCTGTAAGTAAAATATCTTGGATCAAATTTGGTATCAGAGCATGTCTTTGTAGATGCGAATTGCTTGAGTGTGTGCTAACCCAGAACAAGCTGCAAAAAGGAGAAGGAATCCTTAAGTCCTTTGATCCTGAAGCAGGACGTGCACAACGAAGAAGAAACATGGCCAATGAAGAAGCTCGTTGGGAAGATGAACAAAATTTCCATAAGGTATTCTACAATATGGTAGGAAAAGTGGACACGATGTTCGCAGAGTATGAGAAGGCACTTTGGCATGAGAAGAAGGATGCAGATGATCATGGATCAACAAATCAGGAAGGTGGTGGAGAAGATCCTCCTCCCTCTCCTTCTTCTAGTGATTGTTCTCGTCACTCTTAGCGAAATTCCAAGCATACCTCTACGAAACCATTCTTCAAGTTAGACATAAAGTCTTACCTGCCCATGTACAATGGAGAGTGTAGTGCAGAAAAAATCAATAATTGGATTAGATAGATAGAGGTTTACTTCCGAATCTAGCAGATTGAAGAAGATGAGGTGAAAGTCCAGTTAGCATCTCTTCGGCTGAGCGGCACTGCTCTCGTTTGGTGGGAGAGCAAGTTGCAGAAGGGCAACACGAAATCATGTAACCTTCTGTCCTCTTGGTCTAGTTTTATTTCTGCATTGAAAGACCAATTCTACCCTTTGAGTTATAAGAAAAAGGAACTTATGGAATGGAAATATCCAAGGCAAGTTAAGGGCCAAAATTTGCAAAGCTTCACCGAAGAATTTTGGAAACAAGCACTGAATCTGGGCATCTCATTAGATGCGCCTGAGACAATAACTAAGTATGTAGGTGCACTACATAGTTACATCAGACACTCATTATTATTGTTTGAGCCTACTACAATTGATGCGGCCAGTGTAAAGGCTATTCATCTTGAAAGCTGAGGCAAGAATGACTGAGATGATCAAGCCAAAAGACACCATTCAAACCTCAGCATGGCAAATTCCAGAAGAAAGGAAAAGGGAAGGATAAGAAGACTGTCGCAGCCAAGAATTGGAATGGAGTAACACCGTCTTGCACTCATTGCAAGAAAGATGGTCATGACAAGGACCACTGTTGGAAGTTGCATCCGGAGCTGAGACCGAAGAGATTCAGCAGAAAAGGGAAGCAGAAGATAGAATAAATGACACAGGACCTTGGATCAGATTCCAACAATGAGACATTGATCATAGCTGTGGGCACAAGAGGGACTCTTTCTATTAATGATAGTTATGATTTGGTTGCAAGTACTAGTTATTTGAATGATCCTGTAAGTAATGAACGAAAGAGAATTGGGTTATTCCACATTAGAGTTTTCATAAAACATACAAAGGTGGAAACTCTGTTTGATTCAGGTTCCCAAGAAAACCTAATCTTAGAGTCCTTAGTGAAAAAGTTAGGCCTTAAAACTAAGCCTTATCCGAGTCCATACCCGCTTGGTTGGGTAAGCGATAAAGCCAAAGTGCAAGTCACCAAGCAGTGTAGGGCCATATTTGTTATTGCTTATAAATTAGTTGATGAAGTAGAGTTAGATGTAGTGCCTTTGGACATCTGTGGAATCATCTTGGGAAGCCCATATCTATATGATAGAAAGGCCGTTTTCTTTTGGCATGAAAACAAATACCACCTCACAAAGGATGGGGTAGAGTATATAGTCAGAGCTCATCATACAAAAGTTAATGCCAGCCTTGTAAGCGTAGGACAAATTAAACGACTGGTTAACTTGAGCAAGGGGTGCATGCTCATGATAATGAGAGCGAAAGAGGTTGAGATGGCTGACACTTTCAAAGGCTGTAATCCTGATCATAAGAGATAATTATTTGAAATTGTTTCTGATTATGATGGATTGTTTCAGGAACTGAGAGGATTGCCCCTAAACGGGAAATCCAACATGAGATCCATTTACAACAGGATTCTCCTTTGCCGAATGTTGGCATGTACAGGATGGCTTCTATCGAGATGGAGGAGATCAAGAAACAGGTGTAGGAACTGTTAAATCAGGGAGTCATCAAACCAAGTTCTTCTCCTTGTGACTCATTGATCGTGTTGGTGCCCAAGAAAGACGACACATGGAGAATGTGCGTAGATTACAAGGCGCTGAACAAGATCATGGTGAAGAATTGATGCCCTCTCCCTCGCATTGATGAATTGTTAGATCAGTTGAAAAATGTTGTTTATTTTACAAAGTTGGATTTGCGTAGTGGTTATCACCAGGTTAGAATTGTAGAGCAGGATGTTTGGAAGACTGCGTTCAAAACCAAACAAGGGTTGTTCGAATGGATGGTGATGCCATTCAGACTATGCAACGCTCCAGCCACGTTTATGAGGGTAATGAATGATCTATTTAGGCCTTTTCTTGATCATTTTGTTCTTGTATATCTAGACGATATTCTTGTGTACAGTGGGACATGGGATGAACATATGTGTCATATAAAGAAAGTGCATGATGTTCTGAAGAATGAAAAACTATATTTGAAATTGTCAAAGTGTGAGTTCGGGAAGACTTCTCTGATTTATTTAGGCCACATTGTCGGTAATGGACAATTGAGGATAGATCCTTCTAAAGTGGAGGAGATTATGAATTGGCCTGAGCCCATGAATGTTATAGAAGTCCGAAATTTTTGGGCGTAGTACAGTATTGGAGAAGGTTCATTGCAAACTTCTTCATTATCGCAGCCCCCTTGCATGCCTTGACTAGTGTGAAGAAGGCCTTTCAGTGGGGAGGAAAACAACAAAAATCCTTCGACACACTGAAAGAGAAGATCAACACAACACCAATGCTAGCCTTACCAGACCTTCAACAACCTTTTGAAATTGAAACAGATGCTAGTGGATATGCCATGGGTGCTGTATTGATGCAGCAAAGAAAGCTTGTATGTTACCATTTAGAGATTTTCTCTCAGGCTGTTGTGAATTATCCCACGTATGACATGGAGTTGTACGCCTTGGTCCAGAGTGTAAAGAAGTGGAAACACTATCTGATCGGCAAGGAGACCATCATCCTTACAGATCATCACCCCTTGCAATATCTTCAGTCACAGACCAAGCTTCAGCAAGCTTGTCACTTCAGATGGATGGGATTCCTCCAACAGTTTCATTTGGTAATAAGATACAAGAAGGGAACCAACAACAAAGTAGCAGATATGATTTCTTTCCCTCCTATTTCTGCATCTGTAGTTTTACGAAATGTTTCTTTATCGTTAGAAAGTTATGCAGAACAATATGCTAACGACAGTGATTTTAAAGAGATATATGCAAAACTGACTTGTGGATCGTAGGTGGACAATTATTACTTGCAGGGAAATATATTTTATCACCTTGGCAAACTATGCATACCCAGTGATGAAAGGGTTCATGTAATCCAAGAGGCTCATACCTCTCTGGTGTCTGGTCATTTTGGAATTGGGAAAATTTTATGTCATTTGCAGAGGTTTTGTTTTTTGCCTCATATGAAAAACATTATGACTCGCTTTGTAAAGGGTTGTGTGTTGTGTTCTGTTTCAAAGCCCTCTAATAGAAAACTTGGGATCTACACACTACTCCCTAATCCGAGTCAACCATGGGAAAGTGTGTCCATGGAATTTGTAGGAGGTTTGCCTATGTCTAGGAAAGGTCACGGCTATTTGTATGTCGTTGTGGATAGGTTTAGTAAAATGTGTGTTTTAATGCCTTGTAAAAAACAGGTCACTACTGAACAGACTGCTTATCTTTTCTTTCATCATGTTTGGGTCCATTTTGGGTTGCCTAGATTTATTGTGTCAGATTGAGACTCTCAATTTCTTGGGGAGTTTTGGACCAGCTTGTGGAGAATGATAGACACTAAGCTGAAAAGAAGTATGACATTTCATCCACAGACCGATGTGAAGACAGAGATTGTCAACTGTACCGTGGTACACTTGTTGCGAGGCTATTGTGGAAAACATCCCAAGTTGTGGTATCAACAATTTCCTTATGTGCAACATGCATACAATCGAGCAACACCTTCATCTACACAGAGCTGACCATTTGATACATGTTTTGGCTATCTACCTAGAGATCCCTTGGACATGGTCTTTGGGAAAGAGGGGGATAGTAATGGACGAGATGATAGGGACAAAGCATCGAAGTTCATTCAGCGGATAAGGTCATTCATTAGGCAGTATAGGAGCAGTTGGAGAAGATTCAAGCTTAGTATAAAGCTCGACATGATAAGCACTGATTTGACCATCAGTTTCAAGTTGGGAACAAGGTATGGCTCCACATCAGCAAGGATAGAATGAAAGGAGAAGGGAAGAAGTTGAGACCCATCCGATATGGTCCCTTCACCATATTGGAAAAGATTGGAGACAATGCTTTTCGTCTTTACTTGCTTGTTTATATGAAAATGTATTCCATAGTAAATGTTGAAAACTTGAAGCTTTATGAATCTCCATTAATTATGGATAATGAGGAGGTGGCAGAGATTCCTATAGTGGATGATTTTGCACCAGGGGATCTAGATAAGTTGCCCGAAGATATCATACTCGACCGAAAAACCAGAACTTCACGACGATGACATGTGGAGTATATTCCTTGTTGGGCTTCAAAGGAATGCATCCAAGCAAATCTCGATGGATGGAGAAGGAAAAAATGGGAGAAATTTCCTCACTTTCCAATTGAATGAAAAGGATTTTGGCGGTCCAAAATCTCTTAGTGGGAAGGATTGATCTAGGGGGATCCTGGAGGATTGATCCAAGTGGATCTTCAGAAAAGTACTAGTGGCATGGTAAGAGGCTCAAAAATCAAAGTGGTAGAATCTGGATAAAATTAGCATCATATTGAAGTGCTCGTCATCCTGATTCCAATGGTGTGAACATCACTCAAATCTGAGTCTAGATGAAGAAGGTAGAGCAAGTCAAAGTTCAAGTTTGACTTGTCCAAGTGGCAAAAGGAGATGACATGGAAAATATCCCAGTGAATGGGGAAGCGCCAAGTGGCAGGCTTCCACTGGGTCCCGCATATCACATATCGAGGAGAAAGAGAGGTCATAGGTTAAGAATCGGCCCCTAGCAGTGCTGATTTGCGATTGCGATATCACATATCGCATATCGCATATCAAAGGTGGACGAGTATTAAAGAATCAGCCTTGGCAAAGCCCGGTTGCGATGCGATTTACCGCATAACACAATCGTAGAAAAGGGGTGGTGTTTGCGAAGCGGTCTGACAGTGATCGCCAAATGTGATTTGTGGGGAGGATCTGGACACGATATTTTTATATGTTGTGTTCTATAAGTCCGATGGGTCCGTGTATCGCAGAGTGCCTGTTACTTTGGCTTTAGACTGTCCGCCGATAGTTGGAAACACCAATAGACATGCTGCCGAGCCTTAAGCGCAGTTGAATGGGTTTCCCATGTTTGAATGGGGTTTCACCATTATTGTAAGGTTGTTGCATGTATCATTCCAACCCGATCCCGTTTGCTTAACTTGGTTTTTTATGTTAAAACTACCCAGGTTTTGAGGGATTGCTGCCATGCTATATATATGACTATTTGTGTCGGGAAAGGGAGAGAGGATTGGCCGAATAACTCAAAATATATTGCACACAGTAGACCCTGACCCTGGCAGCAGGTCGGGACCTCACCTTGAGCAGCGGGGAGGTTCCGAGAAGTTGCAGAAGGCCTGATTATCCAAATTGGGTGTTTGGATAGGCGTTTTTGCACAATTTTTCGCCAAGAGTTCAGTAGTACTGTCTATTTCTAAAGCTGGGCTCTCCATTCTTTTTCCATCTTCCAGCTTGGAGGTATACAAATTATAAAGCATGTTGCTTGTACTTTTATCTTTTTTATGCCACTAATTCAATGAAGGCCTCCCCACTATTGAGTAGGGCTCGAAGACATAGTCAAAATTGGACGAACTCTGTAATCAAATCATTGTGTTATGGTTTTTTGTGTTCTTTTGTTTATTTCCGCATTGTTCATGTGTTTTTAAGTTCCACGGTTAATTAGCTCTGTTATATGTAATTCCGATGCATCTGTAAGTAAAATATCTTGGATCAGTGGTGCCATTTAGGATGGAGATAGGACACATGATGCTGGTCCAGGATGTACTGATTGTACCAAGACTCAGATATAATGTGCTCCCCGTATCAATGATGGAGAAGAAGGGGTTTAAGGTCTTGTTACAGGATGGTGTAATATTCCTAATTAGCCATGGCTAATTGGAATATTTGATTTTGCTCAATTTTGCCTTCTATAGTTACTTATAAATAAAAATGTGAGGAAAAGGGGGACATAACTCACCTTTAGAATAAAATCACTTCCTAGTAGCACAACTTTGTGACTTAAAGGGCAGCCAAGGGGGCCAAAGGACCACGGAGAGATGCGGCTCATGCAGACACTTGGAGGGACTGCGCAGATGGAAAGGAACATGTGGCAAGAAAGGGGCTGCGTTGGAGGAGGTGGGCCTTGGGATTGAAAGAGGCCAACGCTATAAAGGATAGGGGAGCCTCCTCATTTTGTCATTGGATTATGTTGCGTTTGAGCTAGTCATTTTGACTTAGAGCATACTGGCTGTTTAGCCTGTTTGCAACACTATTAGTGCATCGAGTGTCTCCGTTCGGAGATCTCACCCTTAGCCCTGGGGGACTTCGAGTGCCTGCTCGGGCAAGGTAGTTTCATCAATATTTTGTAGGAGGAGCGATCTCTGGAGTTGAGGAGGAACTGAGCATTTTGATGACTATGCAGTCTTGAGAGGGGAGGACACAGTCTCTTTTGGTAGGAGCTCCGGATTGGCTTTATCTGGAGGATTTGAGCTTGGAGATTGAGCAAGGGATCAACCCTTGCTTATTGGAGGATTTTGGCAGAGTCTCGACTAGAGTTTTGGAGGATTCTTTTCAGGGGTAGTGCAGAGCCTTGAGGGATAGCGTAGATCCTCAAGGGGGTGATTTTCGGGGGTCAGCGATTTTAGAAAATCTTTTTGGGCTTTTCTAGGTTTATTGAGTAGAGGTTGATTCTAGAGTTTCAACATTTTCTGAGGAGGGGAACAACCCCAAATCCTCACTTGATTCCAACAGTAGCAGCAGCACAATAGTTCTCTGGCAGCTTGGACGCAGTTCAGAGAGAGGCCATTTCCTTGCCATTCTGAGTGTATTTCTTCACTTGCCTTGTGCAAGTCGAGGTGCTATCTTTCTGATCACCTCTTGTACTCTTTCCATTACTCAGTATAATAAAATGGCTTAGCATTTCTCTCTGTGTTTCTCGAGTATCTGTTTATATTCCATGTATACATTATTGTATGTTGCACTACTGTTATTTTTATCTCTTTGAGCTTCCCGACTACTATACCACTTGTGTGTTTTTCTCCTATACTCTTAGACAGAGTTTGGAAAGGGCCAGGTAGCCTCCAGATCTCGTCCTCTTTTCAGAGGCGACATATCGGGTAAACACCCTCCCAGTCCATCTCTGGTTGGAGTTTTCTTGTGTTTGAGGGATACCCCTGATAAAGGATATTATAGTGGTATCAGAGCATAGATCTGGCTCAGCTTGTGGAGCTAGCAATCTATGAAACCAGGGGAAAGCCCTACATCTGTTACAGAGGTAGGAGATACAGAGACACTGGGCGTAGGTTGGAGAACACCTACGGAAAGGGAGACTGTGTTCCAGTGGTGGACGCAGAACAGGAGGAGCTTGTGGTGGACGCAGAGCAGGAGGATCTGATGGCAGATGATGACGGGAAGAAATTTGTGGACATGCTCCTCAAATTAGTGCAGGATCTGTCGAGGCAGATCGAGGTGATGGGGCAGAGATTCACGACAGTGGAGGCTAGACAACGTGAGAGCCCACGAGTTTTCCAGGTTGGAGAGGGGTCGGGTGCATCTCACCATTTGCCAAAGCAGGGTGCCACTCAGTGTGATACTACTCAACAGGTGGCCTCACATGCCCCTATACGCTCTACCATGCCCACTTTCCTAGGAGCAGATACGGGGGCTGGAGCACAGCAGGAGGCAGAGCCCAGTCATATGGGCGATTATTTTGCGGAGTACCAGGCCTATGGGCAGGAGTTCAGGGATGCTCTCTCATTCAGAGACTTTGTTCAGCTCCAACGGGATAGTAGACACTACGACCATCACAGAGAATACCGGCATTATCATGATGGAGACACCCACCGCACAGCTAGTAGATTTCACTTGCCTACGTTTGATGTCTCATCAAGCAGTTCAGCAAAGTCTTGGGTGGAGAAGCTGAACATCTATTTCTAGCTTAACCAGATGTCGGAGACAGAGGCCATCAAGGTGGTGACATTACATTTGGATGGTGAGGCCCAGGACTGGTGGTTCCATGGGTTGGTTACACTCGGAAACTTCACAGTGATGACATATGCCGAGTTCACCAGGAGACTGATAGAGAGGTTCGACTGGAGGGATCCAGAATAGCATTTTTTTGCGCTGACGAGGCTCAAACAGACTGGAAACCCAGAGACCTACATTGCAGACTTCTTGAGGGTTTAAATGATGGTGCTAAATCTATCCATGGCATGGAGGATCTACATGTATGTTGAGGGGTTAGCAGAGCCACTTCGGGGTCTAGTCAGGTCCACTAGACCAGCCACACTCCAGGATGCTATTAGCAGGACCAGGGACTTACAGGATGCCTTACCCAGGACTCGGACACCTTACCCCCAGAGACAAGCTTTCCAGCCTAAGGGGAAGGATGTGAGGATTCCGCCTCCAAAGGGGAATCCAGGATGAGCACAGATTGATGATGATGCCAGGAGGGAGTTGAAGAAGAAGAGGTTGTGCTTTACCTGTCAAGAGCCGTGGGCACCGAGACATAGATGTGCTGCTGGCAAAGCACATTTTATTGAGGTCTTCTCTGAGAGCAGCGGGGAAGAGGATGAGGAGGATGATGTGGAGGCAGGAGGTAGTCACGCCGCGCAGGATCGTTTACCACCTCCACCAGCAGCAGCAGGTGCTGCAGTTTTTGCACCTACCGGAGGGGCCCTTGCAGCATTGTGGGGAGTTCCCAAGTATTTGACGCTACGCGTACGGGGGATAGTACGTGGCCAACGAATATCAGTTTTGGTTGACAGTGGGGCAACCCACAACTTCATCGATGCACGGATGGTTGAGCGGAGAGGTATACAGACAGAGAGCTTCAATGGCTTTTTAGTTTTGGTCCCAGGAGATCAGACCATGGTGTGTGCTCGTTATGTTCTAGAGTTATCTGTGACGATGGGCACCTACACACTGATTGACCACTTTTTTGTGGTTGATATTCCGGACAACAACATGATACTAGGTGTTCAGTGGCTTATCACTCTAGGGAAGGTCACGACAGATTGGAAGACCTTAGAGATGGAGTGGGATGATGAGAAGACAGGGAAGCATAAGAAGATACGGGGACAACACACATATCCGCCTCATACTATTTCGGCTCATCGGATGGAGGTAGTCTTCCAGAAGGGAGACGTAGAGTGGGCAGTGGAGCTGCGTGCATCAGAGACATGGACTATAGGGCAGACAGTGCACCCAGAGATACATTCCATCCTTGACCGGTATGCCATAGTATTTGGGGAGATTCCGCCAGGACAGCCACTAGACCGGGGGTTTGAGCACACCATTGAGCTTGAGTAGGGCATACAGGCAGTGATTACTACCCCCTATAGGCATCCCAAGGCCTATTGGGATGAGATTGAGTGGGCCATTCAGGAGTTGCTGGCTCTTGGGTACATTCAGCCAAGCACGAGTCCTTTTGCTTCTTCCGTGGTGTTGGTGAAGAAGAAGGATGACACATTGAGGATGTGCATTGACTACAGGGCCCTGAACAAGAAGACCCTGAAGAACAGGTACCCCATACCCAGGATCGATGAGTTGAGAGGAGCCCAGTTCTTCTCAAAGATTGATTTGAGATCTGGGTACCATCAGATTCGCGTGAGGGAACAGGACATTCCCAAGACCGCCTTCAGGTGTCACTATGGGCACTTTGAGTTTTTGGTGATGCCCTTCGGGCTAACCAATGCCCCAGCTACATTCCAGTCTTGCATGAATCACATCTTCCATAGTCACTTGAGGAAGTTTGTGTTGGTATTCTTTGATGATATACTCATTTACAACAGGACTTAGGAGGAGCATCTCCAGCACATTGAGACAGTGTTGCGCATCTTGGGGGAGCAGCAGTTCTATGCCAAGCTCTCCAAGTGTGAGTTTGGATTGACGGAGATGTCGTACTTGGGACACATCATAGGGGTGGACGGAGTGAGAGTCCATGAGGAGAATATTAGGGTCATCAGAGATTGGCTGGAGCCGAGGAACGTGATGGAACTTCGGGGATTCATTGGTATTTGTACTTACTATCGGAAGTTCGTCAAGAGTTTCTCACAGCTTGCTACACCCTTGACAGATTTGATGAAGAAGAGGGCATTTAGTTGGTCGGATACAGCGCAACGAGCCTTTGACAGGCTCAAGGAAGTGATGAGCAGCTGCCCAGTGTTTGTATTGCCAGATTTTTCGCAGCCATTTGTTTTGGAGTGTGATGCGTCGGGAGAGGGGATCTGCACAATATTGATGCAGGGAGGTCACCCTATAGCCTTTGAGAGCTGGAAGCTCCTTCTGCACGAGAGGTTGTATTCTATATACGACAAGGAGATGCTGGCCATCATGCATGCATTGGCTAAGTTCCGACAGTATTTAGTGGGTAATAGGTTCAGGGTGAGGACTGATCACAACAGCCTTAGGTTCTTTTTGGAGCAGAAGCAGCTACAGGAGAGGTAGCAGAAGTGGATCAGTAAGATCCAAGCATATGACTTTGACATTGAGTATGTCAAGGGTAAAAACAACATGGTAGCAGATGCCCTTTCACGTAGACCAGTGACGTTGTCTCTTATGAGCTTGGACACAGACTGGAGGGCTCGACTCTTAGTAGAGTACTCCAAGGACAAGTTTGCATGTGAGATTCTGGATGGGCAGGTGGCAGATGACAGGTACAGGGTGATCGATGAGATCATTTTCTATAGGGACCAAATCTTCTTGACTGAGGGATCTCAGCTCAAGAAGAAGATACTCCAGGCATCGCATGATTCACCTTTGTCCGGCCATCAGGGGTTTACCAAAACCTACAGGGCCATTAGAGAGAGGTTCTCATGGAAGGGCCTCAAGGAGGACATACTCCAGCATATCCGGGAGTGCGAAGTTTGCTAGAGGAACAAGGGGGAGATGAGCCATCCCGCAGGATTATTGCAGCCTCTTCCCATTCTTGAGGGGAAATGGGAGAGTATTTTGATGGACTTCATCACAGGGTTGCCCATGGTGTAGGGCAAGGATTGTATCTTTGTCATCGTTGATCGACTGACAACGTACGCACATTTTTTCGCTGTATCCGCACACTACACAGCGGCACCGGTGGCCGAGCTGTTCTTCAGAGAGGTCTTCAGGCTACATGGTCTTCCTAAGACCATCATTAGTGACAGGGACAACCGTTTCATGGGCGGATTTTGGCAGGAGCTTTTCCGGTTGGTGGGGATGGAGTTGACACCGAGTACCAGTTATCACCCACAGATGGATGGGCAGACATAAATAGTTAACAAGTGGTTGGAGGGCTTCTTGCGTAACTATGTCAGTGGGCAGCAATGAGCATGGCTGAAGTGGCTGCATCTGGGGGAGTACTGCTACAACACTACACATCACATGTCCATTGGTATGTCACCATTCTATGCTTTGTATGGATATCATCCTTTATCTTTTGCTGACGTGATGTTTGGTGCTAGCAAGGCTCCGAGAGCCAAGATTTGGATCCAAGAGAGTCAGGATATTCTCTGAGCTCTCAAGGATAATATGGCTACAGCGCAGAACCAGCAGACGCTGTATGCTGACAGGGGTCGGGTGGAGAGACAGTTTGAGGTAGGGGACTTGGTCTACCTACGATTACAACCATACCGACAGTCATCACTGAAGCGGAAGGGGGCTGAAAAGATCAAGCCCCGCTTTTATGGGCCATACAGGGTGATATGCAGGATTGGACAGGTTGCGTATGAGTTGGAGTTGCCCCAAGGCAGCAAGATTCATAACGTCTTTCATGTATCATGCCTGAAGGAGGCATTGGGATAGCATGTGACTGTGACAGATGAGCTACCGCCCATGGATGATGAGGGGCATTTGGTGTTGCAGCCAGAAGCTATTATTGATACCAGGGAGAGGCAGCTATAGAGCAGGACGGTCCGGGAATTCTTGGTGAGGTGGAAGAATTTACCGGATGAGGATGCCACTTGGGAGAGTGAGAAAATTTTGTAGCATCCATCACTTCAGTTGCTTGAGGACAAGCAACATTTTGCCGGGGGAGACTGTAATATTCCTAATTAGCCATGGCTAATTGGAATATTCGATTTTGCTTAATTTTGCCTTCTATAGTTATTTATAAATAAAAATGTGAGGAAAAGGGGGACAAAACTTACCTTTAGAATAAAGTCACTTCCTAGTAGCACAACATTGTGACTTAAAGGGGAGCCAAGGGGGCCAAAGGACCACGCAGAGATGGGGCCCATGCAGACACTTGGAGGGACTGCGCAGATGGAAAGGAACACGTGGCAAGAAAGGGGCTGCGTTGGAGGAGGTGGGCCTTGGGATTGAGAGAGGCCAACGCTATAAAGGAGAGGGGAGCCTCCTCATTTTGTCATTGGATGATGTTGCATTTGAGCTAGTCATTTCGACTTAGAGCATGCTGGCTGTTTAGCCTGTCTGCAGCACTGTTTAGTGCATCGAGTGTCTCCGTTCGGAGATCTCACCCTTAGCCCTAGGGGACTTCGAGTGCCTGCTTGGGCAAGGTAGTTTCATCATTTTTTTGCAGGAGGAGCGATCTCTGGAGTTGAGGAGGAACTGAGCATTTTGATGACTACGCAGTCTTGAGAGGGGAGGATGCAGTCTCTTTTGGTAGGAGCTCCAGATTGGGTTTATGTGGAGGATTTGAGCTTGGATATTGAGCAAGGGATTAGCCCTTGCTTATTGGAGGATTTTGGTAGAGTCTCGGGTAGAGTTTTGGAGGATTCTCTTCAGGGGTAGCGCAAAGCCTTGAGGGATAACGTAGATCCTCAAGGGGGTGATTTTTGGGGGTCAGCTATTTTAGAAAAGCTTTCTGGGCTTTTCTAGGTTTATTGAGTAGAGTTTGATTCCAGAGTTTCAACATTTTCTGAGGAGGGGAATAACCCCAAATCCTCACTTGATTCCAGCAGTAGCAGCAGCACATCAGTTCTCCGACAGCTTGAACGTAGTTCAGAGAGAGGCCATTTCCTTGCCATTCTGAGTGTATTTCTTCACTTGCCTTGTGCAAGTCGAGGTGCTATCTTTCTGATCACCTCTTGTACTCTTTCCATTACTTAGTATAATAAAATTGCTTAGCATTTCTCTCTGCATTTCTTGAGTATCTGTTTATATTCCATGTATACATTATTGTATGTTGCACTACTGTTATTTTTATCTCTTTGAGTTTCCCAGCTACTATACCACTTGTGTGTTTTTCTCCTATACTCTTAGACAGAGTTTGTAAAGGGCCAGGTAGCCTCCAAATCTCATCCTCTTTTCAGAGGCGACATATCGGGTAAACGCCCTCCCAGTCCATCTTTGGTTGGAGTTTGCTTGTGTTTGAGGGATACCCCTGATAAGGGATATTACAGATGGAAAGGCAAGACTCAGGCTCAAAGGCTCTAAGTCAAATGGGATTGTACTTAGAGTTATAGAGCATGGTCTCTATAGGTTGACGACCAAGCTTGTGGATCATGGAAAGCAACAATTGGAGTAGGTACTGGTTCCAGAGAAGCAAGAGTAGGTGCAGGTGCAGATGCAGGCTTCAGAGGAGAAGGTACAGGTTCTTGAGAAGAAGGTACACTTTCTCAAGAAGGTCCAGATTCCCAAGAAGAAGGTACACTTTCCCGAGAAGGTCCAGGTTCCAAAGACTCAGAGGGAGTCTAGTTCGAGAGAGAGCTTGCAGATTCAGAGGGAGACTCTACAACCCAAGAAGAGTGCGAGGTCAGTGGTGAGCAAGGGTGCTTGTACAACTGCCAAGAAGGATTCATGGAAAGAGTGGAAGACGTTACAGGATAAGAAGAAGCAGGTTGCTTCCAGAAATGACCGTGACACTTCTGAGAAGGGCGTAGTTCACCGTATAGGGATTGCTGCGATTGTGAGTGCCAAGAGTTGGGAAAGTGTTACGAGCAATGATGATGATGACGAGATACTTCCTAGTCTTGGAAGTACCTCCCTCGCTAAGAGGGAGTGTTGATTTGTGTAGCTTGGGAGGTTCTCCAAGCCCTAGGGTTCAGGGTTTGGAGGACAAAGTGTCACAAGGGCAGCTTGTGGGCTTGGAACCCAAGTATGGTGTTTTTGGCACCTATTGTGGTTTGGGACAAAACTGTGAAAATTCCTAGACTTGAAGGAAACTCTACTGGAGAAAATCTGAATCTACTTCACCTACTCGATTTTTAAATTAAATTCATTAAGTTATTCTTTTGAATACTGAAGAAAATTACTTCTGTAGCCTACACTAATTAAATATTTGATCTCATGAAACAGAAAACAAAGCAATTAACAAGATACATAGGACACACTTATTTTTGGACACAATAGTCCCCGGAAAAACCTAATGTGGGAAAACCGGTGCAACAGTTCTGAGGGTTTATTATTATGCAGGAGAAATATATGAATACAAATCTAGGATGCTCATCTAGAAATGATTTACAGAGAAAATACTGGCGGAAAATCTGAGTGAGTTTTACCTCACTTCACTTACAAAATTTTGGCTGATTCGGCACAAGACTGGCTAACCCTGACTATTTTTGCGCTGGCCCTGCGTCAGCCTTTCAGGATTTGCGTCAGCCCTATGTCACCTCTTTTGCTCTCTGCGTCAGCTATCCGAACAATTCCCGGCTTCTGCGAGACATGCAACTTTTTTGCTCTGCGCTGGCTCTTCTGGCTCTGCATCAAGGCTACGTGGGATTAGACTGGCCCAACGTCAGCTCTCCCGGCTATTGCGTTGCCTCTCTGCAAGCTCTCTCTGCCTCTCTATCAGTATTCTCCGGAAATTCCTTCTCCCGGATTCTCACTACCCCTCTGCTGCTGAATGATCACTTAGTTCGAATTTCTCAGCTTCCTAGCCCTAGAAATCGAACTCTAGATCAATTTGTTCTCTCCATGTGTGTTTTCAAATGAACCCCAAGCCTCCATTTTATACTTTTCCCGTTGAGTCTTCAACGACCGAGATTAAGTCTCTAATCAACAGCTAAGATTAAAACATGACTTGATCCGCCTTCTAGATCATTCTCACCCATATTTTGATTAATACCCATTAATATTTTAATTTCTATAATTTCTCTAAGTTTAGGAACTCCATTAAAAATATTAATTATTTTAATAAATTACAATCCGGGTGGAATTTCACCAAACAGTTTCTGGGTTCTTTAGAACTCATGTGCCTTAGCCTCTCCACCAATTTTAAGGTTAGAGCACTTCTGATACTACCAAAAATTAACAAAAACAATGATGGATTTAAGACATGTGATGGATGAGGATGATAGTGCTTGGAAAGACAATTCCAACGCAACGAAAAGCGTCCGAATCTGAGTTGTCGTTAGAGAGATATGAATTTTTGAAGTTGACTAGTAATTATTGGTTGTCAAGTAGGCCGAATTGAAGAGCCAATGGATGTGTCACTTCAAATGTGACGTTCAGCCCTTCTTTATGGTATATATAGAAGGTGATAAAAGCATCAATCTTGTGCAACATTCGTCCAAGATAGCTCTGAAATTCAGATGCCCTAGTTGCAACAAGAAAAGGGTCAAGGGACAACGTGAGAATAAGTCTGAATTGAAGGCCAAGGAGCAACGTGGGAGAGGTTTGTTTGGAGGCCGAGTACTGGGCAAGGTTATGGAACTTCTAAGGGCTGTTTGAGAGCTAAAAGGGCAGCTGTTCTAGGGCTGAGATGCTAGGATTCTAGGTGGAGGAGAAGAGGAAATTACACTGCTATTTAGGAGTTTTTTGGGCATTGTTGAGTTTTTTGGGCATTGTTTGAAGGGTTGTTCACTACAAGACTGCTGTGTGTTAGGCCACAGGCCATAACACCATAGCAGGGGCTTGCATAAGGCATGTTAAGCGGCTGGTGTATGCCCTAGATAAAAATGCAGCAAGGAGGATCCCTTCAAGGGTATGCCACAATTGATTGAAGGGTTGTTTGGGGATTGTCAAAAGAGTTAAGGGCTACAAAAAGTTCCCTAACCAACATTGTCACAAACAACAATATGCAAACATAAAGGACAACAATGTTTTGTGGAGAAACATTGGGTCAAGAAGTGACTAGTTTGGATCATTTTTTTGTGCAGCTTGTTGGTGCCATGTAGATGACATTCCATGGTGGTGAAGTGTCATCTTAGGAGCATAATCGACAGTGATGAGATTGGGTGTCATAGAGCTGGTTGGAGGGCAGCGAGTTGGCTACCCAAAGTAGCCCTAGACGAGTTATCTTGAAGGAAGAAGAACAGCTAAAGGTTGGGTGAAGATCGGTGCCGAAGTGCAACACTTTGATGGACGAAAGTTGTTGTTAGCCTGACAGATTGAAGCTCGGGAATTAGGCCTACCCAGAGAGCAGTTGATGAGCCCATGTTCATTGCAATAGACATGACTTGTAGCAGTGATAGGAGACATCCCTCTTGGAGTATCGATGTGTAGATGCCTTGATGGACTAAGGCACTACTAGTGAGCAGTACAAAAGCGAAGGACCGACAAGACATGATACGACAAAGAAGTTGCAATGAATATTGTCATTGTATCTTGTAACTATAGACTGTTGTATTATTCAGATTTGGATTAATATAACAAATATTGTTGATTGTACATTATTGTACAATTTTGTTTAAAACTGTGTAATTGTGCATATGTGATTTACTGCTTTAGAATTTTCCTCTATGCAAAGTAGGTTATGGTTGAGATTCTTGGTTTGGTAGCATCAGTGATTTTAAGGCTCTAACCTAGACCCAAGGTCGTGGAAATTCAGCAAGGAGGACTTACCATCATCTGTTGTAGAAGTCCTTCTCCACACACAAGTCTTGGGCTCCACAAACTGCTCCTCATTGATCAGACCCTTGAGCTCAACAACTGCCACTCTAGCAACTACTTTTGTCCATCAAGGTGTTGCGCACCGGGCTCCAACTTGGGAACTATCACACTGTCCTCCAACAGACCATAAATGCCCAATTATGTCCACACTTGGTCCACTATCACGCTGCCCTCCAACAAACCACAAGTGACCAATCCTACTGTAACATCTGCTCCTAGTTAGGGCATCCAACACATAGGAAACCATTCCATCGAATTTTGTCCATGTATATGACTGGTTAGGGCACACACAATAGCTCTAAAGCGCAACTCCAAAGCCACTATTTCCTTGTCCAACCTTTTCCCTCTCCTTCACTGCCTTTCTAGTTTTCTTCCAGCATTATAGTATGTCTTGGAAACCTCACAAAACCACCCAGCTGTTCACAAACTTGCTACAACAACCTAGGGCTACATCAAGGAAAAAACAAAACCACTTGTTGAAGCTGTTAGGACCCCTATACATTTGCACTAGCCATGGAGATGAATGTGTCCTAGTGAGAGCCCTCTCCACAAGGCCTTCCTGCCCTTCAACATCCTTCAAACACCTACTGTCTACTACAACACTCTGAGGCCACCTGTAGCAGGGATTCATCACACAATTATGCACAATAAACCTTATTCAACCATACCTTGCTCTCTATTTTGTCTACTCCTCTTCTGTTGACTTTGGCCTGGTTAGGGCTAGTTAACAGTCCATTCCAACCCTAAACTCTTGCTCATAAATCCTTCTACAATTGCGAGTTTCAGCACTTGTAGCGATGCTCATACACGCAGAAGATCTGGTCTTTTTCTAGCCCTCTTTTATCCCTGACAAACCTCAATTAGGGATGTAGATATCCTTCATAAATCTGTATTGAATGAGACCCTCCTACACATAGATACCCACACACAAACACATGCCAAAATAGATCCAAATAAGCTCAGAAAAATTCCTAAGGAACTCGACCTTCCTACAAGGTTACTTTGGCATCCAAACAGTCACAAAGAGGCTTGAACTAAGCCTCTTCTCCTTCGCTGGAATTAACCCTAACTTGCGGCCACAAAGCATAAGTGTTATCCTACTCTTTGCCCTAATGCGAGTTCCTCTCTTGTGCTTCAATATTCTCACAAAACGATTCATATCACTCTCCTTTTATAGGATACAAAAGGGCTCCAACGAATTCTTCCAAGAGGGAATTCTAACTGTCATAAGGTTACTAAAACACCAAGCCGACCATAACTTTGTGTCACATGTAGGAATTTACAAGGTAAGTTTCTCAGATAGAACACCAAAGGACACTGCTCACAAATAGATCACAGATCAATATACTAGTATTCTTGATGTGGTTAAAATCCTCAAAGAGGGAAACAATCCACGACTTGAGCCAACACGACCACTTCAGGTAATTTATTAATAAAAGAAAGAAAATTTACATAAGCTTCTCTCATGAACGGTCAACCTACAAATGATCCTCCATGCTCTTTAAATAGAGATCATGGACCAATTGGGTGTTAAGCCACAGATCAAGTGTTGGCAATACCGAGGAGAGAATGAACCGTCGGATCACTTCATGTCTAGAACATATCATGACCATCGTATTGTAAGTAACAAAAGTAAATAGTAAAGAAACATACTTTACCTAACTCTACACTAGACCAAGTTATACTTAACTATTTCCTATGTGTCGGAATATCCTAACACCCCCCCTTAAGAACAACTTGGGATAGGATTGAAGGATGTACACATATGACATAATAAGAGAAGGAAGGAGGCATTAGAGTCTATGTAGGAATTTACAGGGTATGTTCGTGAGATAGAACACCAAATGACACCGCTCAGAAATAGATCACAGATCAATACACCAATGTCCTTGACGTGGTTAAAACCCTCAAAGAGGGAAACTGTCCATAGCCTAAGCCAACGCGACCACTTCAGAAAATTTATTAATAAAAGAAATAAAATTTACATAAGATTCTGTCATGAATGGTCACTCTACAAATGACCCTCCATGCTCTTTAAATAGAGATCATGGACCAATCGAGTGTTAAGCCACAGATCAAGTGTCAGTAATACCGAGGAGAGAATGAATGTTCGGATCACTTCATGTCTAAAAAATAGAAAAGATAGATAGAAAAGAAATGTTATGAAATCAACTCAAAAAAAGATAGATAAACGCCTTCAAAATAAGCCTCTTCGAGGGGGAAACCTCCTTTACATTACACAAATGAACAATTCTTGGATGATACAAATGACAAGACCTCTTTTCTATATATAGGACTCTAAGGGGTCATAATATAATCAGAGCCGACATAACAATAATAATGTAAGGGCACGATAATAACAATAGTGAGCTTACATGGGCACAACAATATAATAAGGGGGTTGCACTAATAACAATAAGGGGTTCACTAGTAGTATAGGGACCTAACATGCCCCTCTCCTTCAAAAAGTGTTGTCCTCAATGCTTGAGTAGTTCTGGATGCTTTTGTATAAAATTCTCGTCCTTCCATGTGGAATATTCAGCGGGTAAGTTTTTCCACTTGATGAGATACTCTGAAATTGATCGATTTCGTAGCTGTCGGGTTCTTGTTTCTGTGACTGCTTCAGGTTCCAATATGATTTTTCCTTCCTCTTCATGTTCTGGCAATATTGTTTGAACTCGGATCTTCTCATTAGGTAAGGTCGCCATTTCTTAAGTGCATGTAGTCTTGCCAACATTTCCTTCTCATAAATAGCTTTGTGTAAATACTTTCCTTTGATTAGATGTCTTTCAAAAGCAATGGGTCTTTCTTTTTGCGTTAAAACATCACCCATTCCATTTCTTGAGGCATCACATTCCAGAATAAAGGTTTTTGTTAAGTCTGGCGTAGCTAAGACTGGTGCTTGGCACATTGCCTATTTAAGATGTTCAAAGGCCTTCGTTGCTTCTCGAGTCCATGAAAATGCATCTTTATTCAATAATGTTGTTTTCACAATGTCTTCAGTCTCCATTCTGATTTGATGATATCTTGAATGAAGATCCAATTCGGTGAAGTAAATTAATCCATGCAATTCATCAATGACAGGAATGGGAAATTTATCTTTAATATTAATCTTGTTGAACTCCCTACAATCCGGACACATGCGCCATGACGCCTGCTTATTGTTCACCATACTACTGGAGCAGAGAAAGAACTTTGATTAGGTTGAATTATACCAGCTTCTAGCATTTCTATAACCATACATTCGATTTCACTCTTTTGGTCATAGGGATATTTGTAAGGCCTGATGTTTGGAGAAAGACTTCCTAGAATTGAATGAATAACATGATCATGATCATGAATAGGTGGGAGGCCTTTGGGAGTCTCAAATACCTTGGATTGATTGTCCAAAACTTTTTGGATATCTATAGAAATAGATGATTTCGATGTGGGAACCTCTGGTGAACATAATTGTGCAATTATGCCTCGTTGTTCTTTCTTTAAAAGCTTTGTCATGCTATTAGAGCGGATTATATTTCCTGGTTTCCCTTTGATACTCGTTTATTCATCTTCCTTTCCTTCCCAAAAAAAATTCAAGAAAAGTTCTTGAAAATTAAAAGTTATCATACCCAAAGATTCTAGCCATTGGACTCCTAGTACAACCTTTGCACCACCCATTGGAATGGAAAACATTGGACTATTCAAGACATATTCTCCCATGGATAACATGATATTATGTCACTTTCCAGAGCAATTTATGATTCCTCCATTTGCAACCATTACTTGACAGTCTGGTGTTGGATATAGGAAGCAATTCATTTCCTTGGCTATCTTACAATGAATAAAATTCTGGGTACTACCCAAATCAATCAACACTATTACCTTTTTCTTCTTGATATGTCCTTCTATGTTGAGAGTTTGAGGAGTGGTAATTCCTGTGAATGCATTACAAGATATGGTCGGATTCATTTCTTGGTGTTCGATGTGATCTTTCAATTCTTGGACCTTTTTCTTCTTGATATGTCCTTCAATATTAAGAGTTTGAGGAGTGGTAATTCCTGCCAATGCATTACAAGAAATGGTCAGATTCATTTCTTCTTTTTTTGGGGTTGGTTCCTAGTGTATATCCTCTTCCTTTGACGTTTCTTGATCCTTTTCTTCCTGCTCTTGAAAATCAATGTAAAATGATTTCTTCTCAGCACACTTATGACTTTTAGTGTATTTGCTATCACAACTGTAACAAAGGTCGTTTTCTCCTTTTTCTTCCAATTGTTGTGGTGTCAACCTTGTAGGTTGTGGAAGGCTAGGAGCAACAACACTTCCATCTTTATAATTGTGAGTGGTAGATTTCTTGCTGCCATAATTTTGCTTTCATTTTGTCTTGCCAACCTAAATGCTTTATCCAATGACTCAGGTTCCCAAAGACGAACCTTATGTTGAATGTTATCCTTTAAAGTCCCTATGAAGACATCAATCCTGTACTTCTCTGGAATATCATTTCTTATATTTTGAAAGTCCTCAATGTGTTATGCCATTGAACACTTTTGTTTGAGATTTATCAATTTGCTAAATAAGGTGTTGATCTTTGTATCCTCATAATGTGTTATCATTTCCTCCATGAAAATTGACCACGTGACAAGTGGTTTACGAGAACAAAGCTCTTTATACCATAAAAATTGATTCGGTTCTAAATATAAAGATGCAATACGTATCTTTTGTAACAATTTCACCTCATATAGATCAAAATATTGCTCCATCTGTAGTATCCAATTTACCGGATCCTTGCCATCAAACTTCTTCATATCGCTTTTTCTTGATTTTATGAGCTCGATCTTGAAACGTCTGTAGCTATGTAATTTCGGATCTTTAAGTTCTGAAATTTCGGTCTGTGATATCCCTCTGAGTCCTCTTTCTAACCCCGCAAGTCTGATCGCAATTGGATTCCCGAAGAAAGTGTTATGCCCAATCTCCCGCAATGACCTAAGGGCATAATAATAACAATAATGGGCTTCTATGGGGCACAATAATACCAATATGGGGACTACATGGGCACAACAATATAATAAGGGGGTTGCACTAATATAAATAATGGGTTACACTAGTAGTATAGGGACCTAACATTACCTAACTCTACACTAGACCAAGTTATACTTAACTATTTCCTATGTGTCAGAATATCCTAACATCCCCCCTTAAGAACAACTTGGGATAGGATTGAAGGATGTACAAATATGACACAATAGGAGAAGGAAGGAGGCATTAGAGCCTATGTAGGAATTTACAGGGTAAGTTCCTCAGATAGAACACCAAAGGACACTGCTCACAAATAGATCATAGATCAACACACTAGTATTCTTGACATGGTTAAAACCTTCAAAGAGGGAAACAGTCCATGTCTTGAGCCAACGCGACCACTTCAAGAAATTTATTAATAAAAGAAAGAAAATTTACATAAGCTTCTCTTATGAATCGTCACCCTACAAATGACCCTCCATGCTCTTTAAATAGAGATCATGGACCAATCGGGTGTTAAGACACGTTTCAAGTGTCGGTAATACTGAGGAGAGAATGAACCGTCAGATCACTTCATGTCTACAACATATCGTGATCGTCGGATTATAAGTTACAAAAGTACATAGTAAAGAAACACAATTTACCCAACTCTACACTGGACCAAGTTATACTTAACTATTTCCTATGTGTTGGAATATCCTAACATCCCCCCTTAAGAACAACTTGGGATAGGATTGAAGGATGTACAAATATGACACAATAAGAGAAGGAAGGAGGCATTAGAGCCTATCCCCCCTTAGTGACAACTTCCTGAACTCCAACCATAAATCGAAGTTTAGTAAACTTCGCCTCTGTGAGAGCCTTTGTAAAGATGTCTGTAACTTGATCATCTGTTGAACAATATTGCACTTCAAGAACATGGTCATGAATGAGCTTTTTGATGAAGTGCATGTGTAGTTCAATGTGTTTGCTGCGCTGATGTTGGACTAGATCTTTGCATAGTTGCATGTCACTTTGCTTATCACACCAAAGTGTAGTCGGATGCTGCTGCTGAAAGCCAAACTCTGACAGGATTTGACGAAGCCACAGGGATTCCTTACTAGCTTCTATGTCGCCACGATACTCTGCTTTTGCCGAAGAAAGAGAAATGACACTTTGTTTCTTGCAAGCCCATGTAATAGGTCCAGAACCAAGAGTGAAGACATAACCGACAGTAGACTTCCGATCATTAGGGTCACTAGCCCAATTGGAATCAGTGAAACCAACCAATAGAGGAGATGCTTCTGCACTGTAATGAATCCCAAACTGAACTGTACCTTGAACATAACGAAGTATTCTTTTAGCTGCTTTCCAATGACTTTCATGTGGGTTTTTCATAAACTAAGCAATAAGGCCAACAACAAAGCAAAGGTCATGACGAGTATTGATTCGAATTGGATCCATAGAAAGATTGTCGAGAACCATGACTGAATCAGGTCGAACAAATCTCTAAAGAAATCCAAAACAATATGAAAAACGCCTTGAACCAGTGGCAATGGCAGCCAACGTGGAATGACGAGGACCTTGGTCAAAGCGTGCTGACCGAGGCCCATGGAGACCGCATAGGAGGCCAAAGTAGCCCCTGGGAGCCCCGGAATGGGAAAAGGAAGAGGTTTTTGATGTGCGCTTAGCTCTAATTGCGCATCGCTAGGCGAACAGGGCCCTGAAGGGGGAGCCTGAGCACTCGGTCACATCGGGAGCTAGGAAATCGCAGGCAGAAAAAGCGAAAAACGCTAACGTACGAAGGTGGGACCCGCGCACTGGAAAACCGGTGGTATTGATCGGGGTGCCCTTAAACGGTAAGAGGTTTTGGACAGGAGTGGAGCGATTCCATACACCGATCGACGCGTGGCAGGCGGAGGTGAGAGAAAACTGCCGTTGATCGCGCGCTATCGGTCGAGCAAGTCAACCGTGCGAAACGTGTGTATGGCATTGGATCTGGAGGGCCTAGATCGGACGACTGAGATTGCACCCGATGGAAAGAATCGAAATCGACAGGGAATTAAGCCACGTTCTAAAGAGATCTGGAATCCGTTTGACTGCCACGGTGGAGGAAGAACGCATCCACGATGTAACTGAAGAAACGAACCGACGAAGCATGCTGGCGCCATTTAGAGGAGGACAAGTGGCCACTCCTTGAGCATTTATGATGACGCCGAACGCAGGGAACTCCAAGCGCAACTGCAGAAGGTGAATCAACATAGGTGGAAGAGGAACCGAACGGGCATAGGGATCGAATGGCTAAAGCCATGAACAAAGACAGTCGAATCAGTTAGAGTTGATTTGGAGTCAGAATTGAGAAGAGTCCAAGCAACCAAGAGAGACAGTGAAAAGTGAACCTTGAGAGGAGGATTGAACACAGAGAACAGTAAAGCCAAGCAGATAGATAGAGGGCCGAGCTGACCATAGGTAGCGTTGAGCACCAGAGAGCTTGAAGATTCAAGCCTTCCCATAGAGGAAACTGTCCGGACTGAGCATCACATTTGGCTCTTTCCACTGTAGACCAAGGGTCATAGAGTTGGTAGGAAGAAGAAGAGTCTGTGTACTCCAAGTGGCTTGGGGAATCGAAGAACCACCCTGCCAAGCAAAATCTGCTTCAGGAGAACTCATATTCAGTCCCTGTATTGTAATTTCTCCGCTGAAAGACACAATAAAACAAGGCCACCACTGAAGCTGGACCAGAGACGTAGCCCTGGAGAATAGGGTGAACTCCTTATTAAAATTGCTTGTGTCTTTATGATTTCTTACTGTATTTCTCTGCTGTCTCTCCATTTTATTTGTCTGTGTATTGGCAATTTGATTGATCCGTTGTTACAATAACACAGAACAGACATCAGCGCATGAGTCTGTAATACCTTAGTTTAATAAATCTTTAACTGATGGCACTCATAGGGTGAATATTAGATCAAGTGGTATCAGAGCTCAAGGCTGTAAGGTTAGACAAGCTTGTGTTGGTATAGCTGTGAATGCTCACAAGATCAAAGCTCAAATTAGGAGAAGGAGAGTTGGTGGAAACTAATCCTGAAATTGGGAGAGTCTATCCTCAAAAGACCATGTCAGAAGAAAGTTCTATGGGGCCAAACCCTCAATTCATAGAGAGTTTCCTAGCTATAAAGTCTATGGTTGAAGAAATGTACAGAGACTTTAGAAAGAAAAAGGTGGAAGATGCATTAGGCTCTAAGCAAGAGAAAGAAGACGATGAGTCTCACTTCCATGACAACTCCAAAGGAAAGGGGAAAGAGGAAAACTTTCTCACACCTCCTAATAGCCCTATACATAATAAGAAAGCATCTTTGATTAAGTTAGATGTTAAATTTGATTTGCCTATATATGATGGAGAGCTAAATGCTGAAAAATTGGACAATTGGATTAGACAAATTGATGTGTATTGCAGGGTACAGAACATAAACTCAGACAAGAGTAAGATTCAGCTGGAAAGCCTATGCCTAGGAGGCATTGCCTTGGTTTGGTGGGAAGGTAGAACCTAAGCTGATATGAAAAGCCATGGTAAGACCATCTCTGTCTGGAGTGACTTCGTTTCTGCAATCAAAAAACAGTTCTATCCATTGGCCTACATGTAGCAGGCCATGATGAGTTGGCAAACTCTTTGGCAATTGAAGGGGCAAAGTGTACAAGGGTATACTCAAGAGTTCAGAAAGAGAGCATTGACGTTGGGTATCTCACTAGACTCACCAGATACTCTTTTGAAGTACATTGGTGGTCTACACAACTACATGAGGCATACCATCCTCATGTTTAATCCCACTAGTATAGATGAGGTATCTATACAAGCTATTCATCTAGAGGCTAGAGGAAAGAATGGAAATCCAGAAGTTGGGGGACCATCCCAACCCACTATAAGCAAGAGCAAGGAGAAAAGAAAACAAAAGTGGAAAGCAAGGAAGGCTAACACTGCACAAAAAGCTAAAGCTTCATGCACTCACTGTAAAAAGGAGGGGCATGATGATGAGGATTGTTGGATTCTGCATCCAAAGCTGAGACCTAAGAAGTCCGAGGGCAAGAAGAAGAAGATAGCTGCAGCTATTCAGAGAGATTTGGGGTCAGACTCAGGAGATGAAACAACTATAGCAGCCACAGGTATAAGAGGTAAGAATTCTAAAGCATCTACTAGTAATTCTGCTCAATTTGTTATTGATGAAGAAAATGAGAAAAAAAGACATGAGCTTTTCCATATTCGAGTTATTTCCAAGAATCAAAAGATTGATACTTTGTTTGATAGTGGCTCTCAAGTAAATTTGATTTCTGAAGCAATTGTAAAGAAATTGGGATTAGCAACTACACCTCACAAGAGACCATACCCATTAGGATGGTTGAATGATAAAGCACAAATACAAGTGACTAGACAGTGCAAACTCAAGTCAGTGACTATGAATGATAAAGCCACAGCGACCAAGGAGGGAAGCTGAAAGATCAAGCGAGTCAGAGGAAACGACAGCCACTGAGGAGGAAGTCTAAGAGACGGTGTAAGCGGAAACGAATGGACAAAGGCATGGGAATGTATAAAACAGAGAACTGTTGGTGCTGTTGTTGTGGTGAAAAACTAGAGTGTGATGTAGCAGAAGCAACAGAGGTAGAAGAGGCAGCAGAAGCAGCGGAGGCTGTAGAAGTAGCAGAGGCAGGAGAGTAGGAGTGAGAGAACCTCAGCTGAATAGAGTGCAGCAGCATACCAGTGTATACCAAGGTTGGGTTGGAGCCCAAGAGGTTGGAGCCTCAGAACTGAACAGGACTAAAGTCATTAGGGGTAGGTGCTCCTAAGTGCAGAACCACTGCTAAACAGAGTTGGTGCTCTGGAGGTTGGAGCCTCACTGAAGTCCAAGTTGGAGCTTGGCAACTATTCACAGTCAGATATATACTTATATTGTATTTATTTCATTGCACTATCTTGAGTTTTAATAAAGCATTTATTCCAGCTGTTGATTTCTGTGTTCTGTGTACACATATACATATCTATATATGCTTTTGGCAATCACTAGAACAGTTAAAAAAATTAGTAATAAATACTAATTCACCCCCCCTCTCAGTATTTCCAACAATTGGTATTAGAGCAGGCTTATTCATACTAGCCTAAAAACTTGAAGAAGGATCCGCAGCCATGACGAGAAATCATGAAGCATCAGGAAGACCTCCTTTGTTCGATGGCACTAACTTTGGTTTCTGGAAGAAAAAAATGACCTACTACTTAATGTCCCTTAGACCCGAAGTTTGGCATTTCGTTCAAAATGAATACCGAACGACTTCCACTCTTCCAACAGACCCAAACGAGAGGAAAGCCTACATTGCAAACGCAAAGGCCATGAACTCTATCACTAGTGGAATCACTGATTCCGAGTTTACAAAAATCATGCACTGTACCTCTGCCAAAGAAATGTGGGAGAAGCTAGTTGGCTTGTACGATGGAGACTCAAAAGTCAAAAAGGCAAAGCTTCAAACTCACAGAAGACAATTTGAAAGTTTGAGGATGGAAGATGAAGAAGATATTGCAGCATACCTCCTCTGAGTAGCTGAAGTGGTAAATTCCCTGAAAGGATTGGACGAAAAAGTTGAAGAAAGTACCATTGTTCAAAAGGTATTAAGGTCTCTTCCAGATAGATTTGACTCCAAAATAAGCGTTATAGAAGAAGCAAAGGATCTAGATACCCTCAAAATGGATGAACTCCATGGAATTCTCACTGCCTATGAAATGAGGAAAGGTGGCCCAAGCTCCAAAGATGCAGCATTCAAGGCCTCAAAGTCAAAGAAGGGGAAAGAAAGGAATGACTGTAGTGATGAGTCAGATGTGGAATCCGAATTAGCTCAATTTGTACGAAAGCTGAAGAGAGGATCTATGCTTAAAGGCAAGTATCCTCTTATTTGTTTTAAATGTTGTAAAATAGGTCATTATGTAGCAAAATGTCCTCATAAACATGACAGTGATGATGACGGAAATTCTAAAAGAATGGTAAACAAAAAGAAAGGGTTGAATAAGAAAAACTTCTTCTCCAAGCAAGATGAGTCTGATGAGGATGAGTTTATGGTCATCAAAAAGAAATTAGATGAGGAAAGTGATCGTGATGAAAGCCAAGAAACATTATTCATGGCACTCGCAGATGATGATGACTCAGGGCTAGAAGGAAATGTAGATGAACTGTTAATTAGCGCCATTGAAGAAAATGAAAAACTACGGAACAAACTCATTTCTCTCAAAGTGGAAAATGAGGAAATAAGAAGGAGAGAAGATTTCTTGGAAGCAAATCTTAAAGAAAAAGAAGAGACTTGTGAAGAACGTGAGGCCGAAATAGTGTCTCTGAGAAAGGAGTTGGAGCAAATTAAAAAGGGCTGTAAAAGCTCTCAAATACTTGAAACTATTCTGAAAAATCAAAAACCTCAACATGACAAGTCTGGAATAGGTTTCAAAGGAGAATCCTCAAGCACTAAGAATAGTGCGAAAAGCTATGCCGATGCACTTTCCTGCAATCCAAAAGATGAAAAAGTATGTTATAAAAAGTGCATCCCAGATCCCAAGAATGAAGAGAGAATTACTCCAAAGGAGAATGTGGAGTCGAATCATGGACACTACAGCAAATAAAAACCTGTACTCCACCAAGGGCCCATTGCAAATCCAAAGAACGAGGGAGGAGTAATTCCCAGGAAGGAAATTGACTCAAACCGTGGTTGCTTCAACAAGTACAAAACCATCTTTCTTGGACACTGCTTTCACTGTAAAAACTTCGGTCATCAAGCCAAACATTGTATGGCTCGCAGAAATGAAAAGACAAAGCTAAAGGACCGAATAATCAACTCAGGTGCCCCCAAAGGGCAGGGACAAATCAAAACCTTCAATTCATTTGATCCCTTGAACAAATTTGATCTGATTTGCTCTTTCTGCTACAATAATGGACACTATGAACAAGACTGCCCACTCAAAGGAAGAAAGACAAGTAGCAAGAACTCTAGCATGGACAAGTGCGGCCTGGCTCTATATGCTCAAAATAATGAAAACCAGTGGTTTGTAGATAGTGGGTTCTCCAGACACATGACAGGATACAGAAGGAAGTTTGTCTCACTGAGAAAAAAGGAAGGGAATGTGTCCTTTGGAAGCGGATCTGGTAGAATTTCAGGAAATGGAAAAATTACTCTGATCAATGGAAAAGGAAAAGCTCAAGATGCTCTGCTCGTTGACGGACTCAAACACGACCTCTTGACTGTCAACCAAATCTGTGATCAAGGACATAAGGTTGTCTTCAGCACCAAAGACTGTGAAATAAGGAACTCTGCCTCAGGGAAACTTGTGGCAAAAGGGGTGAGAACACCAGACAACATTTACATCCTAAACAAGATTCAGGAAAATAAATGCTACTTGAGTCAAACAGATGAGAGTTGGCTGTGGCACAAGCGACTTGGACATACAAGCTTTGAAAATCTAATCAATATTAGCAAGATCAAAGCTGTACGAGACATCCCAAGGTTGTTCAAACCAAATCAAGCAGTATGTGGTCCATGTCAACATGGAAAGCAGACCAGAATCAGCCACAAGACAAAGGAGCTCTCTACATCGAAGCCCTTGGAGATCATCCATGCTGATGTGTGTGGGCCAACTAGAAATCAAGCACTCCAAGGAGAAAGGTACTTTGTGTTATTTGTTGATGATTATACTAGAATGATGTGGATATATTTCATAAAGTATAAATCTGAAACTTTTGAGTGTTTTAAGAATCTAAAAGCCCTTGTAGAAAATGAAAAAGATTCAAAAATTAAGTGCCTCAGAACAGACAGAGGAGGAGAATTCACATCAAACGAGTTTAGTGAGTTCTGTAATATTCATGGAATTAAAAGGGAATTATCGGCTACCAGAACACCTCAGCAAAATGGGGTAGTTGAAAGAAGAAACCGAACAGTCCAAGAAATGGCAAGAACTATGCTATTAGCAGCAGACTTACAACCTAAATTCTGGAGAGAAGCAGTAGGGACAGCTGTCTATACACTGAATCGAACTCAATTAAGACCAAATTGTGAAAAACTCCTTATGAGCTATGGAAAGGAAGACTTGCTTCGGTGAAGTACTTCAAGATCTTTGGAAGCAAGTGCTTCATAAAAATAAATGATGGCTCACCCGGAAAGTTTGATTCTCGGGTTGATGAAGGGATATTTCTTGGATACTCTACATGGAGCAAGGCTTACAAGTGCTACAATTATCGACTGAAGAAAATAGTGGAAAGCATTGATGTAAAGGTTGATGAAGATCTTCTAGAAAGGGAAATTGAAGAACATGAAGATGACTCTCTCATTGAAGAAGAAGAACCTAAAGAAGAAGTAATAGATGAGGAAGAAGAAGAAGAAGAAGAGGAAAGAGAACCACCTAATACCCCTTCAAAGATGAAGTATGTCCAAAGACATCATCCAGAAGAGCAGATCATTGGCGATAAAGATGAAGGTGTGCAGACCCAAAGAAGGATAACAATCACACCCAAGAGAAAAGTCATTGCCCTCCTATCTATGATAGAACTAGAAACATTTGCAGAAGCAAGTAAGGATCCTCATTGGGTAAAAGCCATGGAAGAAGAAATGTCCCAAATTGAGAAGAACAAGACATGGGAGCTGGTACCTCATCCAAAGGACAAAAACATAATAGGAACCAAATGGGTGTTCAAAAATAAAATGAATGAGGAAGGACAGGTTATCAGAAACAAGGCAAGACTTGTCTGCAAAGGCTATTCACAAATTGAAGGAATTGACTTTGAAGAAACATTTGCACCAGTGGCCCATATGGAAGCTATCAAGATGTTCTTGGCATTTTCTTGTTCAAAAGGATTCAAAATCTATCAAATGGACGTGAAATCAACATTTCTAAATGGGGAACTCAAGGAGGAAGTCTACAGGGAGCAGCCAGAAGGTTTTGATCTAACAGTAGGAAAGGACTTAGTTTGTAAGTTGAAAAAGGCTTTATATGGGTTGAAACAAGCTCCTAGAGCTTGCTATGCAAGACTGGATCACTATCTACAACAACAACGCTTCAAAAAGGGAGTGGCTGGAAGCAATCTATACATAAAGACAGATCAAGGTAAGTTACTAGTTTCTCTTGTTTATGTCGATGATATGATTTTTGCTAGTAATAATGATGAAATGAGCCATGAATTTTCTCAAAGCATGTCAAAAGAGTTTGAGATGTCAATGATAGGAGCGTTGTCCCACTTCCTTGGACTTCAAGTATCCCAAACCAGAGCAAGATTGTGTATATCTCAAACCAAATATCTAAAAGATATGCTCAAAAAATATGGAATGGAGGACTGTGCACCCGTGAGCACACCTATTACCACAAACTGCAAATTGAGAAAAGATGATGACTCCCCTCTAGTAGATGCAACTCATTACAGGTCAATGATTGGAGCCCTTCTATACTTAACAACTACATGACCAGACATAATGCAAGTAGTAGGAATGGTGGGAAGATTTCAATCTGCTCCCAAACAATCCCATTTATTAGTCGTAAAAAGAATTCTCAGATATCTGAAGGGAACTTCTGATTTCGGTCTTTGGTACCCAAAGAACTCAACACTGACTGTAACTGCATACACCGATGCTGAATGGGCTGGAAGTATAGATGATCGAAAAAGTACTAGTGGGAATGCATTCTTCCTAGGAGACTGTTTGGTATCCTGGCTCAGCAAAAAACAGTCATCCATATCATTATCCACAACTGAAGCCGAGTATATTGTTGTAGCAGACTGTTGTACTCAGATACTATGGATGAAGGAAGCTCTAAAAGATCTCGACATATGTACAGATCAACCAATTACCGTCTACTGTGACAACACAAGTGCTATCAGTCTCAGCAAAAATCCTGTGATGCACTCAAGAACCAAACACATACCAATCAAGTATCATTTCCTTCGTGAACAAGTAGCTGAACAAAACATCGTCCTGGATATATCAGTACTAAGGAGCAGATAGCTGATATTTTCACAAAACCTCTTCCTCGAGAAGCATTCGAACATCTGCGTCAAAATATGGGGGTTATTTCTTTATCATCACTCAAGTTCATTCATAAATATGTAGTAGGACAGGGGGAGCAGGTTGACAGGGGGAGTCCGTATGCATTCCTTTGCCAATGATGTCAAAGGGGGAGAGAGCAGAAGGATATTGCCATCAATAACAAAGGGGGAGATTGTTGGACACAGATTGTCATTGATGTCAATATGGCAATATTCAAGGAAGGAGACAGAGCCAAAGAAGAGGAGAAAACAGCCATCGGAGCACCAAAGCAAGCAGAACAGAGCCACCAGAGGAGCAGATGGAGACGAGAGGAGCAGACAGAGCCAAAGAAGAGGAGCACACAGAGCCATCAGAGCAGATGGAGACGAGAGGAGCAAACAGAGCCATATATGCCCCATATATGCCACAGATAACACTATCGGGAGTTCATAACACTATCGGCATCAAAAACCATGCATATATGTGTTTAACACTATCGGAGGCGCAAACGGAGGCCAAGGCATCTACATAGGAAAATACACTATCGAAGGGAGAAAGCATGTTGGACACAGATTGTCATTGATGTCAATATGACAATATTCAAGAGGAGGAGACAGAGCCACCAGAGGAGCAGACGGAGCAAGAGGAGCAAATGGAGCCAAGAGGAGCAGACCAAGCTAGAGGTGCCACAATGGATACGAGAGGAGCACACAGAGTCATCGGAGGAGCAATGGATGCATTTAATAGCAAACAATGCTAAGACAGAGCCATCGGGAGCCATCGGGAGCCGTATAGTCCACAAAAGAGTTATATGCATACAAAAATACTATCGGAGGTTAACGCAAACAAAGGCAGAAAGACTTGTATCTATATGTATTTACACTATCGGCGGCAAAACTCACGTATATATGCCGTTACACTATCGCAGGCGTAAATCGGACTTGAAAATATATGCATGGGAGATTTGGGATCCTATCGGGTCCGGCACATCGCATCGGCACTTCGGAAGCAGGCGTTACAGTGTGTCAAAGTGGCCCCTTTGCGATTGCCGATAGCGATTATCGCATCGGGAAATCGGAGCGGAGGTAAGGCCCTGACCATATGCGACTTGCGATCGCCGATAGCGATATCGCATTGGACCTCGGCCAAGGGCAAACCCCGATTGCGATGAACGGTTGCGGACCCGACGAGAATATCAACTGCAGTTTATATAATATCGCGTCCAGCAGGGGAATCGGCCATTGGCAATCGACTGTGTTATGTGCGAACCTCCGGAAGCGGCGATTGCGATAAAAGGATGACGTGGCATGTGGGACCTCTATATGGCTATAGCCTCGTTCATATGGTTTCCGTGAAGTAATAAATCTGTGAATAAAAGAAGTCATATATATATATATGTTGAAACGCCTCATTTCTGGAATTGATCTCGGGCATCTATATTACAAACAAATAACAGTTCACGACTCGTGAACTTGAAAAAAAAAAAGGAGGGACCTCTCTGATATTTTTTCAATAAGCATCATTTCTATTGTAATTCGGCCCCTCTTCCTCTTGAACGTGTCCTGTGAAGCATTGGTTAATTCGAGTGCATAGGAAGCTAAAGCGAATGGAGAAGGGAAGCCAGAAGGTCGAGCGAGTGTTGAGGAAGCCAAAGCTCAAGCGAGCGAGGAGGAAACCAAAGAGCCATCGAGCTAGCGAAAACGAATGGACAAAGGCATGAGAATGTATAAAAACAAAAAAAAACATAGAACAGTTAGGCTGTTGTTGTGTTGAATAACCTGAGTATGAGATAGTGGAAGCAGTAGAGGCAAAAGTGGCAGCAGAAGCAGTGGAAGTTGAATAGAGTGCAGCAGCATACCAGTGTATACCAAAGTTGGGTTGGAGCCCAAGAGGTTGGAGCCTCAGAATTGAATAGGACTGAAGTCATTGGGGGTAGGTGCTCCTAAGTGCAGAACCACTGCAAAACAGAGTTGGTGCTCTGGAGGTTGGAGCCTCACTGAAGTCCAAGTTGGAGCTTGGAAACTATTCACAATTAGATTTATACTTATATTGTATTTATTTCATTGCACTGTCTTGAGTTTTTAATAAAAGCATTTATTCCAATTGTTGATTTCTGTGTTCTGTGTATACATATACATATCTATATATGCTTTTGGCAATCACTAGAACAAAAAATAATAAATACTGATTCACCCCCCTCTCAGTATTTCCAACAATTGGTATCAGAGCCAGGTTCTTCATACTAGCCTAACAGCTTGAAGAAGGATCCGTAGCCATGATGAGAAATCACGAAGCATCAGGAAGACCTCCTTTGTTCGATGACACTAACTTTGGTTTCTGGAAGAAAAGAATGTCCTACTACTTAATGTCCCTTGGACCTGAAGTCTGGCATTGTTGTCAAAATGAATACCAAACAACTTCCACTCTTCCAACAGACCAAGACGACAGGAAAGCCTACATCGCAAATGCAAAGGCCATGAACTCCATCACTAGTGGAATCACTGATTCCGAGTTTACAAAAATCATGCACTGTACCTTTGCCAAAGAAATGTGGGAGAAGCTAGTTGGCTTGTACGATGGAGACTCAAAAGTCAAAAGGCAAAGCTTCAAACTCATAGAAGACAATTTGAAAGTTTGAGGATGGAAGATGAAGAAGATATTGCAGCATACCTCCTCCGAGTAGCTGAAGTGGTAAATTCCCTGAAAGGATTGGACAAAAAAGTGGAAGAAAGTACCATTGTTCAAAAGGTATTAAGGTCTCTTCCAGACAGATTTGACTCCAAAATAAGCGCTATAGAAGAAGCAAAGGATCTAGATACCCTCAAAATGGATGAACTCCATGGAATTCTCACTGCCTATGAAATGAGGAAAGGTGGCCCAAGCTCCAAAGATGCAGCATTCAAGGCCTCAAAGTCAAAGAAAGGGAAAGAAAGGAATGACTGTAGTGATGAGTCAGATGTGGAATCTGAATTGGCCCAATTTGTACGAAAGCTGAAGAGAGGATCTAAGCTTAAAGGCAAGTATCATCTTATCTGTTTTAGATGTGGTAAAATAGGACATTATGCAGCAAAATGTCCTCATAAACATGACAGTGATGATGAAGGAAATTCTAAAAGAATGGCACAAAAAAAAAAAGGGTTCAATAAGAAAAACTTCTTCTCCAAGCAAGATGAGTCTGATGAGGATGAGTTTAAGGTCATCAAAAAGAAATCAGATGAGGAAAGTGATCATGATGAAAGCCAAGAAGCATTATTCATGGCACTCGCAGATGATGATGACTCAGGGCTGGAAGGAAATGTAGATGAACTGTTAATAAGCACCATTGAAGAAAATGAGAAACTACGGAACAAAATCATTTCTCTCAATGTGGAAAACGAGGAAATAAGAAGGAGAGAAGATCTCTTGGAAGCAAAGCTTAAAGAAAAAGAAGAGACTTGTGAGGAACGCGAGGCTGAAATAGTGTATCTGAGAAAGGAGTTGGAGCAAATTAAAAAGGGCTGTAAAAGCTCTCAAATACTTGAAACTATTCTGAAAAATCAAAAACCTCAACATGACAAGTCTGGAATAGGTTTCAAAGGAGAATCCTCAAGCACTAAGAATAGTGCGAAAAGCTATGCCGATGCAATCTCCTGCAATCCAAAAGATGAAAAAGTATGTTATCAAAAGTGCATCGCAGATCCCAAGAATGAAGAGAGAATTACTCCAAAGAAGAATGTGGAGTCGAATCATGGACACTGCAGCAAATACAAACCTGTACTACACCAAGAGCCCATCGCAAATCCAAAGGACGAGGGAGAAGTAATTCCCAGGAAGGAAATCGACTCAAATCGTGGTTGCTCCAAAACCATCTTTCTTGGACACTGCTTTCACTGTAAAAACTTCGGTCATCAAGCCAGACATTGTATGGCTCGCAGAAGTGAAAAAACAATGCTAAAGGACCGAGTAATCAACTCTTATGCCCCCAAAAGGCAGGGACAAATCAAAACCTTCAATTCATTTGATCCCTTGACCAAATTTGATCTGATTTTCTCTTTCTGCTACAATAATGGACACTATGAACAAGACTGCCCACTCAAAGGAAGAAAGACGAGTAGCAAGAACTCCAGCATGGACAAATGCGGCTTGGCTCTATTTGCTCAAAATAATGGAAACCAGTGGTTTGTAGATAGTGGGTGCTCTAGACACATGACAGGAGATAGAAGGAAGTTTGTCTCACTGAGAAAAAAGGAAGGGAATGTGTCCTTTGGAAGCGGAACTGGCAGAATTGCAGGAAAAGGAACAGTTACTCTGATCAATGGAAAAGGAAAAGCTCAAGATGCTCTGCTGGTTGACGGACTCAAACAAAACCTTCTGAGTGTCAGCCAAATCTGTGATCAAGGATAGAAGGTTGTTTTCAGCACCAAAGACTGTGAAATAAGGAACTTTGCCTCAGGGAAACTTATGGCAAAAGGGGTGAGAACACCAGACAACATTTACATTCTGAACAAGATTCAGGAAAATAAATGCTACTTGAGTCAGACAGATGAGAGTTGGCTGTGGCACAACCGACTTGGACATACAAGCTTCGAAAATCTGATCAATATCAGCAAGATCAAAGCTGTACAAGACATCCCAAGGCTTTTCAAACCAAATCAAGCAGTGTGTGGTTCATGTCAACATGGAAAGCAGACCAGAACCAGCCACAAGACAAAGGAACACTGTACATCGAAACCCTTGGAGATCATCCATGCTGATGTGTGTGGGCCAACTAGAAATCAAGCACTCCAAGGAGAAAGGTACTTTGTGTTATTTGTTGATGATTATACTAGAATGATGTGGATATATTTCATAAAGTATAAATCTGAAACTTTTGAGTGTTTTAAGAATCTAAAAGCCCTTGTAGAAAATGAAAAAGATTCAAAAATTAAGTGCCTCAGAACAGACAGAGGAGGAGAATTCACATCAAACGAGTTTAGTGAGTTCTGTAATATTCATGGAATTAAAAGGGAATTCTCGGCTGCCAGAACACCTCAGCAAAATGGGGTAGTTGAAAGAAGAAATCGAACAATCCAAGAAATGGCAAGAACAATGTTATTAGCAGCAGACTTACAACCTAAATTCTGGAGAGAAGCAGTAGGGACAACTGTCTATACACTGAATCGAACTCAATTAAGACCAAATTGTGAAAAAACCCCTTATGAGCTATGGAAAGGAAGACCTGCTTCGGTGAAGTACTTCAAGATCTTTGGAAGCAAGTGCTTCATAAAAATAAATGATGGCTCACTCGGAAAGTTTGATTCTCAGGTTGATGAAGGGATATTTCTTGGATACTCTACACGGAGCAAGGCTTACAAGTGCTACAATTATCGACTGAAGAAAATAGTGGAAAGCATTGATGTAAAGGTTGATGAAGATCTTCCAGAAAGGGAAATTGAAGAACATGAAGATGACTCTCTCATTGAAGAAGAAGAACCTAAAGAAGAAGAAATAGATGAGGAAGAAGAAGAAGAGGAGGAAGGAGAACCACATAATATCCCTTCAAAGATGAAGTATGTCCAAAGACATCATCTAGAAGAGCAGATCATTGGAGATAAAGATGAAGGTGTGCAGACCCGAAGAAGGATATCAATCACACCCAAGAGAAAAGTCATTGCCCTCCTATCTATGACAGAACCAGAAACATTTGCAGAAGCAAGTAAGGATCCTCATTGGGTAAAAGCCATGGAAGAAGAAATGTCCCAAATTGAGAAGAACAAGACTTGGGAGCTGGTACCTCGTCCAAAGGACAAAAACATAATAGGAACCAAATGGGTGTTCAAAAATAAAATGAATGAGGAAGGACAGGTTATCAGAAACAAGGCAAGACTTGTCTGCAAAGGCTATTCACAAATTGAAGGAGTTGACTTTGAAGAAACATTTGCACCAGTGGTCCGTATGGAAGCTATTAGGATGTCCTTAGCATTTGCTTGCTCAAAAGGATTCAAAATCTATCAAATGGATGTGAAATCAACATTTCTAAATGGGGAACTCAAGGAGGAAGTCTACATGGAGCAGGCAGAAGGTTTTGATCTAACAGCAGGAAAGGACTTAGTCTGTAAATTGAAAAAGGCTTTATATGGGTTGAAACAAGCTCCTAGAGCTTGGTATGCAAGACTGGATAACTATGTACAACAACAAGGCTTCAAAAAAGGAGTGGCTGGAAGCAATCTATACATAAAGACATATCAGGGTAAGTTACTAGTTGCTCTTGTTTATGTCGATGATCTGATTTTTGCTAGTAATAATAATGAAATGAGCCATGAATTTTCTCAAAGCATGGCAAACGAGTTTGAGATGTCAATGATAGGACAGCTGTCCCACTTCCTTGGACTTCAAGTATCTCAAACCAGAGTAGGATTGTGTATATCTCAAGCCAAATATCTAAGACACGCTCAAAAAATATGGAATGGAGGACTGTGCACCCGTGAGC
Organism: Pinus tabuliformis; assembly: GCA_031772625.1. Lineage (NCBI taxonomy): Eukaryota > Viridiplantae > Streptophyta > Pinopsida > Pinales > Pinaceae > Pinus > Pinus tabuliformis. The sequence continues at coordinate 1,247,908,880 of CM062811.1, forward strand.
ACACCTATGACCACAAACTGCAAATTGAAAAAGGATGATGACTCCCCTCTAGTAGATGCAACTCATTACAGGTCAATGATTGGAGCCCTTCTATACTTAACAGCCACACGACCAGACATAATGCAAGCAGTAGGAATGGTGGGAAGATTTCAATCTGCTCCCAAACAATCCCATTTATTAGCTGTAAAAAGAATTCTTAGATATCTGAAGGGAAATTCTGATTTCGGTCTTTGGTACCCAAAGGACTCAACACTGACTGTAACTGCATACATCGATGCTGATTGGGCTGGAAGTATAGATGATCGGAAAAGTACTAGTGGAAATGCATTCTTCCTAGGAGACTGTTTGGTATCCTGGCTCAACAAAAAACAATCATCCATATCATTATCCACAGCCGAAGCCGAGTATATTGCTGCAGCAGACTGTTGTACTCAGATACTATGGATGAAGGAAGCTCTAAAAGATGTCGACATATGTACAGATCAACCAATTACCGTTTATTGTGACAACACAAGTGCCATCAGTCTCAGCAAAAATCCAGTGATGCACTCAAGAACCAAACACATACCGATCAAGTATCATTTCCTCCATGAGCAAGTAGCTGAACAAAATATCGTCCTGGAATATATCAGTACTAAGGAGCAGATAGCTGATATTTTCACAAAACCTCTTCCTCGAGAAGCATTTGAACATCTGCATCAAAAGATGGGGGTTATTTCTTTATCATCACTCAAGTTCATTCATAAAGATACAGTTTGACAGGGGGAGTTCGTATGCATTCCTTTGCCATTGATGTCAAAGGGGGAGAGAGCAGAAGAATATTGCCATCAATAACAAAGGGGGAGATTGTTGGACATAGATTGTCATTGATGTCAATATGGCAATATTCAAGAGGAGGAGACAGAGCCACCAGAGGAGCAGACGGAGCAAGAGGAGCAAATGGAGCCAAGAGCAGCAGACCAAGCTAGAGGTGCCACAATGGAGACGAGAGGAGCACACAGAGTCATTAGAGGAGCAATGGATGCATTTAACAGCAAACAATGCCAAGACAGAGCCATCGAGAGCCATCGGGAGCTGTATAGTCCACAAAAGAGTTATATGCATACAAATATACTATCGGAGGTTAACGAAAACAGAGGCAGAAGGACTTGTATCTATATGTATTTACACTATCGGCAGCAAAACTCACGTATATATGCCGTTACACTATCGCAGGCGGAAACCGGACTTGAAAATATATGCACGGGAGATTTGGGATCCTATTGGGTCCGGCACATCACATCGGCACTTCGGAAGCGGGCGTTACAGTGTGTTAAAGTGGCCCCTTTGCGATCGCCGATAGCGATTATCACATCGGGAAATTGGAGCAGAGGTAAGGCCCTGACCATATGCAACTTGCGATCGCTGATAGCGATATCGCATTGGACCTCGGCCAAGGGCAAACCCCGATTGCGATGAACGGTTGCAGACCCGAAGAGAATATCAACTGCAGTTTATATAATATCGCGTCCAACTGGGGAATTGGCCATTGCAATCGACTGTGTTATGTGCGAACCTCCGGAAGCGGCGATTGCGATAAAAGGATGACGTGGCATGTGGGACCTCTATATGGCTATAGCCTCGTTCATATGGTTTCCGTGAAGTAATAAATCTGTGAATAAAAGAATTCATATATATATATATATATATATATATATATATATGTTGAAATGCCTCATTTTTGGAATTGATCTCGGGCATCTATATTACAAACAAATAACAGTTCACGACTCGTGAACTTGAAAAAAAAAGAGAGGAGGGACCTCTGTGATATTTTTTCAATAAGCATCATTTCTATTGTAATTCGGCCCCTCTTCCTCTTGAACGTGTCCCGTGAAGCATTGGTTAATTCGAGTGCAGAGGAAGCTAAAGCGAATGGAGAAGGGAAGCTAGAAGGTCGAGCGAGTGTTGAGGAAGCCGAAGCTCAAGCGAGCGAGGAGGAAGCCAAAGAGCCAGCGAGCTAGCGGAAACGAATGGACAAAGGCATGAGAATGTATAAAAACAAAAAAAAAACATAGAACAATTAGGCTGTTGTTGTGTTGAATAACCTGAGTATGAGATAGTGGAAGCAGTAGAGGCAAAAGTGGCAGCAGAAGCAGCGGAAGTTGAATAGAGTGCAGCAGCATACCAGTGTATACCAAAGTTGGGTTGGAGCCCAAGAGGTTGGAGCCTCAGAATTGAATAGGACTGAAGTCATTGGGGGTAGGTGCTCCTAAGTGCAGAACCACTGCAAAACAGAGTTGGTGCTCTGGAGGTTGGAGCCTCACTGAAGTCCAAGTTGGAGCTTGGCAACTATTCACAATCAGATTTATACTTATATTGTATTTATTTCATTGCACTGTCTTGAGTTTTTAATAAAAGCATTTATTCCAATTGTTGATTTCTGTGTTCTGTGTATACATATACATATCTATATATGCTTTTGGCAGTCACTAGAACAAAAATAATAAATACTGATTCAACCCCCTCTCAGTATTTCCAACAAAGCGGACCTGAATTTTTATGAACGGGAGCGTTGAGTCCTATCGGGCCTGACACACTATATCCCATCGGCACTTCGGGAGTAGGCGCTACAATACGTCAAGTGGACCATTGCGATCGCCGATAGCGATTATTGCATCGGGAATTCGGAGCGGAAGTCATACAGTGGTAAGCAGCCCCTTTGCGATCGCCGATAGCGATATCGCATCGGACCTCTGCCAAGGGAAACCCCCGATTGCGATGAACTGTTGCGGACCCGACGAGAATATCAACTGCTGCTTAATATCATATCACATCCAGTTCATCGGAGCAGTGGTGTATCGACCATCGGTCATCGACAATGTTTTAGGCTTGACTTATAGGAGAACCTCTGGAAGCGCCGATTGCGATAATGTATGCGGACCCGATGGTCCTATTATATAGCACCCTATTGTTATATCGTGTCCATAGGAGGATCAACCCATCGGCCATCGGCGATATCATGGGGTTGATGTATAAAGGACCCCTGGAAGCCTTGAGTGCCGATTGTGACATACGCTGCGGATCCGATACAGGAATAGTTGCGGGTGAATTAATATTGAAGTCCGCCCCTTAGTCTTTTGACTGTTTTTCTCATATTTCCTGTGTAATTGAATATTTGTCTTGCGCGGTGTTTGGAGGTAAAAATACACTAAGGGATGCTTAGGATGGTTCAAGAAGCCTGAACGATAGCTCAGAAGGCTAGAATCAAGCTGATTGCGATTGCGATAGGACGTGGCATGTCTGTTAAACGAAACAGTCTCGGTGGATGCCTGTTATCATAAAAAAAATAGGCCTGTGTTACAGTTTTAACACACAGTGACCGTAAAGCCAAGAAGTTGAATGGAAAGCCAACACAGAAGAAGCCACAGTGACCAAGGAGGGAAGCTGAAAGATCAAGCGAGTCAGAGGAAACGACAGCGACTGAGGAGGAAGCCTAAGAGACGGTGTAAGTGGAAACGAATGGACAAAGGCATGGGAATGTATAAAACAGTAAAAACAGAGAACTGTTGGTGCTGTTGTTGTGGTGAAAAACCAGAGTGTGAGGTAGCAGAAGCAGCAGAGGAAGAAGAGGCAGTAGAAGTAGCGGAGGCTGTAGAAGTAGCAGAGGCAAGAGAGTAGGAGTGAGAGAACCTCAGCTGAATAAAGTGCATCAGCATACCAGTGTATACCAAGGTTGGGTTGGAGCCTCAGAACTGAACAGGACTAAAGTCATTAGGGGTAGGTGCTCCTAAGTGTAGAACCACTGCTAAACGGAGTTGTTGCTCTGGAGGTTGGAGCCTCACTGAAGTCCAAGTTGGAGCTTGGCAACTATTCACAGTCAGATATATACTTATATTGTATTTATTTCATTGCACTGTCTTGAGTTTTAATAAAAGCATTTATTCCAGCTGTTGATCTCTGTGTTCTGTGTACACATATACATATCTATATATGCTTTTGGCAATCACTAGAACAATTAAAAAATTTAGTAAGAAATACTGATTCACCCCCCCTCAGTATTTCCAACAGGTAAAAAGCTAAAGCCTATTAGGTATGGACCTTTTAGAATACTTGAAAAAATTGGTGAAAATTCTTTTCGCCTTGATCTAGCAGCGTACATGCACATCTACTCAGTCGTAAATGCAGATTGTTTGTGATTGTTTGAACCTTCAATGATTGAGGACCCTGAAGAGCAAAGTCAATTACCTTCTATTGATGACCTGCTACTTGAATACCTCAATGAGTTGCAGGAAGATACAGTGCTGGACAGGAAGGTGAGGACAACGCACAGGGGAGATGTTGAGTACCTCAGGATTGGGCTCAAAGGTTCAAAGCCGACTAGCACAAAGTGGATTGAGATTGAACAAGTGAAGAAACAGTATCCTCACTTAGTCGATGCTTGAAAACCAACTTTTGGTGGTCCAAAAGCTTTTTCAGTAGGGAGGCCGTGATTCGAATTGGATCCATAGAAAGACTGTCGAGAACCATGACTGAATCAGGTCGAACAAATCTCTAAAGAAATCCAAAACAGTATCAAAAACACCCTGAACCAGTGGCAATGGCAGCCGACGTGGAACGATGAGGACCTCGGTCAAAGCGCGCTGACTGAGGCCCATGGAGACTGCGCAGGAGGCCAAAGTAGCCCCTGGGAGCCTCGGAATGGGAAAAGGATGAGGTTCGCACTAATTGCGCATCGCTAGGCAAACAGGGCCCTGAAGGGGGAGCCCGAGCACTCGGTCACATCGGGAGCCAGGAAACCGTGGGCGGAAAAAGCGAAAAACGCTAACGTACGAAGGCGGGACCCGTGCACTGGAAAACCGATGGTATTGATCGGGGTGCCCTTAAATGGTAAGAGGTTTTAGATAGGAGCTGAGCAATTCCATACACTGATCGACGCGTGGTAGGTGGAGGTGAGAGAAAACGACCGTTGATTGCGCGCTATCGGTCGAGCAAGTCAACCGCGCGAAACATGAGTATGGCGTCGGATTTGGAAGGCCCAGATCGAATGACTGAGATTGCAATCGATGGAAAGAAGCGGAATCGACAGGGAATTAAGCCGCGTTCTAAAGAGATTGGAATTCATTTGACCGCCACGGTGGAGGAAGAATGCATCCATGGTGTAATTGAAGAAACGAACTGACGAAGCATGCTGGCGCCATTTAGAGGAGGACAAGTGGCCACTCCCTGAGCATTCATGATGACATCGAACGCAGGGAACTCCAAGCGCAGTTGTAGAAGGTGAATCGACACAAGCGGAAGAGGAACCGAATAGGCATAGGGATCGAATGGCTAAAGCCATGAACAGAGACAGTCGAATCAGTTAGAGTTGATTTGGAGTCAGAATTGAGAAGAGTCCAAACGACCAAGAGAGATAGTGAATAGTGAACCCTGATAGGAGGACTAAACACAAAGAACAGTAAAGCCAAGTAGAGAGACAGAGGGCCGAGCTGACCACAGGCAACGTCGAGCACCAGAGAGCTTGAAGATTCAAGCCTTCCCATAGAGGAATCTGTCCGGAATAAGCATCACATTTGGCTCTTTCCACTGCAGACCAAGGGTCACAGAGCTGGTAGGAAGAAGAAGAGTCTGTGTACTCCCAGTGGCTTGGGGAATCGAAGAACCACCTTGCCAACCAAATTATGCTTGAGGAGAACTCATATTGAGTCCCCGTATTGTAATTTCTCTGCTGAAAGACACAATAAAACAAGGCCACCACTGAAGCTGGATTGGAGACATAGCCCTGGAGAATAGGGTGAACTCCTTATTAAAATTGCTTGTGTCTTTATGATTGCTTACTATATTTCTCTACTATCTCTCCATTTTATTTGTCTGTGTATTAGCAATCTGATCGATCCGTTGTTACAATAACACAGAACGCACACTAGCACATGAGTCTGTAATACCTTAGTTTAATAAATCTTTAATTGATGGCACTCATAGGGTGAATATCAGATCAAGGCCAACAACAAAGCAAAGGTCAAGACGAGTATGGGTCAGATACAAAAGTTTTCCTACAAGCTGACGGTATAAGGTAACATCAACTTCAAGGGAAGTACAAGTGACTGAAAGTTTGGTCGTAGACTAAAAGGGAGAAGGGGCTGGCTTACAATCTTCCATGTGAAAGTGGCATAGAAGATCACATGCATACTTGGACTGGGAAAGGGAAATACCTTCCTTGGATTGCAAGACTTGAAGACCAAGAAAATAATGCAAGTGTCCTAAGTCTGTCATTTCAAACTTCTTTTTAAGGCTAGACTTCACATGATTTATAAGGCTGGGATCACTACCAGTGAGGATAAGATCATCAACATAAAGAACAATAATGAGAAAAGACTTACCCACTTTCTTGGTGTAGACAGTATTGTCAGAATGACACTTAGAAGAGCCAGTATCTAAAAGAAAGCTATCCATTTTGGCATACCAAGCCTGAGGGGCTTGCTTGAGACCATAAAGGGATTTCTTAAGCCGACATACAAGGCTGGAGTCTGTTTATATAAAGCCAGGATGTTGTTCCATATAGATTTCTTCATGCAAGTCCCCATGCAAGAAGACAGATTTAACATCCATCTGATGGACTTCCCATTTGAAAGAGGCAGCAAGGGAAAGAACAAGGTGGATAGAGTTCATTTTGGCAGCAGGGGAGAAGGTTTCAGTATAGTCAATGACTTCAACTTGTGAAAAGCCCTTAGCAACAAGACGAGCTTTATGTTTATCAACTTTTCCATCTGGTCCAAACTTGGTTATGTAAATCCATTTACATCTAACAAGTTTTCTTCCCTTTGGAAGAGGAACAAGATCCTATGTATCATTTTCCAATAATGAACGATATTCTTTATTCATAGTTGCATCCCAATTTGGATGGCCTGAGGCTTCTACAAAGGTGTCAGGATCATAATTCATTGAAGTTTGAGCCAATAAAAAAGAGGCTCTATCGAACTGAGAACGTGTACGTCGTTGATCTGTAGGATCGCCTGCAAGAGACCCTGATACATCTCGAGTAGCACAGACCCATTTTGGAAGCTGATTAGCTGAAGGAGGATCTTGCTAAGGTAGGGAAGGATTTTCATCCTTGCTGTCATCATCTGAAGAAGAAATATTTTCAGAAGTAGAAGGGATAGAGAGAGGTGCCACATCTACCGAACTAGGATCGTAGGCCGATATATTTTCAACAAATTTTACATCTCTTCTAATGATAACATTTTTTGATTTAGGTGAAAGAAGTCTATATCCTTTGACATCTTCAGAATATCCAACAAAAATACATTTTTCACTCTTAGGTTCTAAAGCTTTATGTTTCTCATCTGGAATATAGGCCCATGCTTAACTTCCAAAAACATGAAAGTGACTTACATATGGTTTAATTGAGTTCCATGCTTCTTCTGGAGTGACATTATTTAAAACCTTAGTATGAGTGTGATTTACTATGTAATTTGCACAGTTAATTGCTTTTGCCCAAAAATTAAGACTAAGTCCTTTAGATTGAAGCATACACTTAGCCATTTCCTTTAAGGTGCGATTCTTCCTTTCAACTACACCATTTTGTTGTGGAGTATATTGAACAGTATGTTGCATTTGAATTCCATGCTTAGTGCAAAAGTTGATGAATTTGTTGTTAACATATTCTCTGCCATTATCAGATCTTAGCTTAAGAATTTGATGTTCAGATTGATTCTCAACAAAGGCCTTAAAGGCTAAGAACATGTTAAATACTTCACTCTTGAGTTTTAAGAAGTATACCCAAGTGCGTTTGGAGAAATTGTCAATGAAAGTTAAGAAATACTTGTAGCCAGAGAATGAAACAACTAGAAGTGGACCAATTAAATCACTATGCACAAGCTGTAAAGGGGCTGAGGCATGCCAAGAGGCACATTTTTCAAAACTATCCCGATGATGTTTTTTGAGCACACACTCGGAACAAACACAATCTCTACAAGATACCATAGGAGACTTGTCACCATATTTTCTTTACATAGATTTTGAAGGGAGCGATAGTTTAAGTGACCAAATCGCTCATGCCAAAGTTTGCTCATTTCATCATTATGAGAAACAAATACCGAGGGAAGAGTTGATGACCCAAATTTGTTAAACTTATACAACCTTGTAGAATCATCAATAATGCTAGTAGCTAAAATCTGTCTAGTATCTCTTAGGTCCTTAATTACAACATTGTGAGGTGAAAATTCAACGATTTTACCTTCACCTGAATGAGTTATCTGATATACAGATAGAAGGTTGCAGGATAAGGTTGGAACACATAATACATCATTAAATTGACCATTGTTTAGATGAACAGTTCCAGTCCCTACAACACTAAGAGATCTATCATCACCAACATATATATTTTTGGTGTTACAATCATTTAAAGAAGAAAACATGGCTTTTTTTTTGGCCATGTGATAAGAAGCTCCAGAATCAATGAGCCACTCATGGGAATGAGTGTTGACACCTAATCATCAGGATTGGGTGAATAAGTGTAACTGATGTAAACAAATAATGGAAAATATGAAGAGTCACCGGGAAATGAAATGAATAGTCTTTCCCTCATGTATATAATAAAGACCAACCTGAATGAATAGAACAAACTGTTTTGAGGAGTTACCTCCTGGTCTGACATGGTATCAGAGCTAGCTCCCAAAAGTAGCTTTTGTGTAACTCCTGGTGTCAATTTCCTACCTATTTTGAAGAAATCACACCTCTGCCATGCTCCTGAGGCCTGCACCCACATTCTTGAACCCACTGTCATATGCATTTTATATTCCCTCTGAACAGTTGGCCTGCTCGGTGGTATCTCATTGAATACTGCTCAGTGGCATCGCTGGAATCGCAGTGGAAACTCACGCATTTGGTGACAACTATGGGAGATGAATGCACACCTTTCGGACCAGAACCCTAATCTGGCACCTTAGACCAACTCGGGCATCTGGTGTAGTTCCGTTGTAGTGGTATATGAATATACTTGGAAGTGGTATCGACCTCGGCCCCTCGGCCTCTCCCCTTAACCTCTTTACGAGGTTATATTGACATACTCCTCACTGCCTGAAGTTCCATCGCCTGATGAAGATATTAGGGTCGCTTCCCTTCTCCCGTGAAACTCATAAGCCCATTCATGTCCCAGGCAGTAATAAAGGTTAGGATTGAATCTGGTGTCATTCATATCATCCAGAAGATAGGCCCCATTCTCAATTAGAAATTCCATGGCTTTCTTATTTCGCTCCTTCGCTGCACTGTGAAGAGGAGTCCAGCCACATGCGCCACCCTTGGTCCATGCATCAATGTCAGTGCTACGCTCGAGTAATTCGTCCATCACCATGCTGAATGTCCACTAGCGGAAGCAAAGTGCAGAGGAGTGGCTCCATGGAATTTCGGGCCCAATGTAGATGGATGCATCCAGCTACTTTGTAGATGACCTTTTGTTTTAAATTCTCAAGTGATCGACTCTCGCTGTTTTTGCAATGTGTTTTTAGTTTTGTGACTATTAATACATATTAGAAAGTTTGTTCGTGTATAATTCTATGCGGTAAAGAACCAAAAAAAAACGTGGCGCCAAACATTGAACTGCTAATCTGCGCACCAAATGGAATTCAGTTAATGGTAGAGGGTAATCAGAAAGTTGATAGGATAAATGGATCATTATTTGTTGCAGTGTTGGTCTGCCTAAATGTTGGTTGTGCTCCAAATGGATTGGAACTTGGTTGTCTGATATTATTCATTGTTTTCCAAAAGAAGCATTAGAAACCCCTATTTGTGCAGCTTGTTTCTTGGTTTTCATAAGAATTCAGAATATTGCTACTACAGTGCAATTTTTTTACATAAAAAACACATTTTTTTGCCAGCAGAAGTATTTTTACAGCACACAGATTTTACAATGCATTCAATCATATCTATTGTGGGAATAGTTCTCACTGGCAAGGAGAACTATCTTGAGTGGTCTCAGATGATAAAACACACCCTCATTTTCAATGAGTTGTGGAAAGGAGTGTGTGTTGGAGATGGAGACAAAGAGCCAGAACAACCTACCTCAGACAAAGAGTTCACCATTTGGGAAAATAAGAACAGCAAAGCCTATGCATTAATTGCAGCATTTGTAAGTGAAGAGGTGAGTCGCCATATTTCGCCATTTTCAACTGCTTTCGAAGCCTTACAAAAGCTGAAAGAACTCTATGACTCACACTCTGCACTTGAAGTTGTTCAACTCATGATTAAACTCTTCACTCTTGAATTACAAAATAATGATCCTCTTGCTCTTGCATCCGAAGTAAAATCTATAATGCATGATATCAAAGCCACTAAGGTTGAATTGGATATTCCTCTTATAGCTTTTCTCAAGGCACTTTATCCTACTTACTCCAATTATCTTGAGTCATTGCAAGCAAATGGAAATCTCAAAGATATTACCTTTGACTCTCTTGTAAAAAAATTCGTTGAAAGAGAGAAAGCTTTTGGAAAGAAGACAGCCCCTGAATCTTCTGAAGAGGCTGTGTGCCTTGCTCATAAAGAAAATAATCTTGCCCAAGATTCTTCCAGAGGAAGAGGTGGTCGAAGAGGAAGAGGAAGATATTTCAGAGGCAGGGGGGGCAGACACTCTCAAGGAGAAAAGTTATATTTGCACTGCATACGCTGTAAAAGAAATGGATCACATGATGCCTCTATATGCAAGTTACCTTGGGACAAAATTGAGCAGCAAAAAAACCAACCCAAAGGTAAAACTAATGACACAGAAAAAGGTAAAGCACTTGAATCCACTCATTATGTTGTGGCACAATGTAATACTGGAGTAAATGAAGATTTATTTAATGCTTCACTTGCTTCTTGGAAAAATGATTGGTTGCTTGATTCAGGAGCAAGTTGTCACATGGCTCATAGAAAAGATTTTTTTTGAAGAATTTACTGACAATGTTGATGGAGTAGTATACTTTGCAGACCAATCAAAACTCAAGCCATCAGGGCTTGGCACAATCAGGCTTACATTGCCTAGTCTTCCAGACTTTCTTCTGCATCATGTTCTATATCTCTTATAGCTGAAGAGAAACTTGTTGTCCTTGGTCCACATCCACTAGCAAGGTCACTCCATTCATATGTTTGATGGCAAACTTGAAGTGAGAAAAGAATCTGACCACTCACTTTTCATGAGGGGGATAGAAGAAGAAAGACTTCTCAAGCTGCAGGGTACCTTTGCTCGTGCACAACATTTCTCATACAATTCTCATTATGAAGAAGGTACACTTCCATCAAGTTTATTATGGCATGCTAGATTTGGACATTTGAACTATGACAGCCTCCGCTTGTTGAAGAAAAATGGTGTTACTGGTTTGCTTACAATTCCTAGGAAACTTAAGCAATGTGATGCTTGCATTCTAGGGAAGCATAACAAACAGTATTTTATGATTCACATTCAAGAGCACATAGAAAACTTGAACTCATTCATTCAGATTTATGTGGTCCAATGCTTGTTCCTTCTGCAAATGGAAATAAATATATGATGACATTTATTGATGACTACACCAGAATGTGTTAGGTTTATTTATTGAAGAACAAATCTGATGCTTTTCAAACATTCAAGAACTTTCATGCATGGATTGAAAATGATGCACAATCTCATATTGGCTCTATTCGCACTGATAATGGAAAAGAATATACTTCAAATGAATTTGAAAACTATATTCGCCAACATGGGATCAAACATCAAACAATTGTGCCTTATAATCCCCAACATAACGGTGTAGTTGAAAGAATAAATAGGACAATTTTAAATATGGTGCGCTCCATGATGTTTTTCAAAAATGTAAAATTGATGTTTTGGGCTGATGTAGTTCTATGTGATGTATATATAAATAATAGATGTCCATCTAATGCTATTAGAAACAAGACTCCCTATGAAATGTGGTATGGGCACATTCTTTCAGTAAAGCATCTCAGGGTCTTTGGTTCCACCTATTATGCCTTGATACCAAAGGTACATAGAAACAAACTTGGTGTAAGAAGTTGTAAGTGTATCTTCCTGGGATATTCAAACACCTCCAAAGCATACCGTCTCTACGATGAAGTCAATAAAAAGTTTGTTGTATCTAAAGATGTAATCTTTCTTGAAACATCCAAAACTGACAATGTTGTTGAGCGGCAACTTGATCGCTTGGATAGATTTGCAAATGCAAAATCATTTCAAGAATTTTATAATCAGATTCCACATCTTGAAGAGGGGATTCCTATACTAGATCAACCTGTGGAATCTTCTTCTGAAGCACTCTCTCCCTCGCATGAAACTCAAACAACGGATGATACTTTAAGTGATGTGATTGATAGAATTGGGAGACTCAATCTTGACTCAGTTCCAACTCAATCAACGGAGCAACCTGGACCATCTGAGAAAGGTCCTTTAAAGTGGCTGACAAAGACACTTGAAAGTGTTCATCCTGATGAGGTTGGAAAGACAGGAACTAGAAATTCAAACCGGCAAAATGGAGGTGATGTAGATAACTCTGATTCACCTGTTGATATGGATGTTTCTTATGATTGTGAATTGAATTTGTCTATAGATTTCGAACCAAATTCCTTCAAAGAAGCTGCTTCTCATGATGAATGGAAAGAAGCGATGCAAAAGGAGTATGATGCCCTGATAAATAATGACACTTGGAAGCTGGTTGAACCTCCATTAGGAACCAAACCAATTGGATGCAAGTGGGTCTACAAAAACAAGTATAAAGCTGATGGCTCACTTGACAAGCACAAAGCCAGGCTTGTGACAAAAGGTTTTGCACATAAGGAAGGGGTCGATTATGATGATACTTTTTCCCCCACAACAAAATGGGCTACCATCCGGACAATCTTTTCCCTAGCAGCTCAGAACGATTGGAAAGTCCATCAAATGGATGTAAAAACTACTTTTGTGAATGGAGATCTAAAAGAGAATGTTTTTAGGTCCCAACTTGATGGATTTGCTGTGAAAGGACATGAACATAAAGTATGCAAACTTGTGAAATCCTTGTATGGCCTCAAACAAGCACCGTGAGCCTGGTATGAAAAATTAACTGAGCATCTTCTGAAACTCAATTTCAAACATTATGATCTTGATGATGCAACTTTATTTGTCAAGAAAGTTGGAAAAATAGTTGTATATCTTGTGATATATGTAGATGATCTTTTCATGACAGGGAATAATGAAAGCTACATTGCATCCATAAAAAAGGAATTGAGGAAAGGTTTTGAAATGACTGATTTGGGCTATGTTCATTACTATCTTGGTATTAAAGTAACTCAACACCCGAAGTACATATTCCTTTCTCAAAAGAAGTACATTGGAGACCTGTTGAATAGGTTTGGCATGACAGAATGCAATCCTCTTACTACTCCAATGGAACAAAACTTAAATCTCAAATCCATTGAAGGAAAAGAATTTGAGGATGCAACAAAGTATAGACAACTTGTAGGAAGTCTCAACTACCTAACTACTACTAGACCAGACATTTCGTTTGCTGTTGGAACCCTCTCCAGGTTTATGCAAAAGCCTTGTGAGGGACATTGGTCTGTTGCAAAAAGAGTTCTAAGGTACTTGAAGGGAACTCAAGACTTTGGAATCAAATATACACAGGTGGACGAATTTAGCTTGATTGGATACTCTGATTTAGACTTTGATGGAGACAAAGAAACCAGGGTATCTACTTCAAGTTATGCTATGAGTCTTGGATCGGGAGCTGTCTCCTGGAGATCACACAAACAATCAGTTCCAGCGGATTCCACAATAGAGTGAGAATATGTGGCAACAGCTGAGGAAACAAAAGAAATTGTGCGGCTCAGGAAAATTCTTGAAGATTTGCAGGTAAAACAAGTACAATCAACTCCACTCATGATTGACAATACCTTGGAAATAAAGTTGGCCAAGAACCCAAAGTTCCATGATCGAACGAAGCACATCAATACTAAATATCATCTGATTCAACATCATGTTGAGGCCAAAACAATCCATCTCTGCCATTGTTCCACTAATGAGCAAATTGCAGACATCTTCACCAAAGCGCTTGGAAGAGAAAAGCTTGAAAGATTCAGAATGATGCTTGGACTCACCAACATCCCTTCAGATTAAGGGGGGGAATGTTGACACCTAATCATCAGGATTGGGTGAATAAGTGTAATTGATGTAAATAAATAATGGAAAATATGAAGAGTCACTGGGAGATGAAATGAACAGTCTCTCCCTCATGTATATAATAAAGACTAACCTGAATGAATAGAATGAATTGTTTTGAGGAGTTACCTCCTGGTCTGACAATGAGAAGAAGAGGATACATTTAGTGCATAACCAGACTAAGATGCTTAACAACCACATGTAGAAAGTGTTATTCCTGAAGATGAAGTTGAAGTTGAAGAGTGCTCAAAATGGATGTTATGCTTCTTCATCGTTGCTTCCAAGGCTTCCATATTCTTAAAGAATTTGGATTCTAAGTGGCCATCTCGATTACAAAAGTTTCAATGTCTATTAGTCTTCTTCCTTTTGTTTTTATTTGCCTTATCATTTTGTTGAATTGATTTTTCATTTTGAGACTGAAATTGCTTAAGACCATTCTTTTTAGGATAATGCTTCTTAGGGTTATTTGAATTTGGTTGTTGCTGGGCAGCTAGGGATTTCTTATAAGAGTTTCCAAGATTAAGAAGACCAAGATGTAAGAGTTTTTCTTGTTCTCTTGTTAAATAATCACAAAAGACATCAAAAGAAGGGACTTGTAGTCTTGTCCTTGAGAAATAAAGACTTCTCTAGTAGAATGGAAGGTAGAAACAAACATAGAGTAGGCTGGTCTCAACTTAGTAAGAATGGAATATATAAGGCTACCATCTTCTTTCTTAACCTTAACACCTTCCAAAAGAAGTCCAAGGGTCTTGAATTTGGACAAAAAATCTTCATTGGAAGAATAATTATTCGGGTCCAACATAAGAAACTCATTTTCAAGTTGATGGGCTTTAATTTGATTTTTAATTCCAAAAACTTTATTGAGCTGTTTCATTGCTTCATTAGGGGTATCAAGTTCTGCGATATGGAATCTAAATTCTAGAGAAATAGACATCCCTATCAACTCATGTGCTTGATCTTTCCTATTTTCTCATTTGGCTGGCTTATCTTCATCTTTAGATTTAGTTTCTTGGCATGAGGCTATTCTGTAAAGACCTTTACTTCTAAGTAAATCCACAATGTAGGACCACCATTGGAAGTAGTTGGTGCTGTCAAGAATAACTTGGCATGGATTTTCCATTTTAATAGAAGCTGAAGTTGTAGATTCTGAAACGAAGTGTTCCAATGGAAAGATCTCAAAAAATTAGGTTGATTAAAAAAAAACCGGCTCTGAAAACGACTTCCGAGTGAAGAAGTTATGGATTTTTGAAGAAAAGTTGTTGAAGATGCTGATGAAGTGCGTGAATGTCCGGAAGTGAATGATAATGTTATATTAAACCCCCCCGCTTTCCAAACTTAATCTAATTAGCTCACTTTAAAAAAGATTTTATGCGACCCACTTTTATAAATAAGTGAAAGTCACTTTTACAATGGTACTTTATGAGCTACCCACTAAATTGTAACTGAAATAAAAGATAAAGAGACTTTAGAATTATAAGTGACTCACTTTTTTTAATGGGTGAGAACACTTTTACATAAAGTAACTTTAAAACATAAGTTACATGTGCTTTTTGAAAAAGTAACTTAACAAAAAGAAAGACTTGAACTCAAGACCTTCTATTCTCATAAAGTAACTTTGGACCAAGTGAGCTAGTTTAAAAGGTTAGTAATTTTTGGAAAAGAGTAAGGAGGTCTTTTTTAGTCACTGAAGCTTTGGGGTGTGTGCCTACTTGAGAAAGCCCTTTTTGCCTACAAAACAAAAAGCCACACAACCCAACATGGACATACAAAAGAAACCAAACCTTATGGCTTGAAGTTAGTTTTCGCCAGAAACTAAATATTTTCCTCAATGTTTCTGATTTCCCGAGATCGCACTAAGGCGCGGTGGAAAAGAGCATACACATGAGAAAAATCCTTCCTTCTTTCTTCTTCTTTTTTTTTTTTGTTTTTTTTTGTTTTCTGATTTGCCCAGATCGCACAAAGTCGTGGGGCAAAGAGCATATGCAGAAATGAAAGGTATAGATCTGGTAATAAAAAATAGAGAGATAAATAAACCGAAATAAATAAAGAGATAAATAACTAAAACTATAAATAAAGACTATATACCTCCAGATCTTAAAAATGATGTAGCTAGGGCTATTGAAAACCTTTTCACGTGAAATGAAAGGGGTTCCTCATTGGAACAGATGCTCCTAACACAATAGAGTAGTCCTCTCGGCCTGAAAGCGGTCAAAAACAATAGATCTAGGAAACAATAGTTGGATGTAGTGGCACCGACTTCCAATTTGGATCACCAACGGATGCGGCTCTCAAATAGCTCTGATACCATGTAGGAATTTACAGGGTAAGTTCCTCAGATAGAACACCAAAGGACACTGCTCACAAACAGATCACATATCAATACACCAATATTCTTGACGTGGTTAAAACCCTCAAAGAGGGAAGAAGTCCACGGCCTGAGCCAACACGACCACTTCATGCAATTTATTAATAAAAGAAAGAAAATTTACATAAGCTTCTCTCATGAACGGTCACCCTACAAATGACCCTCCATGCTCTTTAAATAGAGATCATGGACCAATCGGGTGTTAAGCCACGTATCAAGCGTCAGTAATATCGAGGAGCGAATGAATTGTCTGATCACTTCATGTTTAGCACATATCGTGACCGTCGGATTGTAAGTTACAAAAGTACATAGTAAAGAAACACACTTTACCTAACTCTACACTAGACCAAGTTATACTTAACTATTTCCTATGTGTCAGAGTATCCTGACATCACAAGCCCACACAATATCTTCAAAAATTCATAACTCAACAAAGACAACTTGGAATTGGATGATTGTCGATGCATTGGATATGTCTTGACATCTACTATCATCCTCATCCACCACATGTCGCAATCTCGTCACGTTTTTGGCCCAAAAACCGATGGGTGCAAACATTAGAGAACTTTTGAGGTCTAAAATGGGCCTCCTAAGAAAAATGTACAACCAAAATAAACTTTATAAGAACCAATAGGATTCATGATGATGATGTCAACCATCAGGGATGATTCACCATTTTTGGGATAAAAAGGTAAAATGATAAAAAATGATAAAATAATAAAACTATTTTTTTCAACTTGTATTTTGAACTTATTTCCCTATGGTTTTACTCAAATTTCAAGAAGGAGTACTCGTTGGATGCATAATTTAATTCCTAATCCAAGGAATACCCATGTTGCATACTTTTGATTGACCTGCTACACGAAAAATGAATAATACATGAAAAAACGTGATTGCAATCACAATTTTCATGTATTTTTCATTTTTTATGTAGTAGGGTCTATTGAAAGTATGCAACATGGGTACTCATTGGATGAGGAATCAAATTATGCATCCAACGAGTGTTCCCACTCGAAAATTGAGTAAACCTATAAGGAGATAAGTTGAAAATATCAGTTGAAAAGGTAGTTTTTTGTTTTTCCCTCTAAAATTTGATGGTATAATTTAATCTTATTTTATTATTTCCACTATTATTTTACAATTTCCTTAAGAGGCATATTTTAGACCTCAAAATTCCCCTAATGAACCCAAGTTTGGATTTGAATCCCACAAGGCCACTTGTGGAACTCTTTCCTCCAAACCTTCGATCCTTAATACTTGGATTACCTCGCAAGCTACAAAAATCAACACTCCCTCTTAGTGAGGCAGGTACTTCCAAGACTTGGAAGTAACCGTCATTTGACGAAACTAGCCCATATGGCATCCATCTCTGTAGCATACCCTGCAGAATGAATCCGACAATCCTGGTAGTGCCTCTGCCTCATCACATCTGAACCTGAAGATCCCAAACCTACATATGGCTGTTCCCTCTTAGGCTAGACTCCCTCTAAGCCTACACAATCTCCACTTACTCGGTCCTGCAAGCACTCATCCTCCTGGATCAAATACCACTCGTGAAAGTCCCTCACATCTCGGATATGCAACATCACAATCCGATGAAGACTCTAGCTTGCCAATCTGTAGTCCATCACACGAAGCCATCTTGATCAACCTGATCTCATCCAAGCAAAAGAAACCCTCGAGCTGTCCCAACCATCCATGACAAATCAACAGAAGTCCATGATCAACAATCTGCCCTACAACAAACTGTTGTTCACTAGGCTTACCACCAATCCACCAGAACTCCCAACCAATCTTGTGGCCAAGCTAGTCAAGACCACATCTCCATGTCTTTAGCTAAAACCTCTGCTCCATGATAGACACCCACAACTCCCTCTGAGTTGCTTCGTTGTGCAGACTTTGATTCACTCTCCATCAAAGTAGCTCAGATACACTTTGATAGCATGTCGAATTTCCACGATCTTGGGTCTAGGATAGAATCTTAGAATCCCTGACGCTACCAATCCAAGAATCTCGATAGAACTACTTTGCACAACGGAATATAAACATCAGTAAATCACACATGTACAAAATATAGAAAACTTTTTACAATTTTCAACCCAACTTCATTATATTAATCAACATATAATACAACAGTTTAGGGCTCCCTTACCAGGGATATTGACCTTCATACATCCACTAGTACAAGAATACAAACTGGGGCTTTGTGTCCGTCCATCAACAACCAATATACCCTCAACAAGATACTCTAACTGTCTAGCTAATATAGAGCTTCTCACAACTGCCTTGGTTGTACTTTGTACCTGCACGGTCCTTCAGCCCTCGATCCCCAATTTCTACCTCTATCAACGATCCAAGTTCATATGACCACTAAACCTTGATTTTCAATCTTCACACTAGTTGTGCCTTAGTCTATCAAGGGCACAACACATCGAGACTCATATTGAGTTGTTCACAGCTCCACTTGTGAACAACTCTCAATCTGCCCACTGCTGCTCCTCAACTACTCAGGGACTTCAATCCACTATGGTCTTCCTGCGCTGCTTCGATGAAGAGCAACAAAGGGAATAGAGGGATGCCACCTATCACTACAAGATGTCCATCTCACACAATGAACACAAGATAGGAGGACTTCCCATCATCTGTTGTAGAATTCCTTCTCCACACACAAGTCTCGGGCTCCACAAACTGCTTCTGGTTGATCAGACTCTTGATCTCAACCACTGCCACTCTAGCAACTACTTTTGTCCATCAAAGTGTTGCACACCAGGCTCCAACTTGGGCACTATCACGTTGTCTTCCAGCAGACCATAAATTCCCAATCACGTCCACACTTGGTCCACTCTCACGCTGCCCTCCAACAAACCATGAGTGACCAATACTGTTGTAGCATTTGCTCCTATTTAGGGCATCAAACACCTAGGAAACCATTCCACATGGTTTCTAATAGACATATCCAATCAATCCTCTCCTAGGACACCATCCACCTCCATCAGTCAAGAAGACATTTGCAATATACTGTTGCTGCCTCCTTGCCCTCGATTTCTGTGCATGTAAATGACTGTTTAGGGCACACACAAAAGCCCTAAACCACATATCCAAAACCACTGTTTCCTTGTCCAACCTTTTCCCTCTCCTTCACTGCCTTTATAATCTTATTCCAGCATTATAGTAGGTCTTGGAAACCTCACAAAACCACCTAGCTATGTACACACTTGCTACAACAACCTAGGGTTGTCTCAAGGCATAAGAAAAACCACTTGTTGAAGTTGTCAGGACCCCTGTACATCCGCGCTAGCCATGGAGATGAATGTGGTCTAGTGAGAACCCTCTCCACAAGGCCTTACTTCCCTTCAATCTCCTTCAAACACCTACTGTCCACTACAACACTCTGAGGCCACTTGTAGCAGGGATTCATCACACAATTATGCACAAGAAAATTTATTCCATAATACCTTACTTGCTCGCTGTTTGGTTTGCTCCTCTGTTGTTGACTTCAGCCTGTTTAGGGCTAGTTACCAGTCCATTCCAACCCTAAACTCTTGCTCATAAATACTTTTACAACTGCAGGTTTAAGAAATTGTAGGGATGCTCATACATGCTAAAGACTTGGGCTATTTCTAACCCTCTTTTCTTCGTAATAGACCCCAATTAGGGTTGCGACTGTCCTTTAGAAATTTGTACTGAATAGGACCCTCCTGCACAGAGCTACCCACACACAAACCCATTCCAAAAAAGATCCAAACAACCTTAGGAAACTTCCTAAGGAACTCAACCTTTCGGTAAGGTTTCTACGGCATCGAAAAGGTCACAAAGAGGCCTGAACTAAGCCTCCTCTCCTTCGCTAGGATCAACCCTAACCTGCAACCCCAAAACATAAGTCTTCTCCTCCTCTTTCCCTAATGCGATTTCCTCTCTTGTGCCCCAAGATGCTCACAAAATGATTCACAACACTCTCCTTTTATATTATACACAAGGGCTCCAATGAATTCTTCCAAGAGGGCTTGCCAACTTTCATAAGGTTACTAAAACACCAAATCGACCTTAAATTTGTGTCACAAGCCCACACAATATCTTCAAAAATTCATAACTCAACAACGACAACATGGAATTGGACGATTCTCAATGCATTGGATTCGTCTCGACATCTACTATCATCCTCATCCATCACATGTCGTAATCTTGTCACGGTTTTGGCCTAAACACTGATGGATGCAAAACCCCGAGCTTATATTTCAATCCTACAAGGCTACTTGTGGAGTTCCTTCCTCCAAACCTTCGATCCTCAAGGCTTGGAGTCCTCCCAAGCTACAAAAATAAACACTCACTCTTAGCGAGGGATGTACTTCCAAGACTAGGAAGTAACCATCATCCGACGACACTAGCCCATATGGCATCCATTACTACAACATACCCTTAGAAGGAATCTGACAATATCAGTAGTGCCTCTACCTCATCACATCTGAACCCGAAGATCTTAAACCTCCATAGGGATGCTCCCTCTGAGGCTAGACTCCCTTTGAGCCTACATGATCTCTACTTGCTCAGTCCTGCGAGCACTCATGCTCCTAGATCAAATACCACTCGTGTAAGTCCCTCCAATCTTGGATATGCAACATCACGAGCTGATGAGACTCTAGCTTGCCAATCTATATTCCATCACACGAAGCCATTTCGATCAACCTGATCTTGTCCAAGTCGAAGAAACCCTTGAGATGTCCCAACCATCCATGACAAATCAAATGAAGTCCATGATCAACAATTTGCCCTACAATAAACTATTGTTTGCCAGGATCACCACCAATCCACCAGAAAGCCTAGGCAATCTCGCTGCCAAGCCAATCAAGACCACATATCCATGTCTTCAGCTGAATGATCTGCTCCATAATCTAGACACCCATAGCTCCCTCTGAGTTGCTTCGCTGTGCACACTCTGATTCACTGTCCCTCAAAGTAGCTCAAACACGCTATGATACCATGTTGAATTTCCACAATCTTGGGTCTAGGATAAAATCTTAGAATATCTGACGTTACCAAACCAAGAATCTCAATAGAACTACTTTGCATAACGGAATATAAACAACAATAAATCACACATGCACAAAATATAGACAACTCTTTAATTTTTTCAACCAAAATTCGTTATATTAATCAACATATAATACAACAGTCTAGGGCTCCCGTACCATGGATAATGGCCCTTGTTGTCACACAAAATGTCTTGGCACCATGACAACGACTCAGATCGGGGGCTATCACCCTGATCCCCAATCTCTCCATTTAAGTTGTCTCCCCACAACAGGCTAAGGTGGGTAGACCTTATGGAAATGAAATGAAGGAGAACTAGTTGGGAACCAACCAGTTCGGGAGACACAGTCAAGTGACAAAGTACTTGATATATATTGAGCAAGACCTATAGAATTCAATTAGGTTTAAATGATTGATACCAGTGCCTTATGCAGTCAACTATCTTGCTAGGAAATTTTGGACCAAGTAATTGATGAACAAATGCTGCTTGGATGAATAACTATCTTATATGAAATGAAGATCCTAAAAACTAATGTGAGATGCAAGAATCTTGGTTAATTTTAGTTAAAGGCCTATCTAAGTTTTAACCCTTCGATCCTTTTATATTGAGCCTGATTCTGTAGTAAATGATAGAGAGAAGATAAGGTGAAGCACACTAAGGTGTGATTAACAATACCTCTCCTGAAAATCTAACATAGCACTGTGGTTCAGACGACTGCAAGGTCATTGTTTTAAGTATTATTAAAAGCAGGCTTTTCAAGCAAAGATGGATGGGTACCTATCTTTCTATTGACCAAGATTATGCTTGGAAGTAAATTTTAATTATGCAAGACTAACCTAATATGCAAATGCACGAGATGATTAGATGGAGCGAAAAAAAAGTTAAGTTCAAAGAGTGAAAGCACTTATGCCACGATCTATTTCTGAGTTATAAGTCAAAGCCCTTAATCGCCCAAGACAAATATTCACTTCACTAGACAAAGATTGAAAGATAAACTTCTCAACAATATGCTTAAAATATCACAATATAATCCCCAATTAAACCACAAGCTTATCACTTCAATTTATCTACATTCTTTTCATTGCAATTATAGCTCAAAGAGAACAAAAACCTCTTCACGATTCAATATCACCTTCAAGATAAATTCCAATTATATAGATGCTCAACTAATCAATTTAGGAAACAAAGGATATGCAATTTATCACAATTCCATGGAAGAATATTTAACGATTGCTTGAAAAATTCTCAAAGAAATATGCAATAATTATCCAATAATTCAAGTAATTCAAACCATGGTTAGAGTTAATTAAACGATGAACAATCTTAATAGATGTCAAAAAGTGCTCAAAACCCTTAGCATGCAAAAAACTTAAGCAATTAAAATTCGAAAATTAATTACCATGAGGAAACATGAAATTCAAATGCTAAAGACTTTAAACAATTCCAGAGTTAATAATTTTCTTAAGTGACCCAAATTTAGATTTCTTTTTTCAAAATTTAGAGATGATTTAAAAATATTTAAATGTGTCTTGACTATATATAAATTAAAAAAATTTAAAATTGCAAAATTTTAAAGTCCCAATCTTTTAACACAAAAAACCCAAGAAAGAACTTTAGTTAAAAAAATTATATTATTCCCTTGGCAATTTTTAATGTGATAAGTTTTATAATAACAATGTTTTTTTGTTTGTTTGTTAGTTACAAATGTACAAATCAAAATGGACAATTAAATTTTTAATGGTCCAAAGGCCACATAAAAATTTAAATTGGAAATTTGGAAACCTTAGAGTCAAAAAATAAAAATAAAAATCTTAAATTTTTTGTTTTGTTTAAAAAAAAGAAAACCAAACAAAAATCAAACTGAAACAAAACAAGAAAGGTAAGCAAAAAAAAATAAATTTCGATTTCTAAAAAAAATCAAAATCACACTTCAAAAATTAAAATCAAAACTTTAAAGTTTTCTTTTAAATTCAAACCAAATGAAAATAAAAAAAACGAATAAGGAAAAAGAATGATTTTTTGTTTTATTATCTTGTTCTAACCCTAAAGAGGAAAAAAAAAAATGAAGGAAATTCGAAAAGGAAATCGAGGGAGCTTTTGCAGGTTGACGGGAGGAAGTGAAGAAAGGGCGAGAGGAGAGGTCGATGGTTGAGGAAGCAGTGTGCAGGAAAAGGAAGGAACACGTAGGCAATGGTGAGGAGTTGAGGAAGAGGGACGCACAGGGAGAGGAGAGCATGTAGCGAAAGAGAGTCTTGATGCAGGTTGAGGAACAACGATGAAGGTTGAAGATGAATGGACACGTGGGTAAAGGTTTGCAGACCATGCAGATGAGAGAAGGAATCACATGGAGGAGAGGAGGACGCTCACACATATAGGGAGAAAGCTCGACAACGAACAAGCAGCGAAAGGAAGGACGTGGCTTAGGGAAACAAAGGAGAGGGAGCTGCTACTAAAGAGAAAGGAGAGCAGGGATTAGGGTTGTGGATAGAGAAAAGAGGGCAAAAAGGATAAAAAGGGACTGCATGTAGGGAGATTGCAGGCAGAAAAAACCCACACACATGTAGAAGAAATGAGGGAAAGACAACAACGGAAAAAGGAAAACACAAAGGGAGAGACGTTATGACTTTTGAAGGTTTTCGAAATGTAAAGGAGTCAGAAAAGAGGGAGCAAAAAGTTGAAGTTTCCAGGCAGCAAATAGGATAAAAAAGATGGTAGCCCAAGGAACTTAAAAAATTCCCCAGAAATTTAAATTTCACACTGATATATTTTTGCTTTAAAATTTTCTCTAGAAAAACCTGAGATTTGAATTTGCATTAGGGGACTTTTGAGGTCTAAAATGGGCCTCCTAAGAAAAATGTATAACAAAAATAAACTTTATAAGAACCAATAGGATTCAAGATGATGATGTCAACCATGGGGGGTGATTCACCATTTTTGGAGTAAAAAAGTAAAAAGATTAAAAGATAATAAAATAATAAAACTACTTTTTCAACTCGTATTTTCAACTTATCTCCCTAAGGTTTTACTCAAATTTCAAGCGGAAATACTCGTTGGATGAAAAAATTGATTCATCATCCAAGGAGTACCCATGTTGCATACTTTCAATAGACCCTGCTATACTAAAACTAAGAAATATATGAAAAAACGTGATTGCAATCACATTTTTCATGTATTTCTCATTTTTTGTGTAGTAAAGTCCATTGAAAGTATGAAACATGAGTACTCCTTAGATGAGAAATCAAATTTTGCATCCAATGAATGTTGCTGCTCAAAATTTGAGTAAACCCATAGGGAGATAAGTTGAAAATATGAGTTGAAGAAATAGTTTTTTCTTTTTTCCCTCTAAAATTTGATGATGTAATCAAATCTTATTTTATTATTTCCACTATTATTTTATAATTTCCTTCACTATTATTTTATAATTTCCTTAGGAGGCCCATTTTAGATGTCAAAATTCTCCTAATGAAACCCTCGGATAGATTTTTCTTTTTGAATAATTTGTCCCTGCAAAATGGTATTGAGGCCAAATCTTGCCTCAAGGGTCTAGATCTGGCTTCAAATGAAAATTTCCCTTCAAATATACACTTGCAAAAAAAAAAAAAAAAAAACACCCAGATCCTAAATATATAAAAATGAATAAAACTTGAAACCCAAGATATAAAATTTTTAGATCTATACAAGATATTTACATATCTATGCACAAAAGTTGCAGATCCATTAGATTTGAGAATTATGAGTCCAACTCTACTCCGAGATATGGTAATCTAAGGCTCTTACTAGTCAGATCTATCAATTTTTCCATAAAATATTTAAAATATTTTGAATTTTTAGAGAGGTACTAGCCCCAAAACACCTTGCAGAAAAAGTAAATAAATTAATTGTTAGATAAATCCTGGGGCTTATATGAAGTAGGCTCTTTAGAAAATATGTGTTGAGAGTTCGTTGGTCCAACTGATGACTATACACAAACGCTCAATGAGAACTTGAGACATCTTCTACAAACACTAGATCAATCATCAAATCAAGTAGAGAAATAGAAAAACAATAAAATTATGAAGAAATAGAGATATCTGCTACTTCAATCAAAATTAAAAATGTTACCGTAGATCCAACAAACTGAATAATATACTTGTATTTAGATTATTCCAAGAGAGCTATTGATTGATGGTTTTGACATACTGTTAAGTAGAGATTAAAAAAATGTTACCATAGATTCATGAAGAGGAACACCACCGCACGTTGAAACTCCAAAGACTTTTGCTTTTATTCCAAAAATATACAAGAGAGCTTGAGAGCTTAATACACGATTCAAAGATCAGATGAAATAATTGACTCACATCGACCTCTAATTTATAGATAGATCCTCCAATGGCTAGTTCGTTTGATCCCTGTCAAATTAATCTCGACTGTTCATAAAGATTTAATTAATCTTTAATCATCACTGTTAAAATTATTTATTTTTTGAGGAAAAATCAAAATTTTCATTTAATTAATTTTTAATTAACTCAAAATTAAGTATTTTGAGTTAATTTCATCAAAAAATTGACTTTGACTTAACCACCAAGGCCCAAGAGTCCAAAATTTCTTGATTTCCTCAATATTCCCTTGGCCGGGGGCCACCAAAAATTGACTTCTTTAAAACCCACGAATTTCACCTTTGGAGAATTTAATTTTACCTAGGACACAAAATTAATTAAATTTCTCTCTTAGGATTTTATTTTAGTTTGCTTAGAAAATTTAATTAATTGACTTATGAGGGGATTAATTATTTTTACAACCCTCTAATACTTAGCCATGGTATCTAATTATGAGGGACCATGCACTAAATATTTTTTACATCAAGATTTTACCTTTTAATACATGAAGGGGGAAAACTTGTTCGTTATAGACTCTTAAAAAATACCCATTTATGCGACAAAAAATATAATCAAGTAGACCAAGTGACTTGTAATAAAATAATCTAGCCAATTAGCTAGGATTATTCTCAAATCACTTTTACATAGACTTTATCTACAACATTAGGACTCACCTAAGATTTTAGCGACAGAATCCACTCTAGCTTTGGGGTAAGAGTGGAGGGAAAAACTTTGCCGACCATTTGTGTCTAGAGATAGAGATGGATCAATGAGACAAAAAATATCCTAGAATCGAGATCGTCACCAAAACCATAGGTTTACCTAGGCTATTACATACAAACGCGGTCATACTGAGATTATTTATATTTTACATATGTAGAATGGGCTGACATATTCATAAAACTGCTGGCTGGTGATGAAGTCTGAATGGCACAGACACTTGAACATGATGGATCCCTTTTGCAAAAAAAGGGGTGTACTACTATGGGTTCGCTGATGCAGAGTGGTCAACAACCCTCATACATCCACCAGTACAAGAATGCAAACTAGGTCTTAGTGTCAGTCCATCGACAACCAATCTACAGTCAACAAGATACTCTGACTGTCTAGCTGATGTAAAGCTCCTCACAATTGCCTTGGTCATACCATGTACCTGCCGGTCCTTTGGCCCTCGATCTGCAACTTCTACCTCTATCAACGATCCAAGTCCATCTGACCATTGAACCTCGACTATAAATCTACTCACTACTTGTGTCTTAGTCCATCAAGGGAACAACACATCGAGACTCCTATCGAGTTGTTCACAACTCCACTTGTGAACAACTATCAATCTTCCCCTTGTTGCTCCTCAGCTACTCAGGGACTTCAACCCACTATGGTCTTCTTGTGCTGCTCCGATGAAGACCAACATAGGGCACGAAGGGCTGCCACCTATCACTACAATATGTCCATCTCCCACAATGAACATGGTCTAGGAGGATTGCCCATCATCTGTTGTAGAATTCCTTCTCCACACACAAGTCTCGGCTCCACAAATTGCTTCTGGTTGATCAGACTCTTGAGCTCAACAACTGCCACTCTAGCAACTACTTTTTTCCATCAAAGTGTTGCACACCGGGCTCCAACTTGGGCACTATCACGTTGTCTTCCAACAGACCATAAATTCCCAATCACGTCCACACTTGGTCCACTCTCACGTTGCCCTCCAACAAACCATGAGTGACCAATACTATTGTAGCATTTGCTCCTATTTAGGGCATCAAACACTTAGGAAAACCTTCCACATGGTTTCTAACAGACATATCCAATCAATCCTCTCCTATGACACCATCCACTTCCATCAGTCAAGAAGACATCTGTAATATACTGTTGCTGCCTCCTTGCCCTCGATTTCTGTGCATGTATATAACTGTTTAGGGCACACACAAAAGCCCTAAACCACATCTCCAAAACCACTGTTTCCTTGTCCAACCTTGTCCCTCTCCTTCGTTGCCTTTATAATCTTATTCCAGCATTATAGTAGGTCTTGGAAACCTCACAAAACCACCTAGCTATGTACACACTTGCTACAACAACCTAGGGTTGTCTCAAGGCATAAGAAAAACCACTTGTTGAAGTTGTCAGGACCCCTGTACATCCGCGCTAGCCATGGAGATGAATGTGGTCTAGTGAGAACCCTCTCCACAAGGCCTTACTTCCCTTCAATATCCTTTAAATACCTACTATCCACTACAACACTCTGAGGCACCTGTAGTAGGGATTCATCACATAATTATTTACAAGAAACCTTATTCAACCATACCTTCCTTGCTTGCTCTTTGGTCTACTCCTTTGCTGTTGACTTCGGCCTGGTTAGTGCTAGTTGCGAGTCCATTCCAACCCTAAACTCTTGCTCATAAATCATTCTACAACTGCAGGTTTTAGCACTTGTATGGCTGCTCATATGCATGCAGAAACAAACCCAAACAACCTTATAAAACTTGCTAAGGAACTCAACCTTCCTACAAGGTTACTTTGGCATCCAAACAGTGACAAAGAGGCCTGAACTAAGCCTCTTCTCCTTCGTTGGAATCATCCCTAACCCGCGGCTCCAAAACATAAGTCTTCTCCTCTTCTTTGGCCTAATGCAAGTGTTGGAAATACTAAGAGGGGGGTTGAATCAGTATTCCTTAGCAATTAGCACTTTTAAATATTTTCAGAGCATTAGTTAATCTTCAGTTATTATTAATGTTTATGCAGTAATAACAGTAAATAAAAGAACACAATAGACACAAGAATTTTAGGTGGAAAACCCCCTCTGGGTCAAAAACCACTGAATGCTTTTCTAATAAATTCTTTAATCTTCAGCCTCAACTGAAATGAAAGCAACAACTTCCTAGAATTCTAGAAAAGCATTCTTTTCCAACTCCCACTGAAAGGACGCCCCAACGCCCTGGTTTCTTCAATAGTCAAATGAATGTATGCCCCAACATCCTAGACCAACCTACCACCTTGAAGTGTTCATAGGCTCAAACTTGTAGGCGACTTCATGCACCAGCCTAGCACCTCCCTGCCACCATATAATCACTAAAATGAGACAAGAGTGTTTTTATGAAACCAACTCATAAAAAGATAGAAAAGATAGATCAACGCCTTAGAAATAAGCCTCTTCGAGGGGGCAACCTCCTTTACATTACACAAATGAAAAATTCTTGGATGATACAAATTACAAGACCTTCCTTCTATATATAGGAGTCTAAGGGGTCATAATATAATCAGAGCTGACATAACAATAATAATGTAAGGGCCCAATAATAACAATAGTGGGCTTCTATGGGGCACAATAATAACAATATGGGGACTACATGGGCAC
Source organism: Pinus tabuliformis (assembly GCA_031772625.1). Lineage (NCBI taxonomy): Eukaryota > Viridiplantae > Streptophyta > Pinopsida > Pinales > Pinaceae > Pinus > Pinus tabuliformis. Next base: position 1,247,938,121 of record CM062811.1, read on the forward strand.
AACAATATAATAAGGGGGTTGTACTAATAACAATAAGGGGTTACACTAGTAGTATAGGGGCCTAACAAGTGTGGATTCCCGTACCAGGGACAACGATCCATGATACAATATGATTTACAATGATTTTGACTGAACACCCAATCACACTATGACCCGCAACCCAACCATGACATCATCCCAACAGAGACTCCTATACCTCTGATCCGAATTGGATCCTAAAAACTCTCTAAGTTTTCATGATTGTTTTAAATTATGCTAAAAGATTCAAGTCCTAGAAAAGATTGAAGCTATCAGAAGGAATCCTCATAACAATTGTAGTTGTGGCCAGAGCGGAGCAACGAGGACCCTCGGTCAAGCACGCAGACCGTTGGCCCATGGTAAAGCGCAATGGCACAAAACTGGCAAAACCGGAGGCTAATTCGGGAAACAGAGGTGGATTCTGATACGTGATTAGCGCTAATCGCGTATCGCAGGGCGTCCCCCTCAGTGAAGGAAAGCCCTGAAGCACCCGGACCTGAAAATGCTATAAATTTAGAAAAGTAATTGTTTCGGTTCTGTAGCACGGGATTCCCCAAAACCGCAGAATATCGGAAGGCTTTGAGGCGGTAAGCAGTTTTGACTAAGTCTCGCCCGATGCCACACATCGAGCAACATGCGTCTGACGGAAAAGAGAGAAAACCGCCTGCATCGGACGGGTAAACGTCATGTGACTTGTCTGTCCGATATGAAGGACGACTGTAGGATCTGGGGGGTCTAGATCGACGGCGGAGATATGTATCGATGATTGACCGGATTTGACGGGTCAAAAAGCAAGATGACAGGGGATTTTAAGTCTGACATGGATGATGAGTTGGAAAACGATTCGTGTTCGCAGGTGATCTTGAAGCAAACAAATTTAATGGCCATTCAAGTATTATTCAGGGAATCTAACACCCAATTCGTTAGCAAACAGGTGGCCACCTCCCTACAAGGCGTTACCCAGTGATGATGACGCAGAGCAGAGGAATTCGAACGGATAGAGGAAAGGAAACTAGAAGGCTGGGAAGCGGAAATGAGCAGTCAGAAGAACATGCTAGTTTAAAAGCCATGAATTGACAGAAGCAGAGAAGAAAAGGGGGCAAAACATAGAGACACAAAAAGCTAATAGCAGAGAACAAAGAGTAGAAGCCGAGCTGACCTGAAGGCAGCATCGAGCCAGACAGAGCTAGAGAGAGTCAAAGAGTTTGTGTACTCCATTGAAGGCTTGAGAGGTTCAAGCAAACTCCTCGGCGTAGGCCTGTCATACTACTGTGACCCTCAGAGGTCGAGTTTCAGTAAGGAGAGTTTGTGCACTCCATTCCTACTGACTTCATTCTATTAGTGAGACTCGAATTAAGCTCACTGTTGTAAAAACTCTGCTTGAAAACATAATAGAGAGGCCACCACTGAAAGGCTGGACCAGGAGATGTAGCCCAGGAGCATTGGGTGAACTCCTTATTAAACTTGTTTTGTTTACATGTTTGACTGTTATGTTTTCTCTGAATTGCCTAAGTGTCTATGTATTCTAGCAATCTTATCGATCCGTTGCATAAGTAACATAGGCACATCCATGCACATGAGTCTTTAATACCTTTAATTCTTTATCCTAGATAAATTCTAGGTCAAGTGGTATCAGAGCTCTAGGTTTGCTAAGGATAGACAAGCTTGTGCTGGATTTTGTTGTTGAATGCTAACTAGATCAAAGCTTAAATTAGGAGAAGGAGAATTGGCTGAAACTAACCCAGAAATTGGAAGAGTCTATTCTAAGAGGAAAATGTCAGGAGAAAATCCTTTGGAATCAGACCCCCAGTTCATGGATAGTTTTATGACCCTGAAATCCATGTTGGAGGAAATGTATAGGGACTATAAGAAACATAGAGATGAAGATGCATCAAGCTCCAAACAAGACAAAGGAGTACAAGAATCTCTCCTCCATGACCACTCCAAAGGCAAAGGGAAAGAAGAAAAATTCCTCACGCCTTCTAATAGCCCTGAAAATAAGAAGAAGATATCTTTGATTAAATTAGATGTTAAATTTGATTTACCAATATATGATGGAGATTTGAATGCAGAGAAGCTGGATAATTGGATCAAACAGATTGATGTTTATTGCAGAGTGCGAAGCGTTGACTCAAACAAGAGTAAGATTCCGCTGGCCAGCCTACGCCTTGGAGGCACCGCTTTGGTATGGTGGGAAGGCAAGACACAAGCTGATATGAATAAACATGGTAAGATTCTTTCTGTCTAGAGTGAATTGGTTTCTAAATTAAAATGCAATTCTATCCACTGGCCTACATGCAGCAAGCCATGATGAGCTGGTAAACTCTTCGACAACTAAAAGGGCAAAGTGTACAAGGTTACACTCAAGAATTTAGGAAAAGAGCTTTGATTCTAGGAATTTCTTTAGACTCACCTGCGACTCTGTTGAAGTATGTAGGTGGTCTACACAGCTACATGAGGCACACTATCCTCATGTTTAATCCCACTAGCATAGATGAGCTATCCGTTCAGGCTGCGCATCTAGAAGCTAGAGGTAGGAATGGGAACCCAGAAGTAGGGGATCATCCCAACCCATTGCAAGCAAAAATAAGGAGAAAAGAAAATAGAAATGGAAAGAGAGGAAAACAAACACTGTACAGAAGAACAAGTCCTCATGCACTCACTGTAAGAAGGATGGGCATGATGATGAACACTGCTGGATTCTGCATCCGGAGCTGAAACCTAAGAAGTTCGAGGGTAAGAAGAACAATACTGCTGCAGCAATTCAAAAGGATTTGGGGTCAAACTTAGGAGATGAAGAAACAATCGTAGCCACAGGTATAAAAGGTAAAAATTCTGAAGCATCTACTAGTAATTCTGCACAATCTACTGATAATGAAGAAAATGAGAGAAAAATACGTGAGCTTTTTCATATTCGAGTTATTTCCAATCATCAAAAGATTGATACTTTGTTTGATAATGGCTCACAAGTAAATTTAATTTCTGAAGCAATTGTAAAGTTGGGATTACTAACCACACCTCACAAAAAACCATATCCATTAGGTTGGCTATGTGATAAAGCAAAGCTACAAGTGACTAGACAATGTAAACTTAAGTTTTCTTTTGGGTCAGCATTTGTAGATGAGGTTGAATTAGATATAGTTCCTTTGGATATATGTGGAATTGTTTTAGGAAGTCCTTACTTGTATGATAGAAAAGTTATTTTCTATAGAGCTGAGAACAAGTATCTACTCGTTAAAGATGGAATCAAATATATTGTAAGAGCTCATAAGCTCAAGAATAATTATACTCTCATAAACTCAGGGCAGATGAAACGAATTGTAAATTCATGTAAATTCATGCAAACAAATTTACTGATGGTTGTAAAGGAAAAGAAACCTGATAAAACCAATGTATTTGAGGGCTGTGATGCTAAACAACAATCTGATTTAGAAAAAGTTGTTTCAGAATATGATGTATTGTTTCAAGAACCTAAAGGTCTGCCACCCAAAAAAGAAATAGTGCATGATATTAATTTGCAGCAAGATGCTCCATTACCTAACATCGGAATGTACAGGTTTTCCGCTTTAGAGAATGCAGAAATCAAGAAGCAGGTACATGAGCTGCTCGAGAAGGGGTTCATCAAACCTAGCACATCACCATGTTGGTCTCCAATTGTTTTGGTGAAAAAGAAAGATGGCTTGTGGAGAATGCGCATTGATTACCGAGCACTGAATAAGATAACGATAAACAATTGTTATCCCCTTCCTCGCATAGATGATCTATTAGATCAGTTAAAAGAAGCTGTTTATTTTTCCAAGTCAGACTTGCATATTGGCTATCATCAGGTCAGAGTTACAGAACAAGATGCATGGAAGACTGCTTTCAAAACAAAGCAGGGATTGTATGAGTGGCTGTTTATGCCTTTTGGCTTAGCTAATGCTCCTGCTACTTTCATGAGAGTAATGAATGATGTACTCAGACCTTTTCTTGATGATTTTGTTATTGTATATCTGGATGACATTCTTATATTTAGCAAAATGTGGGAAGAACATTTAAAGCATGTTAAGCAGACACTAGATGTCTTGAAAAGAGAAAAAAATTATGTTAAACTCTCAAAATGTGAATTTGGTAAAACATCTTTGAATTATTTGGGACATATAGTAGGGGGTGGTGAATTGAAGATAGATCCCTCTAAGGTTGCAGTCATTGTAAACTGGACTAAACCCAAATCTGCTACAGAGGTTAGAAGCTTCTTAGGAGCAGTACAATATTGGAGAAAGTTTATTTCTAACTTTCCTTAATTGCAGCTCCCTTACATGCTTTAACAGGATTGAACAAGGTGTTTCAATGGGGAGGCAAACAACAGAAAGCCTTTGACACCTTGAAAGAAAAGATTAGTACAACACCAATAGTAGCATTGCCTATCTTCAAATACCATTTGAGATTGAAACAGATGCCAGTGACTATGCCATGGGAGCAGTGTTGATGCAGCACGGTAAACCCATATGTTATCATTCTGAGACATTTAATTCTGCAGTAGTTAACTATCCCACATATGATAAAGAATTGTATGCATTAGTACAGAGTGTGAAAAAGTGGAAACATTACTTAATAGGCAAAGAGACAATTATACATACTGATCATCGACCACTTCAATATCTACACTCCCAAACTAAGTTGCAGCAATCAAGACACTATAGATGGATGGGTTTTCTACAACAGTTTCATTTAGTCATTAGATATAAAAAGGGCATACACAATAAAGTTGCAAATATGTTATCTAGACCAATTATAAATGCATCTACTATACTTAAGCATAATTTAGTATTGCATGAGAGCTACATTGAACAATATGCTCAAGATATAGATTTTAAAGATGTATATGCAAATTTAAGTCAAGCCAAATGGGTAGAAGAATGGGATTATCATATTAAGGACCAACTCTTGTATCATTGTGGGAAGCTATGCATTCCACAAACTGAAAGAGTAAAGATAATTCGAGAAGCACACACTTCTCTAATATCAGGTCACTTTGGTGTAAGTAAAACGTTTTCATAGCTGCAAAGATTTTGTTATTGGCCGAAAATGAATGAGACAGTTTCTAGATATGTAAGAGGTTGTACCATGTGTGCTAAAAGCAAGCCCAGTAATAGAAAACTAGGCTTGTACACTCCACTACCAGTTCCTTCTCATCCTTGGGAAAGTGTTTCCATGGACTTTGTTGGAGGACTGCCTAAATCTAGGAAAGGTCATGACTATTTATATGTTGTTGTGGATAGGTTCAACAAAATGTGTATTTTAATATCTTGTAACAAATAGATTACAGCTAAATAAACTGCAAAGTTGTTCTTTCAGCATGTATGGGTTCATTTTGGATTACCCACTTCCATAATATCTGATCGAGATACCCGATTTGTTGGGAAATTTTGGTCAAGTTTGTGGGAATTGATGGACACCAGGTTGAAGAAAAGCACAGCTTTTCATCTGCAAACAGATGGCGAAATAGAAGTGGTCAACAAGACAGTGATCCAGTTGCTTAGAGGCCATTGCAGCAAGCATCCCAAACTTTGGGATGAACATTTATGCTAGGTGCAGCATGCTTACAACCCAGCTAAACATTCTTCTACACAAAGATCTCCTTTTGAGACCTGTTTTGGTTTCACACCAAGGTCTCCCTTGGATTTTGTCTTTGGTAAAGACATAGTAGTTGATGGACACAATGATGTGGACAAGGAAACCAAGTTCATTGAACAAATCCAAGAGATTCACCAGGCAGTACAGGAACAACTGGAAAAGAGCCAAGCCAAGTACAAGGCAAGGCATGACAAGCATCGGATGGAGCATAGTTTCCAAGTTGGTGACCAAGTCTGGCTGTATATCAGCAAAGACAGAATGCAAGGTGAAGGAAAGAAGCTGAAGCCAATAAGGTATGGACCTTTCAAGATACTTGAGAAAATTGGTGAGAATTATTTTCGCCTTGATCTACCAACTTACATGCACATCTACTCAGTTGTTAATGCAGACAGCTTGAGACTATTTGAACCTTCATTAATTGAAGATCCCGAAGAGCAGAGTCAATTTCCTTCTATTGATGATCTGTTACCTGAATATCTTAATGAGTTGTAGGAAGATACAGTTCTGGACAAGAAGGTAAGAACTACATGCAGAGGTGATGTTGAATACCTCAGGATCAGACTCAAAGGTTTAAAGCCAAGCAGTGCGAAATGGATAGAAATTGAGCAAGCAAAGAAACAGTACCCTCACTTGATTGATGCTTGAAAGAAAACCAACTTTTGGTGGTCCAAAAGCTTTTTCAGTGGGAAGGTCGTGATCTGAATTGGATCCTAAAAACTCTCTAAGTTTTCATGACTGTTTCAAATTATGCTAAAAGATTCAAGTCCTAGAAAAGATTGAAGCTATCAGAAGGAATCCTCATAACAATTGCAGTTGTGGCCAGAGCAGAGCAACGAGGACCCTCGGTCAAGCGCGCAGACCGTTGGCCCATGGTAAAGCGCAATGGCACAAAACTAGCAAAACCGGAGGCTAATTCAGGAAACAGAGGTGGATTCTGATACGCGATTAGCGCTAAGTGCTAATCGCGTATTGCAGGGCGTCCCCCGTAGTGGACGAAAGCCCCGAAGCGCCCGGACCCGAAAACACTATAAATTTAGAAAAGTAACTGTTTCGGTTACGTAGCGCGGGATTCCCCAAAAACAGCAGAATATCAGAAGGCTTCGAGGTTGTAAGTAGTTTTGACTAAGTCCCACCCGATGCCACACATCGAGTGACACGCGTCCGGTGGAAGAGAGAGAAAATCGCCTGCATCGGACGGGTAAACGTCGTGCGACTTGTCTGCCCGATATGAAGGACGACCGTAGCATTTGGAGGGTCCAGATTGACGGCAAAGATACGTCCCGATGACTGATCAGATTTAACAGGGCAAAAAGCAAGATGATAGGTGATTTAAAGTCCGATGTGGATGATGAGTTGGCAAACGATTCGTGTTCGCAGGCGATCTTGAAGCAAATAGATTTAACGGCCATTCGAGTATGATTCAGGGAATTTGACACCCAGTTTGTTAGCAAATAGGTGGCCACCTCCCTGCGAGGCATTACCCAGTGATGATGACGCAGAGCAAAGGAATTCGAATGAACAGAGGAAAGGAAACCAGAAGGTCGGGAAGCAGAAACAAGTAGTCAGAAGAATAGGTTGGTTTAAAAGCCATAAATTGACAGAAGTAGAGAAGAAAAAGGGGCAACACATAGAGACGCAGAAAGCTAATAGCAAAGAACATAGAGTAGAAGCCGAGCTGACCTGAAGGCAAAATTGAGCCAGATAGAGCCAGAGAGAGTCAGAGAGTCTGTGTACTCCATTGAAGGCTTGAGAAGTTCAAGCAAACTCCTCGGCGTAGGCCTGTCATACTACTGTGATCCTCAGAGGTCAAGTTTCAGTAAGGAGAGTCTGTGCACTCCATTCCTACTGACTTCATTCTGTTAGTGAAACTCAAATCGAGCTCACTGTTGTAAAAACTTTGCTTGAAAACATAATAGAGAGGCCACCACTGGAAGGCTAGACCAAGAACGTAGCCTAGGAGCATTGGGTGAACTCCTTATTAAACTTGTTTTGTTTACATGTTTCACTGTTATGTTTTCTCTGAATTGCCTCAGTGTCTATGTATTCTAGCAATCTTATCGATCCGTTGCATAAGTAACATAGGCACATCCATGCACATGAGTCTGTAATACCTTTCATTCTTTATCCTCGATAAATTCTAGATCAACCTCCCAATAATGCCTTTTTGACTCTTGGCAGATTGACTCTTTTACAATAATGACTCTTCCAATGATGACACTTTTACAAATGATTCTTTTACAACTTTACAATGATGACCCTTGGCCTTGACACTTCTTCACAATATACGGATGGCTGTCATGTCTTCAAAGGATGTTCCACTGTAATGCTTCCTTTGATTTGATACTTCTTCTTTGAATTCTTTCTTGAAGTCGTACTTGAATCTTCTTCTACCTGCATGCAAAATTTTCTTGGCGAAACCAATCCCAAAACAAAACAAAATACCCTTCAACTTACCTTTGCCTACAAAACACATGTAAGTGCATAATAATGAATAAATACAAATTAAAATTACAATGCGTACTTGAAGTGTGCTTGTCACTTTTGTTGTTGACTTGTTGCAGCAGTAGAAAAAGACTCCCACTCTTGATATAGGCCTGGACTCTATGCAAGACTATATCCAAAACTGATCTAAAGATATATATATAATAAAAACTGATGATAGACCCTAGACTTGCGATGGACCAAGTTCTAAGTACAACAACATAGACCATTCTATCAACTATGACAAGACAAGTAACATGAACTTACAATATCATATAGATTTAGCAGACTTGGTGTAGCATCAAGAATATGTAGCATCAAATGTGTAGTATCAAGAATAGGACATCCAAAATGTGGTATCAAAACTAACTGTGACATATAGAGGCATAGAGATATAACTGAGACCCTGTATGTACTTACGTTGTCTTGCAAAAACATATGTTAGAGATGATAATCACATTTCAAATGTAAACACTAATCATACATACCTTGCTGTTGGAGACTTACCCTTGATTGTTGATGTGTGGTCCTTACTACAGTGATCCTTGATAGCATGCTTTTTCTTGCCTTCTAGGAGCTTGATATTAAATCTGTTGTATCTATGTAATTTCGGATCTCCAGGTTATGAAATTTCATCTTGTGGTAGCCCTCTGAGTCCTCTTTCCAACCCCAAAGGTCTGATCAAAATTGGATTCTTCAAGAAAGAGTTATGCTCAATCTCCCACGATGGCCTGATTATAGACTAGTTCAGTAGAGCAAACTTGTACGAAATTCCACGTGTCACTGTTGCGACCTTCAGCCTTGAAAACGCTACTCAACAAACTACAACCCGTTTTCTTTATGTGAATATTTATGAAAATTGAATCTAACGCTCAGAGAGAAAATTATGATGATTTTCCCAACGTCACCTATTTGACATGGAATTCGGGAGCCTGCAAAAATCCTAACTTCCTCTGATTAGATCTCCTAAAATATAGTGAACCAAGATCTGAAATTTGGTCATGAGGTTCATCAAGATTTTGGCTCAAATGGGGTTTAAGTTCAGCTTCTGAAGCTTCGCAGAAAAAAAAGTGATAGCGAAAATTCCATGATGACCTGTTTGAAGCCACAAAATCCTTACTAGAGGAGGATATGAGGGTCATTATTTATATGAATGTCTTGAGTTGAGAGGGTCCTCAACAAGTGAATGTTGAAGCCACAAAATCCCTACTAGAGGAGGATATGAGGGTCATTATTTATATGAATGTCTTGAGTTGAGAGGGTCCTCAACAAGTGAATGTTGAAGCCACAAAATCCATACTAGAGGAGGATATGAGGGTCATTATTTATATGAATGTCTTGAGTTGAGAGGGTCGTCAACAAGTGAACGTTGGAGGGATTTTAGGAGAAATTTTATTATTATTAATTATTGACTATTCAATTACCACAACCAATTATGAGTGCCATGCCACAACCCCATAGGGTTTTAGCCCACTAACTAGGGTTACTAACTTCAAACAGGAATATCTCTCAAACCGTGAAGAATTACTCGGTGTGCCATATATCAACGGAAACATCTCGAAGAGTAGAATCCATCCAGTGGATCATTGACTTAGAATAGAGTAAGTTGTCAGTCAAAATGCCCATGCAAGATTGGGGTAGCCCCTGGTGCTGCTTGGGTTGACATCAATGACAACCACTGATCAACAACGAGTTCGTCTCTTGCGCTGCAAGATGCTCACAAAATGACTCACATCACTCTCCTTTTATAGGATACACAAGGGCTCCAACAAATTCTTCCAAGAGGGATTTCCAACTGTCAGAAGGTTACCAAAACACCAATCTGGCCTTAACTTTGTGTCACAAGCCCACACAATATCTTCAAAAATTCATAAGTCAACAATGACAACTCGGAATTGGACGATTCTCAATGCATTGGATTCATCTCGACATCTACTATCATCCTCATCCATCGCATGTTGCAATCTCATCATGGTTTTGGCCCAAACACCGATGGGTGCAAAACCCCAAGCTTGGATTTCAAGCCCACACAGCCACTTGTGGATCTCCTTCCTCCAAAGCTTCGATCCTCAAGGCTTGGAGTACCTCCCAAACCTAGGAAGTAACCATGATCCAACGACACTATCCCACATGGAATCCATCACTGCAGGATACCTTGTAGAATGAATCCGGAAACCTCTGTAGTGCCTCTGCCTCATCACATCTAAACCTGAACATCCCAAACCTCCATAGGGCTACTCCCTCTGAGGCTAGACTCCCTCTAATCCTACATGATCTCCACTGGCTTAGTCCTGCAAGCACTCATCCTCTTGGATCAAATACCACTCGTGCAAATCCCTCCAATCTCGGATATGAAACATCACGATCCAATGAAGACTCTAACATGCCAATTTGTAGTCCATCACACGAATCCATCTTGGTCAACTTGATATTGTCCAAGACAAAGAAACCATCAAATCTATCCCAACCATCCATGACAAATCAACAGAAGTCCAGGATCAACAATCTGCCATACAATAAACTGTTGTTCACCAAGCTAACCACCAATCCACTAGAACTCCCAGCCAAGCTCATTTTTAATCTAGTATAGACCACATCTCCATGTCTTAAGCTGAACCCTCTGCTCCATGATCTAGACACCCACAACTCCCTCTGAGTTGCTTTGCTGTGCACACTCTGATTCATTGTCCCTCAAAGTAGCTTAGATACGCTCTGATACCATGTTGAATTTCCACGATCTTGGGTATAGGATAGAAACTTAGAATCTCTGACGCTACCAAGCCAAGAATCTCGATAGAACTACTTTATAAAATGAAATATAAACAATAGTAAATGACACATGCACAAAATATAAACAAATTTTACATTTTTCAACCCAACTTCGCTATATTAATCAACATATAATACAATAGTCTAGGGCTCCTGTACCAGGGATAATGGCCCTCATACATCCATTAGTACAAGAATACAAACTGGGGCTTGGTGTCGGTCCATTGACAACCAATTTACCCTCAACAAGATACTCTGACCATCTAGCTGATGTAGAGCTCCTCATAGTTGCCTTGGTTGTACCCTATAGCTTCTCGATCCTTCAGCCCCCGATCTACAACTTCTGCCTCTATCAATGATTCAAGTCCATTTGACCATTGAACCTCGGGTGTTAATATGCTCACTAGTTGTGCCTTAGTCCATTAAGGGCACAGCACATCGAGACTCCGGTCGAATTGTACACAAATCCACTTGTGAACAACTCTCAATCTTCCCACTGCTTCTCCTCAACTACTCAGGGACTTTAGCCCACTATGGTCTGTTGAAAAGTGTGACTATGGTAAAGAAGAAAATAAAATTATTATTGTAATACTTGCTACATAGGTTTCACGAGCAAGAGATTTTATTTTCTATTAGATGGCTCCCATTGAGAGCCTTGGGATTTTTCATCAAGTCAAAGAGTCAATGTCATGTATGAAGAACCCTTATTGGGCATATAACAAATGTCTATGAACCTATAAAAATGTATAAAAGACCTCCAACAATAAGCACTAGTCTTCCTCTTCATGTCGGCCTTAAGATGTAGAAGAAACTTATGTCGGATCACCATATATGGAGACACACCTATTCGAAATGTTATGTCGGCTTATATTGATAGGAAAACAACTATATATAGGTGTGAAGGCACTTCAAATTTCTATAGTTCAGGAATTCATATCTCACTCTGAATTCGGATGGGTAGTCACAATATACAGTTCGGATATGCACAGAGAAGACAATTAAGATGTCTCTTTGAATTTCGGATGGACAATAATATAAAATAAGACAGTTTGGATGACAAAGTATAGAAGGAACTCAGATCAATAGTGAAGGGACAATGAAGATATTTTAGAGACTTCAGATGTCTGAGAAAGTGTCTCGGTGATAAAGAGAAACACAGTTCGGATGAAGGTACATATAAGGTATAGTTCGAAGCTATGGAGACCACAGTTCGGTACAGTGCTTTGATAAGTTCTGTGCTATGATTCGGTTATGGTCTATTACAGTCTCGATACAACTATAGTAAGAAGATCTCGGTGTCATGATGATGTCACGGTGATAAGAAGGTCAAAGTGAAAGAGGAACCAAAAGGAGGAAGGAGAAGATAATCAAGAGAACTAGTGTGTTGGTCTTGGAGTGGCTAATAGGTCAAGGGTATTGGTCTTGGTATTTGTCAATTGGAATCTCTATAAGAATAATTTGTGCAGGTTTTCCTCTCAAAGAGTGAGAGGTTTTGGCCCTGGCTCATAGCCTACATTCACTGTCTCTTGTCTATTTATGTTCATGTATTGGTTACTGTTTGATGAAGAAGAACACTAATCATCTAAGAAGAAGAAGATCCTAATCTAATGAAGTAAAAAGTATTCACAAGTAGTTACTAATTGAAGAGAAAACACCTAAATAATGATACCCTAGATTTCTCAACATGTTATCGGAGCTAAGGTGTCAAAGTCTAGAAAAGGGCATGCAATCAAAGATACACTCAAGGACCAAGTTTCAAGAAAGGTATCAAAGCAAGTCAAAGGATATCAAATTGAAGTCAAGATCTACATCGGAGTAACAAACCCTAGATCAAAATCTACATCATCAAAAGTTATGGATCATCACTAAAAGACCGCAAAGACCCTCATCAAGTCGAAGATATCTATAAGAAAGGTAGCTCAAATTATAGATACCCAAGAAAAACATTTCTAGGAATAAGATCACATCTTCTTGGAGAAAGTCGAAACCCTAGAGGCATTTTTGATCTGCATTCATTCACCACCGAAGAAGTCGAAGTATCTTGAAGGTTAGAAGGCATTGTCATCATCTTTAAAAGCTATAAAGAAAGTTCCCTCTCATTGAAGCAAGGATCCCCTCCTTATCCTTGAAGAATATCATTTGAGGAAGCATCAACACATCCTCATCAATCACCATCAAGAAAGGGAGATAGATATAAAGGTGTTGTCATCATAAAATGAACAATCTTCTTTTGTTGAAGAAGGGATTTTCATTTGGAAGAAGATCATCCAAAAGGGGCACTAATAAATCTTCTTCAACCACCATCAAAGTGATGAAGTTGAAGATTTCATCTTCACTTGTCAAGTAAGTAGCTATCATTCTATAATCTAATATAGTAAAATGACTTTGTTTTGTAAGGAGATATATAAGATGGTTAGGTCATCGAACTTTCTTGCATGAAAAAGGAGGATAGACATAGTCCCCGAGGAAAGTGAAGTCATTTCGATGGAAAAGTCTCCAAACCATCTGAAGGTCAAGCATTATCATCAATAGAAGTCAAAGGTCCCCTCATCCCTATATAGCAAGATTGGAGACATCAAAGAGATATATGATAAGCTGCTAGAACTATTCTCTGAAGATGAGATAAGAAAAGTCACATCACTTAGATCTGATCTACACAACTTGAGGGTATCAAAGGATAAAGGGTTATCTTCGTAGGATCTCAATTACAAGATCTAAGAGAGATAATCTTCATTGTTCTAAATACACTAACTAATGAACAAGGTAACAAATGACTATGAGGATAAGAAAGCTATTCGATTCAACAGCTTGTGGTTTCTATAGGAGATGACAGGTTGAGGGCAAAAGTGTTGAAGGATCAAATGAAAGGATTCAAAAATTTTTTCGAAAGGAAAGAAGAACATAACTAAGATTCAATGCTATGAGAATTATAGGAAAGATTGTCATAAATGAAAAAAGGGCAATAACAAGGATTAGAAGCAAGAGCTCGTGACATCACCATAGGAAAACATGAAGGAAAACTGGAACAAAGTCTATGGAAGTCAAATATGAAGGATATATCTCTTGAGAACCTAAATGGAAACTTAAGGAAAGGAAGCAGTCGTCCAGGATAAGGCCCATCATACATAATAAAGGAAACATCTACTAGACAGGGATATGCAAGATCCTCAAGATTCTCTGATGGAACATTCATTGGAAGGTTCACCAATCTAGAGATGAATCAAGCGTTTCATCAAGAATTCCAACTTGTGGAATTCATGGGATGATGGTATGATGACATGAGAGTTGAAACAGATCAAGGGATTTAAACTCTTTTCATTCAAGGAAGCTACTGAGAGAAGCCTAGATGACCTAAAGGTAAATGAGGTATGTATGATTGTATTCAATATTATAAAGTCATGTTGTATAGTTGCAGGTAACATGGATCACTGCTCAATCTTGAGAAGCATGATCAAAGAAAAGGAATCTCCTATGAAAGTATGTTGGAAGGCATGAGTCACACTAGATGAAATCAACATAATATGTCTTCATATGAAGTATGAGGTGGTTGACTACAATTGAGAAACTCTGATTGGAAGCTCCTGGGAATGAAATGAAATGTGTGAAGAAATGAAGGAAGAGATCGTGGGATATGCAACCATAGTAAAGGAAATCAACATCAGGAAGATCAAGAAGTTTTGACTAGGAAATCTCCCGGAAAGATATGAAGACTCTGATGGAAGTATGGAAAAGATAGAGACCCATCACAATGGATATCTTTGGGAAATATGTCAACATGTATGCAGGATGATGATGCACACTGGAAGATGTCATGATGAAAGACCATCACAAAGGTAATTTTGATTTAAGTGTTCATTTCTTATTTTTGAACAAATATCTGGATGGGTTTATGCAGGTCTGCCAAGGGAAGAATTGTGTATGTCTTCCAAGAGGACCATATAGAAGGGTGTAAAATCCTTCCAGAAAATATGACATGCAAAAGATAACATGACATGAAGCAAGGCCAGATGAAGACTAATGGATCACTTTCCGATGGAAGGAATAATGACATGAATGACGCATGGATGAAAGTGATGGACGCTGATTTTTTTGGGTAGCATCGGATGTGCTCTAGCTTTGAAATTTTGTGGAGGGGCTAGAACACATGAGATATCCAAGACCCAGAAATCGTTTGGTGAAATTCCACCCTCATTGTATTTTATTAAAATAATTAATATTTTTAATGGGGTTCCTAAGTCTAAACTTAGGAAAATTAAAATATTAATGGGTTTTAATGAAAATATGGGTGAGAAGCTTCTAAGAGACACATGGAGGCACCCAAGGGAATAATGTAATAATAGGATGGGACATAGTAATAAATAAGGTGGTTAACCCGTATCATGTAAAGGACAACAAGTAGTTAGAAATAATGTAATAAGCCCATGGTAGTAGATAGATGGTATTGAGGGAACCATGGTAATGACCCATGGTATTGTATGTATGAGGCCTATATAGAGGCTAGAGACTCCCCATTGAGAGATGTCAAGGAATATTGTATGAACATGCATATGGCTTGTGGAGTGTTCTCCTTCCTTAAGAAGTGAATGTATGGTGTTGCCCTACCTTAAGGGTTTGATTAATAAAGTGAAGCATTTATATATTCAGATCTTGTTATTTCTTGGGTTTATTTCTATTATCATATATTTCTAGATCAGATCTATCACAAGTGGTATCAGAGCACTTTCTTGGGCAAAGCGAAATATTTTTTTTTTAGGAACGTTTTGGGGCGGCGAATTTGCATATCAGATATGTACGTTCTAGTGTAAAATCTATAGAATATAATTACAGATCTGAGTTTTTGGCAAAAAAAATACCCAATTAAAAAAACAAAATCGGCCGAATAGGAGTCCGGATGAGGGAGTTATTGCTAATTTAAAAATCAGCTGTGTTGCAGACATTTTTCAGAGCAGTGACTTTACAGATCAGATCTATATGTTCTGGTGCAAAATCTGCAGAATCTGATTGTAGATCTAGGTTGTTGGCGAAAAAATACCCAATTTGAAAAAAAAAATCGGCCGAATTGGAGTTCGGATAAGGGAGATATCGCTGATTTAAAAATCAGCTGTGTTGCAGACATTTTTCAGGGCGACGAGTTTACAGATCAGATCTATATGTTCTGGGGAAATATTTGCAGAATCTAATTGCATATATGGGTTCTTTGTAAAAAAATACTCAATTTCAAAAAAAAATCGGTCGAATCGAAGTCCGGATGAGGGAGATAGCACTAATTTAAAATCAGCGCCTTTTTTAGAAATTTTTGTGACGGCGGGACAGTTGCAGCGCGAATATGAAATTCCAGTGCCTAGATCAGGATTTCTATCACATGGGAAGATGCAGAATGGTCATTCCATTTCCAAAAGCAAGTCAAAATAAATATTCTGAGCAATATTGACTAAACTGTGACCACATTAAATTTTCGCCAAGTAAGTGATTTTTTTATTTTATTTTTTATATTATTATTATTATTATTTTATTTTATTTTTTTTCATGCCATCTAGCAAGATGTTTTTTTTACAGGAAAAGATGATAGCCCTACTATTGAAAAATTCATACAGAGTCAAAAGTTCACATAAGTGAAACAATGGAAAATTTATTATCGCTTGGTTTCCAAGATGAGGCTTACAGATGGTGGAACTCAATTTACAACAAGCAGTTGTCCAAACTTTCGGATAAAGAATTTGAACTCCTTTTGGAAAAATGGTCTCATGCTAGAAAACAGGGGAATGAGACATGAAAGGGGTTATTTTCTACTGGTATCTCCTTATTACAGGTTCATGGATCTATTCAGAAGGAGAAAATCATTGTGTCTATAAATCCTAGTTGCAAGCAAAATCTTTTAAATGTCAATTTGGCAAAAAAATTGCAAGTTCCAGCAAAAAAAATGGAGCACACACAGGTTAATAATGAGGAGGTGCAAGTTTATAAAGATTTGAAGCTTTCTATGGATAAGTATGTGTTGCATTGTGATTTTTATATTTCAGATATGGATAACATGGATGTTGTTTTGGGATATCTTTAGATGGAATCTATGGGTACGGTCAATGTTAATTTGCAGAAGAAATTCATGAAACTCTGGTGTAAAAAGAAGAAAATAACATTGCATGATATTTCTATTAAGACCCAAGCAGAGACTATGGAGGCAGAAGCACAAAGCTCTAATGACACTGACACATCAGATGATGAGCCTTTAATGGTTGACAACCAAACACAAACATCAAACCAAGTACCAGAAAAACAGGGAGAATCCAAGGAGGTTGAAGCAGAAAATATTACAGGTACTGATACATCAGATTAGGACTCAGTGGTTGAAGTAATATTGGAAGATAAGAAACAACAACATGCACCACAACATGTACCAGATACCAATCAACCTCCATTAGGTGGTGAATTAAAGAAATATACACTGTTGGTTAACACTTCAGCATATCACCACCCACATTACCCCGCAAGAAAACAACCAACAAGATGGCAACGAATTAGCCACAAGGACAAGAACCCCTGCATGACAGATAGAGAGGGGAAACGATCCACCTACTACACATCAACACAAAAGAGCCGCCAGGGTCAACTTCCATCTCAAGCGAGTGAGGCACCAGCTAGATCGAGGGTTCACCTTTCTCTAGGATGGCTAGATGCACGTGCATGGTACCAGTGGACTACTATTTTGAGTAGATCTTATTATTTGTGTTCTTCTTATGTTTCGGGGATGAAACATGTTTAAGGGGGGTGATATGTAATATACCTAGTGGGGATAGTATGGGGTATAGAGGGAGGTACGCAAGGAAATAATGTAATAATGTGATGGGCCATAGTAATAAATAAGGTGGTTAACTTGTATCATGTAAGGGACCACAAGTAGTTAGCAATAATGTAATAAGCCCATGGTATTAGATAGATGGTATTGAGGGAACCATGGTAATGACCCATGGTATTGTATGTATGAGGCTTATGTAGAGGCTAGAGACTCCCCATTGAGAGATGTCAAGGAATATTGTATGAACATGCATATGGCTTGTGGAGTGTTCTCCTTCCTTAAGGAGTGAATGTATGGTGTTGTCCTACCTTAAGGGTTTGATTAATAAGGTGAAGCATTTCTATATTCAGCTCTTGTTATTTCTTGGGTTTATTTCTATTATCATATATTTCCAGATCATATCTATAACACAGAGGGAGAGTTAAAGGGTGAAGGAAGAGCAGGGTATCAAAATCAGTTGGAAATTGAGGAGGAGGGGACATAGTGCATCAGAGGGACAAATCAGAGAGGCAACGCAGCAAGGGACGCAATCCTCACGCAGAGATGACACAAAGGTGACACAGTGGAGGTTGGAGGGTCTCGTCGATATCAGAGTTTCTCCAAAGAATGGAGGAATATGATCTCAGGTGTTTTTCTCAGAGATTTCTCTATGTTCTGAAAATCATTCATTGTAAAGAGATTTTTGCTGAAGAATAATATATAAACCCTCATTTGTTGCACCTATTTTCCCACATTGGGTTTTTCCGGGGACTATTGTCCAAAAATAACTGTTGATGTGATTGATTCTTGTGCTTGTATTTCACTATTCTTTTCTCTATGCTATTATGTGACAACTGCAGTAGAATTTACTTTGATGTTTACTGAAGGGTTTTGTAAATAACTTATTGTGGAAAATAAGTAGGAGAAATAAATCAGTTACTGCAGTAGAATTTCATGTTAGAAATTTTCACAATGGATGGTCTGTGCCCTATGAAGAAGCCACAAAAGATGAAGACTCCTTGACAAAGAAATTCATGACATCGAAGGAAGGAGCTCTTCAAGCAGCTGGTTGAGGAGCTACTGTAGGTCCCTAATTAAGAGGGAGCCTGAAAACACATTTCTTACTTGGAAGAAACTTGGAAATTCCTAAGCCAAGAGGGAGCTTAGGTACATTCCTTTCGCAGGAATGAGTACATTCCGTTATTGGAATTGATATGTCCTCCTTAATTGAGAGGGAGAGATAAACACATCATTATAGGCTTCACTTGGGAAGACATAATGGAGGATTGGGTAAACATCTAACATCTGATGCTCTTTGAGGATGAGATAGGGCATCCAAGATAAGAGTAGTCGTAGAGGACCGATATTCTTTGAGGACTAGCTATCCAAGATAAGAATAGTCCAAAGTAGGTCATACTCTATGAACACCCAGGTGGAGTATGTACCTTGAGAGACAATGATTATGGTGTCTATAAATCATTGGTCTCGCCAACATTGTGCTTTGATCATGTGGATAGAGCTGTTAGTCAAGGCCTTGCTATGTGACAATGCTGGTTAAACATGATGCTAGACAAATAGGTTACCAATCCGATTCTTCTTATGAGAAATTATTCAAATTGAGAATGACAAAGTACCATTATGAATACCTCCCTAGTTAAGAGGGAGTGTTCAAAAGTGTAACTAGGTTCGGTCTTCATAATGACATGTAATTGTGACTTTAGTAAATGATATACAGAAGAAAATAAAATTATTATTGTAATACTTGCTACATAGGTTTCACGAGCAAGAGATTTTATTTTCTGTTAGATGGCTCCCATTGAGAGCCTTGGGATTTTTCATCAAGTCAAAGAGTCAATGTCATGTATGAAGAACCCTTATAGGGCATATAGCAAATGTATATGAGCCTATAAAAATGTTTAAAAGACCTCCAACATTAAGCACTAGTCCTCCTCTTCATGTCGACCTTAAGATGTAGAAGAAACTTATGTCGGATCACCATATATGGAGACACACCTATTCGAAATGTTATGTTGGCTTATATTGATAGGCAAAAAACTATTTATAGGCGTGAAGGCACTTCAAATTTCTATAGTTAAGGAATTCAGATCTCACTTTGAATTCGGATGGGTAGTCAGAGTATACAGTTCGGATATCCACAGAGAAGACAGTTAAGATGTCTCTTTGAATTTCAGATGGACAATAATATAAGATAAGATAGTTTGGATGACAAAGTATAGAAGGAACTAAGGTCAGTAGTGAAGGGACAACGAAGATATTTTAGAGACTTCAGATGTCTGAGAAAGTGTCTCGGTGATAAAGACAAACACAATTCAGATGAAGGTACATACAAGGTATAGTTTGAAACTATGGAGACCACAGTTTGGTACAGTTCTTTGATAAGTTATGTGCTATGATTCAGTGATGGTCTATTACAGTCTCGATACAACTACACTAAGAAGATCTTGGTGTCATGATGATATCACGGTGATAAGAAGTTCAAAGTGAAAGAGGAACCAAAAGTAGGTAGGATAAGACAATAAAGAGAACTAGTGTCTTGGTCTTGGAGTGATTAATAGGTCAAGGATCTTGGTCTTGGTATTCAACAATTGGAATCTCTATAAGAAGAATTTGTGGCAGTTTTCCTCTCAAAGAGTGAGAGGTTTTGGCTCTAGATCATAACCTACATTCTGTATCTCTTGTCTATTTATGTTCATCCATTGGTCACTGTTTGATGAAGAAGAACACTAATAATCTAAGAAGAAGAAGATCCTAATCTAATGAAGTAAAAAGAATTCACAAGAAGTTACTAATCGAAGAGAAATCACCTAACTAATGATGCCTTAGATTTCTCAACATGGTCTTTTTGCACTGCTTCGATGAAGACCAACATGGGGCATGGAGGGTTACCACCTATCACTGGAAGATGTCCATCTCCCATAATGAACATGGGCTAGGAGGACTTCCCATCATTTGTTGTAGAAGTCCTTCTCCACACACAAGTCTCAGGCTCCACAAACTGCTCTTGGTTGATTAGAACCTTGAGCTCAACAACTGCCACTCTAGCAACTACTTTTGTCCATCAAAGTGTTGCACACCGGGCTCCAACTTGGGCATTATCACATTGTCCTCTAGCAGACAATAAATGCCCAATCACATCCACACTTGGTCCACTCTCACTCTGCCCTCCTACAGACCACAAGTGACCAATCCTCCTAGTTAGGGAATCCAACACCTAGGAAACCCTTCCACATAGCTGCTAACAAACTTCTACAATCAGTCCTCTCATAGGACACCATCCACCTCTATCAGTCAAGAATACATCTACAATATACTATTGCTGTCACCTTGCCCTTGGTTTCTATGCATGTATATGACTGGTTAGGGCACACACAAAATCCCTAAACCACATCTCCAAAACCACAGTTTCCTTGTCCAACCTTGTCCCTCTCCTTCGCTACCTTTCTAGTCTTCTTCCAGCATTAAAATAGGTCTTGGAAACCTCACAAAACCGCCCATATGTGTACAAAATTTCTACAATAGCCTAGGGCTACCTCAAGGCACAAGAAAAACCACTTGTTGAAGCTATCAGGACCCCTGTACATTTGTGCTAGCCATGGAGATGAATGCAACCTAGTGAGAGCCCTCTCCATAAGGCCTTACAATGCTTCAACCACCTTCAAACACCTACTTTCTACTACAACACTTTGGGGCCACCTGTAGCAGTGATTCATCACACAATTATGCACAAGAAACCTTATTCAACCATACCTTACTTTCTCGCTATTTGGTCTACTCATCTGTTGTTGACTTCGACCTGCTAAGGGCTAATTACCAGTGCATTCCAGCCCTAAATTCTTGCTCAAAAATCCTTCTACAACTGCGGGTTTAAACACTTGTAGAGTTTCTCATACATGCTGAAGAGTTGGGCCATTTCTACCCCTCTTTTCTACCTAACAAACCTCAATTAGGGCTGCATCTCTCCTTTAGAAATATGTACTGAATGTGGTGCTCCTACATAGAGATACCCACACACAAACACATGCCAAAACAAACCCAAACAACCTCAAAAAACTTCCTAAAGAACTTGGCCTTCCTGCAAGGTTACTCTGGCATACAAATTGGCATTGACACTCCCATTGTCAGTGCTTTTAAAAATTATTGTCTAAAATTGTGATAACACCTTTTATTATTTTTTCTTTATAACTACTTTGGGCTTGAGGGGATGAGAGAATAATGTGTAAGATACAATAGTAGATACCCCCTTTAGGTGGGGTAGTTCATTGCCCACCAGGGGTTGGGACAATCATGGGTTCCTTAATGATGGAGGGGGCTCATCTAGGGCCCATAGGAACTAGGGTGATGGCCATGGATAAGGGGTAGAGCTCATGTTTGGCTTTTGCCCACATGCTAAATTTGTATGTCCTGACCATATTTTGCATTTTATGGTACAATTTCCTATTGAGAGTGGCCAAATATGTTTTTTATTTTCTTTTTAGCTGCATCAACCTATGGGGCATTATTCCAGGCCCGACCCAAGGTGTGGACAAGGGGAGGGGGAGGCTAACTCCTTGTGGATTGAGTTGACAAATGTGGACCTAGATGGGAAATATGATGAATGGGGTTGTAATGAGAAGAAGGTGAGTGATGTATATGGTTTTGGGAAGTGTGTCCATGCAATCAAAATCAGGGTTTCCCATGTAGTGTCATCCCTAAGGCCCAATAGCTAATAAAGGATATCCCACAGGACTAAAATACAAGGTTAACCATCAAAAGGGTAGATGAGACAAGAGTACAAACATAACCCACTCTTTCTGCCAAATCCCCCCACCAGTCCATGCCCAAAAGTATCCATGAAAAATAAACAAAAAGACTCAATCACATAATGATAAGCCATACCTTCAGGGTTGGGAGGCCCACCTTCAACATATGATCATAACAGATGAGCGAGGGACCACACAGTTGGCTTAGGTGGTGGAAAAAATGGTCATCGAACTATTTGGGGGATGTTGGCTGCCAGTTGAGGACCATATAGGAGAAACTTTTTCTCCTATGGATATCACCCACAAAGTGGTGGGTAATAGGCTGATTGAAATTGGAAGAAACTGTTTAAAGTGATTATAAAAACATAAAACACTGTGGAAAATTAACATGATATTAGAGCTGACGTGAAGGTTAGCCTATGGAGACTAGAGAGCACCTCTTGGAGACACTATTTTTTTTATTGGATATCACTTTCTTGGGCAAGATTACTTCCTCCTACTTCAAAATCGAAGAGACGCTGAATGATTCCTCCAACTTTGTAGCATGGAGGGCTAGATTGGATTTTACCCTTGAAGAAAATGATGTGATGGAATATGTGGAAGGAAAGGTAGATGAACCTCTGGAGAGTTCCACTTCTAGTGTCAAATCCAAGTAAAATAAAGGTGAGGTCAAGGCTAATAAAATCATTATTGATTCACTTAGGGATCATATCATCACGTATGTGTCCAAGTTGAAGAAGTCAAAGGAGATGTATGAAGAATTTGGGATGCATGAGGTCAACAACCTTAGCCACATCATTTCTTTGAAGAGCCAACTTCATCACATCAAGATGACCAAGCAATAATCTATAATAGGGTACCTCATGAGAATCTCTCCAATAAGAGATCAACTTCCTTCCATTGGAGAAATTTTTTTTGATAGGGATCTTATAAAGATGGCCCTTGGCGGGCTCCCCATGTCTTGGGAGTCATTCATTGTAGACATTAGTAGCAAAAAGGATCCTCCTTCATTTGATTAAATCTTGGGCTCTTGCACTCAAGAGGAATCTAGGCTCATTTCTAGAGGAAGAATTCAAAAACAAGATGAAGGAGAACCTACAACATTTGTAGCCAATGTGAAGAAAGCAAAAGGGAAAGGAAGATCTTTCAAAGGGAAGCCAAAGAAGCTCGCTCCTCCATTAAAAAATAATAGAAGGGACTTCTCCAAATTCCAATGCTTCAGGTGTGACAAATTTGGCCACATGGCCCAAGATTGCCCTAAAATAAGAAATGCTTAAAGGCCCTCCACCAACTACAACAAAAATGTCAATAATAATAATGGAAACAACTACAACTTCAATAATAGGAGGAAAGGAGGACTTGTTGCCCATACAAGCGTTAAATAACCCTAACACCCTCAAAAGAGATCAAGAAATACAAGGTATGCTAATAATGTTGCAAATTCTCAATCTGAGTATGTTCTTGTTGTTGCTCTTTCTAGCACTTCTTCAGATAACATTGATAGCTGGATGGTGGATAGTAGGGCATCTAGACATTTTACTGGGTATCGTGAAGTCCTCTTAAATTTGGTTGAGAGGGAGACCAATTTGAAAATTTCACTTGGGGATAATTCTACAGATGATCTCAAAGGGTCTGGTTCTGCTTCTTTTCATTTGAATTTCAACCAAAATATACTTCTATAAGAAGTGTTGTATTTTCCTAGCATGAAGAAGAAACTTGTCTCCATCTTTTCCATGGAAGACAAGGGGTTTAAAGTTGCATTCATTGATGGAAATGTCCTTACTTGGCCAAGGAACCTTAGCATGAGGGTTGCCTTCATAATGGGTGTCAAGAATGATGGCCTATACAAAGTTAGTGGGTGACCAATTCAAGCTTTAGTTCATGATACTACAAACCCATGTGACCTTTGTCACCAAATATTTTCTGTTATGAAACCAGCTCACAAAAAGATAGAAAAGATAGATGAACGCCTTAGAAATAAGCCTCTTCGAGGGGGAAACCTCCTTTACATTACATAAATGAACAATTCTTAGATGATACAAATGACAAGACCTCATTTCTATATATAGGAGTCTAAGGGGTCATAATATAATCAGAGCTGACAAAACAATAATAGTGTAAGGGCACAATAATAACAATAGTGGGCTTCTATGGGGCACAATAATAACAATATGGGGATTACATGGGAACAAAAATATAATAAGGGGGTTGTACTAATAACAATAAAGGGTTACACTAGTAGCATAGGGACCTAACATGCCCCTTTCCTTCAAAAAGTGTTGTCCTCAACGCTTGACTAGTTCTTGATGCTTCTGTATAAAATTCTTGTCCTCCCATGTGGAATGTTTAGCAGGTAAGTTCTTCCACTTGATGAGATACTTTGAAATTTGGACCCGAGGTTTAGCATGATTTATTCTCAAATGGGTTTTTCTTTTCGCTTCTGAAACGTCATAGAAAAAAGTTTATAGTGAAAATGCCACGATGATCTATTTGGAGCAGCGAAACCCTAGAATCCAAAGCTCTGATACCAAATGTTATGAAACCAACTCACAAAAAGATAGAAAAGATAGATGAACCCCTTAGAAATAAGCCTATTCGGGGGGGCAACCTCCTTTACATTACATAAATGAACAATTCTTAGATGATACAAATGACGATACCTCCTTTCTATATATAGGAGTCTAAGGGGTCATAATATAATCAGAGCCGACATAACAATAATAGTGTAAGGGCATAGTTTTTCTTTTCGCTTCTGAAACGTCATAGAAAAAAGTTTATAGTGAGAATGCCACGATGATCTATTTGGAGCAGCGAAACCCTAGAATCCAAAGCTCTGATACCAAATGTTATGAAACCAACTCACAAAAAGATAGAAAAGATAGATGAACCCCTTAGAAATAAGCCTATTCGGGGGGGCAACCTCCTTTACATTACATAAATGAACAATTCTTAGATGATACAAATGACGATACCTCCTTTCTATATATAGGAGTCTAAGGGGTCATAATATAATCAGAGCCGACATATAAAATTCTTGTCCTCCCATGTGGAATCTTTAGCAGGTAAGTTCTTCCACTTGATGAGATACTCTGAAATTTGGACCCGAGGTTTAGCATGATTTATTCTCAAATGGGTTTTTCTTTTCGCTTCTGAAACGTCATAGAAAAAAGTTTATAGTGAAAATGCCACGATGATCTATTTGGAGCAGCGAAACCCTAGAATCCAAAGCTCTGATACCAAATGTTATGAAACCAACTCACAAAAAGATAGAAAAGATAGATGAACCCCTTAGAAATAAGCCTATTCGGGGGGGCAACCTCCTTTACATTACATAAATGAACAATTCTTAGATGATACAAATGATGATACCTCCTTTCTATATATAGGAGTCTAAGGGGTCATAATATAATCAGAGCCGACATAACAATAATAGAACCTGGGTCATTCTACCTCCCTTTTGCCTTAAAAAAAAAGTCTTCTCAAATTAAGTTGGATGTGGATCCCTAAGTTTATATGCTGGAAGCTGTGGTTGGAGAGAAACAATAGGATTTTCAGAGGAGAAAGCTGCAATTCTACACAGGTAATTTCTAAAATCAAAGCTCTGCTAGGCGAGGCTTTGGAAGCCAACTCTACTTCCAGGAATGAAATGAATTTGGTCAAAGAAGAGGAGCAATGGCTCCAAGAACTGGTACCGAATCTGAATGAAAGATCCACACCTTCTGCTCCTATCCATGCCAACTGGGAGATCAGACTGGAGGAACAGGAGTTTATAAAGTGGAGATCAACCTTAGATGAATACTGTTTGTTCTTTGATGGGGCTTCTAAAGGAAACCCTGGGGCGGCAGGCAGTGGTGGGGTTCTTTTGAAACCTGGAGGATCAACAGAATTGCGATTCCATTGGGGCCTGGGCACCGAAACCAACAATAGAGCAGAGGCTCTAGCACTGTGGCAAGGGCTGAACCTGGCGATTAATCGAAACATTCTCTCTCTCTGTGTATTTGGAGACTCTAGGCTCATCATCCAGGCAATGTCCTCTCATAAGACTCCTCATCAGGTCCATTTAGCCACTGTTATCAAAAAAATTCAACTCTTACTGCCCAAGTTCAGGAAAATCTCCTTCTATCACATTTTAAGGGGGCTCAATTCTCAAGCAGATATGGAGGCCAATCTTGGCTCCCTCTGCAACCGAAGAGCACTGATGGTCAATTCGAGGGAATCCTTCTGTCCTATTCCATAAGGATCCTGCTGTTCGATCCGTTGCTCCTTTCTGATCCAATGGTTATTTCGCTGCTCCTCCCTCCTCTGCTTCTTGGGTCCTTCCTTCAGGGTATTTTCAAATCTTTATAAAGTCTTGATTTCAGGCCGCTCTCAGATAACCCTCTTATCAATTCCTCTATCTCCTGTCAGAGCTCTTCTTGTGGATTCAAAACTCCCCCATAGCCATCTCAGATCCTGATCAGAACCTACCTTGATCTCTCATCCGAACACTGGTTTCCCCTCTCATATGAACACTCTCAAAGCTACTCAATCCCTAAAGGAGGCATCCGTTCTGTAGTTTCAAGAAATGCATTTTTGTGCGATGAAGATCCTCATGCCATCTGTATATCCTCCAAAGAAATCGAGGTTTCACTTAAGCTCGGTTCTCCATTGTTAGCTGGTTCAGGGATTGTCCAAAGAAGTCCGTCGACCTCGGTCGTTACAGCGATCATAGCCGGGCAGCTCCTTCATCTATGCGGATTCTTCTCTTATCGAAACATCCAATGCTTCTGTAATGAATCGCCTGTTGCGTTTTCTCCTGTTCTCGGCGTTAGTTTGACAGAACAGTTTATGAATTCTCTCCTTCTGACAAGCTGAAATGTAAATGCTAGCGGCAGGCAGTTTGCCGCCATAAATAAAATTTATAACCGTTAATGTCAAAAAAAAAAAACAATAGTGGGCTTCTATGGGCCACAGTAATAACAATATGGGGATTACATGGGCACAACAATATAATAAGAGGGTTGTACTAATAACAATAAGGGGTTACACTAGTAGTATAGGGACCTAACATTTTCTCACCTTCATTATAAATCTATGCCTATTGTGAGTAGGATGGTTACAGGGATACCTAGGATACAAGTTGATCATGAAGTTGTATGTCAAGGATGTTCAAGTGGGAAGAATGTTAAGGGACCATTCCTTTCTACAACAATGGACCTAAGGAGATCCTTCATCTTATTCATTCTGATATTTGTAGGCCCATGCCGGTGAAATCTTTTGGAGGATATTTATATTGCGATATTTTTTGATGGCTTCTCTCATAAAAAAATGGATATTCTACTTGAAGACCAAGGATCATGTTTTTGATGTGTTTAGGGATTTCAAGGATCTTATGGAAAATCAAACAGGGAAGAAGATCAAGATCCTAGGGACAGATAATGGAGGAGAATGTATTTCAAATGAGTTCAAAGACTTTTGCAGAGAAGATGAGATTAAGAAGGAGGTCATTGTTCCATATAAACCTCAACAAAATGGAGTTGCCGCAAGGAAGAACAAAACTATCATGGAAGTATCCAAAGCCATGATTCATGATCAAAATCTTCCTATGTTTTTGTTGGGAGAAGCTATCAACACTATTTTATATGTCCAAAATAGCAGTCCTCATCATGCCTTGCGAAACAATACTCTTGAATAAGTCTTTACAAGTGTGAAAAGGGAAGTTGGACATTTGAGAATATTTGGTTGCCCTGTCTATTTTCATGTGCCTAAGGAAAAGAGGTCCAACATGGAAGATTTAGGAAAGAAAGGTAAAATTGTTAGTTATTGTGAAAATTCTATATCTTTTAGGATATATGTGCTAGGCTAGATAAACATTGAGTTCAACTGGGATGTGACATTTGATGAAGATGTTGTCCTTGGAAAGCGAGGGACTCTCCTATCCTTGTCAGCACTGAGAGATGGAACGATGCTATGGATGTAGATGTTGAGCCATCCATGCCCGAACCTAATCTTGTAGATGAACCTATGGCACCCATGGATCCTTTGGACCCTCCATTTGATCCTCCCACGAGGAAGAGACCTTTGTGGCTATGTGATACTTTACAAGATGATGAGAGACACTTAGCTTAGAGAGGCACTTTTAGAGAAAGAAAGTAGTCTCATAGATATCAAGGATATGCATCCTTGATGAGTGAGATTATATAATTCAAACCTTGCAGTTATGAAGAAGCAGTGAAAGAACAAGTTTGGAGAGATGCCATGGCTGAGGAATATGATTTCATAATGAAGAAGATGTATGGAAGTGTTGTGGCCACAACCACCACCCTATCAAAACTTGCCTTAATAGCGATTTTGAATGGGTCCCCTTTAGTCCCAGAGACTTTAACTCGTTGCCGAGCCAAATTTTTAGTTCTTAATGGTCAAGACCTCCATTTTTACCTAACCCTTGTTGCACGGTCCTCTGATCACCCTTCTTAATCCTCCATTCATTTCCTTTATCGAGACCTTTCCAACCCAAATAAAACCTCGTATCGCACCTTACTCCTTTATAACCATTTACAAAGGAAATCCTCATAAATATGCATGAATCACCCCTTTTCACTTACCACAATCAAAATTAAAATACATCGAATACATGGTTTCCGGACCCGACAGTTTTATTAACCGAAACACACATATTTCGGGTGCAGAGCCCCATTGCTTATCGCTATCAGGAGGCCTAGGGCTTGTGTGTATATAGCGCGCTACTGCCTTCCGGACCCGATGGCTCTATTAACCACGATATATATATATATATATATATATATATATATATATATATATATATATATATATATATATATATATATATATATATATATACATATCGGGTCCGGAGCCCTATCGCAATATCGCAATCGGCCCGGTCCAAAGCTTTTGTATAAGGCGCACCACTGTTTTCCGGACCCCACCGATTATTATGAACTAGAGCGTATAGCATTTCAAGTCTGGCCTTATGGCCAGACATGGTTTTCCCATATATTCCTTTGTTTTTCGAAAAACATTGAAGTCCCGGTTTTCAAAGGCAAGCCTATTATTATGGACCCGCCGACGGTATTAACACATATATATGTACACGTCGGGTCTGGGATCATATCGCATATCACTATCGGTGGGGTCCCGGGGTTCATATATATATGTGGCGCTCCCCTATACTCTAGACCCGATGGTTTATTAACCGCGATATATATATGTTTCGGGCCCGGGACCCATCACTTATCGCTATCGGCGGGGTCCGGGATCTATATATATGGTGCACCATAACCACTCAGACCCGCCGATGATTATAAAGCCGGGCATATAACTTTTCAAGTCCGCCCCAACTGCCAGACTTGGGGTTTCCCCGTATATTCTTATGTTTTCGAAAAAACATTGAAATTGGGGCTTTTTAAAGGGAATCATACATTGTAGACCCGCTAGGGGTATTAAGTGCCATTTACATATATTTCAGGTCTGCCTACTCCGATCCTCCACCATTGATACCCCTCGTGGATCCAATGGTCCACGCAAATTTCAGGTGAGCAAGTTGCTTGAGGAATACCCGCTCGAAAGAGGTATCCTCTTTCCTCCTAGCTGCTACGTGTCATTTGAAGAATGGAATCGAGGCCATCCTCACAATATTGGTTACCACTTGTGACCCCCTCCGAAAT
Organism: Pinus tabuliformis; assembly: GCA_031772625.1. Classification (NCBI taxonomy): domain Eukaryota; kingdom Viridiplantae; phylum Streptophyta; class Pinopsida; order Pinales; family Pinaceae; genus Pinus; species Pinus tabuliformis. Next base: position 1,247,968,204 of record CM062811.1, read on the forward strand.
ACCATTCGGTTCTATGTTTTACTGTGATTTTCAATATAAACCGAGTTTTTCTTGAGGGACTTAATCTATGCATAAATTTAGGATCAGGGGCTGATTCTTTCACATTTGATGTAATGAACGTTCAATGGAGGCAAGACTTATGTTTTAAAGCATCTATGTCGTATTTTTATAAGCATGACTGGTGTCTATTATTTCTGCAGGCAAGGAGTAACAGATGCATAAGCGGATCCGGAGAACCCATATATACGGATGTGTTCTGTTGAAAGAGTGGGCCTTTGGCATTCTCAGTTGGTTTCCAGGTGTTGCCTACGTATTCCGAAAGCGAAACTACCCCAAATCTCATCATGAAGACATGACACACAATCATCCTCTTCTAATCAACACCTGCTCATTTCCCCAAGAAATGAAGCATTCCAGTGACAGGAAACTCCTTCTACGTGTCAGCAATGACATTGATGACTCTACCTTTGTGTATTCTAATCGGTATATTGAAAAGAATAGGGGAAGACGAAAGGTCATGGGGTTTGAGGCATAAATATTACCTCCAGATAGGAGAGGGGGGCTTTTTGTTGGGAGAAAACAGTTTTGATTTATTGTGAATAAAGAGGACTATTTGGTTCGAGAAGGAGCTTGTTGTTTCCAATTTGTTTCCCCTTTATCTGATATGTTTAGAATTAGTATGTTGTCGCTAGCATAAATGCAAACATATATTTGTTTTCTTGTGCATATTGATAGCTTGTAGTTCATGGTTATGCATGGTTATTTGAATATGATTCAACATCATGGTTAAATCATGAAAGGTTGCTGATTCAAAACTATGTTAGACATCAGTTGCAAGCTTTTCTTCCATAAAATGGAATGTGTATTCCTGTATGAATGATTGGATTGCAATTAGGATTTAATACAGCCTTGTTCTTAAGTGGACCAGTAATTGATTCATTTGGACTTGGGATTTATGTATGATGTTTAACCTCCTTTGTTTGCTCCTGCACGATAGGTGAGGATAGTTAAGACATAGACTAGAGTAGCTAGAATAAGTGTAGATAGTTTTTAATACATAGTGGTTAGCTGTTTTATTTGTTGATGTAATTGAAGCCTTCTTCCCAAAAGCAATCTTTCAACTCATTTAACAGTTTATGGGGTCCCTTAAAACCCGTTGGAACTAGCCATTCCAAACGAAAGTAGGTCTAATTGGGGCTTGCGATTGGGTTAGTTCCCCTTGTTGGCATAGCGAAAATTCGCCATGTCAACAAATTGGTGCTAGAAGGAGGGCCTGAACCGCCATCCACAACTTTTCAAGATTTCATCTATAAGTGCCACGCATGGATTCTAAAAGATTAATACATGGATTATGAAGGTCGAAAAGACCCTTCCTCTCATTCAGAAAAACCTCATTTCGAATAAGAGACATCGCGGGAGTATCCTGTCACTCAGGAACAACCAGTCAGAAGACTTACTCGGGCTTACGCTCATTCCCTATCACAGCTCCATATATTTCAATATTTACCTCTGAAAACAAAAAGAAAACCAAGGGTCTATCACATAAACGAAGAGATGTCTGCAGCCCCTTCTCTTGAAGATATTGTGCTTGATTCTTTACAGAGTATCAACTCTCCTTGGGAAGAAATCCTTGAGGATCCCCCATCTGAAGGCAATCCCTGGCCTGATTTGGAAAATCCTAATGAAGAAACCCTCAACCAGAATCTCCATATCCATAACATGGCTAACATTCCTCCTCTAGGTGGGAATTAGCCTCTACTTCCCCCTCCTCTAGGTGGGAATCAACCTCCACCACCTCCTCCAGGAGCACTCCCTCCCTGACTGGCACAAGATGTCGTAGCGGTACCTGGGCAGCAACATCCTTTACCCAAGAATGCAAAAAGAGTATTGCCTAAGTTCGACCCTAAGCGGGGAGATACTACTGATAACCACATTCATTCTTTCTTCCTAGCCGTGCGCATGTTGGGGATAGCCAATGAGGATGTGGTATGCCACTTGTTTCCTTTTACTCTAATTTGTTTAGCTTCCACATGGTACTTTAGCTTGAGCATAGGGTCGATCACCTCATGGGGTGCCTTTCAGTGGTCTTTCTTAGAAAAGTTCTGCAATGACAAAATGCCTGCGGCCTTAGTTTTAGAGCTATCCCGTTTGAAAATGGACACCAAAGAAAAGGTCAAGGATTTTAACATCTGGTTCAATACTTTGTTCAACAGAATATCGGCTACCACTAGACTCACTGATGAGGTGCTCATGGAATTCTACATCTATGCTCTCCCTGTCCCTACTGCGATGTGGGTCAAGAGAAGTAATGCCCAAACCTTACAAGGTGCTACCAATGAAGCAATAAAAGGCGAGAATGAAATGATCAGTTTCACAACAAGTCCACATACAACCGAAGGAAAGAAAGCCTCTCAGTCATCCAAGAAAAATAATGGGAGTGATAACAAAGGGGCTAAAACCAAAGAAAAGGATACCGCAGATGTAGAAGGTTTGCATCAGATCATTAAGAAGTTGACAAATACAGTCATCAATATGAAAAGGAATTCTAGAGAGAGTACAAGCGGGAGTGGAGGAGAGTATAACAACAGAAAACCTTTTAAACCTTTCTATCGTAAGAAGACATAAGGTAGTTATGGTCCACTTGCACTGCCTACTCCACCCAATGAAGGGAATTTAAATACAGAAGAGTTGGCTCTTATCAGATCGCTCCTTAACCAAGAAGAACCTATAGTGGAGATAGATCCAAAACAAGGAGATGAGGAAGAATACCAAGTAGAAGAGCCCTTGGAAGAAGAATCTCAAATCAACGTACTGTGGGATTTCTATATAAATGAGAGCGATGATGACCAAGGAGATAGTATGGTAGAAATCCACACTAATGAAATCCACACACGAAGCAAGGGGCCACTTGCAGGTGTGATGAAGCCTGTAGATCAGACCAAGAAAGATGTCCGCCCTGTGAAGGCACCTGCTCCCAAAGTCCCTATTGAGAAGAGTAGACCTAGTGGTCAATCCAAGAATACCCCTATTGCAAACCATCCAGAGAAAGAAAATGCATCTCCCACTGCAACGAAGGCTACTCAAGATGGTAAACTCCCACCTAAGAATGGAAAAACTGGTATGTTTACTCTGCCCTATCCTGTTTATAACATTGATTACAATATTGTGGATGATCTTAAGAAATCTAGGGCTAATATCACATACTTTGATTTGCTGAAATTAACGCAACAAAGAGATTTTCTCTTGAAAGCTATGAATGAGAGAAATTCCAAAACTCCCACCATCCCAAGTAGCCAAACCAAGAAGTTAGTGTCCAGACCTATCAACACCTCCATTGTAGCCCAAATTCCATCACTATGGAAGCCACTCTGTCCAAAATGAATTGAAACCCCCAAGATGCCAGTGCAGCCATGATAGGGAGGAAATCAAAATCCATCACTCCACCCTTCCTTATCACATTTGAAATCCTCAACATGAACGTGGACAATTTCTTGGTAGATTCTGGTGCCTCATCCATTGTTATGCCTCACTTTGTTGCCAAAAGACTGCATGCTATACCCGAGAAAACGGGGATTCGGATTATGCATTTGGACATGACAAATGTGAAAGTAATTGGGGAACTGAAAGATGTGTTGATTCGGATGGCTGCTAAACCACAGTACACACAAGTCATTGACATAGTGGTAGTCGATATACCCGAGGCTTATGGAATGCTGCTTAGTAGGGATTGGTCAGCAAAACTCAATGGATATTTCTCAATTGATTGGTCCCACCTCTCGCTGCCTCAAAGGGGGAAGGGCGATATGCTGAGAGTTGATCAAGAAAGATACATGAAATATGTGGTGACGGAACTAAATGGCCCCAATGAACCTGTAATGTTTACCAACTCTATCCTTGGGAATTATAGTTTCAATGTGTGTGCTATGGAAATCTGTTTTGGAGAATTCCATGCAGAAACAATCGAAGAAACTACAATAAACATACAGTTAGAAGCTCTCCCCTGTAGTCCAAATGATGAACTACCCTGTAATATAGTAGATGATAGGACATAGAAAGCAATTCAGTTGATGTAACATTAGACTCTATATTTTTGACACTCTATTGTGACAACTCTAAATGCCTGGAAGGTGCAGGTGCTGGGAGCATTCTCATTAACCCGCAAGGGGACCAACATTTGATGGCCAGCCGATTGGAGTCCGCGTGCACCAACGACACGGCAAAATACAGAGGCTTGCTATAGGGCTTGAAAAAGGCCCTTGATATGAAGGTGAGAAATCTCAAAGCTTTTGGTGACTCATAGATAATTGTGGACCAGGTAAGGGAAAGGATACATTACAATTCACCACACTTGGAAAGATACCAACATGAGGTATGGAGCTTAATTAATAGTTTTGATTCTTCTAATATCATACGCATACCTCGATGGCAAAACCAAGATGCAGATCTGATGACTGGTATGGCTGCAAAACCTTTGCCTGATCTTAGATTAAACAAGAATAAATATTATGTTGAATTGATTTTTAGGCCATTTGTACCTAATAACATCTCAAATTGGCAGGCATTCAAAGGTGATGAGCAGATCCTTGAGCTCCTGCATTGCGGGAAGACATTCAGAAATGAACTCGTCGTTAAAAAGGAGCATGACAGGCTTATGAGTGAGAGTAAAAACGAGGTAATATCTTTCATTGAGAAATCTATTGTCAACAGGTTTGGCATCCCTAACGCTCTCATGTTTAATAACGCTTCTTATTTTTCATCACTAAAGCTAACTGAATTCGCTATCGATAAATCAATTCGCATAAGATATGCATCAAGCTATTACCCCCAGGGAAATGGAGTCACAGAATCCTCAAATAAAAACTTCATCCGCGTAATCCGTGCATCTGTCATCAACAACTAGGGGAATTGGCACAACACTCTAATAAATGCCCCCTAGTCCGATAGTGTCACCCCAAAGGGTGGGCACACGAAATTCCAACATTTATGGCTAGGCCCGCTCCAAGTTGAGGAAAAAATTGGCCAGGGAACTTACAGATTGAAAACTCTACAGGGAGATACTGAGAAACTCCCTGTTAATGGCCATCATCTTAAGAGATACTTCCAGTAGCCACCACATGGTGGTTACTTCCTGATTAGGCTAGGATTCATTGTGTTTTTACTGTTAGTTTACTTACATTTCCATCTTTTCCTTTCTCGTTTTGCTGCATAGTTCATTTTCCTTCTGTTTTGAATTGCAGTCCTTTCTAGCCAACTGATCCCGGTCCTCCAGTCTCGTTTTACCTTTTCAGATTGCACTCATTCACCACCTTCAGCCTTCACCTTCCTCATTAACCTGCTGATGAGTCTGCTGATTCTAAAATCCATCATTACCTTGCAAATCAAACAAATTTTCAATGAGCCCATGAGAACTTGAAAATCAGAAGTGGAATTCAAACCGAAGCCACTCATTGGCCTCTGTTGGGAACTAGGTGAGATCTGTTGATAACTTGGATATCTGGAGCATGTGGGGGCATCTTTATAAAACAAAAAAATGTGTAACTACAGCTGGACTAGCATGGAGGAACGTTGCATTTTTAGATAAATGCCACTCAGACCTAGCCTATACTTGCCTATAAGGTTTACAGTCATTCTCCATTAGTCCCATCCACCACACTAAATTGTCCAATACCTGTTATCTACAAGTAAACCTCCTTTCATGGGCTAAGCTCACTGTCATATACCCTGTGGCAAATCCAATTGTGCTCTAGTCCTTGTGCCTGAAACTGGAAGGACTTATTTAAAAGAAAATGAAATGTCAAGTCCTTGTACCATTTTGAAAGGACATGTTGTTTGGGAAGCCAGTTAGAGTAGGGACTGTTGCTGGGCTCAGTGTACCGATTGACACAGCAAGCCCAACCTGGCTTAAGCGGTTTAAAAATATGGCAAGATCCATGATTGTGCCCCATCCAATCATATGAAAATATAGAACTGAAATTCTTGTATAAAGTGCAGATAAACATATCTACATCAAGTTTGATGAACAATAAAGCGCTGAGGTACACACCTAAACAGGTATTGACAGACCCGTGATGGCCCTAAAAGGATTTTTGAAAGTGGGAAACAGGTAAAGGAAGGTCAATAAACTCCACAATACTGCCATTGGAGAATGCCTGTCAAAATCCTATCAGTAAGTAGAGGCTATTTGTATCTATCCCACCTGAAGCAATTAATGTTGACGTGGAACCCATGCTTGTCGTTCTATATAGTTTGCATTTAAAGTTTATCCTAACACCTTGATGTTCTATTGATCTCAGGTTTATTTGGAAACAAAGATAACTGGTTCGCCTAATAGTTCGCCATTTGTTGTGGCCACAACCACCACCCTATCAAAACTTGCCTTGACAACAATTTTGAATGGGTCCCCTTTAGTCCTAAAGACTTTAACTCGTTGCCGAGCCAAATTTTCAGTTCTTAATGGTCAAGACCCCCCTTTTTACCTAACCCCTGTTGCACGGTCCTCTCATCACCCTTCTTAATCCTCCATTCATTTCCTTTATCAGGACCTTTCCAACCCAAATAAAAACCTCCTATCGCACCTTACTCCTTTATAACCATTTACAAAGGAAATCCTCATAAATATGCATGAATCACCCCTTTTCGCTTACCACAATCAACATTAAAACACATCGAATACATGGCTTCCGGACCCGACAGTTTTATTAACCGAAATGCACATATTTCGGGTCTGGAGCCCCATCGCTTATCGCTATCAGGAGGCCCAGGGCTTATGTGTATATAGCGCGCTACCATCTTCCAGACCCGATGGCTCTATTAACCACGATATATATATATATATATATATATATATATATATATATATATATATATATATATATATATATATATAGATATCTATCTATATATCGGGTCCAGAGCCCTATGGCAATATCGCAATCGGCTCGGTCCAAAGCTTTTGTATAAGGCGCACCACTGTTTACTGGACCCGCCGATTATTATGAACTGGAGCGTATAGCATTTCAAGTCTGGCCTTATGGCTGAACATGGTTTTCCCATATATTCCTTTGTTTTTCGAAAAACATTGAAGTCCCTGTTTTCAAAGGCAAGCCTATTATTATGGACCCGCCGGTGGTATTAACACATATATATATACACGTCGGGTCTGGGACCATATCGCATATCGCAATTGGTGGGGTCCCGGGGCTCATATATATATGGCGCTCCCCTATACTCCGGACCCGATGGTTTATTAACCGCGATATATATATGTTTCGGGTCCGGGACCCATCGCTTATCGCTATCGGCGGGGTCCAGGATCTATATATATGGTGCACCATAACCACCTGGACCCGCCGATGATTATAAAGCTGGGCATATAAATTTTCAAGTCCACCCCAACGACCAGACTCGGGGTTTCCCCGTATATTCTTATGTTTTCGAAAAACATTAAAATTGGGGATTTTCAAAGGGAATCATATATTGTAGACCCGCTAGGGCTATTAAGTGCCATTTACGTATATTTCGGGTCCGCCTACTCCGATCCTCCACCTTTGATCTACCCCTTGTGGATCCAACGGTCCACGCAGATTTCGGGTGAGAAAGTTGCTCGAGGAATACCCGCCCAAAAGCGGTATCCTCTTTCCTCCTAGATGCTACGTGTCGTTTGAATAATGGAATCGGGGCCATCCTCACAATACCGGTTACCACTTGTGACCCCCTTAGAAATACCATCCAGTTCTGTGTTTTACTATGATTTTCAATATAAACCGATTTTTGCTTGCAGGACTTAATAAATGCATAAATTTAGGATCAGGGGATGATTCTTTCACATTTGATGTAATAAACATTCAATGGAGGCAAGACTTATGTTTTAAAGCATTTCTATCGTATTTTTATAAGCATGACTGGTGTATATTATTTTTGCAGGCAAGGAGTAACGGATGCATAAATGGATCCAGAGAACCCATATATGTAGATGTGTTCTGTTGAAAGAGTGGGCCTTTGGCATTCTCAGTTGGTTTCCAGGTGTTGCCTGTGTATTCCGAAAGCGAAACTACCCCACATCTCATCATGAAGAGATGACACATAGTCATCCTCTTCTAATCAACACCTACTCATTTCCCCAAGAAATGAAGCATTCTAGTGACAGGAAACTCCTTCTACGTGTCAGCAATGACACTGATGACTCTACCTCTGTGTATTCTGATCGGTATATTGAAAAGAACAGGGGAAGACGAAAGGTCATGGGGCCTGAGGCATAAATATTACCTCCAAATAGGAGAGGGGGGCTTTTTGTTGGGAGAAAACAATTTTGATTTATTGTGAATAAAGAGGACTATTTGGTTTGAGGAGCCTGTTGTGTCCAATTTGTTTCCCCTTTATCTGATATGTTTAGAATCAATATGTTGTCGCTGGCATAAATGCAAATGTATATTTATTTTCTTGTGCATATTGATAACTTGTAGTTCATGGTTATGCCTGGTTATTTGAATATGATTCAACATCATGGTTAAATCATGAAAGGTTGCTGATTCAAAACTATGTTAGACATCAGTTGCAAGCTTTTCTTCCATAAAATGGAATGTGTATTCCTGTATGAATGATTGGATTGTAATTAGGATTTAATACAACCTTGTTCTTAAGTGGACCAGTAATTGATTCATTTGGACTTTGGATTTATATATGATGTTTAACCTCCTTTGTTTGCTCCTGCAAGATAGGTTAGTATAGTTAGGACATAGACTAGAGTAACTAGAATAAGTGTAGATAGGATTTAATACATAGTGGTTAGCTGTTTTATTTTGTTGATATAATTGAAGCCTTCTTCCCAAAAGCAATCTTTCAGCTCATTTAGCAATTTACATGGTCCCTTAAAACCCGTTGGAACTAGACATTTCAAATGAAAGCATGTCTAATTGGGGCTTGCGATCGGGTTAGTTCCCCTTGTTGGCATAGCGAAAATTCTCCATGTCAACATGAAGGTAGTTTTGAGACTTGAGGGAAAGTATGTAGTGACTTCTAGATGTTTGCAAGTAATAAAACATGCAACTGATGGTAGCATTGAGAAGTTCAAGGTGAGATTCGTGGCTAGAGTATTCTCCCAGAAAGAGGGAGAATATTATGATGATATATTTTCACCAGTTTCCCGACACAGTACCATTCAATCCATCATTGCGCTTGATGCTAATCATGGTTGGAGTCTTCACCATATGGATGTGAAGAGAACCTTTCTTCATGACATACTGAAGGAAGATGTGTACATGGAACAACCTTAGGGATTTAAGGAACATGACAGAAACACCAATGTTTGTAGATTGAAGAAATCCCTCTACGGATTGAAGCAAGCCCCTGGGGCTTGATATGCTCTGATAAATGGATACCTGATGAAGATAGGATTCACCAAAAGTAGTTCTAATCCAAACCTCTTGCTGTCTAGGTAAATCCTCTCTGCGGACAAAGATGATCCCTCTAACCCAATGAGTGGGTCTAGCAACCAAAGTGACAATCTACTAGACACTTTCCTAACTTGAAATTGAAAAGAGAGACGAAGAAGATGACTTACCTCGTTCTGATGCTATTTCGATATCCTTTGTTAAAGACCTTGGATTAGATGCGTCATGGGCTCCTTCCTATTGTTCTCAGCATTTATGCACCTGCACAAGAGATCAAGACACAACAAGGCATGCAAATACAAATAGCATATTTAAAAAAAACCTACTTAATTAATCAAGGAATGTTAAGCTAAATGATACATGAGCATACACACTTAGGAAAAATGAACCAGTAGTTGTATATTAATATAAAATAAGGGGAAGCATACAACCAAGCCTTGATTTTGATAGGCTCTCCTGGAATGAATATCCAAGTCCAATCTAAGCTCTCCAAGCACTCCTTCTCCAAGCCAAATGAATAACATATAGGCACAATCTTAGCATAAGGGTGCAAATAGGCATAGACCAACCATTTGGGAATGGGAGAGGATGAATATATAGGCTGGTAAAGGAAGTTAGGAATTCTCCAAAGATAGGGTTAGGCCCTCATCTCAAGGAGGTAGCTCATAGGGAAAATACCAAGAGGCCAAGTTGGGAGAATTCTACCTCATCTATGCCAAACAACCTCCAGCTCACCTCTTTGGAAGCTTCTAGATCACGAAGCTTCTTATCCTCTTTGGGAAAATTGTCTTTTTGGGACCTTCAAGGGTATAAAAGTGAACAGAGCAATGCCATCGCAGGTCAAGTGTAGTGCAACAGGTGATCATCGATGTTTTTAGTCTCATAAGCGCAATGACTCTCAAATTAGGGTTTTAGAGATATTTCTCTCAGGGAAATCTCAAGGCATTTTCCAATCAATGTCTTAGGAAGGATCTGAGCTGCGTATATGAATGCGTACACTGTATAATGGTCATGTTTTGGGCACTTCAGGGTATGTCATAGGGAAGTGCAGGAGGTGTGACAAAATACTTTGTAATAGATTCCCCCTAAAGCATGAAGGTAGAATGAGGAGTAATGGTTGAGATGCTTTACGAGCTTTTGCAAGGACGAGGACAATCACTGTTAGGAGACATGCAAATCAAGGACGCATATACATATACATATATGAGATCAAGACATGAATATACGGTATGGACGTAACCATCCGGATGATAAGGACTATATGAAAGGATCTATGGTATGGGCACAACCATCCAAATGAGAAGGATCATATGTGAATCTAAGATCCAAGGTATGGTCGCATCCATTTGATATTGAAGGATCATCATAAATGTAAAGTCCCATGGTATGGTCACAACCATCCGTATAGCAAAATCATGTGTACAATCATGAATAATATATAAATCCACACATCTTGAGTCATATCAAACACGACTCAGGTTCTTGCATTCCATCCCGACCCGATCAAATTATGAATTTTAACATGCGAATAAATGTGATGAAGTCAAACATGCTAGAAAACCACCTAATTATCGACCAATGATGTGGACCGTTAACATGTACGAGAGAAACCACCAATAATGACAATGGCTCTCAAGGTACGACAGTACAATCTGTGAATGTGATAATGAAGCTGAAGTCGAACACTCGTGGAATCATCCAATCAAAGGCCAATGATGAAGACCTGTCATCAGATGCGAAGAACTTTCCATTAAGGCATGCAAGCTCTAAGGTACTGAAAGGGAGTTTCTAAGTCATCTTCTTGGATAATGAGCTGAAGTCGACAGGAAGCGACCCGTCAAAGGAGGGCAATGATGAGTCCCCCATCATCGACACGAAACAAGGAATAAAGTGGAATGAAATGAATAAGATCCAAGATTGTAACAATGGGTCAGACAATGTATAGGTAAATAACTGCAGATAGGACTTCTCTTGAACACTGGCGACACGACTCTGGAGTGTGGTAGCATTTGACTCAACATAGGACTAAAGGTCATGATGACAAAATGGAATAGTCAAATGAGAGGCAAAATGGATCACCCAAACCCTGAAGGACAAGTGATTGGGTGAGGGTATCCCAAACTTGACATGAAAATAGAAGAGTGTCATGTTCAAGAGCGACATGCTGCCTATACAAAGGATTTTTCATCTTCATTTTCCCCCTGCTATTTCTAGCGAGTACTCTAATTGTTTTTTTATCACAAGCTTGAAGGGGATAGAATATGCTTATCATGTAAGCTCATTCATCGAATGAATTCATCCTAGTAAGTTTTACGAGTCCTTGTAAGGAGAAACTCGGTCTCATCATGGCGACGAGTCTTTCATTGTAAAATTTTAACGAGTCCAACATAAGAATAACTTGGTATCTTTTTCATATTTAGAGAGTTTGAAAAATAGATGAAAAAGAAAACTCCATCATGTTCCTTTTCGTAATTTGTCTCTCGAACCCGAAAATGTAGAAAACAATATCCGAGAGAACCTCTTGACCATGTCGATCAAGGTGTACCTTTTTCATAAATAGTCAATCTCAACCCTAAAAAGGGGTAAACGTATACTGAGACGACATCAATTCATTTATTTTAACGAGTTCGAAATGACAAGTACTCGATGATCTTTTCATGTTTCGAGAGTCAGAAAAGAGCTTAAAGATGACTCCAGGGGGGTTCATTTTTCGTTTATTTTTAATGAGTCTGAAAAAGAGATAAAACAAAAACTCGTGAGAATGAGTAAAAAATAATCATTGTCCACCGAAAGCACCTGTAACTGCACATAGAAATGTACCCATCACTGATATCAATAAATAATAAAAAAAATATTATTAAAATATTGACAAAAAATGACTTCAAAACTTATAAATAACCAAAAGTAACATTATTTTTAGCATTTTACCATAGTAAGTTCTAAAAGTGCATTTGTGCCCTAATTTGCTCGATTTTCAAGTGACAATTGTGGGAGATTCAGGGCGCCATTTCGTGAACCATTTGTAGTAGGTAAGAGGTATGTCCTTGCTCTTGCATTTCATCACATTTTCATGCATTTTTAATGGAATTTTGTGTGCTAAAAGGAGGGATTTTCAAATTTTTGAGTGTTGGTGATCATCGCAGGTTTGGTCATCGAACCCATGATAATCGATCTTGAGCTAAAATACGCTTGCGATGACATCGCTCTGTTAATAAAAATAGGTGCGATGGTGCCGAGGTGGATTATTTTAAAGGAAAAACCATTTTTGAAGCAAAAATTCTTGATTTCAATCCATGAAAAAGGTTCTAATTGGTGTTAAATGATGTTTTGCAGGAGATCATGGTTCTGGAATGGAAAGAAAGAGGCCATAAGGCTGAAGATCACCAAGTAGCTCAGAATCCAGAATGCATCAATGCCTTGAGAGTGTTAGTGTCAGTCTTTGCAGCCTTCCTCCAGTGATCAAATATGCTCTTACAAAGTGGTCTCAGAGTGTCAAGGTCAAATTTTGTCATTTCAGTAAGTCTTCAAGCAAAATTTGGTCACTAGGCATTAGGTCTAGGGTTTGCTTTCACTCCTTTCAAATTTGTCCAAATGTCGGTCCATCTCACCGTTCAGCTAAGTGTACCATCATTCAGAGGGTTCTCATTATCATGTCAAGTTCCACCGGGTCATTTTACACCTTGTTCATGCTTCAGTTGCGCCTAGGTAAGGTCATTTCCCTCTCCTAGGGTTTTGAAGGAAATTTCTCTTGGACGGTCAAATCATTGGAAAAACTTGTATCCTGATGTTCATACACCTTCCCCTATCCTTAAAGTACCTTATCAAACACTTCCCATCACTGAGATCCCCCAAATTCCTCATTTTCGCACAAACCCTAGTTTCTTGCTACAACTTGGCAATTTTCTAGGTTGGACCTGTGTTTTGCCTTTTTGGACCCCTTCCCCTCACTCAATATTTGAAATTCCACTTTCCCCTGCTTCTTAACATCCCTCCCTACTTCCAAGAATTTTCCCAAGAATTTAGAAGCCGCTTATCCCCTTCATTTCGCTTCATTTCGACAAATCCCTTGTTCCACACATCGGGATAGGTTTCACTCAAATGATGTTTCTGAGCAATAAAAGATGAATTTTTGAAAAATGAGAGAGGTTTTTGTCCACAACATGCCAAGGAAGAAAAAACTCCTTCACTTTTTACACAGGTGTCATGGTTTTGGAGAAATGTCAAAAATACAATCGCCTCGGGAGAATTGATGCACCTTTGAAGTGACCTTGGGAAAATCAAGTTTTCTCCTAGCTCGGTTGGCCAAATGACTTTCTTGATGAGCCAAATGATAACTAGACACAAAGATATTTCGAATGAGCTATCATGAGCTCAATTTTGAGTTGAGGACGGCATTCAAAAGTTGACTGTAACAGCACTCTGCCTTTAGGCAGCCTCATTTGGCACATTTTGACTAGTCTTGGGAGATTTGATTTTTGATAGGGCAAATGAACTCAAAATTTAAAAATCCTGGTTGAGTTGGAAAGTAGACTCAAATACCTTTCCAACGAACTATCCTGCGCCAAATTTAGACACCGGGAAGGCCTCCAAAAGTCACCTAGAAAAGGGCACGACGCACATAGAGGGCGCGGCGCACAGGGAGAAATTTTCCAGTGTAAATTTACACTGGCGCGACGCACAGGGCTAAAAGGCCTGAAATTCATCAAAATCACTCCAAATTGCAAATTCTCACCAAATTTCCTCCAATTTCACCTTTTACAAGTAATTTACCTCTCTTCACTCAATGTTTGGCTTGCATGTTTGATATTTTGGACCTCTCCTCCACTCCTAGTATTAAACCCTAATTTCCCTCTATAAACCCTAATCAGTTTGTCTATTCCATTGCCCAGCATGATAACTCAAAATATTTACCCATTATTCCCTTCACCTTCATCTACATCTCATTCCAAAAATCCTCCCCTCACTCTCATAGCTTATGCTTTGCCCATAACCATATAAAATTCACTCATCCCTACAAACCCTAGAATATACCACTCATCCCCATTACATTGTCCCATTTACATTGTCAAAACTGTGCAAACTAAGAGAGTTGATTAAATCATGGATAGAGGTGATTCTGACTATGATGAGGAGACAACAAGTGACAGTTCAGCGGAAAGGAGAAGGCAACAAAGAAAGCCTCATAAGGGAGGCAAAATCACAAGAGAGGGAAACTGTCAAAGATGTCATTATTCAGGAGAAAGAAGCCCAAATACAAGCTTTGATGGACAACTTAGAGAGAGCTAAGTTTGTCATCACTTACCTGGAGCAAGAAAACAAACAACTAAGTCATAAACAGGTCCTCATGGAACATGAGATACTGAAGACAAAGAGGCAAAGTGACAAAGAGGCTCATGTCACTTTGACTCCTATCGAGCAAGAAATCGAACAAGAGATTAATGAGGATCGGGAGGCCAATCTCGAGAGAGTCAACATGCATTTGGAGAGGCTGCTAGACAAGGCCGACAAGGACCATGCTTTGCTGAGACACATGGCTTATCATTACAGGACACGAAATATGAGTGCAAAGGCCCGGATAAAGAGCTTGAAGGCAAAATTGAGCAAAGCAACAAAAGAGGCAAAAGAGGAAAAAGAGCAAGATCGGCTTCAAATCTTGGCTGAAGCTTCCTTGGCACAGCATAGCACCTCATAGAGGACCTCCAGCCCAAATTTCAAGGAATTTGGGGAAATTTTGGTCACATGACAAATTTTTGGGCAAAACACAGGTTTTTTCTCAGTGGCACGGCGCTAAAAATCGAGAGCTCCAAATGAGGAATGGTTTGCATTTTTGGATTCAGCATGGAAAATCATGACTACTGGTGCCTGGACAAGAAATTTTGGCAAGATATGAGTCTCCAAAAGGTCAAAAAACACCCAAAAATGGCCTCTCTGCCCCTTTTTTGACACACAGGAAGCAGTCTTGGGAGAATGGATATTTGGAGGGGCAAATGAGCACCAAATTCAAAAATTCTAGTGGGGTTAGAAAGTAGACAGGATAGGCTTTCCAACAAGCCCACTTGGGCACATTTTGGACACCTGCAAGTGCCCCAAAACAGGCCCCAAAGTAGCACGGCGCACAGAGGAAAAATTGCCAAATTTGCTTCCGTTTCGCGAAATTTCATGCGACTTCTCCAAGTGGGCCCGCTCATCTACACTTCGGTTTTTTGGCACCAAAGGTGGCATTTAAATTATTTTCTCTCCAGATTGGCTTCTATCCAAGTGGCGAAGGAAGGAAAACGGTCACCCAAGCCATTTGTCATGTTTGTAACGCTGCACCTGTAGCTGATGGTTGGCTCTTCATCTCCATTTGTAATGATTCGAGTAACTCCCCAACCCTTGGGCATTCTATCTCTTCTTGGCACATTCTATATATTGTATGTAAACCATTTGCAAAGGGTTGGTTGGCTTGTAACGTTTGGGAGA